>OU906962.1:4802500-7202500 GCA_918317495.1 Synanthedon vespiformis
CAGTCGCTTATTGTGTCGAGCGCCCTCTCGTCCAACACCGCCTCGAGCGCCGCCGCCAATTCCGACCCTTCCGCGAACGTACTACCGCCTGACATTGCAAAATGTACCTTATTACTTCACTAAAACGTATCAAAATAGTACAATAAACAATTTGTTAACTATTGTAGTTTTCAAATGGGAAGTCATTTTGAGACTTCACCGTGATTCTTTAGAGGGAAGGTTTTTATAATAAATATAACTAGCTTGTGCCCGCGACTAGTTATTTAAAATGTGTTAGACACACTTTAAATAACTAATTATATTATCCAACTGTTCTTCAGCAATAGTTCAAGAAAGATGAAGTTATCTTTTTAAATGCTTTTCTAGAATAATTATATTAAACTAGAATTCATTGAATATTGAAATGTTACCTTGGTTAAAGAACTCTGTAAATGCTTCATCAGGAATTTGACTTAACACGGCGGGATCTAGTATATCGTCCGGAGGTACATGTCCCACTTCACCGACTTCTGAAGGAAAAAAAAACAACAAAAATATGTACAGAATTGCATAAGGATAAACGTATCCGTGTATATTGGGTGTTAAGTTAGTGACTATATAGTGACTTCATTCGAAATGCGAACCACGTTATTGTTCTGTGAACGTACCGAATTCGAAATACGTACCGAGTTCATGTGAATTGGTGGTAGCAACAATAAACTCGCTCTCGCTCAAGCCACCGATAACTGTTTCTTCTGAACTGTCGTAGGTCGATGAATTTGAACACACGTTTATTTCTGAAATTGTAAGTATAACCTAGTATCATGTGAAAATAATAACAAGTATCGTCGTTGTCAAACCAAAATTTGTCACTGTCACTTAAAATTGTATAAGATAGTGGAAAAATGAACGCACCTGAAAATGACTGAGGGGCGGAGGGCAGCAGCGGCGGCGGGGGGTGAGCGCGCGGGGGAGGGGCGCGGGCGGGGCGACGGCGCCGACGAGGCCGCTTTGCGCCGCCACCTGACGACTGGGGCGGTCGTCTGCTCACCCTTCTCGGCTTACAGTCTCGGTCGCGGCTCAACTTGTCGTAGTTGTCCTGCAAACGAACCACCGGCGACTAATAAGACCGTCGACATACGTTGGCGCAAGCGTTGTCCCCAATAATATTCGTCCTACGTGTAGAACTAGAAAACACCAATGGACCCAACAATGGGGCCAGCGTTGGAAGTTGGCCGGCGCGTGTCAGTTTTATCAAAGGAATCTGCACAGGTGCTGCAAGCGCGCTGTCGACTACAGTAGAATTAAAGATTACAAAGAAATTTGTAGTGGAAGGATGAAATCAGACAGTAGAGAAAATTATCGAGCTTGCCCTATCCGGAAACCCTAGGCCAGTGGTTGTGAGGCGTCACCATATAGAGCTTTATTCATACCCTTTTCCAAGCGTGTTCGGCACACAGCGGCGTTTCGTTTTGCAGCGGTAAAAGCGGCTGCTTGCAGCGCTCGCCGCCGGCAAAGACCGCTGCGCAAGCGGCGTACAGCCGCTGTTCGGGCGCCAGTGTCACGTGTGACAGACAATACCGGGCGCACGGCAGAGGACTTTGGCTGCAACCCTCTCCGGCGCACGTACTGTTATTCACCTCGTGGACCAACGATGAACTTTCGCCTCCTGACCATCCAATCTCCCTGCGAAATCATCGTCAGATGTCCCAGTTAGCAGACATTCCTAGAGGCGATGCATTCAAAGATCACCAGAACCAGAGAAGCAAGTGTTTTGATTACGCTAAAATCTTAAGAGGAAATACTTTAAATCTAAATATGGGTTAGAAAATATTAAGAGATATTTCTTATGGACATTCGTCATCCAGTACGCTCTATTGCTTGCTTTTCCTCGATACATATACTATTGTACATGGACATTCAAGAGATTCAAACGATCCTTTGAATTATTCAAAGGATTAAAATAATAGTGTTCAAAAGAAGTCA
Organism: Synanthedon vespiformis; assembly: GCA_918317495.1. Taxonomy (NCBI): domain Eukaryota; kingdom Metazoa; phylum Arthropoda; class Insecta; order Lepidoptera; family Sesiidae; genus Synanthedon; species Synanthedon vespiformis. Next base: position 4,804,466 of record OU906962.1, read on the forward strand.
CGAGACATATTACTTTGTAAAAAAAAGAAAAAAAAAAAGAATTTATATGGATATCTTCAATTTTATTCAGTGCGGTCTTAAAAGTGTTATGGGCCTAGGAGAATTGTACTGTTACGATATTTTGTAAGGCGTTGCTTTTATTTTTATTTTTCTATGCGAACAAGGTCAAGGGCAAAAGCTAGAAATCTAAAGAGATTTATAAAACAAATGAGTAACACATTCAGATATGTATGTATGACATGATATATATGTATGATTGTACCTCAGTTTTCGTTTCTCATGTGACGTGAAGACCGCTGGCATACCACGCAGTGCTAAGATTTGATTGATGGTCTGCGTTGGAACTCTACTCGACTTTTGACCGGTTATTTGTTTCTGTTCAAATGACGATTAAATTAAAATTGACGATTAAATGAAAAGTATATTTTATCAATCGTTATCTCTGAGAAAATAAATCGCGATTGTGTTGTCTATTAAAATATGCTCATGGATATCCTTAATTTTAAAAAAGAAACTAAGCTGCTATGCTGCGTCCTTTTCTATTACACTGCACCGTATGCTTAATGCTTCTCTGTCGCACATATTTGCTTACTTCGATTTTCAAATTTCAAAGCTTTGAAATAATAATAATTATACTAATTTTACTAAGCGCCTCTTTCACAAACGTCAACTAGACCAAACTGTCATTTAAAGTCACCGGTAACCGGAGATAATGGAGCTGATATACCTTTGTTTGTACGGTAAAAGTCCCAAACATTAAATAGAAAATAATAATAAAAATTTGGCTATCGATGGATGCACTAAACCGAGTGAATAATTTAATAAAACATAAAATTATTTCTTAAAGTAACTAATCAACACTTTACTTGTTTTAAGCCAAGAAACTGCAGTTATAAAGTTTTTGGGGAACAAATGCTAATTCTCAAGTGTAAGCGAACAAATAAGTGTCACTTCATTAATTTCCCTTTCAAAACTGACCTTGATTTGGACAACGAGTGCTTGTTGTTCTTTGAAGTTGTTAGCAAGTTTGAGACCCGAGTAGGCTCGCGATGCGTGCCTCCTGAGAGCGGCACGTCGTAGAGCCAAACGCACACTACGCGTTTCAGCGGCGCTCTCTTCAACGCTCATCGGCCCCGCGCCAGCTTCTATGGAAACACATACGCAACTAAGCGCGATCGTGTGCACAAGCTTACACATCAAGTTGACTTTAAGATTGTCTACAGCCAATTTGAGATGATACATCCATCAACCCAGTTACCCCACTGATCTTGTGTTTTAAGTGTTTTTTTAACACTGCACAGTGAGAGTTTCTATTCATTACTATAATATTGAATACAAATCCACTGTTTGTGCAAACAGCCAATTAATGTGATAATATGAGAATATAAGGTGCATAAAGAATAGAATAATATGGGGCATTTATTACCAAAATCAAGCATATTGTCGTCATCGCTGCTGCTGGTTTCGATCGTTTTAAAAGGGTTTAGTTTCCTGTCATTTAGAGGACCGCAATCAAAGAGTTGTTCATCTGGTGCATGCCATGCACGATTGGGTAATGGTATAGCCCTTTTAGAAACTGGTATCCGTTGTAACGCTTCATGTACAGCTGGTCCGCGGCCTCTTCGAGCTTTAGATTGGGACGGTTTTGCTGGAAAAAATTTATACACTTTTATTCAAGGACATCTTCCAAATGTGAATCCAAATGGATTCTAGTACCATTTGTTCAAATCAAATCATGTTGTATTACAACATACAACATGTTGACATGAGTCAACATGCAACTGCATTCAAATCCATTAAGAAGTTTCCGAGATTAGCTTGCACAAACGCACATACATACATACAAACAGACAAAAATTCTAAAAACTTTTTTTACCTTGATTTATGAAAATAGTTACCTGCACAGGTCTTTTTCGCCGGTGGTGGTTTTACAGATGTAACTGGCTCAGTTTTAACTTCGGGTGTTTCATCTTGCACCAAACACTGTTCCCTCTTAAAAACATCTAGAAATGTCTGCGATTCAACTTTACTGCTTGAATTAATGTGATTAGTATTAACACTATTAATACTGTTTATGTTACTTAGATTTGAGACAATAATTTGATTCTTCTGATTTGGAATATTCACTCGTTTGACTACTGCCGCAGAGGTGACCATATTCTTTTCTTTTACATTGCTTTGATTTTTAACTTTTTGAGCTTTGGTATCTCTCTTATCGATTCCATCATGTTTCGGTAATGCAAGCTTGTCCAATTCAATTGAATAGTGTCCATTAGGTACAACCTCTTCCTTGCATTCCTCCTTAATATCCCCATTACTAAATGATTCTATTATATCTAACTCCTTGCTAGGACTATCTAAGAAGTTAAGCTTATTTTTAACATCAATATTATCAGGGAAGACGAGACTTTCTTCTGTATGGCTTACAGTAATTTCTCCGGCGATAACATCTGTATCGTGAAAAGTATATAACTCATTGGGATCTATTTTAAATTTGGTATGAAAAAAATTGTCATTCAAGTGTGATATGTATGTTTGTTCATCACCCGAACTATCATGTATGAACATATTCACTTCATTATTGCAATTGGCAGGCACACTCTCAACTGCCATTTTATATTGTGTGGCACAACTGGTATCAGATATATTCTGTGGTATACCACTGAAACTAATAGTAAACATGTTATACATTATAAACAATATCACTTATAACAAATTTCTTCATTATAAACATTACTTGTTTTTTTCGATTTTTTATTATTCAACAATTACTTATACTATAACAAATTCCTTATCATATTTGGAAATAATTTCAAATTACTTACCCAACATTTTCCGTTGTACTCAAATAAGACATACTGTGTTCATTTTACAACTTAATATAAACAAATGATGACTCCACTTTTACTGAACAAAAAGCAATAAATTGGTCCCTGTACTTCATACTGAAACGGAAAATTAATACTATAATATAACTGTTATGTGGCTTAATATTAAGAAAAACATATTACTAAACCATGGTTACTAATAATTGCATAAAATAATGCACAAATGTTTAGTAAAGCAGAAATATTACAATGACATTCCCATGACATCTGTCAAATATAAAAATAATTTGTTAATAAATCAATTTAATTGCTAGTTTATTGAGGTTTAAGGCTAGCAAATAATACAAATTATTCATTTTAGATAATATTCCATGAAAAGAGTCACTAACAAAACAACTATAACACAAAATTAGAGAATATGAAAAACAAATCTTACACTAGAATTTAAGTAACCCGCAGAACATTTTGCACATCAGCATTATAAAAACAAATGCTTTTTCGCGATACAAACAACTAACTTTTAAATTGTTTTAGAAATTAAGCATTAAAATATCAAAACAAATTGAAAACACTCCTATTCAATAACATTAGTAAATGACAGCTTGCATTACCACAGAACAAAAAATATGTACATAATTTTATTGTAGAACACAAAAAAGAATAAAATATAAGAGCGTTTTAAAACAAAATTTAATATTTTTTCAACAGAACATTATTATAATATAATATTGTTTTAAAGATTTAGGTGAACAAAGTTATACACAAGAGGCAATACCTATAACCTATAAGTAACTCTAGTTTAGAATATCGTTGAAACAAAGAAAATTTTGTGTATTTTTTTCTATGTCATTATAAATTATGGTAACACATCTCAAAAACTTGTACTTAATAGAAAATTTATTGTGAAAGTAATCCATTTCACCTAGAAAATCTTTTCTATTAAAATTTGCGATGCATTGAAATCAGTTAATTTATTTTGATTAAAAACCGCGATTTGTCTCTTATTTAATATACTTTGGGTAAAACAAAATATTATGAGATTGTGACGTTAGTACGTATTGATTATTTTTTTAATTTATAATAGTTTTATGAAATCTAGTATTAAAAGAATATTAAAAGCTTTAACAAACCAGAATAGAGTGTTCTATATTATTTATAATAACATCAGCTATTTACCATATTCTGTAACTTATATGTTTATTTTGTACTATGTATAATTAAAACTATATATTTCAATCATGTTTCAATCATTCTAAGTTTTATTTTCAAAATTATTTTTAAATATGTATTCTTTTAATGTTAAGTAAGCACTAATCACATAAAATCTAACATGATCGTCTCATTACCACCAATATATTTAAATAAAAATAATATGTGATGTTTTAAATATTTCCATTCCTGCTAGGCTAAAAAGATATTTTGATATGGTTGTAGTTTTGAAAACAAGTTTACAGAGCATCAAATTCAAATAAGCTGATATATATGATTCCTGACCTTCAAATGACAGAAAGAAGTAAATTAAACATACGCCACAATATTGTTGAATATTGTTTTGTCTTGATTTTGTCATAAAATACCTATTAATTAGTTATCCACTGTTATTAGTACATTAATTATTAATTAGTACATTTAGATGAATTCCATTTTATTTGCGATATCTTCGGTACTAGTAAATTCCACTGCATTTAATAATTATAATGGCTAAATAAACTTTATTTGCTACATAAATTTGTATAACCCGCCATTTTGCAATTCGATTTGTGAACCCCAATTTCTAAGCGTTGTTGTGAATCCAATATGGCGATATTTGATGTTGTACTGTTTTGAAGGTACGTCATTTTGACGATTCTTATGTGATACAAGTCCGAAAATATAATATTTATTCTGAGATTTTAACTTAATTAAGAAGAAAAAGTTTAAGTTAATGTAATAGTGAAGGGTCATAAAGCAAAGTGAAAGGCTAACGATTGGTATTGTTTTGTTTGTGCTTTCCATTTAAATTTTGTGAATAATCTACAAATAAAGTATTACAAGTAACATAAACGCCCGTGTTTTAATGAAAATGTAACTGTTTAGGGCGGTGTTGTCACTATATTACTCGAAAGATGTTATTGTTTATCAGAAATCGCCGAACAAGATCGAATGTAATTACGGTAATTACAATTGTGATTTTTACATGTTTTAATTGCAAAATACACGTTTTATATTCTCTTTCAGAAGTTCACATGTTTTCACACAAATGGGAGTCAAATAATTTAATAGCACGGTGCATAATATTAGCGCCATAAGTACTAAATTAACCTTTGAGAATATAGTCCTAAGAGCCTTGAACATCATGACGGATACTAGACGTAGAGTTAAGCTTTACGCTTTGAATGCTGATCGGCAATGGGACGACAGGGGGACAGGACATGTATCTTCTTGTTACGTGGAAAGGCTAAAAGGAACGTCACTACTTGTAAGAGCTGAATCTGACGGCTCTCTTCTTTTGGAGAGCAAGATTCAGCCAGACACAGCTTATCAAAAACAACAAGACACCCTGATTGTTTGGTCGGAAGGAGACAATTTTGATTTAGCACTGAGTTTTCAAGAGAAAATTGGCTGTGATGAAATATGGGAAAAAATTTGTCAAGTAAGTTCCAATTAAGTATTGTTTTTTAAAATATAAATATTGTAATTTAAAATTTGTAGAAATAGTACCTACCGTTTTATAATCCCTCAAAACATAAACAAATAGAGTTGGTTTACAAGACTCCCAAAAGCCTTTGCAAAATATTGTGTACTTTTAGAAGATTATTGTGAAACTAGTCTGTTATAAATTATGATTTTGGTTTAATCTACAATTATTCAGAGGAAATTTGAATAAAATAACAATTATTTTTTACCAAAAGGCATGTCCTTACAAATTAATATAAATATAATAAAAAGTTAAAATTGTTTTTATTGTATAATATTTTGTTTTGTAATAAATTGACAAGACAAGCATTTTGGTAATAAACATTTGGTATTTTTTTTTTCATATAATTCTTGTTCTCATAAACTAGGTTGTCTACTGATATAGGCCTCTCCCAATACATGCCATATTGCTTGATTTCTTGCAACCCTTTGGTAAATCATCCTCCCATCTCTTCACTTGTCTCCCTCTGCTCCATTTGCAGGACCTGTTCTGGGGTACCAGACTCTGATATCCTTTGTCTTTTTATTTAGTTCAGGGTGCATCATAATATGTATATCTATCCATTTCGTATATTACATAAGATTTTGTCTAAACAAGTTTATAACCTCAAAGCGAGGATTATCAAACATTTACGACTACATCACAGTGTTAAAGTACACAAACTTATAAATTTAAAATGTTTATTTGTTAATAGTAAGTTTAAGGTGCATTTGTTGTTATTTTTCAAGTGTACATAAAACCTCTTGCTCAAATGTATGTAGTTTTTTTTTAATATTTTTTAAACTAACTTTTTCTTTTAGTTTGATGTTTAGCATAGTGTGTTCTTTCCCATTTTGGTATACTTTTAACTTGTGGGTACCTATGTAATTTGGTAATGGTTCGAGTAGTACAGCAGTATGTCAAAGAGTATACATACATCTATTAAAAAATTACATTACAAATTAGAGTTATTTTAAGAGCCTTGTTCACTTTTTTATATTAAAATTATCAAACTATTATTTTCAAAATGATAGAATTTGTGTAGAATTTTTATGTGTATAACTTTTATTAATAATTTTGTGTTTATAGGTACAAGGAAAAGATCCATCAGTTGAGATAACACAGGATATTGTGGAAGAGTCAGAGGATGAACGTTTCGATGAAATGTCTGATAGTGTGCAACCTGTTGAATTGCCGGCTTGCGAAATGGGTCGTTTGGAGGATATCAATGAATTAGTTAACAGTTGTTTAGTCTTACCGGCGCGTAAGGATAAACTCGCTGCAGCCCTCGAGAGCCAACATTATATAAAGAAACTTCTCAATTTATTTCACATGTGTGAAGATGTAGAAAATATTGAAGGGTTACACCATCTATACGAAATATTCAAAAGTATTTTTCTTCTCAATAAAAACACACTATTTGATACCATGTTTGCAGAGGACACCATATTTGATGTGGTTGGTTGTCTAGAGTACGATCCGGCTCTGGCACAACCCAAGAAACACAGAGAATACCTTCGGGAGTTAGCTAAGTTTCGTGAAGCTATACCTATAAGAAACCAAGATTTATTAGCAAAAATACATCAAACATACAGAGTTCAATACATACAAGACATTGTTCTGCCGACGCCTACAGTTTTTGAAGACAATTTACTGAGCACATTGTCTAGTTTTATATTTTTCAATAAAGTAGAAATAGTGAAACTGATAGAAGATGATGATAAATTTTTAACGGATTTGTTTAAGCTGCTTATGGACGATAAGACGCCGGACACAAAGAGAAGAGATTTAGTATTATTTTTAAAGGAGTTTTGTAATTTTTCACAAAATCTGCAACCACAAGATAAGGATGCGTTCTACAAAACATTAGTGTCATTGGGGATCCTGCCAGCGTTAGAAATAACTTTAAGTATAGATGATCAGAAAACAAAGACTGCATCTATTGACATTTTAACGTATATTGTGGAGTTCTCGCCCTCTGTAGTCCGGGACTATACTTTGCAACAGGCTAATAACACGGAAGAGGTATGTAGATCACCATATTTTATTATATATATTTTTTTTTATTTTTTTATTTTAAGGTCGACAGACAGGCTGACGGTCCACTTGATGGAAGGTGGCTACCGTCGCCTATAACACAAGCAACGCCATAAGTGCTACAAGTGCGCTGCTGACCATAGAAGGATTAAGGATGAGGGATAAGGAAGGGAAGGGGGTAATGGGCTCTGGCATCCCTTACTCACTCACCGAAACACAACAGCACATATGCTGTTATTTCACGGTGGTATTCTGTAAGGGGGTGGGTTACTGCTGCCAGACGGGCTGCCCAAATGACTGCGAAACGCAGTGTGCCCTACCACTACTTTATTTATTATATTATTTAATGCAGAACAGTCTGTGGCCCTTCACCTTTCCAGTCAGTGAGTTGTTTATTGCAGTGGCAGTATCAAATACCCAAAACAAAGCATAGGAAATATAAAAGTCAAAAAGAGTGATAATAGAGAAAGGGTCTCTGACAAAGGTTGAATGCAATTTTTCAGGCAATTGTTGGTGGCAGTTAGTGCCATGTGAGCATAAAACAAGATATTGCAAGGCATAGAAATGAAAATTAATAGAAAATAATAATGTGTTTTCACATGATTAATTGTAATGTTTATTAAATTATTACGCTGAAATAATTTAAAGAAGTGTTATTTTATTAATAATTTGTTTGTTTTTAGGAACAAATGCTACTAAATATAGTTATAGAGCAAATGCTTAGAGATCGTGACCCAGAATTGGGTGGTGCCGTTCAACTTATGGGCGTCCTACGTATACTCTTAGACCCCGAGAGTATGCTGGCATCAGTTAACAAGAGTGAAAAAGCGGACTTTTTAAATTTTTTCTACAAACACAGTATACAAACATTAATTGGTAAGTTTTGGATTCTAACACTACAATTTATATTATATAAAAAAAATTATGATCGTCATGAAATTTTGCATGTAAGTAATACATATTGTCAGGGGTATAAAAAGTTATGCCTGATTAAAAATAATATTGCTTTGAAGTGTGAACTTCTTTAAGCGCATTGTGCACTTTTAGTATGGGAAAAAACACTTATCACACTCTGTGAGCGACACCCTCAGTGACGTTTAATTGTATGCATAAGCGCCATCTACCCGAATTAGTATATACTTCTTGGTTTATAATTGCTTAACTTCATCAATATTTTGTTAAGATGTTTGTCTAAAAGTCATAGAGGTGAGGTAATGTCCCATAGTTTTCACTTGTGACATGCAGTTCATGCAGACATGAATATTTAAAAAAAAATAGCAAAAATGATCCAGCCAAGTTTTGTGTTTAGTGACACATTATAAATAATTTCTTATTAATGTAGATTATTCTCAATAATAATTATTAATTGTTTACTTAAAAGCTCCATTACTAGAGAATACAACTGGTGAGAAGCCCTTGCGAGAAGATTATCACACGGTGCAGCTATTGGGGCTTGTCTTAGAACTGCTCTCGTTCTGCGTTGAACATCACACTTACCATATCAAGACCTGCATATTAAATAAGGTAGGTTGGAAAGTCTTTCTTTGTTGATTTCATGTTCTGTTATCCATTTGATTGTTAGTTTGTTTTACATATCTTGTTCTACATCCATACTAATATTGTAATTGTAAAGTCTGTCTTGTCTGTCGTGTCTGTTACCTTTTCACGCCTTAACTACATAACCGATCGTCATGAAATCTTGCATAAATGTTGTCTGGGATACGGGAAAGGACTTAGGATACCTTTCATCCTGAAAAAAGTATCTAAAATAAATGAATAACGCCTGGCAAGTGTAATAGCAATGCATAATTATGTCAGACGTTATAAGGCTAATAAATTATTATTTATTTTGCAACACGGACGAACTCGCTTTTCTGTATTGCTTCCCACTTAGAAGATTTAGAAGTATTCACGTAAAAAAAATCAATCATGAATATATGGCAAACTTTGCAGGATCTCCTTCGTCGCATTCTAGTGTTGATGCGATCGAGTCACACTTTCTTAGTGCTGGGCGCATTGAGATTCATGAGAAAGATAATCGCCCTCAAAGATGAGTACTACAACCGGTACATCATTAAGGGCAACCTATTTGCGCCAGTCATTGATGCGTTCCTTAGAAATAATGGCCGGTAAGCAATCTCTTTAATACATTCTTTAAATTGTCAAGTTGATGGTTACCGCCGCATAATCACTGGCGAAGCCACCGGCAAAAGCTAGTTTTGTAACAAATATACAGTGTTAAGTTTGTAGAATGAAGAACAATCCCAATAAAGTTTGTATGATTTTTGAATTTCAGGTATAATTTATTAGATTCGGCGATATTAGAGTTATTTGAATTTATTAAGCTGGAGGACATTAAGTCTCTATGTTCACATGTAGTTGAGAATTATGGAAAGATCTTGGAGGATGTTGAGTATGTGCAGACGTTCAAGGCTTTGAAGGTGCGGTATGATCAACATCAGGACAAACTCAAGGAGAGAGAGAGAGGTACAGTGAAGTTTATTTACGTTTTTAATAAGTAACCCTTTGCCCCCCTTGCTTAGCCTGTATTTAAAGTTTAAAAGTAATAAAGTTACTTTTGCATTTAGAATTAAAAGAATCATAAGCAAATGCAATACAAAACACAGATTTATTGTCGAGCATTGGTTTTCTGATAGATGTTCTGATTGTAAATTGTGTTTTTAAAAGTATGTACTACTATTAAGAGTGTTTAGATACTTTTGTTAGTACACTTTTGCACTGCACAGAGTGTGCAAAGTTATTTGTTGCAATATTATTACATAATAATTACAAAATGTATAAATTAATGTCTGGTAAACTTCATTGCTTTACTTGCTGGGAGATGCAGCACAAAGCGTTTGAACGCCGACGTTAACTTATAAAAGTGACCGCAATAGTAGATTTCTATAGTAATAAGCAGACCACAGTGTGTAAGATGAAATAAAGTATTTGGTCAATCCAAATCCGTTTCAGTGAGCGGTAGTGTTGGCGTGGCGGAGGCGGTGGTGCCGTCGCTGCTACGCAACCGGTACAGGCGCGAGGCGAGAGCGCCCGACGAGGAGGAGGAGGTGTGGTTCAACGACGACGACGAGCTCGACGACGAGCCCCCGCTCGAACGGCTCGACCAGCCTCACGCACACCACGCACTCGACGCCATCGGTATGTCACTTCGAATGTACTGATTTTACGTTTATACAGGGTGGTATATTTGAGAAGGGTCAAGTGAGGGCAGTTACCTTATGCCTAGGCTAGAACAAAACACACTATCCATAATTTTAATAGTTATTCCCATCGGATTACAAATATTTTGAAAAATGGTAGCGCGAAAAACGTTAATTTTTTCATGGTTTGTTTTTATGGCGCCAATTGTTTCTGTTACTTATAAGTATAAATTGACCCTATGGGACCAACTGAGGTTAGACTATTAGAAACGTCAAAAATCGCAGTCAAGATGAGATTGAAAAATAAGTGCAAATATTTTTTTTATAATTAAAAAAGAAGGCAATCACTACATTGGAAACTTAAGTTTTCCTACGAGGCAGATAGACCACATTTCAGCGCCATTTATCATCACTGTATGGATAGCTCGGTGTACAATATGATTAATAATATGTATGTGTGTGGTGTTTCAGGCAAAATAGTTGAGAAGAAGGTGTGCTCTAGTGCGGAGAGTGTGAACGGGCCCGCACGCGTGCTGCTAGCGAGCGCCGCCAGCAAATCGACGCACGATGTTCAGGTATCCTCGCCTACATTACTCGATAAGGTAAAGCAACTGTTCCACAACCGCTTGACGCTATACATCGCTACCGCTTTGCTGGGAGCCAATCGGAGGAGGAGTCTTTCGATCTTCATCGGCCGACGTAATAGCGGGGGTATTTATATCAGTTTAGGTCTTTCTGTAAAGTCGCATAACGATGCGGTATCACACAATGAGTCGTGAGATTTTATAATAAAAACATTATTAAATAAGATTAACAAAATAAAATTATCTCCTACAAAGTAAATAATAATAGGAGGAGTCGATCAATTTTCATAATATTTTCGTCTTGTCAGGTTGTTTTTGTAATGACTAATGCTAAAATCTCACCTTGTCACTTATGAATACGTAATTAATAAAAACAATACTATAATTATTAACCATTGCTTTAACCTATATTTTTCTTAAGTATTTAAAAAAATAATTATCTTGGGATTTTCACATTTTTTTCTCACTTATAATATAATTAATAGCATTTGCAATTTAGCTGGATGAGTAACTAATTAAAATTGTAACGTGTGTTACATTTACTTTGATTTTATAATTACTTACACTTCCTTGGGTCTGAGTTATAAAAAAAGTTCTGTTTATGGTGGTATAGTCTAATTTTTATTTATTGATTTGATTTGAATGTAATCAAAGTTACACCTGCGATGACGATTTGCGACGATTATAATAAAAATAACTCGTGTGCATATGGGATAACAAATCAAATAGGATCACAAGGAAATTAGAACGGGGCTTTAAAAATATCCTTACAAGCATGTGTAATCTGGGAATTGGTTTTCGGGAATACTTCGTATGATTAAAAAGTTGCATTACCTTTGTATATTTTGACCAATTTATTGTTTTCTGCTTCCTACTTGACGTTCCCACAGATAATCGTTAGATCTATGCTACCATCAACCCCAACCCAAACTGTTGGGGGTCCCAAACAGTCGGGAATGCTACCCAAACCCTTCAGTATCATATAATAATAATAATCATCATCTGCTTATTGTAAAATATTTTTGTCATATGATATTTACACAAAATAATTAAAACGGCACTCGATAGTCTATTGACTGTTGTTACCCGTCGCCTATGAATACACATTAAAGGCTGGGCTCGAACGCGAAATGAGCGATGTCATTAATAATAATAATAATAATAATAATAATAGCCTTTTATTTCCATATCTCACTCAAATATAAATGTAGGGTACAATTAGAGTTAGTGTAGTGTTAGTATTTAATTTTATAAATTCTTATGATGTAGTTGTTAGTGTTTTGTTAGTTTTTCTTCTGAGTTAAGAAATATGGATCCCTTTTTGGGTAAAGGCCTCCTCCATCTTTTTCCACGATTCTCTATTTAATCCTTCAGTCATCCAGTCTTTCCCAGTGATTTGAATAATTTCATCAGTCCACCGGCTATACGGTCTGCCAACATTCCTTTTGCCTGGTGGTCCTTTCCATCGAGTGGTTTGAATTGTCCATCTGTTGTCGTTGATTCGTGAAATGTGACCCGCCCATTTCCATTTTAATTTGAGGGCCTGAGTAAGAGCATCAGTGAGCTTGGTTTTTTGCCTGATTAAATCGCTTCGTACTTTGTCAATTTTTCTTATTTTTAGTATGCTCCTTTCCATTGCTCTTTGAGTGGATCTGATTTTTTGTTTGACTTTATTTGTAAACACCCATGTTTGGCATCCATACAATAAACAAGGTAGAAGACATGTGTCGAACACCACTTTTTTTAAATTTAGGCTAAAGTTTCCTTTCATTATTTCCTTCAGTGACCAATACTTTTTCCATGTTACAATCACTCTTCGTTCAATTTCTTCCTCATTGCTTGTTTTTGTAAATGATACTTTTTTTCCTAAGTAGATATAGTTCTCGACATATTCTATGATGACCCCGGAAACTTGGATGGGTATTTTGTAGGTGTTAGTCATTAGCTTTGTTTTATTTGCATTCATTTGCAAGCCCACTTTTGAGCTTTCTTCGTTAAGGGTGTGAATCATTTTTTCGAGTTCTTCTGGTCTTTCTGATAGCAACACAATGTCGTCTGCGAACTGAAAATGGCTTAGGTAGTGGTCGTCTATTTTTATTCCTGTAGTTTTCCATTCTAGATTTTTAAATATGTTCTCCAGCACAGCTATAAATAGTTTTGGTGACAAGGGATCGCCTTGTCTAACTCCCCGTTCTATTATGATCTTACTTCCTCTAGTCTCTAGTTTTACTTTGCTGTTGCTGTTAGCATATATATTTCTTATTATATTGATGTACTTCCTATCTACTTTGAAATGTTCCAGCGCATTCCAGATTGCGTCGTGGCTTATGCTGTCGAATGCTTTAGTATAGTCTATAAAGGCTACATACAATGGCCTATTGAATTCCTTGTATTTGCTAATGACCTGTTCTAGAGCCTGTATATGGTCAATCGTGCTGAAGCCTGAACGGAATCCTGCCTGTGCTACTGTTAAGGAGTCATCGATTTTTTGTGTGATCCGTTTAAGTATTAGCGAAGAGAATATTTTGTACAAACTTGCTAGTAGACTGATTGGTCGATAGTTGCCTATATCTAGTGGATTTCCTTTTTTGTAAAGAAGTATTATGTCTGAGGTACACCACTGTTCAGGTACAGATTCCGTGCTTATTATCATATTAAATAGGTGGGTGATAGGGTTGAGCAGAATCGGCGCACCCAGTTTGATAGCTTCATTGTTGATCCCATCAGGTCCAGGACTTTTTTCTGGTTTTAGATTTTTAATTTGGTTAAGTACTTCTAGTTCGCTTATTGATTCGATTGTGTTAGATTCGTCCTCGTCGTTAATGTCAATATGCTGCAGTTCTGTGTTATCTTTACTACTTTTTCTGTAAAGTTCTTGGTAGAAAGATGTTGCATATTCTATTATATCTTTCCTTGATTTGGTTTCTGACGTTTGGTTTTGAAGTTTAGGAATCCAGGTTTTATGTAGGTTTAATTGTTTTAGTGCTCGTTTTGTACTTCTAGATTTTGTTAAGTTTTTTGTTATCACCTTTTGCCTGTGTTTTTTATAGTCCTTTTTGATTGCTTTATTTGTTGTTTTAAATAATTTACTTAGCTCCATTCTAGTTGTTTTGTCTTTTTTGTTAGTCCTTATTAGCTCTGTCCTTCTTTTTATTAGTTGTTCTGTACTTTCACTTATTATTTTTTTACTCTTCTTACTATTTGCTTCTACTTTAGTTTTTAAGCTGAGTTTTATGCTTTCTTCCAAAATATTATAATATTCTTGTACACCCAGGTGGTCCAGTTTAGTGTCGGTTAGATTGGAATTAACATGTGATTTAAGACGATTGAGATAATTGCTTATTTCTTTTTCACTTTCCGGGATTTTTGGCTTAGGGTGGAAGTTCTTTCTACTTTTCTTCGGTAGTTTTATAAGACATGTTGCTCGTACCATTCTATGGTCCGAGGGGAATTTTATATTATTGAGCACTTCAATATTGTTTATTAGTTGTGGTTTGTTTGTCAATATGAAATCTATTTCATTCCTAGTCTTTAGGTCAGGTGATTTCCAGGTCCATCTTCTACTTGCTCTTTTCTGAAAAAAGGTATTCATTATTGATAAATTGTTTTCAAATGCAAATTCTAAAAGCTTTTCTCCTCTTTCATTTCTCTCGCCGTATCCATATTGACCCATAACAGGGTATTCTTCAGTCTTTGGTATTCCTACTTTTGCGTTAAAGTCGCCTATTACAAAAACAATCTCGTGTGTTAGTGCGTGTGCTTTTTCAATGTCTTCATAAAATACTTGAATATCCTCTTCACTTGCCTTTTCTGTAGGAGCGTACGTCTGAATTATGGATATAATAAGTTCTGAGAATCTTAATTGCAGTAGGGCTACTCTTTCTGAGATGTCATTAATGAGCCCGCTTAACTCGCAACGGTAAATTTCATAGATGAGGCTCGACCGCGAAAGAGTCTAGCGGAGCGGGCTGAGCTATGAAACTTACCGTTGCGAGTTAAGCGGGCTCATTAATGATCTCGCTCATTTCGCGGTCGAGCCCGAGCTTTAATGTGCTACAAGTGCGCTGCCGACCTTTAGGGGATCAAGGATGTAGGGATTATGGTAGGAATTGATAGGGAAATGGTCTCTGGCACAGATCTTCGGAAATACGCGCGGCCTGGCGCCCCGCTAGAGATATGCCATATTAGAACAACCGTGTCACTAAAATTACGCAATGACAACCGAACCGACCCGGCGCGGCGTGCCCACGGTCGCGGACCAATAGCGCTCGCTTGTTCACGACGAAACACGTGATAATTCCGAGGCGCGCTCTTTTCTGTAGCGGTGCCATATCTCTAGTGGGTTTAATTAGCTTTTTATGCCACCAAATCTCTCCATTTATCCTCTTTATTTATGTTATTGTATGATTTATTTATTTTTGCATTTTGTGCTTCATTCGCTTTTTATTTAGTTCATAAAACATGAAACACTAAAATAATTATATTTTTTATTTGCGTGTCAATATTTGTGCTTTTAATTAGCTTTTTATGCTTTTTTTGTTGGTTGTAGTAAAATAATTATTTGATTAAAATTATCCTGTTTTAATCCAAACAACACTATTCAGTGATGAAAAAATTACGAGTCTGTCGCAGAAGTCAACCGACGTAACATTAGATACAAGTTTTCTGGTTGCACTGGACAATATTTTCCTTTTCATTGACATGCTTAAGAATTGAATTTAATGAAATAATTGACTGACATCTTGAAAAAAAAGGTCACGTTTGACGCCCTAACGTTGACATAACCTTTTTATTTCACGTTTAGGCCGCGTTCGTTGACTTATGCGACAGACTCATATTTTCTTAGCCGTCCTTGTTTTGCTTTTAAATAAATAGACAACTACTACTTGTCGCCACGCAGATAAATAAAATGTGAACGTTATTTTACAAAATCACCAGTTTTTCTTTATTACGCTACTTTACATTTAACCTAATCATACATATCTTTACATAGTATAAAATAAAATCGCTTCTCGCCATCTGTCTTTCTGTACGCTCAAACTTTCAAACTACACAGCCAGTACACAAACGTTAAACGGTAAAGGTTTTTCTATATTAGAATACAACGCGAGCGAAGTAGCGGGCACCAGCTTGTTAATTATGTTTTATAAACAGTTATTACATATTTCTTTAATAGAGAATGTCAAGGTTTTTTCTTTCTCTTATGTTTACGTCGACACACAGGCTGACGGTCAACTTGATGATAAGTGACTACCGTCGTCTCCTATGCACAAGCAATGCAAAAAGGGATTAGGAAGAGATAGGGCAGTATACTAACTGAAACACAACAGCACATGACCTGTTAATTTCACTCCCCGCGACCGCTTCAGAGAGGCGAATGGTGACGTCATGATTGTTTGACACGCTCACTTTGACGGCTTGTAATTTTTTTATTTTTGAATTTTTCACTGTTGCTAGTAAATTTTTTTTATTAGAGATGAGTTTGCTCTTAGCCAACAACCAGCTGAGTAGCAAGGATGAGGCCTACGATGGAGCGAGCTCACCCAAAAGATGCCTATTCACTCGAACTTTGAAAAGATTAAGTTTATATGAGCTCGGAAACACAGACGCCGGCAGGGGAATTTTTATTATATCAAAATACAAGAGTTTACTCAATGGGCCGTTATGTGTTTTGCAGGGTCTGGTCGACTACGACGGCGACTCTGACGAAGAGGAGGAGGGGGGAGGCGGCGGCGGCGGCGGAGGAGGGGGCGCAGGGGAAGAGCGGGAGGCGAAGCGCCCGAGGCTCGCGTAGTGTGCCCCGCATCTCCCCACTGTCCCCACTCGCGTGTTTCAAGGAATATATTGTGCGGTGAACGGCGCGCACGCACACACGTAAACCAGTACAACGTAACGTAACTACACGACTCGTGTGAACTATTGATTAATAGTTTTGTAAGGAGATTTGATTCTAAACGGAGTCTATGTCTTGTAGGGAACATGGAGTGCAGTAAAAATGATTAACTGTCCGGTTGTTTATTTTATTTGTGATTTTTTTTTTGGTTGCAATCAAACGTCAACAGTTCTATACGACACGTTAAGAGGGGGTATAAAACGGGTAAATGAATTCATCGGCAATATTTATGGTCAATTCCTATAAAATTTCTTTTAACTTTGTTTAAACGGTATTAGATCAATGTTTTTTTATATAAGTTTTAAGTCGAACAGTCTAAATTATTAAACAACTAATTTATTATTGATTGTGGTTTTGCTTGTAGATTTCACAATAGACTTGTGTAATTAAGAATGCACATTATATTTACTATATTTTACACTTTAAAATGATTATATATTAACACAACAATCAACCTAATTAAAAAGCGAAGATTTAATTTAATTGCTTTTTATCAAATTATAATTCACAAGATAACAATGTTATTATTTCAATAATAATGCAATTATGTCCGGATAAAGTTTTTTCCTTAGAAATTAAAATTTGCAATCTTATACCCCCATTTTAACATTCGTTTAAAATTTAAAAAAAAAGGTCTTATTTATTGGAAGATCAAAAATATATATTATGTTGTGTGCATGTGCAATGAATGTGATTTTTTTTTTCACTGAACGCCAGTGAATAATAATTTATATAACGTCACTTCCTTTATAGATTTTCCACTGATCAAATAAGTTTTTTTTTATCTAAGTGATATTAAAATTTAATAAAAGAATTATAATTATCTTGTATTTAGTTAGTATTCATTCGACTTCTTTGTCAGTAGAGATATGCTGGTGGTAAGTGGTTATTTTTTTTTCCATAGATGGTGTCACGCCCCCCGGTTTGGATACTAATTTTCTGTTTTAAAATTGAAATTTAAAAAATTTCAGTGTTAACCCTAGCTCACTAACAACATTTATGTTTTATGTTATTTAAAATAAAAGTAGTGAAACGTGTCAGAAGTAAAACTTCTTTGGCGATCAAATATAAAATAAGCTGTAGATGTCATTCAGAAATGTTACAAGGTAAGCGTCACACAAAGTTCGACTTTGAAATGCTTAAATCGCCCTCAGAGTAGTTTTACTTCAAAAACGTTCGTATTCGCCAAATATTATTACGTCGCGTCGTATAGATATTTTCATTTGATGAATTTGTTGAGTGAAACGGAACGCAACGCGTCAACAAATCGTCGTTCCTTTCATTTCTTCCTTCGTTCAGCTCACTTCCATTCACTTTGTTTGAGTTATTGCGTCCATTAAATGACTCGGAATGTTTATTTTCAACGGTGGGCAAGCTAAAAAACAGAAACAGGTATCGCTTGATAAAAAAAGAAAACTTGCCTGTTATTGATTCTAATTAATAAATTAACTACATATATTTTTAATCAAAATTGTTGATTAATTTGATATTCGTTGCATCTCTTCAAAAAAAAAAAAAAGTCTTTATTATACTAACCGATTACAGTTAGTGATCTAGGGTTAAAGTTATTTTATAAAATACGTGTAAATAAAACTATCTTTGTATATTTTAAGTTCAATTTTAGTTATTTTCTTTTTATTTCGTTGTTTTGAATTTTTCTTCTGCAAAATTATTTGTTGGCGGCTGCTTTTGAATATATATATTATATCGTTTAGCTTTCGTCTCTTCCTTCGGCCGCCTATGAAACCAACGCTACGTAACCAGTTACGTGACAAGAATTGTTTTTCTTGCTACGAAACCAGTTACGTACAAAGAATTTTTTTCTTTCAACGAAATAGCCAATAGCAATGCCTGTGTTGATGAAATACAAAAATGTGTTTTGTCCGTTTCCCACAAATGCAAAGATGTGCCAGAAACTGGTTTCATCGGCGGCCGAAGCGTCGTCTCTGTCTATATAAATAAAAAAAAGCAATTTAATTAATTTTCACAAGTTATAGTCTTCTTTTCTTAAAAAATCATAGCTTGTCTGACGTCTCGCCTCTGTGCACACTATCGAAACGGATCATCGTTAGGAATGTAGTTTTCGCTGGAAGATTTACTATTTGTACAGTTGGGGTACGAAAACATTCGTCACTTTTCAAATTCATTCCTAGACTTGTACTACCTTTTCAAACTTAAACACATAACTGGCGGTTTGATTGATAATTTCCCGGGTGCAAGCAAATGTCGACTTTAAGGTGAAGAGCCTTTTCTTACCCCGACTGTGCCAACTTTAACTTGATTCGTGAGAAAGTAGGTCACCTAATTTAAAGTCGATAGAACTCATTTGAAACGGGCACAAAAATGTCATTGTCTCTCTTAGGTCCATACAATACAGCCTAATGTGTTGTATTGTAATATATAAATAAATATCTATGTGCTTTTGTATTGTTGGTTACTCTTAAAGTATAAGTTGCTAATGCTTGCTATGAAGATACATTTTACTACATCTCCAGGAGGTGTAGCATAAGAGCTGGCACACTCTAGGCGTTTTAAAGCGCGCGCTTTGAGAACCATGAAGATCTTAGAGCGAGTACACATTCGCTTTGTTAAATAAAGATTAAAAAAAAAGAACTATGAAGTTGAGAACATTGAGCGCTTGGCGTTGCGTTAGAACTTCATAGTTCTCAAAGCGCGCGCGCCTAGTGTATACCAGCTTTAAATAATAACTGTCAATCTTGAAACGAAATTTTTTATGTACATCAAGCTTGAAACGAGTTAATTCTTAACGTCCCACACTGGGGCAAGGAAAACTCCCAAAAAAGCTAGAAATAGCGTTTAGTGAAAATATCTTTATGAAAATTGTTTTTTGGGATAATACAATGAATTGGTTTAGTAACTGTATTATATAAATTATTAATGTTAGATTTAATACATTTTATTGTAAGTAAATAATATCATAATTCATTTTTTCGATTTTTATTGTATAATAATGATAATTCTTTTGAAATCAACGGGACATTTTTTCAAGGGTGTATTACGAAAAAAGTAATAAAACTAAACTAAGAAGAATTAAATGACGAATAAACAAGTCGAACAATTAGATGTATATAATATGAAGTTGTTGATTCCACAATCATTTGGGAGTCAACTACTTATTCAAAAATATTGAAAAATTTCAAAAAATATGTTTTCTCTGTGTTGCGGTCCAATGAACTATTATTTTCACAAATAATCACTTCCAACAGTGTATTGAGCTTATAGTAATTTACTAGCTGTTGCCCGCGAGTTCGTTCGCGTTAAAATGTTATATAGCTTAATGCCTTTCTCGATAAATGGACCATCCAACACAAAAATCGTTTTTCAATTCGATCCAGTAGTTTCTGAGATTAACGCGTTCAACCAAACAAACAAACTTTTCTCTTTATAAATAGTATAGATTTCTCGCATTCATAACCCGTAAAAACCGAATTTCGTCTTGAGGGCAAATTTTAATTTTTTTTTGTCAATTAGCGACTTGCTCCCGGTTTCGCACAGTAAAAACCTTCCTCGTTTGACATTCTTTCCATTAGTGAAAACAGCATCGGAATCTGTTGGGCTAGTTTACAAGATTTAAGCGTACATACAGAGGGACAGATGTACGAAGCTACTTGTTTTATACTATGTAAAGATGTACTTATATGAAATCGTGTTCCCTTTCAAGACTACGAATAATCTTGAATTTTACCTTTTTTTTGTTACAATAGAATAATTTATTGGTTATGTTGAATTTATGTGAGTGCGTTTAACAACTCTGGAATTGGGCGCAACACGGTTATTGAAATAAAATACGAACGTTGAGTCCATTTCCCAATTCCTTAAATGTTTAATGTCGCAGCACACGTGGTGTTGCTTGTGTTATAGTAGGTGACGGTAGCCACCTACCATCAAGTGGACCGTTAGCCGACCTTAAAATTAGAAAAGATTACGTCAAATTTACACACATTCATCGTCATTATTAGAAACATTGTCGGTATTACACAAGTTTGGTACAAAAAATCATATTATTCTAAGAACAACTGTGCTGTGGAATTGCTACTCACTAGTTAATATCGTATATTATTAAAATTGATTATATTATACATTATTGTCTTAATTTCTTTTTTATTGTGTATATAATATAAATACCTATACTATATATACTGCCTCTAAGTTCGTTTTAAAATGTGATTTCTTCGTCGGGATACGTGTTTCATAAGTGATTTCACAAAATTTGAAATATTTTGCACAATAATCTTGCATTCCTATCGCCTATGTTATGATTTACTGAGATGATATAATTTAATTTTTAAATTAACTTTATCCATATTATAACATTTTTATTTTATCATTTTTATGGCATAAGTTAATTTTTCTATTAATGTTTTTTTTTTGTAATAAATCGCTTGTAAACTAGGCTATCTATGCTACTGCTTCTAGTCTTGCTTCGCATAATGCAACAAACAGAAGCACATAAAAACGGCCTTCATATACTAAGTCAGGAAATCCACATATTAAGTGACGTCCGAAGTAATTGGAAATATTCATTTAATAAAATTTATTACGACGTTGAAACAGTAACATCAACTGTCATATTTGCGTTTAAAATTGTAACTTTACTCAAGATAATATTAGTGATGACACTTAAAAAGGTTACAAAGGGCTCTCTTTCATTGGTCGATAGTCCCCGCATGTCGGGTGAAGAAAATTCTGCAAATTTTGTCATTCGCTTTGAAATAATGGTAATGAATGAAGCGTACATAGATAATTTAATGTTGTGTAGTGCAATTTTAACTGTCGTGTTCAAACAATTTTACTATATCGACCGAGATATCGACCAATGAAAATGAGCCCTTATGCTCGAATATGTTTGTGGGAAGTGGTTTACAATTCTAAATAAATAATAAGTCAAATTTCGTTGAATTTATCTATGATTTTTCTAAATTTTAACACGTTTAAAACTTGCTACGTGGCACGGATTGTAAAGTATTTTGAAGAAAAAAAAATAGCTTAAATTCAAGACATTTAAAATTATATGGAAGTTCGTCAGAGAAGTTAGGAAGAAATTTTTGAAATTCATTCTGAAGGAATCCAATCCAACAGTGGAAGTCTGCGTAGTAACTGAAATCTAGGTAAATACATTCATTATCGTGATCACTAGTCGCCAGATGTGTTTGTATATTATATTAAATGCTACATGCTAGTTTATACCTTAATAAAAGCACCCGAATTCGCACTCATGCAATTTTTTTCTGCAGATTGAAATTGATCAGTATCGATTTGAAAACTGAAGTAAACTCTTATTCTACATCTTACGTTAATCCGTTAACACAAATTGCTGTTTACAAAAATCATTTTAATACAAATATCTTTTTGCATTGAACATCATGACTGTCTTCCTTTGTATGAACGGCCTTTTAATTGCGGTCGCAAAACTTCTTTACTTTGAAAAGGGTTCACATGTCAAAGAAAAATGTTTCATGTAAATAAAAATACATAGGATAGCAAGTATCTTAATAATTTAAAGGCCTCGATTGCGGATATCACATGTAAAAGTACTTTAGCTATTATTATTATTATTAATAGATAAATGATCTATTGCTCTTTTGGACGGCTCCAGTCCAGCAAAGGGCCAAATTGTTTGTATGTGTTGTTGATTATGTAAATAATATTAAATGTGAGTGTCCCATACATTCACTTGGCGACAGTGATCAAGCAATAAAGCTTTACGCTCACTTGGACGTGTTGTGAAACATGCTCGTTATGTTATGCTAACATGTTATGCTGACATTAATAAAAATATTTAATATTATATTTATTAATGTACCTAACCTTCTTAATGCAACGGTTAGAGATTTCTGAAAAAAAAAAATACATCGCGAGTAGAAGACCGATCACAGACCGCCTAAACACTAACATATTCGTTATATTGTCGTGAATTATAATGACACGGAATACTAAGTTTTGAGACTGAGGTAATATCGATCAGCTCAGTGTATGACTTTTTGATAATTCTGCCTACCAATTTCTACCAGACGGATGAGGAAATTTAGAAATCTGGAATATTTAAATGAATACATTTTTGTAGGTATACAATATACCTAGTGCAAACTTTTTAATAGTACTGGGACCGTTTCTGTAACTATTTCCATGGAAATGTGCGATACTGCCGTTTTCTTTAAAATGATCGAGTCAGTGTAAATTTTTGCCAGTATTTGTTAAAAGTATTTTAAATTTCGCGCATATATACCTCTCACAGCTAACATCCGTGTCGACATTAACACTTTAATATGTAATTTTTCATGTAATTATTATTAATAATAAATAAGTATTAATCCTAATTAAATTATTAAAAATTATTGTTTTACAAAATCAGATAAGTATTCGAATGAATTTGATGTTTTATTTATGTTCCTGTGTGAGTAAAGCTTTAAAGCGATTGTGTTAGTTGAAAATTTAATTGTAAGCACCATTTGAGAATAGATTATTCGATTTATTTTGTCTACTCGTGAAGTTTTTAAGACACTATTTGTGGCTGTAGTATGAGTATATAATGCACGCACTCGCTAGCGAGAGCGTAAAATATTTGTATGGAAAGTTGTCTATGTAAAATTGTCAATTTTCCATTTAAATATTTTACACTGCATTATAAACACACTAGAGCCAACTATGTAATGTGACGTTGAAATAAGTACATAATTATATCAATGGAGTTTAATGAACAATGCCACTTGGTAACTTTCAGTCTGCGATCGTACTTTTTTTATATCTTTTCAATCGTTCAATATACATTTTTAACAGAGACCTAAAAATTATCGTTTTTTTTATTTCTTCAAAATTTACAATTGTGATACCTATGCAGCCAGGAGAGAATAGGGATAAGAACGTCACCTTTGGTTTTAAAGATATTAGATAACCAACACAATATAATATTTACAAATTCTGTCAAACTGCATAATTCAAAGAAAATTAACTGTGAAATAACAAACAACCTTGTCACCATAACTAAAAGGAAGTTGACTTCCAATAATTTAGTTGAAAATAAAAAAAAAACAAGGGACAAAGTCGAGCTATATAAGTTTGAAATAAAAAGCATTTGGGTGGAAGGACACATTTGGACACAGAGTTAAGGGACTTTTCGCACATCCCTCGCTCAGTGATTTGTGGTCGAGTACCGGGGAGGTAATGAACTATCCAAGCATTATGCAGCTTATTTGGAATATAATAAGTCTGATTCAAAATGCTGCTACAACAGAACACTTAAATAGTAAAAATAATTTTGCAAAATTTTAGTATGTAAATTCAATGGGGTGATTTTTCTTTTAGTCAAGTCAAGACGGGGCTTAAAGATATTCAGGTTAGGTATCACTATTGTAAATACAAGCCGTAAACGTGTATTTTGTAATTTGTGTGTTTAAGTAAGAATTACCTAATATAATAACGTATATTTACCAAGATATTGTATCATTTATAAAATAATATTATATGAAAATGAAGTTATTAATGAATATTTAGCGCCATCGGTGAGCCGCTCAATAAAATTATAATAAAAATTGAGTATCTATAATAATTTATATATAACAGACAGTTAAAAATTTATTTTTGAAAAAATTTTGAGTGCACAGTGTTTGCGAGACGATAATACTCTTATATTACATAAGTGGATCGAGTTTGTCAGAGAAATATTGTAAATATTTATAATAAAGTGAATATTTTCTTTTTAAGTCTGCTGTCTACGTCCACGTGTCGTAATGTTATTGAGTTGTCAATTAGGTTTGTACGATTTATATTCCTTGAAATAACTTTCCTTGCATAGAATACATAGGTGTTAGGTAAAAAATAAACTATAACGAGGACTATTTTTTATCGGTCCAAACGGACGACCATCACAATAATTTATAAACAGATTTAAAATAGATTTTACCTATATTGGCGAAATGTGTAAAATAAGCTTACTATAGTAACGCTATCTATTTACGATGTCTACTAGTTAAGTAAACAATATAAATATAAGGTACATAAATACGAAATGATGTTTTTTCATTTACACTTCCCAAGAACAGAGTTATTTACTTAATTTTGAAATTTAACAATAATTTTGTTTTTATTTTGCCAATTTTAATGAATCATTTTGTTGGGCTATTATGTTTGATAAATAAAGTATGGTATAGGTACTAATAATACACAAAAAAATTCTATATGGTCAAAAATACTGAAAACAAAAAATGTAAAGACAAGATACGTTTAATATCGAAACTTTTCTATCAAAATTAATGAAAAAATTGTGAGCCAGTTTTTGCACTATATAATAAAGCAAGGTTGAACGAGTAGTAAAAATTAATAACATTTTAAAAGTATGTTGGTCTCTAGACCAGCTGTGGCAGATTGATTAAAAAAATACTTGTTTTAAACGTCAAATCGAATATTTAATTGTAATTAGAGGAAATTAAGTGCTATGTAAAGTATACGTATTTAAGTCACACGCGAAAAAAGTTGGGTAAGTGGTGGGTAGGTATTTCTAAAGGCTCGTATCGACGACCTCGGCCTTGAGTTTAGAAGCGAGAGCTCTGCGCAGTTGCATCGCGTCGGGAGGCGGTAGAGGTGCAACGCCGGCCAACGCAGCCTTCGCTACTCTCGCGGAACGAGGTCGCTGCGCGTGCGCACTGCCATGGGAACCTTCACCACCTTATGGGAAAGACGTGGAAATATTTATAAAGCGTCATAACTTGTGAACGGGGAACGGGCGACCACATAAAGTGAAAGTAATCCAATTTCAAATTGAAACATTAGGTACCTACCCAAATTGAAGTAGATACCTAATTCTTCTCATTCTAGTTAACTTTTTCTGCGAAGTCACGAAAATACATTTATTCGTAAAATCCATAGATATAGAAGAGAATGGACTGAACAATACCCCCATGAAATTGACCACTCTATACTATAGTTAGAAAGAGAGAGATAAAGCGATCGTGCGGCTAGTACATATCTTTCCTGTGGGTCTGTCTGCACTGTACCATGGAAGTAATAAAATAGAAATATATTTCTTCGTATACTTACTTACTTACTAAAAGTAGGTTTAGTGTCTGACTATTAGACCGACCGATTTAGACTTACCTCCAACGTCATTATCATTTTCAACAGCTCCCAGTCTTCGTTCTCTAACTTGTTTCTTTAGAGCCAAGAGTTTATCTCGCTGTTGCTTCAAATATTCCTGACGAGCACGAATTTCCTCCTCGCTTACCTGAACATTAAAGGAGATTGCTGGTTGTCTAATAAGCCATCTTTGTTTCATATAAGTAGGAATTAATAAATTTTTTGGTAAGATTGGTTAGTTCTTGGTTGTGCACTGGTTTATTTTATTCAGTTGCTACTTCTTTTTAATACTTTACCTTCATATTTCAACCTATACCTTATAAAGAAAAATTAAGACTTTTTACCTAGCCTTTTTATTATTATTATTAACATACTTTAGTACTCGTATTATTGAGCCTGTTGGTGTAAAATTGATATGAGTAAATTTATTTCCCCATATACGGTAGGAATCATACCTACTATCACTCACCTCGACTTTTTTGAAAGGAACACGAGGTTCGACAACAGTATTAACTTTTTTTTCAATCACTTGTGATTTGTCAGTCTTATCGTCTTTTTTTTCGAAGCTGTGTAATTTTGATAGCAAAGTTTGCTTTTCGACCACTACTTCTTCTGGTTGTACCTCTACTTTATCCTCATTAGTTCCAAAATCATTTATTTGCAACCTATAAAGAAATTACAATATTTTTATAATAATACCAAATCGTATGTAATCAAGCCACCGTATCAAAGGGACTATTGAAGTCAGAACGTTTGGCAAAATGGTACAATGTTTTGAGAGCAATTTTTTTTCTTCTCATTAACTCACACAAATCTCCCTCGTTTATCGCTCTTTCTAGTCATTAAGAAAAACCGTATTAGAATCCGTTGGGTGGTTTAAAAGAAGTTAGCAGAGGCGGACAGGACAGCAACTTTCCAGGAGTGAAACAGTATCGCTTTTTGATTGCTGTTTGGGCTTTGAGCTTGATAGACATGTTGAGGTTTGAGCTCCACCCCACATCAAGAAGTTCGAGATCATTGACGACAGTTCGGTGCACCTCGGCAGACATGGCAGACACCTTATAGAACAGACACACTGTCTTGCGTTTTGGTGACGTTAAAACTGTCCTGTCACCCCATTGGGATACAATACTCAAGTTTGACTCAAAACTCAATGTAGGTATAACTATACCTATAGTATAGACAAACAATATGTTACCTACTTTTTTATCTCTGTCATAACATCGTCGTTGTCTGGCCAATCCTCGGGTTCATCACCTCGTGGTGAATCTAAGCCTTCACTATCGGACGAGTATAAACTTGGCAGCGCTCCGAATCGACGCTCTATCAATTCAAGCGCCTGTGGGAAAATAATAGCAAGCACTCTTATTACAATAATATGTTGCTATAATTTTAAGAACGGAGTAATTATATTTTTCAAACCTGCAGTTGAAGTTCTACATTCTTATGAGTCATCATTTTAACGAAGATGTCGTAGTCGTTAGCAGCCCAAATTTGTTCGAACAAACGACGGTGGAAGTGAGCTGGCAGACCGGCAAGGTCACGGGCCGACAGACGACACGCCGCTTCGAATTGTTCTGCCGTTATTCCGATGTCATCCATAAATGAGCCCAGCATTACATCCACCTGGTAAAAAGGCAGATCAATCAGATAACCGCACTGCCTGAATACCCTCAAATTATTTTTTATTTTGTCTTGCCATAACTTTTTTATTTTATTTTATTTAATAAAGAAACGAATAATCTCCCTTAATTTTCCTAAGCAATATAAATCACTACATAATTATTATAAAACCAAGTCCTCCGCCGCGCCTACTGTCTGTCTGTTCGCGATAAACTCAAAAACTACTGCATCGATTTTCATGCTGTTTTCACCAATAGAGTGGTTCTCGAGGAAGGTTTGGTACCTATATAATTTGCATCCGTGCGAAGTCGGGAACAGGCCGCTAATATTTTATATTTTTATATACCTAATAAAAGAATAATTATTTTATCTTACCAAGTTCCGATATTCATCGTGGACATGTTTATATTCGGGCCTATCGAGCACCTCTCCGTTATCTGTAGGTTCAAATGCTGCAAAGGATGAATAATATTATTTTTCTAAATATTAAGCCAATTTTTTAGTTCCTTCTATATTAAATAAAATAGTTAGGTACTCACGCAACGATTTTTCCTCAATAAAAGTTTGTAGAGGAACATTCCATACGGGTCCATGAAGAAATCCCACCAAAGAATCAAAAACCCAAGCATTTCCGTCTGAATTGTCCATTCCCTTCGATATTTTCACTTACCTATAGGTAGCTATAAATACTCGTAATTTTAGAATAAACTAGTTTCTAAGTGTACTTAAGTAATCTTTAAATAACAAAAATGTTCAAACAAATTCCTACGTACGTCAATAGGTACAGTAAATATCAATTTATTATTCAGTGTGTTTGAAAATCTTATTATAAATTGATTTATTATATAGTTATGCAGGCACATTTATATTTGTAGTTATAGTTGTTATGGTAACCAAATTGTACCACCTATCTATACCTACCTATACAGATCGCGCGGCGAGAGTTTGGCTTTGACCTTCGGGTGGAGGGGATTACTGCGCATGGGTACTGTCACGCACACAATACTTTTCCGTCATATATCATTTTCCGTGCTTGCCTTTTTAAAACAATGTTTTTTTTACGCATTTTCAAATCACTTTTTAATATTTAACAAAAAAAACTTAACTGACAAACTTAAACAAACAAACTCAACAAATAATAACAATCGACAACAATAAACAATTAACGAAAATAGCAATTCACTTGTGAACGTGATTGTACAACAGTAGCACTACCATGAGTTGCTATCGAAATCTTACGTTAGTTTACTTCTGTCGATAACGAACCTTTCAATGTGCACGTGAATGGTTTAACTACTAACGTTACGGTATTTCTCGAGAGCATCAGTCAAATTTGTAACTCATGGTACCGGTTTTAGTTCTTTGAGTGACCGCTAGAGGCGCTATACAATTTTTCATACAAATATTTTACGTTCTCGCTCATCTCTCGCTAGCGATTTCGGTCGTCATAAACTCATGGTAGTGCTACAGGAGTGCGCGGTACGTCGTATCGATGCGAGAGGCAGGGAACGACTGGAGCGCCAATCAGAGCACCGCGTGCGCCTACACACCCGCCCCGCACCCCGCTAATTGCCCGTTGATACCCAATTTCTGATTTCTGCGCAATAACGGTCAAAGCCAAACTCTCGCCGCGCGATCTGTACCACCTATTAAATATTACTTACTCTACTCTATGATGGTTAATATTAATGCCTATCTATCACTCTAGCTTATTAGCTAGATAGAAGAGTAGAGGCTGTATTGAGTGGACGGTCCGCATCTGCACTAATTCTAAATAGCCCTTATCGCACTTGCGGGTGGTGGAGCGGAATCCGCTCCGATAGTTCAGAGGGTGACAGGCCGAATCTGCCCTCTGACTACATTTCAATTTTCCCCCGCCGCGCCCGCAAGTGCGATAGGAACTTTGTTTTCATAAAATACAATGGTCACGGCGGAATTTCTGGCGGGAATCCGCTAGTGCGATAAGGGGCTAAAAAACCTAAACATGCTACTAAACGCAATAAGTAGTTGTTTTGTATACGATAGCTCCGGACGTACACGGAGTCCGTACCTATAGCATAGCAAAATACAGCTAAAAGGAGAACGAAGGGACTGTGGAATTAGTTTGCTGGTTCGGACTCAAACCATGGAGTACCAACTTGAATGGGTGTTAAACTGAAAGTGGCAAGCTAAAAGCATTGAATAGTGGTTCATAAATTGACCAGAAGGGCGCTAGTGTACCTATATGATTGATTGGTTTTTCAGTTTATGAAACAATGCGCCGCTACTATAGCTACAATGCTACTATAGCGCCGCCCAAAAGAGCGTATTCGACGGACACTTTCTCATCTCATGTATAGAGTTGGGCCCCACCTCTATCTCCATGGTATCTAATATGATAATAGTGTTCTATGTTCTATGTCTCTGTCAGGTGTCAACAACTGTCAAACCTCAAATATCTGTCAAAGTCTGGCTGCCTCGATCTTGCTTGTTGCTTGCTTACTTTCATACTTTGCTTTGCTTGCTAAAAGATTGCTAAAAGAAAAGAAAAGCCTAAAAAAAACTTGCCATTTTGTCGGGTTGAATTGGAATGGCTTGATTGAAGAATATTTATAGTTTTATAAGATTCTTTCCTTGCAAACTTGCATTGAAAAATAATCAGTTAAAATCATCAGTTGAAAGAGCTTATATTTTTATGTCGAAGCGACACCGGTTTAACTTCGGTGTACTTTACGATGAATAACGGTTTAACATGGGACCAAGAAAACGTAAACGGCGTAATGCTATCTTTAAAATGTGATATTAACTCCGTTTCTCCAAAGTCAAGGCAGTTCACAATTTCATACAGTAAAAATAAAGAGAAGAAAGGATCTTGGGCCTTAACGTCTTTATTGTTAGCCGCATTGTTTAATATTGTAGCACTGTCTTACATAAATATTAGTTTCACTGCTATAATGATTATAATAATAGTGTTTTCATTTTTCGTCTTCTTTTGGATAACGCATAGTGTTCAGTCAGGTAACACATTTTTTAAATTTATTTTTGTATACTTTATTGTCACATCTATTATCTAAGAAAATGCCAGATACTCCATGGATTACAGGCACAGTAAGGTCCAAATGTGATCAGCGTAGGTCTTATACTGTTGAAGGGTCAGATGGATTTATAGGAAAGAGAAACAGACAGCATATTTTGAAGCCTCCACAGTCACCTCAAAGGGTATCTCAAGATATGTTACAAAAAAGTCCAAATATCAAGACATCTCCTAATTCTCATACAGTAAAACCATCTATTGAAGAGTTTACAACTCCAGTTGAAATGTGCACTAGGTGTGGAAGAGTCACAAGACCATCAAGACAGTTAGACCTGTAAAAGTTAATATTTTGTTTATTAAGCAATGACTGTGAAGGACTGATTAATTTAGTTAAGTCTAGAATATATTTTTTAGTTTTATTGTCTTATTTTTAGTTACTTAAGCAGTCTTTGTTGTCAAAAATTATTGTTAAAGAGTTTAGTCAATTTCTGTGAACTGTCTCGAGCTGTAAAATTATAATAACTTAATTTTTATAATAAGGAGGATGTTACTGAATCATCTGAACTGATCTGATTTTTGTTGTTACTTTAATATTTACTTGTAATCTAATGACCAACACACAGAGGTGCTAAGACTTGAAATGCTGAGGATCTACTTGATAAACAGCTTGTAGTTATATGATAAAAAAACAGTTTCTGTTACATTTAATACATAATCTATACCAATATATAGAGCTGAAGAGTTTGTTTGTTTGGTTGTACACACTAATCTCATGAACTACTGGTTCGAATTGAAAAATTCTTTTTGTGTTATCAAAGGCTTGAAGCTATTTTGTGTGACCTAAAAGGCTAAAAAAACTAAAAATATAATTATATTATTCTTATTTAGATTAACCTCTCTATCGTTCAGAGGTAGAACTATTAAGACAAACAGCTTTGACTCAACAAGTCAGCTACTCACCGTGAGAGGGCGCGATAATCAAAGGCTATATAACATTTTGAATGCGGACAAAGTCGCGGGCACCAGCTAGTGTACACATATTTTTTAAATAAATACATTGTATTCTTTTCAGAGACCCTTCTTGTAGTTCCGTCTGTAGGCGTTCAAAGCACTGTGAAGTATGTTTATGGGAGAGAAGACAATTTTGTGCCGTGGTGCAGATTGGACGACGTCGTTATTGATGAAGTTATTAAATTGGTATGTAATGAAGCAGATATTTACTAACTAATGAAAAGTTTTTTGGAGAAACTTTATTTCACCATTATTCTCTAGTGAAAATATAAAAACAAATCATCATAATTATCTCAGCTAGCTCAGCACCGCTCAGAAGCAGTCTGTATCGAGTGTTGAACTGCAGCCCATATCAGGTGGTCTGTCTACCTCGTATCTCTTAAGCCTAATTAGTCTTTATTTCCTAAATACATCAGTAATCTATCAGCCTCCAGAGCTATAATCTGATGTGGTATTTTGTTTTGTTTATTATTATAGTTGATGTTCCCCAAGATTAGCTTCGATGGTCTAAATCAAGGATTTGCCATCTTTTCAGTCGAATTACTCTTGCATCTCTCTCTAGGAGATTATCGGCCAATTCACTACTGTGTTTTTTCAAACTGTTTACACATTTAACACTGCTTGCACTAATCGATTCTTATTCATGAATTTTATGTTATGAAACTTGGTAGATAAACATTTAGACATACAGGACACAGGATGGGCTATTATTTTTCTTTTTCATACACACACACAACAAATGTTTGTATCAAGGGTAACCAGGCAGGCTGACCGTCACCTAAGGACATAAGCTACACCAGAGGGGTTACAAGTGCACTGCCTACCCTGCAGGACGTTTTTCATTCAATCACACAAGTGGACTTTAAAATAAGTGGAGCCTTATAATAATGGTTCAAATTCACTGTTTCAGAATCGCGTTTTGTATTACCTCACACTATTGGTGAGAACAAATATTGAATCCACTGAAGATATCAAACACTTGAAGTTAATGCCTGTTTTTAAGGTATGCATCACATTTATAACGTTTTTTTACATTTTTTAAGTGAAAACTTTTCTATGCTGACTGAAGTTTGAATACTTAATTTTATTACAGTACACAAAGCCGAGGTTGCCGATGCTCGAAATGGTCTACAACGAAATCAAGAATCTCTTAACGGAAGTTATAAAAGAGAATTCAGTGAAAGGTTCCGGTGATGCGGCATCGTCGGTGGAACCAGTTAAACACTAGTCAATAGTCAATACAATATATTGACTTAGTCAATATAATAATAATAATATTAAATTATATTAGTTGTGTATAAGAAATAAGAAAGGCCATCACTAGTGATTTTTTAGTGTTAAGGAGACATAGTCATAGATCACGTATCTTAGTCGTACATGGTTTTTTTAAAGTTTATTTTGTGTTACTTAAAAATAACACTAATTTCTCTTTTTTTATGTCTCCATGTGTAATGGAACCAAATGCTTTAGTTTCGTCATCGTCTAACTTTTTTTTTTTTTTTTTTTTAAATCTTTCTTTATATTGCAATCTATCATTAAAGACATTCAGCAATTGGTGCGAAAGTACGTTATGACTTGTACGGAGTTCGTCTATACACTAATCCGCATAAAATTATATAATAAGGTCTTGGGGAATTTTTCTTTTCAGCCTTCTGTCGTCTGTCTGTGGATCCATCAGTTTAACTGCCAGGGCGTTTGGGTGCTTTGCAATTCGCTGCTTATAAGCAAGAGCTCTTTTCTGTATTTCTTCTTTAACAGTTTGGATGTTAAGATCGTGGTGAAGTCTGTCATTTGTGACGTACCAAGGGGCGTCTGTTATTATTCTCAATAACTTGGACTGAAACCTTTGCAGTATCTCAATATTTGACTTGGAGGCTGTTCCCCACAGTTGCAAGCCGTAAGTCCAAATGGGCTTGATTATGTACTTATAGAGAATTAACTTGTTTTCAAGCGTTAGTTTTGACTTTTCATGACTTGTTTCCAAATTAAGCTCGAAGTCGTGCACATTTTTTCAATTGTAATAAAACTTTTACAGATTTTTTTTTCTGGGTATACTCTTTACCACAAAGTGAACACTTATTACCAATTTTGTACCGGACTGGTTTCCGGTACTTGTTGCTGGGATTAGAGGAAAACACCAATAATAAGGTCTGTCGATACAGAGCGGGGCTGGTTCTATTCCCTGGGATTTCTTCTGTTTTTCATTCGTCGACCGACCACTTGTTACGGCTTGCCACGGAGAGCACTTTCTTTCTTCTATGTTCTTCCCATGCCGAGTGTGTGTTGATCCGAAGAGCGATTTTGATGTATAGAGCTTGGCGAGGTGAAGTGAAGTAAGTTGTAGGGAAAAACGCATCTCTTTTATTACACGTTACTCCCCACCACAGTGGCACCACTGGAGTATACATCCCCACCAGTGGTGCCTAATGCGTCCCTATCCCTTTCCTCATCACGCTCTGTGTAGTAGTCTTTATTTATTTTCAAATATTTACATTAAGTTTACATTCTTATTCTAATTAAATCTTAAATCTAATTAGAATCTTATTAAACTATTTCACACACTTCACACTTTTTTTTTTTTTTTTTTTTTCGAGGAGAAATCCGTTTACCGATTCCCTACCGCTGGCTAGACGGTAGGGGTATGTGGGGGTCAGCCGGCGCACCGCGTTATGTTAGTCATAGCGGGCCCGGCCACTACCCACTAAAACTCCCCGGTGCCTCCTTGCCCTTTGTGCGGGGGTGGACCGGGCTCTGCCGAGGCAACAACTCCGATCCATTTAATTACGGCGGCGTTCTTCACGCTCTACCTCTTCAGCCCAGTCACGGGAAGTGAAGTTTTCCATCTCTCTTCTTTGGAAATCTGCTGCCCGTTGATTGCGGCGTTCACGCCTGCCTCCTCTGTCGATATCATCAGGAAATTGGTTCCTACTATTCGCAGGATATCTATTCATCATTTAATAATGGAATCTTAAACAACAACAACGCACACTTTTCACACTAGAAATTGTCTTGTTAGAACCCGAGACGAGACGAGTTGAAATCAATCAATATTGCTTGTTTTCTTTTTCCAGTACTCTTATTTTCTAAATCTAAAATTGCCATCCTTTTTGTGTGAATTTCTTCAGCTTGCTCATATTCTCGTTCTTTAGACTTTTTAGTTAATAAAAATAATTCTCTTTCATAGTTCTCAATAGATTGAACCTGTAAACCAAATAAATAATATAATTTAAGAATCCTGTCAATGGTTGAAAAATATGAATGAATTTTTTTTCTCAAACAAAGTTGAAAAGCTGTTTTATTATTCTTTGGTAAAAGTGACATATACCCAAATTTTTCTAAAAATTAATTAAAAGCTCGTTGTATGTACCTACCTTATTATTATTTTTTAATTTTCTCTGATATATATTTTCTTTAGGCTTTGGTGTAGAGATTAGTATCTTTTTCATTTCCGATGTAGATTAGATACATCGGGTATCTGTAATATAACCAATACAGAGGGATTAAGATTACAAAAGAATTTTTTAGTAATTTTTTATTCTTACCTCTTTAACATCATTATCATTAAAATCATTGTTTGAAACTAGCAACGGTGTCCAGGGTACATTACAATCCGTCTTTTTACTCTGGCTTCGTATTTAGACTATTGAAACTGTAATAGATTATTGTAATGAATTACATTACAATTCATTTATAAAACTTAATTATATTAAACTTCTTACCTAGACAAAATTTCTTGCCATGCAGCTCTCTTACTATTGTTAGTATTTGTAGATGAATCTTTATTTTCGATTACATCTATTCTTGCAATTACTAACTGCCTTAATAGTCGCTGGAACAAAATAGAAAGCAGGTTTTTTATACATCACACGGACTAGATTGATCATAGGTGCAAGTGCTCAATAAAATAGTAGACTTTCACCGTACATGTAGATCTCGAATATACCGACTTTAGTTTTCCTTTTCCTCCGAAGACCAGGCACATGGCTGTTCGCAGCGCCTTGCCTTGCTCTTGTAGCGGTAATGAAACTTGCACAACCAGTTCGGGTCTCCCGGTGTTCTTCTTTTCCGCGACACTGACCTGCTCCTGCTTCTTGGGTGGTTCCAGCCTCTCGAACGCTTTTCAAAGCGTTCAATAATCACAGGCTCTTCAAAGTTTGGTCGGATACCTGCGTTGTGCGGCCTAAATCCTTCATTCTACGTAGGAGCTGTGTTGGCTTCTGGGAGCCTAACTCCAATTCGAAAACGAGCTTTTGAAATTGTCGTTCGGCACTCTCCTCGTAGACTTGCAGTAGTCTATCTTTCAGTGGCCTCCGGTGGTGACGTAAGCAAGTCACTCACCTGCTGTATTGAGTCCCGGCCTAACTTGGATATGACCATGTTGAATTTGGTTTCGTCTCCCTGCTTCTGTGGAGCCATGACCGCTTCGAATTGTGCGAACCATAACCGCGGCATGTCTACCCAAAAGTCCAGTAACTTGGCGGAAACTGTGATCGACGCCAGCGCAATGTCGTCCTGTTCCGATGATTTGACTGTAACTGGTGCTGACTGACCTTGAGGCACTGATACTATTGGCACTGATGGCACTGCGCTAAACATTTCCAAACCGCTCGTTTCACCGTACTCGCCTGGTAACAGCTTACGTCAGGTACTGCACACGCGGTATGCGCGCGATATGCGGTATGACACACGCGGTATCGCGTGGAGGACGCGCACGCGGTAGCGGTCGTTGACTTCCTCGTCGGGGTCACCAATGTTAGACCCTTGGTATATCTAAGTTGACTCCTCTGTATGTCACTAAGTATACTGCGTGATCACTTAAATAAAAGGTCTAAACTCAAGTTATTGTTTCTTTATTGCACTCCGATTACAAGTGCGGCGAGCGAACGTGGACGCTTCCACAGAGACACTGCTAATAACTCATTGAATTTTAACTGAATACAAAAATGCAAATGCAGCTATTTACCAACACACGTAAACGCTAACACATATTTTCGATTACATTAATTACTACTACATATGTTATGTCGCTACAAGTTATTATGATTTTGGTTGTTGCGAAATTGTCCTTGATTCTGTGTGTAGCGGAATTGAGGTTTGAAAGATTTTGAAGGTTAATGATATCATTTCTGATATTTTCTATTTTTTTGCAATGTCTTTCTGGGTCCAGTATTTGACACTGCTATCAACTTCCCATCGTATTTGAAGATAGTTTTCCTTCAAGTTTTCTAGAATAAGCAGTGTTACTATATATCGCTAGTAACCCTTTGCAATAATTCCTTAGGTGGATTTTACATTCTATTTTACCAACTGTGACGTTTTTGTATGGTCTTGAATCACGGATCCTATTATAAGTGCTTGAGTCTCCATCAGCAACGTGCTGATTATAAATCAGTCCGTGATCTGTTTCTGATCTTTTAAAACCCTCGGTTATGATAGCTGTTTGGAGATTGTAGGTATTCCAATATTAATAACTCCGTTGTATGGACTACTGGGAGGTAAAGGTAACTCGGTAACTGTTGAGGTATGGTTCTTGTTGGTAACTGGATCGAAGTCTTGAAGTAGGTATGCCGGTTTCAATCGGTCGATCAATATGTTCACTTGACGGCTCTCTAGCTGGATGGTGAAAACTTTACCGGGTCGGCTAAGTACTCGGTAGGGTCCTTTATAGGGCGGTAACAGGTTGGTCCACATGAGCCGTAGCGTGTTGTCCGGAATCTTGTCTCTTGCTAGGTTTCGCATTCGCCAAAGTAGTTGCGTAGGCTTCTGGTCTCCTAGCTCCATCTGCGAGAGCAACTTTTGCATTTGGCGGCTCTCTGATTCCTCGTTAACGGTGAAAGACGGTCTTTGATTGCCTTATAGAAATCGGCGGCAGGTGGATTGTAAAGTAAGTCTGTGATTTGTTCGACGTCCTGTTTTTCTAGTTGTGCGATGACCAACTGCGCCAATTGTTGCTGGCCCTTTTTGAGATCGTTGGTAGCTGCTTCGAAGGTGATAATTCATAGTCGTGATTTATCGCGCCAGAATGCCGGAATTCGCATTGCTAGCGAAATATTGGCAATTTCTGGAGTGGTTTTTGCGGCTTCGGTCCGTCCATCGTCGAGCAGGGATTTTTTTGGCTTGGTTGTTCCGTCGGGCAGGGATTCATCTTCTTATTGGGCAGAGATTCCTTGTCGGATTTTTCTGCCGGGAGGCGATTCTTCTGTCGGGCAGTGGTTCTTCTGTAGGACAGAGTTTCCTCGTCGTATTTTTCTTCTGTTCTTCTGTAGGTGTCACCACTTTGGAGCATCCTGTTTGCTGCATCCAATGCATTGATTGTAGAAGAATATTCATCCCTCAAACTAAGTAGCAAGTAACATACTTTGTCTGTTTCTTACATTTTTGCTTTTACCTCCAAATCTCTTATGAGTATGTCAAACTCTGTGAAATGATCTTCTAGCCATTGATCATGTCTTTGTTTTAATGTTAACAACTTTTTCATTACAAATAGTCTTGAAAGTGTGCTTTTTCTGCTGTACACTCTTTCCAAACTATCTAACATATCTCTTGCCGTTTTTGCGTCCTTTATGCATTCCAAATGCTTATCTGTTAAGCTTTGTATAATTATATTTTTTGCTTTATTGTCTAACCTTTTAAATGACACATCTTCGTTGATTTTTGTAGCTGCTTGCTGTGCGCTCAATTCTATTGTTTTTTCAAATTCCTTATCTGAAAGGAGTGCTTCAATTCTGTACAACCAATTTCCATAATTATTTTGTTCCAACGGGGGTACGCCGATTACATTGTTCGTTTTGGACGCCATTTTTACTTTAATCTTTTTCTGAAAAGAATAAAGTCTGACTTTCCCTATTTTCTTTGTCATCTGACTTACAGGGCACTGGGCCCATAACCTAATATTAAACGAGGTTTAAACGAAAACGTGGTATAATTCTTTATATTTTATTAGCACACGAAACGAAATTTTACAACATTCTCTGTAGTTAACAATGGCCGGAAGGAAGATACGACATAGACTATAACAGAAATCTCTAACACACTAGCTTGTTACTGCACTAATTCAAAAGACACTTTGTTATTGTGATCTTTGTGAATATCGCTGTTTTATCACAACACTAGTTCAAAAGGTTTTGTCCTTTTCAAACGTCTAACTATATTTGTGATATCGAGAAGCTGAATAGCTTCGACATTCACATGATGATGAAGTCTTTTTTGGTGAGCCTCTGCATATTTCTTGATGACTGTAATCACGGGTCTATCTTGAGATCCCTATGAAGGTCGTCGTTGCGAATATACCAGGGTGCATTTACAATGCATCTTAGTACTTTATTCTGAAATCGCTGGATCATCAGAATGTTGCTATGTTTGGTACAGCCCCATAGCTGTATCCCATAAGTCCATACCGGCACGAGAACTTGTTTATACAAAAATATTTTATTATGTACTGACAACGAAGAATACTT
Source organism: Synanthedon vespiformis (assembly GCA_918317495.1). NCBI lineage: Eukaryota > Metazoa > Arthropoda > Insecta > Lepidoptera > Sesiidae > Synanthedon > Synanthedon vespiformis. The sequence continues at coordinate 4,843,819 of OU906962.1, forward strand.
TCCTAATAGCCAGTACATTTTCCTATAACGAATTTCTAACTCGTCACGTTTTTTTTTACGTGAGCTTTCCAGCGAAGCTTAGCGTCCAATGTCATGCCTAAGTATTTGGCTGTATTCTCGTACGGTATCGCATGATTGTTAACGTATACCGGATGATAACTATAGGGCTTGTTTGTGAAATCTATGTGAATAGATTTCGCCTCATTCAGTTTGACTCGCCATTTTTTTGTCCAATCAAAGATGATGTTCACAGCTTCTTGAACTTTTTCCACTGCTTGTTTGTGATTATCACCAGTGGCCATTACGGCTGTGTCGTCTGCGAAGGTTGCAATTGTATTATTTTCTAACTCTGGAATATCGCAGGTGTATAGTAAGTATGAAAAAAAAATGACGAAAATAGGACTTTATTGTCATGGACGTTAGGTTGAAAATAAATCAAGATTTTTTTTTACAAAAAAGACATTAAATTTATATTTGTAATAAAAGAATCAAACATACAAATATTTTTTTTAGTAAATTACTTAATTATTTGCATAGATGAATTTCTGCGTAGCTAGAAATCTGTTCATTGAATTTTTTCTAATTAATTTCGAAAAAGTACATTTATATTTATGAGTTAAAATCAATCAATATTGCTTGTTTTCTTTTTCCAGTACCCTTATTTTCTAAATCTAAAATTGCTATCTTTTTTTTGTGAATTTCTCCAGCTTGCTCATATTCTCGTTCTTTAGACTTTTTGGTTAGTAAAAGTAATTCTTCTTCATAGTTCTCAATAGCTTGAACCTGTAAACCAAATAAATATTATAATTTAAGAATCCTGTCAATGGTTGAAAAATCTGAATTTTTCTCAAACAAAGTTGAAAAGCTGTTTTATTCTTCTTTGGTAAAAGTGACATGAACCTCTGACATGTCAATCCACAGCCCAAATTGCCAGTAGGTACCTACTATTTGTCTAAAAATTAATTAAAAGCTCATTGTATGTACCTACCTTATTATTATTTTTTAATTTTCTCTGATATATATTTTCTTTAGGCTTTGGTGTAGAGCTTAGTATCTTTTTCATATCCGATGTAGATTAGATACATCGGGTATCTGTAATATTAACAATACAGAGGGATTAAGATCACAAAAGAAAAATATTAATGATGTAAAGAGTGTAATTTTTTATTCTTACCTCTTCAACATCATTATCATTAACATCATTGCTTGAAACTAGCAACGGTCTCCAGAGATCATTACAATCCGTCTTTTTACTCTGGCTTCGTATAGACTATTGAAACTGTAATAGATTATTGCAATGAATTACATTATAACCAATTTATAAAACTTAATTATATTAAACTTCTTACCTAGACAAAATTTCTTGCAAAGCAGCTCTCTTACTATTGTTAGTATTTGTAGATGAATCTTTGTAGATACATCTATTCTTGCAATTACTAGCTGCCTTAATAGTCGCCGCAACAAAATAGAAAGCAGGTTTTTATACATCACACGGACTAGATTGTTCATAGGTGCAAGTGCTCAATAAAATAGTAGACTTCCACCGTACATGTCTATGTAAACGAATAGTTCTCGCATTGTATTGTATAGGAATCAATGATTTCAAAAATCCCACTTGTTTATATATAATACATATAAGTCAACCTATCAATTTAAGAAACTCAATCATCACTAATAAGAGCGTTCTGTGAACGTCACCGATCTATAGTACCTGTTTTATATAAGATGGTTTCACTCTAAAGTTTATACATACCTTTTCTTCTTTTTCCCAATTTGATGAACGCACTCTTTTCTTCGTAGATTCTTCCATATTCCTTATTACATATTCTTCCATAAATAAATATCAACACGTTTTGTAGGTGACTAGTTGATTTTTATAAGTACTAGCGTCTGTATTTATGATTATCGGAAAGTTCGTGATAAAATTGTATGGGAGTTAGAATTGGAGGACCTAGTATGTTTTTACTACCAGTCATTCCCCTGATCGAGGACTGACTGGTTTTCTTAATATTGTGTCTTGTTTCAACAAATCATTTTCACACAAAGTCAGTAACTCATTAAAGGACCTCACGGACATCCTCACATGGCTAAATTCCAGATATCATCTTAAATCGTCGTATCTGTTGACGAATTGTCCTTTCTTACAGCGATCGGCTAAATAAGGATGAACCCACCACTGTTTCTTTTTTATCTTGAACTTTCTTTTCCTACGTACATACAGCAGTAGTGCTATCTCTTCGAGGTCCATTTTGATACTGTCTCATTGTGGTGTGGCGACTTTAGTGTCTGTATGGTGTCTAGTTTGGTAGCTTACGGACACCATGGTGGCTCAACTGGTTGCGCCGCCATGGTGTCCTCGTGAAATATAGCCCTTAGGTTGTAAGAGATATCTGAGATGTTCTTAGAATAGATTGCGAGGCTTTCTATTGCATCGTTTAAAAGGATTTCGTTAGTTTTTAATTTTGTGTCCTTGAGGGTTGCTGAATCTGTCTGGGTTGCATCTTGTGCTGATATTTTTATTTGATGGAACCCGGATGCTAAATCCAGGATAGAGAAGTATCTAGATTTACTTAGTTGGTCTAATATTTCGTTGATATTTGGTATGGGATATGAATCGCCAACGGTGATGTCGTTTAATTTTCTATAATCGATTACAATTCTCCATTTACGTTGTCCAGAAGCATCTAACTTCTTTACCCTTTTTTTTTTTTTTTTTTTTAACGTAGGGAAATCAGCGATCCTGATTCACTGCCAGCAATGGGGTGCTGGCAGGATATGCGGGATTTCTACCCGCTAAAACCCTACGGTGTTCCTTTTCCACGCACGCACGTGCGACGGGAGAGAGGTGTCAGCGCGAGCATTTCGTCCTGCTCTCCCGCCTGCGTTAACCCCAAACCGGGCGCCTCAAGGGTTCATCGGTAGGAGGAGGATGGTAGAATCCTTCCTCCCCGGATGGCAAGTGTGGGAAGACGTGCCGGAACACAGACACGTCTTTCCCCAGGGCCGGGTTGGTAGGTGAGCATATCCCCATATCCGCTCACCCTCCGGCTAATCATGCGGGTGCCTGGAGTCGGCCGTAAAGCCTCCTCCGCCTCCCGGTTCGTTTTCGGCGGATGTCGTTAACGGGGGCGGCATCCTCCCTCGCCCGTTTCGCCGCCTCCTTCAGCGAGAGGACTTCCTCGCTGAAGGAGATCATGGCCTGCCAGGCCTCTTTGCTGCCGACCATGGACAGAACCACGGCCGGCAGCGAGAGGTCTCCTCCGACAGCGGAGAGTAGGTGCCTCCGCTGCTGGTCCCATGCCGGACATTCTGCCAGCGTATGCTGGGAGGTATCCTCCGGGCTACCGCAGTGGTGGCAAGAAGGCGTCGCCTCTCTTCTAGCAATGTTGCACAGATATCTGCCGAAGCAACCATGCCCCGACAGAATCTGTGCAAGTCTGAACGTAATCACGCCCTTCCTGCGTCGGCACCACTGCTCTAGGACGGGCCTAATAGCCCGGATGGTGTGAGCGCCGGCGATAGGTTCAGCGAGCTTCTCAGCCCACCGAGCCATTGCAACTCTTTGCGCCGTGCGGCGCACTTCCTCCGGCAGGGGACCAGCAACGCCCCGACTGCGAGCTGCCGCTCGACTTTCGTAGACCGAGGACAGAACCTCGGCCTCCAGTTCCCACGGGGGGGTTCCCGCCAAAACGCACGCGGCGTCACACGAAATCGTGCGGTATCCGCGTATCACCCTGTTCGCCATCACTCGCTGAGGTCTTCTCAGGAGCGTGACGTTGCGGCGAGTCAGGGCGTCCGCCCACACAGGCGCGCCGTAAAGCGCCATGGAGCGCACCACCCCCGTGAAAAGTCGGCGGCAGCCAACACTCGGTCCGCCCAGATTTGGGAGGAGGCTACCCAACGCCGAGGTGGCCGCCATCAATTTAGGGCATAGCCGCCGGAAGTGCTCATAGAATCGCCACCTGGAGTCCAAGGTGAGCCCCAGGTAGCGCATGTGCACTCCGACACCGACATCCACGTTCCCGACCTTGATGCTAGCTTGCTGCGGTGGACCCTTCCGTGGACCATGGAAAAGCATGGCCTCGGATTTTTCGGGTGCCACCCGCAAGCCCAGCAACTCAATGCGCTTGGCCACAAGAGCGACGCTCACCGTGGCCAGGCTCGACACATCCTTATAGTCGTCTGCACACGCAACGACCAATGTGTCGTCGGCGTAGCACACGACGTGTACGTCCGGTGGGAGGGCGCCTCTCAGCGCCCAGTCAAATCCAATGTTCCACAGGAGCGGTCCTAGGACCGATCCTTGTGGAACGCCGCAAGACATTGTCCTCTCGAGGACGGTCCCGTCTCGGCGACGGCATAGGATCTTGCGATCCTTCAGATAATCTCCGACAATCAGCTGGAGGTAGGCGGGCAATCGGTGGAACCGAAGCGCCTCCTGTATACAGCTGAAGGGGAGGGTGTTAAAAGCATTGGAGATGTCCAGAGACACCGCCAACGCCACCCCCCCTCTCGCTACGGTGTCCTGCGCAATGGCCTTGAGGCGCAGGATTGCGTCGATCGTCGATCGCCCGGCGCGAAAACCGAACTGATTGTCGGAGAGATCTGGTCCCACCGAGGTCAGGTGTCCGGTGATACGGCGGGCAATTATTCTTTCGAATAACTTGCCCGCCTCGTCGAGCAGCACAATTGGCCTGTATCCAGAAGAAGAGTCCGTAGGACGTCCCTCCTTCCTTAACAGGACCAGTTTGCCCACCTTCCAAATCCTGGGAAAGGACCCCGCTCGCAGGGCAGAGTCAAATGTGGCTCGCCATCGGTCTTCCAGCTCGCCCGACGCCAGCACCCAGGCGCGGCCGGGTATTCCGTCCGGACCGGGAGCAGTGTTTTTCCTGCGAAGACGGCCTATGGCCTCCCCGAGTTCCTCGCTGGTGACGGGTGGAGCTCTTTCTTCGATTCCGGCTTCGGCGGTCGATTGACCTCCCATAGGCGGTGGAGCGTGCTGTCTCTGTTCAGGGAACAATGTGTAAAGCACAGTCCGCAGGAACTCTGGGTCCAACGTTTCAGCCACAGGTGGACCATGTGAGCCGAGCTTAGCCCTGACTGCGCGATAAGGGCGGCCCCACGGGTCTTGGTCGAGGGACTCGAGCATCCGCTCGCGCGACCGTACTTTTGCCTCCCGGATTGCGATTGTAAGCGCTTTCCGGGCCCCTTTATAGGCGTCGTAGAGGCGCGCCTCCAGCTCGAGGTCCTTGACCCTGCGCCTGCGGCATCTGGCATACATGCGACGGGCGGCTACGCACGCGGCACGAAGGTCTGCCACTTCTTCGCACCACCAGTGCACCTGCCTTCGGTTCGGACGTGACCCGGCACGTGGCATGGCGGCATCGCACACAGCGGTCATGGCGGTGCGCATACCGACTGCTTGCTCCTCGACCAGCAGGTCCTCGCTGGGTTCTCGCGCGACCCAGTCTTGGACGATCGCCGCCTCGACAAGAAGGTCCTTGTCGAGTCTCGAAAGAGCCCAGCGGGGGAATTGCTGGGACCGTCTACCCCGTCGCCGCGGAGATAGGTCGTCCGCGTCCGAGGAGCCGACTATGCCGAATCGGATGTAACGATGGTCCGAGAGGGTCTCAACGCCTTCCAACACGCCCCAATCGCGGACACGATCGGCGATGGCCCGACTAGCGAACGATATGTCCACTATCGAGCCACCGTTATGCCGAACGCAGGTATTAACCGTGCCGCGATTGAGGAGCACTAGGCCTGCGGAGGCTAGGAAATCCACGACGGCGTTGCCTCGTGCGCCCGAAACGGGACAGCCCCACGCCGTGGACTTCGCGTTGAAGTCTCCCAGGACCAGAACAGGGAGTCGCGAACGCAGTATTACTCTCTCCAAGTTGCCGAGAAAGATCTCGAACTCGGCGAGGGCGCGGTTGGGGGAGAAGTAAACTCCAACGAGCAAAATCGCACCCCGCTCAACGGCGACAAATCCTTGGCCTCTCTCGGCCACCCGGAGAGGGGCAGAGCCGGCGGCACCCACGATCGCAACCGTGGATGTCGAGTCCGATGCCCAGTTGGGGCGGGGCGGTACATAGTACGGCTCCGCCGCCACCGCGACGTCAATCGACCACTGCGCCATGGACTGGAGGAGGAGATCCTGAGCCCCGGCGCAGTGGTTGATGTTCGCTTGGAGGAGACGGACGTAAGGGACGTTGTCCATTACGGAGCCGTTTCCATCTCCTCCTCGCGCGTGGATTGCGCGTTATCCGCGGCGGCGGGTGTACCGCCATCCTTGGCCTTTTTCTTGCCCTTGTTGTCCTTGGGAGCCTTGCAGCCCCTACTGCCAACAGGGTGATCCGCCCGTTTGTTTGCTGCGGCACAGGGACCGCAGTGGGGAGGGTTGGAGCACTGGAAGGCTTTATGGCCTTCCTTGCCACAGCGGAAGCATGTTCCGCTGCGATCTTCCTCCGCTAGGCATTTAGGAGCCACGTGCCCAATCTGGAGACACCTGAAACACCTAAGTTGGCGCTGGGGTAACACTTTAACCTGTGCCGACACCCAGCCAACCAAAAGCCGTCTGCCGTCGGCGACTTTTTTGGCGCTCTCCACCGGGCACGAGACCCACACGCAGCCCATTCCCAGCGGGCCGGCACGGACCTCCCCAGTCTTGATGGTATCTCGAGGACAACCGCCCACGCGAGACACGGCCTCCGCGACCTCCTCCGCCGAGACGGAGTCGTCGAGCCCAGAGATGCGTAGCTCAGCGCATTTCTGAGGTCTGGTCACCTTAACCACCTCTGGCTCGAAGAACTCACGCAGTTTCCCCGCGAGCTTGTCGGCCTCATTACCTTTGTCCTTGCCCGGAATCTCGAGTACCCGGGCTCCGGCCTTGGAGGATCTCACCTTGATGAAATCGACACCAATAGAGGGTAGGTCAAGCCTCCTTTTCGCCTCGGTAATGACGCTGTTGTATGTAGCGCCCTTGTTGATGGCCTCAGGCCCCAGCGTGAGGACCACGGCCGCAGAGCGCGGAGGGCGGAGCTTCTTCCTGGCGGCGTCACTGGCCTTAGCCTTAGCAGCAGATTTGCTGGCCTTGGCCGCAGGTTTAGGAGCAACGGCCGCCTTCTTGGCCTTCGCCTTCGCCTTCCGCCCCACTACCAGGGACCACGGTTCCTCCGTGGGAGCTTGGGTAGGCGCCGCCTTTGGGGCTGGGGCAGTTTTTTCAGGGATAGGTTTTGCCGTCTTCTTCTTTTTATTCTTCTTCGGCTGGGAGGCGGCCGGTGCCACGGCGGTTGCCACCGCTGGCGCCGACGGCAGTTCCGGCACTTTTCTCCTATCCGCTGCAAGCGGGGGTCTCACCCTCTTCTCCGGGAGGAGACGGTCCTCGAGACCAGCGAAGCGAGCGTCAATGCGAAACGCAAAGACCTCCAGCGCTTTACGCACCGTCTCCTCGACCGAAGCCGAGGCACCGGCAGCCGAAGCCGTAGCCGGCGTGTCTTTTGCCGACTCCTTAGCCTCCAGGGCCTCAATTCTTTTCCTCAGGCGGGCGTTGTCCGCCCGGAGCGCCGCCGTCTCCTCGGCCAATGTACGGCGTACGAACTCGTCGACTATCTCCGTGAGAGAGTCTACCGAGCGGTTCAAGGAGCCCACAAAAGTACCCTTCAGGTTGCCAGAAGATTTGGCAACCCGGGCGATATTCTGCAGGTCTTCCCTGGCCCGGTCCCTCAGCACCTCCGATGGCAAGGCCAAAGGTGATGGCTCCTGCGACGGTGGTAAGGAGAACTGCTGTGCGCGCCGAAGCAGCATAGAGTCGGCGCGTTCTTCCTCGGCCAGCAGCCGGAGCTCCTCCCTGCGCTCAGCTCTCGCCCTAGCGCTGCCGGTGAGGACGCCTTCAGTGGCCACATGTCCGCGCCCGCGCCCTGCCTTGGCGGTACGCTTTCTCAATGGTCTGACCGCGGTCAGAGGATCCGAGTCAGACAGCGAGTTATCCTCCTTTCTTTTTCTGGAGCGGGCGGGGACTGCGGTGGCGGAGCGAAGGCTCGACGCCGACATGTCAGAGTCCACGCCCTCCACTTCACTCAGCCCCGGCGAGGCCATGCTGCTTCGAATTTCCGCGTCAGACAACCGGTCAAGCAGGACCACCGGTTGTCTCCCCTTCGCCTTTTCGCATACGCCGGTAGTCAATTTAACATCGACCGGCCCGGACACCGGTCGACGCCGCTGGCTAGGCGGGTCACATTCGCCGCTCGTATCACATTTCACACTCGGGGGCCGAGCTACCCCCGAGCGCCCGGCGTCAGCGGGATCGCTCGACATACGCTTTCCGATGTCTGACATTTTTCATTTTTGTTTGGGAAGCGTACCTGCGGCCCTTTCCCAACAGGCCGCAGGAGCGCTTGGGACCGGGTTCCCCCCGGCCATGCAACCCATCGGCACGCTAACCTTAGGTTTCGGGTTATTTTTTATAGTGGTTTTCTTCCACGCGGTCCGCCGCTCAGTGCGCCAGACCCCCGGCCTCGCGAGAGGTTACGGGTTGTAACCTTATCAGGCCCGCAACCACGAGCCGAGGCTCCGCTGGCCCATCTCTGGGCCCCTCCATAAAGCGCCGATCGCGCGCCGCCGCAATGTCCGGGCAGACCAGACACGTGGAGAAAACTCCACTCGTGAGCGCTCCGCTACGGACTCCCGCGAGGGAGCCCGCTCGGAGCGCTCGGTTGTACGCCTTCTTGGTCCCCAAGGCCGAAGCCAAGGGTAAGCCCCCCCACCACGACAAGGTCATGGCGTACCTAGGGGGGGAACTTCTTTACCCTGATTTGGAAGGATAATTTGGCTTAGGCGAACGTCTATTGTTATATGCGCGCTTTCTGCAATTTACGATGGTGTGGCCTATGGCTTTGCAATATCTGCAATTATTAGGATTGTTGTAAGAGTTATTATGATTTTGGTTGTTGCGAAATTGTCCTTGATTCCTTGACGACTTCTGGCTTCAATACGGCTCTGTCGTGTTTCCACACGCTGATCGTCGTCAACAAAAGCTCTTCTCAGAGCTACCAATTTCCACAATTGAAAACGTTGTTCGCTAACAGCTCTTGTGAGAGCTATCTGTTCCATATTTAAAAACCGTTAGTGGTTGTGTGTTTTATTTACCTATGACCTTGGTATGGTAGCTATAGTACTCCCCCTCAAGCGAAGCGTACCGGTAGTTTGATGAGACGGCCTGATTTAATTCGCTTGCTTTCTCTGTCGCTCGTCTTACTACTGGGAGGTAAAGGTAACTCGGTAACTGTTGAGGTATGGTTCTTGTTGGTAACTGGATCGAAGTCTTGAAGCAGGTATGCCGGTTTCAATCGGTCGATCGATATGTTCACTTAACGGCTCTCTAGCTGGATGGTGAAAACTTTACCGGTTCGGCTCAGTACTCGGTAGGATCTCAGAATGCCGGAATTCGCATTGCTAGCGAAATATTGACAATTTCTGGAGTGGTTTGCGGCTTCGGTCCGTTCATCGTCGAGCAGGGATTTTTTTGGCTTGGTTGTTCCGTCGGGCAGGGATTCCTTGTCGGATTTTTCTGCCGGGAGGCGATTCTTCTGTCGGACAGCGGTTCTTCTGTAGGGCAGAGTTTCCTCGTCGGATTCTTCTTCTGTTCTTCTGTAGGGGTCACCACTTTGGAGATTGTAGGTATTCCAATAATAACTCCGTTGTTGTCCAATAATAATCGTTGTCCAATAATAACAGGAAGGAATGAATTTATTTACAAAATTGCGTTACTTATCAACAGCTCTTATCAGAGCTACCAATTTCCACATTTGAAAACGTTGATCGCTAACAGCTCTTGTGAGAGCTATCTGTTCCCATATTTAAAAACCGTTAGTGGTTGTGTGTTTTATTTACCTATGACCTTGGTATGGTATCTGCCTCCATCGCAGTTGAAGAGCCGTCAAAGTTTCTATGTTGTCACCTGACAACATTACTTAATTTCTTTATCTGGCCACCGAACGAGTTAGTGTCTGTGAAATCACTCTGTGTTTTATTGATACATAACAACAGTACTTGTCCATTTTAAGGCTTTATAATGCCTTATGATTTAAGCAACGGGATTACTAGACTGCATTATTAGTACTACATTATTAGTATGTAAGTAGTAGGTATGTAAATAATGTTGTTACAAGAAGATTGCGTAAAATGTATGTATGTAGTATATATTTAAATAAAATGTACAATATGATTAAAATGGTTTTATTTCATTACATGTCCCTTATAACTTATAACACACAGTAATATGCTACTAATATTATAAAGCGAACATTTTAGAGGGTATGTGCGGATATCTGACAAAAACTACTGAACTGATTTCAATGAAACTACAATACCATAATATATACACCAGAATAACATATTTGTTGTTATAATTTATATACACAGGAAGAAGTCGCGAGCAAAAGCTAGATTACCAATATTACAGCGGTTTCTTTTCTTAGTTTGTAGCTTTCTGCGTATTCATCCTTACAGAAGAAAATAGTGCTGAAACAATAATAAATGTTTTACACATAAAATCGCTCAACTGGTTTTAATTCGATTTTTACTTATGGAAAGAGGGATAAACGAGAAAGGTTTTCTGTATATATAAAAGATTGCATCCCGGGCGAAGCCGGGAGCGGGTTCCTAGACATCATTATATCCAGTTTGACAATATAGGACAAACAATATATAGTCGGATTTTTAATTAGATGAACTAAAATGACATTTGGTGGGTTACCATTTTATTATAATGTAAAAATAGTGTTGTATCCTGAGTAATCAAGTGTTAGGTAAGAATCGTGATTCAATCTTTTTTATTTTATAATAAGTTTGTTAGTTGAACTTATTATTTTAATAAGTTTTTTAGTTGTTGCTAGCTGTCACTTTAGTCCATTAATAAGGCGGCTGAATTCCATTATTTTGGTCTCTTCTATAACGTGATCGATACTTGACCATAATGATCGAAATCTGTTATAAATGAGTCATACTACAACACTACGCTTCATGCTTGCAAAATTAAAAAAATAAAAGGCCGATTTCAGCTGTCATTTTAGTCCATCTAATTAAAAATTCGATTATAGTTGTAATATATTTTTATGCTAATAGGTAATTATATTTTTACTAATAATTATTTTTTGATGTTTTAATATTGGTGTTTAGTCTATACCTATATATAAAAAAGGCAATGTGTGTATGTATGTCCCCTATGGACTCCAAAACCGCTGAACCGATTTTGATGAAATTTTCAGACAATAGTTTATTCCAGCGGGTATTCCTGTGAAGTTTGATAGCGATCAGACGCGGACGAAGTCGCGTGCAAAACCTTGTACAATATACTTTGTACAATGTTTCATTTAATACCAAGATATATATATTTGTGATAAAAATATATGGAATTATCTGTATTCATACCGAATATGACAACTTGGTGTGAATATAGGTCGCGGAATTTTTTTATCGCGGGTATGTGGTGTACGCCCCAAGTGGTGGACGCACCTGTGATGGACGCCCCCGATTTGAATAAATTAAATATCATATCAGACAGAAGCTAGTATGTACCTAATATTGGAAAGAGGTAAAATTTCTAAGCAGGTCTATGGGTAAGAAGGAACACGAGTTTATTATAATTTTCCAGCATTGGCAGATGAAAACAATTGATATTTAAAAAAAAACAAAGGTAAACATAATACCTTTTTAATACAGTCAACTTATAGTATTAACGAGTAAAGAACTTTGTGGTTGCTCGTTAAAGTGGATTTCTGTACACGTAAGTCGTTTTTATCTAGTACTTAGATACTCTCAACGCAGATAAAGTGGGCAAAACCAGTAAGTAAATCTCTCTATCTATAATCTCGTTATACATGATAAAGAAGATAAGAATGTCGTTACAGTTGTCATTTTTTCGTTAATACTATTTCATACAATCGTTTCGTTTATCTCAGTACTGATACAAATACCTATTGATCCAATTATGTATCCACCCATAGGAGTTTGTTACTATTTGAAAGTATTTTTTTAACTATATCTTCTTTTTTATATATAAAAATGTTATGCTTTGTGTAAGCTTGAAAAACTCGAGAATGGGTAGACCATCTTTAATACGGTTTTCACATAATTATGGAAAGATGGATAACGATTTTTATGCATGTAGCTAGTTTAGATATAATTTTAGGTATCAATTGGAACAATTTATAATGAGTATTAACTTATATTATAACTTATAACTATTAAAAATAGCTTGTCTCACCTCTGGATCAGCTCGTTGCCAGCACCGATGTAAATCGTATGAAACTTGGCACAGATCGATCCCCTCTCCTCCCTTAAAGTGGACACAGTTGCGGCCCATTTCATACACGACACTCTTCAGAGAATGTGGAACCATATTTAGCATTTTATCGTATCGAAAAAATCCACTTGTTTCACTTAGCTAAAAAATTAAATCAAAATTTAAAAAAAATAATTAAAAATCTTAGCATTTTTGGGTGGATTCTGACGACATCTTTTGAACAAAACCCTATAGTCTAGGGGGACATTGTCAATTATTAAAATTCAGAAAATAACAGTAGTCAGCCTCTAATTCATACAACATTTGAAATAATGTGTTTTTATATTTTTAGACGACCCCTCGGGAACCTAAAAATTTTCCAGGATAAAAGTATTCTAATGTTAATCCACGTAATAAACTACCAAAAGAGTAATTCAAACTTAAAATCTTCACATTTTACATTTTAATGTATTTTTTCTATGACCTCACACTCGGCTATAAATAAGTTTATATTTTAAGTGAATTTAGTAGGACAGTCTTAAACGTTAGTAGCATAAATCTTAAGTATAAATTACCTACTTAGTTATGAAATAAAATTTTATAATACTTACAACATCAAGCTCCAAAAATATGCACTTCATGTAACACTGGAAACAAACATATTACTTATTACATAATATATATTATTTGAGTTTGGTTCATTCACATGATTGAAACTTACTTTAAGATTCAAGTCGTCAACCATATTGCCTTTACTGAAGTCTTCGATTAGACCTGTATTACGAGAGGATTTGTTGATTTGTTGTTGATTGTAAGAAAATATTTTTTTTATTTATTATTTATTAAGATTACATTCTTACTCCTTACTAATATTATAAATGCGAAATTAACTCTGTCTGTCGTCTCTCTGTCTGTCTCGCTTTCACGCCAAAACTACTGAACCGATTTAAATGAAATTTGATATACAAGTACTCTAGAGCCTGGGAAAGGATATAGGGTACTTTTCATCCAGAAAAAAGCAGGTACTGTTCCCGAGGGATCAAGAATAATAAAATAAAAAAACTAACACCTGGCGAAAGCGTTATAGCAACAATACATCAAGCATTTATATTGCTTTCGCTGACGAAAGGGGTCATCTAAAAATATTATCACATAATTACACCGTATTATACGCGGACGAAGTCGCCGGCACCAGCTAGTACAATATAAATTAAATACAAATAGGGCTTAAGAATCATAAAAAAATAAATATTTACATTTATCTAATAATTTAAAAAAATAATTAATAAAAAACCAAAAAGACAAAGAAGTATATGTAATGATTATTATAGTTACAAGAAATCTCAAATAAAAAATGTAAATGTAAATGTTATCCACTCACCTTTATCCACTCCAGATTTTTCTTTACATTTTTCGCTGACAGGCTTCAGTAATTGTAAAATTTCTTCCGGTGGAAACTGAAATAGAACTAATACTTGTACTTGTGGTTGAAATATGATCGTAGTTTGTTAGTTTTGTACGTTTATTTTTCTGCTGGTCATTGTGATTAGGTATCTTCAAAAATTACGTAACCTAATAAATTAATTTTTACTTTGTGTAAATTTTTGTGTATCCTTCAAAAACTCGAGAATGGGTAGACCGATTTCAATTCGGTTTTCACACGTGGAAAGAAGGATTATAGGGGAATGTTTTTATACTTATGTAAAATTTGCACCTCTGGCGAAGTTGATGAGAGTGGGTCGATAGTTTTTATATATTAAAGAAGATAATAATCTCGATCACGTCAGCGTTCAAAAAAAAATGGTTTAAATCCGGGTCCATCCGTTCCACAGATATACATACCTACATGTCAAGCTTATAAATCCTGTTTTTTGTGTCGGGCGTTCAAAAACGAAAGATTTTTTAAAATTTCAAAAATTAATAAACATTAATAAATCTATGTCATACTCTGCTGCAGTATAAGCACTTGGATTTTTTTTGTAAAATTTGTTCTATCGTAGAACAAGTAGAACTAGTTGGGATTAACCTCCCAATTAGATTGAGATCCCATTCGCCCCAGACTTACGTCATTTTAGGAAAGCTGAAATTTTCAGAATCGGTAGTATAACATAAGCTTAAAAAGGAATGGATACTTGCTAAGCTGAAAGCGGGGCCGTTTTATGGGTTGCTTTCGTTGCTCGTTTTCCTTGCACAGCGAAACTTTTAACGAGCCTAGAATGATGTTTGGCTCGTCAGATTTGTCTGGCTCTTTGGAAAATATTTTAAAATATTTTACTTAATAATATATATAAAATTCAGCCTTCCCAAAATGACGTAAGTTAGCTTACGTTTTTTTCTACCTTGATACTTGGCAACCCATAAAACGGCCCCGCTTTCAGCTTAGCGAGTATCCATTCCTTTCTATGTTTATGTTATACTAGCGATCCTTAAAATTTCAGCTTTCCTAAAATGACGTAAGTCTGCTGCGACTGGGATCTTGGTCCAAATACAATTAAGCCGATCCAGTTAAAACCAAATTTAGAATTTCCAATTGGGCATTCGATGAAATCTTACCTCTGCTCGAACATCGAACATTGCCAAAAATCCTATGAGCAACACATTCATATAATCCATTGAGTTTCAGTAACGCCACTAACGATACGTCAGTTACACGACAACACAGCGATTCGACAAATTAACACGCTCCCTTCTATTCTAATTTATACACCTAACGTTATATGTACATATATATGTGCACGTTTTCGGAACGTCTGTCTGTTCTACGATAGAATATTTCAATGAAGGGTCACGTTTTCAATAAGTTTCCTGGGGTTTATTTTAAAATAGCCGGCGCCCGCGTCTTTGTCCGCGTTGAAAAGGAAAATATTATAAATATTGTGAGGAATATAAGTAAGGCCACGGCGACAGTGGCGCGCAATTTTCCTATTCTTCGGAAACCTAACATTTTTACAGGATAATCAGTATCTTACATGTTAATCTAGATAGTAAACTATCTGTGTCTCAAATTTTATCTAAATGCGTTCAGCCGTTCTTGAGTGAAAGAGTAGGTAACAAACCTCCATCTATCTATCCTCACAAACTTTCGCATTTATTTATACTCGTAAAATATTAACAAATAAAATAAGTAGCAATACAGCTTATTTCGCCTTTGTTAAGTTTATAAAGAATATTTTTAGGTTTATATCTTCGATTATGTAGCGGTAAAATGAAAATAGATGATCCATTTGAGGTATTAAAATATTAAATGGCTCAAAACTGGATTAAGCTTAAGAGGGAAGTATAGCTTTGCGATAGGTATTTAGGAAAACACATGCTATCGCTTGTGCGCTCTAGCCCCGGGGCAGTCGTGCGATAGAGAGCGTTGCAGCTTCCGACTGACAATAGTCCTTTTTTTGATGAAATTTTATTTCGGGAGAAAACAGTTTCCACTAACTAAATCTTAACAAATCACTTTGATTTTCATTTTCATGTCGATGGTTTTTATAAAACAAACGGTATAATTCGACAAAGTTTTAATCATAAAAAATAGTTATTTGAGGTGCCTATAAGTTTAAATCTAATGCAAATTTTAAAAAAAGGAAAACCTATAAACTTAGTCTTTCACTGTGTCAATAACATGCAAAAAAATCATGGAGATTGGAAAATATTTAGAAGTGGAAAAACGTTTTCTCTTTTTGTATGGACGAGTGCGTGCTATTCTTCCCTCTTAAACAATCTAATTTTTTTTTTATACACAAATTTTGCGAGATAACATTAAAACCAGACGGTATCGCCTACATAATATGTAATACAGTGATATTTGATGTATTCTTCAAACCTTGTCTACGAATTTGATTGCGTAGGCAGACCTTGACTTTAGCCGAGTTGTGGCTGTAGCGCATTTAAACAATGTTATTAAAAATTTATTCTTTGACTAGCTAGCGCCCGCGACTTCGTCCGCGATGAAAAAGAAAAAGTAGCCTATATCCCTATGTCTTGTACGTCTACATTTTTATCTACCAAGTTTCATGAAAAATAGATAATTCGTTTAAGAGTTATGGAGGAACATGCACACATACTTACATACAATACCTACACTTACAGATTTATTATTAGTATATTGATTAATTAATTGATAAGTTTCTTAACTTCTTTTTCTTAACATGCCACTTCTCTATGAAGGTTGGCGACCATCAAATCTATCTTGACCTAGGAAGACTTGCAGGTGCTTCAAGATTTGCCTAGGTTATTTGTAGAAAAAATCAGAAGTTAGTAAAATTATCAATCGGTGGCAAAAAAAAATCTACTTTCATCTATTAACCCAATAATGTACCTATTATGTGTATTTGACACAATAATTGCCAGTTAAGTAGATTTGAGATTATCGAGCAAAGAGTCAAGCAAAACATTGTATGTATCGCTATGAAAGCCCTATCTAGCAGTGATGGTTACATCAATGCACGTATATGTATCTAACATAATATCTGTATACAGCTCGGCTGTTTGCAACTACGAATTATCACCTCTTTAATTAAAGTGGATGGTTTAATTACAATTTGTGACATTGTTACTTACACGAAAGACGCCGGAGGAAGTCAGTGGGTTGCGCTCAATGGCTGCCTCATTTTGTGCATAAAAACATAATTATAGGAATTCTGTGCAGCGGGCACTTTTGTGTTCGCCCGCCACACTTAATTACACATCTATACTTATTTAATTGTATGCTGTTAAGGTTAATGCTTTGTGGCCATCTGCTCTATGCAATGTGCTCTGTGGCTTAACTTGTAGTCACTTCATGTCCATGAAGAATAGAGGTCAGAAGGATCAACTCTACATATGGGAAAGTGTCGCTGTTATAGCATTTTAGTTACTGTTGTTTCATGAATACGCAACCAACCAATCATATCAAACACCAGCGCCAATCTGGCCAACTAATGAACTAGGTACTATTCAATAGTTGCAGTTGTAGCAATAGTTTTTAGCTTAACTGTGCTGTTGTCTTACGGTGAGTGAATACGATATAATTACAGAGTCAATTACAAAACAAATCCTATAACTTACTATATGGTCGGCAGCGCGATTGCAGCATCAAGTAGACCGTCTTTCGACCCCCTTTTTTATTATTTTCCTTGTTAATTAATTAATTAATATATTTAATAAAAAAAATCCGAAATTGAAGATGCTGACTATCAGCCATAATAATAAGATCCCGTACGAATTAACTTGAGACTCCGCTTGAATGCCATCCCCTTCCCGACTAATTATTCTTTATCCCTTCCAAGAAATTTTTATTCTATTCTTATTAATGATCTCATGCAAATTAAAAAAAAATCAAATAAAAAAAATAATATGACGCTGATGCGTGTGCAAATGATTTTTGTCTTCGGCCCAGGTCTCAAGTTAATTTTTACGGGTTATATCTATTAGGTACGATCCGACTTAGAGGTATAAAGACAGCGTTAAAATGAGTTCGCACAGATATACACACATAGTTTGTTATTATCCCTAAATACTCGAATATATTCCCACTGTGCATAGGGATTTTCTCTCTGTGTAAGCTATAAGCCGCACTACGCTAGGCCACTGTGGATTATTACTAATAATCAAATGAAATCGAAAGGAATCAAAGGTGTAAAGCTGACTGTATTTCAATAAGCGTGATGTAACATTTCAATGATTTTTAACTATAATTTATTTCTAACTATCAAAGCAATTGTAACGCTTGACGCCTTGTTGCTTATTGGCCAGGCGTTAGTCACAGTTTTATATTTTAGATAATCCCTCGGGAACAGTATTTTTTTCTTGGATGAAAGGTACCCTATGTCCTTTCTGGTGTCCCAGACAACGTGTATGCAAAATTTCATGGTGATCGGTTCAATAGTTTTTGCTTGAAAGCGTAACAAACAAACAAACTGACATTCTCATTTATAATTTTAGGAAGGTGTCTGCGAGTTTGTCTGCGTTGAAAAAAAATCAGCAATATAACCCTTGACCTCTTAACACTTTAGTAAGGCGTTAGTGTTTTATTTTATGTTAGTTAGATGATCCCTTGGGAACAGTACATATTTTCTGGATGAAAGGTACCCTGATAACGTGTATGGTTGAGTAGTTAAGGCGGGAAAAGTTAACACACAGACAGGCGGACAGACAGAGTTACTTTCATATATATAATATTAGTATGGAAAGTATGGACTGGTATGGATTGATTTATCTTCCAATTTATTCAATCAAAATATTGCTCACTGTACTTATTTTGATTCACATTTTAACAAAAATAGATATTTCTTTCTTTCTACCCATGTAATGTACTTATATTATTATATATTTCGTAATATCATTTTAGAAATCCGTTTATGAAAATATATTCAAAATTTTATTGAAAGATTAATTATGTAGGTACCCCATTCCAATAAACGCCTAATGAGAAAATTGCTGGCTTACAATTGTCGAAGAACTGACTGATTAATGTGCGAATGTTTAATGTAATACCGTGAATATTTTATTTAAATTAGAACTAAGGACCGTCATTAAAAAGCAGGCGCATTTTAATTGAAACGGTAATTGGAAATCAGGTGAGACAATTGCATTTAAGCGACGCGGCTTGCCTCTAACGACCGGTATTAGACTTGACGTATTATTCGAGAAATTCCACAGGAACGATTGCCGCGTCGTCAATTAGACGATCGCGATGTTACCCACCAAAGAGTAACTTTCTATTATAGTTCTACTGGCTGTGAGTTGCGACGAATACAAACGTATTGTTACGTGCGGGGTGAGTGAAAATGCCGTTTTGTGAAAGAAAAACGATTTATTTTCACGACTCAAAATGAAATCATTTATTTGCCTGTACATGGGTAACTTTATAGTTTAAAGTATTTAACCGTTAGAACTGTTTTTAACAAAAAATAAACCGAGTTCAAACCGTCTCATGGTCTTTTCTCATAGATGCCATTGTCAGAACTGAACCAAATGGGCATTTGCAACAGTAGTACATATAATTAAAATTATAAATCAGCCCCCGACTATATAGCTCAAACCAATGATACTCTATGTTACTAGATGAGCAATTTACGGCAGCGACGCGTTGCCACTTCGAAGATGCCTGCAGGCATATCTGACGTCAGTTGCCTGCTTGACATTTAGGAAACGTGACGCGTCCGTTAAAGTTAATTAATTAAGTTGCGGTAATTAGTGGACGAAACGAGACAAATATAGTTTACTTTGGCATAATGTATCGGTTTCAAAGCTACGTCTTTTCAACTGTCAAGTGGTGACGCATTTCTGAGAATCGTTTGTAAGACGTTACTTCTCTAGTATTTATATGCTCAGTGGCCCAAACACGCTATATCTACTGTAAGTTGCTGAGGAGTTGTCAGACTACTTAGTAGTGTCAGACTACTTGATGTTGCAGCATTAGGTCAAGGTAACTATGTCATGGAAATTCCACCGAATAAACATTATACCAATCAATGGTTTAGTAGATAGATATTTTTTCACTTGACTATACTTACGGACGGTTGAACTATAAATGCCGTTCAACAATGAAAATGATGCTATCCACACGGAAATGTCGCAAAGAGCCAAATTGCCAATACTAACTGGTGCGGACGCAGCGAGCCCCCCTTCACAGTGATGGCACAACCAAATGATTTCAATTACATAATTAAATTTAGAAGTAACTAGCCCTCTAGTTCGACCATTTCAGCGATATCTGTCGGCTAATTGGCGAATGGCGTCTGTTTTCGCGCCCTTATGCTAATTTAATTGTCTACCAAGGGGGAGGATAGACTTAATTAATAACCGCACAAAGGTAATTTTCGAACTCATTAACGGTAATGTCTATTTTGTGTTCATCGAATAGGGATAAAACATTTTTAGGGGAAAATTCGAGGGAAAAATCTGCGCGTCAGTTACGTTGAAAGGGATCTTTATTTTAGGAGGTGAAGTGGTGTTGGTGATCAAAAGCAATGTTTGAGTAGATCGAAGGTCGAGTTGTGCTTGTGATATCCGATACTTTTTTATGTTTTGGAAGCCCTCCATTGTATATAATATGTGTATGTATAACAACATTTAAGTGTCACATTAGTTTTAACGATATTCGATAGCTTACTTATCTATACTATGATATTATAAATAGGAAAGATGTGATTGTTTGTTTGTTTTGAATTGAATAGGCTCTGAACTACTTAACTGATTTAAAACCTTCTAACATTGGCTATATTTTATAAAGTTACGCGGACGAAGTCGTGTGCAACAGCTAGGTAATAATAAAGCTTTTTTTGAGTGAAGACGAAGCGGATATACTTAGTTGAATCCGATGTAGCAAAAAGTAGAACTTAGGTATTGACTAGCTCGAAATAATAATAAGTCATTTAAAAAATTATATTTACGAGCCTGCTTTGACTATTTTTTACATCTGAAAAAAAAAACTACTTTGTATTCTCTACAATTTTGTAGGCAGATAGGTTGACAGTCCACTTGATGGTAGGTGATGAGATGTACGTATTACGTATGTACGTATGTTTCATATTACGTTAATCAATCAATACTTACTAATAATAAATCTGTAGGGGTCGGTCATGGAGTAATTTACTTTGACTCTAATTGACGATTTTTAGAATTTTTTTCTGTATGTATGTATGTATGTATAGGTGAATTATTATATTAAGGTTTGAAGGCGGGACTTGTGGGGGAATCGGCGCATGTGTACAATTGCGCACAAAATTGCTAAGAAAAATGACGTAATTTTTCACCTCACTAACTTAACATTACAGGCAGTGTTGATATTCCTTCCATAAAATCATCGTGCGATGTCGAAGAAGAACGTTTTTTTAGACATTAATTCACCATGACGAATTTACTAATACGATAAAACAATCTGTACGCAACAGTACCTAAGAGACTTGAGACGCGCGAACGAAGTGCGGGAGGGGAAGAGCGACTGAGTCTACCAATAACGTGTCGGCACACCGACGCGTACGCGCCCCTCACTTTCCTCTGCCCCCTCAAAGACCTAAAAATAGGATTCTGCGCACATTTGCCGAGAAGTCTTTATTCGCTGCACGACCTATATGTATGTATGTATGTAGGTATGTATGTATGTATGTATGTATGTATGTATGTATGTATGTATGTATGTATGTATGTATGTATGTATGTATGTATGTATGTATGTATGTATGTATGTTCCTCCATCACTCTTGAACGAATTAACTTGATTTCATGAAATTTGGTAGATAAACATTTAGAAGTACGGGACACGTGATAGGCTACTTTTTATCTTTTTTAACGCGGACGAAGTCGCGGGCGCCAGCTAGTAATAGGAATAAATAGTGAATGGTGGTCCGCAAGTGTTACATTGCCGAATGCTAAAATTGCAAACTAGGCACTTGATTGATTGCGTCGCCTTCACGCACACAATCTAAATGCTAATATTGTAGCAGGAGCCCGATCTTTTTCCAGAGGCTGCATCCTTATTATGTAAATCTGCACGGTCGATTTGCCTAATCCATGATCGGGCGTTGCCAAGATTGTTGCGATTTTTTCGTCTCCCTAAGAGGCATCCGCGAATATTGTAGGAGTCCCTGATGATTTCAGTAGTTACATGTTTGACCTAAATAGGCCCGCCCGACTAGAATTCCTTATAAAGTTTTTTTTATTATAAGAAGCGCCTTTATGCGCGCTTCGGGATTTTTCTGCTGTATACGCTAAAATATACATATATGACCGAAACAGACAAGTTGTTAAAGTATTAAGCCCTAAGGGATATTTTGTTTAGAAAATAATACTTCTTCACTGTATTCTAAGATTTTGTCGGGTTAGATTATTAGGTTATCCCTACCGACATACAAAATATATATATTTTCCTATTAGGTATCTATATATTTCTTTAGAATGTTATTCCTCATTAACAATACCTTATTAATAGCTAACAAAACATTGTTCAATTTTTTTTTTCTACCACGTGTAATAATTACTCTCATTTAAAATTCAGACGTTTCGCATGTATAATAACCGGCACATAACTTGGCAAGATTTTACCGTAGTGGGAGAAAGTTTGCGCACGTGAGATAAAACTAACGCAAGTGTACGAAGGAGTGAGCAGGACATATGCAAGGTGCGAGAGGCACGGGGCAAGTGGCGAACCAATCGCGCGGTTGGAACTATGTTATTTTGCCCCTTTGCCCCACTTCATACCCGACCACATCTAAAAAACGACTTCTGCGCATCTCGCCATTCTTGCCAAGTTACGTGCCGGGAATTATAACGGGAAATAATTGGGCTCCTACCATCAAGTCGACTGTCAGCCTGCCTTATGACCTTAACATAAGTAAAAGTATTTAGATACGAAATCTGACCAGATGAATAGAACTAGTTATTTAAGTGCACATAACCAGACACTCGTTAAAATCAGAAATAAAGACACCTCGGAAAGTTTTCAAACTTCAGTTCAAAGTTCACTCCCTGGAGTTTAGTTGTTTGACAGTTTGTTTTAAGTTCAAACTCCGCAAATAGTGCTCCCTCTGACTTCTCTTCATCGAGTGCTTTTTTTTTCAGAACACTAAAATAGTAATAGACAATGAAATTTAATTTACACACGTATAGTAAAAGTCATAATTAGAATTGTTGTTTAGAGAAATTCTCTAAACGATTTTCGTATATTATATCCCTACCAGTGGGGATACCTTAGTAGGAATAGCGATTTTTAGGGTTAATAAACTTAAACGGAAATTATAGAACCTTTATACAGTTTATGAGTCTCAGGAAAGATATTATTTTCAGTAACGTAGGAAGATATTATACACCGATGAATATAAGAACATTACATAATATGTTGAGTCTTAGCTTCTCAAACTAAGACTCAACATATTATATAACTAGAGACCCACCCCGGCTTCGCACGGTTCCTTTTCTGCATATTATACAACAACTTTTCTTGGTTATTTTACTTTCCATTAGTGAAAACCGTATCAAAACCCGTGAGTTGGTTTGTTTTGATTTTGATTATAGGCATAATATGTACATCTTTCTACATTATGGTTTCGCAATAAATAATTGAATTGAATTGAATAAAATAATCAAGAATTTTTTAAAAACCTCGACTTTTTCCATTCTCCCATTTGATGACGTAACTTAAGTTAATACTTAAAGACTTAAGTCAAATATTTCATTGAAACAAACAATTCAAAGAAAAATAAATAAATATACAAGTTTTGGTTACATTTTACTACTTTTATTAGAAGTATATTTATTTCAGTTAATCGTGGACACAAGCGCGAATTTGGGGAGCGAGCTTTTATTCTAAAAGTCTATTAAGAAGACTGCGAACATCGTCGTTTTAAATTGTTATGCAAAAAATATCCATTATAAGGGACTAGAGCGAGGCTTGTCACGAGGGAAATCACGCTCTTTAGTAATTATATGTTTCTGTCTCGCAGGCAGCGCTTGTTGATGTGCCGTGATGACTCAACTACTAATTACATTCCAATTAAAAAAAAATGACATTCAGTTCCTTTATTAACTGCTCTCATAAATCTTTCGCTCAATAAACTGTTAACTTGATTCGGGAATCTTCCCGCAATGGACAAGGGAAACCAGTAATAAGTAATGAACGACTTACGATTGATCAAGGAAACAATTAACGTCTTCAAACAAAATCAGTTGACAATTTAAATATACCCTTTTTTAGGGTTATTAGATAGTTATAAATTCTCTATTTAAAAGGACCTTTTGTAGTTGGTCGAAAGAATAAATTATCTTATATCTTATGGAATTTTATATAGAAAATAATCTCCCTTTTGTGTATGGTGGCAATTTTCTGTCAGAAGAATTCTGGGTTATATATTTTTAATTATAGCTTATTACAGGGCCTCTTTTACCATCTGTCTAGTAGACTAACAGTCATTTAAAGTCACCGGTCACCAGGGATAATGGAGCTGATATACCTTTGTTTGTACGGAAACATTAAAAGGAAAGTAATAAAAAAAATCGCCTATCGAAGGATGCACTAAACCGAGTGCATAATTTAATAAAACAGAAAAATATTTCTAAGAGTGACTAATCAATACTTTTCTCGTAGTTGGTGAAAGAGGCCCTAAGACATATTTTGTGAACTTAAGATTTTAATAAAAATATTTAAGAAACTTACCTACTGTTTATCTCGGTTGGTTACTATAACTGCATTTATCACATATAAGTAAGATGATATCAAAATGATCCGATAGCTGATGTCTGGGAATGATTCACAGTTTGATAGTGATGCGTTTATTAAAAATTATAGGTACTTACTGCTTTTTAAATTTCTATTTGGTTAGCCAAAAAGACCGTGCAGCAAAGCACAAGTTAAAAATATAAAAAAAAACTATCTGTACCCGCGACTTCGTCAGTGTTGTAGTTTGTTTTTTTTTTTTTTAAATCCCATAGGAACCTATCGTTTGTCCAGGCTAAAAAGAATCCTAAATGTTAATCCAGGTTACAAACTATAACAGGTAAAAAAAGGTACGACACAGCGCATTCCTCAACTTGTCCCTTATCCCTTGACTTTTATGTCTTTATTTTATTTGTCTCCAATCCATTTTCTGCATTTGTGATGTTTTCAACGAGAAATGTTTGTGAATATGTTAAAAATTAAAAACAATAATCATATATTGATGCTAGTTAACATCAGCGACCTCCAGAACGTCTGTTGCGTCTTGTCCAGGACTGACGTAAGTGCAGAGCTAACAACTTACATCCAGTATCGGAGTATTAAATTTACTTAAAAGTATTAAAACGTGCCTCACTGATTGACTCATCATTTTCTTGCACTTATCTATTGCAAATTTCCCAATAGGTATGAATTTTTTCCGAGATCAATTTATCTAATCTGCACAATGATATGAACACACTATAAAAGGAGTCCACTTAACGTCTCATAACCATTGAATTCAAGCAACGACTTGAAAAATGAAGGCTGCTCTCATTATTTTGGGTTTTGTGGCTCTCGCCACCTCAGCTCCACAGCAAAGGAAAATCTTCCATGAACATTTTGAAGATTTCCTCGAACTGATCGGACAAGAAGCTGGCGATGACTTGGAACATGTTTTATCACACTACGTTGAAAACGAGGAATTCCAGGCTACCCTTAATTATTTGGGGTCCGAAGACTTCAAGGCGCTCCTCGAAGAATTTGAGTCGTTGCCTGAATTCAAAGCGGTATGTATTTCAATTTTACTTAGCGCCTCTTTCACAAACGTCAAGTAGGCCAAACTGTAATTTAAAGTCACCGGTAACCGGGGATAATGGAGCTGATATACCTTTGTTTGTACGGTAAACGTCCCAAACATTGCATAGAAAATAATAAAAAAAAATCGGCTATCGAATGATGCAGTAAACCGAGTGCATAATTCAATAAAACAGAAAATGATTTCCAAAAGTAACTAATCAACACTTTACTTGACGTTGGTGAAAGAGGCGCTTAATAATAAAGTCTTACTTAATGATGGGTTATTGTCCTCTTTGCGTTTAAAAGATTCATTTTATACGAAATTTAACGCATTCAATTTTGCATCTTCATGCTGTTATTTCATGGTGTTTGTAGAGGATCTGAATAGACCGTTAACCTTCGCCCTTCTCTTTAATGGGCGAAAAGTATTTTATATCAAACCCGCCTATTTTATACCCGCTCCCGGCTTCGTCCGGGATGCAATTTTTTTATATACACAAACCTTACTCGTTCATCCCCTTACCATAAATGACATCTGAATTAAGATCAGTTTGGTTTTTTAGAAGTAGTAGAAGTAGTGAAGAAAATATATGACGGACTTATAATACGTACAATTAAATATTTAATGAAAAAAAAAAATGGTTACTGTGTATCAGATAGAGATATGCAATAGCGGAGTTTCTTTTTTAAGATTTTAGAAGAACATCGCTTGTATGTATCTCATACGGTTCAGCCTACGTAAGACATGACTTGGTTGGAAAATGTAAACTTAATTAAGTGACCTAATTAGGTACTATTATAAATATAAACTTTCAAAATCCGCTGCTTAGTTTAGAAGTAATTAGCTGCGATACACACAGACGCAGAAAGTAACTTCAATTTATATATATGCAAAGAAGATATATTAAATAACACATAGGCTTATAGTTACAAAGTAATAGTAAATATATACGTTAAATTCAATAAATTTTCAGGTAGTTGATTTCCTCGAGAATGACAACATTGACATCTTATTCTTCGTCGACCGTTTCAACGAGTTGTTTGGTATGTATATTTATTTCATTCTCAATATACTTATTTATTAAATTGCAAAATTTTTAGAGCTTCTTAAATTGAACTAATTTATTATTCATACAATTTAGACAGCATTTCTATAAGCTAATCTCTTTTTAACCTATACTTATAAAAACTATTGTCCTGGCTGATTGTGAGTATCAACGCACAGTCAAAACTACTATGTTTAGAAAGCAGAAATTTGGAAAAAGGTTTATTTTATAACGTGAAGATAAGATATGAAGATATATAAAAAAGTTAAGACAAGATAAGATAAGTCTGTAAAGGCACACGTAAAATTTTTCATGGTGATTTTTCTGATGAACGCAATGTAACCAGACATCTTCAATCCATACCAATACTTCCATCCGTTATTGATAAAATACCGAATTATTGATAAAATATCAATAATTCAATCCGTACCATTTACTTATTTATATTGTCTATACTAATATTATAAAGAGGAAAGATTTGATTGTTTGTTTGTATAGAATAGGCTTCGAAACTACTGGACCGATTTGAAAAATTCTTTTACCATTAAAAGCCGACATTATCCGTGATGGACATAGGTTACTTTTTACCGCGGAAAAATGCTTCATTCCTACGGGAAATCTAAAATAAAAGTAAATACTAGCGGCTTGGCCCGAGAGATAGCGCCATCTATCCAAAATACGGTAAATAGTGTTTTATACTTTTCTACGCGGACGAAGTCGCGAGCACCAGCTAGTATATAATAAATGTGAAAGTAACTCTATCTGTCTGTTACGTTTTCATGCCTTAATTACTCAACCAATCATCGTGGTAATATCTCATACACGTTGTCATGGATACAGGAAAGGACAAAGAGTACTTTTCATCCAGAAGAAAGGACTGTTCTCGTGGGTTCATCTAAAATTAAATATAACTAACTTCTGGCCTAAGTGTTCTACAAGAGGTCATGTGTTATATTGCTTGTTATATATTTTTTTATTTTTCAACGCGGACGAAGTCGTAGGCACCAGCTAGTATTCTATAAATAAGAATGTTATATAATCTATAGAAATATTTCTTGTAAAATACTTAATTGTTATTATCTGACTTCGCTGTCGCTATTCTAAAATTAACATAAGTAGGTATGATGAATAAGTATTGATACTTATTTGAATTAAATGTCTATATATTGTTTCTTTCAGAATTAACCCAGAAGATGTACAAGAGTGCCCGTCACGACGTTAGTGGGACCGATTTTAGTTCTTTCATCGCAGACAGCATTAGCGAATTCCCCAAAGATAAATTGGCAGCTCTCTTTGAACAGAAGAAAGAGGAAGACGAAGAATTCAAGGTTGCCGTCGAGAACCTGGAAAGTGAAGAATGGCACTCTCTTTTAGCTGCTTTAATTGAGAGCGAAGCTTTTCAACAAGAAGTTGAAAGGTTAGCTGAAAATGGTATTGATTTTCATATTCTTCTTGCGGAAATCAAAGCTGTTTTCGGTCAAAACTAAGTGTCAAAAAATTTGTAAAATTATACAATTAGGTACACTTTAGTTTGATAAATAAATTGAAATGATACTGTAATGTGTTTTCGTTTAATTCTCCTGTTACAATTATGTAGTTAATTTCCTTTACAATCTAGTTACAAGTCAAATATGTCAACTTTTAAATTTCCTTTTCTCTCTTTTCTAGAACTTTCGTTACTGTTCCTATTTATGATGATAATTTTCGTTCCTCTACGGGTCTCCTCACTGATCGATCAGTGATCAGTGTAACCGCGAGGATAGGTCTTTGTATATCTCATTGAGCGACGATGAGCTTTCTTACGAGGCCCCTTGTTACAGATCATGTTTCAGCGCCAGATGTGACACTGGCAACAGTCATAAAGGTCGAAAACTCTCGTATTATATTGAGACCAAGAATTTTGGACAAGAAGGTTTCATGGATTGAGCTTCTTTTCAAAGTTGGCTCTGGCTAGTTGGACTGTCCAAAAATTAACCCACCCAGTGGCGGTAGCTTCATAGAAGCCCAAAAGCCCGGCATGCCTAACTGTACGCACTGCCTAAATAGAAAAATAACAACTTTACTAACTTCTTGCGTCGAACGAAACGCGTGAGCAATTCAAAGTTTTTCACGCTTTTTATTTTATCCAATTGCGCGCAGGCGATAGCACCGTAGAAACAAAGAGAAGTTGAATTATATTGCTGTCGCACTCCCACACATGGGCTTCTTATCGGGCTTGCAGATATCATCGCTCTCTCTCTGTCTAATGTATGAAATGTTGACCAATAGTTAGATATAGTTATAGCTAGTGTATATAGCGATTAGTATGAGAGAATAAGCCGGGCATGCTCTGTAATGAAGTTAGCGCGCTTGTGTTGTGAATTTGTTTCGTACGTTCGTATCTTACTTCAGTTGTTTTGACTTATGACAATAACGATAGTCGGTTTCTTTTATCTTTCTGTTAAATTAATTTGATTTGATTTAATAATGGATAAAATAGTTGCACCTTGCGACGATTTTAAATGCGTTCAAACTTTGATCGCCGAAGGAAAGTTAAAAACGCAATAAAAACGTTAAATTTTGTTCAAAAATAAAAATCAGTTAATTTTTTCGCCGAAACCCCTGATTTGTTTATTTATCAAAACTAGTAAATCGAATTCACCAACATTTTGACTCTGACGTAATTCAGTCATTCCTTATGAAAGATAGAGGATTCGAATTAGTATATAAATAATTTCATTTTTTATTCACCAGGTTTGTTTGTTGTTTGTTCCGTTTTTTAGTTCTTCGTTATTCTCTTTTATGCTAAAAGCTAATGAGAAATAGTTTTTATTAATAGCATGCCCTTAATGTGTTCGTCGAAAAATGAAGAAAAATCAAGTCAGGAACTCAGAAATATGTCGGGCTTGCCCTATTCGGAAACCCTAGGCACGCCACTGAACCCACCTGACTCCTTGGAGAAACTTCATAAAAAACTGAAGAAGCCATTGACCGTTGGAATATTTGTATAATTAAGTTTTTAAATCCTTGAAAATAACATAAAGGATATGGATAAATAACCTTCTTTTGCAACATTTTCTTTAGTTTGTAATTAAAGAATAAACTTCACCAACAGACGTGACGACTAACAACACTTGTTTATTTGTTATAACATATACATTATCGTGTGTTGATTGTTCTAAACATTTTGTTTTTGATTCACAGCCGATTGTTTATTATTTTTCAATAAACTACATTCTCTAAGTCTTTATACATCAACAGTTAGACTCGTGCGAACAATTTCTGATTTTATTGTCGTGTTAGCTCTTCAATGCAGCTTGTATAATGATTCGTTACTCTCCGTTTTTATTTATAATTACAATATTAGTGATTTCTTCAAGTTTACCAGAAGTAAGTTGTGGTTCATTTTCCATTTTGAATTCTATGTAAGTTATATAAATCATAACTACGATACTTAAATATGGAAAATTAGATTAAATTTACAATGACGTTTATATACACTTTTAATAGTACTTATACACAATAAAAAGTACTGAATATATTTATTATAATGGTGATTGTTTGATTTTTGATATTTGGACCCAAATTATCTTACACGAAAAAAGAAATTCAACCAAAATTAGAATAGAATTTTGGTAAAATCCGTAATTAATTTTAAAATTTAATAACCTTTACAAACTAATATTTTATTTATATTTTTGCTTCTAAGTAATAGTCATTTATATATTAATATAAACGTGGGTAAGCTCATTTATATTAATACATACATTTAAGTTTCATATGTTTACATTTACATAATTTATTTTTGCAGACTAGCCGAAACAAAAATTATCTGTTATTCAAATACGCAAAAGTTGTAAAAAGGGAAAAAGTTAATAACGGCGTCGAAGACAAAAGTATAAAAAAAATCTTCTTTAGTACAGAAAGTACGCATGTAACTGCTAAAAAGGATAATAATGATGTTGCAGATCAACTACTCTATGAAAATGCTGAACAGAAAAACAATAGTGAGAGAGCGGCAAAATTTTTCAGTCAGAAATATAGAATTCCATACCGGAGCGCTATACGAAGTCCGGTGTTAGAAGGAAATAAGAATAAATCAGTCAGTATACCATTATTACATAAGTCACAAAAAACGAAGCATTTATTTAAAAGTTGGCATCGGCAAATCGCAAAACAACCTTCTTTTAAATACGTCACGAGAAAACCGAAGGTCCTATATGAGAATGTTTTATTTAGTGATAATGTGAACACAAAAAATTGTACTAACCAGACATATGACCTGGCTAATTTAAGCAGAGAATTTCTAGATTTCTTCTTCAATAATCCAGTTTTGAAATCTATTATGAAAGAAATAGATGTACCAAACAGTAGTACGGCTGTAATTGATGATTATCTCAAAAAGAATACTATGCTCAAAAGTTATTCGAATTTGTCACCAAGTAAGAATTATTTGACATCCTATAATCGTTATAAAGAATTCGGAGACATCGAGAATGAAATAAATTATGTTAGTGATGTGAGTGAGTTTCCCTGAGTGATAAGATAACGTTTAAGAGGCAGATATGGACACTAAAAAAACTATATTTATTGATAAAATTAAGCCAAGAAACAAACCTGTCAATATTTCAGAAGTAAAATATTGGAATGAAATATAAAAACACAAATCTAGTTTATAATAAGGCCACTGTAACCTTAGCTCAAATGGATGCACAGAACATTAACATATAATATACTAAACACTGACTATTAAAAACTATTAAATCTTTAAACAAAAACTAAAAATACTCGACTAAAATCCCGTTTTCACCAACAGACAGACACCCAGAGCACATTATTATTATTAAATACTCACCTACCAGCAGCTGTGGACTTCTTAGTTGTTGAATGCATTGTCATAACAATTAATTACATAAAATTGAGAATATTGGTATGAAAGTATCATTATGCAAGTCTTTTATACAACGGAAGGCAGAAAAGACTTTTGCAGGAAAGACTCCTGAATATAGTTTTTACATGAGCCATTCCCTTTTGATGTTCTTCCTAATAATGTCCGACAAATAAAGCTGACAGCGGTCTCTGGAATAAAAGAGACTTTACTGGAGGCATTTCGAGGTCGTATTGCATGGACAAGAAGCAACTTTTTTTCACGGTAAAGCACGCGTTGTGTAGATCACGATAACGGAAGCTCAAAGCTATCGCTGAAGCGATCACTGCGCGCGCACCCTCCCACTGAGAACATCGTTTGTTGCTTCGAGAAATGAAAAGCAAACACTGCAGAATGCTAACAGACGTCCAGATAGCCAATAGCATTTCCCAAGATACGTAATCCAACAAGAAGAGACATATTAGATTTTGAAATTAAACGAAATATTTGCCTCTATGTGAACACGAAGTTGTTTAATGTTTTGTTAGTTTCGCGAGTCATATTGAAACTTTCATTAGAATATCTGTACAAGTGTGTACTTAATTTATATATTTATTCTGAAGTTCCATTTTTCTATATATCATTGTTATTTCTTTAGTATTTGTCGAGGAAGATGACTTCGCTCGGACTCTGAGACATTGTTCGAAAATATTTGTGCCTTCAAGTAGATGATTTTACAACTTCGTACCTAATGTTTATGTTTATGTTTATTTCCAACAAGTGTTTCTTAAATAAATGGTTTTTTTTAACAATATAACTTATATAACAATATAACAAAAGTATGCAAGCACCTAGCATATTGGCGTGCAAATTGTTATTTAACGTTGATGGAATAAATACAAAGATCAATGACTAACTATACTGTTTCCAATGAACACATTATCTTTCAGTCGCACAAAGGACATGGTCTTACACACACGTACTGTTACTACAAAACATTTATTATTTGTAATGAACATTATGGGGGAACAACCGCTTTCGGATGTGGATGTTTGGATATTATAAGTAGCTCATAGAGCAGCAGTCATCTCATTCACTCTATCATTAGAATATATTTGTCGACTCTCTCTAATATTACAAGTGTTCGATAGGTGTGAGTTTGTGTATAGTTTTACGAAGCTCATTTTTTCGATTACGTAATGTAAGAACATACCGTATCTATGTATTTGTACCATCAACGCATATATATGAGTATTGTACTCATGGTGTACGAGTAATTGGTTCGTTTACCGCTAGTGCATCCATGCATAATACTAACCACAAAAGTAATGAATGCTAACAGGCATTGAGTTAAATGTACATGTATCTATTTTGGAAATCAAAATTCCGACAAATCCATTGGCCCTACCGTGCACTGATTTCAAGTTTTCGAGTGAAGCTGTGTAGTGGCCGCGCGTAATTTAGAATATTGTTTTAATAAATGTGGTTTTCACATTTAAATAAATATTACAATACTGTACTCGTTTCAGTTGACCTGCTGTTAACAAAATTATCCGTACTTCTTTCATTGTTGATGCTCGATGGATGCAATAAATAAAATAACAAACATTTTAAAGCGTTCATTCTCTTATATTATTTCCTCAATAAATACAACAGTGTTAATCAATACAACGACATAATATTTAAAATGATGCAGTGGTTTTTAGCTCTTTACTAACAATATTTTGATTTGATTAGGGTATACTAAATCAAATCGAATATAGGCATTTATTCATTAAATATGCTTGCAAGAAAGACTCAAATTGTCATTATATATTTTACCAGGGTATCCGGGAAAAAAAAATTGCCAAGATGATGATGACCTTGAGAATAAGAACGAATTTAAACGAGCTAGTTGTGATGTAGTTCCCAAGTTTCAACAGGTTTTCAAGTCTAAAACTTCGCCTGAGATCGGGAATCGTCATTCATAATCCTTGGGATGTGCATATTTTATTTTACAACGCGCGCTTGCCTCTCGCCTTCACAACGGGTTTCCGTCTTTTACCCGAAATCCTATTTAATTATGTAGATATACATGATTGTTCCCATTTTCTTGTTTTATTAGGGTGAAAATTGTTCGTTTGAAGTTCAAAAAAAGTTAACATTTTGTTTATGAAGAAACAATTTCTAAAACGAACGTAATGGCGTCAAATGCAATTTATTGTTGGATTGGATGGATATATACAAAAAGATGTCATTTATGTAATGTGGGTTGGGGTAACCTCGCGTCGCAGGGCTATCGCAGGTCAGATCGCGACTGGAGGCGTTAACTGAAGCTTTACACGGAAACTAGAGGATACTCTTGAAACATTGCTTGCCATTATAAAAATGTCCCCGGTTATTGAGGAGTCATCTGTGCTCCTACCAAAAATAAATTGAAAAATATCTTACTAAATTTCTATTTCACTTTTCGTCATTGAATAAGTTGATGGACATAAGATCCATGCAATCTTATAAGGACTAGAAATAGAAATACTGTAGGTATAAAATTATTTACAAAAATAAAAGCAAATGGACCACATGTACTGTTCATAGTTTTGAATTATGAAAAAGAAAACCAGGCTGTTACTGAAATATTATTAAAAGAAATTTCAAATAAAAGTAACGTTTCAAAGTATCTGAGCTGTGCAGGCTGTCTGCATGGTTAACCTTTCGTTAGTTTGACAGGCAATCTTAGGTTTCAACATTAGCAGCGGATTCAACAAAGAAGAACAAGTTAAAAGAGTTTTCTTTTTATTTTGTTGTTCAATGAAATTGCTTACATTTTATTTGATAAATGAATAATTATTTTCAATACCTAGTTCTTCTTTGTTTGAAAAGAAAACAACCACTATGGTTTGTTTCCATTTTATTCATCATAATCATAATCATTTTCTCAACGGTAGGACGTTAAATGCTGGACGTAGACTCCCCATAATTTTCCAAAAAACTGGTCAAAGCATAACCCTCTCCATAGAGCTCGTTGATTTTTCTTACGAGGCACATAATATGTACCAATAGGACCGGTCAAAAGCAGCCTGGATCCACCGTTGACCGGTCCTATTGGAAAATTATGGGGAAGCCTATGTCCAGCAGTGGACGTCCTGCGGCTGAAATGATGATGATGACATATATGTATGGTTAGAGACCACGTAACATCATCATATAATATGATAAGGCCGCCCTTTTACTAGGGGACATGGCACAGAGATATCGCTGGACATTTACGTGTTACTTATATTATGTCTCTGCGTCTATGCGGGTCAATATCCTTCGACATTTGCCTTGTTTCGACTACCCAGAATTGAATAGTATATGGATATGGCTCGAGAATTAACACTCACGGAAAAGAACACGACACGGCGTTCCTCACTATTGAAAACTAGTCGGGTTATTGTCGTGGGAGACGAAAGTCGCGCGTGTTGACTATGGCAAAGTATGTACTGGCAAAATATCCCGCGACACGTAATCTAGATGACGCAAGTGACGTTGGGTGACAACTCATGCAAAGTCGTGGGACACATATTCGTGTAGGGCGACAAGGTCGTGGGACAAAACACCTAATGAAAACACGGCCTAAATCTTGTCTTAGTACAGACATGATGCATTACAATAATTGTGTTTGTGCGTCACAACCTCTTTTGTGACGGACTGTAATTATTCTGGTAAAGCTCTATATTTGAACTTTTATTTATTTCTCAGGTTGACTGGTGTGTTGCTAACACATCTTATTTGTACGTATGTTAAGTAGTCACGTTGTTGCGAAGATTGAAGACGCAAAGGCGAGCAAGACGGTAAATCAGTTGGTGGCGTGTTGCGCGCCACCGTGACGCATAAACCCAACGTCGCCTCCTGTCACCTGTGTGCCTCATTACGTGACATAGACTAACGACGTATACTCGTGTTTGGTTGGCTTCTTTACAGTTATTGTGAAATAACTGACGGGTGTAATTTGGTTTTCTCCGAAACCTAAAGCCCAAACAATGGTCATAGAATAAAAAAAAAGAATTGTCAAACCGTAAATATAAGCAAAAAAGGAAGATATGGCACGCTATCTACTAATGGGTTACAACTTATCCCCACAGTTACAATTTCAATGTCGAATATAACTATTATGTGTCATAACTATGCATCCAAACTACTTTTTTTTATTCCCTTTACGTTGGTGTCTGAGCAATCTAATTAAAAGTGAGACCACTGGACTTAGTTTATTGGACCACGCGCGGATAATGAGTAACGTATCTTTCCTTTTCTGATTCTATCTACGATTGAAACACTTGAGTTGTATATTTTTTGTTTTTATAGGTATACTGTAGCAGCTTCATTTTCGTTTCAATCTTCTCTCTCTTTCTCTCTCTATCTCTCTTTCAGTGCCTCTTCAGACCTGAAGTTTGACCGGTCTTTGTCAATAATCAACTGATACAGTTGTTTGACCGATTGGTCTTTCGTCTTACCTACTTCTAAAAAGTTATACATTTAAAATAAATATAAAGATACCTAATGTAACCATGTTACAATGTGAAAATTGATAAATGAAAAATGTTAATACATCATCAACTTTTTTCTACTATCTCATCTTTTACAATATTTAAATCAGTATAACAAAAATACCCTAAATCGTGAGGTGTCTTTAAATTCTTGCTTGTCATGGCAGATTGATTGATGCCTTCGCCTTAGGTACCATTGAATGAGTTGATAAGGATGCGCCGCTAATTTACCTTCTTTTATATTGACTTACAACTTTATGGACATACGAAACGTTATTATAACAATAATGAAGCCCTTTATAGCAACGAAATTGTAGGGAAACGTGTTAATTCCAATGAAAACATTATCTAACTTAACCGTAACATTTTGTTTAGGTGCAGCTCTAAAACAAGCAGAGAAAATAAAACCAAACCAGCTGGTAGCAATAAGGATGTTTATTTTATCATTTAATTCATTTAAATGAACACAATAATGCATGAACAAATGTACAATAAGCGTGATATGTGAGTCGTACCAAAGAACAAAAAAAATACTCTTTTGATTATATTTATGTCACATCTGTTACAACTGTTTACAACTGAGTCGCACTTTTATCGTGCGTACTGAATAACTTGCTAAATTTGACTTATATTAGGATAGTTTGTTTCCGATATACAGCTATTTATGCTACCTTACAAGTTACCTACAATACACGGTTGGTATAGTTTTCAGTTTACAAAACACAGAGGCGTAATGTTTGAACGAACACGAATGGCTGTAAATTAATTTAGGCCAACTGCCCGAAGGATTCCACACCATTTAGCCGACATACTTAAGTTTATTATGCGTACTTTGTAATGTACATGGTCACCTAATATAGTATATCGCCACATGACGTACAGTGTGCATGCGAAATTCGTGCCAAGTACACTGTGAACTGTTTTGAATTAGTTGGGACCAGCTCAGACCTAAGATAACAACTATTGTACCCATTGTGCACTGGCGCACAACAGTTAAATTGCAAACGACATTTACATCTAAGAATATAACTCGCCTAGATAATTCCTTTGTGGAGTGAGTGGTTGCGTACGCAACGTGTGAGGAGGGACTGACAGGAACGAAATTAGCTCGACTTCTCATATATCAGATTTCTTAATAAATCCGCCGAAAAATCTACTATTTTAGGAAAGGACATATTTTATTTAGAAAAGTTACATAGGTTCTTACGAATCTATTTTGGTCGTGTTTTATTCGATATCGTCCGCCTCTTTTTTTTAAGTGTTATAACATTGTATTTTCGTTGTAACATTGTAACTTTTTGGCTTTCGAAATCATACTACTAATAATAAATCTGTAAGTGTATGTAGGTATTGTATGTATGTATGTATGTATGAAACTTGGTTGATAAATATTTAGACGTACGGGACACAGGATAGGTTACTTCCCCCATAGGACAGGCAGAGCTTTAGTGTGAGGGACAGAAACATTCTGAAATTTCTTTCTTTCTTTCATTTAATGAATGTAAGAACATATTAGTTTATTTAAAAATGGGTAGCGTTACATTTTGTTGATTTAGGACATTTATTGGAAAAATTAGAACTACAGATCAAAATGCATTTAAAGTAAAGCTGTTTCAATTAATTCTATTTGATATCATAGTTGGGAGTTATCCGAAAATAGGTTGTGGTTTGTGGTTGGCCAGTGAACATGGGATGGATTTTAGTAAATCGTTTTAATTAACGTACTTACTTATGTGGAATATAAAATTAAAGTACGTATTTCATCCATACTATCCATACTAATATTACAAACTTATGGAGGAACATACATACATACAATACCTTACACATTTATTATTAGTATTGATGTTAAAGGACTTCTCTCTGTCTGTCAGTTACCTTGTCACGCTTTAACTACTCAAACGACTTTAACTTTTGTTTTTATTCCTAGTTTTTTTTTTTTTTTCTCTCTTGTCTGTATAAATATGTTTTTTTGTTTTACACATTCATAGGTTGTAATTGAATTTAACTAATTTATGTTTCAAAGTTTTCTTTGTATTTTGGAGCTTTTATGTTTTGTATGTTTTGTTAATATGTAAGTGCGTAACCTCACCATCGGCTCCAACGGAAGACCAGCGTAGGTTTCTACAACCTGCATTATGCTGAGTTGGAGCCGGTTTGTGACAGGGGACGTTTGTATGTGTGTGTGTTTTTCTTTTTTTATTATGTATTTATGTCCTTTGTTGCAAATAAACTGTTATTCTATTCTATTCTATTCTATTCTAAACGATCATCATACCTACACGTAATCAAGCATACCGGAAAGGACATAGGACACCTTACATCCAGAAAAAAGTACTGTTCCGGAGGGATCATCTAAAAAGGATACTAACGCTTGGCGACGTCTGACAGTGACACTTTTATTGCTATTACACTTTTGTCAAGCGTTAGTTTTCTTAACTTTAGATGATCCCTCGGGAACTGTTCTTTTTCTGAATAAAAAGCAGCCTATATGTCCTTTTCTGTAACGCTTATCATGTAAAATTTCATTATGATCTGTTCAGTAGTTAAGGCGTGAAAAAGTAACGGTCAGACGGACATACAGTTACTTTCATATTTATAACATTCGTATGGATTAATGAAACTAAAAAAATAAATTCTCACAGTCATGACATAATTTAATTTTAAAGTCAACATTCATCATTATATGTACAGAACATTTTCTTAACGAACCTTGTTAAACTGTTGAGGACAATAGCGACATTACTTCAAATGAGTGAGTGTCTCAGGACTCCCAGGACATGTCCCAATAAATTGGTCCCAAATTAAGGTTAAATACTAAATGTACTTGCATAGGATTATTCTATTTTTCTAGTAACTGAAATTCCTTTGGGACATGAGATTGAATATTTTGTGCGGGTTCGTTTGGCTCAGTTTGTCAGGACTCCAGATGAACTCGCTTCATTGTGTCCGAATTCAATTATATGCTACAGTTGTTAGGATTCCTGTGGTATCACAGTTCTACCTCTAATATTATTTTAACTATACCTACTATCTAAACTAATTAATTTTGTTGTAGACATTTTTACATTAGCTATACATATGCTGCATACCTTTTCAGTAACATACCGGGCACAGCATTTACAAATACGAAAGTGTTTTTTGTTTATCTCCTTATTTGTTTGTAACAATTTCACGCCTTAAATACTCAACCATCATCATGAAACTTTGCAAAAACGTTGTCCGGGATACAGAAAAGGACATAGAGTACTTCTCAACTAGAAAAAATGTATGTTTAGATACATACAATAAATAAACAT
Organism: Synanthedon vespiformis; assembly: GCA_918317495.1. NCBI lineage: Eukaryota > Metazoa > Arthropoda > Insecta > Lepidoptera > Sesiidae > Synanthedon > Synanthedon vespiformis. The sequence continues at coordinate 4,882,981 of OU906962.1, forward strand.
TTCAACGTCTGACAAAAATTGGTATGCAATAAAGATTGATAAAAATTTCATCCCCTTATAAATCAGGGCGCGGACGAAGTCACAGGCAAAAGCTAGTATTTTATATTACTCTAATTGTTTTTTAGTTGTTTACTCTTCGAAGTGTTTTATAAAGGTAGTCGTAGAAGTAATCAGAAGCAGTTGCATTCTGCAATCGGACGCGCGGTAAGTAAATAGTGTAGAGCAATGAATCACCCCAACAGTTTTCCGATAAGGATTGGGCTCTCGCTGCCCGATATAGTTGCCTTTCCCGTTTTATTGTGCCACTATTTTCACTATATCAGGCGGTCGCTGCTCGCGTGGAAACCTTGATAAAGACATGACCCTGTATTGTGTTGCCGTTGCCTTTGCTAAAGAAGCATCCTTTCAACTCGATTAAAATAAAGGGCTATAAATATCAACAGGAGCGGAAAGACTGTATTTAGATACGGCCAAAACGAATTGGAATTATATTTTCAACTAGCTGCTTCTTGCAACTTCGTAGGCGTTGTTCTTTTTTTGAAACCCTACAGGGACCTAACATTTATTCCAGGATAAAAATTATCGTATAGTTTAATCCAGTTAATCGTCAATACTTAGGCCTCAATAGCTACTAACCATCAAGCTGACATGTTTGACGTGTGTATCTGTCTGTCTGTCTATGGAATAATAGCTTCCAAGTGGATAAACTGATTTTGATATGATTTTTTTTGTTTGAAAGCTGACATGATCGGCGTGGTTCTTAGCTATAGCCTATATCTGTTTAGGCGTTTGAAGAAAATCAGCTTCGATTACTGGGATATTTGGTATACTGTTACTTCGGTGGATTTTCTGCCATATGGTAACCTTGAGCTGATGCTGCAGCCTCAATAAGTCTGCGGGATACCTAACTCCTTAACAATTTAACTTTTTTATTTTATTAATTGTGATTCGAACGCTTTACTTTGATTTTGCTAATTATCAACTGATAATAAGATGTTGGATGCTTCAAAGAATCCCCAATTCACTAGTCCCTCTTGCGGTTACTCCGAGTAGGCTACAACTTTTAGTTTGTTTACTTGGGACAGTTTAAGAGACGTTAGTGATGTCGAATGGATTTACTTTAACTTGTTAGAAAGCTACTATTCACTCTAACATGGCTCCGTATTGAACACACCAAGAGTAATTATTACTCATAATATTTACCTTAATATGTGTATTATGTACGTAATGCCCCAAATACTCAAAAGGTTTTTACATTCATGCCAAAAATATTAGCGAAAAAGACGCTCATGTTAATTATGAGAATTGAATATAAGAGAAAGACCAAGAGCATATCAATTCGCTAGACCTACGCATAATATTTTTTAATGTATTTTAATTTTTTTTATGATGAAACTGGCTGACGGTACACTTAGGTGCTGCAAGTGACCATAGAAGGCTTAAGGATAAGAGATAAGGTAGGGGTTGGGGTAATGGGCTCTAGCATCCCATATTCACTCACCGAAACACAACATCACATATGCTTTTATTTCACGGTGTCCTCTGTAAGGGGGTGATAACATTAGACAAGCTAATCCAGCATCAGACTATTGTGGAACGTAGTCTGCCTCGCCCTACTTTAACTTCAAAGGGAAAGCAGGAAATCCAATGGTTTCAGCTGAATATTTTCGTTACACATAAAATGTAACACAATTCTTGGAAATATTACCGTAATTCATAATAATATTACGTGAGTTAGACATTACTGAAAATAGTACCTACGTCTCGGAATTCCTAAAAGAAGTAGGTCGGCGAGTGAACCTTTTGTACCGTTCGTAGTAATCCAAACAGTCATAACACTCAGAGAAATAGGAACCGATGTTCATGCATTAACCCTTGTTACTTTGACAACGTGAAACCTTCTTTACCGTGAACTCACAAAGGGTACCATGCAAATACAATTTGGCCCAATGTGCGCGTGACTTTTACCCCCGTTTGCGTATTCATTCAGAAAACGTGTGATATTTAAATCCGACATGAGGTCAAAAATTATTTTTTTAACCTTTCCATAATGTGGTCAGTTTTTATTCTTCGAGACTGTCTCGTGTCCGTGGCTTTGCTGGTTATAAAATATATATAATAATTTTATCCAGATTTAAAATATTGGTCAAGGCCCATTGGACTTCCTATTGTTGTAACCAGTATTAACTTTTTTTCGTTGTCAACTCGCGCACAATAGTCTTCATCATTCGATATCAAGTTGATTTTGATGTTTATCTCCGACATATTCAATGGAGTTTGAAATTAAATATTAATATAATAAAAGAAATGGAGCTAAGGAGGCACACAAGATATTAAGATGTCTTTCTCTAAGTGGCGTTACAGACGTTCGTGTGAATAGAATAAGTCGATATTGGCCCAGTTTGGTGACCCAGCGCAGGTCAGTAACTAGCACAGAACTATCGATAAGTGAAAATGCTATAATGTAGCGTAAAGGTGGTGTATGCTGCATTTGAATATTTTTATATAATTCAGCAGTGTAGTTATGAAATTGAGCACGCGTAGACCGAGAAAGTTCTTGAAACTTTTTAACAGTTAAAATTTAAGCTAATACTGTAGCTGGATAGGGATCGTTTGGCGTTTGAAGACAATCGCTCATTAGAAGGTACTGTTACATTAGTGGTTCTTCCATGACATGGTAAACTTGACCTAATGCTACAACTTGACACTGCAACTTTTCAGTGGTATTTCCTTGACATGGCAAACTTGAAAACTTCTTAGCGACTTACAGCAGATGGCGCGTTAGTTTATAATTTTCATTACCTATCGCTTGTCTTATATCTGATAAATGCAAACTTTTACTACGAAATAGTAAAAGTTTTGCGTCACCAAAAAAATAAATATTATTAAGCCAATACAATGTAAGCTATTCCACATATGAAAATGTAGTGACATATGTATCATTGGATGCAATGTGGCACTCTGTTTAAAAAGCGTGAAGCAGTAAAAGTGTAATGGCAGCACGTTGTACAGTCAGCCTGTTAAACGTAATGTTTTTATTTCACAGTCGATGTCGCCTTTATGTCGACGCAGCAAGACTTACCAACGTCACACTTGATGCACTGTCGCGAGTAACAGTGTACTAGAGATATGTTCTCGAATTTAACGAGAGAAAAACTTTTACGTCACGTCTTTCATTCCAGTAAAGTCTAGTTTATATCGCTTGAGTCACGTGGAACAACAATACGAGAGCGCATCGACACAATGCGGAAGTAGTGGGACAGCTTTTTCAAGTGAGCATCATTATAAACTACTCTGTCGCACAGGTATCCCAATCTAATAGTGGCACTGTGGCACTATTTTTCTTTTTATGCCTGGGCTACGAAACCAAGTTGCGCTGAAGCGTTAGCGTCAATTAGAGGGTCAATTTCGATTACATTTGCAGCGCCGTGTTGTGGCCTCTTTAAATGAATTACAATCATTTGTTTTTGACGCTCGACGCTGACGCTTGCAGCGCAAAGTGTTTTCGTGGCCCACGGGCTAGGGAATAAATACACCTATTCAGCTCCACTCTAGGCGATTTTTGTTACAATTATTTACAGGTTCGCTTCTAAGTTAATTTTTTTAGTTAAAATTAAAATAAAAAATAACATTTATTTTAAGGCAACTGGACCCATATGTTACATTATTATACAATACATTCATTACTTTATCTAGACAGTTCCGCATTAAAAACGTATTTAAAGAGTAAATTGAAAGCAATTTAACAGTAATAAAATAAGACAAAAGATAAAGATGAAGATAAGAGAACAAAATAATAAGTGAATGTTAATCAGTCATCTAATCTAATAATAAAACTACTCACTCGAATATAGAAATAGTTGTGGTATATAAAATAAATAATGGATAAGATGAAAACCAGCGTTACCTATGTCATGTTACCATTGATAAGTGCTTATGTTATGTTACCATTGATCATGCTTACGCATAGCTTAGATTTTAATATAGCAAAATCTGCAGTTAGAAATCATTCGTCATCCTCTGAACTTATCAGACTTGATCCGGAACCGATTACCATTTCTTCCGATATTTAGAACACTTTCTGTGCAGTAAAAACTTTCTTCGCAAGAAGCCAAACAAAATTCCTTCCCGCAATTTATTAAGTTCTGATCCCAAAGGTTCAAAAGGATGATATTCAAAAGGGATATTGGAATATAAAATAATTGTGTTGTTAACCTTGTTGAGTGTCCTTTAAGTGCAATTATTAATTAGTAATATTTATAATATTTAGTTGTATTAATAGTGAATATTTATTAAATATACGAATGAAAATTATACGAGCTTCTACTGTTTAAAGCTGAACCACAATATTTTTCCTGAGAATGGCGTTACGTATAGTGACTGCGTCAAGCCCGAGAGAACTGCAATTTTAAACTATAAAAGTTTGCTAATAAAACTACTCACTCACTCCAGTATAGAAATTGTTGTGGTATATAAAATAAATAATAGATAAAATGAAAATGTTAGCGTTACCTATTGATCATGCTTACATTGCAAATTCTACAGTTAGAAATCATTCTTCATCCTCTGAACTCATCGGACCTGACCCGGGGATCGATTACCACTTTTTCCACTATTTTGTAAAAACTTTCTGTGTAACTTCTATTTTCTGTGTAGTAAAAACTTTCTTCACCAAAAGCCAAACAAAATGCCTTCACTCAGTTTATTAAGTTCTGGTCCCAAAGGCTTAAATGATCTTTCAAAGAGATAACGGAAAAGTGACAGTCAATAAGGGTCAAATAATTCAATAAAATATACATTTTTCACGTTAGAATATTTTTGCACTTTGACTTTTTGATACTTTATTTTTTTATATTTCTTGCCTTATTAACGTTTAAGTGTGACTCACTGCGAGAATGACTCTTTGAAAAAAAAAATAAATAAATAAAAAAAATATATCTTTATGATCTTTGATTTGTCTCCGCGAGTCTCTGCGCCGCATAACTAAATAAAGCAACTGAAATATAATCACGAAAAAAGAATTATCAATAAAATTCATTGTCTTATACACTTTGTATGGAACGTGGCGGTACGAAGTTCGTCGGGCCAGCTAGTAACAATATAAAGCATATGAATTCATGCTGCGACTTTAAGTTCACCAACTATCTGCGGTGTTTGGAATTCCGTGCAAACAATATACAATACAAAGTTATTAATTTGCGTAAAACCGTACTATTGTAGATACTGTGTTTCATAACTGTTGTTATTGTCTATAAAGGTTTATAGTCTATAGAGTCTATAAGTCTGTAGAGACCCCGGTAAAATCAACAGTTTTGTTTATCAAACAAGTCAACATTGATTTTGTTTGGGAAAAGATTTCATTACATTAAAAAGTGTGAAAGTTAAGTAGGGATTATATAGCATACTGCGGTACGCTGTCGTAAATTGGCTATACTATTACATATTTATTACATTACTATTACATATTTATTACATTACTATTACATATTTATTACATTACTATTAGACATTTATTACATTACTATTAGACATTTATTACGTTACTATTACATATTTATTACATTACTATTACACATTTATTGAATTACTATTACATATTTATTACATTACTATTACACATTTATTACATTACTTCTATACGAACATCTAGGCTATCCTGACCCTGGAAGCTGCTGCGCGAAACAGGGAGCGAGTGCTCAATCGGAAACACTCCCCTTTCTTCCGTCGGACATACAGACGTACGGCTGGTTACCATCCTCATCTTGTCGAAATCCCCCCTTTTCGGACTAAGCGCTTTGAAACATCCTTTATAATGCGTACTGCCAAGGTTTGGACTCCCTGCCGACGTCTGTATTTCCGAGCTCATATAACCCTAATCTTTTCAAAGTTCGAGTGAATAGGCATCTTCTGGTTGAGCTCGCTGCATCGTAAGCCTCATCCTTGCTACTCAGCTGGTTATTGGCCAAGAGCAAACCCATCTCCAATAAAAAAAAAATGCACTAGCTGAAGAATACGGTATCTTTCACCCCTCATTACCTGACCGAAATACTGCAGCTTCCTGTGATTTATTATTATTATTACTAGCTGGTGCCTGCGACTTTGTCCGCGATGAAAAATAAAAAGTAGCCTCTCCTGTGTCCCGTACGTTTAAATGTTTATCTACCAAATTTCATGAAAATCAGTTAATTCGTTTAAGAGTTATGGAGGAACATACATGACATACAATACCTACACTTAGTATTGATTACATTACTATTACATTAATTTATTAAAGGTTAGGCATTTTAGCCGAGTTGACACGCTATATTGCAATTGCAACATCTGTTCAAATACGAACCTAATTAAAAATTTTCATAGACCGTACAAACTCTCAGTAAACGAGAAAAAAAAACGCTAACTGCAGGTATGTTCATGTAGGTACAGTTTATCCATTCGAAATAGTTCGTCTAAAACGAACAAACGTATATTCTACTGACTGTCATATAAAACGGCGCGGGCTTTGAAAACGCGGTGAAACTCGGCTTAACTCGCCGGTCGACCTAACTGCATGAAATGAAAGAGATTTTGTGTACAGACTGAAGCAGATTGCACTCAACAGAACAGTTAAACTAAAGGTTATTGTTTAGTGAACAGACTATAACACGGAGTCCCATTTGAATGAACTCAATAAAACCCTCCGGACACGCACTTCAATGAACTGATCGATACAGTTTCTATGAAATAAGAAATTGTATAATTAGATCAATAATCTAATCTATGATCTATGATTATTAGATATCATGAATACTAATAATAAATCTGTAAGTGTAGGTATTGAATGTAATGTATGCTCCTCCATAACTCTTAAACGAATTAACTGATTTTCATGAAACTTGGTAGATAAACATTTAGAAGTACGGGACACAGGATAGCTGCTTTTTTCTTTTTTAAAGCGGACGAAGTCGTGGGCGAAAACTAGTTGTAAAATAAAGTCTGTTATTACGCTAACTTCTTCTGAACCACCAAATAGAAAGAGTGATTAACGAAGAAAATTGGTGTGCATAATTTGCGAAAAAAAATTGCATATATATATTAAAGTTTTTGTGTTAAAAATAAAAAAAAAACCATTGATTTATTTATCATATTCATTATGTGAAAATAACAAAATTGTCTAAATTCAAAATTCAAAAAAGAGAACTCAGAACTTTCGACTAGGTGAAATGATTTTGATGATTCTTTTGCTTTCCGTGTGGTCCCATTTCAATTTGGTCCAGTTCTGACAATGGCATCCATGAGAAAACGGTTTGAAGTCGGTTTTTTTGGTTAAAATTTTATATTATCATTTATTTAAACATTAACATAATTTCACTCTAAAGATAATAAAGATAGAATTTTAGTAATCCAATTTGTAAGTAGCCGGTTGTTATTGCAACGTGTTTACGTAATGCACATAAACATAGCAGAGTGAGACCGCAAAGCCTTCGTACGGGGTCGCACTTTATTTTACGGCAATTTATTTCGGAGCGAGCCTTCTGCGGCTCTGAGGAATTGCATTACGCAAATACGCCGCCTAATTCTGACCTACATTTTCCACCGTTCAGATTTATTCTTTGGTGCAGGATTTACGGATAGTTCATTGCAGCGTTATAATCGCTCTAACCATTATATTTATGCACATAAAACTCAGAGTAGTTTTCATCAATCTATACTAATACTAATATATACTAATATACTATTCATCATCATCATCATCATCATCATCATCTCAGCCGCAGGACGTCCCCTGCTGGACATAGGCCTCCCCCAAAAAATTTACTAGACGTGAAAATATAATATTATTAATGAATAATTACTAATAATATTATAAAGAGGAAAGATTTGATTGTTTGTTTGTATTGTATAGGCTCCGAAACTACTGGACCGATTTGAAAAATTCTTTTACCATTAGAAGCCGACATTATCTCTGATGAATATAGGGTATTTTTTACCGCGGAAAATACTTCATTCCTACGGGAAAACGGGTAATAGGACAACGGGTAGTAAGAATTATCCTTCCGTACTTATCTTTTTCACATAACTTCTAAACGGCTGAACCGATTGAGTTGAAATTTTATATGGGTATTTCGATGGTTTCCTAGTTTTCTGGATTATTTAAAAATACAATGGGACCCGGTAGGTGGCGCTGCTGTCGGTATATCAACTACTAAACGGCTTGACCGATTGGGTTGAAATTTTGTATGTGTATTTCCATGGTTTCACAGAGACGAATTTTATAAAGTTACGCGGACGAAGTCGCGTGCAACTAGTTACTAATAAATAATAAATCTGTAAGGATTAGTCATGGAGTAAGTTACTTTGTTTTCAGAGATATCGTGTTACTGATATCTCATTTACTTGAACGAGGATTCGTTTAACGAAATGTGTCCTTTTTAAGGGTGTACTTGAGACAGTATATCCTTTTAGGACGACATTCTAGTCGTAATTTTATTTTAACCTAAATTACTGAATTTATTATTACAAAGAAAAATGAAATGATTTTATTTCACGTCTAGTAAAATGTAAAACGAATTTTATTTTCTCTATTAAACATAAATAAAAATATTCCTTAGTTATTACCGATTAGGGTTGCTAATGGAATAACAGTAAATTCAGTGAACTAGACTGGACTTTAATGTCGGTGAGGAAGGGAACTTTCATATTATTGGAGTGCTACACGTTTAAGTCAATAATGTCGCATGCAACGTCGGAACAGATGCGGATGATGTTTAAAAGAAAAGTCTCGAAAATATTGGAAAATTCATGAAGACAAAATGGAAAATATGGGAATTCATGCACAATTGTTATGATCGATGTTTTATTATGTAATATTGAGCAGCATTGTTACAGAGTGGTAATGTATTACTAGCTGGTGCCCGCGACTTCGTACGCGATGATAAATTAAAAGTTTAAAAGCAATTTATAACAGCTGTAACTTGAAAACACATTAAATTCATTCACATACAATTCACATACATTATTTTGATTAGCTCCACGGTTTTCAAGCTTATATTGCATGTAGGTATAGCAAGTTTTTGAACCAACTTTCAACGTTTAATAAGTTTCATAGTTTCAAAGATACAAAAAAGTTTCAAAGGCAAAAATTATGGTCATCAAATTCTTAACAAAATATATTCTATATATTATTTTGATTACCCTGACGGTTTCCAAGTTATAGCTAGTTTTCCAACATGAAATTTAGTTTGAAAACTGGCTGTAGCTTGAAAACCGTCAAGATAATCGTAAAGTGTATGGAACATATTTTGTTAAGAATTTATTTTTACCTTCGAAAGCGAAGCGGTAAGTGGAAAGGAGGGGAGAGTTGTGGATCTTGATCAGCAGACCCAAAGGTATAACCTACATTAGTTTCAAAACTTTATTAATTAGTTTCTCTGAAAACACATAATATAAAAAGAGAGAAGGACTGGACTGCTTTTAAAAATTCTTTCACCTATAAAAAACTACATTATCAGGGAGTAACATAGGCTATATTTTATAAGTATAAAATATAGTCGTTGTCCGCCTGTGTCCCTTTATTCGCTAACTTAATCAACAACCAACGGATTTTGACACGGTTTTCACTAATTCAAATAGCGATAAACTAGGAAGGTTTGTGTGTACCTTATATTTTGCATACTTTAAAATGTATTATTAACTTTGTTGGGACCATATACAATGCTAAAGGCAATATTCATAAATTTCAAGAAATAGCAAATTTGTTATTTGCATAGACGGTGTACACTGTGGTGTACAACGTATTGCATAAGTATAAATGGATTTACATTTTAATGTCGTTGCGGATGTTATTTGTATTGCAAAGCAAATGTCTACATGAACATGGTTCGATAGGAGCTAAAAAGAGTTATAATTTTTTTAATTTATTTCCTTCATAAAATAATCTTGTTGAAAAAAGAAGGAATTATTGTAGACTTTTTTCTTCTTCCTTTCTTATTTAAGTTAGGATGTATATTAATAGTTCTTATTTTTTTCCAAGAAAAATACTTACTAGAATAATTTTCTGTTAATTTTAATTCATAAATAATATTTTATTCCATTTAAAATAAAATAAGCAAAGTTTAAAATAATACTTACTATAAATAGGATTAAAATAACATTATACATAAATATGCAATGAAAATATCTGGATTATTTCAATATTAATTAATATTAATTATTGTGATAAATTTTCCCTTTAACCGCTTGCGTTTGACTCTTATTTCTTTTAAGAGAAAGCAACGCTATGATTTAAAAGTAAACATTATGCAAGTAGAGGAGTTTGTCGTAGCTATACGAGTATACTGTTCTGTAGAAATGGACACGAAAATAATCTGATAAATCCGACTCTGACTAAAGGATTAATAAATAAGAGTGGCACATAGTGAAGCAGGTGTGCTTATTAAAAAATATATAGTTAAATTTTAAACGTGAGAATCAATCTAGATACTGGATGGCAGCTTAAAAAATCCATTACCGACCCGCATTCAAAATAGGCAAATGGATACACAAACATGCGAGCGTAAGGGGAGCGAGTATTCTTCGTAGCGAGGAGATTTTCTCGGTGCATTCTCAGCGACAGCAAAACGGAACGCGACGTAAGTGGCTGTTTGGTCGGCTGTGCGGGATTTCCCCGAATATCTCACACATCCCGTTTACTACGAGAAGGATGTGCAAGTGTTGTACATTTGGTTTGAAACTCGATCGCGCCGTCACAGAATCAAATGCTCGTCTCCCGAGGTAAGCAACTAATATGACTAAACATTTTTATACTAGCTGGCGCTCGCGACTTCGTCCGCGTTGAAAAAGAAAAAAAGTGGCCTATCCTGTGTCCTGTACGTCTAAATGTTTATCTACCAAGTTTCATGAAAATCAGTAAATTATTTTAAGAGTTATGGAGGAACATATATACATACATACAATACCTACACTTAGATATTTATATTAGTATTGATTGATTGATGTATATCTACAATATAAACACTGTCAATATTTGCATATACATATTTGCATAATAATTTTTATTTTTTAGCGCTTAAGAGCTGTATAAGTAATACCTAAATAAGCTACAAAAATAAATATACATGGGGATTTAAATAATTGGCGTCTCTTAAAATTTTCCACCCGTCTTGTCTTGCCTTGTCGTTTGTAAGAAATTATCTTAATTTGTCTGTAAAACCATGCAAACTCCGTAGATTACGAACGGGTCGTGCTGGTATGTATATTAAATTTCTAATGAGATAATTTTAAATAAAGGTAATATTTGTAAGGTGGTTATTATGAATTTCCGTGTGGAGAACATTGAAAATAAACTCATCCGATTTACAACACAACCTTTCTGGGAAAATTTTCCGCATAAATTATACAAAGTATGCTTCGACGGTTTATGCTTCGTTTAACATTAATTTAATGTTACACTTAACATTAATAATACATGAAATATAAATTTTACACTAACGTTATTATTTCCTTTGTTTATTATTATTATTTAATCGGTAATCTATATTATTATTTAGAATATGCAAAACTATTAGTTTAACGAAGTTAACTATTTGGTTGACGGTGCCCAGCTATGATTAAATAAAATTTACATCTATACTAATATTATAAAGAGGAAAGATTTGATTGTTTGTTTGTTTGTATAGAATAGGCTCCGAAACTACTGGACCGATTTGAAAAATTAAATAAGCCGACATTATCTGTGATGAACATAGGATACTTTTTACCGCGAGAAAATGCTTCATTCCTACGGGAAATCTAAAATAAAAGTAAATACTAGCGGCTTGGCCCGGAAGATAGCGCCATCTATCCAAATCAGGTGAAACCTCGCAGAGATATATTATTTCAATAGGTGAAACGACTAACATGACAACTGCTTGGTGATATTCCATGCGAGCACCAGCTAGTTATGAATAAATCTTTTAAAAGTACAATGTAAACTTTGAAAGTTAAGTTGAAGTTAGTTTGAAAGTTAAGTTTTAAAAGATACTTTTAAATCTTAGCACCGTCATGCTTGTACAAACAAAAGGTTCATCGGTTAATCGCCTTAACCGAGATATTAATAACCTAATTTAGATTTTGTCACCAATCTCCAACCAGGTACGTCATCATCCTCACTTTAAACTTAGTTACCAGTCGGTCCAGTACAAATTGAATGATAATATTCTCATGAAATGTGCCTCGATCTCCTGGCGGAGAGGGACTACGAAATTAAGTGGTAACGAGCAGTGAGTTACAAATTAACCGTCGCAGGGGGAGTCCGCGCCTAATGCAATTCAGTACCGTGCCCGTCACAGTCGGACCAATACAGTAAGAAATGTTATTATACTTTCAGATTCTTTAAAATAAGACGACCAAAAACAAATCCGGAATATTACAATTTTAAATAAATACACAAATGGACACAATATGGGACAAACGGTCCATATGGCAGAGCCAACTTTCCATCGACAAATCCAGTTCTGGTGGGCAGCGGTCGGCAAGCTCCGAGACATCTCGTAAAAAATCCTCGAGTGGCTTATAGCGAAAGTTTTCGATCAATGTGTGTTGCCAGTGTTGACATGCTGAAACGTGGTCTCTAACAAAGATTAAAATCACAGATGCGCCCTCTGCTTCTGAAAGCTGTTCACGTAATATGTCTGCGTGTGCAACCCATGGAGTGCTCACGCTTAAAGGGCTATCACACCTTACAATTTGAACGTATCCAATTTAGGAAATCGAAAGGTGTGATCGCAGAAAGAACAGATCGGATTCAATTTAGAGAGTTCTAACTCTCTGTTTCCTTAAATTGAATACTGTGATCGCGGCGTTTCAATTTAGGAAGTTTAGGGGTGTCCACTTAAAAAATACATCGATGTTTTTTTGTCGATGCGATACAAAGAGGCTATGCATCGGTTAGAAACATTGATGTTTTCTCAAAATCGAGTACACTAGCTGCTGCCCGCGACTTCGTCCGCGTAACGCGTGACACGCTAATATACAAAATGGTTAATTGTTTACCTTTTTAAAATCAAAATTGAAACATAAATAACATAGGTTATTTATATTTTATAACGTTACGAGGACGAAGTCGGGCACTAAAATAACTACTTAAATGAAATACCTATTTAAATGAAATAGGTAATAAAATAATATACTAAATAAATAGGTAACACAATCAAGATTCTTGATTGCAATTGATTTCGTTAAAATACCAGTAACTCGTTATATACCTAACTAGTAATTTCCTAATATTCCTAATATTTAATACGATATATCGATACAAAGCGAAGTATCGGGCATCCCTACTGCGTTCACAAGTGTTGCCAGATTTGTGGAGGCAAAAATCCGTACCGCCTTTCACTGTTTCCTAAATTGAATTCGATGTAGGAAATGCTTATCGCACTATTCAATTTGAACGTTTTCTATTTAGGAATCTAAGTAGAGAGCTCGTGATCACACTACGCTAAATTGATTTCTAAATCGAAGATATAAAGTTGAAAATGGATAAACTCTAAATTGAATCCAATCTGTTCTAACTGCGATCACACCTTTCGATTTACTAAACTGTAACATCGACGTTTTATGACTGTTGCGGAAGCGGCAGCTCTGAACTCTACCTATTCAATATACTTTGTACTAATTCAATTAAATAGAAATGCCACAATAAAAGTAAAAAAATATTTTTAATATTTTCTAAAATATATGAAACTACAAGAGCAAAATTTGTTTGAAATTCTTTAGAATTTAATTATACCGAGTGAAGTATTACTTATAAATCGTATATCGATTTGTAGATATCAAAAATTTGTATAATCCATACTATCCATACTTACTAATATTATAAATGCGAAACTTTTTCGCGCCTTAACTACTCAACCGAATTTTGCATACACAATACACGTTGTCAGGGATACAGGAAAGGATATAGGGTACCTACCTTTCTTCCAAAAAAAAGTACTGTTCCTGAGTAATCTTCTAAAAATATAAATAATAGGGCGCTACCGTCGTCACAGTAATAACGATGTCAGGCGTTATTACTCATATATTTTCTTTTTCAACGCGGAAGAAGTCGCGGGCACCAGCTAGTAATATAATATTTGGTTTAAACTTAAAAAAATAAAATCAGTAACTATTTGTAAATGTCTTTATTCATCTTAAATATAAAATCAAAATCAAAATTTAATTCATAACAAGGCTTATTTATCATTTAGTAATTTATAGGTATGACATGCATGCTAAAAATCTGTAATGTATACCGAGAAATCCGTATACTGGCAACACTCTTCGATTTAGAAATCCATTTAGCGTAGTGTGATCACGAGCTCTCTACTTACATTCCTAAATAGGAAATGTTCAAATTGTAAGGTGTGATAGCCCTTTTACAAGCGACTATGGCGGGAAGAGTGAACTAAATTTCCCAACGATGACACATTGTCGGCCGCTTGAAGTATGGCAAGGGCGCACCTGTGATTTAAATCTTTGGTCTCTAACTATGGGCCTGGGAAGAAAGCTCATTGTAACGGAGAGGGCTATAGACGAACGAAAGTTACGGGCTAAGCGAAGATCAGTAACGTGAGAGGTGATGGTCGCTAACCCCGGAAGGTTCTCGAGTGGAGACCAAGAACCGGGTCCAAGAGTGGACGTCCTATTGTTGTGATGATGATAATTTTTCTTTTAGAGATACGTCCAGATTAAATAAAATATTACACATTAGGTGCACGTGATGACGGGACTCAAGCGCAAGTGTTATATAATTTTATTTTATTAACACATAGCGTCTACACGTATGAAACATGATATAACATACATTTAGTTATAATTAGTGTGAACTCACCTTTATAGTTTTATTGTGATTTCATTATTCGCTGAGAAATAGTGACCCTTTTCGGACAGTTATTTATGCACAAGCAATGTGGTTATTAAAACCAGTCACGTACTTCATCCGTTAAGTCGTAATAAAAGATAGGAAAACACGGCGGCAAAATATTTTTTCTAAATGCAAAAAAATATTTTGCCACCGAGTTTACTTATGAATATAAAAATATTTTTAATTATTATATATTATGATTTTAATATAAAAATATTTTTTCAAGTGCATGTGTCGTAAAAGAAGCGATTTTAAAATTCAAAATGTTTTTTATAACAGTAGCGCCTTATGTATACATATTATGTCTTTTGAAACAAAGTATAAAATCCTTGCATAAGAGCTTACAGTGATTGTACAAACATATTTAATGCGCGCAAAGAGAAGACATGAGGCGGATAGTCCGCTTTTTATTATGACATTAAAAAACCGGTGCTTTTATAAGTAATACTATCCATCCTCGGCTTCGAAATGATGCGATTTTTTCTGCAAATTATACACACAAACCTTCCTCGTATCAAAATCCTTTGGGTGCTTTATAAGGAGTAAACGGAAAAGCAGACCGAAGCGGACAGCGACTTTATTTTGTAATATTTGTAAATATACTCGTAGAATATATCTCTATACATGTCGTCTGTATTCAAAATTTTACTACACCTCTCGATAGCTAAAGAATCTATTTTTTTAAGTATATAATCTCGTTTACTCGAATTCGTCGGTTATATATCTATACTAATATTATAAAGAGGAAAGATTTGATTGTTTGTTTGTATAGAATAGGCTCCGACACTACTGGACCGATTTAAAAAATTCTTTTACCATTAGAAGCCAACATTATCCATGATGAACATAGGCTACTTTTTACCGCGAGAAAATGCTTCATTCCTACGGGAAATCTTAAATAAAAGTAAGTAAAGGGCTTGGCCCGGGAGATAGCGCCATCTATCCAAAATCTGGTGAAGTGACTAACATGACAACTGCTTGGTGATATTTTTAGCGATCCGCTACGGTAGATGGCGTTTTATACTTTTCAACGCGGACGAAGTCGCGAGCACCAAGCTAGTCTCTAATAAAATAACAATAATAATTTTAAAGTGTAATTCTTTATTAAAAGAACAAGGAAGTAAAGTGATACCTTTGGCGCTCGTAACTACTGAGCTATAACTCTCATATTTAAAACATAGCGTTCCCTCTTAAGTAGGTATACTGACTAATAGGTATCCTTTACATTATGTAACAACAACAGTCTTGAGGGATCCAATTAAGGGGACGCAATATAAGTAGATAATAAGTTAGCGTGTTGCAGTGAACCTCGTGTCAGCGACCTACATTATTATTTTCTTGTTAGTTTACCGTTTTCTTTGTACATTAGCAAATTTTTCAGTGCAATAAGTAAATTCCTTTACTTTCGCAATACTATACCTACTTATAATGTAGTTTATTAATTTGTCCTAATTAATTTAGGTTTAATTTGGATTTGTATCGATATTTGACTCTTTCACGCATAAAACGGCTCAACCGATTTGGATAAAATATTACACACATATAATTTATTACCTGGACAAACATTATAGGATAGTTTTATCTTGGAAAAATATTAGGTTCCCGTGGGATTGTCTACAAATATAAAAAAAATTGGCGCCGTAAAAATTGTATGGTGGCGAGTTTAATTAAATGTGTGTATGCGAGATGCACATATAACTTATACATAAAAGTATTCGAAAAATAAATCATGCTTCCACATTCTAGAATTTTATTTTACAACTAGCATTTCCGTTTAATTGAAATTATACTTTATTCTATTTGCGAGAAACCCAACGGGCTTAAAACGTGAACTCCCGGTGGTCTTCAGTATTGTAAAGGCAGGTATACAATAAACGTGTTACACAATCAGTATATTTCATATTAATAGTTATGTATTAATATTAATATTTTGTATTATGTATGTTGAAAAAATTTCTAGCGGTAATACAGGAAGGAGAATTAATATAATATATGAATATATACATATATATGAATTTTACATAATTTTTCTTTTTTCAATTAAAGAAATAGGAAAAATAAGAGTAAAACCAAAACTTATATAAAAAATCAGCGCATAATAGACTATAGTCAAAAAAGTTTAAATCTTATACCAAAAATTCTATTATGAAAATTATGAAAAACTAGCTGACTCCCGCGACTTTGTCTGTGTTGAAAAAGAAAAAAGTAGCCTATTCTGTGTCCTGTACGTCTAAATGTTTATCTACCAAGTTTCACGAAAATCAGTTAATTCATTTAAGAGTTATGGAAGAACATACATATATACAGTACCTACACTTACAGATTTATTATTAGTATTATTATAATTTTATAATAATAATTTTCAGTAACTACTATAATCAACAGCTTAAACGGTTTTTAAGCTTATTAATTAACTTACCTATATTCTGTACTAAAGTTTTATTCGGTTTCTTTAATGTCTTTTTTCATAATTTTTTTAATCTGTTCGGTTATTTACTAGAAATCAACAAAAATTTGTTGTGCAATATTGTACCTTACGTCATGGTTTGCACTCGTTTTGGTAAAAATTGGTTTGGTCTGAGGTTAGTCCTCTTTTTGAAAGAGTTTAATTTCAAAAAGAAAGAGGGACTATATTGTAATATAATCTCTTGAAAAGTCTACAACATATAAGGTCTATGTCCGCCTTTGTTCGGTCGGTTGGAATCGGCTTATCTAATGGATTTATGCAAGTTAAAGCGTGCTTTTAAATTCGAAGACCGTCTAGCACTGGCCTAAAGCGCCTAAGGCTCTTACGTCTGGCGCGTCCTGGTAAGACGTAATATAATAAGATTATATAGCCAATTTCAAAAGTTCTTGATACAAATACGAGGCGAGACGTATGAGCCTCATATTTCTAGTAAACAAATAGAAAAACGCACATTAACTCAATAACAAAACCATTCATGCGTTCTTTGAAAGTATACCTAATAACATATTTTTCTGACTGGATATGAACATGAATGAGATTTACTTTATATTATTATTTATGTCTATATGTACATTGGATTATATACTTCTTTAGGTTAGGTTAATATTTAAAAAGGGTGATTTAGACTAGATACAATACTAGGTTTAGACTAGTTTGGATATTTTTTTAACACTCGATGCCTGAAGAAAAACGGGGTGTGATAAGTTTGACGTGAGTATCTGTGTGTCTGTCTGTGGATTCGTAACTCCACAGTTCAATGAGTCTGTACGCGAAAGTAGGGATGCATAGCATAAGAGTCTGGTTCTAGACTCGGGAAACTAAAATCTAGCTAAATCTAGAGGAAAACTTAGACCAAGATTTGTCCATTTACCTGACGGTCAATCTGCCTGCTGTATGGTCAAGTCTCAGAAGTTCGGTGATTATAATTACTCGTAAGTTCAATATTGAAAGAGGTATTTACGTCAAAAATGAATATCTTAAACAATTTATGAGTCATACTGAAAATATTTGTTTATTACCTGTTTCACATATTTTCACATATAATTTTAAATTATTACCAAGGTTTTCAACTATATTAAAATATTGAAACATCTATTAGTACTGCATTTGAAATGATTTTAATGTGTTTGGTGTTATTTATATTAAAATATTACGCATTAATATGAGTGCATTAGCGCATCATGAGATTATTGAAAATTTTCATCAAGAAGATTAATTTAATTGAAGTACTTGTTATTTAAATTTTATACAAGTTTTAATTTAATTTTTTCATTTATTCAACCACTAATAACTTTTGTCGCGACTTCTACGGAACAGCACTTTTTTCTCGATTTAAGATCCTTTTCTGTATGAAAAGTTTCATGAAGATTGTTGAGTAGTTAAAAGGCATGAAAATGTAACAAAAACACAAACAAACTTTCACATTTACAGTATTAGTTACACTAATGAATTATTTGCCTCATATTGTTTGTTCAAAGGAATTCTCGGAGAATCGAAGTGGGGTTGACAACATTTGGTCGACATTTTACGAATTTAAAACCACAATGCTTGAAATAATTTTCTGTTTGCTTTCGTATCAAATGTTTTTGTATTTTTCTATTTTATTTTGTATTTCCCCCTTAGCTGATTTTCATAAAATTTTTGAGTGTGTTTGAGTACCTGTGTTTGAGCCCCTGAATGGTTCAGATTTACAATTAGATCCAATAGGTGGCTTTGCAACTGGGTCAAAATGACTACTTGATCCTCTAGTATAGTTGTATAAACTTAAACCATACATTAAAAAATATTTGCTAACCATTATTGGTTTTGCTAATTAGCATAACATTTTAAATCAGCCAAATGTATACTACCCTATGTTATACCTACCTATTTTTTAGCTCACCAGTGTGAGGTTTATATACGCGATTTTAGCATCTTTATATGCGAACTCGCCGCATATATGCGCGAGTGGTTGCAGTAACCATGACAGAAGTCCTTAACAGTGTTTGCTTTAAGCAATAAAAGAGTGTGTTGAAGGAGGAAGTTTATTAAACTCATGAATAAATATTAAAAAAAAAAATCCTTTTTATTTCCATTCTAAACAAATAGCACTTACCGCTTGAAGCTTCAATATGGAGTTGGGAAAGTCGTGATCGGGGTGCCAACAACATCATATTCATATTTCTTGAAGATATCGACGCCAAATCGTACGTGAATGCCACTGCAACACTGCATAGATATACCATTATCTCTGCGACTTTTAATTCGGGAAATTGGAACTAAAACGGTACAGCGTAAAGTTGAATTTAGATTGGAGAGTTTTGATAAGAAGGTGGTAAAAATAAGTATGCAATAAAGACGTCAATCTTTAACGACGGATGCAGCTATTATACAGTGGATGCATTGAGTGCTTTATGATGTAAACTTGACTGGAATACCGATGCCAAAACGGAAATATCGTTCTATTAGGAGAGTAGATATCGATGGAGTCCGATGGTCTTTTATTTATTCACAACAATTCCACAACAGACAACCAAGTGGGAGTTTAAAAAAATATTCCAAATTAATATCCACCATACTGATACTCCAATTACTTACTTATTTATTTTGTAATACTCACCTTTATTTGGGTAAAACCAAAATATTTTTAAATAATTTAAATTGACATCAATATTAATATTATAAGAGACAACATTTATGTAGGGGGCATTGATATAATATAGTAAGTCAATGGTAGGGGGTAATAATAGGGGTAAAAAAAATCTTTATCCAATAGTTAGAAAAGATTAAAATTCTAGGTTAGGTAGCAAAATATAGGTTATATTAGCAAAATATACAAATATTAGCATTTCTTAGAAAAACATGATATTATTGGGCGAATAGAAAATTTATCTAAACCAATTGTTATTGAACACTTATTGAAAAACGTATTGCATAATATTGATAGGAGGTACATAGATCTCGTACACATTTTATAAGGATTCGCGCGACCTCGGAAATGTTGGTAAATAGATTCGCAAATGGCACGGGAACCGTTTCACGAATGAATGCACGCGGACTGCACGCTAGTCGTATCTCGAATTTGTTATTTCAATTTTTCAACTTACAAACTATGAAGTTACTTCCAAATTTACATCTATTTATGTAAATTTGGATACATATATATAGATTTAGTTTAATCAAATTACTCCATTATTATAAGCTATGGGTACCATAGCCAATATTAAAAAAATAATCATCACTACTATTCATTTCAGCCGAACTACGTCCACTGCTAGACAAAGGCCTTCATTGGTTTCGTAGGCAGTCGTACGTAACTAGGTTCGTAGCAAGAAAAATAGTCCTTCACACGTAACCGGTTGGTTTGGTTTGTATGTAACGTAATGTAGCATTGGTTTCGTCGGCGGCCGAAGCGCCCAAGAACACCGCCCTATCAGGAGGGAAGGCGGCGGACAAGCTAGTGAGTCCTACGCCTACGCCTACGCCTACGCCTACGCCTACGCCTACGCCGCGCTTGCTGGTCTGTGATGACCTTCACTCGAGAACCTTCCGGTCCCTGCGGCCGTCGGCTCTCCGTACTATTGCTACTTTAACTAACAGAGCCGTTATGTCGGCAACTTTCGTGCGTTTACGGATCGTCTCATTTCTGATTCGGTCTCGTAACTTCGAATCTTCATTGAGCTTTTTATGAGGACAATAGTTAGAGTCAAGTTTCAGTTTACGTTCAAGCGTTCTAGTATAAATCTTCAACGATTTCGAAAGTTTGAATTGGTTTAGTTCCCTAATAATATAGTTATTCTGAGAATCGTCTGTAATTCGATGTATTATTAGTAAAAGGTACTAGCCACGTCGTCAGCCTGAGATTACGATCTATAATTTCTAAGGCCTCTTGTGTTTTACCACCGATAAACCGTTTTTACGACTCACTGTACAATGAAATTTATTCCTTACATAACAAAGCTTTAAACTGGACAATCTTATAAATTTTTGTTATTAACATAAATTTCTATGTTTATTTGTTGTGATTTGTTCACCAATTTTATGGGTACAAAATTGTAGTAATAATTTTTTAAATTGTATTTAGTAACCCTGTAAAAAATTCATTTTTATTTTACTTTACATATACCTTATATATTAAAAAAAAAAAAAAAACATTTTATTGATGTTGCATGTAAATAAAAATAACATATATCAAACTCAAACAACCCGTTTTTAAATCGGGCTTCGGACGTTAAAAATAACTATGTGATTTTAGATAAATTCATAAATAGTCTTGTCAAATAAGGTAACGCTATCTTATTTTAATTCCAAATTCAAGTTATAAATATTTTCAACGAAAATTCCTCTTTCTGAGAAACATTGTAATAATGAAACAAGTAAAATGCATGTCACTACAGGAGTGCACGTTCAAACCTAGTTCCAATGGCTTGTTTCGTCTGAAACAACGTGTTTACTGTAAGTGGGAAGTAAAGGTGTTCCATTATCGTGGAACACGGAGGCAGTAAAGAGTTGCATCAAGTGCACATTCACGGGATAATCCCTACCAGCCTTTTTCAACTGACATTTTTTAAATGGCGAATAATGTTCGTACTTTGTTGCATTCGAGTAGAGTACCTGCCAACATTTTAATGTCTTCTTTGTTTTACTTAACTATAATGTGTTTCTAGATTATAAATCTTATATGAGTTGATTTCTATTTATGCCATGTACCCACAAATAACCATTAAAATGACACAGACAAGATTGAAAACGAGTAGTTTATTAGGGTTGGTCTTGGACTGTCTAGAACACAATCTGACTTCATTTGATTTTTGCCTAGAGCTTGAATTGACTACCACATAATGAGTCGAGCACTCAAATCTACTATGACACAAATTGACTAGTATCGAAAATATCTAGAACACAATTCGCTTACTGTTGTATTTTGTTTTTGAATGTACATTAAACAGGCGAGGTGAAAAATAAAAATACAGAACTACTTTTTTTAAATATTTAAAAAAAATTAAATTTTAATCATTTGGACACAAATTAAATTACCCGGCTATAGCCTTTGACCGTCTAAGGACAAAAGTTTGTTTACATTATCAACAATTTATAAACGAAAATGGCATAAAAGATTAATTATATATATCTAACCTTATTTATGGTTTCCTGTCAAAAAATACGTAAATGGTAATAATAAATAAAACAGCAACTGGAGTATCTTAAAGTATCATTACAATATATACCTACTTATTAATAACATCATTTATCAATACACGTGCCAATATTCTGCCAGTTATAAATAGCACAAGCAAAAGTCACCTTAGAATTGAACTTCATAAGATTCATTTTTGATAGAAGTAAAAATTTTCTTTGAGGGGACCATCGTTTTATTTGAAGAAGTAAATAAGACATTGTTACTGTTATTGTCATTGTAGTGACATCGATAAATATTGCTTTTTATTTTGGTCGCAATTGATATTGCTTTTATACTAACTTGTAATATGTATATAATAGCTGGTGGCCGCGACTTCGTCCGCGTTGAATGATGGAAGGTACCCTATGTCCTTTTTGGTGTCCTAGACAACGTATATGCATAATTTCATGGGGATCGGTTCAGTAGTTTTTGCGTGAAAGAGTAACAAACATCCATACATCCATACAAACTTTCGCATTTATAATATTAGTACTGATTACACTAGTTGGTGTCTGCGACTTCGTAAGTGTTAAAAAAACGCCTCACGAAATATATAAATCAATATAACGGCCTGATAGTATTTCGATGCCTGATAGTAGATGCATTCACGCCTGACATTGTACCTTTGACAAGCAATTGGCTCTTTATTGTTTATAGTAGAGACCAAAGGTAGAGACCCAACACTCAAAGAATCACAAAACTATAACTACATTCTCTTTTTGGTATATCCGTTTTAAATTGTGATAGCCAGATTATACCACAAGAAAGAAAACATTTCTCAGGAATAAATTACATATTATTTGCATTTTAATCAGAGAATAGGTTGAGTGGCCATTTTACTTCGAATTAATTAACAAAAGTCGGATATTTGCACTCAAAGGTCGACTGAATACTGGTTTTGATTGCGTCAAGTAGCGTCCAGTAGTTGGCTACTGGGCTTGATGCCTGACCTCGGCCGATTGTTCAGCAAACAACTCCGACGTTACACTGATTGGTTTCACTTTTGTTTGCAGGCCACTTCTCTACTAATAAGTTTAAGTTCCAGGATAATTCTGTCTATGGAAATTCATTGATGTCGTACCACGGAGAGAGCTTGGCATTAAGTGATTTCATTGCAGTAATATCACTTAGCTAAAAAGTTGCTAGATTTTATTTTAACCACCTACAAGTAAAGTCTTGATTAGTTACTTTTAGAAATATTTTTCTGTTTTATTGAATTATGCACTCGGTTTGCGGCATCATTCGATATTCGATTTTCTTTTATTATTTTCTTTTTAGTGTGGGACTTTTAACGTCAAACAAAGGCTCAAAGGTATATCAGCTCCATTATCGCCGGTTACCGGTGACTTTAAATGACAGTTAGCCTACTTGACAGATGGTGAAAGAGGCGCTTAACATTATTAACATTAATATAATTAAACATTACTCGCTACTCCAGTACAGAATTGGACCCTTTACTATAGATAGTTAACTATATACATAAGAAAACCAATTTAATTTAATATTAATTAATCTATACCTATGGAGATATTAAATTTAAAATAACAAATATGAAACCGACAAAAAAGGTAGAGAGAAATCAAAATAAATATTTGGTTGTAAATCTATACATATCATATTATAATAGTGCACGGTCGTGTATTATATGTACATTAAATATATTAAAATATATATATATAGAAACACGTTTACATTTGCTTGCCAAATAATGGTATCTACAGCTACAATATAATATTGTCTCTGTTAAAAATTAATAAAACATATATAATATATATACCTACTCAAAACTAGTTAAAGTTATACTTAAAGCGATGCAGGCTTAACAGTTAAATTCATTTTGCTTTTTTCCTCTAAGAAAGAGAAGAGTATGCATGAGATGAATTTATGAATATGGAAATGATGGTTCACTAAGGATTGTAAAGGTCTGCGTTCCACGTAATGTATATTGCATGTGATTATGTAAGTGTGACTGTTACAAAACCCAACTTTAGAGGTATTCATTTAAAATTAGTTACGTTTAGTCTGTTTATAAATACCTCGCAGAATTAGAATACGAACATAAAAATATAAATGATTTCATGCTAAATATTTTCTTATGTTAAAGCTGGTAGACAGGCTAACAGCAAGGTTGTAGGTGATACCGTCGTCGCCTATAACACAAGCAACGTCACAGGTGCTGAAAGTGCGCTACCGACTATATTATAATACTAGCTGGCGCCCGCGACTTCGTCCGCGTTGAAAGAGAAAAAGTAGCCTATCCTGTGCCCCGTACGTCTAAATGTTTATCTAACAAGTTTCATGAAAATCAGTTAACTCGTTTAAGAGTTAAGGAGGAACATACATACATAAAATACCTACACTTACAGGTTTATTATTAGTATTGATTGATCCCGCGACTTCGCCCGGGTAAAACCTTCCTCGAGAACCACTCTATCCATTGGTGAAAACAGCATGAAATCGGTGCAGTAGTTTTTGAGTTTATCGCGAACAGACAGACAGACGCGGCGGAGAACTTTATTTATTAATATGTAAGGATTAACGATAAGGGATAGGGAAGTGGGCTCCGGCATCCTTTTATTCACTCACCGAAACACAACAGCACACGCGCTGAAGTGCTGTTATTTTACGGTGGTTTTCTGTAAGTTACTGCCACCGGTCTACCTAAATGACTGTGAAATGCACATTTCCAAAATTGATCCTTTGATCCTGCTTGGAATCGAACCTGAGACAGAACGTTAAGGCAAGCATCCTAATTACTCACGGGCTCGTTGAAATCAATTGAAATTCGACTGAAAGATGTTATCATAACATTGTAAGTATAATAATTGTTTTATTCTATTCCAAATAAGAAAGGTTTAAACATTGAACTAAATGCGTCCACAGCTCGTTGAAGAACTCGAACGAGGCCAACAAAGGACATTAATTTTATTCAAATTCAAAGAATAAAGTGAGCACAGGTCCGATGTAATTAAGGACAATTCACTGCTAATCGGTCCTCGTTTCGTCGCAAAATAGTATTTTAAAAATCACCGAAGCGTGTTATTGATTCTATCAATCAAGAACGCCGTGGTCCCGGAAAAGTTGATCCGAATTGGGTCGCCAGTAATCTCCAGGCTTTAGGGCTCCGAGCGGCGTCAACAAGTTATTATTAATAAGAAGCCAGTTCATTACATCGCCTTGCCCCCGCTGTCTCCGCCCACTATGATTTATGGGGCATTTAACTTTTATGGTAGTGCTAAGTGGCTCGGCGACTTTCATAAGAGAACCGAGGAAACTCATCTTGGCTAATGTAAGCTGAAAAGTTAAACAAATTGTCCTTTGCGCCTGTTATAAAACCGCTTCGCTGTAGCTGTCACAAGTTTTTACGATAATCTCTACTCTAGCATTTTTAAAAGCATATATTGATTTATTTTTCTTGCCGAACCCACTAATTGAGCGGTTAAGGTACTTGCTTTAACACTGTTCCCGGTTAGGTTGGATTCCCGGCAGGGCCGGCTTTAGAAATTAGGCAAAGAGTCAAATAAGCGGTCCCGTAAGATTGACAACCAGGCCGATACACTCAGGCGTCGATAGAGTGCCCCGGCGCACGTTGAGTGAACAATTTCAGGACTTCAGACGGGGACATCTGGTGTCCTGAAACGATGTCCTAAAATGATGCATGGCGGCTCATGGGTTTCCTGAGCCACCACATAAAAATAGTGAGGCGAACATTCGCGACGAGATGAGTCCGAAGTGGACGTAGAGGCGAGTGGGGATTCGAGGACAAGGCCTCGCTGTGAGCTCGGACCCACACTTCACCTTTGATAGTAGAATCCGGGGGGTTTTAGTGGGTATTCCCGGTGAGAAGTTACTTCACCGGGCGAGTCCCAATCTCCCTCCCGTCGACGAGGGATAGTGAGTAATGTCATCTCCCCTCCTAAAAAGGACCAACTTTGGAAATAACCTCTTCAAAGTTGGCTTCGTTCTAGATCTGGCAAAGCACTTTCTTTCGTAGATTACAGCCTGTCGTGAGGTTATCCGAGATGATCGTCCTACAGGGAGTTCCGACAGGGAGCGTAGCTCTCCCCGCGCCTACGCTACCGGGTATCCTTGAGGATCGTCAAACATTAAGAAAAAGGTACAATGCGTTTCGTAGTAGTCATTTTGGTAGCCCCAGTTTGTCGGTAGTAACCGTGAAATAATAGCATGTGTGCTGTTACGATCACTAAAGGATGCTAGAACCCATTTTCCTATCCCTTCCTAATCCTATTCTCACTATGGTCTCAATGATGACACAAGTGTGAAATGAGTGAACGAATGTGCATATTATTTCTTGAAATAAAATTTAATGTGAAAAGTCATTTAATGAATCATTTAAAAGTTCAACAGCAAACTTGTCAGTTCTTTGTAACAACTTAAAAACCAAACCAATATGAAAAGTATCTAGGTGATTCAAAACAAAATAGGATACAATACAAATTTGTATTTGTTCGGCGAATTTTACATCTCGACTCGCAAAATATATTCGCTGTGAAACAGCAATGTAGTTAACGTGTAGCAAAAACGTAGCCTAATTAGCAAACATCTTGTTGAAAGTTAGCAGTGCTAATTCAATCAACACTACGGCGGAACATCTGCCGGAAATATAATATTGTATTGAACCAGTAGTTCAACTTCGCAAACGGTATATTAATGGATTGACTTTCAAATTTACAAATCTTTACTTAGTTTCAAGTAATAAGGATACAACAGTTGTTCTTCTTCCCGCGACTTTGGCCTATAACTCTTTTATACTACTCTAACACAGAACTACAGACTTAGTGGAACAAAATCAGGACAACCCTTTGGACACGTGGTATTCAAAAAGCTTCTATATTTTTTTTATTTATAAACCTATTGGAATGATTTGTTTCATTCCAACAGGTTATTTCGGGAATCTTTCTCCAATACATAAGTGGAAACCATCAGTACAAATTGGGAAGATTAGGGTGTACAAACGCAAAGACAAACAGACAAAAATTCTCAAAAATATTATTTTTACTTAGGTATTATTAGTATTATAGTTTTATTATATTGGTTTTATATATACATATTATACATATATATTATATTATACATATTTATTGGTTTTACAAAAATGTTAATAACTAGCTGGCGCCCGCGATTTCGTCCGCTTTGAAAAAGAAAAAAGTACCCTATCCTGTGTCCTGTACCTCTAAGAGTGGAGTATGTACATACATATACATACATACATCCATACATACAATTACAGATTTATTATTAAGTATTGATGATGATAATTAATATATTTACTAAAACATGTATAAATAAATAAATCATATTTCATAAATAAACGTCAAGTTTTGTCACTACTTGTGTTCCGTAGTAAGTCACAAGTCAGTTCAGTTCTGTTCTGTGCACACAAAAGTTGGGGCTTTAAATTTGCCTTAAATATAAGCAAAGGGAATACCCCGTACAAAGCTTTGAAACTCTTCAGCTTTGACTAGGAGAGTTTCCCTCTCCTTAATGGCTAGTACACTAGAATTTCTCAACAAAACATTTTCTGTATCTCAAGATGACCACTAACGATGTTTTTGAACCTCTTGGTCAAGTGGCATCGCTAAGGTCGAGAGGGCACTTATATATGCGTAGTGATTTAAATTCCAATCCTTACTGAAATATAACATCAAACAAATAATATTATATTATGTCAACAGCTTTTCTCCTGCCCTTCTTAATCTATTACTGTATAAAGTTTACTAAAATAGTCTGTTTAATGGTTAAGCCCTTATAAGCATACTAAAGACTAACTTCTTTTACTATTTATAATTGTATGGATTTAGTGAAATAATTGTATTGGTGTGGATGAAGTGTTAAATTTTATTATTTTAAAACCACAAAGAGACGAGAACAAAAGAGGGATACATTATGTCACTATATCCGAAGATTGATACACAGAGCAGAACTCTATTATCTATACCTACTCTTCTTAAATGTGATTGCTAATGGAAAGTTGTTTACCTTCACGTTATTGATAATAAACAAAATTGGCGTCCACAAATAGATTCCACTTTGAAAATTGTTATTGAATAAAATGAATATCTCAGGGAACCTGTTAACTTTGAAGTAAAGTGTTTTAATCAGTTGTAGGTGAGCCACTTTACTTTCCCAGTCGCTCCCATATTGACGAAACGCAAACCTTAATGGAAGTTAATTAGTTTCTTCAATTAAAACAACCTTAAAAAGATTTTCCTTTGCGCGCTCGTTAATGGATACACCAAAAGATCCCCAAAAGCGAAATTAACATTGTGAGAATTCTGTCTGGCAGGTGTAATAATAATTATGAAAATATGTTTCATTGTATCATCTTAAACTTTTGTTAAGATAGGCAGTTTAAATAGTAAGAAATGGTTACTATTGAAACTGCCTATCATTAAAACCAATACTAAGTCACCTAAAATATATATAAAAAAAGCTTAGTAAAGTCCGTATTAAAATATCAGTAAATAATTTATTAACATAGTAATGTGAGAAGAAATAGTATAAATATCTAATGTTTTTATAATGCTTAGATATAGCTCGTAATTTATTCGCTTTAAATAAACCTAGATTAATATTAACTTATATATAGTATATTAATAAATAATTTATAACATTTTTTATTATTAAAGTGGTAATCCTAAATGACATTTTAAATACCAGTATCCCACGTGAAAACATTTTAATTTTTCGATTATTAACGACCTGCCAGGTAATGTTAAAAATCCTAAGCCTTTACAATAAAATAATATTGTAAAGAGTGCTTGTTATCAGCATGTGTGCTGTTGTGTCACTCACCGGAACACAACAGCACACATGCTATTATTTCACTATGGTCTTCTGTAATGAGGTTGTTTCTGCAACCAAACATATATCATTTTCAGCTCGACATCACCCAGTGAAGTACGTCACTGTAAAGAGACAAGATACACGTGAAACTATTTCAGTTGGATTCCAATTTTGTAAGTTGCGACACATTTCAGCCTTTAGTGCGAGATTCCTTTGAAATGCAGAAACGTTTGAAAGAAAAGTTGCAAAACGGGGAGGTGTTATCTTAATCGGGCCGTCAAGACGGTTCGCTACGCGACCATTGTGCAGCCTTTTTCACTTCGCTGACGTATGCACGTGAAGTCACATTGAAGGTAATATTTCTGCCCCTTTGAATTTGTCTCTCGACACAAAGTGCCGGCCTGCGACCCTCTCCGCCTCTTAATGCTTCGTTGCTCCCTCTCTGACGTCGTGATTGTTGATGCCTCAATTACAATTAGCAACTTCGCTGTAGGCATCTATTGTTGGAAATGCTCCGAGGAAGTTGTAAAGCGAATGTTTAATAATTTAAGTGTTTCAATTTTGTAAGTCAATGTATTGAATAAAAAGGGAACTTGAAAATTTATACAATTTGTGTCAGCCCCCACATCGATTAATGTATGTATCAATTTGCTGATAATAATGTGTGTTATGATAGTAAAACTGTATTAATTTTCTGACGAAATTGAAAATTCATGAACAGTATCGCAACAGTAACGATAATAATAAGAGCCATTTATTTCCGAAATCTTACGTCTTTTTTCACATATGGTCGGCCTAATTCGTTAACCTGCTAAGTCCATTTTTAGGCAATTTTACTTTTTATGCCTTTCGACAAGTTTAGACGATTATCTACTGTTTGATGAAGGAATAACGAAGATTATCAAACTAAAAAGGTGAGAAATTTCATAAATGAAAAACTGCTTTCTGACTTATATCAAAAGAAAACCTGCTAAATCCTAAGTTTTGTACTGATAATGTCGCTCATTTGACATGCCTGATGCGACTTACAACATTTTCTCATGTTATTTTTTCTTCCTCCTGAAAACTATGCAAAATGTGACTTAGCAGGTTAACGAGTTAGGCCGCCGAAATGCTTTACAATATGTCCCTCAATTCGGTGAGTACAGGCGATGGTCGCTGAGACCGGAAGGTCCTCGAATGGAGGTAATACTTCCACCCACAAAGTAGACACACGACCTGATAAGGGCCAGGCTGCTTCTGACTGATCTTATTTGAAACAGGATTCGAACCTGTGTCTATCTTATTTGATGCCAAGTATTCTTGCGCTCGGCTTTCGTGCCTTCGAAAACTAAACTATCAAAAGAAAAAAAAAGAAAGAATATGAAAAATATTGCTGTTTTGTAGCTAAGTGTATTTGTAAATGTGACACGCCTGATGGTTCGTCTGTCGTTCAGTAAACGTTTGTGACTCCGCTTCGGGTTGAAAGGGTAAATGAGATGCAGCGGGGCAGGCGTTGGAAACATTGTTTTAAAGTCAAACCTATTCCGTTGTTCGTTGTAAAGTTCACTTTTAATTTCGAAACGGCCTCGGGCGGTGTTTACACTGGACTCAGCGTAACTCGTCTACAGACTTCACTAACTGAATTATTTAAATGAATGAGTTTGAACCTTAGATAGAAGGCGCAGTAATTATAGGAGTTATTGGAAGTTATTTCATAAAGCAAAAATTACGTAACTTGAAACAGATGTTTGAGGAATTTTTTCAATGAGTTAAGAACAGTTTGTTACACAGATTAGAAAGCATTAAGTATCATTAAGTAGTATGGCTTTTGGAGTGTTAAGCAAGCGCCTTGGCATATTATACCTATTGATCTCTACTAATATTAAAACATGAGTAGATTTTTATTTATGTTTGTAATGAATCAACTCAAAAACTACTCAACCGATTTTAAAATATTATTTCACCTATAGAAAGGTACAACAGCGAGCAACATAGGCTATATTTTATGAAAAAATATTTGGGCGAAGTTATGTGCAACAGCTAGTAACTAACATTTTAGGTTATAAATGGAGCCCGTCATAAGGCAACTGTAAAATAAAAGTACGAGTGCATAATATATAATTATATTTTTTATTTTGAGTGAGCATCACGGTCTATCTATATCCGTAAAAAAAAAATTAGAATAGATCAAATTGGAAAGTGTCCAATGCTAATAATAATAAGTTAATTAAAAGTATTCCAAGCAAAAACTAAAAGAAAAACATTTCGTAAGAGAGGAGTCTTTTAAAAAGTTCAACCAATGTGAAAAGACCTTATCAGATGTTACGTTTTTGCACACAGTGATATCCGTAAATGCTGGCTGTTTTAAGTGCAGGTGTTTCTGCGAATGCGTTCGCAATGTCCACTCTTAATTCGAAAACTTTATAGAATAAATAATGGGTTCCCCTTTTTTTACGTATAATAGACTCTAAGTAGGTAATAAGTAAAAGCTTGATAAGAAGACAAATATTATTATTATTTAAAAGAGATTTTTTTGAAATTATTTGACTGATTACATTGATTGTATTAATTAGTATTGGTAAGTAAGTTTGTAATGTTTTTTTTATCTCTCTATATCTCTGATTTGTTTTTTTAACAAATAAAATATTAAGGTCAAGGTATATTTAACCCGCTGGGTATCCATGGACCAACTACATAATTACATAGTTCATTTGATGGTTCGAAAATGATGGATCTGTGGCACAACCATCATATCAAATACCGATATTGTTAAGTGACAAATTGGGTTCGATTTATATTGCACTAGAGAATTGTAGATCTATACCAATATATAGAGCTGAAGAGCTTGTTAGTTTTTACGCGCTAATCTCAGGAACTACTGGGCCCTTAGCCATGAGCACATCAATTCCAACGCTCCCTTGACGAAGTTAGACAACAACAGAAAATAAAGCCCGATGATTGGTCAACATTTTATGTGGGCGTTACGACAACCAATCACCGGGCTTTATTTTCTATCGTTTAGTTAATAAGCGTTACGCTCCCGTTTGCATTGTGCTTTTGGCTAAGGGCCCTGGTTCGAATTGAAAAATTCTTTTCGTGTTGGATAGTATGAGTAAATAACGCGTGACATCCTGCTGACATCTTTATTGCTGTGATGACGTTAGCGTCACAACGTTAGCAGTGGCGCCATCTCAATTTTTTATATTACTTGATGATCAAACAGACAGAGTTACTTTCACATTTATAATATTAATGTGGATAGGTATTCTTAAACGGCAATCACACCATACAATTTGAACGTTTCCTATTTAGGAATCTAAGTAGAGAGCTCGTGATCACACTACGCTAAATTGATTTCTAAGTCGAAGACATAGAGTTGAAAATGGATAAACTCTCAATTGAATCCAATCTGTTCTAACTGCGATCACACCTTTCGATTTCCTAAATTGGATATGTCCAAATTGTAAGGTGTGATAGCTCTTTTAAGCATTCTATTTTTACTTATACGGACAAAGTACTGTCTTTATTACTACAAGAATTACTTCTAAATACACGTTATCCCCTGTAAAACTGTTATGTAGTAGGTACGAGATTCTAACATTAATTAAAAATTTCCCCATAATATTTCCGGCATTATTTTGTGAGACATAAACGTGTAGGTTCAGGATCTAAAATTACAAAGCGTTTTAATTTGTTTAAACAACTTCTTTTGATGTCACGAAATTTTGCACCGAAGCCGCGCCACCAACAAAAGAATGAATAATGACTTTATATAACAAAGTTGTAATTTTCGCAAAACTTCCGCGGCACTACAAGGGGACACTGCTATCTCGTGATTTGTTATTCCCCTTCCTGCATTCATTCATGGAATAGGTATGAAATGGCTGATGGCAGCACAATTTGAGCAGATTGTTTAAGCAAATTAAGTTAGCAATATCTTTGAGGTTATATATAAGAAATTTCACGTATTTCTGTGTTTACAAACAGTCCACCGTAAAATAACGGGATGTGTGCTATTGTGTTTCGGTGAATGATTAGTTATTTGAACTAATAAGTTGTCAAACGCGCTGTGGCCTGCTCATTTGATGGAAGGTAGCTATCGTCGCCTATACATATGATCCAAGCAAAAAACGCATTGTGCTTTGCAACTTATTTATATTGTTTATATAATATAGTAGATTCTTTTAGGTACCTACCATTTTTCCAGTAAAAATACTAAGTATCTGTGTACAAATTTCATCAAAATCAATTCTGCGCGATTGAGTACAAAACATCTAAACATACGAACTTAATAATCCTATTAACATATTGTTTTAATACAATATGTTATCATATATTGATGGTATCTAATCCACATATGAACTCATAAAACAATCGTTTGTGTAGTGTAAACTTTAAATAACTTAAAAAATAAATAGCCCCATAAGAGTAAAAGCCTAAAACAAATCTACTGACATCAAAGACGAATGCCAAAAATTGTTGAATAGGCCAATTCAGCGTCTCTTTAATAACAGGAATCTCAAGTTTACTGAATACTGAGTACAAACGAACAAACAATACACGTTGGGGCGTATTATGAAGTAGCCTTAGGTTAAAAGTGCCATGATTTCGCTTCAAGTATATTACAAAGAAATTGTCCATCGTTATTTGACCGTTATTTTTTTCTGTTTTGAAACAATGACCCTGGAAATAAAAGCATGACTAATGAAGGCAGATTAACAGTGAGGGACTCATTCGAGAGGCTTTATCATGCTTTTCGGGGAGGATTCTAAACAAGAGGGAGATTTTTCATTAGACACTTCATTCATCAAAGAGTTTTATTAATGTGGTTGGAAATTTTTATGTATTTTTTTTCCGTGTGCTTATGAATGAAGTGAAAAATTATCAAGAATATTTATGTTATTTATGTTCAATTGTAGGATGAAAATTTAGCAATATTGTAACTTCTGATGATATATAGTGTCAAGTATAGAAAATATAGGTGGACTTTCAGATGAGATATTGAGATGGACTACAGGCGCGAAAAATTGGCCGTGGTCCACTCAGGTGGACAAAGTAGGTGGACCACGATCAATACCCGAATAGAAGTATAGAAGAAACTATGCGGTTTGTATTTTACATATCTATTTTCTGATTCTGTTCTCTTTGTTACTTTTTTAATAAAATTATTTTTGATTTTATAATTCCACTTTTTATAGATTTTTTTATAGGTTTTTCTTATATATTATGATATTTTTGTAGACATACAGACAACACCGTCGAAAATGCCTAAAAATATGTTTATGTATAAGTAAAATAAAGTGCCTAAAATATAGATGACATTTTAAAAAAAATCCACCTTTAACTTATATATCAAGTAATGAATATGAACGTCGAATTTTTCAATACAAAAAATTCCACGTTCACAAATTCCACGTTTCCAAATAAAAAAAAAAAACAAGATGATATTCATCTTATTTAATTTTTTTGGAATCGTACTTTTAGTAGTTTATCAATGAGTAGATATTTACTATATAACTTATATATCAATTGTGATTACAAGTTAAATATGTACATAAAAAATACAATTATGTAGGTAATGCCATTACAAAATTATTTAATACACATTATAACTAAGTAACTCTTTAAAATTGTAAACCATTGTAAACATTTCGTAAACAAAAGCGTTCGTAGCGTGAAAGTGCAAAATTAATTAAAGTTACAGGTACGCCCAAACACGGATGGGAAACTCTTCCCACAATTTTTCCTCCACGAGATTACAACACCGCTTAATTTATTCTCAAAATTTGTCTCATCGTGAAAAATTTGCCGTCGCAATCGGTAACAAAAGAATGACTAATGGCTGCCTGAAACAAAGTTACACTGAACTCGAAGAAAGTTTCAGAGCAAATTTCAAGGCCGTGAGTTATTATCTCGGTGTATTTTTCTTTTAAGCGATTAGCTGCGTTTGCTTAACAACTGTTTAGAAGAGACGTGAAAAAGTATTCATTTCTCGCCTCTCAGGTGTTCACGTTTAGTGATGGAGCTAAAAGTTGCTTGTTAACATTACATACTAGCTTGGTCCTGCATTCGGCTTCATACGGAAGAGCAGTTAAACGCTAGACTATATAAATTATTATTAGCCTATAACATCAATGCTTTCTAAAACTACCATCTATAACCGTAATTTGCGTGGAGCGATTTCGATTCCCTGTAAGGCCAATATTGAAAAAAAAAAATTAAAGTTGGCTCAGGTTTAAATTTCACAGTCATTTGGGCGCCGGCAGTAATATTACCCCTTATGGAAAAGTGAGTAAGTGATGCCAGAGCCTATTTACCTATCCTTTCCTAATCCTATTTCCCATAGCATGTGTTATAGGCGACGGTAGCCACCTATCGTAAAGTTGACCTGTTTGTATATGTCAACAAAATGGAAGTTACATAACAACGTTAAGTTTTATATATGTTACACAACATACATAAGTTACATAGTGGAAATGCAGGTGTTTGGCGCATCTGCATTTTCACAACTTTTCTACTATTTTTTGACTATTTTCATTAATATACTACCTACACGCTCCCGGCTTCGCCCGGGTTCAAAATGAAAATCTATCTTTTATCAAAATCGGTTCAGTAGTTTAGGAGAGTTCATTGGCGTCAAACAACGTGACACGTAATTTTTATATACGTACAAGCTGGGTGCCGCTTTCTGGATGAAAGCCTAGGTACCCTAAGTTCTTTCTGGTGTCCCAGACAACGTGTATGCAAAATTTCATGGTGATCGGTTCAGTAGTTTTTGCGTGAAACCGTAACAAACAAACAAACTCACATTCACATTTATAATTTTAGTAAGGATATAGAGATATGACATTTTAATTTTCATTAAAATCTATGACTCAGCCATAAACCTGGGAGAAATTGCTAATTTAATTAGTTATACGTTAGACTTAAATTAGTTGTTACAATATGTGAATCCATACTAAATGTTAGTAGAGTGCAACAGACTTTGTCAGGGGTTAGTTAACTCCGTAATGGCTGAACGCACCTCAATAATGTTGCACAACCATCACGTTTCGATATTTATATATCAATGCAACAGTCGATAACTTCATTTCAAGTAATTTTCATTTCAAGTTTCTATTTCTAAGTATTCAACCATATTATTATAATTAGAATTCAAATCGTTTCTGTCTCTCCATATCATATTATTATCTATATTCTATCCTTACATAATATTATAAATTGAAGTCCCTGACCGCGTTGAAAGAGGGATAAACGGGGAAGGTTTGTGTGTATAAAAAGATGCATCCCGGGCGAAGCCGGGAGCGGATGGCTAGCATATTATAAAATAAAGTCGCTTTCCGTCCCTGCCTGTTTCTCCGCTAACTTCTTCGTGGATAGAACGATAATCGAAAAAAGAAAGTTTGTGCAAAACTGTACATAATATTTTGTTTGAAGTATCTCTATGTAAACTGTCGTCCCAACATGTCCAAAGTAAACACAATACATACACAGTCCGTAGTTCTATGCAAAAATATAAACAAACGACTGCTTTGGACTGATTGAGACTGTGCTTACAGATCGACCAATTCGTCATATCTTCAAATAATACATCAAGCTACATAGATTTTTTCATGTAAAAAGTGTTAGAAGAAAACTAACTGCGCTATTGTTCGGAGAATAGTTTCATATGATATATTCATTGACATGTTTTTCACTCGAGTTATACATCTATAATATACGGAATACATATTAAAATATGTTTATTAGAATTTAAAAATGAAACAGCAGTTAATATATTTAGAAAAAAAAAATCAAATTTTCATATATATACAAAATAAATAAAACAAGAATTACGAGTATTTACAAGTGGTCGCTACATCAAAAATAAAAAATAAATCTAATGACATGAGTGGTGTAAAGCGAGGTTTTCTATATATTGCATTAATAGAAGACATGACAAATTGATGAAAATCGGTTAATAGTACATTTTACGTTCTCTTTTCTGAAAGTTTTCAATGAAAGAAAAAGAGTTTGTGTGTCTACTACGACGTACGACTGGAGTTTACTCCTTACGAACGATTATAAAAAACTTCAGAGATATTCTAAAATATTCTAAAAATATGATATTATATAAACTGTAACAGTACATCGAAATGTTAAGTTCACAATGATGACTTCAAAAAAACCTTCAGAGATATTCTAAAAATATGACATAAACTGTAACAATACATCGAAATGTTAAGTTATTGTTCACAATGATAACTTCAAAAAAACTTCAGAGATATTCTAAAAATATGATATAAACTGTAACAATACATCGAAATGTTAAATTATCGTTCACAATGATAACTTCAAAAAAAAAAAACTTCAGAGATATTCTAAAAATATGATATAAACTGTAACAATACATCGAAATGTTAGGTTATTGTTCACAATGATAACTTAAAAAAAAAAACACTTCAGAGATATTCTAAATACATACATCGAATTGTTAAGTTATTGTTCACAATGATGACTTCAAAAATAAAGTAGAAGTGAAAAAGCAAGTCACTATTTAGAGAAATGTGAACAAATTGTGGTTCCAACTTTAGGGATAAGCTTATGTCAATTACGTATTGAGAAGGGTCTTTCGGCTGCGACAAATTGAATGGCCTAAGACGATGTAGCCTCCCGACTGACTGGCAATTTTTACCACTAAGGGTCCGGTTTTTAGGCTTATGCTCGGGTGGTATATTTTCTAATACGGAGTGCGTTCACCCACTCTCTTTTTAAACCCCTTATATCTTACTTTTGTTTGACAGTTTCCAGTTTGATTTTTCTGCTTTTGTTGTAGCTTGGCGTATCTACTTAGAGATTGGTTCATTTCTAGTATTGTTAAAAAAGGAAAATAATTTCTTAAATAATTAAAATGTGTTTGTAACATTAGAACATA
Source organism: Synanthedon vespiformis (assembly GCA_918317495.1). Lineage (NCBI taxonomy): Eukaryota > Metazoa > Arthropoda > Insecta > Lepidoptera > Sesiidae > Synanthedon > Synanthedon vespiformis. Next base: position 4,921,166 of record OU906962.1, read on the forward strand.
GTACTAAAAAAATTAAAAAAAAATATTGGAGTTTATATCTCAAAATAGTCGTTTTAAAATGTTCAGTCTATTTTGAGTCTTTTGCTCATTAGGAGAAGGTAAAGGCTTACAGCCCACAATGTCATTAAGAGAAAATTGTGTAATTGAAATATACGGCCCACGTGGATGATGTAAACCCCCAAAATCAATTTATTTATTTGATCAATCAAATCAAATGTCACAAAAAATTTGCACAACGCTTCAATCTATATGTACTAATATATAAAGAGGAAATTTTACATTTTTGCACGTTTGTCTATACCTCTATACTCTATACTAATATTATAAAGAGGAAAGATTTGGTTGTTTGCATTGAATAGGCTCCGAAACTACTGGATCGATTATCAGCTAGTAACATAGGCTATTCTTACTAATATTATAAATATGAATGTGAGTTTGTTGTATGTTACGCATTCACGCAAAAACCACTGATCCGATCACCATGAAATTTTACATACACGTTGTCTGGGACACCAGAAAGGACATAGGGTACATTTTATCGTTCAACGCGGACAAAGTCGCGGTCACCAGCAAGTCATGAATAAACTCAAAAACTACATAAGCCATCTATACATTATCAGGTAACATAGGCTGTATTTTACAAAGGCGAAGTCGCATGCAACGGCTAGTATAATATAATAAAATCAATGTGTTTGGAATATTGTCAGCTTTTATCTGTTAAGTTAACTTAGAGATTTTATAGATTTATTTTATGAAGAAGATTACCTACTTAATTAAAATTTGATATTAAAATTTTCAGTCTAGTTGTAGTTTTTGTAACTCCAAAAAAGTTTCAACTTCAAAGAACTTAATTAAAGATGTCTTCCATAACTCGCTATTAATATAAAGTTTGATGTTACAGATCATATTTTAATTAAATATGACTTTATTGGAATCTTTTCTAATATTAAAATCTTGTGAACATTATTTCAATTCTATATTATATCGAACAAGATAAAAAAGGGTTGTTTCGGTATTCGACAAATTCTTTTTTGGACAGACTTCTAGTGAGTTGCAATTTTCACTGCAACCGAAGATTGTATACTTTTAATAGAGTCTTTATTTAAAAAATCTGGCTCAATTGGTACCTACGAGTTTTCCAGCCAACGAAAATACACAATCCATAAATAATTCAACTCATAAAAAGCGCATAGATTAAATTAAAATTTATTTTTGTGAATACACAACTAAAACAAAACACTTTAAAAGTTTCACCGTTAAAATACAAAAAAGTAGACGAATGTAGACAAACAAAGAAAAACTTAGTTAATTATTGTATTGCCAAAGTTTTAATTGTTCAATAGAGACTTCTAATGATTCTACAGACACTTGAGTTGATGTATAAAGTATTCACGAGTTTCACGAGTTACTTAAACAAAAAGTGAAATAAAATATTAAATGAATCGTATTTTTGAATTTAAATTATAGGTTATTGTTTATGTAAGTATATACTAACTGTAATATCTTAGTAAATATTACACTACACACTGTTGTATATTTTGATGTGAATCTTTAAATAGTAAGCAGAAGGCAATTTAGAAAACTGTTAATAACAAAATCGGGGGATACAGTTGATGCTGTAGATATCTATTATATAGGTATTATATACATACAAAATTTAATTACACCACTCGATAGCTAAAAGATCAAAGATTTTTTTGGTATAGTTATATATGTTATACTCTAATATTATGTTGGATATCTAGATGCCGATTATTGCGTTTGTGTCTATTCAAATTAGGTTTGAATCGATACAAACGCAATAGATCAACAATCCGAGTCTATCCAATAGGTTCGTTGGTTTTTACGTTTTTTTTTTTCTTTTTAAAAGCAGTACCTACTAAAGCCAGCGTATTGCGTAAGCAATGTTGTCTCAACCGACGCTATTGTACAACTGGTGAGGGTTGGATCAAACAAAACGCGGAAGCTACGAGCGACTACAGCGCGTCTGTATACGCGCAGTAAACGCGCGTTCCACGGTCGACACGTGTGCTTAGGTTACAAAGTTGCGTCCGAATCTCGTTGTAAACGCGTATACGCGCGTCGTCTGCGCGTCGTCTGCGCGTTTGAAATACGCCGTGTGCTTAGGCTCTTAGTAAGATTAAAGATAAGGGATTATGAAGGAACGGGGAAGTGGACTGGCATCACTTATACACTCCGAACTTATTTATTCTATTATTATTATTATTATTTATTTGGCTTTTATTTCACTGTGGTCTTTTGTATGAGGGTGGTATGGGTGGGTACTACCACCAAAAGGGGCTACTCAAATGAATGTGAAGTCTTGTCGCTACTTGCCAGATACGGATCAAAGTCTATTTGCAAATTTGACCCTGCCGGAAATCGAACCCGAGACCCCTGAGCATTAGAGCGCTAAGGCAAGCACGTCAAAAGTTCGACAGCTATAGACTAATTATTAAACATCAAAGACATGTAAAGTCCGATAATGTAATATAATTGTGTTTCAATATTTACTTTTAAAACGTTCATAATGAAATTGTTTTAATTAATAGGTAAACTTCCAATTAAAAAGTCAAAATGCTTTGTAATACTTGTTGGGGCGAAAATGGAAAATAATTGATCTGAGAATAAAACCAGTGATGTTAAATAATTGACACAAGAATATCAATTTATACTAATCTTTACTAAGTGGTAGAGTTTGTACGTTTGTTTGTAGTAATTTCCGAAACTACTAATTTGAAATAGAATTTCAGGATGGACATAGGAGGCTAAATATCTAAAAATAAATATTCAACGATTTTCAAAAACAGGTATAATGTCAGGCGTCGTCGATGTGAATCAGGCGTTATAATAGCCTTAATTACATATTTTGTCAGGTTTTATATCTTTTATTTTTCAACACGGTTTAAGTCGCGGACATCAGCTAGTATTTTAATAGAAAGAATTCACCGATTTTTGATGAAATAATTGTAAATACAAACATTTTGTTGTGAATATGTAGACTAAGGGCCTCTTTCATCACTAAATACAAGTAAATTGTTGATTATAGTCTCCTATAATCACAAGCACAAGGAGATAAAGTGCGCTGTTTACTTTGATAGAATGAAAGGTCCATACTTATATTAGAAACTAGCCGTTGCCTGCGACTTCGTCCGCGTTAAAAAATATAAAAAGTAGCCATCACGTGTCTCGTACTTCTAAATGTTTATCTACCAAGTTTCATGAAAATCATATAATTCGTTTAAGAGTGATGGAGGAACATACATACATACATAGATACAGAAAAAAATTCTAAAAATCGTCAATTTAGTTTCAGTATCATGTATAGAGCCTGACACACGATATTTCTGAAAACAAAGCAAATTACTACATGACCGACCCCTACAGATTTATTATTAGTATTGATTGATGATATATTGATTAATATTTATTGATATGAAACTGTCTGTTTCTCTATTAACTTTAAACTACTCAACCGATATATTTAATAATATACTAAATCCGCAATTAGCTGCTGTGGTGGGTTTTAACCCTATAATTTCATCACATTGAGAGAGAGGCATAGCTAAATAAATTTCAAAATTATTTTTTTAGCATTTATTTCCAATTTAAACTTTTTAATTAAATTCTAACAAAAGCCACTTAATAAAAAAACAATGTTAAGTTTATTAAAACAGTTAGACAATATCAAGAAGGATTCAATTTGTGTGGCTGAAATTAAATATTCAACAAGGTATACACGTCTCACTAAAAAGAAATCAGTTAGCATTAGCGTGCATCTTTTCACCCGACCAACATTTATTTAGCAAAAAAGAATAAACTAAAGCCAAGGGACTGAGGAGGCAAGCTTAACAAAGAATTTCACCGAAAGAAACCTTTTATTTTCTCGCCGCATCTGAATTTTTTACTTCAATCGATGTTGAATGGTAAACGATATAACAAAAAGAGTTATTGAGGTAAACAATTCAACAATGTTGGCTGTACTTTGTTATGTCTTAATTATTGTAAAAATAGAACTAAGTAATCGTTTCATTAGAATTAAGTTTATTAAGTTTTTAAAAAATAATATTTTTCAACCTAGTTGCCAAAAAATTAATTTAGTAGGCTAAACTTTAAGCCATACATAAAAATGTTGTACTAGAAAATTATAGTTTTTCTAAAATCCTAAAGAAAACTCCGCGATAGCATATAGCGATTGACGATTGACGATTGACTTTCTCATCTAATTGTTTCTAAACCACCGAACGGATTTCAATTCGGTTTTCATTTTTGGAAAAAGTTATAACAGAGGAAGTTTTTTGTATATAAAAAAGCAGAAGCGAAGCCGGCAGCGGGTCGCTACTTAAATATTGTACTTGTATAGATTGTAAATGGATATAATTATACTTAGAGCATGTCCTATCAGTATGCAAAAGGTGAATGGTTCACAATGAGAGCTAATCGAAGCGTTATCGGCGGGTGTATAAGGCCCGCAACTCGGTTGGAAATGAGATAAAGTTGCAATGCACAGCGGTTGCGGGTTAATTTACTCCCATCGTTTGCGAACTAATGCCACTTGGATGAATTGAGAACGCAACGTTGGCGGTGAAAATTGAATTGTGTCAAATGCTGATGACTGTGTTCGATAAATAAGGTTAGCCGGAGTAATGGAATTTTTGAACAAGCCATAATAAAAAAAAATGCACCATTTTTTTCATTGTCTGTGATTAAAATAAGCTATATTTAAAAATGTTATAGCGGATAAATTTTTCAATGGCCAACTTTAACCAGCGATGTAGGAAACTCTCGCATCATTATCATTGTTAATTAGAATAAATCTGTAATCTATAAGTGGAATTTTTTTATTAGGTCTAAGTTTATGTAATATTAACCCGTTAATTTCCCTAAAATAAAATAAATAAATAAAATAATTTAATTTTATTTATATTATACTAGCCGTTGCACGCGACTTCATCTGCGTAACTTTATAAAATATAAGCTATGTTTCTCGCTGATAATATAGATTCCCAACAGTGAAAGAATTTTTCAAATCGGTCCAGTAGTTTCGGAGTCTATTCAAAGCAAACAAACAAACAAATCTTTCCTGTTTATAGTGTAAGTATAGATGACGTGTAATGGTAATTTTAATTAATTAATTAACAACTAATCTATATTATATCTGAAACTAGCTTTAACTTTGTAAATTATATACTAAATCCTTCCTCGAGAACCACTCTATCCATTAGTGAAAACAGCATGAAAATTGATGCAGTAGTTTTTGAGTTTATCACGAACATACAGACAGACAGACGCGGCGGAGGACTCCTTTTTACATATTTACAAATTCTTAGATTTGTTCGCGATAATCTCAAAAAAATACTGCACCGATTTTTATGCTGTTTTCACCAATGGATAGAGTGGTTCTCGACGAAGGTTTTAGTATATAATTTACAAAGTTACGCGAGCGAAGTCGCTGACAGGAGCTAGTTGTATATATGTAATATTATGCTTCGGTCTCCTAGGCAGGGGTTATGTATATGTAGACCAAACGTTTTGATAAATGTCAGGGGTTAGTTTATAAAAAAAATATATAACTAATCCCTGAAATTCTATTGAGTTCGGTACACATCATATTTATGTGCTAAGGTAAAACTACCATATGCCTGTAGGTAATAACTTTTACATAAATTGCAACAGTCAAATTACTATTACAAGTATAGTGGTCGTTAAAGTCGTAAAAGTTAAAGAAATAAAAGTTTTGTTTTCAATTAAGATTTATGTAACTTGCATTTAAGTTGTCGTAGATATTGTTGCACATTTATATAAATTTAGTTAAATGTAACATTCAAGCTCGCAGCATTAAATTCAGTCACTCGCATTTCTCTCGAGCGGAAAGTAAGATAAGCTCCAAAGTGTAGGGCTACTACGCTTTATTTATAACGGATATTTATTGCATACAAATAAATAGGATAATGATATTATTATCATGAATAATGTTTTCTAAAATAATTATGTTTCTAAAATCCACAATTTAAAATCCAAGTTTTACTACTACGAATGTTAGCGAGAGTTATGCCCATATCGCAAGGGAATGATGAGGAACATCATTAAAGACGTGAGTGGATGAAGGTGGTATGTCACATAATTCCAATTTTGAACAAATCAAGGTTAAAGTTTTACTTTTAATTTTTGATATAATTCGCCACGGAACTGATTTTGGTACTAAATTATGATGGAAAGTTGTGTAAACTACCTGAAATATTAATGGTATGATAACAATAAAATACTTCTATTATTTAATTAAAAAAAAAAAGTGAACATAGCTCCCTCTTCCATTAACAAAAGTGAACTTTTCTGCACTTTTTGCTTTTTAAAGTTAACTGTACATAAGTCGATTCTCTTCTCAGCGAGAGCAAAACTACTGTGACTAGTTGTCAATGTCAATACGTCAATGTCAGTATAGATGTCTATATCTACTGACCATGGACGTTGACCATAGAAATGGACTAGACCTGACTGCTTTGGATTTGAAGGACCTGTTTTGGAAACCTCAAAGAAAATTGTGAACTTGACTGACTACTCTGCTACCTTTGATTTTAATTTTGCCTTTTTTATTAAAAAAAAAATGCTATTTTCAAAAATAACACTGGCATAATCATCGGAGAACCTCTGATGGAGCCAAGAGAAGACGAAGAAGACCATGGACGTGATCTGTAAAACAAATAAGAACAAAAAATGTTTTCTATCCGGCAGCGTTTTTGCAACACATATGGCTTTGCTTGTGTTATGGGCGACCGTAGCCACCTGCTATCAAGTGGATCGTAAGCCTGTTAAACGTCCGCTAGATAAAAAAAATTAGGTTGAAGTTAAATAATGTAGCAGTTTTAAAAGGATTTCCATATAAAGAAATTAATAATTCATATTCCGGAGTTTCAGTTCGTTGGAAACTTCGTCCTAAAAACAAGGTAACGGCTGGGAAGTTGGGCAGTTTAATTTTTAGGAGTTACTCAAATATTTGCTCTTATATCTTGGTGTATTGACTCGACAGGTTTTATAAGATAGAAATTTTTCCCTAAAAATATTTCCTTTTATACTTTCTCTTGGAAAGGGTCTTCGGGTAAATAGGTTCGGAGGAAAATTCGCAAGAAATTTTAAAGTGTAACATTCATTAAGTAATATTGAAATTATTTGATAAATCTTATCGAGATTTCTTTTACCAAATACAATATAACTTTGTGAGTTATATTTTATCTGTAATTAAAAGTAATGTAAAGTTACTATATGCTTTTGTATTTTTATTTCCAGTAAAGCATTTTTTAAAGCTTCATACAATTTTTCAACAAATGTGAGAAGAGTACTTTAATGTGAGTTGATTCTAATTAATAATATTAAACCGATAAAATATTCATTAGATTATAATTTATATATTTGTTAATTTATTATTAGTGTAGATATAACTGAACAGTATCATTCTTTCTTTAATATGTTACTAGCTGCTGCCCGCGACTTCGCCCGCATAACTTTGTAAATTATATATTAAATCCTTCCTTGAGAAGCATTCTATCCATTGGTGAAAACAGCATTAAAATCGGTGCAGTAGTTTTTGAATTTATCGCGAACAGACAGACAGAGGCGGCGGAGGTCTTTGTTTTATAATATGTAAGGAAGGTCAACATAATTTGATGGAAGGTGGCTACAGTCGCCTATAACATAAGCAGCACCACAGGTGCGGCAAGTGCGCTGCCAATTACAAGGATAAGGCATTAGGAAAGGATCTGGGCTCTGGCTTCCCTTACTCACTCATAGAAAACACAACAACACACACGCAGTGGTCCTGTATGGGGCTGCATTACAATTACTTGCCAGACACAGACCAAAGAAAACTTTGAAAAGCTTTCCAAAGTTGCCACAGCCGGTAATGGAACCCTGGGCTCCTAAGATAAAGCGCTAAAGCAAGCACCTTACTCACTCGATCACTCAAATACATTTGAAGTTACCAATAACAATAAAATTATGATATCATATAAAAATCGAAATAAATGCCGATGATCAATTCGAAATCATTTTGATTTCATATACAATATCGAGTTATGGGAAATGTTTTATTTATGAAACCTTTGTTTCTAACTAAGAAATGATTTTCCGTAGTAACAAAAAGCCACAAAGTAGGTAACATTTTTTGATAAATTGATATCCGGAAATAGAAAAGGTAACATGGAAGCGGCTCACTCTACTTCATCATCTGATCAAATATTTCAATTACACGATATAGAATAATATTGACGTTCAAGTATTAAGGGAGGCGGCCCATTTATATAAGTCGATTGTTATTTTTACCCTTTGTCTTTTGTTTTACCCTAGTTTGTGTGGCTGAATAAGTGACATAGATTTACAAATTAGTGCAAACTAATCAAAAGTAAACCCTATCTAGAACAGAACATTAAAATTAACCACTCATCCAACGAACCTGTGGCGTTGCTTGTGTTGTCTTGGAACCTTATAAATAAAAAAAAAGCTGTGTGTCCGCACGAGCACGATTGGAGTTTACTTCTGAATACACATAATTTTGAATTTAAACTTTTACCTAATTTAGATTTGAGTTTTGAATTTTGAATTTGAATTTTGAATTTCAAATTTGAGTTTGAATTTGAATTTTGAACTTTTATTTGAATTTTTTCAGTGTAAGGTTGCCATTCACTTTGAAAATTTTTTTAATTTGCAGCAACATTTTTTAATTTTGATTTGAATTTTGAATTTCAATTTTGAATTTGGCTTTGAATTTTGACTTTGAATTTGAATTTTTTCGCAGAAAATTTTACGCACTTTTTATTTAACGCTTGTATTAATTTTATTTTTCATATTTCTCATAAAATACCGGGAGCCTTATATGAAAATCAATTCTTGGAGTAAACTCAAATAATTAATTACAAATATCTTAATGAAAATCTTTATAAAAATAAATATATACACGAAACACTCAAAAACAATATAATCTGACTTCGGACCGTTATAATCGCGGATTATACTAACAGCGGGTAATATTAAAGCTCAAATTTAGGCCAAATTTCGAGTTGGCCGTATTCCCACCATTTCCCTTCGAACAGAGCCGTTGGCGGCATGAAATTTCAGTTTATCGATAAAGGAAGCCGAGAGATTAACTGAGGCACGAATTTCTCATAAACGTTTCGGGGGCGTCGTCGATAAGAGTTGGTCGTAACATCAAAACTCAACTCATGTTTGTTTGCGTTCTCACTTCATATATTTCTTTCATTTCACTATTCACCCCACTGTTCTTTTAAGAATTGAATAAAACACTAACTCCTTACTACATAAAATAATTATTGAATTAAAATAGAAAATATATGTATAATATATGCCGGATTTTTCCGGCATATAATATTTTCAACAAAACTTATTCGGATTATAAGTATTAAAACAATTATACAATTTAAAACTTGGCCCAATAAAACTTTGAGATATTTGAGGTTTGTCTATTGTCTATTGAAATTTGTCTATTGAAATATGCAAAATAAATTTGTCATATCTACAAAATCTACATGCAAGCCCTTATTCTATTGCCCAGGAAAAACATAGATGCCAAGAATTGATGATTAGCCAGAAAACCGTTTGGAATCATTTGCATAAGGTTGGTCTCAACTTTGTTAATTTTGTCGTTGAAATAAAGAGAAAATACGCTCAGAACTTTTTACTTCACCTTGTATATTACACGACAAAATTTTCTTGTAAATATCGACTTTCATGCTAATGCGCGTTGCGAACGAATACCGAGGATATCGTGCGTTCGATCGTGCGTTAAATACATTGTAACTTTTTTAATATCAATAAAAAAATGTCTGTTTTTTATATGAAATATATGGAGAGATTTTCGAGGCTTTCAAAGTGATTTTGAATTTATAGTAATTACCTGTTGCTGTATATTTTTTTATGTAAATTTTTAATGTTCACATACACACACACACATAAACTCTACCCCATTCCCTACCCCTACCCCAGTTCCCTCCTTCTTTGCTTTGTTTAGTAAATAGTAAATAAATAAATAATAGTAAATAAGTAAATAGTAATAATTAGTAAAGTCCTACACAATAAAACCCTATAATTGGCAATGTAAGTAGTGAATTGTGTCTGTTGTATGTTGTTTTGTTTTGCTGTTGGGTCTGTGTTCAAAGTAAATAAATAAATAGATGGATGGTACGTGGCTACTGATGCCAATAATACATGCAACGCCATAGGTGCAGCTAAGTGCACTGCCTAACATAAAAACTACTGAACCGATCACCATGAAATTTACACGTCATTCAACGCGGACGAAGTCGCGGGCACCAGCTAGTAACGCATAGCAATTTTGATTTTACTCCCATAAATTTTCATACCACGAGCTTATATTATTGATATATAAATTGCAAATCGATTATTAAGGAGTAAATTCCGAAAATGCCCGGAAAATTGCACTCATGTGAAGCCGGAGGCAAGATCGCTAGTGATAAAAGTCGATACAAAGTTACACTACATAGATTCAATAACTTATTCATTAACTAGCTGGCGCCCGCGACTTCGTCCGTGTTGAAAAGAAAGTAGCATATCCTGTGTCCTGTACGTCTAAATGTTTATCTACCAAGTTTAATGAAAATCAGTTAATTCGTTTAAGAGTTATGGAGGAACATACATACTTACATACATAAATACATAAAATAATTTGGGATCAAATTTTTTAGTCAGACTTTTTTACAGGATGTTATGTTGGTGTTAAAATATATAATCTATACACATGTGTTGTTAGATATTGACATAGTTTATTTTGATAGGTGTGATAAATAATAATAACGATAAATCCATAGTGATATTATTAGTGTAACAATAATTCTATCTGTTTGTCTGTTACTACTACTACAGGTTACAAGAAAATACATAGAATACGATCCAGGAAATTGTGTTCCCAAAGTATATCGTCTAAAAGTATCGTCTAGATTTATTATTAGTATTGATGATAACTATTTTGAGCTCTAACTTGCTATTTTGCTGTACAAGATTTAGTTCAATATAGAAGAAAATCATAACAATAAAGTTAAATAGCTATTCATTGAACGACGGACTTCGTCTCAGCCTGAAATACATTTACAGAGTTTAAAATTGCCAAAGTGACGTGAGGCCTTTTGCGAGATGACAGCGTCGTATTCGCATTGTGATGTCATGAAGCAAACTTTGTTAATTACATGTTCTCTTATCGACATGTTAAACGTTGTATGTACGTTTTCGTGTTATAATAACGTAAGCATTTCAAAGTTAATATTGAGTTTTTGATGTTACACGTGATGCGGACGTGATGTCATCTTTGCAGAATTACATACGAATAAAATAGAAGCTTCTTTTTTATTGAGTGTCATTTTTTTATTTCTAGTCAAAAAGTTATAGCGACACCACGGCGGTCCCCAAACGTCAAACACCAAATGTCATTTTGATTGACAGCTACGAGTTGTCCATGACATTTGGTGTTGGACTTGACCTGACTGCTTTAGACTTGACGGACTTGTTTTGGAAAACTAAGAAAAATTATAGACTTGACTGTCTTGACTTGACTGACTAGTCTCGGGATCTGCTACTTTTGATTTTTAATTTCAATTTTGCCTTTTTAATTTAAAAAAGGCTATTACAAATTGCTATTTTTACTAATGACACTGGCAAAATCATCGGAGAAGATCTGATGGAGCCAAGACATTAAAAGGGAAGAAGAAGACATTTGGTGTTTGGCGAAATCTCACAACAAAATTATATAATAATCGTGTATCGTCATCAGATTACAGTTTCTCAGTTTACAGTAGGTAAACAAGTTATATAATTTGAGATAATATTAATGACGTCATGGAAAAAGTATAAATTTTTAAACAAAATGACATAATTTTATAACAATTTTTTGTTGCGATCTTTTCAATCATTACTTTATGTAATGATTAATTATTCATGTAACTCATTCAGTAAAAAATCGCCCGCTCTGTGTAATGTCCTTTTTCATTTGAAATTGCTTCGGTTCACCCAAAACAAAGTAATTTAAAATTCCCCGACATCGAAACAATTTCGACAAACGTTGTTGAGTTTATTAATAGTAATTAAGTTTACATATCAATACACATTAATTGATACTGCAACGAAATCGTTAATGACTTATAAATAACTAGCGACCCGCTCCCGGCTTCGTCTGGGGTGCAATTCTTATAATAAAAAAATTCACCGTTTATCCCTCAACCGTATTAAACTCCGTTGTAGTTTCAGGATATTGCGGTTTTATTGTAAGTGTGCATTAATTGTAATTGTCAAATTTTTTAATGTATTTTTTATTATTTTAAAGATAACAAAAAGAATGTTTTTCTGAGATTTTTTTCGAGGTTTCTTCTCAGGATCGTTATTAATCTTGACTTTGGTAAATTTAAATTTATAATTTTGATTTTGATTTTGAACATGGAATAAAAGTGTATATAAACACTTCTCTGTTAAAATGTTGAAAAAATTCAAGTCAATCCATCGCATCGCCAAGTCTTCAAGTTTTGTAGACATTAACATACAGAACCAAAACTATTATATATTTATAATTTGATTTTCATTTACTTAAATTTAAGTAAGGGCTTACAATAGCCTTAATTTATTATACCAGCCTAAATAATCTTTACACACGAAAGGCGCCTTTATATATAATTTTCATTACACAACCAAGAGCTATGTTAATAAATTAAAGAAAAAAAAATTCAGTTGAAATTCGAAAAAAGAATAAGAGTTAACACAACGATTTATTTTGTTAATCGTTTTGACAAAGTTTAACGAGGAAGTTCCGTACGGTCAATGCGCTAATTTGGTGCCCAGTAATTAATATGTACCTACGAACACGGCGGAAGTTCACCTGGCGAAGGCTTCGTTTCGCCCGCCCTACAGAAAGCAACGGTGTACCAAAGTCAGTCTAGCGCGCGCCGCGCTTTCGCTCCGACGTGTTTTCGTCAAGGCTATCTTGACTGATCGCGCGTATCGACGTCACGTAATTCCCGATTGTAAACTTAAACAGACAGGCTGACAATTATTGTGCATAAAAATATGCGAAAATATGTTTGAAAATAACAAAAAAATATATCAACATTGTCTGTGAAACATTGGAGTGAAAACGATGTTGGTAATGCGATAGAGATTATGTTGTTTCAACGTACATGTATACGTAATATGTCGTGCCGTGAGAAAGTATTTTTTTAAAATGATTATACGCAATTTTAATATGTTTAAAATAGTTAGTACGAGTTCGCAACGAATGTTAATTTTTTAGTTTTAATTTTGTAAAAAAATTAGAGAATACATTGTTGTTATTTCTCCTTAAAATAAATAAATAAATTCTTGTCGGAAACGTAAAAAGCTAAGCTTCAAAATCGCTCAAATATAATTTTATTTATTTCCAACAATATTTTATATTTACTGGGCTTAATATTTTGTTTGTAATTTTTTTCACATAACATTCAATTTGCTTCAATTTTCCACTTCTGTAGTATAATTTATTCAGTTAAGCAGCGTAAGTTTGCTCATTAATAAGCACTCATTAATAATTATACCATAATTATAGTTTAACAAAATTGATAGTGTATAAAGTTCAATACAGAATATTAAAACTTAACGAAGTAGTTTTCAACTACTGACTTATCAAATAAGAATGTGTATTTTTTTATTTAATTTACTAATAGCCGTACAATTAAACCAACAATATTTGCAATAACTTAAGCTATTAATTGTATTAACTAACTTATTAAGCTTTAAGCACAATGGATTTAAGTCGAAGTAAATTGTACCCAAATTAACTTCTATTAATATTTAGTTATTAAATTATTACTTTCTTTCTTATTGTTTCAAAAACTATAAGAGGACTTTAATGAAACTTTAGATATAATATATTATATAATAATACTACCTGGTGCGTGCGACTTTGTACACGTCCATATTTTATAACTCTTTTTAATTATCAAAAAATAAACCGACTTCAAACCATCTCATGGTCTTTTCTCATGGATGCTATTGTCAGAACTGGACCAAATTAAAATGGGACCACACGGGAAGCACCAGCTTTCAAATAAAAAAAGAATGATCAAAATCGGTTCACCCAATCGAAAGTTATGAGGTAACAAACATTGAAAAAATACAGTCGAATTGAGAACGTCCTCCTTTTTGGAAGTCGGTTGAAAAGATAACGTATAGGTATTGACGCTTGACATTTAATTATACATAAGCGTAGGATCTTTATTTTTACATAGAAGGTGCTCGCGACTTCGCCCGCGTTTAATATCCTTATTATATTATAAATGTAAATGTAAGTTTGTTTGTTTGTTACGATTTCACGCAAATACTACGGAACCAATCACCATGAAATTTTGCATACACGTTGTCTGCGACACCAGAAAGGACACAGGGTACCTCTCATCCAAGAAATAAGTACCGTTCCCGAGGGATTATCTAAAATATAAGACTGTAACTAACGCCTGGCCAATGTGTTATAGCAACAAGTTATCAAGCGCTATAATTGCTTTTATATTTTTAATTTATCATCGCGTACGAAGTCGCGGGCACCAGCTAGTGGAATTATAAAATTAAAATACAAATACTTATGATACTTACGAGTAAATTGTTTACTGATCGGCAGTAGATGGCGTTGAACAAACTGGCGGTTGCTATCGAACAAATAAATTATATTATAATTAGGCTAGGTCGTTTGCATCTATACTTAATTATTATTTACTAGCTGGTGCCTGCGACTTTGTTCGCTTTGGAAAAAAAATATAAGCATTGAAAAATTGCTCCTGTTGCTATTATAACACTTGGGCCAGGTTTTGATTTTTTATTTTTTCTTTTTCAACGCAGACGAAGTCGCGGGCTCCAGCTAGTTATAGAATAAAAAGCACCCGCCATCGGGAATTAGAACATTTACTTTTTACCCACTCGTTTTGTGTAAAAATAATAATAAAAGGCACGAGAAGTATTCTCAAGGTATAACTCGGTTTTCGCATCAACATAGAAACGCCGCAACCCTGCCGCGACTATGAAAGCATTTCATTTTGCTTTTTCCTTTTATACTAAATCATCATTTCGTTTTATAAGTACAGTTACTTGAAATTTCCAAAGGCATTTTTAACTTATTGACATTGTTGTTAAATAAATTAGTCGTTTATTTCTTTTTATACTTTGTGGCTATATCGACGCCCCTCGATTTCGTTCGACGGAAATTTAGGGAGTTAGTATCTACACATAATAAATATTACTATACATACTACACATGTTTTTCAACATTTTTTTAGTGTCGCGACTCAGTAAACAGCCAAGAAGATTAGTAAAAAATGTCGCCATCCCCTCACTACAATTTGTTAATAATTTGATTTTTATCGTACTTTTTTTTCAGTATCATGATTTATGATATTTTTTTTATTTTAAACTTTAACTTGTTCATAATTGAATAAAAGTATATTTCATATTAATAGTTGGGTATTATTTATTCAATGACAGGCTAACCCACAGTCTGTGCATTTATTCAACACATTGCGACTCCAGGTTGAGAAACAATAAAATAAAATATAGTACATAATGTATGTATGTCCTTCTGCACCTTTGAAATAAGCAGTGAAAGAATTCTTCAAATAGTTACAGTGGTGTGGAGGTTATTTTCCACATATAAACTTACAAAATACTTAGCAATATTAGTGTAAAAATGAATAGAATAAATAAATAAAAAGACCATTTATTCATTTAGTATAATACTTAAGTACTGTGTACACAATAATATTTTAGAATTGTTTGCATTCTAGAATTGTACTCGTTGTGGTTACTGTGAATTAACGACAGAATATTCAAAAACTTAGCAGACATTAATTCAAAGTTACACGAAGATTCTAGGTGGAATTTTGTTGTCTCATACATTTTGTACGGAACGGGTTTTTATTCTGACGTGGTACGAAATTCGCCAGGTAATACTTATATAGATAGAAATAACCAAAATAACCACTTCTAAATGCTTTGTTTGGATAATATCGACTTACATACATACATACATACATACATATATACATACATACATATATACATACATACATACATTTACAGATTTATTTATGAGTATTGATAATTTTCTAAATTATAGAGTGTGTTATCTTACTGTATAAATAAATTTGTTCACAATGCCACTGTCTTGAGATTGAATTAATATTGTTATTTAATTAATTTTTATGAAAGAAATATTTGAAAAGAACTATGAAGGTTTCTTGCATATTTTTTCCTTGTAGAAAATGCTTCCCAGAACAATTCTAAATTAATTTACTTATTATATTTTTACTAAGTAAAAGTTTAAGAGACTTTAAAGAAATAAATGAATTAACTAATAAAAGAAAGAAAAAAGAATTTAGAATTGTATCAAGGCTTGTAAAACCTACTTTGTCTATGAATGGTCACGTCTACAAAGAGACCAGATATACGATTATAGTACAATTATTGTTTGCTAGCGACCCAAACCGGCTTCGCATGCAATTCATTAGCCATATTATGTATACAGGGTTGCTGGTTAAGTCGACCTAGATACATATATGTATTAGTATACATATGTATAGTCACTTTCTAATAATCTACTTCATCTGCTCATAGCTACAAAAACAAAACAAAAAAAAATTACAAAAAGCAATAACGCAATGACTTCAAAACGCAATAATCAAAACAATGTGATTTTGACAACTTGACGTTGAAATGTAGGTATGCCTTTGGAACGTAAGTTATAAATAAATATCATCGTTTAAAACGAATATCATTTAGATTACATCTTTGTGTATATAAACAAAACAAAAAAAAAATACACAATAAATAAATTAAAAAAAAAAAATTTTCAAATATGTTTTATTATCTGATGGATATATGTATATATTTAGTTACAATTTTGTAACTTCTACAATAAATCGAGTCTTAAATTAAGACTATTCATTTTAATTTTTTATTTGTTAATTGGCAATATCTTTGACTGTGAAGATTGTCTCTCGGTACCATTAAAATTCAACCCTTACTTAGCTTTCTCATCAAAAGATTCATTAATTAACGAATAACAAGGAAAACTTGTTTAAAAATTCCATCTTATTAGATCCAATGTTCCCTTGAAATTGGTTTTTAGGCAGTCTGTGAACTTTGATGTAACAAAAGCGCTAGGCAACGACTTCTAGATAATTATATTAAATATTTACACACGCTCAACATAAATCAAATACTGTAGAGCTCACACTCGCTGTATTTTCCGAAACCGTCCAAGTTTTGTATGATTATTACAGCCTTAAAGATAAGATATCTATATATGCATGTATTGTATATATAAAAGGAAAGTCGTGTTAGTTTATAACTCTAGATAGGCTGGACATATTTTTGTATTTGTTTTTAATTTGTTGAATTTGTCTCCGCTCTGAATAGCAAAAATAAAATTAATAAAACATACGAAATATTCATGAGAAAAAATTCAGTATAAATAAAATTCATTTTCTCATACATTTTGTATGAAACAGGTTTTTATTGTGAAGCTAGTAATTTATAAAGATACGCAGACGAAGTCACGAATATTTTTTTTTATGAAATATCAAAATATTAACAATTAAGTTTTAATGTTTGTCTGAATGTCTAAAATA
Source organism: Synanthedon vespiformis (assembly GCA_918317495.1). NCBI lineage: Eukaryota > Metazoa > Arthropoda > Insecta > Lepidoptera > Sesiidae > Synanthedon > Synanthedon vespiformis. The sequence goes on from OU906962.1 coordinate 4,938,823, forward strand.
AACTATTAGCATTTGTGGTTACTCATAATAAATTTTCGTGCAATTGCTCTTTACTCAATAATAAATTTTCGTATATATTGAAATCATAAAGCTTTAGTAGAGCTTAGACACTTTTAGACAATCTAGAATATAGATAATCTTGAGTATCTAATATTAAAAATACAAAACTTTACCTGGGTACCTTTGACCCAGAATTAAAGAAGTATTTACTGTTGCCGAGGCATGTAAAAATAAATAAAATAAAAATTGACGTCTTAGAAACTGAGAAAAAGGGCGCGGACGGAGTCGGGGAAAAAAGTAGTTTTTAATAGTTTACAAACGAGACTGTATCATTTTTAAAACACTACAGAATTCATGACCCTGTTAGCACTGTCACTTTCGTCATTAAATTCGATCTTTTCCTTATTTATTTTCATTTTCATAAAAATATTTCGTCAAAAATTTATGTTTATTGTAATGTTAGCCAATCAAGCCAACGGTTAAACTGAAAGTTGGGGCAAAAATGTCAAAGGAACCAATAAACAAATATCGTTACAGAATGTTTGATGTTTGCTTTCCTTTTATGAAAGAAATAAATGTTCAAAGTGGGTACACGACGTACATTTTCGAGTGTTTGGGAAAACCTCCTTGCGGTGAGGGATATTTTTTGTTAACAAACATAAACGGAAGATAATAATGTGGCCAACTAGCTGCTTCCTACGGCTCCGCTCGCAATATATTTTCAGTAAACATTAAATTAACTGAGGTTTTTATCGACAAAATGTCTAAAACAGCTTTCAGTTAAACTTTTAAACAGCTGGCTGATTAAAAAACTTAAATAACAATATATTTAAAAAAGTTTTTCTATAAGTCTACAGTTGAACCATTAACCTAAGTAATCTGTTTTTTATTTTTTTAAATAAAAAACAAATTGATAAAGTTTTTTTTCATATAATATTTTTAATACTCCTACACATAACATAAAATATTCCTACACAGAATCGGGTGTTATTGTAATAATTCGTACTAGAATTTCAAGAACAATAAATAATTAATTAAAACTAAATAACTATTTAATAAAATTGGAAACGTCAAATCAGGTATATTTTGAATTTTCAACGAAAATACGAAGTAACTATTTTATTATTTAATACTAGCGACTCGCTCCCGGCTTCGCTCGGGGTGCATTTTTTTATGAATACAAATCTTCCTCCTTTATCCCTCTTTATAGTAGCAATGATGTAAACTCTTTTGTGACTTTGTTTAGAAAAATTTACAAGTATAAGTAGCATAGTTACGAGAGCACTCAAGACTCTACGATAGATAAGTAAATTAGATTTAAATCTATATACCTAATATTTTACAACACTTTCAACACGTAAGTTTTCGCTAAAAGCCAACGAGAGCGCGTTGTCACAAAACCGTATTAACGCCACGCTTCGGGTCGTTGAGCTGTCTTTGATGAAGAATTTACTTCTTGAGAGCTTCTGTTATATTTTTCTTAACGAATTTCTTTTTAGCTAAAACGCCTTTGTGAACGGTGGATCGCAAGGGTGAAAATACTCAACTATTCGCTTGCAAACTTTTCTTTCTAATTATTTGGTTATTCAATACGTTTTGTTTATCCAGTACCAAGTTGTTTTAAGAAAGACTCGAGTACTTGTGTTTCGTTAATTTATTTCTTAGTTTATTGAGATGTTAATTTTCGGTCGTAAATTTGAATATCAGTGATAAGATTTGAAATTTCTTTTTTACGATAATCACTATTATTAATGTAAAAAATAATACTTATATTTAACACAAAACTGTTTATGTCTTCTTATAATCTTATATTAAGTTATATATCAAAAGAATTTTTTGTACTAAAGTCTATCATATCGCATTATGGGTATGTTTGATAAATCTTATAATACTAAACGAGGAATTCTTGTATGCCACGACGATCTCGCAAATGGCTGTAACGATTTTGACGAAAATTTGGGGGTCTAGAAATCGATCTTTCAGGGACTTATCTTCGAGACTATTTCAAAGCTACATTGGACATAGACAATATTTAAACTATACTGAAACTTTCAGGTGGACATAGACCATATTATTTAAACTATACTGAACCTATCAGTTGCACACGGACGAAGCTGGGGGCGTGTCACTTTTGTTTTAATAAGCAACACGATACCATTTTACCTCTGATTACGTATTCTCACTCAATTTGCCTAACGACTCACCTAAATAACTATAACACGAAACGGGCCGCTGTGTTCAGGTGGTCTCTGTGTTCTCGAGCGAGCACCGCTAAAAGTGTTCTGAATTATTCAACGGCATAATATTTAATCGCGTCCCAAACACAGTCCGTGCGTGAGACCATACGGCGCTTTAAACACAATATCAGGAAATGCCAGTGCTCTAAGAACATTTCGTCGTTGTCGAACCAAAATTTACTATATAAAAAAGTATACTTTTGTGATATGGACAAAAAAAATCCTGAAAAAATTTACACGAACGTTTATTCAAAAAAGTATTTTTATTTGAAATATTATATGTAAATTTATATTAATGTCTTAAAGCGACTCTTTCACCATCTGTCAAGTAGGCTAACTTTCATTTAAAGTCACCGCGGTAACCGGGGATAATAGAGCTGATATGCCTTTCTTTGTACAGTTAAAGCCCCAAACATTAAAAAGAAAATAATAAAAAAAAATCGCCTATCGAAGGATTCCGAGTGAATAATTTAATAAAATATAAAATTATTTCTAAAAGTAACTAATCCACACCTTACTTGTAGTGGGTGAAAGAGGCCCTTAGAGATGAAAATTTAATGCCTAGCTTATTTATTAATTCTATGTTAGAGTAAATTTTCCACATATCAGATTAAGTATGTAACCTACCTGTTAATAAGTGTTCATTTAGTTTTTTTTGTATGAATACTAGTAAAAAACGAATTGGTTTAAAAACACACATAAAAACATACATAGACGATAAATACATAGACCATATAGGTATAGACGATACATTAAAAAAATATGAATGTCACCAATTGGTGTAAGTACCCCCACTGAAAATGTTATATACTATTATCAATGTTGAACGTAAAAGTAAGTCGAAATATAAAAACATCGGTCTCATTTAATGGCATGTTCATCGATTCTTCATTTGGAAAGCTTCGTAGCGTAGCAACTAAAACCTTTCTTTCGTTAATTGCTTTTTCAGCTAGCTGATTCTGCAATCTATATAGATAACGCAATCAGTACTTTCTAAAGTGTTCTTTCTGCTGTTTTTTTACTACACAAAGATTAAATAATTGGTCCAACAAATGACTTTTATATAGTTATATAGTTTAAGTTTAAGTTAGTTAGGTTTAAGTTAATAGTTAGTTAGTTTAGTTTAAGTTTAAGTTAAATTATATACTAAAACCTTCCCTGAGAACCATTCTATCCATTGGTGAAAACAGCATGAAAATCGGTGCAGTAGTTTTTGAATTTGTCGCGAACAGACAGACAGACAGACGCAGCGGAGGACTTTGTTTTATAATAATGATGTGCTTCCTTTCTCCTAGCCCCCAAAAAGTTGCATGCCCAATAGGGTCTACAAAACTGATACCTATTTATCTCATTGTAAAGTCAATTGAAGATTCAATTGAATTGAATTAATATTAAAATAAAAAAATAAAATAAAAATACATTGATAATTTTATAAATTCAAAAAATGTCTATCGGTGTATATTTGGGGCAACACTGATTTTAATCAATACTAATAATAATAATAATAAATCTGTTAGGGTTCATCACGTATGTATGTATATTCCTCCATAACTCTTAAACGAATTTAATGAAACTTGGTACATAAACATTTAGACGTACAGGACACAGGATAGGCTACTTTTTGTTTTTCAACGCGGACGAAGTCGCGGACGCCAGCTAGTGTAACATATTTTTTTATAACAGGTATTATTAAATACAAAATAAAAATGAACTTTACTTCCTTCTAATAAGGACCTTTAAATAATGAGTGTTCGAAGAAACGTTTGAGTGGATAGTTTAAGTTGAGTCTTGCCAAAGTAAATTAAGTTATAAATGAAATATAGTGTGATAAAAATGTGTAAAATAAGTGATGTGGTGTTAAGGACAACAGTGAAACATACATTTTTGATGGTGATGTATGCTGTTCTTGTCATGGGTTCCGGAGAATGGACCGAGGATGCTGAGGATCTTGGTAAGTCTTTTTTACGTTTTAAGATATTTTTTATGCTGTTCTTTTATGTTAGTATTTTATTTCAGCTCTATGTATATTTTCTATTTAGTATTTAAAATAAATAATGTTTCTCTATCGCCTACCTTGGGCCCTAGCCAAGATGCAAACGCAGTGCTTTCTACAGTCGTAACCGCTACGCTGCGAAACTTTATATGGGCGTTACAACAACCCAATCACTAAGCATTATCTTAGCGTAGCGTTTACGACTGTAGAAAGCACTGCGTTTGCATTTTGGTTAGGGCCCCTGGGCCCTTAGCCAAGAGCACCCAGTGCAAACTGGAGCGTTGTAGATTGACGAAACGACAGAAAATAAAGCCCAGTGATTGGTTGTTGTAACGCCCACATAAAATTTTGACCAATCATCGGGCTTTATTTTCTATCGTTCTCTAACTTCGTAAGGGAGCGTTGGAATTTGTGTGCTCATGGCTAGGGGCGCTGATGCATTATCGTTGCCCATCAAGATTGCCAGCGTACTTGCAGCTCTCTATGGTTTGATTATACCAATTGGGAATTTGAAAAAAAAAATAATTGCTTCTTTTTATGTATTTTAAAATTTTATTATTAATAATATTGATATTTAATGTAGTAATATGAAAAAAAGCATACACGTTGTGTGGGACACCAGAAAGGACATACGGTACCTTTCATAAAAATAAAAAAAAAATTGTTCTAATTTAAAATTAATAAAATCTAAAATAAAATAAATATATTACTAATGCCTATACTAAAGTATTATAGAAACAATGCGATAAGCGTTTATTGTCACATACATTTTCTCTTATAAAGTTACGCGGACGAAGTCGCGGCCACTAGCTATAGTAATTATATAAGTGCTTATAAGTGCTGTCATATGTTTGATAATAATTTTTTACTGAAAGTTTAACATCGTCTAAGTAATATTTACGAATTAGTAGACGAATCATAATTTTAGTAGTGATAAATTAAATATTGACGAATTTCTAATATTTCTCAATATTATGAAGACCTGTCAGATAACCTATTGAAATAAATACAGCGTTTCTTCAAGACTAGATCAGACAGATATACCGTCTAGCTACGTATATTATATTATATTATGAATTTGTAAGCATAAATATTAAATTGATTCTTCCCTTTGAAGTATTTGTTGATGCCATTCAATTAACAATATGTTTTGAATTATTTGTTCAAAATCTTCTTTGTAGCAATTATTTTCTTACAATGTGATCCTTGCCAATATTTTGACTAACAACAGACTTTAAAATAACAAGAATAATAAAATCTTATCTAAAACTATTGTTTTGTTCGTTCAAAGTCAAATGAACACTTCAGACGAAGTTACATTTTTATTTTTATTTCTATCTCTACACAATATAAAACTAAGTCGCTGTCCCTCTGTATATCCGATAACGGATTCTTTTAACAGTTATCACGTCACGTGATTTAGTAACAAATTCAGTTTTTTTCAACGTTTTTCAAAATCGATTTCGATAATTTCTAGATTTAATTATGTGTTTCCTATGATTTAAAGTGCGATGGTCCTTGCTGTTGCAAGTAAGCTGACGAATTTAGCACATACTTTAAAGGATAAGGGGAACATAAGGAAATAAAAAAACTAAGGAGCTCAGACATCCCTTTCCACTACATAGAAACAAATTTTGTCGTTTGTCGATGAGACCATAAATAAAACGCTTGATACTGTCACGTCTTACATTTACATGTCTTACGTCACTTTGTATCTAAAACGGGAAAATAAGCCTTTACAACGAAGCTTTTAACTAACTTAACCACTTTAACAACCATTCTTCAATATCGATTGAAGTCACCTTTTTAAGATTGTATCTTCTATCACTAGTCCAATAAGTAATCTTTGATAGTGTCGGTCGGAGTCCCGATCGATTGCGCCCAAATGTAGAGCAGAATATTAAATTTTGTATGAGCCAATATTTGACAAATATTGCGTTCTATTGTTTAGAACGAGATTCTATTTAGCATAATCATTATCTTCACCATCATCAGTCCTCAAGAGTTCGCTGTTGGAGATACCTAGGCCTTTTTAGCATAACACTTGAACATCGAATTCTTTTATTTGTGGAATATAAATTAGGTAGCTGTTGCCCGCGACTTAGTCCGCGTTCAAAATGTTATATAGCCTTAACTAGATAAATGGACTATCCAACACAAGAAGAATTTTTCAATTCGAACCTGTAGTTCCTAAGATTAACGCGTTCAACTAAACAAACTCTTCGGTTAAATAATTTTAGTAAAAGTAAATAGATTTAATCAGTCCAGCTGAGCCGAAAGCTTGGCAGCCTATATAGCGACCCATTAGTCTAGTAGTTAGGGTTCTTGCCTCAGGGATACCGGGTTCGATTACCGGATTTAGATGTCCGAGAAGATGAATATTTAAAAACAAAGTGAATTGTCGATAGCCATAATTTGTCACGAAAAGAAGTTGGCTGTATCCAACTTTAAAGCGTATAATATACATTTATCATTCGTGCTTATATCAAAGAGACTGACATAAATCTTCTTATTTACTAAATTATTGAGTATTTTAACGGAACAAATAGCTGTGTGGAATTTGAAAGCACGATTTCACCCACTAAGAACAAAGGGAGGGCCGATACAATTTACATTTTTATTTTGGAAACTTGTATTTGTAAGGAAAGTTTGCATTGTCCCCATTTTAGAAGAGAACAATCTTTGATCGGCTCGCTTTCTGATATCTCCCTACCTGATACTGGGTGGTGTAACAGCACCGTTCTTCGCGAAGCTGGCGTGACGCCAGACAATTTCTTTGTCTTGTCAATACCGTTTCAAGTACCGCTGAAGCAGATATTTCTATTACTGCACGAGGGAATTCGTAACAATATTCGATTTAAATTCTTTCTTTGGGTTACTTGTTAAGAAGTAGGTTAAGAACCTATCTTAGGTAGAGTATACAAACAGGTGCCCTGGATATCTAGTACTTATCAGGCATTTTTATTACCTATAAGTAAGTTAATACAAGTTCGATATAAAAATAACAAATAAAACAATGTTATTTCAATTGAATAATTTTTTTTTCATTAATTCACATCATTCTTTAATGAAAACATATTTTATCTAAATCATCTTCTTTATATTTAAAAAAGTTAAGTTGGTTTGTGTAGGTACTCTTCAAACATTATGAGTAGACTTCAATTTTAATTCGATTTGAATTTTAAAAATAAAATAAGACATTAACAGGAACAACACCATTTACAAATTGTTTAACCATTACCATTACCATTTACGCCATATCTCTGCCAGAGTTGTATATCTATAACCTGATTCTCATATTAATAAAATGTTAGATAAAAATAGAGGATTCTGTATGTACATAATGTTTTAAATTTTATTCCTTTGAACTTATTCTAAGGCATGGTCCAATGACAATGAATGTTTTCTATTAAGCCTAAGTTATGTTTGTTTTAGAATTTTCCAACCATATTCTCTGATTCTTCTTTTTACCGTGTTCCTTTTATAAAATGTATTCTGGGTATAGTTTCCTTTTACGGATGCAGTTTTCCTATTCGTAATTTGTTTTAAATGTGGTTCATAAACATAATATTTGAGATTAAAAAGCTATTTTTAAAAACCTGGTGCTTTCATCATGGTAACGGAATGAAGGCTGAATTTCTTTACTGAATATAGGTGTAGCAGAGTCGTATATTTCCGTCCAGGTACTTAGTCAAATCATACGCAAAATATTTTTGCATAAAAAATTCGTCAACCCAAAAAATATTTATTTTAACCAGGCATTATTTACTTTCTTAAAACAATGTTAAAATTTTAATCTAAATCCCATAAATAGACATTTCTTAGAAAACTATTATCTCGATATCGAGTTAGTTGATATCTAATATTTAAAAAAGATCATTTTAAATTTTTATTTCAGTTCGACGTAGTTGCATAATAATGTTAAAATAAAAGTACATAATATATCAAATTTGAAATCAAACAAAAATCAAGCCTACACGAACGTTATAAGGTTCACATTAGAACGAAATGTTTGAACACATTGTCAGCCCTGTTATATTGGTTCCCGAATTTGCAAATAGCTTCCTTGTTGCCGGTGACGTGAGGTCTGGGTGATAAGTGAGAGGGACACGTCCACGGGCCATTACGAACGAGAGCCTGTTTACTTTGGACACTTGAGAGTGATATACTGAACGGAATTGAGGACTTAATCAGTGTTCAGAAAAAACACAATACACCCTTTTCAGGGCGTTAACTGAACGTAATCTCACTGGGCTTGTTTCTTTTAGCTAAGTGCAATTTCCTGAAGATCAAGTTGTTAGATACGTTTTCTAACTTGACTAACCCAACTTGCTTTTGTTTACGGATTTTTACGTGATGAAATTAATGTAGTAATATATTTTTTATGGAAAAATATATGAAATAATTAAATATATCTACGGGCAAATTGAGATAAGAAATATAACATTTCTACAAAGAGGTATGTTGTTAAGTGAATAATTATATGCTAGCGGTCCGCCCCCGGATACGCACGGATATTTTTTCTGCTAATTATATATAAAAACATTCCCCCTTGAAGGCTCTTTCCATTAGTGAAAACCGTATTAAATCCGTTTTGTTGGTTAAAAAATATAAGCGTACATACAGAGAAACAGACGGCGGGAAGCTACTTTATTTTATTTTACACAATTATATAAAAATTCCCTTACTTTCAAAAGGTCAGATTTTCAAAAGGTCAGACTTTCAAATGGTCAGTTTTTCAAGTCGTCAGAGTTTCAAATGGTCAGATTTGGTACAGTCTCTTATATTATTGTACGAATACATCCTTTAGTTTTAGAAACCAAACATTTAAGAGTACCAGACCAGACTACTGGTTAATATTTTTTATGATTTTTGTTAAGTTTAATTTTAATGCACACTTTTAACACTTTTTTAAATATTTTAATTCAATGTTTCGGGGCATTTATAGAAACTTATTAATTAAAATGCTTTATTTTTAAAGTATTACATTACATATGGGATTGCTTAAATTAAATAATTTTTAAATAAACCACCGACGACATGTCTACAAAACCGGACATGTCCTGTGTTTATATATTTCCTAATAATCTTTATACCTTTTTCATATTTTAGTAATTGCTACGTTAACTATGATTTAAATAAATATCGAAATAAGGACCGAGGTTGGAAGTCCATTACTTAGCCACACATAAATTTGTTTCTCGAAACAGCGTTGTTTTAACATGCGGAAATTAATTATTTGCCCAGCTGTAATTATGTACCTACTTCACGTGTTACTGATGCAACGCAATATGACCTAGTTTTTGAATAAATTCTATATAATATGTTCCTACGGTTAATGTGTAAACTGTTTCATTTAAAAGGTCGAATTTTCGTAATGCATTCGTGGTAATTGTTTATTTATTTATTCATTTAAGTGAAAACAGTCTCATATAAACATAAGTATACGATAAAACAAAAAGAACTATATTATTTAGGATCATTGCGAGTACCTATTCTCAAGTGATTGCTATTAGTTCAAAAATAAAACTTTTAAATGGCAGTTTAAAATAAAAAAAAAAACAATTAAACCGTTGGTAATGTTTTTTTTAATAAATTTATTTCTGAAAATCTCGGCTTGAATGTCAAAAATGCTTAGATTTTATTTTTATCTCTTTCACTCTCTATCTATCCAAAACATATTATTGATGTGTTTGTTATACCTATGATAAAAGGCGATAGGCAGGCTGACAATCAATTGAAATTATTTTATATGGTTAAAAACAATTAATTACTATGGGACTTGTTAAGCAATGTGCGGATCACTTAAGGGAAATATTCTGAACTGTCACTGTTCTTTTGTATAGACGGTACATTTAAATTCTTTCTTGTTATTGTTATTGTCTTGTTGTTGTGGCTGGTGGTACCTACCAATAAAAAAAGTTAAAAAAAAAAAAAAAAAATTCATTCGCGTTGCTAGGGCAAAGTGAAAAAGATCACGTTGAAATGTGGTATTCCTATTTGCTCGTACTAAACCGACTCAGCAAAGCGTTGCGAGCAATACGTGAAAATGGACTAGGCTCACTGGTTTTAGTCAAAATTCGCTTGGAAAATGTTGTCTATTTTATTTGTATTTGAAGTGAGTGAGGCGGTGATCTTTTGAGAGGCCCTTCAATATGCTTCACTTGTTTTCACACTGGCTATGCTCAAGTGATAACACATGTTATACATAGGTATACAGAGATACATATATGTAATACATATAGATCTATAGGTATTCCCTAAAATTTATCATCAATACTAATAATAAATCTGTAGGGGTCGGTCATGGAGTAATTTACTTTGTTTTCAGAAATATCGTGTATATAGGCTCTATACACGATACTAAAACGAAACTACTAAATTGACGATTTTTAGAATTTTTTCTGTATGTATGTTCCTCCATAACTCTTAAACGAATTAACCGATTTTCATGAAACTTGGTAGATAAACATTTAGAAGTACGGGACACGTGATAGGCTACTTTTTATCCTTTTTAACGCGGACGAAGTCGCGGGCAATAGCTAGTCTTTAATAAACTAAAATCTATAGGTATATACTATATATTAATAAAATTAGCTAGCGTTCGCGACTTCGTCCGCGTTGAAAAAGAATAAAGTAGCATAACTTGTGTCCTGTACATCTAAATGTTTATCTACCAAGTTTCATGAAAATCAGTTAATTCGTTTAAGAGTTATGGAGGAACATACATACATAAAATACCTACTATACAGGTTTATTATTAGTATTGAGTATTGACAAAATCGTAAACGAGCTGTGTCCCGTTTCGCAGTTATTTGGGCAGCTCGTTGGTGGTAGTTATCACCCCTTATCAGAATACCATCGTAATATAACAGCATGTGTGCTTTTGTGTTTCGCCGAGTGATTAAGTGATGCCAGAACTCATTACCTTGTCCGTTTCTAATCCGTATTCTTAATCCTAATATATTTGCAGCACTTATTAGTGTTGCTTGTGTTATAGGCGACGGCAACAACCTACCATCAAGTGTCTGCCGATTTTTAAAAAAATACCTACACAAATTTAGAATGATAATAGAGTTTTTAATTAAATAGTGTCTTAAATCTGTCTTCAATATTCACAGGGAACAAAGAAGATGTCAGTTTGATGAGATATTATGTCGGCATTGTTAAATTAATAGTGAATTTATAGAGCCACGCGACCGATTCGCTGTGTTTTGAATTACAAGCTGTATTCAATAATGAACTTGTACCAATAGTAAAGTAGCACAGCAATTGTCATGGAAGTTTGCCAACAAGTCTACATTTTGTTTGTAATTGAATTATGCTAAACGTAATATTCCTCTTTCAAATAAGGCAATTGTAAATGTGTTTTTGATGCAGATATTCTATTTTTGTTCCTATTTTAAACTATAACAATTTTACAGGGTAGATACTGTCTGCCACCCTTTATAATATAAAACAAAAATAAAAAAATGTGTGTGTCATAGCGACGACGCACGACTGGAGTTTAAGGAGTAAAGATAAATAAATAATTTAATATTTTAATAAATATAATATTGATATTGATATTAGTATTGATGCATATTGTAGTCTGTAACGCGTAACGTGTGACGTGTGACATGTGACATTTGATTTTACTCCCATAAATTTTCATACCCTGGTTTTATAATTATGAAAACGATGATTTTGAGTAAACTCATTGCGAAGCCGAGGATCGCTAGTCTTTATTTTATAAAAGAAAATTTCCTCTTTATCTAGTTACAACTCACGACTGTGTTGCCTTGAGGCTACTGCGTCGTAGCAATTGTAGAACATTCGATTCTCGTAGCACACGTAGCACTAACGACATACGCCGACGTCTACGAAGTTAGTGTGACGCATTCACACGAGAGACGTTACGTTACGTCATACCTCAACTCAACGTCACTATCTTGGAATTCTTGGATATATTGAATTCTTCAATTCGTACTTACTAAAGACGACAAGTCAGTGTACTTTAATATTTAAAAAAATATAGTTAGGTACGTAAGTGGAAGCAAAAAGAAAGATTAAGTGACTCATTATCCGCATGTGAACCTTAATACTGAGTCCAATAAACTCAGTATCATTCCTTCGATCAAAGGACGTTGTGCGATAATGCGCGACTTCATACAGCCGCAGGCTTATTATCTAAATACTAAATGCCTCTGCTGAACTACACGCGAAAAATGCAAAAAAAATTGTGCAATATCTCACTAAATCGTTAATTTTTACCCAAACCACTCTAGGGTTATGAGTCACGTGATACGATTTTGTGATATTGTACAAAATTTTCGCCTGTCGCTCAGCAGCGGCATTTCAATAAAAAGGGTTATGTTGATGTCTACGTCAATCCGAATTCGAACTTTTAACTGAGCTATCTAAACCATAAATGATCATGCGTCTAAAATCAAATCAAATCAAATCAATCTAATCAAATCTAAACTATAATCAATCAGAAGTTATGGAACAAGATGAAGAAACATTTTAAACAAAGAGAGAGTGGACGTTAAGTATAAGTTTGTTAGTTGAACTACAGGTTGAAGTATAATCTCGGAAACAACACGATCTATGAAAAAATCACTGTTTCATTATAGTTAGCCTATACAAAATACAGCATATTATATATCACTATAATAAGGTACGTTATTACAGTAGTATATAGGTTATATTTTATGTACTTTAAGGTTCCTTATGACCAGCGTCGGAGTACCTATTTCATAATACCTACAATATTTATTATTACAGGTGCCGGATAAATTATATGTTAACACACCGATAGTATCAGGAAACACTGTGTAAATATTTCGTACAAAAGCGTAACAGAAAAAATATACAAAGAAATCTTTTTTCTCTTACAATTTAGCTTATAAAATTTAGCCAAGGCTGTGATTAAAGCAAATTATAACTCTAACGAACGGTTGTTAAAACGGTTCAAATTTTACATAATGGTGTGTTTAACTTTCTGTTGAATTTGTACTCTAATTAAAAAGGAACTATTTTTTTTATCAATCGATAAAGCCAAGTTATAAGAGTATTTTTTAAATACTTTGACGAGCCTGTTTGATGAGTGATTTTGGTCGGTGGGGATCTGATTCCTCGCGTTCCTCACGTTAAATAAAAAAGGGTGCTTTGTATTAACACTAAAATATAATATACTAGCTGGTGTCTGCGACTTCATCCGCGTGTCCCAGACAACGTGTATACAAAATTTCATGATGATCGGTTCAGTAGTTTTTGCGTGAAATAGTAATAAACAACTTTCGCATTTATAAATCTGTACGGATTATCATACAGTGTGCAGTCAGATATTATATTTCACATTGAAAATTATTTTCATTGTATGGGTAGCTGACTGTATGAGAGGAATGTAACGAAAAACATGAGTGTTACTAATTTTATCTTCTGGTGGACTAGTTTAACGACAAGTTGAAGGATAAATTGTGCCTACAAAATTAATTTTACCTATCCACGACCACATTTCAACAGTTTGTGTGTTTATTATCGAAGCACATTTGGTGTATGTATATGTGTAAATTAATGTTGTTTAAAATGAAGAACAATTTTGTATTACAATTTCGGTAGTGTAATTTTGTATACAATCTAATGCGGATACATATAGTTCCTTTCTAGATATCGATTAAAGAATAACTTAAGAACAAGTGTGAGTGATTTAGATTCGAATAGAAACTTTCTATATTTTTATAATATGCAGTATGTAAACTTCTAGTCGAGTTTGTCTAAAGGAAAAAACTTGTATGAAGACTAACAATCTACATAGCAAGTGAAGTCTTTCAGCGCAGTGGTTTTACATAATTTCGTATTAATTTGAATTCAACATAAATTAATTTGAACTTAGTATACAAGCACGCAGGATACTTTTTTGGATAGTGCAGCTAATTTATTCTGAACTTAAGGAAACTGATGCCTTCACAATTATGGCTCGAGCAACCTTCACTGAAACAAAACAGCACAGGTGCTTCACACAGATTCACAGTGATCTTCTGTAAGGGTTTTACTGCCAGACGGGCTGCACAAATGACTGCGGAGCGTTCGCTCAGTAAGTATAGGCCCCAATTTCACGAAAAAGTGCGATCGCCTATATCTCGAAGAGTTATAAAGATATGATATTGAAAAAATATCTCAAAAGACGAATTTTTCGAATTTTCAAATAAGAATTTTTCAAAAAAGTATAAAACGAAAAAATTATCGCCGAAATAGTGAAAAAAATTCGTTTTTTTTTTTCCGAATTTTTGGTTTTGGCGCTGGATGTTTTTGAAACGAAGAATGATATTCCGTATATTCGTTTCCAATGTGCTCGATAGTAGTGTGATCTGTGAATCTGTGAATTTCTTTTATTATTTTCTTTTTAATGTTTGGGACTTTTACTGTACAAACAAAGGTAAGTATATCAGCTAAATTATTCCCGGTGACAGGTGACTTTAAATGACGGTTAGCCTGCTTGACAGTTGGTGAAAGAAGCCCTAAGTGTAGGTATTGTATGTGTGTATGTTCCTCCATAATTCTTAAAGACGTACAGGACACAGAATAGGCTACTTTTTTCATTTTAACGACGAAGTCGCGGGCGTCAGCTAGTAAATAAATAAAACGAACCCACAAGGCCACTAACCTCCGCAATAAACTGAAACACAGCAATAAATCGTCAATTTATTGCCCGTATACATAATATTATGCATATTCGTCAGATCTACTGAAGCTTTGGAGCCGAGGTCACTAAATGATCGATCGAGATATCGCAGAAATTATCTTGAATTAACGTCAGGTCGTGATTAATGTGAATTAATGGTGGTTCGTGTTAATACGAATTTAAACGTTGACGAAATTTAATTATAGTACGTACCGAAATTATGGCTTCTCGTCACGGTATTTTGTGCGACAATTCACTTAATATATTTAATTTATTCTTTATTTTCGTCTATTCTCAAAGTAAGATTTAATGTAATGAAGAAATTTAAGCTTTTTTTGTAAAATGATCACTAGTCTGGAGACTAGTGATCATTTTACAAAAAAAATAAATAAAAATAAGATGCGAGGATTTTCTTTGATTTTATTACGATACTTAATAGTATATGTATATCCACAATTTATAGAGACGTGACTACGTATACGTTATTATTATTATTATCTTCTTAGTGGCTATTTATGTCTGCTAGAGTACCAGTATCATTTCGTCCATTGCTGAAATATTGTGATCGCAACGTAAGTAAACTAAAGCTCTAGATCTAATTAGACCTATTACCTACCACGTTAAGAAACTGTAGTACTTTTTTAATGTATACGTTACTACGGTAGGTATGCATAATTTCGTTTTGATATGTTGAATTACAAGCTCGCTCCGGGTGTCGCCCGGGGTGCAATTTTTATATATATTATGGTGCTCGCGACTTAGTCCGCGTTGAAAAGTATAAAACGCCATCTACGTGGAATGGATCGCTAAAAATATCACCAAGCAGTTGTCATGTTAGTCTCTTCACCGCTTTTGGATAGATGGCGCTGTCAAGTGTATCCCGGGCCAAGCCGCTAATATTTAATAAAAAGTAGCCTATGTTCATCACAGATAATGTCGGCTACTAATGGTAAAAGATTTTTTCAAATCGATCCAGTAGTTTCGGAGCCTATTATATTCAAACAAACAAACAAACAAACAAACCTTTCCTCTTTATAATATTAGTATAGAAGTATAGACTAGTATAGATAATACCGAATTATAATCGGTCTCCCCATTCTCGAGTTTCTGCAGCGTACACAAACCAACTTAACATTTTTATATATACAGATTTACATTTTCTGTGATTTAGAACTTTAAACTAAATAACAAAACAATAAGAGCTGGTACACACTAGGCGTTTTGTAGCGCGCGCTTTGCTAACGCGCGCTTCAAAACGTCTAGTGTGTACTTGCTCTAAGAGTCGTTCAATCTAAATTCTATACGACACACAATAACCAAAACAAAATTGATTCTTAATTACACACCTATTAATAACTATATTATTAATTAAATCAATTACACAATTAACCGTAAATACATTTATTCAAAAAGTAAACGATTCTATCAAATTCAAATTGTCTCAACCTTCTTTCATAATGGATTAATAATTGGCAGTGAAGTTTTTAAAATTTCATATTTCACAGAACCAAATCCAATTACAGGATTTCAACGGCTGAATTTCCGCAATTGAATTAGAACTGCCCGGCTCAAACTGTGCTTTCTATTTAAAAAAAATCTCTATATAGAAATTTAAAACATTAAACATTACATTCTCGTTCATTGATTTGTTCTTTGGTACCATTTTTGACATTGGAAATGTCTTTTCGTTCGCTTCAGTTATAGGCCCCGATTCCACGAAAAAGTGCGATCCCCTTGTATCTTGGAGAGTTGTAAAGATATTATGATTATCAAAAAAGACTCAAAAGGGGCATATTTACCAGAGCTGTAAGGTGCAAAAAGAATTTTTCCTAAAAGAAAATTTATAACCGAAATAGTGAAAAAATTTGAATTTTTTTTCCGAATTTTTTATTTTGGCGCTCGATATTTTGGAAACGAAGAATGATATCAAAAATTTGAGAAAAGCTCCTTTGGACAAATTGTCCAAGACTAAATTAGTCAGCTACAATTTGAGCTTAAAATAAAGACGATCGGTAAGGGTTTAACATGTAGCTTAGACCTTTTTGAAAGAAGTCAACAAGTCAGAACAACATAATTTCGAATACCGTAGATTCATTTCCAATGTGATCGATGTCGTGTGAGGCACGAAATCTGTGATTTTTTTTAAATTGAGAGGAGGAAAATCTTCCAAATTCATACTTCAAAACCATTCATTCCTACTCTATAATATATTAAAGTTTAAATTTTATAAATTTTATACAAAACTTGACGTCATATGTATGCGCTGACGTCATTTAGAGCATTAGCTGTGTCAAGAAACTTGAAATAAAGTGTTATTACATACTTGACAAAATCGATAGTTAATGGTTATTTTTATTTCCAATGAAAGTTAACACCCTTCAAGAGCACGCGTAGAATTATTTAGTGAATAATCAAGTTGGTAGATCCTTCATTGACTGTTATTATAAATATATATGAGTGCTTACATTATGTTAAAATCAACATTAAAACATTAAACAAATTTGTTTCATATTTGGTATACGTCATAAATATGACAGGTATCAAATAAATGATTATTTTTTATGTCCTTATTAATACATACCTACTTTAAATACTTTTAATTTTAATAATAATAAAATCCTTATTAATATATCAATCATCATCAATACTAATAATGAATCTGTAAGTGTAGGAATTGTATGTATGTATGTTCCTCTATAACTCTTAAAGGAATTATCTGATTTTCATGAAACTTGGCAGTAGTTAAAACCTTTAGACGTACAGGACACAGGATAGGCTACTTTTTTTTACAACGCGGACGAAGTCGCGGGCGCCAGCTAGTCTAAAATAAAAATAATGCCTGGCAAAATAGCAATAGCACTGCAGACGTCAGGCCATTGAGTGAGCTTAAATATTCTAGCAGTGGGTTCGTTAGTTATAAATACTCTTTATAGCTTACTATTACAAATGCTTGCCACAAATAGGCCCCTATAATATATCGAATTTGTGAGTAACTGTACCATAGGTGCTTATTACGGATACGGCGTTATAGTAAATGTGCACAGAGAGGGTATGTTGCCGCATTGAATGGTTCGCTTCAAAAACGACTTTGCTCACGCGATCCATTTGATTCACGTCCGAAAAACGCGAACATATTATTCGATGGTTGAGGAACAATGATAGTACTTGTACTATAGTTGTTGCACTGTTTATATGACAAGTTCCACCCTTTGTAACTTGGTAACACAGTCGACAATATATGACTAACATCGTAATATGCGAAAGTTTTTGAGGATGCATGTTTATTACTCTTTTACGCAAAAACAGCTCAACGGTTTAGATGAAATTTGGCACAAGGATAATTATTAATACCTTGATTAACATACAGGACACTTTTATCCTGAAAAAATGTTAGTTTCCGGTAGGTCTAAAAACAAAAAATTTGGGCGTCGTCATTACAGCGATAAAGATTTTAAGTATTGTACGTAGGTACAATTGTAATAATGTGAATGATGGAAATCGCGAAAAATAGGAAGGAGGCGGAGATCGGCATACTCAGTGACTCTCGGTCCTCGCTGGAGCTGCTCAGAGGTGACCGGAACCCATACCACCCTCTGGTGCACGCGATAAAGAAAAACTTACGCGTCATGGCATCAGAGGGAAGGGGGGTCCGACTCTACTGGGTACGCGCCCATGTGGGGATCGGGGGGAACGAGAGGGCCGACTATCTTGCTAAGCTTGCGGCGACCAAATTAAAGGTCGCCAAAAGCTATGACAGGTGTCCCTTGTCCTATATTAAGGCGCACCTAAGGAGGGAGACCGTCGCCCTGTGGGGAGAAATGTACAGAGAGGGCACTACTGCTGCGGGCACCAAACTGTTTTTACCGGATGCTGAGGCTGCGTACAGGATGATACGTAAACTACAGCTGTCACCAACTCTGGTGCAGGTGTTTACGGGACATGGTGGGTTTGCAGATTATCTGCACAGGATCAAAAAGATTTCCAGCCCGGACTGCTTGTGCGGGCATGGGGTAGCGGAAACCGTTCCGCATTTATTGGTGGACTGCCCCAGGTTCGCGCGAGCAAGGTTCGTGCTGGAAAATGACATTGATAAAAATCTGAGTGCAGATAATCTGCACAAAATCCTAGCAAACAAATATATTGTTCAAAAATTCTTAGACTTCTGCCACATAGTGGCAACGGTGTCGATCAGGCTAAATAAAAAAATAACTGGATAATTTAAAAAAATAAAGGTTCTTAAATTATGTTTGTTTTAAATATTGTTAAATATAAGTTTTAATTATGAACGTAGTTGACAATAATGAAGCTTAATTAATTAGCCTAACAAGGTCCCTTGCATATGCAAGGGGAAAATGTCTAATTCCCCCAATTATAATGCAAGTTATTTAATGCTATTGTTGTAACAATGTGTTATTTTATGGAAATATACGGCCAACGGGGGTGGTGTAACCCCCGGGGGAAATAAAAAAAAAAAAAAAAAAAAAAAAAAAAAAAGTAGGTACATACATCACTAGCTAAAAAAACGTCATTTGTACCTAACTTGATAAACTAAATTGACCAATTTTATTCACATTATTACGAGAATTAGAATCTTAACTCCGTTGATAGAGGTCGCGATGGGAAAGGTGTTCAACTCTGAACAAAGTGCGGTGTAATTGAAACGCGGATTCTACTAAGTGTTGCTAATCAAGATTAGCACATTACTAAGTGCTGCTTTGAAAAAATACGGTTAAAAAAAAACCTTCAAATAAATGATTATTTTTTAGATTTTAGTATTTAGATTTAGATTAGAATAAATCAATTTTTAAAATAAAATATATATTATACAATAATAAAAATATTCTATATACATATATACTATAATTTATTTTATATAAGTACTATACTATATTTTTATGTCCAGACTATAATATTCTAAATGTCTTGTAACTTATGTCTAAATGTTCTAAATGTCTGTTTTAGTATTTTAGTGGAAACTTTGCTGATTTATATTTTTCTTGTATGTATATGTGTATAATGTGTATCGATATTGTATGTTTCCCTAATTATATAAAATAAAATAACATATCATTATACATACCTAACTAGTTTGTCATTATTTTTAAATATTCTTATAACTTATGATTATAAATTACTATTTAAGCTGATAGCGATGATTTATCGTAAACTTATGATGTTCAACTTAAATAGTTTCTGCGAGTGTTATGAATTCTACTCTATCTAGAATTCTGTACTAATTTAAATTGATGCTGGAATCCATCTGCAATCGATTTATGATTCGATTCAAATCCATCTCACGTGAAGATTCGAAATCGGTCAGCGAGTTCGCGAGGGAACGCCAGTCGGCTCCCCGCGGTATGCCAGCACGTGATCCGACTTCATTCATTTCTCCACAACAATATTCTGTGTCATCTTACTTTAAAATAAAAACGTATTGCTCGCTTCGCCTGATTGGATTTTTTTTTGAAAAACAAAACAGGCTTTTCAATTTATTTTTATTTTAATTAAAAACTCATCGTGGCCTTTCAATTTTTAACCGACGAAAAAAATTCGACCGTATACCTATATGTTTTTTTTAACGACCGACGCAAAAACGGGGACTATTGGTTAGACATGTGTATATTTGTAGACGATTTACAATTACGATTTTTTTTATTTCAAAACCGACAATTTATGAAGATTTGTTCATTCGTTTAAAGACCATCACAGCCTATTTCCTAGTTGACGAAGGAATTTCACTAATTTTCACCCCCTTTTGTGCAAAATTGCGGCGTCCGAAGCCGGGAGCGGGTCGCTTGTTAAGTATAAAATTAGCAACAACTTAATAGAGGTTATTAATAATACACAGTTAAATAACATGTCACAGTGTAGGTTTTAATATGATAGATTACATACATAAATTCGTACATCGCGTTGATTCCCTTACCGGGTGCTAAAATGTTATGGATAGACATAAGGCACGCGAAAATTGTCCACTATAGAAAATGTAAATGATGTCAGTACGTATATCATCTATGATTGTGTTCGTGTACGTATACACACATTATACATACGTACAAACAAGTAAAACGAGATAAAGAAATTTATAATGAAATAAAATTAATTAGATTCTTCATAGATAGTCAAGTTTGTAAGGAGCAAGAATAGTTCAATTAAGTCGAGGACTTAGCAGAAATGCGTTATTTTCTTCACCTAATTTGACTTTTTAGAGTAAAATTACAATTTAGATAAAAATATAGTGCAAAATAATATATTAAAAAAAGTTTGAATCGTTCAGAGATCAATGAACACACGTCTAGATAAATAAGTTCTTAATTAAATAAATATCTACACACTTTACGCAAATAAATAGGTAATTCCATTTCTATTTTCTTACGTAACTAGGACCTATTTATATCTTAAGCCTTTTCGTTTGTCTAAGTGAACATTGAAATACGTAAGAAAAATAAACACCCAATTAGAATAGAATTCAACCTACTAACCTCATTTATTTGAAAATATTCAAAGCTGCCAACGTGCGTTGGAAAAGTTCTAAACAATTTATTTTCAAACTAATGTATGCGGAACAAGTGTTAATACGGAAGCCAATCCCCTGTTTCTGAGTTCGCGTGATTTCATATTTTTATTCATTAAAAATGACACAGGTTTTCGCGTCAACATCGTGGCGACAAAATTCATAATGAGTTTTCTCGTTTTATTATTATTTCATAGTTGATATACCTACGTACAATGTCTACAGTTATTTATTTTATTACGAATATGATAAAGGTGAACTATGTGAAAATATTTTGATAACATTAAAACATAGGATAATATTTTATGGATTCAATAATTGGCGCCTCCTAAAACATCATATAACATGTAAAACACTGTTATTGTGAATCGGTTTAAAAATTCTATGGACGTATAGAGGCTACTTTTTAATTATTCAAGCGAGTGACCTGACCGGAAAATGCTAGTAAAATATGTATAAATTGCATTTGAAAATAATTTTCATTAATAAATGTAAAAATTTATTCAAACGCTGAATAACGTCAACCTTATCTCCTATATTCACATTTTTAACCCTTATTATTCATAATTCTACGATTCTATGGGAGCTTTAATTTTTTCCGAATCAAAAGTATGTCTATGTCTATGTCCTTTTTTGTATTCCTGAAAAAGTGCATGCAAAATTTAATGACGATCAGATGACTCTACTTATCTGATCGTCATGTAAAGCATCTACATGAGGCAATGGAAGTTCACTCACACAATGTCTTAGATTCAAGATAGTTTTATCTTGTACTTTTTATTTAATTTTCAAGCCTTCCCTTATTAGTATGTTATGTTATGTAGTTACACCACATTGTACTGTGGTCCAAAACTACACTTCATGTTCAATAGAAATGTAGGTGCGTACATGTGAAGTGCTGGCTGGTGAAGCGTAATCGGGACTCGATGATTTGCGAATGATGTAAATGAGACAGACTTGTTCATGCAGCGATTTAATGGTAGAAAATATACAATTTACAATATTTTAGATATAAGTTTGATAGAAGTTTGATACAAGGAGTTGCGCTCATGAAGTAAATTTTCAGTATGTCGGTTGTATCGGGCGTCTGAGCCAATCAGAGCGAAGCGTCGCGATGCCGTGTGCGTTGTGATTGGCTCCCGATCACGTCATTTGTGAGGTGGTTAATTAGTGTGTGAACAGAAACAAATATACCTATTTAAATTTCTCCCAACAAAATTATCACATTTATTCTATTTTGAATTCTGCAGACATTTTCCGTTTGTCGTAACGTATAATCTAAGTGAGCGATCTCCACGCTCCACGTATCGTTATTTAAATTGTATTGTCTAATCTGTGATAAAAAGTCGGTCGTCTGTAAGGCCACACGTACACTGGCGTGACAACAAACGTTTAACGCTACTGAATGTAAAAGGAATTGTAGCGTTTATTTTTATTTTTGTATTTGCAATTCTGTGTTTGAGGTTCACGATTGCACAATTTAATTAGTGGGCAATCCAATAGTTTCAAAAATTTGGATTGTCATCACATCTAAGCGCTATTGTTGCAGTAGTTCTTGTTAAGAAAATCTTGAAATATTTTAATATGGTGTGGCGATACTCCACATTACAAAACACGCATATACAACCTCTTCATAGAACGCTGGCAGCGAAGATTCGAAAACGTCAACATGAAAAATTCGAACGAACATTTAAAATTTAATTCCATGATTGATTTGAATTTGTAATAGAATGTCTTGTCAAAATGAAAATATATAAGGGCTGCCAAAATTTGTAAATAAACATTATACTATCGCTTCTCAACCGGGGTTTTGCTATGTAAATATTCTACTATATTTTCGGCCGAAGTTCTTCTAAAATGTATATAGACTAAATTCACTAACATAATTCAGTGAACACAATTCAAACAATGGTGAAGTTTATTCGCTAGTGACCCCGCCGTGTGGGCCTAGCCGCTTTCCTGTGCCCGTGTGGACCATGTGGTCCTTGCCGACCATACTACGTCACCACCTACTGGTGATCACCGGGTACTTGCCTGGGAAAGAAAACATTGTCGCTGACGCACTATCACGAGTGGAAGAGATTGCAACTGCAATTGATTACGAGGAACTTGCACGATTTCAGGAATCGGACCCTGAACTGCAAGACCTTCTACTAAACGGTTCAGCACTGAAACTTCAGAAGAGGAAATATACTTACCTGTCTACGGTGACACTTTTTTTCCTCGACCGTACATCACTCCTCAACTACGAAGACAAGTTTTCGACATTATCCACGGTCTGCATCATTCCGGAGCATCTGCAACATTAGAGATGTCACCGACTACGCAAACCGACTTCGCTCCCACATAGCGAAGCTGACTCCACAACCTACCACATGGCACAACAATTCACCATTCTACATACCCCGAGACCTGCATACATCTACACACGTCTTCATTCGTCAACACCATGTCAGAAGTTCTCTAGAACCGCCGTACGCTGGACCCTACAAGATAGTAAAGAGGCAGCCTAAATTCTTTACCGTCGATGTCCGCGGCAAGATGCAGAACATCTCCATCGACAGGCTGACACCGGCATTTCTGATGAGAGAAGCGACGCACCTCAACGAAGACAGATGTGAGCTGACCGATGAGCCATCTTCAAGTCGTGTCGTCGTACCTAACGTCGAGCCTGAAGAGAAGAGGTCGCGCAGTGGTCGTCGAGTCAGATTTCCAGACTACTATCGACCATAGTCATGGTCTGGCCAGGAGGAATATGTGGCGATACTCCACATTACAAAACACGCATATACAACCTCTTCATAGAACGCTGGCAGCGAAGATTCGAAAACGTCAACATGAAAAATTCCATGATTTAATTCCATGATTGATTTGAATTTGAAATAGAATGTCTTGTCAAAATGAAAATATATAAGGGCTGCCAAAATTTGTAAATAAACATTCTGCTATTGCTTTTCAACCTGACTTTTTCTGTGCTAATGCAAATGTATTTTGAGTTTCATTGGCTGCTGACTAACTGCTGACTTGAGGCTTGTTAATCATTCTGGTGGAAGTCGGGGATAGTCTGCAGCTTGCATACCAATATATGTACATACGTGGGAACATTATCTAACCATCCCACAGCTGGGAGCCCTCTATACAGGCGCCCCACAATGGCATCTGATTATAATACGAAAGTTATTTACAAGTTTATTGTAAACAATTGCTGACTGGCATTTGGCTAGGTGACTTTTAGGACTTTCCTTTGCGCTCTTTCGACAGAGGGGAAGATTTGTAACGTGAAAAATTCAACTTATCCCTTCCAGTGGAGATACTTAGGAATAGATGGAACGGGCTTGGAACTTTTCGTGAAATTATGTCACTTTTACAATTTTAAATGAATTTTGTAACTGTTTAAAAATGTTAGTTAGTAAAAGAGAAAAATAAATAAAGAGGCACGATAAAATTTTATTTAAAAATTATGCTGAATAAGCCACACTTAAATAATGTACTTCATTCACCGGGCGACAAGTATTTTAATAAAAAAGTGTCTCAGAGGACCGCGAACGGTCCTTCTGTTCTGAAGGTGTTCATTTGCATAATTTTAATTAAATCTTATGAGATAAAGTAAGAGCTTGTCCAGGTGGAAAGAACCGCGAAGAAAAATCGCATGATTCTCATATGAATTTGCACATTGATAAAGTTCTGCAGTCGATGCTAAGTGCTCAGCTAAGCTACGCTAAGTTAAGACAGTTTATGGAAAGGGAAGTTAACAAGTATAACTTAATTTTTATTTTATCTTCCTGTGTATGACTAGCACCGAGAACTACATATTTTATATATTTGATTGGACCAAACATGACAACGGTTTTATGAAGTCAATCTACTCATGCATACCAATATTATAAACGTGACGTAACTTTGTTTGTCTGTAACGCCTTAACTACTCAACACCGATAAACATGAAATTTCGCAATTTTGGATACACATTTTCAGGAATACAGAAAGCGATAAAAGAGAATAAAAAAACTGTCAGTCGTAGGACTACAAGTCAGAAGTGAAGACTACACCTAAACAAACTATATTGAGGAATTAACCTTATTATGAACCAAGAAGTACGTAGGTACTAATTTCGGTATATTATGGTGCTTACTTTATACAATTAAATGTCACTGAGGGTGTCGCTCCTAGAGAGTGGCGGCGTTAGATTTTTTCATATTAAAAGCGCCCATAGAAGTTTTCAATAAAAAAAAATGGACATAATAATAATAACTGTAAATAAACATTGTAGTAATAACGATGTTACCGGAAGACTTACATTGGAAATATCGTAACGATACTCAATTTGTTTGAGGCCGGAAGCGTTTCGAATGTGGTCTTTTAATAATGTTACTTGTTAGCGTTTGCTATCTTACTAAGAAAATGTTACAGCACATTTAAAGTACATGTTTCATTATATGAAAAGGTAGAACAGTAAAATGGTTATTTCAAGTGCTTTATTTTTATTACAAATGAATACTAGTACGGCGTTTGTTATTACATATACGCGAATAATATTAAAATTTTCTGAACCACTACTACTGTTTCAATTTAATTTTTATGTGCAAACTCTAAGTACTAACTTGAATTCATTAACAGTAAGTAGGTATATTGTAATCTGTTGTTATACGTTTTTCTTTATAAAACATTTTAATAAAAACATTGGAAAGAAGGGATAAAAACCATTGGAATCTTATTTTTATATTGGTTAATCAGAACTCAAAGAAAAACACTAGAGGAAAGACGATGAAAAACAAACAGAATTATCTACCTAATTAATTATTATTAATAGTATGATTGTAGTGTACAGAACTACAATAGTAGGTAGTGTACAGAATTTTCAATCCCTAATATATTTACACTTCCTAACGGGAAATTGTTGCTTCACGAAACACTTTCCTACATGACAAAGAAAATATGTCCATTTTTTCAATATTTTTAGACGATCCCTCGAGAATCTAACATTTTTCCAGAATAAAAAGTACCCTATCTGTTAATCCGAGTAATAAACTATCTGTAGGCGAAATTTCAAGCAAATCTGATAATTCATTTTTGCGTGACAGAGTAACCAACATCCATATACATTCTCACAAATATTAAATCGTTTTTAAATATGACTGAAACTATAGATTGTTTCGTAAAAAAAATGTGTCGAATAGCAATGAAAACGAAATAGGCCTTGCAATCACACAGCACAAGCAGATTCAGCAAAAGTTGTGCCCAACAAGTGAGCGTATAGCGTACACCGCACAGTTCAGAACTATCTTGCACTTTACGCTCTAACTGTGTGCAAACAGATTTCTGAAACTTAATAACCTTGCATTCTCTAGAGTGTTCCTGTTTCGCTATCAATTATAACTTCATGTTGTTAACAATACTAAACGTTCACAAAAGGTTCGGTCTTGACTACGCTTAAGTTTAGTATTACAACGGCGCGGCGCGGCGGTCGAAAATGTACCTTTTATTTTAAAGTTTCCATTATTTACTTCAAAACTCTCAGGAGTGTTTCTACTCATGAACTAATAAGACTTTTATCTACATAATATTTAAAATTCAAATACCTACTTTAAAAAATTGGATAGATGAATAGGGTAAAAATATAGAGCCATAATAATAAGAATTTAGGGCGGCAGCAATCAGAGAGACCGCCCTCTATCTAAATACCGTGAAATTATGTCGATTGAGCGGTTTTGGACTCCATAGATTACAAACATATTACAAAACACATCGATTTTTAATCAATATAGATAATAAAATGAAGAGCATGGATTATATTAACTAATTCGATTTGTTTAGTTTATAACTTTAGTATAGTATCTACAATTGTGTAGTATGTAGGTCGCTAATAAAATTAATTCATCTGTTAAACACGCATGATGGCGGATTAAGTCCTAATTTGTTTATAAGGGCAGATGTCAAGAGGGCGTGACTGTGTACATGTGACAGAGACGCGGTCCCTTAACATGTCATACGATTATAACCAAATAAACTCGGTCACGCGTGCTTCGCTAACTTATGAATTTTGTTATTATTTCACGTTCAATTCGTACGAAACCATCGGTTTAATTTGGAAGTACCGCTTTGAAGTTTATTAAATTTTGTGCCCCACTTTTACAATTGGTGACGATTTTTGCAAAGGCATTTAACCGTATAACTCAATTTGCCGAGTAATGTTCACGTGTCGTGCTGACACGGATTAGTTTATTATATTTGACACAATGTAGCGTAAGAAAGGTTCATTTTAACAGTAAACAAATAAATAATTTTTTATTGAAAATATTACATTCCAAACTTACTTGCGTTTGAAATGTGTTATTTCTTTTTTAAAGACCACTTTTACACCATTTCACTACTCAATTCGGCATTTTCACTAGTATTTTTTTTAATTAGGCAAGGCTTCAAAAATGGAAGGTGACAACACGTAAGAACATAAGCTAACAAGAGGATGCATACACGTTAAACTCTGATAGATATGGATGAATAAGCCTCAGGTAAACGTCACAAATCTCAAGATCTCACACAAAACTTCCAGTAAAATCATCCCAAAATGACTTTTCTCGACATTAGACCTGTCTACAAAGTCGTTTTTGTTACTCAGTAAATACTCAGCAATCATCAACATCGTCATCAAATTGTGTCTCTCCTCTACTGGATGTAGGACTTTCCAAAGGTTTACCATCGTGCACAGTCGCTTCCCGCGATGTTTTTCAGGTCACCTGTCTTTCGGGCTGAATAACATACCACGCTGCGTTTTCCAATTCGTCTGCCCTATCATTATGTAACCGGCCCATTGCCAATTTAGCTTCCTAATTTTCTCGGCTATGTCGACAACTTCGGTTCTTAGGCGAATGATGCTATCCACTGAAGAAACTTTGAGCATAGACCGATGCGCGACTTTGAACTTGTCGACCAGTCCTGTCGTGAGAGGCCACGTTTCGGCACCATACGTCATTACTTTGGCTAGGAATCTTACTTCGGACGATTGTCTATCAATGCTATTACAATTTTAAGCATTTATAATTGAGTATTGATAAAAACTATTTAGTTTTTCAAAGACAATTAAAAATTTAAACAAATTTATAGCATCGATACAGCAATTAGCGTCTTTTCCAACATGAACGCATGGCATAAAAGGGCGTTTAAAAGTTATTCCGGAAAGAGCACAAAATGCCGACGGAGTCTTTATTCAAAAGCTTTGAAGTTGACTCGAACTTGTTGGAATAAGTTGAATGAGTCTAAACTGGGAGTGTGAAAATGAAAAGCGTTGTTGTTTAGGCTTTACAGATTTAATACGAAAAGTTCTCTCAACTTTCAAAACTAACATTAATGTTACATCTAAAGATTTTCGATTAAACTTGAATTATTTATTTGTGGATCTAGTATCAAAGAAAATGCGTAGGTTAGTCACAGGTATATATAGTGCTAAGAAAACAGAAAGTGTTGGTGTGACTAATGATACATCAATAGTTTTTCCTTCAAATAATTAAACAATATCTACATGAAATATAAAGAATATTCTGAAACAATGGTGGGAGAAAAAATTTCTTTACAGATTTGATGCAAGTTTGTCGACATGTAAGCACATAACACTTTATACTCAACAAGTGCATTTAAGCTGTTTATGTATCGACATTGTAGCAGCTCTCTCCCTAATGGCACCTTATAGGTTATGATCACTTTTTAAAATAAAAATAAAAATCACAAATAAAAATCAACCGCTAAATGTGTCGCTAAGCGCAAAACTCGAGAACAGCTGGACTAATTTGGATGTTTATTTTAAATAGGTATTCGTTGAAGTCCGATGAATGTTTTTAAGACGAGAATTAGAAAAATTGCTCGGAAAACGTAAAAATCTCTTTTTCCCAACGGAAACCACTCAACGGATTTTAATATGGTTTTCAATAAAGGCGGAGGGTTTGTATAAATAAATAATTTGCAGAAAAAAATGCATCCGTGTTCAAGACTAGCAACTTGAACTACCACAATGACACGCTTACATTAAACCGATGCAAACAGCCCATCTTACCGTTGAATTAATTTCATAATTTTATTATAATATTAACACAGCTCTACCCGTAGTAGTACAAACACATCAAAATGCCAAAGAGCTTTTGATCATAACAATATTTAATTTGCAAGTTAAAACGCTAGTAGATATTTTGTTGCCTCATTTTGGCATTAAATTACTAAACTTGTCACACTTATTACATTTGTTAACTTGTTAACTTGTTAACTTGTCAACTTGTTAATTACATACACAATTAATTAATATTTGAATATATTTTTCACTTTAATTTCATTCATAATTGGACAAAATCTTAGAAAAATATCGGTATAAAGATTAAAGTTACATTTTAATATTACACATTTTTTCCCCGTTGATCGTTCTTTCTACTAATGAAAACTGTATCTGAATCCTTTAAGTGGTTGAGAAGAAGTTACGAGGAGAAGTAGACAGATTTGAATTTAAATATTTAAAAATAGAGAAAAATTATAGTATGCCGAAATTTCTTTATTTAAAATTTTTAAAATTTTTATTTTTGCCGAATTTTATGTAGCTATTGTATGCTTTAAATGCCATAAGATAAACATTTTTTATTAAAATTCTACGATTCAAATATATTTAAATTACCAATTCATTTTGAAATGTAAAATTAATTTTCGACTCTAAATATCTCAGTTCTCATGTAATTAAAGTAAAATGTTAGTGAGTTGCGGAGGGCGACCGCATGTGGCTTTGAAAGTTTTGTGGCGTGTACCAATTAACCCGTTCTGTAGGTGCGAGCTTCATTTTAATTGTAATCAAAACATCGCGGGGCTAGGGAAGGCCGTGACTACCTCTTAATTTAATTATAACTTTTGTCTATTTGAATCGTTTGCACAGATTACATAAAATAGCAAGAAACATGTCAAAGTGATTTTTCAAAAACAATTGCGCACCCAAAAAAGAACGTGCCAATACTCATTGACGAAGGAGCAATATATCCAGTTAGCAGTAAGACACAATAATAATAATAATATACAATGGTAATTTGTAGCCACAATATTTTGTTGTCTCATAATCTTATAATAAGTAAATGTCAGACATAAAATAACTAAACAACCTTTCTGGCTTTAAGAATTAAGAAAATTTGCGCACAAAAAAGACTAGAAATTCTCGAAGTCCAGTGAAGTCTCAGCAGTAAGATATAATATTCAATGCATGCAATAATAAATAAGTAAACGTCAGACAAAAAATAACTAAGTAATCTTACAGGCTTTAAATAGATGTACCTACTTAGTTGATTAATTGCAATTGTAATGTGTTAAATGTCTAAAGTATTAAGACATATAACCAACATAAGCCACATTTTTTGACTACATCAATTGCTAAAAAACATCAATTTATCACTGTCTTTTATAGATGTAATTAGTGCGTTCTTAATATTATTCCAAACCTTAAAGAAGGTCTCTGCATAAGAAGTCTGCTAGTTAGAGAAAACAATTTAAATGTATATATTTTTGAACAACAAATTGGAAAACTAATACCAGTAATTACTGGGTTGCTGGTATTCCCGATTACCTAGTAGCGGTGATGTGTTGGTCCAAAATCAAAGCGAGGTATCCTAGGTTCACCTGGAAGTAAACAAGTAAACAAATAGATGAAACCACCTTCTCTTTTTTATATTACTACTAGCTGGTGCCCGTGACTTCGTACGCGATGATAAATTAAAAATGTAAAAGCAATTATTATAACGCTTGACCACTTGTTGCTATACCACATTGGCCAGGCGTTAGTTACAGTTTTATATTTTAGATAATCCCTCGGGAACAGTACTTTTTTCTTGGATGAAAGGTTACCCTATGTCCTTTCTGGTGTCACAAAAACGTGTATGCAAAATTTCATGATGTTCAGTTCAGGAGTTTTTGCGTGAAAGCGTAACAAACACACTCAGTCACTCACATTAACATTTATAATATTCGTAAGGATATATTGCCTCAAATATACGCTCATCTGTACTACCCCTATAAAAGGTTTGTATGTCTCCGTTAAATCTTAACTTTTAGGACTGTGTAATTAATTTGATTAATCTTAACGTTTGAAGATTTGAAATTAGTTTTATTGTCAAATAAAGCAAGTTTTAATTGCCTAACCAATCACATTCTGTTTCTAGAGTTAAGGCCGCACAGAAATGCTAGTCTAGACGTTGTACAGCGAGTATTACAACTAGCGACTTTACCTTACTGCCTTACTCGCTGATATTGTTATTTTCTTCATAATAATAGGTTGACCAATGTTCACTTGGCTGCTATAGGAGTTAATAAATAACATTTTTACTACAACCTTTGTGTAATTGCATGTAAAGTTTATTGCCCTTTAGATCTGGGAAATGGTCTGAAAGCCATTTTGTTGTAATGGAAAAAGCTTTTAATATTGCACTATAACAAAGTAGCGATCCCGCATTGATAAATAGATATGTTATATATATTTCTAAATTAATCGTACATCAGAAAATTGGCTCCACATGATTAAGCCTCTGAAATTATGTAACAAAGTTTAATTATAAGTTCCAAAAGAAATGTTCTAGTACCTATGATCCTTTGAAAGCCAAGAGAAGTACAAAACTTCTCGAGGATTCCATGTGAGCCAAAACACAAAAGAATTATCCTACAATCCCATGGGATCCTAGACATGGGAGCCAAGTGGAGGGGGGGAGCTGGTGCCCACGACTTAGTCCGCGTTGAAAAAGAAAAAAATAGAACTGACAAAATAAATGAAATGACGCCTGACATATTAATTGCTGTTATACTTTTGCTAGATATTAGATTTCTATTTTTAGATGATTATTTAAGAAAATTTCTTTTTTTCTGGATCAAAGATGACCAGTCCTTTTTAAATTTTCATTGAGTTTCAATTTTCATCGATTGAGTAATTAAGGCGTGAAATAATTCGATGGTGAAAAGGTAACAGACAGACAGAGTTAATTTCACATTTATAATGTTAGTATGGATATTTTATACAAAAAATGTAAAATTGCAATACTTTTAAGATGATGACAATAGCAAACGAGATACATAAAAAAACAGAACATACGTAAATACTTATCTATTTCATGAAACACGACGCTTCGCCATTTTCAAAGCCTTATCTATTAAATAACGAATTCAGTAACGAAACGTAATGAAGCATCGTTCTCGAATCTTGAATAAAATATATCGGATTCGTATACTGCAGTGTGGAATTTAACTTCCTTTTGTTTAAAACACTTGTAGTCGATAGGTTAACGAATGAAAAAAGTATACGATGCTAATTGTACGATTTACATTCCGACTAAGTAGATTTTCTATTAGTTTTCCAACTATATATACGAGTAATGATTAGGACTTTGATTATATACCGATATAATCAAAGGATTAGCATTATTTAAATTTTAGATGATTCCTTGGGAACAGTACGTTTTTTCTGGATGAAAGGTAACCCTCCTATATACTTTCTTGTATCCCTGACAACGTGTATGAAAAATTTCACGATAATTGGTTGAGTAGTTAAGGCGTGAAATGATAACAGACAGACAGACAGACAGACAGACAGAGTTACTTTCACATAATTACAATAGTATGGATAGTATGAACTATGTACTGTACAGTTAAGGGCAAAAATATATGTACGTTTCCAAAGAGGCAAAAATATCTATACAGTTGAGAGGCCATAAATGAATGGGTTGTTCCCTCGCAGAGATATATATTATTTCAACGGTTGTTCCAAACAGTTCTACTATTATGGGCTGTTCGATAATTCGGTCAGAAATATGTTTAAAGCATTTAAAGGGTCAAAAAAATCTAGACGTGGCCATAAATAAATGGACAATGTCAGTCAAATATATCTAGGCAAATAGGAGGCAAAACCGAATTATCGAACAGATATTTCCGGCCTCTCAACTGTACAGATATTTTTGCCCTTAACTGTACCTACCAATGATACAAACAAAGCATTATGTAGAATGCTCTGCTGGTAATAATATATAGTATATTGAATATTAGAACAAATAGTTACATAAAGTAGGAATGTATAGATTGAAGGGAAAGTTTCAGTCAGAAATTGGTGCACGGACGTCCCTGCTTACCAAATTTCGTGTGGTTATAGGGAAATCAAGAAAACCGCATATGGCATTCGAAGTTTCCCGGGCACGAACCAATTAACCTGGGAAGGTCGGGCTGGCGTTAAACAAAATTGTCTCCAATATAATTTTACATGCTATAGGCACAACTAAATTAAGTTTGACTTCAGTTTAAATAGTTAATATTATACGCAGGTAACTAGAAACGCGTTTGAAGAATTTTGAAGGATCAAAACTTTTAAATGAATAATATTTAGTTATTATCACACTAGCTGGTGCCAGCAACTTTGTACGTGCTGTAGTTTTTTGAAAATACCACAAGAACCTAACATTTTTTCAGGATAAAAAGTATCCTATAGTTTCATCCAGACAGTCATCAATACATCATCAAAACCGCATTCAAATCGGTTAAGCCGTTTCTGATATTAGCATGCACATACATACAAATATTCTACAAGCTATTTTTTTGACTAGGTACAACGTGTACCAATTGTTATTTTTTTATACAGACACAACTCGTTTATGATCTTATTATATTACTCGCTGTTGCTCGCGACTTCGCCCGCGTAACTTTGTAAATGATACACTAAAACCTTCCTCGAGAACCACTCTATCCATTGTTGAAAACAGCATGAAAATCAGTGTAATAGTTTTTGAGTTTATAGCGAACAGACAGATGCGGCAGAGGACTTTGTTTTATAATATGTAAGGATGTACCTATAGATTTCGAACACGAAAAGGTTATTTCGAATTTTACAGAATAATGACACAAATAAACTATCCAGGAAGCATGCGTCATATCGTGTACACGACAAATTGATTATTCCAATAAAAGAGCGTACATTTCGCGCTGGGACAGTAGATAAATGTATTTCTCCCCATGGTAATAAACCGATATATGAAAAAAAAGTTGAGTAAAAATAAAACAGTGTGGGTTGCATGCGACATAGATTGATGTGGGTGAGAATGGGACCGATGGTCTTACCTTTCTTTCGCACCTCAATTTTGTACCGAAACTCAATCTGAATATTGTAGCTAAATATGAGTCCACTCAAAAAAATATGCATAGCAATAGAATTTTTATAGTGATTTTTACCTACTATTTTAGTATGTATTGAAAAATATATTTTGTCAATGTATACCAAAATAGCGCCACGAATTCAACAATTCATTGGCTAAATGCCAAAGATAATTAAGATTGGAAGCGACAGCCCAGTGGGTAAAACGCTTGGCTATCTAAAGCGTAAATAAAGCCTCAATCTCCTATCGTCTTTGAGTGATTACTTGCACTAACGATACAAGCTATAATTAAAAATTATAAACTAATTCCCAACTTTCTATTGAGCCCAAAATGCGGTAAGTGCTAAGGATTTGGGTATCCCGTGTGGCAGGGTGGCGAGCTGGAGACGAGAGAATGATACTCCTGATATCTTCTTGACTTGTCTTTATTTGCTTCAGTTTACAATGGTTTAATATTATATATATACGGACACACGGCACACGTAGTAGAAGTAGGAAGTAGGTGAGAGCCATAGGCAATGCAATGTTGCCCGCTCTGTGATTAGCATAGACTATAGACATACCTAACATCCCGCAGACTAATAAATGCTGGAGCATCAATTTAAAGGTTACCATGTTATGGAAATACCACCAAAGTTATACCAAATTTCACATCAATCGAACACTTGGAAGTTATATGAGCTATATTATTATGAGCTGAGAGAAAAAAAAATGTCAGGGAAACAGCATGCTTTAAACTAAATTCTATTACATATAATAATATTATGCATTCACAGTGAGCTATATAGTTAGGAAACACATATTTGCTACTTTGTGCTGTGATATGACGTTGCTTGTGTTATAGGCGACTGTAGCCACTTGCCCTCAAGTGGACCGTCAGCCTATTTGTCGACTTTGATATAAAAAAAGTTGATATATTAGAATAATATAGTAATACCAGCTAATTATACTGACCTAATTAGTTTTTAAGGTAATATAATATAACGGGAAAACACTATAAATATTAATAGGTGGTTTTAGTTATGTAACACAGGTGTAGTAGTAATAAAAATAAAGATAAAAAATCGGACGCCAACCTATACGTTGAAAAATTATTTTACTTCCCAACACGATTCGTCGCTCGGAAGCGAAGTTGTTAATGTCAACTGGGTAGTTTTTGCTGTACAGCAAACGTAAAAGTTTCGGCTTTAAATTAGTTTAAAACCCAGTAGTTTACGAGATAATTCGGCTGCGCTCCCTGTAACTAGCAACCGTCGTTATAGCACTTGAATCTGTGGAGTTATGGCGTCTGATGTACATACCTTTGTTGTGCTGAAACTAAGTTCTTTTGGAGCTACATAGGTATATTAGGTACCAATTTAAATGTTCCAAAATTACAATATACCTATACATTTTTTTAAATAAGTTGGTTGTTCCCTGTGTTTGTAGTAGACACATACTTACTGCCGTTAGTCGGAACTTTCACAAGTATTGTGTCCATATCTATGCCTAACCTATGCTTAATATGTAAGTATTTTGTCTAAATATGAAATTCGTATCTAGTGTAATATTTGTTCTTTTAACTTTCTATTATGTTTTCTCGCCATTTCCAAAAATACTTACCATAAAAGGGTTGTTATAATAATAAACTCAGGGTACCATTGTTGAAAAATTAAGCATTGTTATAAACAAGTTTAATGATTTATGTTTTGTTGCGTCCGAGGCGCGCGTTCTTACAAAATTACGAAGTTTATGTGAGAATATTTCTAAAATTCTAAAGTGTCTCGCCTTTCCGCCCCTTTTCCGCCTTCCGTTGTCTCTAAGACTGAGGAGTTTGTGAAACTCCAACTTTGTAGCGTTTCAAATATAAATTTCTCAACTTTTTCGACCAACTTAAAACGAATAGATATCTTTACTCTCTTTCTTTTTCACACTAGTACGGTATATGAAAACTAATTCTTAAAAAAAGAATTAATGGGTTTTTATTTATTACAGGCTCATTTGCCATGAGCCCACTCCCATGTCAGAAGTGGGATTCTAACCCACGCCCTCAGAGAGGATCAGAACGACCAAACCACTTAGCAAGCAAGTTGCTATGCACATTCTTTATTCTTTATTCAAAATCGGGAGCGTACTTGCAGCACCTGTATTGCTTGTGTCAATAGGCTATGGTATTACTCTTATAACACTTTTATAGTTTAACACCTTTATACTTACTGCCAGGCAGTCTTTAATACCAAAATTATTCCAAAATACTGTAATTGCTAGTGCAAGACTATTTCCCAGTGCTTTTTGCTTTTCAATACGATATGGATATTTAAAATAATCAACGTTACCAGAGCGATTCCCAATTTTACACAATTTAGCCCCGCAAAAGGCCGTCCGTTTAATGGATCATATGTCTACAATACAATTAAAAATACTGTTATATATTTTCTGCAAATATTTCATGTTTTATAACGTATCGTCCATTGTTTAAAATTGTATGAAACCCCACAAATTATAAACTTCACAAGTTACTCTCTTCACGACTTACGTGAACTTATGGCATTACGCAGTAGCTCAACAAGTTAACGCTATCCGCGAAATTAGACACTGATCCGATTTTAAATGACGTAAACAAAAACTTTTCACTTACAAATTATTTATAATTGGCTTTATTACTTATTTTTAGACGTCAAATTAGTGTGTGTTCCTACGCATTAGGTAATTAAGTGTGTAATGTGTATGTATATTATTTAATACATACATAACGAAGGTACCCACTTACGTCCAGTTATGTTTTTTATCATCATCATCTCAAAACCTCACTCTCCAAATAATTTTCCAATAGGAAATTTTTGTAACACTAAATCATGACAGTAATACAAGGTTTGTTCAATCGAGTGGACTGTTCACTGGACTACTTGGAATGGAACGTTCGAATCGGATGCCACGGAGAACATAAGCCATGTATGACGTATAGACTGTACAAGAGAACCTTTGTTCATAACTTAGCCATTACACTCGAAGAGCATGGACGGAGTGTATGGTGGGAAACTCACTGAAACGAGATTGAAATCTAGTACTTTGTTGTTTAATAGATACCACTTCTCTTGAGATATTAAAGATTTTATATTGAACTTTGCTGTTCATAAAAACCGGTCCAGCCGTTCTTGATCGATACTTGCTACACGCTCCCGACTTCGCATGGGTGCAATTTTTTTCTGCATTTATTTTATACTAGCTGCTACCCGCGACTTCGCCCGCGTATCTTTGTAAATTATATACTAAAACCGTCCTCGAGAAGCAGTCTATCCATTGGTGAAAACAGAATGAAAATCGGTGAAGTAGTTTTTGAATTTATCGCGAACAGACAGACAGACAGACAGACCCGGTGGAGGACTTTGTTTTATAACATGTAAGGATAAGGATATAAAAAAATTAAGTTGGTTTGTGTACGCTCCAAGACTCGAGAATGGGTAGGCCGATTTTAATTTACATGGAAGAGTGATGAACGGTGAAGATTTTTATATATTAAAATGACACCCCGGGCGAAGCCGGAAGCTGGTTGCTAGTTATATATAACTATATATAGAAACCTTCCTCGTTTATCCTCGTGAAAACCGCATGAAAATCCGTTCATTTCATACAGATATACAAGCAAACGCGGCGGGGGATTTTCTTACCTATAGATTAAGATTATTTAACATACCCAAGCCTCTTTCTAAATCGGGGTTATTTTTTTAAACTAACAATGGCTTTGAACAAATGTTTATACGTGCGTTTGTGCTACTTTACCAAAGTGCTCGACTCCAGACACAGAAGCGATCTTGAAAGCCTCGACGTTGCAGATCAAGTAACTCTTGTTTATGTACACTAAACTTTCAACCACCTACTCGTATGTAAGTATGTACGTAACTTTTGAAACAAGTGTAAGCAATGAGCATTCCACTGAGATGAATGCTCGGCTTCCTATACAGTACTCGTAGGTTCGAATCCCAGTCAAACCAGCATTTTTTTTAAGGTTGACAGACAGGTTGACGGTCCACTTGATGATAGGTGCTGCATGTGCGCTGCCGACCATTGTAGGATTAAGGATAAGGGATTAGAAATAGATAGGGAAATGGGTTCTGGCATCCCTTACTTACTCACTCACCGAAACACAATAGCACACATGCTGTTATTTCACCTGCTACCAGACGGGCTACCAAAATGGCTGCGAAATACCAACGAAACACTACTAGGCAAGAACCAACTTTGAAACTTTGAACTTGAAAGTTCATCGCGGTAAACATATTATATTAAGTTACGAGAGCAAACTCGCGTGCAACAGCTAGTATTCAAATATATACTATATAGATATTTTTATATTTTTCATAAAATATCTATGAGACTCATGCCCAGATGAATATTTCGTCTCAGAAACACACTGAGGCCATATAAAGACGTTTTTTCCTCCCTTTCCTTTGTCCTTGGTTATGCTCTTTACGGTCGTACGGCCGGCCCATATCGTAACTCTTTGTTAAAACGGCCAGACCCGACCTCCCATGGGTCTAATTGATTCATGACGCATATGAGCCCGAGATAAGCCCTAATAACGACTGGCAGGACACTTAATTATGTGACGATTCGACAAGAATTTAGGCCTTGATATCCGTTGCTATATATTACTGGACAAATTTATTTTATACTAGCCGTTGTACGCGATTTTGCCCGCGTAACTTTATAAACTGTAGCCTATGTTACTCGCTGATAATGCACAAAATTTTCAGGTGAAAATTTTTCAAAATCTGTCAAGTAGTTTTTAAGCTTATTCATTATAAACACACAAACCGTCTCTTTATAATATTAGTATAGATTAAATGAGTAATTATTTACATTAAATTTAATCTTGTTTTGAAATGTTTCCTTTAATCCGGGGACTCCCGAAGCTAAAACGGGGTGTTATAAGTTTGACGTGTGTTCTGAGTATCTGTGTGTCTGTAGAAACGTAGCTCACAAACGGAGAGATCGATTTTGATGAGTTATTTTTTTTGTTGTTAGAAATCTGACGTGATCGATTGTTCTTAGATTAAATATCTTTATTTAATTTTCTGTTGAGCGTTTGAAGACCATCAGGCCACTTCTTACTTGACGAAGAGATTTCATTAACTTACACAAGTTCGGTGATATTTTAATGACATGTTAACCTTTACCTGATAGCATAAAGTAGTCTGCGGGAACCCAAGTTTTAAGCAACTTACAGTAGATATAGCAGATAAGTCATAATTATCATTACTATTAAATTTCGATTAAAAAAATTATTGAATCGTTTAAAATAAAAATTTCAAAGCAAAAAAAAAATAAATGAAAATAATTTAAAGAAACAACAAAATAGGAAGAGTACGCGTTATTAAATAAATATAAACGAGAAAACAAACAGAACTCTGTCTCGAAAAGCCCACGGGAATCGGCTCCTGATTCGAGAACCGTGTGGGAGCCGTCACATACCTTGGCGCGTGTACGGAATGTTTGAAATTCCATACACTTTTACAGCACGTACTTATGTAAGGCATCAGTTGAGAGAGACGTTTTATAAGGTTTGTACGGTAACGGAAAACGTGAACAAAAGAAA
Organism: Synanthedon vespiformis; assembly: GCA_918317495.1. Lineage (NCBI taxonomy): Eukaryota > Metazoa > Arthropoda > Insecta > Lepidoptera > Sesiidae > Synanthedon > Synanthedon vespiformis. The sequence goes on from OU906962.1 coordinate 4,978,944, forward strand.
ACTTGAATTCACGAGCAATCCTCTTGGATACCCTGCAGTGTAGAGGACATTACGGGGTTATGCTGGATTCGTTCCGGCTAAAACTCAACTACTTTGCGGGGCGTTATGACACGACATCGGTGCCCCGCCACGGCTAACCAGCGTGGGGAGGGCTACGCTCCCTCTCAGAACCTACTTATTATTATAATTGAAGATTATATAGTAGAATTAATACATAAAAATAATTGCAAAATAAAAATATTAGGCTAGTTAAGATTATTTGACGAGCCCATATTGGTCGAGTGGTTAAGAAGCTTAATTGTCTCAATATTTAACACAGGTGTTATAACAAAAAAAAACAGTCAATACACAGAGCTTGCTTAAACCATTACTATAAGTACTAAACCATAAGTACTAAAGTACGATAAATATTAAGTGATAAATCACTTAAATTTTAAGAAATTTTCGATCTGTTTTACCTTACCTTTAGGAGCTGTGGATTTTGAATAAATAATAAATAATATTAGCCTAAAACTTTACTTCTAAAAGAAAATCTGAAATTAATCGTTACCATGACAACATTATCATTTGCTTAGGGTGTTAATAACATACGCTTGGGATGTCCTAAGATCCGTAATCACTATAAAACAGTATAACTTGAGCTCGTTTGTCACCGGATCTAATAGAGGTTTTTGCCTAATGCCTTCATTCTTTCCTCGTCACTTTTTGTCCGTAGCTCACTTATTTGTCTCACTGGGCGGAATTTCGGGGTCCGACAGCCTTGGCCCTAATTAGAGTCAATGACCGTGCCAGAATTCTTGCAGCTTTCTAACAATTTCATTCCATATACACTATGTGGCTGACATATAATACGTCAAAACTTCTAACGCTTTGCTCTGAATTATTTGGCTGGGTGGTTGACCGAGTTCTTTATCCATAGGCACTATTCTTACCTCCATGCTTTTTACTTGTCCATACAGCTACTATACTATCCATACTATCCTTACTACTATTATAAATGTGAATGTGAGTTTGTCTGTTTGTTTGTTACGCTTTCACGCAAAAACTACTGAACCATCATCATGAAATTTTGCATACACGTTGTCTGGGACACCAGAAAGGACATAACCTTTCATCGTTCAACGCGGATGAAGTCGCGGGCACCAGATAGTAATGTGAAAGTAACTCTGTCTGCATGTCTGCTACCTTATCTTGTACACATTGCTTTACATACACATTGTCAGCGATGCAGAAAAGGACATAAAGTACCTTTCATTCAGAAAAAAAAACTGTTTCCAAGGAATCAATTAAGATAAAATAAAAAACTAACGCCTGGCCAAAGTGTTACAGCAACAAGAACTACGCGAAAAAAGTCGCGGTCACCTTAAGAAAATTATCGTAATTTTCTTTATTAAATATATACTGATTCTTTTCCATGGTCATCAAGCGTATTGATTAACTTATTAGGTATTAATACTTTTATTAGACAAAGCTCCTGGGAAATAAGTGAAGTTAATAAAACAACAAACCTGTAGGAATTTATTCCGTCCAATAAAATCTTGCCTTATGAGAAAATATATTTCTAGACTTCGCAACCAATCAAACATCTAATACGTTTTTATACACAATGGATTCATACACAAATGGAATTCCTTAAATAAATCCTTAATCCTTAAATCCTTAGGAAGACTTGCCCGAGATAACGGCCGCTGTTATGTCATTGAAGTAACAATAACTCTTTTTAACAAAAAATAAACTGAATTCAAATCGCCTCATAATCTTTTCTCATAGATGCCATTGTCAGAACTAGACCAAATTGAAATGGGACCACACGGGCTTTCAAATAAATAAAGAATCATCAACATCGTTCCACCCAGTCGAAAGGTATGAGGTAACAAACATAAAAAGAAATACAGTCGAATTGAGAACGTCCTCCTTTTTGGAAGTCGGTTGAAAAAGAACATGAGTAAGTACCTACCTCTATGTCTTTGATTTTAGTGAATTATAAAAAACACCGCGGGTATTAGTAATTCGAAAATCGATTATTCCAAATCATATCACATTATAAAAGTTATGACGCTGAAGAATAAATCGCATTTCGAGCATCGTTTGTACTTTTCAAACTTAACTTGGAGTGACGGATACAAACGATCGTCGAGATGCGTTTTTTATAAAATTTACGTTCATCAGGTAAGTTTTTTTTAGATTAGGCTCTTGTTATTGTTATACATTATCTATGTATGTTAATGTTGTCAGATATGCTTACAATCCACAACAACTTTGATAGTTAACAACGCCAAGCTACGCTAGAGGGGTTACAATTATCCCATCCAATTACCAGAGCCCATTACACCTTCACTATCCCTTATCCTTAATACTTCTATGGTCGGCATCGCACTTGCAGGCCGGTAGACGGTAGCCACCTACCATCAATGGGACTGTCAACCTGTCACTCGACCTTAACATCAAAAGTGCACTATACCGTTATATAACGTTAATATCGTTATTTATCGTCATAGGTATATCGTTTATTTTAAAAGTGGTTTAAATAGACGATAAGTATGTGATTCAGATTCTCACACCAGAGCCAACTATTACTTTACCATATCGATATACACCAAAGCAACACTGAGATATTTTGCTAAATTGACGATTTTTTGTTGTCTCACAAAAAATATTCTAAAACATGGGTTCTATCTGAGTAATGTGCTCAGGTTTTTGCCTACGATATTGAAGTAACTTGCACTATTTCATTTTAAAGAAAAAAAAAATCAATTTCAAGAAAGCAACACTGGTTTAGAAAGATCTAAACACTGGTTTAGAAAGATATAAGATATACTCATTGACGATATATCTCACTGTTGCTTTGTGGTATCGATATCTTGGCTGATAGAAACAAGTTCAGTTTAGGTATAAATTGTAACATTTTCAACTGTCGTCCTTACTAGAAATTTGATTTCGCTGTTTATGGCGCTAATACGAAAATTGTTCTATTATAAAGGTATATTCCGTTGAGAACGAAGCACCTATAAAAGTTATGGCACAATAAAAATAGGTGCTCGTATATTGAAGCTAATCACGTGAATGGCATTGAATGACATTGTTATAGAGCAATTAAATACTTGTATTTATACGTCTAGTCGTTAGTGTTTTCCACCCCTTTGTGATTTAGATCTGCGATAGAACGTGACTGTAGTTTAACTACAGTATCATTATGATACTGTAGTTAAACTAAAAGCCTGCTGAAAAGTATATTATATACCTTATTTGCCTATTCGCAATAAGTTATACGTAACATTTAGGACCTATTATATATGTCGTTCAAGCATCTGTTAGTTGTCTACTTAGTGCATTAGTTTCAAAAGGAACTAAGAGATAAAGGAATGACGTTGAAAACTGACGAAGGTTTTCGTACCCCGACTGTACTTTCAAAATAAATCCACTCCCTAACAGGGGTCGAAAATTAGTATGGACCCTATTCAGTAAGACTAAGCCTATAGAGGTTTTGAAGATTAAATTTGTGAAATTGATATTTTTGAATTGCAAGATTCATGCCATCATTTCACGGTGGTTTTTCTGTAAGAGGGGGGTTCATTGATATCAGACGGATTGCTTAATTTATGACTTGCAACCCTTATGACCTGTCACACCTATACATGAAAATTTTAGAATTGTCAAGTCAAGTTTAGAATTGCCGGTTATTGCAAATGAATATCCTGTTGCAATAACCAGCAATCGTTGGAAATGACGTTTGAGTGACATCCGCATATCTACGCGTATGATATAGGTACGGATACGGAGACCTTAACGCTTAAAAGGCCTCCATTAGATGGACCGCGGAAAAGCAATGGATACGGCAGGTCATGTACCATTGTGATGTAAAGGGGACAACCTATACAAAGCTACATTATTAGCAAGTGACATAGGCTATCTACACTAATATTATAAGAGAGAAGATTTGTATGTTTGTAGTATAAATTCAAAAACTGTGGACCGATTTTTAAAATTCTTTTATCTATAGAAAGCTACATTATCAGCAACCATGTAACTTAAACTTAACTTAATAAAATGAGCGATAATTTATAAAGTTATGCGCGCGAAGTCGCGTGCAACATCTAGTATATAATAAAATTGCCAGCATTTTTCAATGATTGTATGAAATATTCATAAAATATTTATAAACACTCATGCGGATCTCGATGAAAGAAATTGCTGCAAACATTTTGAGGACTACGCAAATAAAGAAAGCTCGCTCTTTTTACGTTCTGACGCGAGAGCTTATACGCGCAGCTTTTCTTACTACCTACTCTTAGTATTACCCACCAACGCCCGAACAAAGGACTGAGGGTAGCAACATATTTATTTGCCCAAATGGGTGTCTGAGATAAGAGAGTTATTAAATATGTCATTAAGTATTACTTATCATTGTGACCATTCAAGAAAAACTTGATATATTTAATGCAGAATGATTGTCTTTTAGGGATTTAATCAAAGCAGAGTTAGTGTACTTAATATTTTTTCTAGAAATATAAACAAAATATAATGTTGGGCGTCACTTTGACAAAGGGTGAGAGGAGGTCGCGGTCGTGACCTGAGATGTGTTGTTAGCACGCAACACTAAATGTTGAGGTTACATGAAAAGGAAAAAAAAAAAAACAACAAAATATATTTCATGCATTCATTTGGAATGCAGAATTTTAAAGGGTGAAGGAACAGAAACTTATTTTATTCCATTATTATTTAGAGATTAATCCAAATATACACTACCTAAATTATTTCTGTCCGTACTCTCCGGGTTTAATTTAATTTTTCAAAATAAATTCTGTCAATTGTAACTATTTTTAAAGTGCATTTTTTTTCTAAAAAATATAATTCAAAAAAGTGACCCCGGGAAACATTTTTGAAAACAATAACTACATATATAAATTTTATTGTAGAAAATTTCTCATATCTACTTACTTACTAGAAAATTATTACTTAAACTTAACCGGTGAATTTGGCCTTTTAAATGACCTGCACTAATGTTGTTACCAGGTAAAGAGACTCAGGTGGCAGGACGCCTGGGATGTAGGCTTAAGCGATTTCCCTCTGCCTAAAAGCTGCCATGTTACGGCAATAAAGTCTAGCTCAACTTTAAAACAGCTCTTGTTTAGAATACTTTAGTTTGTCGGGGTGAATAGCCAAACAATTTAGAGGGTAAATTGCCAGCAAAGTTTGCCAATACACTTATGCAACCATTTTGTACAATGTTTATGTAATACTAAGAAGGCATTAGTTGTTTGAAATTGCATTCTAAATGCAAAATGATACTGTTTCAGCTACAAACCTCTGGAAGAAATTTCACTCGAGTCGCTTTATAAATAAGAAAGGTTATTTGAATTAATTTTTTATGCAAAAATAAGTTGTTTTCTTAACAATGATTGTTATTAGTTAAACAGAGTTAATGTAAAGTTAATGCAATTGGACTTTTTATACCATTTAATAACTAACTAAATATACAACACAATAACAATGTAGCCCATATTTGTATTTTGTTTTTATCTATTTCGATGAAATTGTCACATGCTTCAGTTACTAATTATTACATTTTACCTTCACACAAATGTGATTGATTATCATCAAAATTAAATAAAGGTATGAAAGTTATGTAAAAAATATTTAAGTACCTAATTTACTTTCACTCCTTAAATTTTCACTGACGACGCAATATACATAGAATAAAAAAGAACTAGTTGAATAAAAAACCAAGTATCCAATACGACGGATATTGCTAATAAAAAAAGTGAAAGAGAATTTTCTACGAAATTCTCTTTTAAATGAGCAATATAAAATCCCGATACCAGTATACATTCGTGCTCACGTTATAATTAAAAGATCCGTACATCGTACGGTTTCCGACTGGAACTGTAACAGTGAAATGGTTCTCTCAGTAAGCTACTGTTATACTAAACATTATATTTGTGTACCAGTACCGAAGTGCATACAATTTTTAATAGTTTACTTTACAATAAACACTTTTGACATGAATATGTCGTTAAATTTGCTTCCACAGAGGGAGGCAGTTCAGGAAAGGGATGATAACAAAATCTAGGGACACAGTTTGTTGTTGCAGTGGGGCAGTGGCTGGCTTCGATAACTACGATGTACTGTAGCTACATATTTATCATCTAAATCCAAAATTTCATCCAATAAACTATAGATAAGATTTTTTTAACGGTTTTATACTTTTGAGGATATCTCAGAGTTTCAAATTAGGCTAGTGTTCTGCAGCGATAACTGTTTGGTGACAGTACTATCATCCCTTTAAATGGATAAGGGATGCTAGTGCCTATTCACTTGTGGTATTGTCCCTCCTGGTGTAGTTTCTTTATCTTATATAAAAATTCTTAGGACGTGTATATTATCTGCCTGCCATTTATTAATGCTGCCTGCTCATATTTTTTTTTTGTAGCGGCACCACAGTCGTCACAGCGATAAAGGTGTCAGATTCAGGTTCGGATTTCAGGTGTTATATTTTTTATTTTTCAACGAGTACGAAGTCGAATGTGTTTTTTTTAGGAGGGGAGATGAGATTTATGCACTATCGCACTACGCACTATTTACGGGGAGGGGGAGGAAGGATAAGTCACTTTACCGGGAATACCTACTAAAACCCCTCCCCATTACACCATCAGCGGTGGTATGTGGGTCCGAGATCACAGCGAGGCTTTGTCCTCGGATGCCCATTCACCGCCATCTATATATCCGCTTCGGAAAGAGTCAGTCTGCCTGACACCCTTATTAAATAGTGACAGTAGGTCTGTACTGTGTTTGATATGTATTGAGCATCGCTATAGTAGGCGAGCTGCAAGCGGCAGCGGTGGTTAATGCAATGAAGTCCAGCCCGAGTCAATTCAATGCGGTCGCACACTACTCGCCTACTATTAGGTGTTAACCTGTAGTAGAAATGCGGTCGTTCGAAATAGACACGCGATACACTTTACTTATAAATCTCTGTATCTGTGTCAACCTGGTGCATATATTACATACATTTTGTCCTACTTCTACTACTAAAATTTTCATTGAAAGAAAGAGCGTTAAACGAGGAAAGCTTTCATATATAATTTACAGAAAAAACTTGCATCCGTGCAAAGTCGGGATCGGATTACTAGTTTGATAATATAAAACACTCCAATATTTTCTCTACTTTTATCTACTTGTCTATTAGTAGTTATATGACTTTACTGTCCTTGGATTTGAAATCAATTTATCATTACACACGAGTAAGTTTCAAACTTTCACAAACTCATATACTAACAGGAATTAACTAAATTAAATTTAAAAGAAAGAAATACTAAGATTTATTTTTTAGACAAATTTTAAAAATAAAAATCCTATTTATAATTTATAGGAACACAAATGGAATATTAAAATTAATTTCCGAGTATTGGAGATAAAATATAAGAGAAATCTGTTTAAAGATTAAAAAAGAGTTCCTTGAAAAGAAAATCCACGTTATATTTATTTCATAACTTATTTATGGCAAGGATTAATTTTAATAATAAGTCTGGATATTATCTTGATTGAAGTAACTGTAAATTTTATGTAAAAGTCGCCAGGCCGAGGATCGGCTTGATGGTATAGGTGGCTATACCGCCGTCTATAACATAAGCAACGCCACAAACACTGTAAGTAGGAAGGGATAGGGAATAGGGAAGATTAGAAAAGGATAAGGGGCTCTGGCATCCCTTACCTACTCACTCACCGAAACACAACAGCAAAAATTATGTTATAAATATCAAGGTGGTCTTCTTTAAGAGGGGCTGTTACGGTTACTTGCTAGATCTAGACCAGAGACAACATTGAAAAGTTCATCTCCAAGGTTGGCCCTACCGGGAATCGAACTCGGGATCCTTGAGACAGCTATGTTCGACGAATGGGCTCGTTTTCAAGGCCTAACAGGTCTTCTAAGTAAACAGGTGTTATAGTATCTAATATAAATAATAATAATATGATCTTATTTTTTTTGTAAAGAGCCTCTTAGTCAAAGTTTATAAAATTATAACAATTATAATAATAGAAATAGGTATATTAATTTTGAACGAAGTTTTTAATTTCAGTTCTCATCTTGTAAATTATCTTCTTACTAATATAATAGTAGAAGAGACTAAGAGGCAACTTTTTTACTGGATACTGGAGCGAGTCAGATTTTCATATTATAGACGGTTCAGCCTGAATTCGTGAACGTACAGTTTATTAATCTAATTATTTTTTAAATTTTCATAACACAGCGTCTACAAACTTTTGAACGCCTGTAGACGCTTACCCCACCGTTGAATAGGAAAACTTCATAATAAACCCTTTTTTCTTCCTACCATCTAATCTTCAAAATTCAATAAGTCCCCACGACTCTCGAGTAACCACATTTAGCATTGTGGGCTCCCTTGCCATAATGTTACGTAACTGCATTTCAGTGTTCTCTATAACACAGTACAGCCATCTGCATCGCGTCGTCACCGTAATTTGCCACTTACTATTATTTTACGAGTAAGTTGCCGCTAAATACCGCGATAATTGTAGTAGAGGGGTCTCAAATTTACAATTTCGTCTGGAAATATCTTCCTTTCCCATTGTAGTTGGGTGTAAAACGAAAGTTAGCTCTGGGGTGCATTTGTAAAGTAGTGACAGCGCATACACAAGCTATTCCCTATGCCTTACCACTTATACTATAATCAATCAATCAATCATCATTAATATTAATATTAATTAATTAATCAATACTAATAATAAATCTGTAAGGAGTAAGTTACTTACTTCACTTGTTTTCAGAGATATCGTGTTTATAGGCTCTATACATAATATTAAAACTAAATTGACGATTTTTAGATTTTTTTCTGCATGTATGTATGTATGTTCCTCCATAACTTCATAAACGAATTAACTGATTTTCATGGAACTTGGTAGATAAACATTTAGATGTAAAGGGCACAGGATAGGCTACTTTTTTCTTTTTAAACGCGGACATAAAATATTACATAAAAATCGAGATAATATCCAGCCATCATCCAGCCTTATTATTGAAATTATTCCATGCCATAAATGCATGTTGTTGAAAAAAAATAACAGATTAATGATAGTTTATGTATGTACAGTCGCGGTAAAAAGGTTCGTCACCTTAAAGTCGACTATTGCTTGCACCAGGCAATTATTCATTTCAAACGTCTGTCAATTGTCTACTTAGTGGTTTAGTTCCAAAAGAAACAAAATATTGCATAAACTAAGATAAAGGAATGAATTTAAAAATTTACGAAGGTTTTCCTAACCTGATTGTAAAGTCGGGGTACGAAAACCTTCGTCAGTTTTCAAATTCATTTCTTTATCAAATCGTAGACTCTTAGTACTTTTTGAAACTAAATCACTAAACAGCCAACTGACAGACGTTAGAAATGAAATTTTGGTATCACTGACAATTCTGCTGGTGCAAGCAAATGTCGACTTAAAGGTGACGAACCTCTTCTTACCCCGATTGTACAATAAACACTTTAAGAAACGATTCTTGGATATATATTTATGCACTCTACATGTTTACAATTTTTTTAAATAGTTACGAATAATCCTATAATAATAATATATATATATATATATATCAAGGTTAATAGACCGTCTGAAAACAGCCTTTTAAACAAGCTTCAACGATCACTTAACAAGACAGGGGTTAAGATGACGCAGGATCACGCGTTAGAACAAAGATGGGATAATTTTGCGTTTAATACCGAACTAAGAGGAGATAAAATCAATTCTAAAGGTTCGAATGGGTTCAATTGAATGTGGTGCTTCCAATCTACTATTATTATTAAGTGGCTCCGACATTGTTTGAAATGTTTCTTCAATATTATATATATAAGTAAACACATTGTGTCTAAGTAAGTTATTAAAACCTACCAAGTTAGAAGTTACGTGTCATGAAATCTGTTATATAACTGATTTCTTATTATAGTTTGCTTAACATGGCTTACTATTGGATATAATTTATGTTAATAATGTGAGTTAGGTTTGAATAGGGTGTTATTCAATTGGTGTCTCATAAGACTTTCAATTCATTCAGACTTACGTATTACCTATTACTTTATTTTTTTTCAACATTATTTAATTCAAGTAAAAAATTACTTGAATTGAATATTCTCTTACACCATTCGCTTGAGTGATAGTAAGAAAATTATTATTTTGTTCACAAAAATCTCAAGATTATATACATACTTGAAGTTCCCCTTAGTAACACAACTGGTATCGGTCAATAAAAGTCGCATTTATTATGAAATATGAATAACTATACAGTTTATGATTGTACTTATGGTACCAATTACAGTGGCATAGCTGTAACGAACTCATAGCGCGACCCTCAAGTGGTCGCCACCTGCGTCGGAGGGCTTAAGCGGGTCGCGAGAGCCCTTATAAAGGGAGAGACATGTTGACAGGTCGTCTTCACAATATACTGTTAGATAGAGTGGGCAACGCGTCACTCCATACATAACAAATCATTCTAAATTAGCTCCTATTGTCATATATTTAAGGTGTTCTATGTATGCTCCTACATTCCTAGCATAAGGAGAGAAGAATATAACATTATATCGCCTCAGTTTTTGCTCTAGCTTATAGATTTCCACAAAGGGATAATGATAATGCAACGCTTATTTTCATTATATTTTTATTTAAAAGGAAAACCTTAAAGTGTTTTAAAATATTCTAATTTTTTTTAGTTTTTTTTAATGTAGGTAAAGGTACTTGTGGTTGTACAGTGGTCAAATGTCGACTATAAATTCAGTTAGGTATTAAATCATCATTTTTGAGGCACTATTCAATTATTGTTCCTACTCTGTACGTAAATATACACGAATCCCTTTCTGCCATCCTTTATAAAATAAAATACAAACGCTCAATATGTTGAATCAAACAAAACTGAGAGTTTTTGCCGGTGGCTAAAAAATATGGACATACCATATTTATGATGATAATGACATTAATAATGATATGGACATACCACAATATAATAATGACATTAATGCAGTTTTTCGTAATAGATATCATCAGACTTAATTACACCATATTATGTTATACTGAGGGTGGGATTCCAAAGCATGAATTGAAAAGTATTTATGATTAAGACGTCGACCGTATAAGCCTGTTTCCTAGAAGCCTTCCAAGTTACCTGCTTAGACATTAAAGAAACGGAGCCAATACCGTCTTTAGTGTAAGTTAAGCCGTTCAATTCCCCAAAGTAATGGGTTTGTTTAAAAATGCTTCCAACACAGTTTTATGAAGAAATTTCTCGGCGGATATCTTTGCATATTTGGTGATACATACAGTAAGGTGAATAGTTCTCTTCGAAGAAAAACTAAATAAATAAAAACTCGAAAATGCAACGACAAATCGAGAAAAAGATGATGAAAGAGGAAACATCAGAAAGAGAATGACAATTTAATTTCCTATTAGAAAGACCAAAACAAAATAGCGACTAATAGGATCTCCTATTCATAATTTACAATTTGTTTAATGATACCCTTATGTAAAAGACATTCTATAAATTTATACTAATATTATAAATAAATAAGATAGTATGTTTGTAATGAATAAACTCAAAAAATACGGGACCGATTTAAAAAAAAAAACACTTGTAGAAAGTTACGTTATCAGTGAGTAACATAGCCCATATTTTATAAAGTTACGCGGGCGAAGTCGCGTGCAAGAGCTAGTAAAAATAAATGAAGCTCCAAATGTTTACTACCTTTATCATTTAATCTACATTTAGTTCTCAATCGTACCGTACCTATAGGTTAAAAATTATTAAATTACATAAATAATTAATTTTAATAAATCTAATATACCTATTAACAGTTAGTAACAATAAGCGTAAGGCTCAGCTTTAATCTGAGTAGCACTAATAATTTTAATGATACATAAATATTAAACACTTGAATACTCAAAGAGAGCATGGGTCCGCAATTAATAAGCCCACGCACTACGCCAACGGCGCGGCAGTGTATGTGGATGGTAAGCTTTGGATCATTTTGAAATAAGTTTTATTGTACTTTGCATAGAATTCCAAATAGAATTAAACTCCACAATATACCTAGACCGCATGTATTGAGACAAAAAAAACATGTTGTATCTGAACGCCCCAGACATGCCACATTGGCTTTAGGCTTTATAATATCAAAAATAAATTTGTTAATAATCTACTATTACCTACATACTCGTATATTATTATAAATGCGAAAGTTTGTGAGGATATATGTTTGTTACCCTTTTACGCAAATCGGCTTAACAGATTGAATTTGGCACACATATAATTTATTACCTGGATTAATATATAGAATACTTTTTATCTTGGAAAAATGTTAAGTTCCCGAGGGATCGTCTAAAAAAGATAAAAAATTCGGATGGTGGTAAAAATGTGATCAGGCGTTATTTTACTTTAAAGGTACAATAAGTTTTCACATAAATTTATTTAACAAATTTATGAATTCAAAACAAATAGAGTCAGAGCTCAACAATGCGAAGGCATTTTACGCTGACTTCTTACAATTAATAAGGGATTTTATGTGTAAAATAGCGTTATGAAAGAAAAAGACTTTTCCTTCTTCTAGCTCCCAATTAACCAGCTATTTCTTTAGCCCACTTTTCTTTTACTACAGTGTTATTAAAATATATATTAAAATTTATTTAATCAATTCTAATTTATGATGAAGACGTCCGAACATGTAGAAACAGAATGAAAATTGGATTATTTGACAAGAGAAGCTTTTAATGGGTATTTTTTTAAAGAAATCTATAAGTTCGTTAGTTTGTGAAGATGAATAAATAATTGTTAGTCATTCATACTTAAACTGCTAAACGGTTTCAGATCAAAATCAGCACACAAACAGTTCTATAGGTCCGTACAGATTTCATTGAGAGAATATACTAAATATGTGTTTTACGCTTTCGTTTCGGCTATTCGTCTATCTACATGGTGTATAGAGCGTAAACTGTTGTTAGATAAAGCTTCACATACAAGTAGACTATGGCCTTTTTTTTACAAGAGGGATCCATTATGGATACCAACCAGCCTGGGGACAGACCGGTGGGTTATATCGGTCGGACACCCGCACCCAAATGGTAGTGGGGTAGAGCTACCGACTAAACCTCTTGGCGTCTTCCGCATCCACTAATAGGCGAAGTTGCGAGGTCGGACGAACACTCTTCGCAATTCCGCCGAGGTAGGCTATGGCCTAAGAAAATTTACATAGGACAACTATTATCAATATATCACCAATCAATCTGTAAGGGTTGGTCATGGAGTAAGTTATTTTTTTTTAGAGATGTCGTGTTTATTGGCTATACATGATACTGAAACTAAATTGACGATTTTTAGATTTTTTTTCTCTATGTACGGTATGTATGTTCCTCCATAACTCTTAAACAAATTAACTGATTTTCATGAAACTTGGTAGATAAACATTTTGACGTATACATATATAGGCTACTTTTTTCTTTTTCAACGCGGACGAAGTCGCGGGCAACAGCTAGTATCATAATAAGATCCTGTTAGATAACATCTCACAATAGTATAGTAAAAAATCAGTACTGGTACGTAGTAGTATTTAAAAGTGGATAAGTTAATAATATTTTATTTAATTTCCCCTTAGGTACATGTACATAGAGAGGCACAAACTCATCTGAAATTGCTTTTATTCCCAATAAAAATTTTAAATACCTTCGTGTAAGTTAATTCCACGCTATATTTTTACTGCAGCCTCGATGTAGGTTGAGCTATTACCTTTTAAGCTTGATTGTAGTTGGCTGCAACCAAACTTTAAAAATAGAGGAACACGGAATCGATTTACAGCATTACAAAAAAAACCCGAGAACTCGACGATACGGCTGGCAATAAAAGATTCGAATGCAGATACTTTCCGTGGAATAAGTAAATATTTTTAGTAGTGATGCCTCCGAGGGGAAGTCACGAGAAATAGTTTTATTGATGTCTTGAACGGCGTCTAGAGGAATTTACTTTTCATTACGATAGAAGTTTGTTCGCAAACAGTTCAACACTCGTTCCGTATCACGCAAAAACTTGTGTACACTCTTGTAGAAAAAACCGAAATAACTCTGTGCAAAAGAAAAAATTGGCTATCAGCATCGATTTGTTCCTGTTTATTTACTTCGGAAGCTTGTACAAACGGAACGTTGTAAATAAATAGAGGATGTAGGCTAAGTTCGGACCTTTTGGTTGTTTGTTAATAAATAATAATCGTTAGATAAATAACTTAGAAACTTTAGGCATTGATTTATTGCTATTCTTATTTGTTTTGTCTATCCACTGTTGGGTATTTTTAATTAAATGCTGTATATTTTTCTTGTTATTTAAACTAACATAAAATAATTAACTAGGGGTTCAAACAATATATCTTTAAAATTTTATATTATCTATGGTAAATAAAATATTTTGTCAGTTTTTTTTTCAACTCTTACGAAGTCGCGGGCACCAGATAGTTTGAAATATAAAGTCTTTAACTTTATTAAATGTAAAAAAGTTGTGAGAATAAACAAAGAAAAGCGAGAGGTCATAGCGGACTCCCTAAATCAATTAGACGAAGACGGTGCGTCCCCGACGGTTTAATAAGAAGTTACGAGGACTCTACGCTCAGCCATAAAATGTTGACCACTCGCGCAACGGGCGACCGACAATGGATACCCAGATAATGGAAAATTGTCTAAAAAGATTTTTTTTATTATAACCCACTGGTGTCCACTTTAGTTCGTGAAGAGAATTTGTGGCTATTTTCTTTCATTCTATTCATTGTGAGTGCGTCCGAATTTTTGTCGGTTCAATGGGTTCAGTGTTCCAAATCGTTTCAAATATGAACTGCTTTTTAAAAAATTGTACGTACAATGTTCGACTACTTTGAAATAATTATGTATACTCCAGTAATGTTACAAAGAGCTCTTACTCAAAAACTTATAAACAGGATTTTTCTTTATTGTAAGTTTCATTTTCTCAGCCGTAGGACGTCCACTGCTGGACATAGGCCTCCTCACAATTTTCCAAAAAGACCGGTCAGACGCAGTCTAAATCCATCGTCGACCTGGCCTTTATTTGATCTGTTTTCCTCGAGTGTGGACATACTACGCTGCACTTGCTGGTTCGTGGCTTCCATTCGAGAACCTTCCAGCCCCAGCGGCCGTCGGCTCTCCTTACTGTGTCCTGCTTACTGCTACTACGGATCCTCATTCCTGTTTCGACCTAAACGTATAACTCTCTCCTTAGCTCAGTTAGCGACGTTGAGATTGTTTCCTAGACGTTAGGCCTACGAATAAATTTATTCGTAGACGTAGGCCTATAGTTAGAGACCATTATTCATCACCATATATATGTACCATCACTGCTAACACACATTGGTTGAAAAATTTTGTTTTAAGGCACTGAGGAATTATTATCACTTATACAGTTGGATGTTGTAGTTAAGTAATGTTAGTTATGTAGAAATTTAATTGCTATATCACACGAGGACTAAACGATTAATAATTTTTTGGCATACCTACTTATATGAATGGATAATCGAATCCGTTGGATATAATATAAATATAATACGCTCAAAGAAAATATTACTCGCAAGGTACACGCGCGTATTCAAGTAAAACACACTGACTCAGCCAAATCCCTATTTTTTGACATTTACTATGGATTTATCTAAATCGGTTTACCTTACTAATAAAAGTTATTAAGCTTATCATATCATTTTGGAACATGTTGAGACGAAATATAGCTGTGTGTATTGTCACGCAAACAAAACAACATTTGATTACATTATTGTGTGTAACGTCACAAGTGCCTGCCTAAGTCAACTTAGTGGCAGTCGAGCATTTTATTAAACCTTTTAAGACGCCCCTGACTTCTCGCTAATTGATTTAACAGCACGACATGAGAAATTTTAAGGACGTTAAACACGCGACTCTTATCATACTCAATAGTAGAAAAGGTGACTCTTAAAGAAGAAATAATAGTATTGTTCTCGTGAAATATCTTTAGAAATAAAATTAGTGAGAAATATTAGCAATTTCACAGTATCAAAATTCTGAAGCTGTTAAAATGTTTTTGTATTCATTTCGATATTTTAGTAAGTACTATTACATTCTTTTGTAAAGTGTCATACAGAAAATAAGAGCTTTGTTTGAAATTCCTTGTTAACGGTTACTTTATAGAATTTAATTATAACGAGTGAAATATTTTATAAAATCATATGTTGAAAGCTGTTTTTTTTGACAGATGATATTATACATAATATTAGTATTATTTTTCCACTTCTACAAACATTAGCGTTTCTTAGACAAACGTGATGTTGTATATGACGAATTTTTAGAAGTAGCCGCCTTAAGACTTAAGACCTTTAGCTTTTTCTAAGCACAGAAACAAAACGATGGGAATAGAATTTTCAAACGATTAATAAAAGCTCATTGACACTGGCTGTCTTTGAAGAAACATAAGGTGAGTTGATTAAATAGGACAGCTCGGTGCACGGAGGGCATTTAAACGCAAGGGAAGCAGAAAACGACGGAAGAAAAATGAATGATTACGGCAAAAAGGGCCATCAAAACGAATGATAAACGAGCTTAATCCGAGTCCCCCCCATCCTTGTTTTATTACCGTTGGACGATTGTAAAAACGTATTAGTGGGCGGCCACAGAGACGACTGGCGAACAATCTATGACACTTCAGTTAGCCTTTTTACAACCACCGGGGGATATTGCATTAATTTATTACACCTATATTGGTCGTACATCGATAGGAATATGCGAACTATGAGGTTTCTTTTTTCAATGTGCTGCTGGTGTTTCATTTCAGGTTGTATTTAACGTTATTAGGTAATTCTACCAATCAATACTAATAATAAACCTGTAAGGGTTGGTATTGTAAGTAAGTTATTGTTTTCAGAGACATCGTGTATCTCTATTACATGACACTGAAACTAAATTGACGATTTTTAGATTTTTTTCTATAATGTATGTATACACATGACGTACAGGCCACAGGATAAGCTACTTTTTTCTTTTTCAACTCGGACGAAACCGCGGGCACCAGCTAGTATGTATTATAAGTTTGTGACTAATAATAATTATCACTATGATATGAGTATATTTTGCCAATATTTTTAAATATAAGATGCTAACATTATAAATGTGGAAGTAACTTTGTATGCCTTTCTGCATGTTACCTTTTCACGCCTTAGTTACTCAACTGATCGTCATGAAATTTTACATAAATACAATGTAATGAAACAATGGATACCTAAAAATAGTCAGAACCAGAAAAATGTATGCATAAACCCCGGGATGAAATAATAATAAAAAGATTATATGGATGCAAGAGCTAATCCTACAAAGAGGTTTTCCTAATGGAACTTTGCATCAAAACAAAAATGTTAAAATTAAAAAGATGGACTTATATACAATTTATTGCTAAACGTGCCAGACTACAAATACAAGAGTGATATTACATTTTGCCAATATAGCTTCAAGCTTTGAAAGGCTTAGGGCCTCTTTCACCAACTACAAGTAAAGTGTTGATTAGTTATACATATACCTTTAGAAAGAATTTAATGTTTTATTAATAATATAATGAAAAGATAAAATACAGGCAGACAGACAAAGTTACTTTCACATTTATAATGTTAGCATGGATATCTTATATATTATTTATTTGGCCAAAAACACTCATATCTAATGATCCTTATTGCTGTTATTTTACTGCTGTGGCCTATGCCAAACGGTTTTGGATTTCGCCTGACTTTACAATTGCATAATTGCACTCGGTTTACTGCATCCTTCGATTGGCGATTTTTTGACATTGGAAATGTCTTTTCGTACGCTTCAGTATAGGCCCCGATTTTACGAAAAAGTGCGATCATCTCACATTTCGGAGAGTTGTAGAGATATGATATTCAAAAAGAGCTCAAAAGACGCGCATTCACGAGAACTGTAAGGTACAAAAAGAATTTTTCGAAAAAGTCAAAAACGAAAAAGTTATGGCGGAAATAGTGAAAAAGATTTGATTTTTTTTTCCGAATTTTTGATTTTGGCGCTCGATATTTTGGAAACGAAGAATGATATCAAAAATTTGAGAAAACTTCTCTGGACAATTTAGTCGCCTACAATTTGAGTCTAAAAGAAAGACGATCGGGTTAAGGGTTTGCCCTGTAGCTTAACTTTTTTGAAAGAAGTCAACAAGTCGGAACAACATAATTTCAAATTCCGTAGATTCATTTCCAATGTCGAGCACATTAGTCGTGTGCGATTTTTTTATTATTATTTTCTTTTTAATATTTGGAACTTTTACCGTACAAACAAAGGTTCATCCCGATCAGCACGATCATCCCCGGTAACCGGTGACTTGAAATGACAGTTAGCCTACTTGACAGATGGTGAAAGGGGCCCTAAGCAATATATGTATTCTTTGTATTATTTTTACTCTGAAGTATGAACAAAGCACTGGTTGCCTTTTTTCTTTAATATTTTCTTTTTCTATGCACATTGTATTCGCCACGTATCCTTCTACGAGTATACCAACCAGAGTAGCACTTTTATGTTTTCTGTTTATGTACATTGTACACCTAGGTGATTGCACTTCTTATACTGAAAACTAGCGGCCCACCCCGGCTTCGCACGGATATTTTCTGCAAATCATATACAATACCTTCCTCGTTGATCTCTCCTTTCACCAGTAAAAATCATATCGAAATCCGATGGGTGGTTTAGAGAAGTTAGCTGAGAAATAGACAGAGGCGGACAGCGACTTTACTAATAATAATATATAAATGCGAAAGATTGTATGGATGTATGGATGTTTGTTACTCTTTCACGCTAACCGATCACAATGAAATTTTGCATACACGTTTAGAAAGGACCCATTTCCGCGTAACTTTAAATGAAATATACCCATGTATATTTTATTTAATCGAATTCGCCTGCAGCAGCTAGTATTATAAATGCGAAAGTTTGTATGGATGTTTGTTACTCTTTCACGGCAAAAACTACAAAACTGAACTAGTATAATATACAACTAGCTGGTGCCCGCGACTTCGTCCGCGTTGAACGATGGAGGGTACCCATGTCCTTTCTACTGTCCCAGACAAAGTGTATGCAAAATTTCATGGTGATCGGTTTAATTGTAATATTTATAGAAATAAATGACATGAGCCGATTGCATTAACTATTGCGTTCTGAAATTAACTAAACATTTCTATACATTAATTAAAAACAGTTTAATCGGCAGTTTTGGAAGCTCTCTTAATCTCTGAAATAGAGAATTGCGTTGAAAATTTCTACTTTATAAACACTGACTCGTTAGAATTCACTAATTGCGAAAATCACAGCTCCAGCCAGACTTAATTCTGTTCTCGGAGCACGAACGTCAATGAACAAACACAAATAATTTAGCGAGTGTTATTTTTAATATACTCAGTTCCTTTGCGTTACATACAAGTTAATTCACATAAAAATGTAATAATATGTATATCTAGAATTATAAGCACCTTACTTAAGCAATATTCCAATAATATATCTTCTGTGTACATTTTTTTCTTTTTTTTTAATACATTTTTTTTTAAGTTAAGTAAGATGAATTTATATGTCATTGGATTTTAGACCTTTGTTCTTATAAGATAGATGGAAGTTCCATTGCTGAAAAATGTTAAAATGAATAAATAAACCTATGTTTCAGACTCAGATAAAATAAGATATAAAGATAGAGCTTCAAAGCGAGGTGAAGCGGTATTTGCAGTGTACATACATGGTTACACGCACAAAAATGCAATCAAACTATGTCTCTCCTTATATTAAGCATATTAACTATACTAGCTGGCGCCCGCGACTTCGTCCGCGTTGAAATAGAAAAAAGTAGCCTACCCTGTGTCCTGTAGGTCTAAATGTTTATCTATCAAGTTTCATGAATCAGTTAATTCGATTAAGAGTTATACATACATAGGTACATACATACATACAATACCTACACTTACAGATTTATTATTAGTATTGATGGTTGATTAATTAGTGAAAATGCTTAATTGCATAGCGAAAGGTGTAATAAATAGTCTCCAAAAAAAAAAAAACAAGATAGAATCACATTTCACACGTGAGTAAATTTGGAAACCAATATTTTCAGTAAAAATAAACAAAAATTGAAGTTATAGATTGGAACACAAAATCTGAATACATTAAACGGCCTACGCGCACATGTTTATAAAAGCGGCTTCACTGTGGTCCGCAAAATTCTATCTATAGTTCTTTTTTGGTCTGAGGTTTCAGATCCCCGTGATTCAATATAGGTACTTTGCAGCAATTTCGTCAGTGTCACTGAAAAGATATGAAATGTTTTATTCAAGGCTGTTAGTTTCAAGCGTAACCGTATTAGCAAAATGCAATTAGCAAAAGTGTCTACGAGGGGAAATTCAATTTTTTTAAAATGTTTTATACGTATAATATAACGAGAAGTATGCCGGGGTCGCCGCAGGTTTTACGTGTTGTGCACAATGCATGTGCGCCCAGATGAAAATGTTGAAATATTTTATGACGTCTAACGGTACCAATGAAAAAGCGACCTTATGCGTTTAGTCATATGTTGTATTTTATTTTTATAATACTTTATTGACAGACGATATATATATCGACTAAGTACGATGAATGAAATAAGTTTATTTCTAAGTTTATATAGCTTGATTACGAAAATATTATAATTTCATAAACTATTATTTAAATGAAACGAATAAAAGTAATAATATAGGAAAAAAAGCAAATGAATATAGCTTTCGTTCTACACGTGACCGAAGTTTTAATTCTCGATTTAATATGTAGGAGAACTAAAGAATCACTCTGTAAATGTGATAAATAAGTTACCAGAGTTTAGTAGATTAGAACGATACCTGGATTTTGTATAAAATAAAAATGGTGAGTTACAGTCGCAATATATTTGTCTATTAAAACTTCTAAAAGAGTAAAGTTTTATGATGGTTTTCAGTATTTTTTATCAATTTATGTCACGTTTTATATGTGACGAATGTGGGACTATAGAAAAATATTTATTTTTCTTTGAACTCAGCACTTTTCGATCTGTTATTTAGTAACTAAGCTTATCAATTATAAACATTTAGATAAACATTTAGACATACATGACACAGGATAGGCTAATTTTTTCTTGTTCAACAAGTTTTTTACGCGGAAAAAACATTCCCCCTGGACAACTACCTTATCACACTCGGTTACGAACGAAGAACAATTCCACTCAGATAACTAGTTTTCTTCGCGGAAGACACTTTCCCCCTAGACAACTGGTAGCTAAACTCGGTTAAGAATATGGAATTCTAATTCCTATTATAGAGATATTCATATACACATACGTTTATATGGGTGGATCTCCGTGGATAGTGCGCCTAGTTAACCAGTTATCAAACTTGGTTGTCTGGGTGGAACAAACCCAAAATTTTTGTAAAGTCAAGTATTTTTTTATATTCTGATTGGTCTGTTAATTCTATACGTGATACCCTAGCTACTTTTGAAAGTCAGCCTTTGTTGCTTACAACAAAATTTGTTACTGAGAAATCCAAAGTTTTACCTATGTATTCCCACAACTACAAGTGTAGCCTAAATTACAGTTTACGAACAATTACCGCCATAATTTCATTAATTCGGGGCAGATTCTATCTTTGATCCTCAAAGTTAGCACTGCTGGAACACATGTTTAATTTTGTAATAAACAAGTCCTAAGTCTTGATGTAATCTTGTACTTTGAGATTCAAGTTTCTTTAGGTTGTTACTAAACTGTTATTTATATTTTGTCTCTTAGATTTTTTTTTGCAGAAACTCTCTTGATCTTCTTTAATTAAGATTGTTTGTAACAACTAGTTGGTGCCTGCAACTTCATCTGATTAAAAGTGCAATGCAACTGATTAAAAGTTATTTAATCTTTTTGGAGGTTTTTGCACGCTAGTGCACAAGCACACAGATAAACTAACATGCAATTTATGTAAATAAAAAAAATTACAACTAACGCGCCGAAACTGTTCGCGTGGCATTGTTTATTGCAGAATAATTAGAAAAAAAAAGTATCCGAACGAAAAAAAAAGTTTTCAAATTTAAATTGGGAAATATAAATTTGAAAACTTTTTTGATTGCTATTTTAGTTTTTAATTTAATTTTAAATCTTAACTTAAACTGTGAACTGTGTTTTATGTATTCTAATCATGTAGAAATTAATAAGTAAATTATAGGTCCTTGCTTATTCTAGGGTCAACAAGGACCTCAAAACCATTTGCTAGCTAGATTTTACATAAAAAATAAATTCGTTTAATTGTATTTCTTAGCGCCTCTTTCACAAACATCAAGTAGGCCAAACTGTCATTTAAAGTCACCGGTAACCGGGGCTAATGGAGCTGATATACCTTTGTGTGTACGGTAAACGTCCCAAACATTGAATAGAAAATAATAATAAAAAATCGGCTATCGATGGCTGCACTAAACCGAGTGCATAATTCACTAAAACATAAAATGAATTCTAAAAGTAATTAATCAACACTTTACTTGACGTTGGTGAAAGAGGCGCTTAATCTGTCAATTAAATATCACTTGTTTACATTGAAATGTTTTATTGTTTCTGCATAGAAAGAGTAATTTGTGTATTGTTTAAAAAAGATTCGCGCCGTCCACGTAGATCGTAAATTATAGCGGAGCTTAATCAGGTTAGTCTTGTAGCCCAATCAAGCTGAATTGTTTCTGAGCCAGCGGTTTGTGGCTCGCACAGGATGTAGGAAGTTCGAAACAATCTTTCGGTACACCGTTTCAATTGAAATTAATAATGTAACTATTGTAGATTCATTATAATATGTGACCACAGGGAAAAGCGGTCAGTTATTTCGACGCTTCGTTCGAATTTGCTTCCAACTTCCACCTTCCAGCTATTTCGCGTTTGCTTCCAAACTTTTTTACATTCAAATAAAATACTGTGTATTTCAATTTTCCCATTAATTGTTTGAAGTACTTTGATAATGTTTATTGATGTTTTTTATTGTGATTATAACAAACCTTGTCATTGTTAATTACACGAAATACATTTTTTTCTATTATTGTGTTAATTTATTACTTAAGAGGCCTAGGCCTTAGGCCCTACATGGAACACTTCTCTCATCACTGAGATTCATTGTTCCAATTTTTGATGATAAAATGATTACACAGATCAGAACCACTTACTTAAGAAGACATGTATGCACCTAGCCTCTTTTTTATGTGTGTTCTACCGGCTGTAGTAGAGTGGTAAGTGCTCCGATGAGTTGTTCCAACTAATGCCTAAACTTTCACCACTTTTACCATTAGATGCGAAGTTCATACACAATATTTCATAAGTTGCCTTTGCACAGCCTTGCCTGCGTAAGTTTCAAAAGGTATTAAGAGTATACAACTTGATAAAGAAATGAATTTGAAAATTGACGAAGGTTTCCGTACCCCGACTGTACTGAATAATAATGAAAACAAATTAATTTATAAGCAACACACAAAACAATTCGGTGTATTTAATAATACTGTTAACTTTATTACTTCACAAACATTAAAGAAACGTAAGCTCACTTCAATGTTACTGAAGAAAGAGCTCATTAAATTGTCTAGGGTTTCTTACCAGACCCTTATTAAACGAAGAGGCAAGAGGGTCATAAGTGCCCTGACGACCTATTCCGTACTCTCTACGAGCGTCTAGGAAGGGGTGAAATCCCCCCCCCCCCACCTTTTGTCTACTTTTGCGATTATTTTTACAATATAATTTGGGTGGATTTATACTGATTTTGAGTGGAAGCCGTTTAGAATAACTTTATTTACACAATGAAAAAAATTGCAAATTTTTATTAGTTATGTAAAAAAAGCTTCATATTTGTAAATTGGTTTATACATAAAAAGTGGACACTCTTTTATTTGTCCATATTTTTAGCCGCTAAAACTGTGTTAAAAGAATAGAAAAGGAAAATGGAGAGAAATGTGACAAAAATATCTTGGTTTCCACTTTCCCTTTTCCTGTATTAACAAGGAATATTTGCAGTGGTTTCAATCCTACTATAATATTATTACAAATGGATTTGAATGAAATTTGATACTTCAACGGAAAACAAAACTCGGATTATGATCTGATAATAATGTTGGTATGCCCTGAAACATGGAAAAAATGTGACTGTTACAGTGTTTGTCAAGAATATTTTAAAAATTACAATACTAGGCAATTATAATTATCTTATTCAAAGTTCTCTTAAATTTCTAACGTAGGCGGCACGACAACATTATAACGGTTAAAATATTACACTCGGAAATCATAAAGAAAATGTAGTTCAAATGGAAATAAAGCTTTCATATTTGAACAAGGAATATTCTATTAAAATTATTTTAACGAATGCTGAAATTGAATAAATAAATAATCACCAGGAATGAACCTTCCGTGAAACAATATCTAACCGATGGTGAAGACCGCATCAGCCGGGGATAATGGAGCTGATATACCTTTGTTTGTACGGTAAATGTCCCAAACATTATAAAGAAAACAATAAAAAATATTAGTCTATCGAAGGATGCAGTAAACTGAGTGCATAATTTAATAGAACATAAAATTATTTCTAAAAGTAACTAATCAACACTTCACTTGTACTTGGTGAAAGAGGCCCTTAAACGAATTAACTGATTTTCATAAAACTTAGTAGATAAACATTTAGACGTACAGGACACAGCATAGGCTACTTTTTTCTTTTTCAACGCGAACGAAGTCGCGGGCACCAGCTAGTAGTAGTATATAAATTCAAATACACTTTCTTGCAATATTCTAAATTCGCCCCTGTTTAAAATAATCAACATGCTCCAGAAATTTAAGACCAATATATCGTCGGCATGAAATGCACAGAATTTTTGGAGCCCTCAGCCACGGTTGGGCCGAATGTTTTATGATCCGGGCAACACGCAGTTACGTGTCTGAGCGCCCGTGGCATGTGGACAGAACTGCGCCAAATGATTTAAGACCTTTCATTTCATTACAGTATATTTTTCAATGTTCTTTTTTTTGATCGAAGCACGTTTCTAGTATTTTTACGCTTTGTTTTTATTATATTTTCGCGCGGGCACCCACTAGTATAATTATATTTGTAGATATCTCAGCCTTCCCAGGAATTGGGAGTCTCGACGTTTTGTACCCTTTTCTATGCTTTAGATATATTAAATAATGTGTGTAGGTATGGTATATATTATAACTTAGAATTAGATTTTATTTTAAATAAGCTTATTTCTATTAATATGTAGGAACATTTTCAGCTCAGAAAATGGTCCTTCATATTTGGTCTAGCTAGAGCAAACATGAACTTTGTAATTGGAAAATTTATCTTGTATACACTGTATTCTGAATAAAGTCTACAGACGAAGAGGTTTCAAATTAGACAAAAATAATTAAAAAAATCCGAATAAATATACAAGTAATTGTATATGTAATTAAACTTTTCTTATGGAATTTTCTTTTTTTAATTAGGTACTGTTAACCCCATTTATAGAAAATATTATAACTTTTGTTTTTTTGAGGTATAACGCGTTAAAATAAAAGCAGTCGCGATTGCAAACAGTAGAAAATGGGATATAAAATAGAAGTTTTGAATTTTTAATAAATAAAACATTACAAAAGTTTTATTTTTAATTAATAATTCAATTATTCGATCTTGAACTTGAATGGTATCTGCCATCCTTTACACAATACATTACACAATGGTATTCCGAGGTAAAGTCCGAAGTTCTGAGTCACCAAATGCACTTTGCCAATTTATATGGCAGTATGCTGCCACTACTAGTAAAAATAATAACCTTATAGCGCAATATCTAAAGTGATAAAATCCGATAGACCTCCACTCCATCATACGCACCATATATTTACCGCATGTGTCAGGATAAGCGGCCAATGTCGAACAACTTAAGTGCTTATATGGAGTATCTATAAACACCCATTTTCTTGTAGTCGTGAAGAAAACGTCTCGGGTAAAAGATAGGCGGGGATTCGCTCGTTTATCTCACTCATGGCTCACTTCATTTCGGTCGGCATTTTTTGGAAGACTCGTATCAAATAAAATGTCAATCTTGACTATTGTAACCTAAATAGCTTGACCGTTATCGTCAAATTTTATTTCTCAATGTCCCAAAGAGAATTAAATGTACTTTTAGTCTGTTCTACGATTTACCGCAGTCTTAAGGCGCTTAGCTTTAAATGGGTACTTTCTTAAGCCTACTCTTATGGCTAGACAAAAAACTTGAAAAAATAATAGTATTAAAGTTTTAACTTTTGGCACGTTTTTATGTATCATTTTAGTGAAAAATTTAGTACTCAACCACTCCCATACAGAAGACCGCCGTGAAATAACAGAATATGTGCTATTGTGATTCGGTTAATGAATAAGAAATCCCAAAGCCCATTTCCCTATCCCTTAAACATAATCCTACTCTAGTAGGCAGCGTACTTGTAGCATTTGTGGCGTTGTTTTTGTTGTAGGCGACTGTAGCCATCTACCATCAAGTAGCCGACCAAGGAAAGATATACGAAAAATTTGAATAAGTACTTCAATCAATCAATGTTAATATAAATATTTAAGATGCAGTTTCACGCAACGCTGACAATGTCTCACGCACTATGTACAGTAAAAGGTTATATTTGCTTAGCGTTGACGTTATCGCTATACTTTAAATCAACGGTCACATTTCCACGCCTATAAATAACGGCCCCGGAGTATTATCTCGAAGCATAATCGGTGATGTTCCACCAGTTTATTTCCGACGGCGGTTAAACACACTTCCCATGGAAAAATGCGTTCGCTCCCTAACAGCGTCGGAGTAAACAACAAACATTTCAACTTATTGGTTTTGAAACTCTATCCAAACAACGGAAAACCTCACTGTTTCTGTCCACAACTAGTTCTACGAAATATAAAGTTTTTTTTTGCCCCAACATTTCTGTGTGACAGATGTGTTATGGACGTTTTAATTCTGAATGAAACAATGAACAAAATGTTACCGCTACCACGGAAAACTTATGACTTTTGACATTGCGCAATATTAATTTAACCTTTGGTAACATTTAGTTTAGTTTGCTTTAGAAACAACTGCAGTTGATAATTAATTAATTTCATAAATATTATTGGACTAGCATGGATGCAATTTTTCTTCTGCAAATTTCTGCATACACCTACCTCGTTTATCGCTCTTCCCATCAGTAAAAACCGTATTAAAAACGATAATTCTTCTTTACATAATATTGTACATAAATTTGTACAATCGATGACGTAACACGTAGGTACGACCTCTCACTTAATACGCCCTTCTGCTCCTAAAAGGTCAAAAGTCGTAATCTCATGCCCGTAATGGGAAAATGAGGTAGACCCCGTTAGTAGGTGGGTTCAGGGCATGACATGATTTTCATTTTTACGGTACATTCGTCGCGGCCCGTAAATATTGCCTTACACGTTTTTTACTTTTTCTTGGCCTTGAACTTGAAATTTTAACCTGAAACGTTTTTTTGTGGTTACAATTAGCATTGTGTTTTAATTACATGAGAACGTTGGTGAAGAGTCACCTGTGTTTTTTATAAATTGATGGTTTATACAAATAAGAAGGGTTTTAAAATGAATAATATAGGATATTTTATAAAACTGAAGAATAGGTTTACAATCTTTGTGTGAGTTATACTGAAAATTTAGGTATAATAAGTTTTTCTGGATAAAGTCTACAAATAAGACCATAGCATTTTTTGTGTTTTTTTGTTATAAACGTGAATTTTGTTTTGTTCGAAAGGTGATGAGATGTATTTTAATTATAAATATTAAGGGTATAGGGTAAATGGGAAGTTATTTTAAGAATTTTGACAATGCTAAAAATATAAACTGGTTTTATTTTGTAAAAATGGAAATTTTAATTTTAATATCTCATTAATTTGAATTCATTTTTAAATTATCGACAATGACTACTCTTTGCAATCATAAATGTTTTTATTTGAATGCGATAGACTTCAAAAGGCAAACGTTAAGTATATATTTTTCACATACAGTGCGCAACAAAATTTCACTAACGATACAACTGACAAATAGTCGCAAACAATGTAGAAATCAATCATTTGAGGACAGAAAGAATTGTGCACATTTTCTCCGGGATGTGTACAACGCTGCTGGGCTCTGTTCCCAGGAAGATAACTGGGATAAAGCGCCCGCGTTCTGTTCTCATTTGTAACTCGGGTTTAATGGTACTTTTTTCACAGCCTCTCACTTTTTCACCGTCACTTTTTATCGTATCTTATTTTAATTGTCTTCGTTTTGAACGAAAACATTCCCGCTGACAGACGATCAAAGAATATTTGCACAATACCTTTTGACTTGTTTATTGTTTGGTTAATAATGAGATTTTTGAAAGAGCTATAAATAAAGAAATTTTCTTTGTTTTTTATTGAAACACGTGAAAGCCACTGCGATGAATTAGCTATAGATATTGTTAGAAATATTTATATTATGTAATATTCGCTAAACAATGACACCAATAATAAATGGCTTCATCTTTCTACAGCTTCTATATTTAATACCCTTTGTTATCAAAGGTTAACTATGTTATTGTAACATCCTTTATACATTATGGTTTGCAATAAAATATTTGAATTTGTATTTGAATAAAGTTGCTGTCCACTTATGCCTCTGTTTCCGCGGACTTCAAAACCACTTAACGGATATTGATAAGGTTTTAACCATTGATTAGATATTTTTTAGATAGAATAAAACCTAATTATTTTTTTATGTAAGTATTATAGAAAAAAATATTTTGCAACCAAGTAGCTGAAACTGTCCTTGTCTGTTTTTCCGCTCACCACTTCTAAATCACACAAAGGATTTTGATTCGGTTTTCACGTATGGAAACAAAGATAAACGAGGAAGGTTTGCGTGTATAAAAAAATGCACCTGGGCAAAGCAGGGAGCGAGTCACTAGTCACTTATAAACCGCGCTGTGTATAAATATATTTACAAGAGAGGACGAACGAAAAGTTAAAACAAACTCCTACACGCGTCGACGTCAGTAAGTCAAAAGATTAAAAATTTACGCCACGCTCGGAAAACACTGTCTTCAAAATTTCCACACATAAAAATAATGTTGACTTTATTTTTTTCGGGAGTTTTTCGTACGGGCGGTATAAAAACTCATTCTTTTTTTATCGCCGCTGAATGATGCACGTTCAGAAGCACGTACACGCTCAATAAAATGAAATGACTCGATCATAAAAAGGGTTGAATTTATTGATTCGCATTGACGATGACTCGAGTTCAAAACACCCCGGCAAACGCTACGCTGCGCCTCGCGTCACTACAAATATTCGTACGACAATTTACATAATATCGTATTATCGTTCGTTGACGAGATATTCGGAGAAGCCCCATATCTGTCACTATATCCTAGAAATTTATTGCTCTCAGGGGAAAGAAATGACACAATTTGTTCTCCGCAACTATCCTCGTGATAGAATTATTATTGCCCATTTCGCTTTTAAGACAGTAGTTGAAACATGTAAGATTTATTACTTCATTTCGCCCTGTCTGAACTCATCTGTATTTATATCTCGACAAATATTTACTTGAAAGTCTAGATAGATGTTTTGATGTTTGTTGCTCTATAGCAAGTGAAATTTTAAACTGATTTTGATAAAACTTGGTGGATAGTCAACAATATTGTCTTTCCCATCAACATAGGTTCTTATGGCGTTGTCTTAGAAACTATAGCCATATATATCATCAAAAGAAAGTCTGTCATATATAATATGGATATACAATGTAAAAACATGTATATCCATATTATATATGACTAATTACCTATTATGAACTAGTATGGTGTATACTATTCACAGACTACTCCTCAATTTGTGTGTGGCTACATTTACCACGTTAAACCACTGAGGATTAGTAGGATTCAATATGATATTAATATTATTCTTAGACCTGCTAGTTTACTGTGTTTACTATGTTTTCATTCAAATTGAGAACAACCTGGGGTTTTAAAATCCCATCCCATCCCACGAGTCGATTGTTTGCTCACAACCTATTAATGGTCGGCTGTCCATCATACATTATCATAGCAGTCGCTTAGTGCTTTGTACCTATTTTTCAATTCTCCATACGAACAGAGAATTCCATGTTCAAAAAACCAGTCCGCGGCACCGGAAAGCGTTAAATGAAAATACTCGTGCATGCCTAAACTCTCAAAAAAAAAAAGACAGTGAATAACATTAGAGTAGTGAAACTGTGAAACGGTATTTCTATTTGTACGCGAATATAACCCGATGCCACTGACGCTATTAAAACGGAATAATTAAATACCTGCGGTTTTCATCTTGTCATACTTATTTAGGTACTGGAAGAGGCGTACATTTAGACGCAGATGTACAGTTGGCCGCATAAGTCGATTAACACATTCAAAAGTGCATAACAACTGAACACTCAACTTACTTACTTAATTACTTACTTACTCAAGCTTTTTACGATCTTTTGTACGTAAAGTTTATTTTGTTCTCTAGTCGCGACAACGACTTATGGCGCGTTAAGTGTTTAGTTGTTTTGCGCTTATGAATGTGTTAATCGACTTATGCGGCCGACTGTACATAGATGTTTCCGTTTTAATCTATGTACAATGAACATCAAAATGTGTTGGTTTGTCTATTACTCAAAAACTTAAAAACTAGCCGACGGATTTACGCCACGGTCGGAAAACACTGCCTTCAAAATTTCCACACATAAAAATAATGTTGATTTTATATCTTTCGGGAGTTTTTCGTACGGGCGGTATAAAAACACATTATGCATTAGGCGATATTATGTAATTTTTACACAATATGCAGTCTGCTTCAACGATTGATCATTATCTATTTATCGCGTAATAATATAATCTCGATTGCGAGAAATATCGCAGTTTTTACAGCGCCATCTCTGCCTAAAGCGAGGTGAACTCACTCGCCAACGAGAACCGCTGTCACAATTAAAGTGGAAGTTAGCCGAGTTAATATAAGCGTGGTCGGGTTCAGCTATTTTATTATAACTTATTAAATTTATTATAACTCTTTACAGTATGTAGGTACACGAACTTAACGAATACATAATAGAAAGTTTTCAAATTTTTGCCGTCTATATCTGAACCATTATTATACATATTAGCTAAAGTAATTCTGCTAGTTGCTAATAACAAAGCATTTCAACAATAAAATTTATGTGTCTTAGTATGTAAATTGTTTCAATAGTCTTCAATCATAAACAACTTTTTAACTTTATAATTAAACACTTGCTAAAACTTGAAGGCTTATCAATATACAGGTATACGTAGGTACTACTTATAACTCAATAACATGGTAAACTGTTGACCGGTGTGTATGAAACTTAGTATGCCGATACATCCTATTCCAGCTTAGAATTCACTACACCAATATTGTGGTCTCTTCACCAATATTGGTTCTATGTATACCAATAGGTGCCATAGTAAGGGTATCCTTACTGGTTAGAGGGATTTCAAATGAGTAAGGAATTAGGTATAAGATTTAAAACTTATAAAAACTAAATTACGGTTTAGTTCATATAAGAAGATGTCCATAAGACGTCTGCCCATAAGATGATCATACTAAGTTCATACGCATAGAGGCCTCAGATGGATGCTGCATACAAGCTACTTCTGACTGGTCCTACTGGAAAATTTATGTGGGAGGTTAATGTCTAACAGTGATCGTCCTACGCCTGAGATTATGTGAATACCATTGTTGTTTATTGTTATTGTTACTTTTACTACTTATGTAAGTATGTGGGTAGTAGGATATTATTTGACATTTACCCGCCTTTTTTTTGCCATTCATACGTTACATAAATGAGCCTTGGGCCCTAGTGCAAATCCCGTATTCCACCTAGGTGAACTAGGCAGGTGGACTACGGGTAAGGAAGGCAAGTAACAATTTTTTTTTCCTCAAATATAAAATTGGCTATTATCATATTAATAAAAAAAAAAATAAATAAATAAATAAATAATAATAATTAATGATATTAATGTACTAATTGTTTGTTAATTTTTTTTTTTTATTATTGTAAAACAAAATGAATGAAAATAAACTACTCCTGAGGGTGGTGTAACCTTTAGGGGAAAATATAAAAAAAAAAAAAAAAGTAACAATTTTAAGCGACAACGAAACGATATCAAATTTCGAAAACAATTTATGTCATCGCTAAATCACGTGATACATCCCATATATTTAATTCTTTCTAAATTCGTTATAGTTTTTAGTTTGTTATTTTGACTTAGGCCTCTTGTCTTTTCAGAACTTAGTTTCAGAAGATCCTAATAATTTTTTTTTTGGAAATATAACATGATCTTTAAACAAGATGACATTTATACTTCTCACTTCAATCTCCTTAAAAATGCTTTGAATCCGATCCAGCGGTTGCGAGCTCTCCTTACAATAGTGAGATTTGTTCGCGTTTGAAATGCAGGTTTTGTTCTCGGTTGTCCGCACAAAGCAAGCGTTGCACAAATAATTATGTGCATTCAAATTATTTGCTTCTCTTCTACTAAGCGTTTGTTCGGCGTCGTCTAGCGTTCGTTAATGTACAGGTGGCAACGGGAGTTCTTTTGCGTTATTAAACTTTTTATGTTATTACTTGTGACCGCTGCAAGGTATAAATTATGTAAACATTAAGATCGAAATCGCTTAAGAGCCCGTTCACGTTTTCGCTACAAAAGTAAACGCAGTACAAAAATTTTGTAGGTTTTCTATTACTTAAATAATATAACTGCCTTCTTCTAGATATATAGAGGTTCGAGTACGATCGCTTTATATGAAATTTGCCTGTCATTGAAACAATAATGTTAACCTCAGAATAATAATGTATTATACGAGATTCTTAACCGAAATAACCGAACAGAACTTAAGTTATCATAACAAATGTTGTTGCTGAAAAATTGTGACGTGAAATGAAAGTTGTTGTTTACATTAATTAACTTATTTTGCTCAAAATATAGAACATTTTCTGAAAACCTAGAAAATTTTGCTCCAAGAAGTCCAAATTAGGCGACGAAAATAACGCCTTAAGCTATTTTAGCAATATGCCCTTTTGCAATAATCGAAGGACACAATTATACACACATCATTCAACTACTGCAAATATGAATGTAAAAGACTGCTAACAAGAAGGTAAAGTAGAATGTCAAGTCAGCGGTAAAGCGCTTGACAGCGCATGCAGACATTTCTAGCCGCAGCGAGCTCCTGGATATTGTGACGTGACAAATGATAGCTTTAATAACAGTTCAACCTCTTTTTCAACTTAAAGAGTTTGGAAATAAAAGGCACTGCTTCATTTAACTTTAATGCACATTTTAATATGACGAATCGAAATTGATATCTAGCGTCTCGGATTTTATGGCTAGTTTTTAAAAGTTATTATGAGCGCTTATGAATAAATGAATGAGTACCTATGAGTAATATGAGTAACAACCTTAAATAAGCGTACTATGCTTATTAAACTTATCGATCTTCATATAAAAATCAATGTAAGTATGTTTGTTCTACGGATTGCAAAACCGCTTAAAAGATTTTCTAAAGAAAGGGTTGCCATCGGAATAGGAGTAGGTTTTAATACGTAGGACAATGGATTTACAGCGGAGTCGGGCATGCTGATGCAAAGATCGAAACATCAGTATCCATAATGGATACAAAAAAAAATATTAAAACAAGACAGTATGTAAAGTAACGGTATACCTAGTCTTTTAACAGTTTTCATATGTTACGAGCGAGTTGCGGTACTGATGTGTAGCAGGCTGTGTTCTTGGTCCTTATTCGTGCGTAACTCCAAGAGCTGTCGAGTCCGCATTGTGCTCGCGTATTAACGACGGACGCACAAAAGACGCCGCTCGTATATCAAACTAACGTCACTCCAATGTCTTCCTTCCTCGCGGTTACAGTTGCTGTAAGAAATGGCTGCTTTTTACTGGGCGTTTATTGTAGCCGAATTATGACGGATATAACTTATTTAAATATTATTTCTTTGAGAAAATTTACAGTACCTATAACAAAACAAGTTTGGAAGAATATACGATATAGCGAGAAAGAAAACCACCATTAGACTAATATTTAGATAATAATAATCTTCAAATTTAATGAATTACTAAAATAGTCATGTCTGTAATTTGAGTATACCATAAATTGTCGATAGATATCGACGCCATAAACTAAAAGAATGCAGGAAGGCTAACATTCCACTTGGTGAGTGGCTAAATTGTCGCCTATTAATTACACAAGCAAATAATCGGGGCTGTAAGTGTGCTTTATTTCATGACGTTCTTCGGTACTGGATTCGTGGTGGATCTGGATACTGGAGCAAGACGTGCTGCCCAATTTACGACTGCGAAGTACAGTTTTATACATTACACATATATTTTGATAAGTATTAATAACCTTAAAATATATTTACAACAAAATAATAAATAACTTACAAGATTATTGGGCTACTGGCTATAAGCCTGAAGGCTGAACGTAGTGAACGTTTTGGATGTGTATCTGGAGTAAATATTGAAAACATAATTTGGATATTACATATTACGTAATATTTAAAATGTTAGTAATAAGAATGTACGTCCCAAAAGAAATGTAAAGGCCCTCGCGGATCCATTGATGATCACGTCGATGCCGTCAAAAAGACTGAACAGAAGCACAATTGTTTCTCGCCAGCTGCGGAAAATATTTATCCTCCCCAGGGCGAGAAAGTTCCTTCTAACTTCCCTAATGACTTCTTTTTGAAGTAAAAACTTTCCTCGGAGCTGTTTGAGAGGTTTTTGCTATCTGTTAAAACAATTGTCTTTGAGTCTTTTATTGTTATCAAATTCTTAACTGTCTACATAGTGTCTCTCTGCGGTCGGATATCTTTTTGTGGACATTCTCGGTGTTTTGCATTCCTTTTATTTGCTTATTATTATATCAGTAGCATTTGTTCGCATTTATTTTTCTAGCCAATGTGTTATTCTATACATCACTGTATATTTGGCAAATCACACGTCTACTCATTAAGGTACATTATACTTCAATGCCTCTACTCCGGCCTACGGAGAACTCCCCAATATGACCACCATCTGGTGTTGCCACCATCGGTATTGCCATCATCGTAAAATGAACGCGAGATAGTGTATATAACTATGATTTAGTTATATAGTGTTTGTGATAACAACCACTACATATAGTATACCCCAGAAAAGTTAAGTAAGCAGTATGGTACTCTGTGTTCCAATTCCAAGGTCAGTTAACTGGACAGTTTATCTAACAGCACTATGACAGAACACAACTGAATAAATAATAGAACTTGTGTAGTTAGGTTTCGGTGCAAGAGTGGGTCTGTACTTAATATACTATAGGTACAGAATTTTTTTGAAATAATTTAATTATTTGTTACTGTGTCACACACGTCGACCTGCCAATCTTGCTTATCGCGAATTGATTGCTAAACGTCCCAATTGGGACATATTTCCATTTTCACAATGCTCAAGGTGATGACATATCCGATTTTACTTGTAAATAAAAAAACAACGGATTTTATAATAGTGTATCTTCACATTCCTATTATATTTCGAGAGTAATTAATTCTAAAAATAAATTTTAGGCAAAGCCAGGTTTTAGGTAAAATAAACTTAAAATAGGGTTTAAGTAAAAAAGATTGTTCCGGCTAAAATAATGTCGAGCTAAAATTTGCATTTCTTTTTCATACCGATACTATTTCCGTTTGAATTTTGTGAAATAAATGCAGATGACTCTAAAATTAATTTTGTCTTCAGTGCAGGACAGTTCATGATTTGAATGAGAAAAAGAAAATACATGCTAACTAATCAATCAATACTAATAATAAACTTGGTAGATAAACATTTAGAAGTACAGGACACGTGATAGGCTACTTTTTATCTTTTTTAACGCGGACGAAGTCGCGGGCAACAGCTAGTATACAAATAATAAATTGAATCACTGCAATCGGTTACAATATTGAAATACTAATTTGCACTTATATTTTGTATGTAGGAGGACTGGAAAAGGCTAATATTGTACTTTTGTGTAATTTTTATGGTAATATGCAGTAGAAATACCGCGTGTTTGCTGGTTTGACACACTATGTTTATAGTCAAACTTACCGCTAAAAGTATCTGCACTAAAATTACTTACTAAACATTGTTTAGATCCAACTCCTGTGTGTGCACACTTAATTTTAAATGTCAAACCCAATGGTGTATCTGAGAATTTCTACCAGCTCGCTTCAGTTTTCTAGGTTAAACGGTTTAAAATTCATAAAGCCGCGACAGACGATGTTTTGCTGCTAGCGTTTCTGGATTCCGTGTGATAATCCTGTCTTTGATATAATAAAGCCTTGAAAATATATTATACCATGTTTGACTTAAAATGAAGATACATTTAAATATTGGCACAGCACATTAAATAGAAATACTTTCGTTTTTTAAAGATTACCTCAATTGTTACTGTTTTGTAATTTCTCTGAGGTTAGCTAATGTCTAATGTCCACCTCACAACAGTTGGGAATTCAACTCTCAAAGTTGTGGACGAGACAATTATTTTCGAGAAGGACGTCAATCATCGAATCCAGCTCTGATGAGTAGCATTCGGGAAGTTTAAAATACCCCGGTGGGATTTGGTACAGAAAAAGACATAATATTGTCCAAAACAAAAAAATGTTTTCGAGGGAAGCAGACGTAGTCG
Source organism: Synanthedon vespiformis (assembly GCA_918317495.1). Taxonomy (NCBI): domain Eukaryota; kingdom Metazoa; phylum Arthropoda; class Insecta; order Lepidoptera; family Sesiidae; genus Synanthedon; species Synanthedon vespiformis. The sequence goes on from OU906962.1 coordinate 5,015,731, forward strand.
AGGGAAAAAGCTAGAACCTCAATATACCAATAGGAATAACTCAACAATTTGATGTTATCAATTAAACCCCCAAAGTTTGTTTTGTTGCACAAGATAGTAGACATTGTAAGCGATATAGGCCCTGTAGGCCAAGTTTCGATAGAAGCTCAGCGAGTGAACTTGTGAGAAAGCGAGATATCCAGTCAGACGTACTTTGATAAACTGCCTTTTGTGTCCCTTTGTGACTCGTCCGATTATCTCAGTTCACAATGCCCGCAAACGTGGGCCTAAAATACGGGTTTCTTTAGCCAATTTTCAAGGATTTTGTTGGTTGGTGAACAATTTTGAGCGGGAGCTGATTAAAGGAAAAGTTTATCATGCTTTTTTGAGCGTGAAATAAATATCTAATTATAATAAAATGTACTAATTATATTATAATCTGAGCAAGTTATCTCTGTTATATACTAGTCAGACTTGGGACGGTGTTTAACGATGCTCTTTTTCTATCGCATTATATATTTTTTTGCAAAGGTTAACAAGTAATACCACTTGATTTTAGGTGGCTACCGTTGCCTATTAACACAAGGAATGACATAGGTGTAAGACCTACCACTACCATGTTACGGCACATAGAAAATTCACATATTAATGCTTTGGTTACTTGGTTACTCCCAATATCAATAATTGTGCACAGAAATAAAATAATTGGACAAATATTTTAAAGTAATAAGATGCTTAATAAAACGCTGTATGTTAAGTGTATAGGTATATTAAATCGCAAAAAAAAAATTTAATTACCTTTATATCTACTTATAAATTTATAACCACATTTTACCAGTTTTACTTATTCCCGTTTGTATATTTGTGTATTGAGGAAAAACAGAGAGTCCCAATTAACTCCGGCGAGATAAATGCCGGTCCTAAAGTGTAGGCAGTTGAGTCGAAAGCGTCTCTTCATCCAACGTCATGGTTCTTTTTTTATTAAATTACTTTCGTAATGAATAAAATGTATTACACTGGGGATTCCTTTCTGCACTTTTTTTCTCCCTTATTTCATTATAAGCCTTGGTGAAACATCTCATGCTTAAAGATTTTTATCCAGAGTGTTGTAAGCGTTTCTTGTTCCTTTTCTTAATTTAATAATCTTAAATGTAAATGGGATGAATGACATCGTGTACGGCCCCGCTGTCTTATATAAATTTATTAATGTGGTTTTTTTAATTCATTTTTTCTTCTTTAGTCTATCTGTGCCGAAAGGTAGATCGGATTTTCGGAGTTTTTTTTTTATTTAAAATTTATCAGACAGGTTGACGGTCCCTATAACGAACTTGTTGGGTTTTTGCTGCCTTAACGATATATTCCGTGGTTCTCGGGTTCCATTCCCAACGGGGTCAAGTTGCTCTCAGATCTGCAAAGTAGTGGCAAGATACACTACGTTTCGCAGTCACTTGGGCAGTTCATCTAGGGGCAGTAAAAACCTCCTTACAAAAGACCACAGTGAAATAACAACACATGTTCTGTCACAACAGCACCGAACACTTTTCGGTGAGTGTTTAAGGGATGCCAAAGCCCATTTCCCCATCCCTTTAGTCTGTCTATCGACCTTTTCATAAAAATAAATAAAATAGTGTACATTTACTAATGACAATAATAGTTTTGTTTTAATAAAAGATACAAAATATTAGAACAATTTTAACACAAAGCTTTATTACTACTTTAAAAAAGAGATAAAAATGCATCGCAGACTTGTTTGTACACGCATATGTGATGTGAATTCTGTTAATGTCGTAAAAGAACGCATTTGAAAGGACATACCTTTGATAAATAAGAGACTCTAAAACAACATTTATTTTTATATTTATTAAGTAAAATCATATATTTTAATGATCATATATTTTTAATTTAAATGAAAGGTGGCCAAACATTTTATATCGACATGACGAAACATAATTGGATAAAGTTTAATATTTGATGTTTTTATTTGATGTGTGTGTATCTGTCAGTGGAATCGTATCTCCCAAACTGATGGACTGATTTTGATCAGTATTTTTGTTTCTTTGAGAGTTGACGTGATCGGGGATGATGAACATAAGCCAATTTGCTAGTTAATGAAGGAATCCACTAATTTCTACATGTTAGATTTATGTGAAACTTGGTAACCTTGACCTGATGCCGCAGCATCAAGTAGTATGTAGTAGTAAGTAGTATCAAGTAGCATCACTCAGTAACTTACAGTACATAATATTATATACTTACCGTGTTTGGGCTCAATAGAAATTCGGGTGTTAGTTTATAAATTTAATTATAGCTGCTTTAATAATACTGTGATACCACGCAATCTTTTTAGGTAACCCAAAACAGCAGAAAATAAATTAAAATAGAATAGAATTATTAAGACTCAATCTATAGACTTTAGAAAATATACCCTATGTCCTTTCTGGTGTCCCAGACAACGTGTATGCACAAAATCTCATGGTGATCGGTTCAGTAGTTTTTGGGTGAAAGAGTAACAAACATCCATACTTTCGCAATTTCGCAGATCCATCGAAATACTACAATATGTATTAGATGTATCTAGACATATATAATAAGCTAGCTATTGCCCGCGACTTCGTGCGCGTTCTCTATAGCCTATAGCCATTCTCGATAGACTATCCAACACAAAAATATAATTTTTCAATTCGAACCAATAGTTCCTGAGATTAGCGCGTAAGACCAAACAAAAAACAAACTTCAGCTTTATATATATCGGTATTGATTTGTATTTGCTATTGTTACAGTGTCGACAGTGGATGTGGATGCAGTACTTGGCCGAACAGCTTCGTTACCATGCGACGTCACTCCAGACCCAAACGAAGATCGTGTCTACATGGTGCTTTGGTTTAGAAAAAGTGGTGGAAAACCAATTTACAGGTACGACGGGGTCCTTCTTATAATTTAGACTTTAAAATAGCCTGTTGGATAAGTGGTAAGGGAACTTGCCTAACGTCTCAGGCGCCCCGTGTTCAATTCCCGGCCACCCCCTCCAGAAGACCACCGATAACAGTATAAAATATGTTCTGTTGTGTTTCGGTGAGTGAGTGATGCCAGAGCCCATTGGCCCATCCCTTCTATGGTCGGCAGCGCACTTGCAGCAACTGTGGCGTTGCTTGTGTTATAGGCGATGGTAACCACCTACCATTAAGTGGACCGTCAGGTTGTCTTATTCGCATATAAGACAAGTTACTATTATTTATTTATTATATGAAATTTATACAGTTCAGTGGATACGCGAGTAATGTTGGCGTATTCACGCTGAACTGTGTACCTTTTAATGTAGAAAATAACTGCTATTTTCTATTGCTATCTTAAAAAGAGCTCGCCGCGTAGCGTTCCAATGTTAACTGACCCTCAGCTAGCTTCTTAAAAGAGAAGTTCTGTAATTAACTCCCGATATGTAGGTACATAAACTTTAAAGTTGGTCTTTTAAAGTTGGCTTTGTTTATGACTTGAATTTAGGGTTTAAAGGATAAGGGGTTGGGAAGGGATAGGGAATCGGCTATTAGTTATTAGTGGACTACAGTGCTCAAACCAAACCAGATTTGTAACACTTGATGACAATGTGTCCTTAAAGATCTTTAGTCTTGAAGACGATCTGTAGGATAACTTCATCCTTAGAAAAAAGTTGGCAACCGGAAAGGCGCAACTGTATCTGTGGTACTCTTACTTCACCGTCTAAATTATATAATAATTTAAAATACGCTATAAATATTCTAATAGAGTGTAAATAACTCCAAAACAGAGTACTCTCTGGATCTATCCCAAATAAACATTGTTGTTATTAACTCAAATAAACTTGTTAATGAAATAAGGTTCATCGCAAATAAACTTTGTCTCTCTTATTTTGAGAAATTTTACTTCGCTTATCATGGAGCAAGCGAACATTTCTGGACTTTTTCATTGAGCTTCAATAGATTCAGACTCCTTTCTTAAGGCCATAGATCCAATGGGCAAATGGCTCTGTAACTACCACTTATAAAGAGGTTCAACCTTGGTTTCCCTCCCACGACTCGTCTAGTCCAATGTCCATCCCTCTTCTATCACATGCACGAGAAATATGTCCCACTTTATTTGGGCTTTAATGCCAACTATTTTAGTCCTCTGATTAATTATAAAAAACGTAATAGCTTCGTGTGATTAGACAAATCTGTCACTTAGACGCTATAACCTGAATTCGGGGGAAAATTCGGCGATAGATGACGTAAAAAAATGTATTATACATTATAGTTACTTAAAGTTTTACATCACTTATAAACACTTATAAAATAAAATATTGTTTTTTTTTCTTATTAAGTCAAATATTTAACTTCATTATTATAATAATATAGTTTAATAGTTAATTTAAACAGTTCAAAATAAGCAAATTTAAAATAATGCAATACTAGACAAGCTAAGGTTGAATTGGCAATCTGTTATTTAAGTATTCCCTTAAAATTGCTACTTTATTCGTGGTTATGCTAAAATAAAGAATATGCAATGTCGGATTTTGGTTGAACTCCTAGTCATTTAATGAAAACCTTGATTTCGTTGTAACCCTGCGACATAAGTTGATTTATCGCTGAAAATTATCGTGTAAATACGTCATGAGCGTGTATTTAAATATCGTTAGGTTGGAAGTAATGAACCGTTGACAGCAAACTTAAACGGATAAACGGAAGCCGAGCAACGAGGATCCAATTAGCGTTTCAGAAATACACCTACAACGAAATACACTTAAGACACGAGCGATCTCGTTACGAAACGTATAGAGAATTGGCCCTTATCAGTGTCCGAGCCAATAAGTGATTTTGATCAAAGATGAGTCAGATTTGTCTCGACGGAAAATATCGTTTTTGTAAATAAGACAACTTTCGTTTTAGTTTATTGAATACTAGCTGGTGCCTGCGACTTCGTCCGCGTTGAAAAAGATACATACATACATACATACATACATACATACATACATACATACATACATACATACATACATACATACATACATACATACATACATACATACATACATACATACATACATACATAGTTACATACGTGTGGCAATTCAAGACTTACCGTGTCCTTAAATAATTCAGAAATAAATAAGAAATAGTATAATAATAAATTCAAGAAATATATTTATTAGCTCTTACCTGCAGGCCCAGTGCCCAGTGAAAAGGGACTTCTTTTACTCGTTTAAAATTAAAAAGAAAATGCACTCGTGCGAAGACGGGAGCGGGTCGCTAGTGATTTCTGTTCCATGGTTCTCGAGTTCGATTCCCAGCGGGGTCAACTTTGGAAATAAACTTCTCAAAGTTGGCTTTGGTTTGGATTTGGAAAATAATGGCAAGGCATACTGCATATCGCAGTCATTTGCGTGCGAAGCCGGGGGCGGATAGTTATTAATTAATAAACTCGGTTTTGATCATTAACATTGTAAAAGATATGACTAATTAAATTTTCAGATAATAATAGAACGTACCTATTTCTTTCTTTCTTAAACTTTTGTAAATTTTCTATGAAATAAATATCCACCAAATACAAGTATCAGAGTTGCCATTTAAAAAAAATGATTCAACGGATATTTCATTGACTGTTGGATCATCTGTATTCACAATAACATAACGAGAATAGGGCCGATGCCAATAATCTTCTCGAGCACAATGGAACACCTCATTTTCTTCGAAGAATATTGCTTCACATCGCGAAACGTGCGAGCTTGACACGATATTAAAAGAAATATTTTCATTTTTAAAATACTTTATTCGAATCAGAAAATGCTGTCGACGACAATAAAAATTCCACGCAATGGAGCTGTCAAGTAAAAAATATTCCAAAGTAAAAAAATATTCCATAAATGACAAAGTAACTCTCTCTTGTCTGTCTGTCTGGTCTTGTACCTTATCACGCCTTAAAACCGATAATGATGAAATTTTTATGACACGTTTTCAGAGATACAGGAAAGGACATACTAGGGTACCTTTAATCCAAAAAAAAAGTACTGTTCCCGAGGGATAATCTAAAAATAGTCGTCACAGCAACAAAGATTATACTCGTATTTACTCTAAGATAATAATTATAAGATAATATAAAATAGTCACTATTTACACAAGTATCATATTGTTATTATTTTCAAGGCGGACGAAGTCGCGGGCACCAGATAGTTATTAAGTAATAATAGTTTGTTTAAAATAATATAATTCTTAAACGAATTAACTGATTTTCATGAAACTTGGTATATAAACATTTAGACGTACAGGACACAGGAGAATCTACTTTTTTTCTTTTTCAACGCAGACGAAGTCGCAGGCGCCAGCTAGTATACATAAATTTCTCCACGATCTTATACTTCACAATTTGAATTTTTTATCTAAGCATGCATTGGCCCTTTTCATACCTATATATTTAATGTATAATATAAATAAGAAAATGTATTTCATGTGCCCTATAAAATTACTCTTATATATGCCAAGCGAGTGAGGGAGATGTTGTACTTGAGTTGTTTCTCGGGAAAACATTTGAAACAAATATTTTGTCAGACCAGAAATCGTATCGGCAGCAGATAAGTTCCTTAACAGTAAATTAACTCAACTTCTCATAAACAGAGGCATAAAATAAATTACTTGCTTAAGCAGTTTTCTTCGGCATAAATTAACTTCGAGCGCAGATTTTGTGGGAATCTGTTTACCGACAATGATTGCCCGAAATTGCAATTATAAGTATCTCGAACGCAATAACCAGAGGGTGGAGAAACGCTTTGCGGGGATAATGCCTTCATAAAAAGCGTACTTAAATTGTTAAATTTACCTGGGAACAGCAGGGTGTACAATCAAATCATCTCTCTCAAAGCTCCTGCTGTATAAATTAGGATGAAGGTCGGAAAATTGAGAAAAATGTACCCCGTGTCCGGAAATTGAAAAACTTTACCCGGTTGGCTCGTTCTTTTATTCTAGAAATTGACAGTTTCCTTTTTTTTTACTAAAATGAATTTAAGAGCGGGCCATGTGGCATTTTACGCGCTTTTATTAAACGACGTCAACCCCTTTAGTGATTGTAGCCGGGGCGGAGTGTTTTAGCTGTGCCATACAAAAAACTTTTAATATGGCGTAAGGTTTTTTAAATGGAGAAATTCTTAATAACTAAGGAAAAAACAATACAAAGATTGTATGAAAACTAATTTTGTGTAGTCTATAATTTGATTGGTCCTACTAGTTGTACTATTAGTTCTACGATAAAAAAAATCCAAGTCTACTGCAGATACGTCACGGAAATGTACTTTTTTTCTGGAAAAATATACCCTATACTACATCGTTTTCTGTAGGCTCCTGATCGTAGTAGTTCAGGCGTGGTAGAGTAAGCAATAAACAGATGAACTCACTCAACATTTGTAATCTTAGTTAAAGAATCTGCTTTTATAAATAAATAATTGTATTATAGAACTATTGATGAGTTTTACTTAGATTTCTATTATTAGTACTACATAGTTCGTACTAATGTTATCAATGCGAAAGTTTGTATGGGTGTACGGATGTTTGTTACTCTTTCACGCAAAAACTACTGATCAGATCACCATGATATTTTGCATACACGTTGTCTGGAACACCAGAAAGGACATAGGATACCTTTCATCGTTCATACTACAGCATCAGCTAGTAGTATATATAGTAGTACAGGTAATCTTCTGTATTCCTGGTTTTTTTTTTTTGGTAGCACGTTTTATTTACTTTTACAAAAATGTTTTGTTGTCTACAGTTTTGACGTCAGAGGTCGGTCGTTCAACAAAGCCCTTCAGTGGTCGGATCCGGGGGCGTTTGGACCTCGCGCCTACTTCGCGACGGTGGCCCGACCTGCCGCTCTTACACTCAATTCTGTTCAACTGGACGACGAAGGTGTCTACAGGTGTAGAGTCGACTTCAAGAATTCGCCAACTAGAAATTTTCAAATTCGACTTACTGTCATAGGTAAGTTTCAAAAAGTGTCCCTCGATTGCTAAAGCCTTTAGAAACTACTTTTCTAAAGGACACCCTGTAGTCAGTAATAGACACATATTTAAATCACAGATGCGCCCTTGCCATACTTCAGGCGGCCAAAAATGTGTCATAGTTGGGAAGAGTGAGCTCACTCTTCCCGCCTTAGTCACTTGTAGTAAGCAGTGAGCGGTTCCGTTGGACACACATCTTTTATTTTGCTAATTAGGTTTCTTTACCTTTAAAAATGCTTTCCTGTGTCTTCAGAATTCATATTACGTGGGCAGTTTTCAGAGGCGCAGGGCGCATCTATGATTTAAATATTTGGTAATAGGTATTTGGGAGAATCTGTTGTCTCAATTTACAATAATGCGAATAACCGAAGACAAAATGCGACGCAAGACATTCTATGCACATATTGAACTCGCGATAATAATAAAACTTTTGCCACCGGGTTTCGAACCGGCCTATTTGACATTGATATTCCATTTACATTGAAAAAGTAATTCAAAAATATCTCACAAACGAATCAAATAAATAAAAGAGTTGATAAACTGAATATAAACTTTTTATCTTAATGGAGTTTTTATGAGTTTACGTCAAGGAATCAATTTAGCGATTAAGGTTGAAATTACGGATCCGAGCGGCGTTTGTGGTAGGTATTAGGGTGGCTGGCTAAGCGTATGGCTCAACGGCGGATAATGACACCACGCAGACATCGGCCAGCTATAATGACATCCTACAGACATTTTAATTATGAACTGTCGACTCGGGAATCCACGGTTGCTCAGACTTTCTTGATAAAAACGACTGCCGACGATAATAGAGATAGAATCTGTTTGAGACAGGTTAAGCTTGAAGGAAATTAGATTTGAGTAGATTAAAACGTTAAATCTAATAATCGCTCATTGAATTTTTCTTCAATAAATCATCTTACAATTATTGTTTTTAATATGACTAATATTGAACCCATAATTAACCTGTTAACATACCTTTATAATCAATATAGGTATATAATACAAAAATTTTGTGTTGGTTTGTATACTCATATGCTTCAAAAACTCGAGAATAGGTAATTTTTTTTGTCAGTTATTGACAAATTTGAGTAGCGTTCAATTGTTTTTATATTTGTGCTTTAAATTATATGTATTATTATTTATTTAGACGAAATATGTGTAGGCATTAATAAAAAGATTTTGATCCCTGTTGTACTTTAAAGTAAAAAATCTGTGCCGTGAAACTGCACTAATAAAATCAAATCTAAAGGTGTATGCAGTTTTGTAAATAACATTAACAACTTCCCTTTACCCACTTTCATTCTAATAGTATGTAAATTTTTACGAAAATTGCTCTCATAAAACTTCTTTTCTTGCATTGCGTGGTTGCGTGCACTTAACTATGGACTTGAAATAGTGCACTAAACACACATGTTGGGTAACAGCAAAATAAAGTACTGAAATAATTAGAGAGGTAGCAAAAAAGAATAGTGGTTGTAAGTGAAACTCTGAGCGTTTCATGGAAGGTAATTGCTCCATTCAAAATGCGACGAAAAGCGTAAGCGGAGATGGGCGAAGTAAATTTCTTTTGCGCAGAACAAAGCATTTAAAACTGAGCCTACATTTCATATATGCAACTCCATTGGAATCCATTAGGCCCGAGTTGAGGGGTAATTTGCAAGGAATCTTTTGTAAGCAAAGGGGCTCCCCGCCACAAAGAACGTTCATTATATTACTCACGTTCATATTATTATATGAAATTATATCCCCGAACTGCTTAATGATCCGACGCTGAGTTACGCAGTAATAAAAGTGTTTTAATACACACTTCTGAGGCGAAACTTATTAACCGATATTTAAAAAAATAATAGGGAAATTTTTCAGAGGGGAATTTATAAATTAAATTTTCCAAGATTCATAATGTGAGCTTTTATCAAACGCGTGAATTCACAAAGTCATATTAGTTCTAACTCATAATAAGGTTTTAAAAAGTTTATATTAAATAACTTTTAGAGGCTAGTATTGTAAGTTATGGGCTAATTTATTAGATAGTTCTAGTTCGTATGTCGTAGGAAATATTTTAATCATGACGAGCCCGTTGGATGAATGGGTGAAGTGCTTGCCTTAACACTCTGTTCTACGGTTCCCGGGTTCGATTCCCGGCAGGGTCAACTTTCGAAATTAACTTGTCATAGTTGGATCTGATCACCCCATTACCGAATACCATAATGAAATAACAGCACGTTTGCCGTTTTGTTTCGGTGAGTGAGTAAGGGTCCATTTCTCTATCACTTCCTAATTCTACTTACCTTAATCCTACTGTAATCTGTCAGCCTGTTAAAAAAGTCAATAGTTCGCGCAATCGGCTGAATGAACTATGAAAAATTGAATTTTGAACTTTCTAAAATTGGTTCCAGTTCCACCTCATCAAATGCTTTTATACGATAAGTCTGGAGCAGACGTGTCCGGGGTGGTGGGACCTCTGGAAGAAGGATCGGCCTTAGTACTGGTCTGCGAAGTACGCGGTGGTAAGCATCATCATAAATTTTGTTTAAGACACTAAAGTAAGCAACATAGTATCCAACAACAAAAATACCTAAACCTGTAGTGCCACCGACCAACTGGACGGGATCCAAACTGCCGGTAGTTAGAGTCGCAAAATAAGAATTCCACTGAAAAATACGCGAAATGTTTAGAAGTATACCGCCTTCTGACTTCAGTCGTTTAGGTAAAGCGTTTTGAGGTGTTAGTCGAAACTCTTCAACATTGGATTGTTCTCCATTCTTTTACTACGTGGACAAAGTCACATTTAGATACTAAGTTATTTTTTTATGTATTTACGAGGTCTTCGTCATGTACTATGATTTTATTGAGAATCGATTGTCAGTTTACAGGCAAGGATGGATAACATATATAACATGGATGTAGGTATGTAGGAGTTTGGCGACGTACTATGACCATTAATTTCAAAGTGTGTGCTTAGATATAAACTTGTTATATATAATATTATTGGTAAAATTACGAAGAACTAAAATGTCTTGTGACAAAACTATTGTCAGAAGACATTTTAGTTCACTTAGTAAAACTGGAATTTTCACTTTTGCTATGGTAAACTTAATTGTCGTTTTCTAGTTGCATTAAATTATTTATATTGAAACTAGACAGTTTGAATTTATATAATTATAATATAATAAATATATTCTTTTCCAATTTTTTTACAGTTCAGTTATCCTTACATATTAAATTTCCTTTTTAAATTAGTAAAAAATATGAGATAGTGCCCAAATAAACAACTAATCACTTTCATTCAGCTTATAATCAGATCGTAATATTGTTTCTCACTGATAATTTACTCTTTAATAGTCGAGTCTTCAGTTTATATTATATGTTTTCAAAGAGAATTTTCTCCTAGGTTTCCAATGCAAAATATAAAGAAACACATTCAAGTATAGTCGAGTAACCACGATAGGCAAATATGGATGAAGTCATTGATCTGAGAAAACCAAACGTTTTAGTGTCTGACACTAAATGAAATGACGAACGTTCAGTTCAATTTTTCTACAGCTTGATTTCCTTTATGGCAACATTGGAGAAGATATTCCATTCGAATGGGTTCATTGAAAAGTCCGCAGTATGGCCGGCTGGCGATGAGCCAGTATGCCGGCGTACAGATTATCTTTGCCTGTACGCCCACCAATTGTGATGATGCAGCGGGGCGAACATTGGGAATGATTTACTCTTTATCCGGAAAAGGTAGAGTCTCCCTAATGTTTCATTAATGAAGCTAAACTATCTACGTCAGTTACAAGACACCCCACAAAAATCTAAACTACATAATTGTGAGACAAAAACGTCTCTGTGTATACAAATAAAACAAAATAATTGCGGCCGTATCTTTCAATTTTCTCGTTACTTGTAATGGCCCTACAGTTCTTTTGCGCCCTGCTGTCTCCCAGATGGCTTTTCCGGGGATAAGCCTACAGATATTTTGCTGAAAAGATAAAGCTAAAGTAATTTCTACTATGTTTTTTGGGTCGCGCTTAACGTCTTTAATGACGACGACAATGTCGGCGATAAAAAATAATAATATACAAAATAAGAAGACGCAGAGTGTAGTTTTATTTCAGGTGGTTATTTCTTGAGAATAATGTGAATTTATTGCGTTATATTGTATATAAATAACGTTGTTATATTTCTTTAAGAACCTACTTATTTAGTTTTCATGTGATATGTTTTCCCATAGTGTTTTCCCATCGACGAGGAATAGTGAGTAAATGTCATCTCCCCTCCTAAAAAAGGCATCGAAAGCCTGCCTAAGTGCCTTCAAACCTGCCTGCTAACCTTGAAATTTAACTACAAGCTTTAATTTCAACTTTATTAAAAATGTAACTTAATTCAATTGAACAAGTAATGTACGAAATACTACCGTGAATTAAGTTCGAACGTACCTGGCACGGGTAACCGCAAGTCAAATTGTACACGTGAGCTTCTAACGAGATAATAACAGATTTGAATGCAATGGTTCCGAATAATGGCTTTATGTGCTGACAGCTGTACTTAGTGAATTCTGGAGTCACATGATTTATAACGGAAACTACGAGCGAAACAAAAACCAGTCTCATTAGGGAAACCAAATTGCTTTCCACTTTGAAGTGCTTCCGAACTTTTAGAAATAGCTAAATTTGCTATTTGTAACAATTAATTACATATTTTATAACATTTGTATTTTTATTTGTAATGAATAAACTCAAAAACTTGTGGCCGATTTTAAAAATTATTTCACCAATAGAAAGCTACATTATCAGCGAGTAACATAGGTTGTCTATACAAATATTATAAAGGAGATATTTTGAAAATTCTTTCACCTATAGATAGTTAATTAAGTAGACATGAAAAACCTATAGATAGTTAATTAAGTAGACATGTTTGTAATAATTTGTAAAGAACACAATGACAAAGTGTATTTCCCTTAATAGAGACAGTAAGAAACGTGTTAGTGGACATCGTATTTAGCAAATAATACATTTAGTAATTTAGGTTAAATCTATTGTTATCTTAAAAGGATGCACTTTTCCAGGTATAGTCTGCACCAAACAACTATTGATCTCAGAAGTTGGTTCCGGCGCAAGTACAGGCTGATACATGTTTTTCGCTATTGCAATGCAACTTGCGACAACTTCAGAGGTCGATAGTTGTTTGTTGCAGACTCTACACCCTTTAAAATAAATAAAAACAGTGGCACTCCGGGAGTGCCGACAGAAGTGAAAACTTGGACAATTACTTGTGTATTTTTTGAATTGTCAGGAAAGTGCATATACAGAGGTGTCGGTTACGGTAACAGGTTGCGAATTCAAGGTTTTTTCCCCATCTCAACAATTTTTATTGTTTTTTTTTTAAATAATATCAGCGCCATCTTTGTTCGCATTGTTGTGTTATTTCATTTCAATTAGTTTTCGCAAGGATGTATTATTACGTAACATATTCTAGTTTCAATGGTATTGTGTAGATGTCACAATATCTGAAAACAACGCGCCTAAAAAGTTTTCACTTCAATATACAGAGGTGTCGGTTACACGGTTACGTTAGGGTAACAGGTCGCGAGTTCAATAGTTCTTTCCCATCTCAAAATGCCCAACGCGCCTAAAGTAGTTTTCAATTCAAAAATGCATACTTACACATACTTGAGTAGACATCATAATATATTTAACTAGACATCCCATTTACTCTCAGAACAAATAATGCACGTTTTCCTGGTTGTAACTTTTTAGAAATAATTCCGTCTGACTTGTTTGCGAACTCAACTCTATATAGCAACAGTCTTGTTACATGTAATGAAATCATCATTATTTTTTTTCTAAATGTTGGCAACATCATATATGCGTTCGTCATTTAAAAATTGGCATACCCGCCTTCCATCAGTAAAGATAGTAGAGGATCCGAGTAGCCGTTTGCTACTCGGATCCTCTACTACCTTCACTCTACCTTCACTCGCCTGTTTAATAGATGAGAAGCATTTAATTACAAATTTAATATGTTAAGTATTATATCGCGAATAGGTCACCTGAAAATTTTTAGTCTAGGATATTATTATGATTTTTTTACTAAGAAAGGTGCGGTATATATTTTGAAATGGGTCATAATTGTTGTTGTGGTGTGAACTGTAAAAATAAGGGCAAAAATAGTCGGCGTAAATTCTATATGTTCACTGTGATATAACTCAAATTCGCTTCTGATTATAAAAAAATAATCAAACATGCAAAACAGTCTTCTCGCTCCAATAGTGATTCAACTTTGTCCAACATTATCAGATATAACTTCTGTAATAAGACTTATATCTTGAGTCTGCACTGCTGCCTCTAGTAGTTGTTTTAAAGATAACTTTTGGAATAAATCATTATGGTGGTGGTTGACAACATTCAGTCTTGGATACTGGTGGAAACATGTCTGGAAAGTACATCCCTTTGAAATATTTACTTTAATCAAATTGACGAACGCTGGGATTTCCCCATTGTTGTTCATTGCTTGTTTTCGAAAGACTTACTTTGTTGTTAATATAACATTATTAAAGCAGCAACAATGTTTGCACTTGCCGCTCTGGTTATAAACACAGCTGCATTTTACTCCAGTGACACACGAGAATCATTGATCTGTAATAAAGAAATTATAATTTTAATTAAAGTACCTTATCTACCATAAAATAGTAAATTAAGTGTGCTTTATTACGTTTAAAGTTATGAGAGCACTTACGTTTAAACTTCTTTTAATAGGATGTTAATGACACCGATCTTTGACGAATGATGTGGACTCGTATTAAATAAGGCTCTTCAACATTTCTTACATGTTGTGCTAAAACTAATTTTCTTCCCTTTATCACAGTTTTGAGGTTGGAAACTTATATTGTATCTGTATTGTTGTATACTTTCAAAACCGGTTTTTATAATAATATCCATTTTTCTATTTACTGTTTTAACAAATTCCTCTAAAAATACTATTTGTCGTCTTTCTATGTATCATTTAATTACTCTATTTATTAGAAAACAATAAAACAGTATAAATTTCATTTAATTTTTAATATAACCTTTATGTTTTTTAATTTATTTAAAATAATCTAATTGAAGGTGTTGTTTCCTTTATGTGACTTTACTAAATTTGAAATTTGATGCGTATCGTCTTCGATTTTGTGATTAGATTCCTGTTTCGACTTATAATGGACGTTAACAAGACGTAGTATTAATTAAGTTCAGCCGCAAACTCTGGCTTAGCATTGTTGGTTGGAATTGATTAGAAGACGACGTCGTGTGTCAAAGAGAATCTGAGCCCAGAATCTAAATCCCACAGGATTCGTTGATTATGACTATAGTAACAAGTTGCTATGTTGTCTGCCACTTTTTTATGTTAAGGTTGGGAGACACGCTTGAATAAATCTCTTTCTCTTTCTAAATCTTTCTTTCTCTTCTTTCTTTCTGATCGTCTACGTGATGGTATAACACAAGCAACGCTACAGTGTGCTGCAAGTGCGCATCCGTCATACAGTTCCTACTGCCATGCAAATAATATTTCTACGCTACTAATAATGGCAGACTGTATAGGACATTATTTAATTTGAAAGAACTTACTTTTTACTTACATTTCAAAGAAATATGATTTCTTTCTTTCATTCAAATATTTTTCTTACCGAAACTCAGCAGCGAACGTGCTGTTATTTCACGGTGGTTTTCTGTAAAGTGGGTTTCAGTTTCAGACCAGACACACAACTTTGAAAAGTTTATTTCAAAAATCCTCATGCAATGGGCTCACCTAAAAATGTATACGTGATATAAAATTTTATTGTTGTTAGGTCGCCCCGAACCAGTAGTCACGTGGTTGATGAACGGATCGCCAGCATCCCAGTACATCGGTGTGAAGACTGACACGCATGTGGTGGTGAACAGATTGGAACTGCAGCATTTGAAACGCGAAGACTTGAACACTACGTTCAAATGTCGCGCGGCGAACACTCATCTGGTGCCTCCTCAGGAGAAAGCAGTTAGACTGGAGATGAATTGTAAGTGATGTTAACACAAGTTGAATACTTATTAAGCATGTACCTACATGAATAATTTATTACAATAGGGGTTAATATTACCGTTTAAAGACATAAATATTCTGTTGGAGTATTCACATTTGTACTATGTACTATTTTTTTTGTTCTATTAGAAGTACAATTGGGATTTTTTACTCATTTGTTCTACTTAGTCATATTGATGGAACAGATATTATGGGAATTTAAATTCCAATATGATGTTATATTTGTTCTAGTTGACATTTCTATGAACATTTTGAAATTTGCCGTGTATTGTTATTGTAAGTAAGATATATTTAAAAAAAATCTATTTAGATATATTAGGTCTAATTTAGACGAAATTCTCTATGTAAATATTAGTAATTCTCCTCCTCTCAGAGGATCTTGTTCTGTGTTCAGAAATAGTACCTTATTTTATGTGAGCATGTATCATTAATATTCATTGTGAATATGAATATTAATTTTCGATTCTGTAAGATGTTAGATACTCGACTGTGTCTAACAAATATTTCAACAAGCTATACCTAATTAAAAACTAACCCCCTAACACCCGCGAAATTGATTTTCTATGGAGCTCAAAACGCTATATCAACTAGAGCTGACCATCACCTCTAGTCCTTTGTTTATATCTAAGTATACGAGTAATTGTCTTAAAAATATTGAAAATACTTAAAAAGAATATACATAGCGATAAAATGGAAATATTTGCAACAGAATCCTTGCAAATAATGACGAAAAACATTTCATTTGTGCCGAATATTCAAATTACAAAACGTGAAGATAAACTGTTATTCCCGTATTGTAAAATTGTTTGACACGAATATTTGCAAAATTTACAGTGTCCGCAGTACGCATAGATAGAGGGAGAGGAGAGAGTAGTAAGTAATCATATTTAGGACCTTTTTCACCATCTGTCAAGTTGGCTAACCGTCATTTAAAGTCAGCGGTTATCGAGGATAATGGAGCTGATATACATTTGTTTGTACGGTAAAAGTCCCGAACATTAAAGAAAAATATATATAAAATAAATAGCCTATCGAAAGATGTACTAAACCGAGTGCATAATTCAATAAAACATAAAAATATTTTTAAAAGTAACAAATTAACCCTAAAGAGGCCCTAAAGACAAAGCGATAAGACCGCGTTATAGTTCCTCAGACAACACGTATCCACAAACGTCACCAACAATAGAATCCCTTATCTATTGCTGTGTTAGTGAAGGTTGTGCACGAACACGATCATTGATGCATACATCGACAACTCATACAACTATTATACAGTCACGAAACATAAAATCTGGTTGTTATAGCAACGACGCGCTGTTGGACAACACTTTTCAATTCCCACAACACTTGGGGCTACTAAGACTCTTGTCCTTTTATACCTCTATTAGCTGGTGCCCGCGACTTCTTCCGCGTTGTAAAAAAAAATTTAAGCAATACAACGCTTGACCTCTTGTTGCTGTTCCAGGCGTTAGTTTTTTATTTTATTTCTGATTATCCCTCGGGAACAGTACTTTTTTCTGGATGAAAGATACCCTACGTCCTTTCCTGTATCCGTGACAACGTTTAAGTTAAATTTAATGATGGTCGATTGAGTAGTTAAGACGTGAAAAGGTAACAGACAGAGTTATTTTCACATCACATTCATAATATTACAGTACGTGACGTAGTCACAATGTGTATAAAAATTTCATTGTTGCATTAAACTTCCTTTTTTGCGGACGGCAATACTGAATTTAATTCATATTTGTTTGTATAATTCAACATTGTCCTTATTAATAATTCAATTGGAATCCGCCTCAGTTTAATGCAACCCAAATTGGCTTTAAAACATTTCAGTGAACTTTTTACAACAGATTTTGCATTTTAAATTTGTTGTGTTCGGAATAAATTTATGGAAAGCAAACATCGTTTGAGCATTGGAATTGCATAATCGATGTGTGAACTTAAACTGGAAACTATAGCATACGATTTATTTTCGAAGTAGTGGTACGCTCATTTGGCAGTCATTTGGCAGCCGGCCTGGTACAGTAGCAGTTACTACAGAAGACTACCGTGAAATAATAGCATGTGTGTTTTCGTATCTACATAACTGTGTCTTATTATGAGTACGCCTGAGATCGTCACGTGACGACGGTGTCGCCGCCACGCGACAGTGCCGCCCAATTCTTTATATTTTTGGACGATCACTCGGGAACTTTACTTTTTTCTGGATGAAAGGTACCCTATGTCCTTTCTTGGATCCCTGATAACGTGTATGCAAAATTTCACCATGATCGATTGAGTAGTTTTTGCGTGAAAGCGTAACAAACAAACTTCACATTCACATTTACTTATAATATTAGTAAGGATAATATTAATTTATCTATCTATAAATAGTTACAAATATTTTATTTTTAATATAATTATATAATAATAGTTGATGTTGAATTATTATTAGCGATTTCGTCAGATTTAGACGCATTCTGTTCCGAGTTATCTCTGAGCGAGAAGAGATGATGTCAGAACTCATTACTGTGCGTCGAATTTTCGAAACGTTATAAAAATGGTTTTCCTTTGTCAGTGGCTCCCCTGTCCGTGTCTCTGGTAAACCGACCACAACAACTCATAGCGGGCTCAGCGGCTACTTTACGATGTGTCTCTGAGGGAAGCCGACCGCCTGCACAAATCACTTGGTATAAAGACAATAGAAGCTTCGAGAAAGAACGGGTAAACATGTTTTCCAATTACTATTTGATGTTTGTTCGTGTAGTGTGGTGCTCTGTGTTCACTAGCACAGAGAGATCGACTGAGCAATACCTTCATGAAATTCGCTACTCTCTAGAAAGAGGGAAAGCGATCGTGTGGTCAATACCTATTTCTTTCTTCTCTTTCCTGTACTTAGGTCTGTAGTAAATCTGAGGGCAATTAAAATTCTAAAAAAAGACAACTACTGGCCACACGATCGCTTCATCTCTGTCACACTTCTGCCCGTATTTATTTTATAGGGGAATAGGGAACACTCAGATATATCTCTGTGTCGATGGGTTAACACAGAACATTTCAGATTCAAGAAGATCTGAATCAGATTCAAGGTTCACGACATTAGACATTAGATATAGGACAACTTTCCACACTTTTGTACCGCTTTTAAAAATATGAATAGTGGGTCAAAGTAAATGTTTGTAAATGTTGACGGCGTAGTAAAACTTTATTAAACGAAAATCGGGTGGCCTTAAAAAATAACTAGTCAATAATATAACATTGTCTAAATTATTTCTGTCGTATTTTACAACAGGTGAGCGACCAGTCTAACGAAACCTGGTCAATAAGTACTCTTATATTCAGCCCGAGTCCAAATAACAATGGCGCAGTTGTGAAGTGCGTGGCCTCGAATCCAGCACTGCCGTCTAAAGCAATAGACGACCACATACAGCTCAATGTAGTATGTGAGTATATCTATTCATTAAACAATCGACACCGAGCAATTATCTCTAAAATATAGTGGAATAAAGTAGTTTTTTGTTTTAAACAACAAATAGGTACACAATCTCTTTTCAAATCTTTGCTACTCGATGGCTTTAGCGTTGTTTATGACCGATTTTGAGTATTTATAAATCTCATCATAAATAAAGAGTGCTATCAGTTGTCTGAAGAAAAAAATAGTGTCTTGAGACGTTTCGGATAAAAATAGAACATTAATTATTAACTCAATTATTTTATTGCAAGAGCTCTATTATATTTATTAGTCATCATTACTACAACAAGATACAATAAAACGCAAATGAATGTCGACTGAGAACTATAAACATATATTGCTACCTTATCGATTTCTAAGGCTTTTAAGTGAAACGGATAACATAACTTGGATTCAGGTCAATATGTCAACGTGAAAAGAAAACCTGTGTTCGGCGAAAACAGAGGATTGCATTTTTTGAGTACATATTTATAGTAACCAAATGAAGGAAAGTATTTTTTTTTATTAGGTTATTTATAAGCAATAGAAAAATCAAAGAAATGTTTTGTCTACTAAAATCCTACTTATAAGGTTTTAATTTCCAGTACATACAGTAAACAAAATATTAAAGTTACATTTTGTTTTCATTAAATTTTCTCATTGGTATCTATGAGATGAGGTATAAGAGTGGAAGATAACTTACTCTGTTCTTCTTTCTGACTGGAGAACGTCTTAAGCATGATAGTAATTCGAATCCATTATTTCTCTATACAAACAACTCTTATTCTCAGATTCTCAATTGTTTTAAATTAAGGCACGGATACTTACTTATAAATAGGAAGAGAAAAAATTATCTGTCTATGTATCATTTGTTTCGTTTGTTTCGCTTATTTCGTTCGTTTCGTTTGTTTTATTTGTTTCATTTGTAAGTGTAATTTTAAATAAATAAACATTATAGTTTGTTTCAATATCTAGACAGTCCAATAGTGACGCTCACGCTCGGCTCCACGCTCAACCCTCACGATATTAAGGAAGGTGATGACGTATACTTCGAGTGCAACGTAAGAGCAAATCCAAGGGAGCATCGAATATCATGGTACCATAATGTAAGTCTTATTAGCTTAATTCCTACTAATCTGGATTCCTACTATTCTGATGCCAAAGCCCATTTCACTAACCGTTTTCAATCGCTTAGCCTTAATTCTAATATAGTCGGCAGCGCACTTGCTTGTCTTATAGGCGACGGTAGCCACCTTCCATCACGTGGATCGTCAGACAGCTGCAGACCTCTTTTTTTTATTAGATATAGTTTTACTCTTGGCCAACATCTAGCTGTGAGGCCTACGATGGAGCGAGCTCACCCAGAAGATGCTTATTGACTCGAACTTTATAAAAAAATGGGTTATATGAGCGCGGAAACACAGACGCCGCCGGCAGCATTATAAAGTTTATTTTAAAGCCATAAAGAAAGATTCCAGGGATCATAAAAAATGTGTTTTACATTGGCGACTACCCTATTAACACTGTCACAAAATAACATTTAAACTACAAAAGTTATCCAATTCAACACGTTTGTTAGTTGTACGAACAACGATAAATTCACCCTTTTGCCACTTAAACTAAGGACTAACCATCCATTAGGACAGACCGGTGACGCAAAATATGACGTCGGGAATCATTCTGAGCACGCGGTCGTTGGTGCTACAAAAAGTTACCAGGCGCGAGGCGGGCGCTTACTTCTGTAAGGCAGCCAATGCACGGGGAGAGACTTCCAGTGAAATAGTCAAGCTCCGGGTACAATGTAAGTATAGAACTTTTCTTAGTAGAATTTCAAGCGAGTTTACGAAAAATTAAATTATTTAAAATTTTTAATTAAAAAAAGTCGACATTATTTATCCGAAATACACAAATATAGTACGAATTACATATTCACGAAAATTAAACTTTTAAATTTATATTTGGTTTTAATTATAGCAGAAGGATTAATACGCCTGTTGAAAGCACTTGCAGAATTAATATAAAATCCTACTATAAAAAAAATATATATAAAAGTGGTCATATAAAGGTCATATAAAGGTGGTCATAATAATATGACGTACTCGTATGTTGTTGCGTTTCTGTGAGTGAATAAGGATTTCCCTATCCCCTCCTTATTCATTATCCTTATCCTTTTATCCTACTAATGTCAGCTGTACATTAGCTATTATACCTGCCTGCTGAACTATATATAATAATATATAAAAATATATATAATAGAATAATTAAGGAAGGCTCACATTAATACATCAAAACCGATTTTTACCTTGATACTTATAAATGTAAATATGGGTACAAGGAAATGTAAAGAAATATGAATATGAATGTAGCTCAATTGGGTCGTGCTAATTTCTTAAATCAGAAAACATTCACAATAAACATTTAGGTATATATAGAAAATGTACGTTTCAAAATCTTCATGAAACGAATTCTGACTGGTTGCTTCCGGTGTCATGAATACTGTAATACGAGAGTCTGTAATAAATGAGTTTCATGTTATTATTATAATTAATGTGCCAAACCAAACGCCTTCGAGCGAATTTCAATTGAATTGAATTTACATATATGGAAATAATGAAAAATTCGCGCAGAAAATATCAGTTAATTAATATACATCTATGATTATGAATAATATAAGTTGGTATGATTATCTTTTTTTTTCATTCAAAGCGATGAAGGATTTTATACCTTAATGAGCTTAAAAAGTTATTTATATTCAGCTTGTTTAATAATGTTCCTAACTTGTAAAAAATATGATAAATGAATTAATAGTTTTGTATATGTATAGTCAACATTTTGTTGAAATTTATATAAAAACTAGAAATCTCCCGGCTCGAGGCTCCTGACGATATAAAACTTAAAACTTAACAGGACATACAGGTCTGTATGTATACCAAGTTTCATTCAAAACCATTCAACTCTTTTATTAGTTTTGATTATTATTGTTAATTAATAATCATGTTTATTATTGTGGTTTTCTGTAAAATTATTTATTTTCTATTGTTGAACTATTATTATTATTAACCAATAAGGTCAACTGTGAATCCAGGCTGCTTCTGACTGTTCCTTTAGGAAAGTTATGGAGGAGGCCTATGTCCAATCTACAGTCGGCCGCATAAATCGATTAACACATTCAACAGTGCAAAACCACTAAACACTCAACTTACTTACTTACTGAAGCTTTTTACGATTGTTTGTACGTGAAGTTTATTTTGTTCTCTAGTCGTGACGACTTATTGCGCGTTAAGTGTTTAGTCGTTTTGCACTTATAAATGTGTTAATCGACTTATGCGGCCGACTGTACGTCATACGGCTGAGATAGTGTTCATGAATGATGAGAGATGAGTGATTTCTATTGTTCCTATTTGAGTTTTCTTTAGTTGAGCCCGGTTCGGCTTTGTAAACTGTAGGTACTTTAAATTACATTATAAAAAATAGCGTACATTCTGTCTAACACATACTCGTAGGTACGTAATATATGAGTAGTAGTCGCACGCAGGTAATATTAGCAAGTCAACCTTGTTCATTTGCATTTACACCTGTAAACGGACGCTCCGCTACCCAACATCGTACCAATAAAATGTCACTACGTAACATGATATACAGAGCTATAAATATCAACGTGTCTGCGGGTATGTATTTAAATGATTGCGGTTGGGATCGACGTACCGGTTTCCTTCCGTAGCCGACCGACCGCATAGTAATTGCCGCTACGAAGGAAGGCGGTACGAGCAGTAAATCATTGAAATTATTGCCTAATATTACAACGATTCCCAGACAACCTTCGCAATCTGTTGTTACGTTCAGTTTAATTCATAGAGCTTTAGTACATACCGCCGTGAATAAATTGCCTCATTCTTAGAATATACATATAGGCACAAACGGACTCACAACTCAATCGTCAATGTTGCTTGTAAAGGTTAATATTTATGTGAGCGTGGCTTTCGAATACTGAATGGTTTATTGAATAATATTAATTGAAATTTGTCGATTAATAAAGTCAAAACAAGTTTAGTGTGCAGACGAGCGATTTCAACGCATGACTTACGTTATAACATTAACATTTATAACGACAACGTTGACAGTGTACCACATCCTCTTTTTTTAGACGGTCCATCTAGAACCTAACAATGTTACAATATAATAAGTATACTAAAAGTTTGTACAGTTAATAAACTACCTGTGTGCCAAATATCACCCAAATCCGTTGAGCTGTTTTCGCGTGAAAGAGTATCAAATATCCATCCATCCTCACAAACTTTCGTACTTTTAATATTAGTATTATAATATGTAGAATAACATTTTGTTGAAAACCGTTGTGTTTGTGTAGAAGAGTTTCCAATTAGCAGTCATGCTTCAAACTTATTACACGGTGGGTTATGTAAATCAACAACAACGTCCGACACGAGATTTATTATACAATTCTATATTGACGCATCGAGGTGTTTCCTTCCGCGACCCGCTGACCGAGACTTAATTGCCGGTGTGGAAGGGAAGACGAAATTATTCCCTATAGACATAATAATTTTACGTATGATTTATATGTTTGCCTTTTACGATGAGATAATGGACATTTAGAACTTTTACATCTCCACTAATTACTATTACTGTACTGTTACTAATCTAATAAAGTTATATTTTAATTATGAAAGTTATGTATATCTCAGCTGCGTTTCCATGACTAAACCACTGAACCAAGTTTGATGAATGCTGGAAATCAAGTTTTGTATGGAGATCAAGGCATCAGTTTTTTTTTTGTTATTTTAACAGTTGAAACTTGATGAGGTAAGAAGAAAATATAGATTTTACTGGAAAATATCGTGCAATTTGATAAAGGTTTTATAGATATTTAAGTTAACCGCTATTCCGTATACCAAAGATATGTACGAAGTCGCGGGCGCAGCTTGTAATAACTATAGGTGGTAATGAATAATAAATAATAAATAAATATGACTCACATTCAACACAGCACCATCTAGTTCCAAACTAAGCAACTAATGCTTGTATTATGGATACCAGACAGTTGATATACTATACAGATTTCTTTCTTTTTCTTTTTTTTTCGTACATATTATAAATACATAACATCCATGACTCAGGTACAAAGGTAAAATGTTAACACATAAACATTTGCCCCTAGCGAGATTTGAACCCGCGACCGTTTGGTTAACAACTAGGGTTACTAACCTCTGGAAGTCTAGACCAAACGTGTCGTCAAATACATTAGTTGTTTTGCTGACAAATTTAATAATCCACAGATGCTCCAGTATGCGCAGAGGTGTCGCCTCAAGTAGTCGGTGCAGCATTGGACGAGGCTCTTCATGTACGCTGTTCTGTTCACGCCGATCCCTCTGACGTGACATTTCTTTGGCAGTTCAACAATAGCGGTGAAAGTTTCAATGTTTCGCCCGCCAGATATGGTAAGTGAAAAGATATCACAACTACACTCTAATGTAATAAATTATTTATTTATTTATTTAAGATTTCATACAGCCATTATTTATCTATTATATAATATAAATTAAATACAAATAGGCCTAAAGAATCATAAAAATATATTACATTTAGATAAATGTAATCTATTAATTTAAAAAACAAATTAATATAAAACAAAAAAGAAAAAGAATAGAATATTCTATGTGAAAAAAAAAAGAAAAATTAATTATTTTAAAGTAATTCGCCAATTTTCTTTTTATACAAATTCAAATTGGCTGAAAATATGTCGATATCATTTAAAACTTTATTGTAATGATACTTGGAACGATGAAGGAAGGAATTTTTAGAATGATTAGTTTTACAGTATCCCAACTGTATGTATCATATAAACATTTAGACGTACGGGACACAAGATAGGCTACTTTTTCCTTTTTCAACGCGGACGAAGTCGCGGGCGCCAGCTAGTTTTCAATAAGCCGAGCACCTTGTTATAAATGTGGTTTGATAACATTTTAAAAGAAACAAAACACGTCAACAGGGTGCAGTTATAAACAAACCAAACATTGGGTAACTTCCTATCTATCTATATCTGAATGTATTATAAACTAGCTGGCGCCCGCGACCTCGTCCGCGTTGAGAAAGAAAAAAGTAGCTTATCCTATGTCATGTACGTCTAAATGTTTATCTACCAAGTTTCATGAAAACCAGTTAATTCGTTTAAGAGTTATGGAGGAACATACATACATACATACCTAAACTTACAGATTTATTGTTAGTATTGATTAGTCGAAACGTTTGTGGCGATTCTAAGATCGGTTTTGATACTTCTTATCTCTACTAATATTATAAAGTGAAAATATTTGTATTTTTGTTTGAATAAACTCAAAAAATCATAGGCCTCATCCTTGCTACTCAGCTGGTTGTTGGCCAAGAGCAAACCCATCTCTAATAAAAAAAAAAAAAAAAAAAAAAAATTACTGGACCGATTTTAAAAATTCTTTAACCTATAGAAAAAATACATTATCAGCGTGCAGCGAATTATATTTTAAAAAACAGCTACTTAATTATAAAATCGTAAACGAGTCAAATATTTTTGAAATAAAATAATTTGTACACGTTGTATTTAATGTTACCGAGGTCAAAGAACTTAGTTTTTAGAATTGTCTGTTTGTCTGTAAATAAATTTTATAGACAAGAAAACAGGTATTTAAAAAAATAATAATACTCGTGTGTATTAGATGAAAACTCGTCCTTTCATTCATATCTCGTCGACCGTTCAATCAATTTCGTCATAATTATCAATTTATCATCATTATCAACCTACAACCTACATTTTCTCTCTGCTGGATATATCGCTGCTAGTTTTTAAGCAGCGGTATATTGTAATCAATTGTTTATTAATAATACTTTCAAGGCAAGAATTTTTAAATTTAGAACAACATTCGATTTGTTTAACAGGTACTTTAAACGGCAGCATAAGTGAACTTCGATATACGCCTGCAAGTGAGAGAGACTACGGCGCACTGACGTGTAAAGGCACAAACGTGGTTGGACATCAGTCGCATCCATGTGTGTTTCAAATTGTACCGGCAGGTTCGTTAATAGATATCATATACTATCATGTATTCAAAACATATCACATATTTGATAATTTTCTTCATTTTTATCACACACTTCACAATTCTATTACACAATTCAAAATTTCATGTTTTAAACATTTTTTTAAATAAAATATAGCTAAGTAAATATAAAACCCCCAAAACCGCACAACGTATTTTAATTCTGTTTTCACTTATAGAAAGAGGTTTATGTGTATAAAAAAATGCATTCCGGTCGAAGCCGAGAGCGGGTCACTAGTTAATATGTAAAAAATTATATATTCTACAAGAATTCTTATTACATAAGGTACAGAAAGCCAGAATTGATTCCAACCTCGTCGTTTCATATCTCAGGCGTTACCTTGGCAACCTTCCAGCTATTGTCATAGATTTCCTTCTTTCATATAATAGCTTCATGATCAAAGGCTCAAGTGTGTCAAATATTAACACGTTCACAATTTTGTTCAAAAGCCAAAGAAATAAGATGATATTATGACAATGATACAAGTTTTACAAGAAAGAATATGCTATTGACCATTTGAAAGTCTGACCTTTTGAAAGTAAAGGATCTCTTTATTACCGGGACACATCAAGAACTAAAAAAATACTCTATATAATATTATGAAGACAAGAAATAGAGAATATATTGTCATCTCGCACGATTTTCTTCATACGAAAGAGTCAACTTTAAATTTAATCATTTTAGTGGTCACCTTGCACATAATATGATTGCATTACCTTGCGTGTGAAATGACACTTTTAGAAAATGGTTCAGAAATCATGTTTTATTGGCATTATTTCCAAATAATTGCCATTACAAAACTAAATTACTAAGTAGTACCTGTAACTTTTATTTTAAAATCAAAGTTTTTTTATTAGTTAATTGATAACGTTGATTGTAATGTAGACAGACTGCAAGTGAACGATTAGAATCTAATTCGTTCCCGAGTAAACATTGGGTCAGCTACGACAAAGAGCAAACGCCTGCCTTAAATTACATTGTGCATACGGAAAATTCACTTGAAATTGGTACCGTATAAATTACACAGACTAAAAGCATTATTGATCCAATTGGTTTTAGTTTGCATAGTCTGTTTTCTAAATTGCCGTTTTACCAAATTGTGCCTGGCACTAAATTGCATTGCACATATTATTTAGTGAACGAACAATGCAATATTATTGTTTAATGATTCCTGTTATGTGGTCTACTATTATGTAATTTCATTTGGAAATAAATATTATTAATCTTTACGTCGCTGACTCGTCCTAAACCACTCAATGGATTCTAATGTGTTTTTCACCATCAGAGATATTTTGACCGAAGTTTTATATTAAAATCTAATTAAGTTTTTTATTAACAACTAAGTAGCCGAATAATAAAACACCGCTCATAAATATCAATATATCAATATAAACTCAAATAGTAATAAAAATAATGTACTAGAGAATTGTAGTTCTAAAATCCTAAAGAAAACTCTTTTAACTCGTAACTGTAACTCCGTATCTCTATCGGTTACGATTGACACACAGTATACCATTTCTCTCAGTATAACTTTAAATCTAAATTATCAATTGAGATAACTTTGTTCAGAACTATTTATAGAGACTGTCTTTCCTGTTTTTGACTATATAAGAGAGGTTCTATATTTGAACACTTACAAAGCACGTTATTTTTAGACAGTTTCCTGTTTTTGTGTGATATTTTTTCTCTCCCTATTGTGAAAATTATATATTCAAAGATTCTTAGTGGTCTCATGTGTCCACAAACGTCACCAACATTAGAATCCCTTATCTATTTTTAGTGATAACACTTCGTTCCACACGATCGTTGGACAACACACTTCAATTTACACTTTTGTGAAGCCGAGTATAGGGTCACTTTGATACGCTTGTGCTTTTATACCTTTATGGTCCTCTCGTATACTCCAGTTTCCTTAGGAAGTTATTTTTCACCTTTAAAACAAGTTTTCATATATTCTGATAAATATAAATCTACCGAAAACGTATTACTGCAGCCGAACCTAGCCATTTGCTCGTCCGGTTTTTTTGGTCTTGTTTTGTACATGAAAGCAACAAATCATTGCGATTCAATAAAGTCTTTTCCAACAGCCCGACCTTCTCCACCTCGAAACTGTTCCGTGTCAACCGGAAACGGCTCAAACTGGATAGAGGATACTGAAAGAGAAGACGTCAGCAACACTCTACTGATACGATGTGTTACCGGTTACGATGGTGGCTTACCACAGCTTGTTATACTCGAGGCTTTGGATTCTACCAGTGGGGTTGTGAAATTTAATGTCACTTCAAATGAGACTGGTAAGTGTTTGTAAATGTAAGTTTTAAGTTTCTAAGGCAGCCAGCCTACCATCAAGTGGGCCATCAATTTGTCTGGACGTCGTTTACACAGAAAAGGCTATTGATAAAATTTTCTAAGATTTTAAAAATTATAAAAGGAATTGTATCCTAATTTCTTCCGAGGTTTCTTCTGATGACCGTCATCCTAAATCTTGTAAAATGAACATTAAAAGTGTTCCCTTGAAACCTAATTAATGAATAAATAACTGCTTAAAACTGTTTCATTAATTCATCAAATACATTTACATATTTAAAATAGGCACCCAAGAGTACGCATTAACTGAACTGTAGATCAATTTGTGTATGTCCTTTGAATTAGATGGCGTAGCATTATTTTTGGTGCCAGCCGGAGCGTTGTGGTCGAGCGGCAGTGCTCTCAGATTGACAGTACACTCGAGAAACGACAAGGGGGCTTCAGAACGAGTCGTTTTGCATGCATTGGCTTACCAAGATCCGGAGAGGAGGACAGGTATCTAAAATAGAATTCGTATTTGCGGAAGTCCAGCCAATCGACTCTATTTAGACTATCGCTTAATTTATTTAACCTTTTTAAATTACTCTGTAATAATGTTTTAATTTGTTAATATTTTATAGATGGCAGTACCAGCGTAATGGCTGGTGTGTCTAAGG
Source organism: Synanthedon vespiformis (assembly GCA_918317495.1). Taxonomy (NCBI): domain Eukaryota; kingdom Metazoa; phylum Arthropoda; class Insecta; order Lepidoptera; family Sesiidae; genus Synanthedon; species Synanthedon vespiformis. The sequence goes on from OU906962.1 coordinate 5,045,243, forward strand.
CCGCTTTCTGGGCGATAGGTCTCACGGTTGTCGTATGTGCCTGCACAGCACTCTTTACTGGATTATTTATAAGAAGAAAAAGGTATTTGTCAAATTGAGCAATATTTTCAATGAATTCTTTAAATAATTTGATGGTGGTCCAAAGATATTTCAAATTTTGCAAAGATTTTAATCATAGATGCGCCCTTGCCATACTTCAGGCGGCCAAAAATGTATCATCATTGGGAAGAGTGAGCTCATTCTTCCCGCCTGAGTCGCTTGTAGAAAGCAGTGAGCGATTCACGTTGCATACAGACATTACGTGGACAGTTTTCAGAAGCACATGGCGCTTCTGAACATTTTAATGTTTGACATCGCTACCTTAAATCGATTTCAATTCGGCGCCAATTGCCATCAATTTGATTCGATCAAACGCATCCTATTCTCACATGTAAATTGCTACCTATTGCACGAGTCCCTGTCATCTGTCTACCGCCTTTTGCAATTTCGCCTTTTGCTTGGGAATTTTGCATTATTTTATATATTGACAATATTATTATTGACACTTATATTTCGTATAGAGAATGTATAATCTTACTTTACTATCATCAATACTAATAAATCTGTATCAATACTAATACTTGCTAGATAAACATTTAGAAGTACAGGACACAGGATAGGCTACTTTTTTCTTTTTCAACGCAGACGAAGTCGCGGGCGCCAGCTAGTATATAATATATTACATATAACTAGTTTCTCCCGTCCTTTGATATTAAATTGTTCTAACGTAACTTGTCACAATAAAAAAGAATTCAGCGTCCTAATTACACATAAAAATAATTTAAAATATGGCAGTAATAAATAAAATTTTCATGCTTTTTCACCGATTTTCATGCCGTTTTCACCAATGGATAAAGTGGTTCTCGAGGGAGGTTTTAGTATATAACTAGCTGCTGCCCGCGACTTCACCCACGTAAATATAAAAATTATATACTAAAACCCTCCTCGAGAACCACTTTATCCATCGGTGAAAACAGCATGAAAATCGGTGCAGTAGTTTTTGAGTTTATTCCGAACAAATGTCAGACGCGACGAATGACTTTTTTTTTTTATAATATGTAGTGATATACAAAGTTACGCGGACGAAGTAGCGGGCAGCAGCTATAACTAGCTTATAAATTTGTGGGGTCTAGAGTCTAGGACAATGTTGTGTATATTATGGAATGAAAGAATGATTGAAATGAAACTTTTTGTATATCAGGTCAAGATCACCAAGTAAACAGCAATCGCCAGAACTGCAACTGAATGCCGGAGATGGTCAATATGTCGTCGCATACACGTTGAAACCTCCAAAACACGCACAGCCTGATATTTTAAATCCACCTCCAGGCAAGTTACCATTTTAATGTTAAGGAGTACCTACTTGGCAGAAAAGCGTTATTTTCATCGCCTGCGGGCCTATTCTCTATCTGTGGTTTTTAAAAACGTGTCGACTTCAAAGTCGACATTAAATAAGAAATAGTACTTTGTCAAACTAAAAACCACACAATAACGCGCCAATAACTTCATCGACATGTATAACTATGGAAAAAACGTCGTAGACATTTTGACATGTGCTTAGTGAATACCAAAGTAGACAATTGTCGAGTCTATAACCGCATCGAGTCGATAACCACAGCAAAACCACACTTAGAGAATACGGGCCCTGATTTGACTTAGATGGACTTAGTTGTTAAATTAAAACATAGACGAAAATACAGTGCATAATAGACTATATTAAAAAATGAATCGAGCAAATTTATACAAAAAAATATATATTATGAGAAAAAAAAAATGGTAAATTACTGAACAAAAAATAGATTTCTCGTCCACAGTAAGTAATAAAAAATAGCGACAACTATCGGTCACTTATCGGTCACTGTTATTCTAGACATTTTTAAAATAATATTTAAGACAATTTTAAATCTGCTCGGCTATTTCCGAGATGCTAGAAAAAATTGTTGTTCAATATTGCACCTTAATTAATAAGTTACTAGGTTGTGCTCATTCTATAGTAAAAATTATGTTCGGTATGTGGTTAGCCTTTGCCTTAAAACGAATTTAATCTAAATTACTTAAATGTCTTCCGAAAAATCGCGTCTAAAAAGTCTTTACAGAATACTACTCTGCAACACAACTACACTGTTGAGTTTCAGTGCGCGAGTAAGAGATAGTACACACAGGCGTTTTGAAGCGCGCGCTCTTTATTACTAACGCGCGCTTTGAGAACTATGAAGTTCTTAGAGCGAGTACACATTGAGCCCTTGGCATTGCGTTAGGCTTGATTTCCTCCTACGCTGAAGCCGCGCCGGTCGCGTATGTATGACAAAGAAAAATCCCGCAGTGCGAAACCGATCCCTGAATGGAACAGTAGCAAAGCCCTAGCGCCTTTCTGCTCGCCTGCGCCGTCCGGTCATCTTCGCACTGATTGCGCAATAGTGGTGTCAGCGTCGCTGTGCGGTGGTCTATAGAGTATTGTGTTTATTCGTATGCTCCACCGACGTCAACGACCGACGTTAGCATAGGAGGAAATCAAGCCTTAGAACGTCATAGTTCACAAAGCGCGCTATAGCAAAGCGCGCTCTTCAAAACGCCTAGTGTGTTGGTACAGTATAAAGGGTGTCAGAGTCCATTTTCATACCCTCATCTTGTGTCCTACCTTTTGCCTTATAGGTGTCGGCAGAGTACTTGCACCCCCCTTGGGTGTTGTGTTCGCAGGCGACTGTAGGTAATAGCTATCAGGTTAACCCTCAGTCTTCTATTACGATAAAGAAAAGTCACCTATTATATGAATAAATTGTAGGGCACAATGTGTTTCGCATTTTGGGCAGCACCTATAGCGTTGTTTGTATTAATAGGCAATTGTATCCACCTACCCGTCAGCCTATCTAACAACTGTAACATTAAAAAAAAACCTATTACCCTTTATCCTAAATAAATATATAAAAAAAAAGTTCATTTTGTAATTATTATAGAATTTTATTGAATAATCTTTCAGTATGGAATAAAAATTTAACCTCAGTTGAACGCAATAGATTATTTTATCAGTTAGTTTATACTATTTGTGCTGTAGCATGGTGCGGGTGACAGTTGTCAGTGCCATGTGACTAGGGTATGTGACGTTATTCAATTCATTTTTATCGCTAACGATACTCGTAGCATAAATCTCGTTCTCTTTATTATTGTTATGAAAATTATTTTAAAAAGGAAATATTTGAATAAAAATTTTGAATTAATTAAATAAGGGTGGTATTTAAACGCATATCAAAAAAAGTACCGAATTCACATCAAAATTAATGATTTGCACAGCAAAATACTCACCATAAAATATTACTAAATACACTACAATTTATATTCGTGGCGTACCGCTATTTATCTTAATGTATAGCTTTTTTATTAATGCACAGCTAATAATGACTAACGCACATTATACCTATTAACGCTTTTTTTTCTAAATATAGCTTCTATTTTTATATAACATACAGCAATTTACCTAAATAAAACAGCATTTTATTTGACATATTTTTCTTCTTATTATAAGTTACAGACAAACACAAACGTCCGTTTTACCGTTTTATAAAACCGTAATCAATGCTTTATTAGTTTAGAATTAATATTAAACTAATTAAACTCCTACTCTGATGTATGTATTTAATAAACCATGTCCAAATAATAATATACACCTTTTGCCTAAAATTTTTACCCGGGTGTGCTCACTTCGCTCACATTTCATATACATTCCTAGAACCTAACCTAACTCTTTTTTCTAATAAAAATAAGTATTTTCTGGTATAAAGTAATTGTTATACAACCCCTTTAAACTCACGGTCAGCCAACTCGACAGTCCATAATCTAAATTTTAGCCTTCTTTTCGATTATTATAATTTTTATTATGAGAACATTTTCACAGGTGACATGAAATATTACAAATAATAGCTATATATTCGTAGTGGTAGGGCACACTGCGTTTCGCAGTCATTTGGGCAGTCCGTCTTACGGCAGTAACCACCACCTTACAGAATACCACCGTGAAATAACAGCATTATGTGCTGTTGTGTTTCGGTGAGTGAGTAAGGGATGCCAGACCCATTACCCCATCCCTCCCTTATCCCTTATCCTTAATCCTTCTATGGTCGGCAGCGCACTTGTAGCACTTATGGTGTTGCTTGTGTTATAGGCGACGGTAGCCACCTACCATCTAGTGGACCGTCAGCCTGTCTGTCGACCTTAACATTAAAAAAAAGGGTACAATTTACTTAGTGACAAAAAAGCGCGCGAAATCAGTTAAAAAAATTTATTGCTATACTTATTTTGCTAAGCATATGTTCTTAGAAATTAAGACAAATATGATGAGCAAGTTTTAAGGTGCTTATTATTATATATGCTTCTCGGATATTTATTTTGCTATGAGAATGAGTATTATATATGCACGCTGTGATTAATTTGCTGTGCAGTCAGTATTTCTGATGAGATTGTATTATTTTTGTACCTATAGGAATTTATTTGTTTCGCATTAGAGGAAAAAAGTAATGTAGTGTTGATGTATATTTTCGAATTGTCTGCAGTACTAGTTTTGTTAAACATTTAGTTTATTTGTAGCGAAATAACTTATTTGATGTGTAAAGGTATATAAATGATGAAAATAAATTGATAGGTGATTATTTTGTTTGATGTGCAATTAATAATATCCCATTAAATAATTCAAACATTTTTGGTATTTGATAAGTTCTTCGTGACAACATTTTGCTTTATGGATCTAGAAAAAATGTTTTTTGAACGGGGATCGTTTAAAAAACATAGGCTCCATTTTATAATACTTTTAGACAATCCCTCGGGAACCTAATTTTTTTACAGAATGAAAAGTATCCTATACGTCAATTCAATTAATAAACTATGAAATTTGATCGAATACAGTACAGCTTTTTTGCGTTATTGCGAAGCAAACATCCAAATGCATCCTCAAAAACTTTTGCATTTATATTATTTTATAGGATTATATTTCACATTGAAAAGCCAGCTTAAAAATGCAACAATAAGTCTCCTCGTCGGATGACTTTGATGAAATTATATTTTATTGCAATATTTTTAGACGAAGGTCCTCCAAGAGTGAAGTGTGGAGTGGAGGCGGCTGTCAAAAATGGGCCACTAGAAACGGGTGACGAGTGGTGCGCGCGTCGCGGCTCGTTGCACAATCCCGAAGAGCACCACAACCCCGCTGTAAGTACACACTGAAAATTTGTTACGACAAAATTCAAATATTTTTTTACAACCGCTCTACACGATACCTCTTCGTGTAAACGCTCGTTTTGAACACACCATCAACCACCGTATCGAACTCGTGTAAGATATATTTATATAATCTGTACTATAATACTATTTATTATACTATACTTTATTCATATTATAATCCTTCTGTATGTATATTCGCGATAAACTCAAAAACCACTGCACCGATTTTCATGCTGTTTTCAGCAATGGATAGTGTGGTTCTCGAGAAAGGTTTTAGTATATCATTTACGAAGTTACGCGAGCGAAGTCGCGGGCAGCAGCTAGTTTAATATAAAATAAAAAAAAATAAACCAATGTTTCGGAAATATTTTTGTATAATTTTTCAACAAAGTAATAACAAATTATATAATATTTTTAAAAGTTTCGAAAAGTATTTTATGGAAACATTTTAAATTAAATTAAAAAAAAAAAACTGTTTCTGTTTTTTCTTATCTATTGCCTATTTTTGTCTCTGTGTCATTTTGCATATACTTTTCACTACCATAAAGAGACTTCCAATTTTATACGATTTAGCTATAAATCATTACTACAAGCCTCTTACACTGGCTCGCTAGAAAATATTCAATTCTGAATGTTCAAAATATTTCAAAAGTAACAATGGACAGATATTTTTCACAGAACATTTAAAGGGATATCCGGATTTTATTTCTATTTTTTTTTTGTTTCATTGTGACCCACCTCTAAAAGCGGAATAACGAAAAATTTGTACCCGTGATCCGCTGTCGAAACAGTGGAATGGCCAAAAACTTTATCACTCAGATACAATTCAAATATTATGGCAATATATTGAATAAAATTTTCAGTTCAAGAGCATTAATTATTTTTCTTAACTTGACACTGATAATACAATTTACAATTATTCAGTACTCCAGTATTTCCGAGTAAATTCTGAAAATTTCAATTCCGAGATTCTGAGAGTTCTGTAAATTTAAAAATCCTAAGTTATTTCACTAATTTCTGAGCGTGTAACTACAGTTCAATTTTTTTTAACCACCTAAAGTCGTGAATTAAATTTTCAATGTGAACAGGCAATGTGTATAGAATATTATTTAATTTGTAAGAACATTTATATTTTACTCACATTTTAAACAAATACGATTATGTTTTTTTTTTATAATATTAAGAGTGGACGCTGCCTACTCTATAAGAATTTCTTTACTGCACTTTTAAAGACGCCCATATTGTAACTATATTGAAATGTTCTATCTTTCTTTCAATAAATCATTAAGTTAATATATGCATACATTAATAACAAATAGTCTAAAACCACGCTTATATCGGGAGTATTAGAGTTCCGCGAAATTAGTTTGAGAATAGTGCTATTGTTACTCGTCAACATTATCTCATCTGTTTCAGTTATTATCACCCCCAGGGGCTTCTGTGGCGAGTAAGCCGTCAATAACGGGGACGACGTTGAGCAGAAGAGAGCATCTCATAGCCGAAGAAATACCAGGACCAGAGAGTTGTGTATAGAATAGAATTGTATTTAAAAATAATTTGTAATACATTTTGTACATAAAATAGACTACGTAATGACTGTAAAAAATGTGATAAAAATAATGTAAATAGAATAAAGTATTAAGGAAAATAAAATCTATTGAGCCAGTACTGATTTTTATTTGAATGTTTTTATTTTTCAATAAATATTTATGTTGCAATTTTTATAAGGGTTTTGGCTGAGAGGATGGTCACATTTTGATGGTAAGTAATTAAATCATAAACAAGGTATACGCTGTTTGTACTGTTAATGCAATGGAAAGAATAAATAAATAAATACATAAAAAAATATATCATCAAACATTCCATACAGCATCATCTAGTTCCAGACAGTTGATATTCTACATAGATTCCTTTTTTTGTAAATACTATTATTATAAATACAAAACATCGAAGACTCAGGTATAAAGATAAAATGTTAACACTTAAATATTTGCCCCTAGCGGGATTCGAACCCGCGACCGTTTTGGTTAAGAAAACAAGGGAATAATACTATTTTTCTTTGGAAAAGTATTTGTGGCACTATACAAATTAAATTATTTAACGTACCTTTGCTGAACACTGTTTTCTTCTTTGTGTTAGAAAGGATAGGTCCTATCACACTAACCCAATGCAGATTGGCACCTCAAAAGTCTTCGACAAGTGCAGTCTTAGGGATGTTTTTCCTTTAACTGTAGCTATTTTTCATTTGTAACTCACATACAAGATCGGAAAACAACCAAACCGAAATCCGTTCAAAGTTCGATTGAAGAGGCATCTTCTGGGTGAGCTCGCTTCATCATAGGTCTCATTTTCGCTACACGGTTAGATGCTGGCCATGATCAAACCCATTTCTATAAAACACATGAGGACTGCCGACAGAAGTGTGCCGACACACACACATACAATCGGATATATATGCAATGTGTTGGCGTGATCGCGTACGTAGACACCTGCGCGAGGCTAGCTGTGAGCAATAGCACGCACGCACACGAACATGCACGCTCGCACACAAACGCACACAAACGCACACACGCACGCACGCACACACGCACACACAAACTTATCAAACCCCACCCCAGATCCCCTCCCCCTTTGTTTTGCTTTGGTTTGTTTAGAATTAATAACTAGTATTAACTTATATATAATTTTTAAGTCTTTTAAGTCTTACACAATAAAACCCTATAAGTGGCAATGTAAGTAGTGAATTGTATCTGTTTATGTTGTTTTTTGTTTTGCTGTTGGGTTTGTGTTCAAAGTAAATAAATAAGTAAATAAATAAATAAATAAATAAATAAATAAATAAATAAATAAATAAATAAATAAATAAATAAATAAATAAATAAATAAATAAATAAATAAATAAATAGCATGTTGCTGACGCGCGAACCGATACATTTATCCCTACCCAAAGTCGTATAACGCGGCTATAGAAGTTTTCACTTCAATAACTTGCGTTTGCTGTGAAGTCAACAGATCGTTATCCATTTTTAAGTTATCTTACGCTAGTCACGGACTGAAATTCTATAAGTATTTTGTCAATTTAGGTATAAGTTAACCTACATTGTAAATCCATCTTACTTGTTAAAATGTCCAGTTATATAACACGTAGGTTTATTGTGTAGTGATTAAGTTAATTCATTGAGCGGACCCGCCGATGGCCGGTCGTTGATCATCCCCTATTGGCCAATAATCCTCGCCATGTAATCGCTACAAAATCAGCTGCTATTGCCCGCCAGCTTATTGTTCGCGGCTTAATGCGTTTGGCTTAATACCTTAATTACCTACTATGAAGTAACATAGATGTTGTATTAAGGTCGCAGATATATTCAAACTTAATTACATACTTACCCACAACCATATGCTACGTGTTTATACAGATTAATTTTTGATTTTATCATTATTTACACTCAACTACAACGGTTAAACAATATTTATTTATTTATTTGATAAAGTGTAAAAACAGAGAGCAATTATGTTACATGATTACTTAAAAATTACATGTATATAACAATTTAACTGAATTGCAGTCCTAAATAGTACACATAGCATAGTTAACTTAATTTAACTTAACACTAATGGTGTCTTGTCAAATAGAGATGTCGCTTTTCATAAAAAAAATTTCATTATTGATTTAAAAAAAGTGTCTTTTCTATACCAATATATATTCTAATACATATTAAAAAATCGCTGTCCACTTTTTGTCTGTTTTTTCGCTAACTTCTTCTAACTTGTTTGTTCACCATACGGATTTTGATACGGTTTTGACAAATGGAATGATCGATAAACTATGAAGACTTCTAATTTGCAGATAAAATTTTATCCGTGCAAAGCCACGGCGGAACACTGGTAAATTGTAAGACCTTCATATCCTTTTTTAAATATAAACTTATTTATCAACGTTAAAAATCAAGTTTATTGCACTAATTTTTTTCTTCAAAATTACTAATTATAGAGGCGTGTTCAGAGGCACGTTTTAAGAACGTTTCAGTTTTGGTCATATCTAAGAAATGACGCATGCGGGGCAGTGAGCAAAAGCTACTAAATTTTATATTAAAATAAAAAAGAAACAATTTATTTTTCTGTAGAATAACCATGAAAATACTATTTATTTTATATTGTGTCTTGTAATATTGCTCGAAACAAGTGGTATCATAGTAATTGTAGACGCGTACTATAAAATTACGTTACAGGCCGTCACCTTGTCTGTAGACGTTTAAAAAGAAATTAAGATTAAAAATTTACTTTCAAGGCTTATTTCTTTTCAATAGCAGGTGCTTGTTTGACTCCTATAATTCCATAAAATTTTTACACGTCAGTAAAAATGATCGTTCCTCTAACCCTTGAAGTCAATTAATGCCACAAATAACATGTAATAATGCCTTCTCAGAGTATAATTTATCAGAAGAATATCAAGTATCTCAAAAGTGGCACGTTCACTAAGAAAATGACTGCGGAAGTACATTTCACGGGCCACAAATTTACCCGTGAAAACAATCGTAAAACGCTTTTATTACGCATTGATTCACGTAAACATTCGCCATTGATTCACGGCCCAAAACAATAAAAATACTGACTCAATCAACCTACCCAATTTTACGAGCTTGGTAGGTGAGTGGATTTATTGTCCGAACTTCAATAAAATAATGTTTCATTTACACCTCATACCTATTTTATAAGTCTCGGCAACTAATAGTTAATATTTTTCAGACAGAAAAACGGATTCAGAAAGTGCTGTTCTTAGCGTGTGTAAGGCAATCCAGAAGCTATATCATTGGTAGTAGCACTTATTGAAGTTGCTAATATAATAAAACATACACCAGGAATTCTAATATTTTAGAAAACTCTTTATAGGTGGTAGCTACCGACAATCTAATTTTAAATTAACATTATAGCTGGAATGTTTTCATGTAAAAAAATATTGGCTTGTAATCAGTAATTGCAAGAATTTAACCGGCGAGAATGTCATAGATACTTCTTTGTCGTTTTAGATTCGTTTCATAGTAGATATAAAATTAAAATTAATTAAATTTTAAGGTTTGCTTTCAAACCTCTAAAATTTCATGTTTTTATGTATTGCTACGACCAATAACTAAGATGATTAGTAGTATTGGCAAGTAAGTCGCCGTAGAGTGTGTTGCGATAAAATCGTACTTTTATAATGGCGACAATACTTTTTATGCTTAAAAACTACTAGTTATATTTACTAATTATTTTTACTGATTATATTTTTACAAAATTTGAATTTCAGCTTATTCATAAATCACTTTACTTTATTATACCTATGGTGCAGCACTATATTCCTTTTAACTACATTTCAAGTCGAGTACATTTAAGTTTTATACTTATGCCATACACATACACATTACGTAGAAGTGTTAACGGAATATAAAATTTATTCTGTATGAAGCAAAAAGCGCGTCAGCGGTTGCAAAAGGTCATTTGTCTTTATACGTTGGCGTCAGACGTAGGTCTCTCCACTGTCCCTTGCCTCTGTTGTTCATTTTTCTTCCCCTTTTCCTGGGGCCAAACGGTAAAGAGAAACTTAATTGGAGGCTTTCCCGCCGACTCTCGGGCTCAATGAAAAATTACGAGCTAAACGAGCACACGCTTGGGAATTTAGCGCTCATTCTCAACGCCAGTTCACAGAAAGAAATACGTGGGCATCTCTGCTCAGGACTTTCTTTTAACAGAATATAAGGTGACTCGCGTAATTTAACGTAAATGTTATACCTCATTAGATGAATTGAATTAATTTGGATCTTTAGAATTGCCAGTAGCGCCTACAAGGAAAGGTATGAAAATTTAAAACTTTTTAGACGAAATGTATACACACTTTCTGTAAAGAATTTCGACGTTAATATAATTAGAGAAATATAATTAACTGTATCTCTTTGTATATAATACTTATAATACTTATGTAGGTACGTATCTATGTTAATAAACTCTTAAACTGCTGGACCGATTTTGATGATATTTTTATCATCTGGTTTAGACTCAGAATTGGACCAGATAGGTTTTATTGCAATCGAGTTACATATTTTTACATATTATATAACTCGAGTTAAGACTTTGCTAGTGCCATGAATGTTGTGGACATAATTTTTTGAACCTTTGCTTCAAAAGATCTGGAAACAGGAATTTTTGTTAAGACTATTTTTTTTTAACACAACATTGTTGGATGTCTGTTATGACTTGTTTTTTCATGACGGAAGTTATGCATGATAAAGATGATACTATATTTTTGTCAGAACTGGGGATTGTGCGTCTAAAGTTATGAGGTTTAAAAACGTGTGTGTCAGTCCTAGAACCAACTTAACAAACTATTGACGAAGTTAAACTTATTATAAACCAAGGAATACGTACTAATTCGGGTAGATGGCGCTTATTTCATACAGTTAAACGTTACTGAGGGTATCGCTACTGTTAGCGTGACTAGCGTCGAGTTCACTGTTTTCCCCCCATACTAAAAGTGTCCAGCGTAACTAAGGAAGAGTCAGTTTCAATGTTAACTTTTAAAAATTTAGTTTCGCTGATTTTGCTACACTCTTGAGGCGGCGAAGCCTCTCTACTTACATAATATATTAAGTTAAAACCGGTTCTAATTGGTTAACCAACCAAATGCCGGATTACACTGTGAATGTTCATTACAGCGCTTTCGGGATATCCTTTCCAGGACCACTGCATAATTCACGCGAATGGTATTACCGTATTGCAAGCGTCTATAGGATATTAATTGGAATTCCATAGCTTTAATTTCGTTCAATTATGCAAGAAATGTGGTTAATAAATTCTATTAAACCTAGGACTGTTTTCAATTGGTATCTAAGTATAATAAACAATTGTTATAATAACGTTTTATTTACTACTAGTTGTTGCACGCGACTTCGTCCGCGTTCTGGATGTCCTTCCTGGTGTCCCCGATAACGTGTATGCAAAATTTCATGGTGATCGGTTCAGTAGTTTTTGCGTGAAAACGTAACAAACAAACAAACAAACTCAATTGTAATATTGTAACATATTATTATTATTATTTTGATTTCAAATAACGAAGTATACGAGAGGCTATTGTCGAAATTCATTTATAACTCAAAATGGTGGGTCTATAAATCCACGGCAACACATCGGCGGCGTCAGGCGTCAGAATGTGTGATTGACCACTCGAAATTTGGTCTACAAGCGAGTTGCAATCAATCGCATGCGATACTGCAGCAATTTGTTGCTTTGTCAATTACATAGGCCACATACATTCACCATTTTTCACTACTCAGTACGAACACAGCGTACCGACATTAACATTGTGTTTCATCCGTATAACATATCAATACGTTAGTTCGGTTTTACTTTTTCACTTTTGGCTTGAACGCCGTGAACCTTTTCGATTTCATGTGTAGATTGGAATTAATGATAGCATGTTCTAACTGATGGAAAATCAGTGAGGAAACCAGTATTTATCAGTTGAAATCATCATTATATTAAAACTAAAACTAAAACTTAAAACGCTCTATTTATAGCACCCAATACATATTGCCCTGTCGGCGCTGACGGTCGGCGAGACACGAAAACCAGCCTTCAGATTTATTTAGTAGGTTAAAATATAATGATAACCTTATGTTAAGATATTTGGCAAATGTTATCAACTTTTCAATAACTTCTAATTATAATAAAGTAAAAAAAAAACTAACACTCTAATATGTATAGAATACGTTCAATGAAGTGTTTCGAGTACATATAGCCGCCGGCGTCAAAGTAATTCGAATGCAATATAATCAAGGAGCCACTCGTTTGCGTTACCGCATTCAGGTAGGTATTGCGTCTCAATTTGTTCACTGTATAGTGATGGGAGTTTTAGGGACTATGTTATTAATAAAAGTTTAGTAGTTTTGAGATAATCTCGAAAATATATACAGTCATACTTGTAGACAGACAGACGCGGCGGGGGACGTTTTTTATAATATGTACGATTGACCTCGTCTTAGGTGACGCAATTTTTTCTTCAAATGAAACCTTCCTCGTTTACCGCTATTCCTATTGGTGAAAATCGCATCAAAATCTATCTGTGGCATAGTTAGCAGAGAAATCAACAGAAGCAGACAGCAGTATACATAATACATACTCTATTATTTTTGAAACATTATACAAAGCTCATATCAACACTAAAAATCGTCATTTTAACTCACAACACTCATTCACAAGCTCACAATTCATCACTAACTCAACATCTTTTGAAATAAAGCCCAGCACAAGTTGGTTTAATTTAAACTACACAGTGAAACGCAGTTTCCTCACTTGTAAGGCGCTGGCGTTTAATTATTGTTACAAGACTTCGCTAATTTGATACTATGAGCCATCTGTACCGCCACCGCTCTCTATAATATTGCGTTCAGCGAAATGTGCGATAATGCGCCGTAATGAGTAACTGCATGCCGCTTCTCACAAATTACTTCAACTTTGATGAACTCTTACTTACTAAAGGTTATCTTACTCTTACTTAGACTAAAACTAGCAATAACCTAGGATAAAAAGGATAGCAATAATCAGGTATATCTACGATTAAAAGCTAAATCGATTACCTATATTATACAAAGGATTAAAAAAATCTGGATTAAAATCTTTATACTATCACCAAGCTATATAATTGTTAAACCATTGAACTACGTTTTCTTTAACTTACACTTTCTAGAATTTGTTACTTAAAGTTTTTCTTTATTTCAGTAATTTCTTGTGTTACGTTACGCCAGCCAGCGAGAAATATTCCGGCGGAATTGAATATAATGAATATAATTCAACATTTCAGCCGCAGGACCTCCTCCATAAAATTACTGTGTTATATTTTTCATTTTACAACGCGCACGAAGCCGCGGGATCCAGCTAGTAACAAAATAAAAGCATTATATGAAGCAAATGTTAATAACTTGATTACAGTCTTCGTAGCCAGCGTAGCAATATTCTTAGCACGCTCGTAGCTCGTAGCCCGTAGCCCGTAGCGCAACGTAGCGAATTGAACTTGAATTAGATCACTATTAAATTAATGTTTTCGTGTTGTATTCTATTTAGAATTCGAATACGAAGATGAAATTATTTTAGAGCACTTTTCTTTTTCAAAACAAGAATATTTTGAGAAAATACCTACAGAGCGAGCGAAGCAATTTTATTGAGAGGTTTCACTAAGTTATTGCTGGAGTGTTTTTTAAACAAATTTTTCAATATCAAATCTTTTTTCTGGGGACCCCGCGGCGTTGAAATTTGCTCTCAAAGACCAATGTTGAAGTTGCATTAAATTCGAAAATGATATACCCCGTGGTTAATGTATTGGTTTCTTAAGGGAATATTTTAAAGAAAAAAAAATTAAAACGCGAATATTACTTAAGTAAACGAGAAAGATTCTATAAATGAGATTAAGTCTACAAATTTATAATTCATTTAAAGAATCACTAGTTTCTGCACTCGGCTTTATGTTAATGAAAAATTAAAAGTATCCTACATCTCTGAGAAAAACCTAGGTATCTAAGTATATACCAAATTTCATCTAAATTAATTTTGTCATTTAAAGGGAAACCGCAAAGGATAGACAATGAAACTTTATCTTTAATAATATTATTGTAAATGTAATTTACAGCGCACGTTTAATGGCATCGAATTAATATATACATTAATTTCAATCAATATTATTCGTTAGTAGAAACAGTTCACAGTTAAGTAAGACTAAGTAAATACAGTATCTCAAATTCGTCTTTCCTTCGCGTATCCTTAAATAAACCTACTGAATATTGATTGTTTCACATATTCTTACCTAATTTGGAAGAGCATTCCTAAACGACTATATTTGTAAACTCTGTTGTTGTAAGGTGCTCATATTTGGTGCTAAACTTTAAATCTTGGTTTTGAATAAAATGCTACCACAGATAATACTTACATGATCTACATCATGTTTTATAGTCTCTTTTGTTTCTTGTAGTTTATAACGAGAAAATGAGCAATAACTAGAAAATATTGATCTAATTTATATCTAGATTAATTTGTTTGTGGTGGTCTCCAGAGATAAAATGAGCAAGAACTACAAAATATTGTATTCCTGAGAAACACTCGCGTACAGTACAATGAATAAAGGGATTGCACATTTGCCGGAGAACGTGGCAGGTAGCGATGGGCGTTCAATATTGTTTGATATGTCGACGACATCGGTGTGCGTTGATGGCCGACCGGCACTCTCATCATTTCCTTCGGGCCACATTTTAGCGGATGTGTCAGGAGCACGCGGGGGACTCGCTAGAGAGGAGGGGGAGAGATTTATGTTTATCTTTCAATGCTTATTTTGTTAAAACATGTCAGATGTCTCCGAGAACTTTTCAATTTGATTAAAATATTGATTCGATTATCTATCTTACACTTAGGTATCAATGTCTAGCATATAATTATGTGACATTTTATAATTTCACTAGCCGCTTTGAAATATGAAAAATATAACACCTGAAAAAAACATATGAGTAATACGAGTATAACGCTTGATATTTTCATCGCTGTTACGACGGTACCGCCGCCGCCACATTTTTTATATTTGAGACGATCCCACAGGAATATCACAATTTTGTTTCTGATGTTAAAAGTGCAGTAGTTATTATCCAATTTAGGGATTGGTTTAATCGCATATTTCGAAAATATCAGCATTTTTAAAATATACAACTAAAGTCATAATGATATCAAATTTTTTCATCGTTTTAACAACTATAAAAATGGTCATATTCATTTCCTTCGGTGTCGAATCTCTGGGTCTGTAACGCGTTAAAATTTTGTCAAAACGTCAAAACGACATAACCGGCGATCCTAGGGGTCTATTACCTCAGTCAAAAAATTAGCATACAACTAGGTAATGCAGCCAGCATTATTTGCACCCTGTCTAGGGGACCGAAGTTATTATTATACTAGCTGGCGCCCGCAACTTCGTTCGCGTTGAAAAAGAAAAAAGAAGCCTATCCTGTGTCCTGTACGTCTAAATGTTTATCTACCAAGTTTCATGAAAATAAGTTAATTCGTTTAAGAGTTATGGACGAACATACATACATAATATAATACATACACTTACGTATTTATTATTAGTATTGATTGATTGATAATAATATGTAAACATATATAACTTAGAATTAACTGAAACGTTATGTGGTGTCAATATACAAATAGCGAAATGCACATTCACATGATACGTTAACAAAAAAATGAAAAGAACATCCATCGACCTCTCGCATAAATAATGCATGCAAAAAGTTAAACACGCATAAATAATTTCGATTGTACATTTGTCAGTAATAAATGGAATTGTGTTCGGGATAAATCACGCGCGACCGTTGGAGGCGGAGCTTGGCGTACAAAAAAAATGCCACCACGTCGCTGTCGACGTGTCGGAAATATTAACTTGAGCATTTGAATACTTTATGATCAGTAAAAAGAAAGATTTGAATCGCAAATGTGTTCGCATTTTAATCAAACAACCCGGAGTCGAAGGCTCAACGAGAATTATTTCGCCTTATTTTATTTAAATGTTACACAATTCTCTCTTTATATTATTGTGTCAACTTGATTTAGGACTTAGTACACGGGCTCGGCGAATTTATAACTGCAACAGCCTTTCAGAGCACGATGGAACGTTGATGTTTATAGTGTAAATGGGAATTTTTCTTTTCTATTCCATTTCATTCCTCATCTTGTTGAAATCCCTGTTTTTCCGACATCCATTAAAACATCTTTTATAATGCTCACTGCCAAGGATTGGAACTCCCTGTCGGCGTCTGTGTTACTCATATATCCCATTTTTATTTAAAGTTTGAGTGTATAGGCATCTTCTGGGTAAGCCAAGCCAAGAGCGTCTCTAATAAAAAAATATCCTACTGTAGTCGGCATCGTACTTGCAACACCGCAGTAGCGTTGCTTGTGTTATAGCCGACGGTTTCCACCTACCATCAAGTGGAACGCCACCCTGTCTGTCAACCTTAACATAAAAAGTAGATATACGAGTTACCGTTCTATTTATATAGCTAATATACGCCTTATATAAGCAAAATAAGGAAGTTATATCTAATGAAAACACTTATTAAATTTACTTGGAAAAAAATATCGGAAGTATTTATTCGGTATTGGAAGGGTTTACGTTAAGTTTCATCCGAGAGGCAAACAAGCCCAACCAACAAGATTCTTGTAAGAAATACAATTTAACTTCCTCGCGAACACAAAATGTTTCATTTGAAAGCGTTTCCTCAAGGATTGTAACAAATTGGATCTCACGCTCGCTCAATCCTTCATTTTACCGCCTTCCTTTAATGCGACGAAAAGATTATTAATCGAAAATTTTCCATTTTGATACAAGCTGTTTAGATTTGTAAACAAACGAGTCCCAGTGTTGTATCGTCGGTTCAATTCATGGAACTTTTGTAAAACTTTAGGAGTTGTATTATATTGGCCTTTATATTATGTATACAATACCTAAATATTATGCAGAACTTCTGAATACGGAAATCGTCTATTTGTTGATTTGTGTCAAAACATCAATTGATAGAACTTGTAAGTCTTTGGCTATTTACTATTTTGGACTTACTACACCAGTTCTACTTGCTGATAACCCCATTAATCTCCTCAAAGATTAAATAATAAAGCTCCACTAATCTGAATATTGGCTTTAGGGACGTGAAGAAGAAAACCGTTATTCTTGAAGTCAACATTGTCAACAACCGTGGCAATTTCACACTTTAAGGATCGTATCAGACAAGCCATCAAAAATCAAGCACACTTAGTTCCTTATTTACTCTTGTGTTTCGAGTAAAAACGTAATATCAATTACTTATTTAGAGATGAAATCCTGGAGACGACATAACAAAGCCACTCTACTGCTTGGTCGGGTCGATCGGACCATCATATAAACATCCGTGGAATTCCTAAACGCAAATAACTGAATACCGTGGGGCATGTTATATTTCGCAATTTCCCGCAACGGCCAACTATGTAATAATATTGTGCGGGGCTCGCATTCAGGGTGGAATCATCGATAGTCATTATCGGAAAAGCGGGTTTAAGAGCCTGTCCCAGCCCCAGCGGGACCTTTACGGAGGTCTCATCCCGACGCGTTCGATAACTATGCTAATGTTATTTGCGCCAGTGGGTTTGAAACGGCGGCATCCACTAAGTTGCGCATTCTCTGAGAACTCGTCGACCTCAAAAGGTACGCACAACGAAATGGCAGCACCAAAAATCTTTGTCTCGAAAAGATTTTTCGTATAACTTATTTTCATAACCTTTGTACATTAGTATAAAGAGGCTACTTAGTATAAAGTAGGTACTAAGTAGTAGTATTTATATTAGTATAAAGTCGTTTTCAAAGCAAAATTTGCTGAGTGCACTCTTATGAGATTTTAACATTTTGACTTTATTGAATAGTTCACTGCCTTATATATATATCCCGAAAAAAAAACTGCTAAGTGCTTATGAGCACTATTTTTGTCGAACTCTTGATAAAATATGCTGTGTGCAAGAGCTAGAAATTTTTGTGTGCAAAATTACTCCGTCATCAAAATAATGAAACAGTAAATGAACTATTAAATAGTAATTAAAATTATTAAGCTCAAAAGACAAATAAGTTAAACGCCAAACGGGATGCCCAAATGACTGCGAATCTCAGTGTGTCCTGTCACTACATTCCAGGTCCAGACCAGAGCCAATTTATTAAAATCGAGCTTGTCGGGAATCGAACCCACTCTGTGGAACAGAGCGTTAACATTCATCCAGCGGGATCGTCATTGAACTGCTAACATTTGAGCTTACTTACCATCCCATTCTTCACGATCTCCTTGTCTGTCATTAGAGAAGTAGAAGTGGAAATCAGAAAACATTTGATTAGTCAATTATTAAAAAAATAGAATCTATTTAAAATGTTAAAATATAAAAAACAAGTTTACATGTCGTGTGTTGATAGATCTGTTTAGGTCTAGCAATATCCATCTCAGCCGCAGACCAGAACGTGAGGTGCGGTGTCGTCATATCGCAGGCATCACACACATCTGTATGTCAATACCTTCCCAGCTTGTCTCACAACAATATGCGGTTGTGCATTGTGATGAATGAAATATTGCAATACAATACAAAATAACAACCTCTGTATGTCTAGGAATGTATACGCTGTGTAAAATTGGATAAAGGAATATATTTCGCTAGCGACCCGCCTACGGCTTCGCTAAGTTGACTTAGCGGTTGCTTATCTTATAAACTACACAAATGATGGAGCATAATAATATAAGTTTCTGGTAAATAATAAAGTAAAAACATTCTTTCTGTAACGTTAATAATAAGAAACTTATAATTTTCTTACTTTCACATTTTGCTGTTAAAAGAAAAACAATTTTCTTAACTAAAAGAGCCGAAACATTTCAAACATATCTTACAAAACAAGGAACTCTAATAACAAGTGAAATAGTTAACCTTTCGTAAAACACAACCTTTTTGTTCTTGGTAACAATATGAAACCTCATTACATTTAGAATTGAAAATGTATTTTATTTAATGTAAAAATCGACAGACATGGTGATTATCCACTTAATGAAGGTAGGTGGCTTCCGTCGCCTATGACACAAGCAAGATAGTGTTCCTATAGAAAACAAATATATAGCAATATATAAAGCTGAAGAGTTTGTTTGTTTACTACTAGTTCGAATTGAAAAAAAAAAAAATTGTGTTGGATGGATAGTCAATTCATCGAGGAAGGCTATAATAGAGAACGCGGACGAAGTCGCGGGCACCAGATAGTTAATAAATAAAACTCTTACTTACTGAGTTGATATCGTACTTTAGTCGCTCATGACATTGTTTGTTTAATTTAATTATTATTTATTTATTTATTTATTTTGAACATAAATAAATAAATAATAATAAATTATTATTATTAATAATTACTATTAGTTGTTGACTCATACAAGTTAAGTTTGGTGGCAGCAGAGGATGCAAAAAAAAAAATACCTATAATTAATTTACTTAAAAAGAATTAATACTATTACAATGAATTGTGTTATAACTACGTTAAAGTGACACTGGTTATTATTATGTTCGTCATATCACATAAGCACAATAAATTTTGTGATCTTTGGAATTGTTAAAATAATATAAAAAGATTTATAGCGCCATATATAAACATAATAGGACAATCACTGTGTCGGTCACTACAAGGGTAAGTGCGTGTACATCAGCACAAGATAAAATGAAACAGTAAAATATTTTGCTTGTCTAAACATCGTGAGTAGAATAATAAAAGCGGTGCCCATCTGCACCGCTTACTCACAGCGCACGTATAAACAGAATGTTATTAATATTATTAGAACTTCTTAAATATCTTACATACCCAAGGGCTTTTGGTAAAATCAGACTGAATACGAACTATACTAAGCACTTTTAATATCTTTAAAAAAACATTAACTTTCTTTAACACATTTTGCCTTCTTGAAAAGTACAGTTCCTTAACAACCTGTTTAACCTTTAAGGTTTTTAACCGTAATGCCTTTTTGTTTCCTAGTTTATGTTGTATTTAACGTGTATCTAGAATAAAGTATAGTAGCAAAGAAATAAAGTACTTTATTTTTTACTTGCCAAAAAATTTCAAACAAATTTAACGAATCAAGTAATAAAACCAATTCAAATAAAAGAAATACAACTGTATTAGCAGATGGTGGTATGCGGTTTATGAAACAACATTACTTTCTGAATGTTTTCTCCATACTGGATTTTATGTGCCACGTAGCTCGCACTATTCACTAGATCGAAAAACTTTTCCAATAGTAGTGTGCGGATGATGATAGAAAATAGTTGTTCAAGGAAACCTATGTGTAGTTTTATTGCAATTTCTACATGAGTTTATTGTGGGCACCGTATTGTTGTACCTCATCCTTTATTGAACATCTGCTCTCAAACGTTAAATATAATATTTTTGAGATATTTAAGAATTCTTTTTATTTTTAAAGAACCATACAACAAAGTTAATTGTACTTAAAAAATAAGTTAGTCTACTTACTAACTTATTATTTAACACTAAGGCCACAAGATGCCTTCTAAGGGCAGTATTTCCTAGAAGGTAAGGTTCTGCATTTTATTTACTACTTGCTGGCTCCCGCGACTTCGTCCGCGTTGAAAAAGTAACATATCCTGTGTCCTGTACGTCTAAATGTTAACCATTACCATCACCATGTCTAAATCTAAATCTACCAAGTTTCATGAAAATCAGTTAATTCCTTTAAGAGTTATGGAGGGACATACATACATACAATACTTACACTTACAGATTTATTATTAACTAGCTGTTGCACGCGACTTCGTCTGCGTAACTTTATAAAATATTCGTTCGCGTTGACAAGTATAAAACGCCATCTAAAAATATCACCAAGTAGTTGTCATGTTAGTCGCTTCACTTGTTTTTGGATAGATGGCGCTATCAAGTGTATCCCGGGCCAAGCCGCTAGTATTTACTTTTATTTTAGATTTCCCGTAGGAATGAAGCATTTTCCCGCAGTAAAAAGTAGCCTATGTTCATCACAGATAATGTCGGCTTCTAATGGTAAAAGATTTTTTCAAATCGGTCCAGTAGTTTCGGAGCCTATTCTATACAAACAAACAAACAATCAAATATTTCCTCTTTATAATATTAGTATAGATATTGATTGCATGATATGTATATATTCAGACTAGCTGTAAAACGAATGCGCGAAATGTTTATCAAAATTTATAGTTTCCTATAATATACATAATTACAAGGGGAAGAATAATAGAAAATGGGAAATTGAGATGGAAATATGGGCTCGTACGGCATTTATTTTATATAATGATTGATTATAATATAATAATCTGATTATAAACCATCTGGATCAGGTTACTGTGTTACAATCCCATTCCTATCATTGCTTTGTCCCTTAACATATCGCTTTGTCCTTTGTGAGCCGGATTGCCCTTGTGTTGCTAATGGAAATGTTAGCTTATAATAGCTATCTTAACGTGAAATAACATACATATATGTGTTTTTGTTTTTACTCAAAAAACATACTTGCTGTAAAAGCTCTACGATAGTATTTTTTTCTAAAACTTACCTTTTTGAAGTGAAACTGTTATTGGGTGCGACAGAGTGTCAAAATAAATTAAAGTTAATACTTTAAGGAAAATTGTTTGAGAGATTTCGCCAGAATGTTATCTAAGATGCGAAACCTTATAGTGTTATCATTCCCCAAAGGCGATGCTTGAGTTTTTTCTTTTAGACATTGTTACTTTAACGAGTAATTCTATCTTGAAGTGTACGTTACAAAGCTCTAATCAAGTTGCCTCTATTTTCTCTTTTATTTAGCGTCAATTGACATCGATTCCGGCTCCATTTATTTGGAAAATTAGCAGATTTTCTGAATCAGTAAATTATCAATTCTCGATAAGACATAGACATGAGACATAATTAACAGCAACCTGTTCTGACATCGGGAAAGAATAGGGAAATGGGCTCTGGCATAAATTACTAACTTATGGAAACACAATAGCTGTTATTTTTCTCACGTAGCTTCTGCACATATTGTATGTTGTATGTTGGATTTTCAGTGGAGTATTCAAAACTGAAAAAGTTACGCCTCAAAGACAGATTAAGGTAGCATTTTCCTTGGCATGCACAATTTTGTTTGGCGCGAATTTGAGGGGTTGCGTAAGTAATAGCAAAAATATGTATATTACAAAATGTTGATTTAACACAGGTTTAACCTTTAATAATAATTAATAAATTTTTAGCTTTTAACCCAAAAATATTGGTTGCATATTCGAATAACTTACTAATATGATTGGCTCATAAATAATTCTCTTTGTAAAACGAATGTTCAGTAATTAAATTAGCGAGTCGAGTGCCAATTTTTTTTAAATTTCATAGCTTTGCCAACTAAAACTCGATTAAATCGGCGATAGTGCATGCATTCATCTATAAAATAATAAATGTATAGTCGAGCCAAAACAAAGCCGAAATACACATGTGGAAAATATGTGGAAAAATATAAAACTTTTATAATTTATAATCTCAACTAAGGCAATTATTTTAGAGTGCATTTAAGTGGTGGTAAAAGCATTTGATATAAATTAGTAGGTTTAGCTTTTTGTTACAAACATAAAATAAATTACAAAAGAGAACGTATTTAAAAAGCTGATTACCTAGCAGTAACGCATAGATTGCGATAACCTTGTCTAACATAACTCCCTCGCGGCACACGTAAGCGGTTTTTGGTAGGTGTACACTGGTATCCACAGTTATTTAATTTTATTATATAAAGGCTATTTGTAGTACTATTACTTATACTGTGTTAAGGTGATAATGTGATAAGGTATTTATATAAACACTCCGATTACGTCGGATGTTTAGAGTCCCCCCATACCCCCCCCCCCCCTCCCCAAAATAAATAAATTTAATTGTTGTTTTAAGAAATATGTAAATAAAGTCATCGTTTATTGTTATTTTTTAAGATTCTTTAATGTTATTATGTTATGTTATTGTTAATTAATTTATAATTTGTTGTAATCCTAGCTAGCTGGTGCCCGCGACTTCGTACGCGATGATAAATTAAAAATTATAAAAGCAATTATAACGCTTGACGCCTTGTTGCTATACCTAACACATTGGCCAGGCGTTAGTTACAGTTTTATATTTTAGATAATCCTCGGGAATAGTACTTTTATCTTGAATGAAAGGTACCCTATGTTTTTTTGGTGTCGCAAAAAACGTGTATGCAAAATTTTATGGTAATCGTTTCAGTAGTTTTTGCGTGAAAGCGTAACAAACAAACAAACTCAGATTCACATTTATAGTATTAGTAAGGATTGTACATTACTCTCATTGCGTGCAAAGAAGTTTTACTTAAAAAATGTGATAAATAATTCTTTGCTCTACCTAAAAAAAAAGTAATCACCCAATTGTTTAAATTAGTATAAGTACCTACTTACATAGAATAAAAATTATAAAATTGTCAAGATCTGTGTACGCTATGTTGCCATTTAGATCGGCTTATCCCGATTCGTCGTTCACCTCGCCGCCTTGAATACAAAAGACGTTGGCAGTCCAACACTGCGCTTCTCCACAATAAAAGATTCGGCCCAATAGAAAAAAAAAACTATTCTTTAACAAAAATAGAACAGGAAATTCGTTTTAATTTGCTATTTAGTAATCTTCACTTAAATTTATTAACTATTATTGCGTAATTAGGACACAATTTCTTATAAAAATTGAATATAGTTCGTGCAGCGAATAAAGACTTCTCGGCAAATGTGCGCAAAATTCTATTTTTAGGTCTTTGAGGGGGCAGAGGAATGTGAGGGGCGGGTGCGCGTCGGTGTGCCGACACGTTATTGGTAAACTCAGTCGCTCTTCCCCTCCCGCACTTCGCGAGACGTTATTGGTAGACTCCATAGAATAATAACTAAAGCATAGAAGTAAGGCTAAAATAAAAATCAATACTTATAGTGTGTTGCTTCTTACACCAATGCATTGAAGCCGTAAGTCAAAAAGAGATAAACATACAAACTTTGTTCTTATTTTTGACCGCCGTACCTAGTACAAACGTCAAACTTGGTTTCTTTACGTAATTGGTGCCGTTTTATGATACCGATTTAAAGAGGCTGGCTAAACGTTAACAATTCATTTGCGCAATGTGTCAACTTTACTTATCTGTATGTATGTGACTAGTGTTGTGACACGAGTGACAACGTTTTTGTGTGTTTCTTGGTTATCAAAATATAATAAATCTAGCATCACATCAATAATAACACTAATTAGATATCTGAATTCTCTGATTACTTACATGTTCAGTCCCAGGACTAAATCAAATGCCTCCAGAAAACAAAACGAGGATATACATATTTATAAGTTACCATCGGTAAGTGATTTTGTTAAGGAGTTAGTTTTTTAAATTTTAGATGATCCCTCGGGAACAGCACTTGTTTTCTGGATGAAAGGACATAGGGACGTCAGGGACGTGTATGCAAAATTTCATTATGATCATTAGATTCAGGTTGAGAGTAGCGTGAAAAGGTACTTAACAGACAGAGTTACTTTCACATTTATAATATTAAGTATGAATATATTACTTACATATCAAACAATCTTGGCACGCCTTCTTATGTAAATTGTCTTTTGAAATAATAAAAATGCTTTATAAATTACTATTAATCTATTTATATTTAAGGTACTCGTATATTTATATTTTTAAATAGGTAGGTAATCTAAAAAAACTACAATAAAAAGATTGTTTACGAAATAAGACACGTTCGATAAAAAGATTAAATAATATTATTATACAATTTTATCGACAAAATATCGACAATTCGCTACACTAGTGAAATATATATGGATAATTTAATGTATAGGTCACCCTGGTACGGAACAGCCAGACGACCATCTAGTGACAGTATATATGTCTCTCTTTAATTTATGGCTTTAATGCAATGGTGTAAGAAGCAACACACTATAAATATTTGCTTTTATTTTAGCCTTACTTCTATGCTTTAGTTATTATTATTCTATGGTATACTCAGTCGCTCTTCCCCTCCCGCACTTCGTCTCGAGTCTCTTGGGTACTGTTGCGTAAAGATTGTTTTATCGTATTAGTAATACGTCATGGTGAATAAATGCCTAAAAAAACGTTCTTCTTCGACATCGCACGATGATTTTATGGAAGGAATATCAACACTGCCTGTAATGTTAAGTTAGTGAGGTAAAAAATTCCGAAATAAGAAAAAAAAACATTGTAATTAGCAATTTTGTCCGCAATTGTACACATTGCCCCCACAAGTGTCGCCTTCAAACCTTAATATAATAATTCAGGTATACAATATTATCTGTTATACTCAATAAACAAGACCATTTGAATTGTCTGAATTTTGAATGTGAAGGAATGAAAACTTAGAATAGTGACAGGGAATAGAAACTTAAAATAATAAAAGCATGATAAAAGCATATTGTGTGTTTCGTGAGTAAGTGAAGCCAATACCCATTCCCAATTCCTTGTTAGTCAAAAATAACATTTGTTCTCTTAATTAAGATTCTCTATATTTTTTGTAATTTTGGATTTCCTTTTCCTCGTATAATTTCTGCAATTATATCACAACCTTTTTATATAGAAAATTAAAATCAAAAGTATACTGACTGTCCACTAGAAGTTAGATGGCTGTCTCCACTTAAGAAATACTAGTAGGCCTTAAAAATATTTGCAGGCTTCATGATGAAACCAATGTTGTAACGTTATGAAACATCTGTAACGGTACCCGTTAACAATATACGAATTGTAGAGTGACTACATGTTCGGACTTCCTGTTAAATTATTGCCCCATAAACAGTTCTTCGAGTACATCTCCGAAGTACCCGATCATAAAACTATACCCGCACTAATAAACTTTTTACGCGTCATAAAGAACAGGATGTTTCTCATTCCACACTTGTTACAAAAACTGCAAAAACGAAATATAGTTGCAAGTGGAAAATAAATTTTATGTGTCATAAACGGTTTTACATTAAGTTTTTCCCTAAATACTAATATAGGATGTAAACAAAGAAAAATAAATACGTATATAAATTCCTACAAATTATGCTAAACGAAGAGTCTAATGGTAGACACTAGAGTAAAATTTAAAATAGAATATACTTATTATAAAACACTCGTAAGAGTAATTAAATAAAAAGTACAAAGACCCACCAACTGTCTTTACTGTACTGTCATTTTTGCTTAGTTGATTTACAATTATAATATAGCTACAACAAAGTACATGCTATATGCCATATAGCATGTAATTTGAGCCGAATTCTTAACGTCAAATTAATGCATAAGTACCTATTTATAAAGTCCACGTTAAGAACGCCCTAATGTCAAAGATAAATACAATATCAAAAGGCACATTCTAATTTGAGTGATTTCTGATCATTATTCGCATCCAATATTATACGTTCCTAGAATGTATTGAATGCATTGAATGCATTGTATTTGAACTCTCTCAAAGGATGCTGTGGTCACTCACTGTGTTAATCTTGAATCTGGTACATGATAGTGAAATAGATCTGACCATCTATTTCACTATCATTTACCTTAGTATAATCCTTAGTCTGCAGTAAACACAAGACTAAGATACCATTATGTATTTAGACTATGTAATTCTATTCTATCAAAAAAATGTTTATTTATTTTGTTAATTAAACTTAATGCAACACTTAATGCAAATTAAGCATAAACTTGATGCTCTGTTTCTTAAACGGTCACTAGACGATCATTCAGCATGACATACGTTATGTGCTCTCATGCATGCATGACCTAATAATTGTATTGATTGATGTGAATGACATGTAACAACGTGTTTATTAAGTACAAGATATTTTTAAACATTTTAGTCATTGGCTAAGATAATATAATATTATTTATAACATTTATATATACAAAGAAGACTCGGACATCTGGGGATCGGTTTATCTTCGTTAAAGTCGATTCGACTCGGAGCCACCTGGCGACTTTATTGCACCTCAGAAAAATGTAGTGTATCCTTCACTTGCTATAGCTGGATTCTCTTTTATTTTATACTAGCTATGTCCGCGGCTTCGTACGCACTGTAGTTTGAGTTTTGAAAATGTCACGGGAACCTAAAATGTTAATGTGCATAATACATAAAACATAAAATGTTCTATACATATATATTTTGACGAGCCCGTTGGATGAATGGTTGGGGTGCATGACCTAACACTTATATGAAACCCGAATAGTAACTTACGCAAGCCTACCTTGCTACTGACATTCTGTGTTTACAGTATTTATGTAATAATACTACAGTTAGCAGTGTTGTGCAAGAAATAAATATATTTTTAAATATGTACATATTTATTATTTAATTTATACTAATATTACAAAGAGCGAAGATTAATTTGTATTTTTGTTTATCCTGACTAATATTATAAATGTGAAAGTAACTCTCTGTCTGACTATCTGTCGCGCTTTCACGGTAAAACTACTGAACCAATTTAAATGAAATTTGGTACACTGGTAGTCTAGAGCCTGAGAAAGTACATTTTAATGCGAAAAAAGGGATGTAAGGGTTTGAAGGGGGATATAAAAGATTGTATAGAAGTATCGTAATTTTTAAAGCTAGAAGATTGAAACTTATTTTTTAGGCTGTTGATTAGATATAAATAAATTAATGCGAAAAGAGGGTTGTAAGGGGTTGAAAGGGAGAGATAAAAAGTTGTGTGGGGGATAATCGTCATTTTTAAAGCTGTCTGTCTGTTACCTTTTCACGCCTTACCGATCATCATGAAATTTGTCATTGTTACTTTGTTTGTTACTACAATTGTTACTACAAGTTGTCAGGGAGACAAGAACTACTAATACAACTAGTGGACCGATTTTGTTGTTTTTTTCCACATATAGAAAGCTACATTATTAGCGAATAACATAGGCCTTATTTTACAAAGTTAAGCGGACGAAGTCGTGTGCAAAAGCTTGTTAAAATGTGTCTTACAAAAATGGAATACATCCTCAGCTGTGAAAGAAGAAACATTTTTGAACACACATTGAAAAAAAAAAAATTAACAAGCTCTTCTAAAGTTTGAAAGTACTACTACTAGGAATGCGTCTACTACTAGGAAAGTAAATCACCTTTATTTTTAAAAGTTCAGAATTTTAAAATGTAGGAAATGTAAATTGTTTTATCAATACATTATGTACCTATCAAGGTATGAAGCGAAAGATAACATTTGGGATGACAGTGGGACAGAAAACAAGAATCCCAACCGAGAGAGCCATTTGTCTTTCTTTACCCTAATTATGTGATGAAAATTTATTGTAATTACTGGACCCAAACTTGAATAAGTGGCGAGTGCTTGTGAGAATTATAATTTAGTTAAAATCCGTTGAATAAATTCGTGTTCATTCACTTGAAAACTTCGGTTATGGTGGATTGGTGATATGTACTCATTTCAAGGAAATAACAGCAATTCTATTTCCATTTTCCATGGAATTACTGAAGAATTGGAAGGTTCACATTTCGGAGTGGCGTCATATTTCGTGATTTGATTATTTGATTATTTGATCTAACTAAGTCGGAAGTAACAACCGTCTAACAGCATTGTTTGCTGTTGTATAACGGCGAGTAAGTAAAGTATGTTTATTAGCGACGGTATCAAGTAGACCGTTGTTTCTTTGACGACCTAAACAATAAAAATAAAAAAATTACAGACACCATATGTACCGACTAACTAATAAATATGCTTTTTGTATACATACTATAGCTGGTGCCCGCGACTTTGGGTTGAAAAACATTATACCTGAGAAAATATCTAGTATATTTTCCACTATGAAGATGGTGGTGCTCAATTTTTTTATATTTTAATACAACCCCTTTTAGAACCTAACATTTTTTCATGATAAAGAGTATTAATATCAACCTACATAATAAATTACACGTGCGTCAAATTTCATACAAATCCGTTAAGCCGTTTTTGCCTCAGAGTAACAAACATCCATACATGCATGCACCTTTCACAAACTTTCGCATTTAATTATTATTAGTAGGATTGTGAAAAAAAAGTAATCCAAGAAAGAATTAATTTAAGTGAACTTTAACATTTCCGGACTTTTGCTGAATGAAATATTCTAATACCTTTTAGAGAGTGACATGTACATAAAATTTGTTAATAAAAAACAAACAACCGAGTGGGGTTTAACGGTTTTTTGTCTGTGTTTGCAGATGGCCGTCTCGTCGCAAACAATTAGCTCTTTTGTGTACTTGCCCAGACTTGCCACACTTTACTCGACGAGGGTGCAAGTCGCGGAAGTTAGCTGTAGCTAGAAGTGCAATTATTTACTTTGCTAAGAAGCTTCAAAGCAAAATAAATAGTGACTTCCATTTTTTAGTTGAGTTTGCTTCTTTACGAGCGCCGTAGAAGAGCTACGAAATGCGTGTAGCATTCGCAAGTTTATAATTACTTTATGTCATTGCAATTTTTTTACTAATTAACTTAACTTATCTTTGTTGTTCTAATTTTCTAATTTAAAATCTAAATCACCGGACTTCAAATTAAAGAAAATGTATTGAAAACAAGAAACTATGGATAAAAGGCCAAGTATTTTTGTTTTATTATTAACTAGCGATCGGTTTCATTGTTACCTAATCACTGGTTTCATACGATTGATATGATAATGATGAAGAAACCTTTTAAATGTATGTATAATTGTATATAGGAGATATTTAATCACAGCGGATTAGCAAAACATCACATTTCTTGATTTTTACGTAGTCGAGGTCTCGTCGCACAGTGCTAAAATGATTTATAAACTTAATACAATCCACTGTGTATTGTATCAATGAAATGTATATACATAAAAAGGTAGAGGCCACATCTAGAATACAAATTTCTTAGACAAAGATAACGCATATACACAATTAATATTTTTGTTTGTTCAGGACTACAATCTGTGTACACGGTAGTGTCGGACAGCGGCGGTAGTGGCACGGGGCGATGCCGGTTATAATAGTTTTAATTACAACTTGAAATTGCACTGCGAGACAAGGAGCTGACATTTTACGGTTTAAAATTAAACATAATTTGGGTTGACATTTTGAGGATACTCTTAGAAATAAATTATTTTTGCTTACATATAACGAACTGCTTGATCCAGTAAGAGTAATGTAATGTAATGTAATGTACAGTAATGTAGTGTTTCATTTAATTCTAAGTTAATAATTCTGAGTATAATATATTTTTTTACATATTTATATAATCAATACTAATAATAAATCTGTAGGGGTCGTTCATGGAGTAATTTACTTTGTTTTCAGAAATATCGTGTATATAGGCTCTATACATGATACTGAAACTAAATTGACCATTTTTACCATTTTTTTCTGTATGTATGTATGTATGTATGTATGTTCCTCCATAACTCTTAAACGAATTAGCTGATTTTCATGAAACTTGGTAGATAAACATTTAGAAGTATGGGACACGTGATAAGCTACTTTTTAACTTTTTTAACACGGACGAAGTCGCGGGCAACAGCTAGTACGATATAAAACTTCGATCCCCTAGGCAGGAACCTAAGCAAATATAGTGGCTTGTATTATACTGGACAAATAACATTGGGTAGATTCAAAACGCGGTATGTCAATAATTAAACTTTAACCATTGACGGTTACAGATTGCATGTTCGTCGCCAAATTCTTAGTGAAACTTTCTGTTCCGCAGAAATGTGGACAGCAGCCAGGAGTGCAGGAAAGCTCTGATAACTGTATGGTTTCGTAAACACAATTGCTCCTTCCTTAACTACATTATGCTCTTAACTAGTTTCATCAAACTAGATAAGTGGCGAATAGGTATACAAGGCAATTTATACATTTAAAAAAAAGATATATACACCTTGCACGAGCCTCAATAATATAATTATGTACTTTATTGTCCAGCAACTTTACAATAATATTTGTAAGACAGCAAGACATTCCTAGCACAGCACACAGCACGCAGCAAAATATTTGTAGACAATAACAGCAGGACAAACAAACAGCAGGAATTCTAATATTTTAGAAAATTCTTTGTAAATGGTAGCTAACATTATAGCCAGGATGGTTTATGCCAAAATTTTACTGACTGAATTTTTGTAGGGGGTACAAGAATTCAACCCGGGAAAATGTCACAAATTCTGCACATTTTATATTAGTTTGCTTCCAAACCTTCATTATTAGGAGTAATCATGGAAATATGTAATCAGTAAGCGGTTCCCATTGACAAGTGAGCACTTAGTGGTGGACCGTTTGCTTACATGAAAAGAATTACACGAAAAAAATATTTTAGACATTCAAATCTTAAAATGCCATAATTTTGTGTTGTTAAATTTGATATAATTTTAATGAGAATCTGGTATGAATTTGACTTATTACAATGATGATACATAATTTATAATATTTAATTGGCAGATGCAGATGTTTGACGAACTAATAATGGAACATGAAATCATATCGGATATAACATCAGTTGAAAATGTAATAACGGTAAATAAATGCGAAACATTTTTGGGTGAAAACAATAGCAACATTATTACGCTTGCGGTGGAAGCAGCTGCATTTTAATAATAGATTAACCTCCTGTTCAAACGTGCACCGGTGCATGTAATCTTTAGTGTACACACAAATTTAATTAATTCGGTATGACATGAGTGCGCAAAGTACACGTCATGTTTGACTCTAGCCGTTAGCGAGACTATTGTGCTGATACACAGTATAACATGTTGCACAATACGCAAGCTATTGATTCTATTCACGATAAGGACTAGGGTTGTCACTTAAGATGATAAAAATATAAAAAAATATGTCATAAATCACTTATACTAATATCGTCTTTAGACGTGAGGTATGCTAATGAGACTTAATGATAGGTGATTATCGTCCACAACGAACTAAGGGACATAAAGTGGCTTTTATGTTTACTTCAGATGCTTTGTCGTCTTTTGGAATATAAATCAAATATTCGTGTAGCATCAAGTATTACAAAAGTGATAGTAAATAGTACTTGTATTTTTTTGCATAAAACATGTTGTACAAAAACAATGTTTTATATTCACTTTTAAATAAATATAAAACATTTAAATTACCTTAAAATATTACCTAATTTTTTTATTACTTTTATTTATTTTTAATAAACGCACCAAGATATTTCGCCTTTAAAATATTTACAGTTTTTCACAACGTGAATTAATTGAATTAAATGGAGATTAATCTCCATTTTTTTAAGATTCCTTACTGCTTTCTTTCTGTGTCTAATTTATGGGCTAGACTGAAATCATAAATAACATTTAGCCGAAACTTTTCTAAACTATTCACATACATTGCGAGATACATTTGTCATCATCAATTATGTTTTGAGCTAAACTTATCATCACCAATTTTGTTTAATTATCTTCTTAATTTTAACTTTGAAATACATTTGTTTAGAACTGTGCTATAGTAAATTTATTTGTACAAGTTCACACAAAATTATACGTAGGCGTATGTTTTTATTGACTATAGAGAGATTAGCGTACACAAACGTACAGACAAACAGACGAAAATTGTAAAAACAAATTTTTGTGACCTCGGTAACATAAATTACAATTGCAATATATCATTCGAAATTGTTTTTTGAAAAAATATTTCATATGTAGACACGGTTAGTTTACGACTTTATTATGTAAATTATGTAATTATTTATTATGTAATGATTAGTGAAATATAACAGTTGAGAAACTTAAAAAATGTTCCATAACTCACCATGTACTCAGTAGTATTTAATTACTCAGAAGTTCCGGCACCAGTCTTTGTACATTAACACGAAAATTGTTTAAATCTTAAAAGTCTTATGAAGTAAACGTTTTTGTAGATTGCAACTGCAACTAAACTTCACAGTAGAAACTTGTGCAAACACCTAATTTTGTAGAACAAAGCAAGTCACGTTGCTGTTGGCGAAGATGTTTCCGGCTCCGATACTGCCTCACACACTGTTTTTGCCATCAACAAACATTTTATATGGGATATATTATTATTTTTATTTATTTTTGACATTTCAAATTGATAATTAAAGGTTACAACGTATATTCCCGACGTGTCTCAGATAAAAGATATGTATTAATCTGACGGTTTGGTTGGTGGAGTTGGTGGGGGTTGGGGTAAAATTTTAAATACAACTCGAACGCGTCAGATGTTAAGTGAACCTAAACTAAGCTCCCATTTAAAATTCAGACGATTCGGATGTAACGCAAGCTCTTGGCAGCTTGTTTAAATACAAAAAAGATTTTTGACGATTGCCATTTTGTAATACTCGAGCGCGTCAGATTTTCATACAGACAGTTCAGTCTGAATTCCTGATCGTGCTGATTCTCAATCTGACGATTATATGGAGGATTTTTTAAAATACAGCCCCTACAAAATTTTGAACGCCTGTAGACGCTCACCACACCGCTGAACGGAAAAACTTCATATAACCTTTTTTACTTCTTACCATCCAATCTTCAAACTCCAATAGGTCTCCACGAAGCTCGAGTGACTCCACATTTAGCATCGTGGGCTCCCCTACGAGAGTTGTTAAAATATGTCAAAAATTATTTAATTGAGATGTTAAAAAATTGTAATAAAACCTATCTTAGGATATACGAAAATGATACATACGTACAAAGGCTTCATAAAATCGTTATTGGATTGAACTGAAATTATGTTATAAATGATTCTTGCTTGTCACTAAATATTGTATAGGTATCGTCAAATGGATCAATATAGTCCGAGCTTGTCAAAGTTTAATGCAATGTATAGACAACGTGTCGTTTGGTAGCTGAAGCACAGTGCTCTAACGACCGTATCTGGCTCCAAGTTTTAATAGCTCTGCCACACTTTTAAATCCTTGTTATAGGTTACAAACAGGTCAGAAATGTCTGCATATAATAATTGTGTACCCAATATTCTAAGACCGCTCAGGGGCAGCAGTAATAATCACCCTATAATAGCCTATAACATATTATGTGTACGATTTTGGTGAATTATCATCACATGTTCACTGTAAGAGTAAGCAAGGAATGCCAGAACCCCATTACATCCCATCCCCTTCCTTATTCCTTAATCCTTTTATGGTCGGCATCGCACTTGCAGCACCTATGGCGTTGCTTGTGTTATACGCAACGGTAGCCACCTACCATCGAGTGGACCGTAAATTTCATTATCTCCTTGTTCCTGAATTACTGTAATTCCCATTTTTCTCAGGGCTTATATTTCAGAAATTTCAGAAATTATGCTGAAAGTGCTACATATTGTACAATATAAATGTGTACAATATATAACATGCGATCTATATCTATCACTTAGTGAGCAGAATTTCCAGCAGTGGAAGTCTTAGGGCTGCAATGGTGATGATTATGATATAACTCATAAAAATTATAGGAATGTCGACAATAACATAAAAAAATAATATAACTTTTAAGTTAATTGAGAGGGCGCACTGCCATAAATTGGGTACCCCGTCTTAACAATATCGCTAACGCAACGTCTAAGAAATGACCACATTGAAGAGAAAATATCTTACTTACATTCAATCCTGTCTGGTTTATCGGCGTCGTCTGGTATACCTTAGAGTAAGGTGTTTTCTCGCAGCTTATTTAGAGGAAAATTATATTAAAATATAAATATAAATTTTAAACCGATCGATCGCCGAAGGAGTTAATATTATCGTTGAAAGAAAAAAATATTTTTCATGGGTTAATTTTTAACTTCTGTTACATTCATGTAAAGTCCCACCTTTGGTTTATCTTTGAAACATAAAATCCAATTGCATTTCGCCTTGCAGACAGACAAGTTGTAAACAAAGCCATATATCCTTTTGAGACAAATGAAGGATGAATAAATTGAAACAGCCATAAAGGGAACAGTAAACCGCTTCTAAATAAAAACATAAAATTTAACACGAATCGTTTGTGCTTGATGCTAGTTGGCCTGAAACCAAAAACATTGTAGCAGCTAGTGGCCCGCCTCACTGCTACATCTGATCCCCGGTTAATTACGGACATCCCTTTGGCACAGTATTTTGTATACAGTAATTAATTTGTTCTACCTGTACTCATAAATTGATCTTGAATCTATTAATATTAAAATCTACTACATATATATTTTCATCTTACTAATATTAAATGTTTGATGGAATGTATGTGTGGATATTATTATTATTTTGTATCTACATTATATTTCACGCAAAAAATAGTGATAGGATTTGGATGAAAATTAATGAAAATAAAAACATTAATATACTTCATTTCATACTTCGGTATAACAGTGCGCGGACTAAAATGCAGGCTAAAGCTAGTATGACGTGAAATCAAGAGATTATTCTTTTGTAAAAGAGAAGGCAAGACATTTTCTAAAAAGCTGCAAAAAATTTGCTTATTTCATGTCACATTCTTCACTTACGATATGATTATATTTCTACAATAATAATTATTGTAATTATGTAGCAGTTTTCATTAACTTTTAACTACAGTACATTTCTTGTAATTGTCTTTTCTTTCGGTTCGTGAGTAAGGAAATCTGGATCCCATGTTTTATTTTCTGTGTTGTGACAACGTCATCTACGGTCTAACCTGAATGATAAACCATGTTTAATGGATTTTTGTTACTTTTGTCTTAAATACATTTTTTCCCTTTAATTAGTGAAGGCGAGACACATGTTTATAGATGCGTAGATTCACTTCAAAGTTCCGAGAGAGCGTAGGAGTCATAACAGATTGACTTTACAGATTCAAACTATTCTGAAAGAATATTGTTTAGATTAGTTTCTGTTGTTCGTCCAATAGCGTCGTTGTATCTTCTGCCAAATTTACGGAAACACTTGTTAGTGTCGTGTGTAGACTTTAAAGGAAGTTGATTTGGCAATTGCCGTCTAATGTCTTCGACAATATTAATTCTTTCCTTTGCTTTATTTACTTTTCAAAGAAAACAGAAATGTATATCAGCTCCATTATCCGCGGTTACTGGTAACTTTAAATTACATTTAGCCTATTTGACAGATGGTGAAAGAGGTCCTAAGTAAAATATAATCAAACCACCATCTTATGTGTGTAACCAGTTATGTACCAACTTAATACTATAACGAAATAGAATGTATATTCGAGTAACTATACTCATATTACACAAGACATTATATACTTAATCATACACAATTTGCAAGCTAGATAAACACATTCTAAACTCGTAACTAACTAGATATCTGAGAACTGCAATATCGAATCGGCTCCATACATCCCAAGATCAAATGACACTAACCAACATTGAACGTTTGCACATCATCTATTATTCAGGTTTAACGTCAATACTGCAATGGCGTCTAAATCCAAATATGTAATATCAATGAATAATCATTAATCCTACCAAAACGTATACCATGAAAGTTAATAATCATAACTGGTTAATGAACACAGTTTTCCTTCATATTCATATTGTTAAATATTTATTTTAAATTAACTTATCAAAGAAACGACTACAATAAATAAATCACAATATATATTCACTTAATACACTTAGTATACAGCGGGTCACTTTATATTAATATAAAAACATGAAACTTAAAACATAAAACTAACTTAAAAAATAGGTGTTGGAAAAAATTTCATAAAATAAAATTTCATAAATAAATTTACTGATGCGAATTAATTTGGATCCAAGTACCTTGCCAGTACCCAACCTGCTCGCTGCATTACAATTTAGAGAAGATTACTATATTTAATCTCTGACAGAGGTAGTGGCTAGTTCCTGTCATGCTAGTCTTGACTATCAAGCACTTGGATTGTTTTTGGTAAAGCGCATTGAACCGCACTGGTTCAGCGTTTAACTTTGTTAAACGCTGAGGTAACGTTAGTTAGCTAACGAATAACTTATGTTAAATCAATTTTTAAAAAAACCGGACAAAGGTTTTTTAAAACAGTTTATTAAATAATCAATTTGTATTTAAATTTTTAGGACAAAATATGTAAGATCAACCAATGTGATTAAGAAGCAGGTGGTAAAAGGACCTCAGGCATCCCTTGCACAGATATAAAATAGCATTCGTATATAGTTATTTCACGGTGATCTCAATATTGGGGGTATCCGATTTATGAAGCAGTTAATGACCTGTTTTGAATTTACATTAACTGACTTCTTAATAATTATTACAATTTTACTCAAAAATGTATCCCAGCGGTTCAGCTTTCTTGATTATTTTTAGGCAAAGCCAAGTCACCCACAAAAATACCACCTCTCTCCGGGAACGCACAGTTAACAGTGAAATGTTAAAATCTGTTCGGGGGCGACCCTGTCACTGATTGATTTATGATAACAAATTACCCCCGAGCGTAATGAGCTACCCGCTCCCTAACTTTATTATGGAACAAATTGAGGTAACCGAATAGATCGTACCGGTCGAAACAACTAAGCGAAAAAGGATAATAATGAACGCAGTGATTTGCTTACAACTTTATATAATTAGGTGAGTATATAGTGACGTGGATTTATTAGCTTCGTAGACATATATATCTTAAACGTTGTAACCAAAGTTGAAGCTTTAGTTTAAGTTGAAGCATTGCGTTTTTCAGACTGTTGTCACGGATAATCATTTCCTAAACGGTTGGACCGATTTTGACAGGACTTTACTTTTTTAAACTAAAGGTGGACGAAGTGTAAGACACTTTGAACTGACTACACTTCACGCTTTTTAGTCACTTTAATTCGAGCGTAAAAACCAACGATGATTAGAAGTAGCTCTTGTCTTTGACCAACCTCGCGGGCAATGTGGTAGAGTTGTACACATATACATCAATCAATACTAATAATAAATCTCTAAGGGTTGGTCATGAAGTAAGTTTCTTTGTTTTCAGAGATATGTGTTTATAGGCTCTATACATGATACTGTAACTAAATTCTGTATGTATGTATGTTCCTCTATAACTCTTAAACGAATTAACTGATTTTCATGAAACTTGGTAGATAAACATTGACGTTCAGGATACAGGATAGAATACTTTTTCTTTTTTAACGCGGAAGAAATTGCGGGCACCAGCTAATAAGTAAATATAGGCCTTTAAAATATAGGCATTTTTAATAAAAATATGTTACATAATTTTAACAAACGTATAAAAGTGAGATGAATAACAGAGATTTAGAATATTATCTCATTTTGGTGTAGCTCTATCACTTAAATAAGTGGAGGCGAAAGGTAAGACTCTCAAGCAGTTGTCGTTAGAAAATCTCGTAGAGAGCGGAAGCCCGGAAATACAATGGCGCTACTAATTTGTAGTGGCCAAGCACACAGCCCGTCAACCGAAACTAACTCCCTTACAAGAGACCACAGTGAAATTACAGCACAGCTTTTGGATTTGGCTGCGCGAGTGTGGTTAGCTGAAGCCCTTATTCCTTTACTCTTTACTAGCTTTTGCCCGCGACTTCTTCCGAATCTCTCGTTAATAGTACATTAATTATGCACCCCTGAAAATTTATTTAGGATATTTTGAGGAAATATTGGTTAGCAAGGAATACCAAGTTTGTTCGAGAGAAAAAGAATCAAATATAAAAGACTAGAATATATACTCGTAGATCGCATATGCGAGTATGTGGATTTTGTGGATCATTGTAGGAATCAATATGACTGCATCTATAATAATATTATATAAAGGTGATGAGTTTGTTTGTTTGGTTGTACGCGCTGATCTCAGGTACTGGTCCGAATTGAAAAATTATTTATGTGTTGGATAGTCCATTTATCTAGGAAGGCTATAGGCTATAGAGAATGCGGACGAAGTCGCGGGCACCACCTAGTTATATTATAAAAACGCGGAAAGTAAGATATGTGTAAATCTAGTCTTTGTCTGAAAAAAATCTTTTATTTTCCTTACCTATGTAACATACTAGCTGTTGCACGCGACTTCGTTCGCGTAACTTTATAAAATATGTTACTTGCTGATAATATAACTTCGCAACAGTGAAAGAATTTTTCAAATCGGTCCAGTAGTTTCGGAGCATATTCAATTCAAACAAAGAAACAATCAAATCTTTCCTCTTTATAATATTAGTATAGATAATTTTATAAACATGATACAATAACCATAGATAGCTTTCTATTTATCCAACCTTGTAACTTAGCTACAATTGCTACAATGGACAAGTAGGAGTAATTTCATCAAAAGCAGCCCATATGATTTTGCTAATATGACGTGCAAAGTAAAATATTTATTTTTTTAAATAGTTACATATAATTCTGCATTTACTAACGTAACCTGCTGGTCAGACACCATTATTAAAGCAATAATTTAATAATGGTGTCGGACCAGAACACAAGTAAACGTCTTACTTCCGAGCCTCTTGCCAAAACTTGTTTTGCCAATGAACAACCCCAAATTAATGGTTTAATATTGATGTGTGGTTTTGACATTTCCTTACTTAGTGACCCTTTGAAGCAGGATCTACATGAGAGGTTCGTACACGCTATAAGACCCCGCCCGCCCTTTTAGTTCTCAAGTTTGAATGGCAACAGAGGTAACTCCTATCCGTATAAGTTGTGCAGTGTGATTAATAATAGTTAATAGTGTTTTGAACCCTTCTAGCACAAGATATGGTTGACAATATTGAGCTGGATTGTGAGGCATCGTGAAACTGTAAAAAAACACTTCTAAATTTTCTATCTAAATACAAAATTGAAGATTTAGGCGAAGAATGACCGGGATATAGAAAATTCAACCCTTTAGTTTTTATTTCTATTTCTTTAAAAAATGGTTTCCACAAAACCTTTGGCGAAAACGAAACGAAACGTGGTATATTGAAAAATTGTTATTGAAATTAAGTTTGTAAGTAGAACTAGGTATAATATTCTACTTATTAATTTTAAATAATTATCTAATAACTAAATACATCCATTAAGTAATTATACATAACCATATTATATAATTTCGTGACAAATTACGTACGTAAAATTACATACCGATTGCGAAGGAATATGCCTGAAAATTCGATATTCTCGATTGTGG
Organism: Synanthedon vespiformis; assembly: GCA_918317495.1. NCBI lineage: Eukaryota > Metazoa > Arthropoda > Insecta > Lepidoptera > Sesiidae > Synanthedon > Synanthedon vespiformis. The sequence goes on from OU906962.1 coordinate 5,086,090, forward strand.
TAATTGAAGGCTTAAAGGAATTTATTTTCAATTTTCAATGTATGTGGTTCGCTCCCTATGGGATAAAACAGTAATGACTACGATTTAAAATTCATGACAAGGTTAAAAATGAAAGAATTATAACTGAAATAATATATACAATGTACTTTTAAATTGGAACCTTTGAACGTAGGTATAATTTTTCTTTAGGAAAAAGTTTTACGAATATAGATTCCCACGGAACACCGCGGGTTCACAGTAGTGGAATTAGATCTCGTTTTAAAAGTTGATGAAAAATCTGATGCCGGCACTGCGAATGTATAGATTTGAACCCCTGCACCCGAAGCTTATCTTCGTAATAATTAAATCCTGCCAATTCGCAATAGGAGAAGCCTGTACGAGACCTGTACACACAAGGGGCCGTCGGTAACTGTTTGCCTCAATTTCTGTCAGTGCTAAAATTATTATTATTTTGTTACTAGATGGCCCGCGACTTCGTCCGCGTTGAAAATGAAAAAAGTAGCCTATCCTGTGTCCTGTACGTCTAAATGTTTATCTATCAAGTTTCATGAAAATACAAACATACATACATACATACATACATACATACATACATACATACATACATACATACATACATACATACATACATACATACATACATACATACATACATACATACATACATACATACATACATACATACATACATACATACATACATACATACATACATACATACATACATACATACATACATACATACATACATACATACATACATACATACATACATACATACATACATACATACATACATACATACATACATTACCAACACATACATACCTACACTTACAGATTTATTATTTATGACAAATAACTAATGAGTAGTCATGGAGTTACGTAGTATGGAATTGGTAAGCTGCTCGAGTTGGACAGTGAGCTCTTAAGAATCTACCCTAAGTGTTGTGTGAATAACAATGATAAAGCAGTTTAAGCTTTCTGTACAAATAGGAAAAGAATAGTGAATATAGTTAGGTTCACCACTTTTATTTCTTATAAGCACACTAAAACTGCCGCATCATGTATAAAGTACCCAAATGTTCTGCGGAACAAGTGATCTCTGCCTTCGCACAAGCGTGACTTGCAACAATGACTCGATCGTTTTGTTTCTATTCATTTTATTAGATTACTAAAGGAACTATGTTTGGAATTCCATTATTTAATTAAAGAAGCATAGAATAAATATTTTAATATTTAAAAAATTAAAAAATGTCTTTAGTCTAATGCTTGTTCTTGTGAGCAAACCGGGCCTAGTCGATGGCAATGATATATTACTTAGAAACAAACAAATTGAGTGCAGTAATCACTTAGGAGAGTTAGCAACATCTGCATTTGGCATTTCGAACGGTAGCGTTTGTGTCTTTGCTCTTAGTTGGCAGAAAACTTTTAAAAAGTCTAAATTTCCCTTGGCTCATGCTCAAGAGAAATTTATGCTGTATTCTGATAGCAGGCACCGGTTAGACGATCTATTTGACTGAAATCGCTTTATGTGTGTGTGTGTGTGTGGCTGGCAAACGGAACTAGCAGTAGTTCACGACAAAATTATTGTGTTTTGGCCACGACAAATTTTGGCAAAAATTTATTGTGTTAAAGAAAAATATTTTTATCTAGCGCTTGTACAAAGAACAGTCGCATAAATAAATAGAAGAAATAAACATACTCTTCAATCGCACAAAGCAAGACTCTCATTTTTTGGGATTTTCAAGAAAGAATCCAAAATTTTGCAAGACGTGTGCAATAAAAGTTCAGCTAGTATACATCACCCAAATATATGGGAATGGATTACCAATTAATGCACTTAAACGTTAACTTAACGAGCACTTAACTTAAACACTTAGCAGCGTATTTTTTTCCTCCTTTCCTTTAATAATAATTAAAAAGATTGTGGGCCTTGCAATTTTCAAATTTCTTTTATCTCTCACCTGATTGATTGCGTTTTTATTTCCAGCAGAGTTCAAGCAAAGTAGCTACAGGCTGCATCCGATAGCGTGCAAATTAAGTAAGTGTAAACAGGTGTGTGTGGATTAGTTCAATTTTCCAATACATCGTAGTTGTGTACCCGAGTGTACTAAGTAAATATCGTAACTCTTGAAAGTTTCACGGTAACGAGTCAAGTTGTGCGTTATTGGAGATCCTTTAACAGTAGAACACAAAGAAGCTCACTAAAGAACGGTTACTTATTGAAAAAAAAACTAGTAAACCTGAAATCAACTCTCCTATAAAACTTTTTAACAAAAAATAAAACCGCCGAAAAAACTGAAAAGCATAAAATAATCTTATTATCTTTTTACCTAAGTAATTTTGAGTCGCCGCCGCGCATCACTCTTTACGTAATTTTTGCTTGTTTGGCGCCGACTCAAAATTACTTAGGTAAAATGTTTTCAGTTTTTTCGGCGGTTTTATTTTTTGTTAAAAAGTTTTATTTTATATTTTTCTGTGGCTGTAATCTAATATTTACTACATGCTTAATTTTTAATTTTCCCACCCCCATTTTTCCACCCTTAGGGTAGGAATTTTTTTCCAAGTTTATACAAGACCAACTGTAGTGCCTTTACTATCATCTCACTAGCTCACACACGCACACTCGGACAGACCTCCGTCACGCGACTGGCATATTTATCTCCCCACGTGAATTGCTGCGCCAGTCACGTGGTACGCTTGAGACTGTGCTTGTTTGTATGAATTAGTGAACAAATCCCAAAGATGCATACACTACATCCCTTCCTTATCACAAATTTTATTTGTTCGAACTGTAATTAATAATCAAAACAAAATCTACAGTACAGTAATTGATTTAGCATAATATACGTTCTCAACTTACAATTTTTATTATTTAGGTAGTCATGATCTCCTTTTCCTCTTTCCAATACTACTTCCATTCCCCTCTAAAATTCAATAAAACACAATATTCCGAAATTTAATGCAAACAACCGCAATTAAATGCAACATTCATAACACCCGCAATTTAATGTAAACAACCGCAGTTTAATGCAAACAATCGTAATGTAATGCAAACAACCGAAATTTAATGCAAAAACCCAAATTAATGCGGTTGCGGTGCAACGAACCCAATTTATTGCACCCCATTACAATTTAATGCATAAAACCACACATTCCGCAATTTTTTTATTATTTTTTTTTTTTATTTAATAAGGTACACAAAACAGGACACTGACAAATACATTGAATTACATTGATAAATTACATCGAAGTGAGCTGGACAGTGGCCCAAAACATGTGTACACAGCATGTCCAAACTAAAACAGTGTTACTTGCAAATTGCAGCACAAGACAAAAGAAGGAAACAAAAGGAAAGAAAAGAAAAGAGACGCACTTTCATACAAAAGCAAGCTTAGCCGTTTGCAAAAGAAATCAATATGAGATGAAAGAACGTCTCCACAAAGTCACAACAAAACAGATATTATAAAATTAAATATGAGTGCAACAAAACAGTACCTATTGAGATTGAGTATGAGTATATTTATACCATACATTCATGTGCACATATGTGCATATACACACGCGTGTACATACATATACACACACCAACACAGACATATACATATAATTATCTATTTGAATTAGTGACACTCGCAGCCACAATGGCCATTATATGCTTCTTGAACTTAGTTAAACTATTATGGAATATGTCAACTTTACCACTATGCTTAAGCAGGAGGTCATTATATTGTCGACACATCCTAACGAGCGGGTTATAAAACGAGGTATTATTGGTGTGTACTTGTAAGGCAAAGGTATTGACAAAAGGGTTTCGTTTTTTAAGTTTTATATTAAAATTAATAAGCGACAAGAGATATGGTGAGTCAATGCGGGAATGAATTATTTTAAAAAGACACAAGAGGTTATGATAATTACGGCGGTCCTCAAGTGCAACCATGTTAAATTTTGTTAGTCTATCTCGATATAATGGAATACTCCGGTGAAAGCCATATCTATAACTAAGAATGCTCAAACATTTCTTCTGCACATTTTCAATACGGCCACTATGAATTGCATAGTAAGGGGGCCAAACAAAGGAATTATATTCAAGAACACTGCGAACTAACGTATTGTATAGATATAAAAATGTTTTAGGGTTCCTAAATCCCTAGTAGTCCTAGTCAAAAAACCTAATGTCCTAGTACTTTTACTGATAATACTATCGTAGTGGTCACGAAAAGTTAATTTATCATCGAAGAGAACTCCTAGATCCCTTACTGTTGATTTTTTTTTCTAAATTATGTCCTTTAAGTTTATAATTATATAGGATTGTTTGGGCTTTCCTAGAAAAAGAAATAGTGAAGCATTTTTTTTTAATTAAAACAACCGCTATTTAATTAATTAATTCAAACAACCGCTATTTAATGCAACCAACCGCAATGTAATGCAAACATCCGCAATTTAATGCAAACATCCGCAATTTAATGCATAAAACCACAATATTCCGCAATTTAATGCAAACAACGCTATTTAATGCAAACAACCGCAATTTAATGCTAACATCCGCAATTTAATGCATAAAACCACAATATTCCGCAATTTAATGCAAACAACAGCTATTTAATGCAAACAACCGCAATTTAATGCTAACATCCGCAATTTAATGCAAACAACCGCAATTCATGCAAACATATTTCAAGTATATTTGGGACATTTGGAAACGAAGGCCCACACTGCCTGCCTACGAAAGCTTCATGGCTAATTTCATGACGGCCCGTAGAGCTGACAACACGACTTGATACACACGGTTTCCAATTTTATGAAAACCCGTCCTATACTGTCTACAAAACAACTTGAATATGCACGGTTTACAATTCCACGAGAGCCCGTACTGCCGACAACATCACTTGATACTACCAATTTAATTACAGCCAATTTAGCATAAAATTTTGAAGACGGCATAATTTAAACTAATCATTTAATGGCAGCACAATTTAATCTAGCAATTTATTGGCACCACAATCTAATGTACCACTTAATAGCAGCACAATTTATCCTACCATTTAAATGGCAACACAACTTATTCTTCTAATTTAATGGCAACAGAGCAAAGTTTACTCCCAATTAAATAGCAGCACAATTTCATCTACCAACTTAATGGCAGCGCAATTCATCTACCAATTTAATGGCTGCACAATTCAATCTACTAATTCAATGGCAGCACAATCCAACCTTCCAATATAATGGTAGCATAATTTAATTTACTACTTAATAGTAGCCCAATTTAATCTGCTAATTTAATAGTAGCACAATTAATTACAATTTAACCTTCCAATTTAATGGCAGCGTAATTTATCCTTCTAAATTAATGGCAGTACAATTCGGTCTATCAATTTACTCACATCTAAATTCAATATACAAATTGAATGCCAGCTAAGTTTACTCATAATTAAAGGTACCATAATTAAACTGATAGGCAGCGTTGGTCGTTTATTGGCAACCTCTACCAATTTAATGGCAGCATCGACCAATTTAATGGCAGCCTCGACCAATTTAATGGCAGCACCCACCAATCTAATGGCAGCCTCCACCAATTTAATGGCAGCCTCCACCAATTTAATGGCAGCATCCACCAATCTAATGGCAGCTTCCACCAATTTAATGGCAGCCTCCACCAATCTAATGGCAGCCCCCACCAATTTAATGGCAGCACCCACCAATCTAATGGCAGCCCCCACCAATTTAATGGCAGCACCCACCAATTTAATGGCAGCCTCCACCAATCTAATGGCAGCCTCCACCAATTTAATGGCAGTTAATGCCTTCAGTTTAACCAATGCCTTCAGTTTAATTATGGTCCATATTTCCGTTTCAATACCAGGAATCGAACCCAAACCCTCCTGGTTGAGAACCAGGGCTCTTAGCCACTAGACTATAATTTATCGGAACCTAACTTCTTCTTACTTTAATCACCAGAAATCTCCGCGAGACCCGGTATGACAAATATCACTCACTCTACACAACTATCAGGTACATCACTATTGAATTAGCGGGAGTCGAACCCGCTAACATACGTATGCTGTTAACATTTATTATAGATATAAATAAGAACAATATAAATCATTTCATGACGGCTACTACAGTAGAATATGATTTTGCCACATAGTATCACTGATACTGTGCTATCAATTAGCTATATTATTTTCAAAATTATGAGAATATAATCAAATGTAGGCTCCTGTGATATACTTTTATGTAGGTATCCAAAGTGAGTGTGTAATATAGAAATTAATCAATCACATAAGCATGCCTAATCTCGTACACATTTGCACTTGTATAACCACATATGGCTAACATGTCGGTCCTTTAATATTATATATCTTTATATCATTTTGACTAAACCGTCACATTTGCAAAGCTCAAAACCACATTTAATACTGTACCATTTCATGACAATTTTGAGAAGAAATCTAAATTTGTTAAAAATATTATGGATAACTTTTTGTTCAAAAGACAGCTATACTTCAAATCCCCTTTTTCTATAGGACGAAATTTCATAATAAAAAGTTCTTGATTACTTTCCACTTGCTACGTCACTTTCCACATGCAAGGAAATTATTGCTTATATTGTTAATGCACGTTTTATCAACGATTACGCTGCTTGGAATTTACATTTACGTGATGCTAAGAATTCTAAGAAATTAAGGTGATTGAACTATTTAACTGTATCTCCACAGTGTTATAATAAAATAAGATATTATTTCTCAAGCGTTGCTCAAGTGGATTTGTCCAAAATAAATATTGATTACCGCAAATAATAACATCTATAATTTAATTAAAATTGCACATTACCAAACATTGACCATGTCAATGTCTATCCACATAAATGTCTCCTCAGTTCCGTATATAAAATTGTTAAGTTTATTTAACATTCAATGTACCCTTCTATACTCCGACACTAACACAGGGCGAATAAGATTGAACAAACAATTCGGCATAATGCTGATATTTACACAGACAGTATGTTAACAAGATATTTTTATGAAACATCAAAAGCAATTAATGATCAAATGTTGGGCAACACTAGTTTGTAGGCATCTAGCACTGCGCTACTACTACATTATTAGAGTTGTCAGGACAAGGCCACCCGACGAGCCGGTGTCAAAATCGCAAAGTGACACCAATGACAGCTCAGTCACCCAGACCCAGAGATCAGCCCATGTACCAGAGCTGCAAAAGCAAAGGCAGTAGCATCTCAAAGCTCTAACAGATGGCGCCAGTCTCCTCTACACCAAACGCGCTCGAAGCAAACGTTCGAACGGCCCCATCTCTACTTCCTAGGATCAATGCAGTTGTCTTGAGTTGTCTTCAAACTCCAGTAAACGGGCGTTACCCGTATGCAAAACTTCCATGCACCCATCCTCTGACATACCTATGTCGCATCGGATCAAGTACATACAGGCATCACCTGTACTAAATTACATTATGAAGTCCTTACAGGTGTCACCTGTACTAACAGGCATCATCTCGTGTTCTCCTTTGTACAAAATTCATTACTTTGAATTTGATACAATAAACCGATCCAACATTGTTCTAATCTAGACTAGATAACGAAATCAATCATGCACTCAACAATATATTTTGTAATCTGAGAGATATACACAATTCCAAGCCCACCGAGAATCGAACCCGGGCTCTTGTAGTTCAGAGGCAAGAATTTTAAATATAACTAGTAAATGTATTCGTTAATCGTATGACATTAAATAAATGATAAGTAGGTACTACTTACACAGCAATAAGAAATGTAAAACAACATCCCGCTTGAAATTAACAATCTACCCTACAGTATCCACAAAACAAAATATTCCGCGGTCGTCTCGCTTCATGGGTAAACATAAAGGTAGTTTCAAAATTTATTTCTAATATTTTTTCTAATCTATATATGTATATATATATTTATTATTATTTTTTAAGACAATAATACAATACATGTAATTATCGCCAAAACCAACTAAGGTTTCCCCTGTGCTATCATTTAATAAATTAAAAGTACAAAAGATAAGTAATACTCTGTTTACTTTAACGCAATACGATCACAAATTGTGCGGTAGGTATTCCTTGTCTATTCGATTGTATCCATGCTACGTACTATTTATTTACTTAAAACAAAAGCCATGCTTTTTCTTTTTTTTTTTTTTTTTTTTTTTATAACAAAGCTATGGTTTAACGAACCATACCTTGGTCAACATTGTCGTTTGTTATTTGCCGCGAATTCTATTACATGACTAATAAATTACTTTATTCGGCAGATTCATTCAAATGTAAATATGGACGTCCTATGTGACCCCTTTTATATTACGACAAACTATCTATGAAACGTTTTACAAATAATTTAACAAGAACATGTCGATTTCAAGAAATATTAACGTATAAAATTGCGAAACTTGTTCAAACCAGTTGACTTTTTTAAAATGAACTTTTTAGAACATCCCAAATGAAAATAAATATTAATCACTTATCTTTTTCCTCTCTTCTTTTTTTTTTGTCCTCGTCGCCATTTGTAGTGCCTTTACTATCATCTCACTAGCTCACACACGCACACTCGGACAGACCTCCGTCACGCGACTGGCATATTTATCTCCCCACGTGAATTGCTGCGCCAGTCACGTGGTACGCTTGAGACTGTGCTTGTTTGTATGAATTAGTGAACAAATCCCAAAGATGCATACACTACACCAACTTCGAGGTATCCATTAAAGAAATAATTATCAAAATCGGGCTACTCGGTAAAAAGTTATGCGTGGTTAACGCTACAATCGGTGAGTGAACAATCAATCATCCCCTGTTTTCTTACCCTTAGGGTTGGATATTTTTTTTTCAAATTAAAATGGGACTCCCTTGGGGGTGCACCCTTTCAAATAAAAAAAGAATTATCAAAATCGGACCACCCTGTCAAAAGTTTTTTTTTTTTTTTTTTTTTTTTTTTTTTTTTCATGAACCCCTCCAGCATCGTGCGCTGAAGCCTATATTTACAATGTCTCTTTCATACCAGTTCTCGCTTATTTACTTCTCGCACTTGCATTCTGCATACTTTATCTTTCTTTCATACATCACTCATTCATGCCATTGCGGGTGGGATTCCCGCCTGTCTGTATCCTATTATAAGCATATCTTTATTGCGGTTTGGGTGTTAGGGAGTTAAATAATTTGACACTGTCATTTTTCATTAATATTACAGCAAACATGGTCCACTAAAAATTAAATTATAAAACTATGTACATTTAAAGCATTATTAACAAGATTAAATTATTATAAAAAAATAAAATAAAAACAAACATAAAACATGACTAGAATACCTATTTTTTTTTTTTTTTTTTTTTTTTTTTTTTTTTTAATTTAACATTATTTTACTTAAATTTATTTACAGCAAGGCTTTTTTTTTAAAGTGTTATGTTTTGTTCCTTTCTCTCACCCTTTCCGCAATTTTAAAACAATAGCTAAGGAACTTGTCCTTCTTGTCGCTAATTATCATTTTACATAAATTTTCTAACTTCATTTCCATGTCCATTACAACTTCTAGGTCTAACCTTTCTCTGTCGTGTACCGGGCATTCGATCAGCAGGTGAGGGACCGTCTCCGCAACACTAGGGTCACAGACGCATGATGGACTCTCCTTGCACTTGAAACGATTCAAGTACTCGGAGAATCCACCGTGCCCCGTGAACACCTGCGTTAATATGTTGTTCACGCCTATCTTCCTGATGGTTCGGAAGGCCCCGGCAGCAGTGGGGAAAAACAGTTTTGTAACTGCTGCTGTGTCTCCAAGCACGTACCTGCGGTCCCATTCCTCAAGCGAACGCATGCGTATGATTCGCCTGACGAACGAGACCGGACACAGGTCGTACTTGGGCTTGCTCTTTGACTTCAGCGCCGCCTCCCTAGCTAGGTGGTCCGCCCGCTCGTTACCCTCTAGGCCGGCATGAGCTTTGACCCAAAAAATCTTAACAATTTTATTTCCGCCAACAGCTTCTTTTAAATTTTTACGTGCCTCTACCGCCAGAGGGTGCAAGCAACTATTCGCCGCGATGGTCTGAAGGGCGGCCATTGAATCGCTGTAAATCGCAGAGGTAGTTTCGCCACGTCGCAGGATCACCCTCGTCGCCTCACACACCGCCAAGAGCTCGGCCTGGTAGACGGTACAGTAGGACGGCAGACCAAGTCTGACGGCCGACGTTTCGGCTTCGCCATTCCATATGGATAACGCGGCCCCAACCCGGCCGTCAATCTTGCTGCCGTCCGTGTAAATGCGCAGTTGGTAGTCGCTATTTTCGTTCAATTGTTCTTCGTCTGCCAGTCTTCCGAACTCAAGACTAATATATTCGGCGGGATGGGGACCCTCGATTGCTGGGGCCATCCGCTCGACGTCCCTGTCACCCAGCTCCGGCTGAGGTACCCCCCTCTTGGCCTCGTAAAGCGAAGCAGCTTCGCGAACACGTAAGTCAAGGGGGAGCAACCCAGCCAAAAGCAGAGCTGAGTGGAGAGACACCGTGCGGTAGGCCCTGCACAATTTTAGGGCGAAACCCCTCTGCACAGCGTTCAAGCGCTTGGCCACCCCCAGTTTGCCGACTGCGGGCGCCCACGCGCTCGCAGCGTATGTGATTATGGGCTCCACCGCGGCGATATAGATTGAGCGAACCACTTCGGGGTGAAGTCCCCAGCTAGTTTTGGCGGCTTTCCCCAACTGCTTAAAAATGCCGATGGCCTTCCGACAGACCTTGTCCACGTGACTATTAAAAGTCAGCTTTTTGTCAATTATGAGGCCTAATAACTTGATTTCATCTTTCATGCCAATGTCAACCCCGCCCATGCTCAGGCGCGGAGTGCCAAATTTAAGCTTTCTGGTTAGCACCATCGCGCTTGTTTTGCTTGGTGCAAACCTCAGCTTATTTTTGACACCCCACGCCAGAATCTGCGCTAAGGTGGCATTGGCACGACTTTCTATGTCCTGGGCTGAGTTCCCGTCAAAGACGAGGACAACATCGTCTGCGAAAGCCTGGCAGTAGACACCTCCACTCTCCAGGTTCCGCAGCAATGTGTCGAGTGTCAGGTTCCAGAGCAGAGGGCCGGCTATAGACCCTTGGATGCATCCCCTGCTTGTCATCGTGCTGAATTCCTCGCCACAGTATCTGACGTTTACCGTCCTGTCGGCGAGGTAGCTGTCGAAGACCCGTCTGATATTCACCGGGCATCCCGCTTCCGCCAATCTGACTTTAATCATAGGCCACCAGACGCCGTCGAAGGCTCCCTCTATGTCCAGGGACACAAGTGTCACAAGTTTCTTGTTACCAATCAACCTGCGGACATACGACACGAGGTCATAGAGGGAGTCTTCCGTGCACTTCTGGGGCACAAAGCCATACTGACGTGCGCTTATGCCAGGCAAGATGTGATACTTCAGGCGAGCCACGAGCATCTTTTCATACACTTTGCCAAGCACGGGAAGCAGACCAATGGGCCGGAATGACTTGGGGATGGCATAACTATCCCTCCCCGGTTTCCGAAGGACAATCACTGCTGCCTCCTTCCATATTTGCGGAAAAATATAGTTGGCCATACAGTTGTTTACCAAATTTAAAAATGCCCTAGGGTCACAACTGATGGCCCTGGAACAAATATCAGCAGTGAGTCCGTCGGCACCGGGGGCCTTCTTCGGATTGAAGGACCTCACCGCCATCTCGAGCTCGGTCAGAGTGAATGGAGGGTCCCAAGAAGAGTCGTGTTCCCCAACATTCACTTCGTCCGCCGCTTTTCTGATTTGGCGGTGAACTTCTTCATCCGAATCGGGAAGGTCTTGCGGGTAGAATGCCTCCGCAAGCCACTCCACCGAGCCCTTCGCGTCCAGAACCATGCCATCTCGCTCTAGTGGCGAGTCCTCGTCCCTGACGGTGGTCCTTCCAATTACTCTGTATATCCCCTGCCAGACGCTTTCGCCGTCCTGCCTTTCACAAAAAGACTTCCAGGAGTCTATCTGAGCCCGCCTTACCGATTCCTCATATTCTTTTTTCTTATTGAGATATTGCTCGACGACCCACGACCTCCGGATCGGTGCAGCGTTCCTGATTCTGTTCCTCCTGGTGGCGACCTCTTTCTTCATGATCGCTAGATCTTCCGACCACCATGGCAGCGCCAGTCTCTCCTTCAACCCTCTCTTCGGAATGGCGTGGTCACACGCCTCTATTATCAGTTTAGTATAATTTTGAACAGCCAATTCAGTTTCTTCTTTGCTTAGTACAACACCATCGTTGATTTTATATTTTTCAATTTCTTCTTTAATTTTGATGCCAAACTTTTCCCAATTTGCTTTATTGGTGTTGTACTTTCTGGTCGTCCTGACCACTTCCATTCCTCGAGAAGGTTTCAGCTTCAACTTTAGCGCAATGCCGTTGTGGTCGGAACTTGTGAGATCAGTGAGGACTTTCCAGTCGTCCACCAGGTCTAACAGGTCATGGGAGCAAGCTGTTACGTCCACATGACTACAAAAACGCTGCCCCCCCCGGATCGTATCGAAGGTCGGAGTGTCTCCTATATTGAGCACCTGCAAGCCAAACTCCTCCAGACTACCTGAAAACTCTTCACCCCTGCTGTCGATCTTACTACTGCCCCACCACGAGCTCTTTGCATTCGCATCGCCGCCGATCACCCACCTCCCAGCTCCCAGTGTGGCCTCTACCCGCTTCAGGTGCCGGATGTAAGGTTCAATTGGCCGGTCCGGTTCGAAGTAAAAGGAGGTCAGCGTCATCCGCCAGGCTCCCGTCTGGATCCCCACCACCACGATGTTGTTGGTAGTGAGTTTCGGGTACTGTATGACTTTAAGCCTGCTATCGAAAATTGCTATAGCAGCCTTAACAGTACCCTCTCCCGGGACGGGATTCTGGAAGACTCGCATCCCCCCATGACCCCGAACCGTTCGAGCTGCCCCCACATAGGGCTCCTGAAGGAGCGCTATGGCCACTCCCCTCTTTTCCGCTTCTACAAGGAGCTCGGAGGTAGCCAATTTGCTACGCTGCAAATTGGCCTGCAAGAGCCCGTAAGTAAGGCTAGCGCCAGGGGCGCCTTTAGCAATACTGCGTGGCAGAACGGGCGATCGCATCCCATTTTGCTCTCACGGGGCACACCGAACTAAAGGCATTGTGCTCCCGGTTTCCGAGCTTCGACGCAGCGCAGTTTCGACAGGAGGGCGGCGCCCCCGCCCGCCATTGGGGACATACCATTTTAAGATGGCCTCCCCCGCAATGGCTGCACAGGTCCGCCGCCTCCCCACAGAACCTTTTGCTGTGCCCGTAGCCCAGGCACCGCGAGCACTGTACTATGGGCGACTGATCCGAAGCCCTGATTCGCTGTAGGTCGATATGCAGCGTCCCGATCTCAGTCACCCTGTTCCAAACCTCCGGAGAGGTGCTTAGAACTATGTGCCCCGTGCGGGGATTTCTGGCTTTTTTCCTATATTTTATGCTGATCCTCGTTTCTACCCCGTTGAGGCCATCGAACAGGCACCTGTTCTGATTCCTAATTGCCTTCAGGACGTCCTCATCGCTATGAATCGATAGGACATCCCAAAGGCATATTAGTGGGTCCCTGTTTTCGACCTCACCGCAGATCAGCTTTTTTCCCGATTTCTCAATCTTTTCTTTAATCTTCCTTCTCTCTCCCTGTCAAAAGTTATGCGTGATCATAAAAAAAAATACTTAAAAAAAAATAAAAATTGAGTACCTCCTCCTTTTTGTTTTTTTTTGTTTTCGTCGGTCGAAAAGGACATCTACTCGTAATTTGTGGTTCGTGGCTAGTATAGTGAAAAAAAATATTTGTTATATATATATAGTACTAGTAACCAGCTCCTGGCTCCGCCCGGGGTAAAATTTTTATATATAAAAATCTTTCCTGCTTCTCTTTTCATAAGTGAAAACCGTATTAAAATCCGCCGGGTCTTTATATATTTTGGGACTTTTACCTAACAAAGGTATGTCAGCCCCAATCCCCATGATGCCCTATTAAGCTAATTAACATATTATGACAAATCTTAAAAGCTTAATTGAAGCATATGTAGAGATTAAAGTTTTAATGAAAGAATGGTTACGAACAAATGGCTATCATATAAAATCGCTGTATCAAAAGGATTAATTTTAAAAGTTTTACACATAATATGTAAAGGCAACAATAATAAGTAAGCGAAAACGTCAAGGAAAACTGTAAAAGACCTCACATATTGCTCGGTGTAAATCATAATGCAATAAGTAGTTAAGAGTGCCAGGTTACGAGCTCCAAGCAGCTGCGCCGAATTCTCTCGAAGAAATACGACGTCCCTTATTAGCTCATGTATTGCGTGGATTTCGTTCCAATAAGTTCCACAGTGAAGCAATCAAAAGTCATTATTAATTACACATACGAATAAAGTATTACACCTAGCGACTAATTATATCGAACATACATTCGTATTAGGAGTTTATCGAAAATTGCTTTTCATTTAATTTTTAAATAAATGAAGTCACTCACATTTTTTTAATTAATAGGTTGATATTAATTGGATATTTGAAAATTTAAAGGTTTTTTTTTTATTAAACTACAAGTTTAAATTACAGTTGATCATATTAAGTAGGAAAGTTTTTTTTACGTATTTATAAACTTAGTAGTTCTTCTGAAGATTAATCACCCTCTCAGAAGACCACCAGTGAAATTCAATGGTAGTTAACAAGTGTTTTGTTGCGTGTATAAGTGGTCGGTACTGGTCTATCCCTATAGCAACCCATATTCGTTGTTCCATTCCATCATTCGTGACATAGAGTATTAGAATTAGACGTTTTAGAATTAGAATTCGTGACATAGGCCTTTCTTTATTAGAATTTTCAAATACGAAACAATGAGTTCACTGATTATTTAAAGTAATTACTTAGTAGGTATAATTTGAAGTCAATTCTGCTTTTTTCTGTTTGTATGGCTGCTAACTCCTAATCCACACAACAGATTTTGATGCGGTTTTCACCATCAGATATATTAATGTAATTAGAAACCTAATTAAGTTTTTTATGTAAATGGAAGTCTATTTATTTGTCTATTTGGTTGTTTAGGTTTGAAATTACCAAACCTATTAATCAAAAAAATAAGCTCTTGAAAATAGAAGCCCACAAGCTTGTGGGTTTTTAAATAAATTAATGGCCTCATATAAGGTATAAGGTACATTTAAAATCTAGACATAATTATGTATAAAATATACTTATCTAAAAAATAAATATTTATATTTTATATAAAAATTATAATTAGTGCAGCCACAATCGCAATAAATAAAATTATCTCCAATCAATTTCAAAAATTCACAATAACATATTGCACAATTTAACTTCGTCAATTCGTAAATTGGAGCGACAAGTTCGTAAACGGCATGCAGCAACGGTAAAACGTTTACTTTATTACCGTTAATAAATGCACTCGTTATTTACTTAGAAATTTATAGGTTTAGCACACCTGGAAAATGTTAATGTCTACTTGATGTTAGGTCATATGTGTTGCAAGGATTTTTTCTGGAAGTTGTCGTTAGATATCGTTCAAACTCAGTTTGCCTTTGTCATTTTTGGAGCTCTTTCGAACAGTGCCGGAAAATCGGAAATTTCCGGATTTCCGGGAATTTTTGATCGGCCGGTGTTGCGTCGTTAGTTGTTGTTTGGCGGTGTGGTGCGGCTCATTTGAAGCCTTTTTCAAGGCTTCTTTTGACTGCCCACATCAGCTGTTGTTATTATTGTTGTTAAAATTGTTATTGCTGTTTTTTGTTTTTGTTGTTGTTTTCGTTAAGTTTGTTTCGTTAATAACTTTTGCCCCCGTGCCCGGATTTATTTGGGAGGCGGTTCGTAGGAAGCGCCTTCCAGGCCTCTTTCGGAAAGCACGCCGGGCCCGGAATTTTCCGGTATTCCTGAAATTCCAAATAAATTTTTATAAATTTTGTTTTTCTGTCCCCCTCTTGTAGAGGTGGAATCCCCTACGGGGTCGGAGGTCGGCAGGGCCATCAACTGGCCCATGTCGGACTCGACAGAAACGAGTGGGCATGGCCCGAGGGGGAACAATGGAGGGCAGAAGCTTCTTTCTTCCAATGTTATCACCCGCTCGGCAGCTCGCAAGCGGGCCGCCACGCAGGAGGCATCGCCCATGGAGCAACGAGATGCGGGCGCCAGCAAGTTCTTTGCTGTGGTATCCGGCTCAGAAGAGACGGAGGGCTTTGTAGAACCCCCTGTGCCGCTGAAGTTTAAAAAGGGGAGTAAGGGCCGTGGCGGGAAGTCTCTCAGCTACGACACAGGCATTTCGCGCGCTCGCCGGGAGCTAAGGGAGATTGAATCCGATTCCGATTCCGTCAGGTCCGCAACGACGTACCAGTCGGCGAAGTCGTCGGCCGGCTCTGTAGAGGAGTTGACGAAAAAGGCGGAGGCCAGCCACTCGGCGATTTTGGAGGTTGTCCGAAGGGCGGGCAACCTAAAGGGCACTTCCCAAAAGGAAATCAAGGAGGAAATGCGCTCCATTATGAATGTGGTCGAGGCGGTGGCTGCTCGGAAGACGTCAAATGAAATTCGGCGTCTTCGGGCCGACAACAAACGCCTCCGGGGGCAGATTGATGGCCTCATAGAGGAGGTGACGGCCCTCCGCAGGGCCTTTTCTGAAAGGTCCCTCCCCGAGAAGACCCCGGCCGTAGAGGCCGTAGTACCGCCTGCGACAGTGGCTGACTCCCAGCCGCTGTCCAGGGCGGAATTTCTGATGGCCCTATCGGCCCTCCAGGCGGAGTTGACGGCCCACGTTGGGGGGGTCGTCAGTGCCCACCTCGACGGGCTGGAAGTAGATGGGCGGTTGCTCCCAGCACGCCAGCATCGTCCGCCTCTAAAGGCGGACAAGAAGCGAGAGGACCGCGTGGTAGCTTCGCAGAAGGAGTCGTCGGGGTCAACCCTCGCTCCACCGGCGAACCTGCCAAAAAAGGCGAGGCCGGTCCAGGCGGTCAAACCACCAGCCTACAAGGTTCCGGAACCGCGGGCGGGGTGCTCGTCTGAGCCAGATGGCGGAGCCGTCGCGGCAACATGGACGGAGGTGGTCCGCCGTAAAAAGCGCGTCCCCATCGTTCCAGCCAAGCTGGTGGCAAAAGTGAGTGCCCCGGTGCTCCCCAAGGAGCCTAAGAAGCTGGCGATAGTGGTGGCCCTCAAGCCGGAGGCGGTGGAGAAGGGAGCCACCTATAACAAGGCTATTGCCAAAACAAAGGCCGTAGTCTCATTAGACGCGCTCGGAATTGGTCCGGCTCAATTCCGGACAGGCGTAACGGGAGCCCGCATTATGGAGCTCCCGAAAGGGACCACCCCTGTCCAGGCGGACAAGTTGGCGGCCCAAATCGGCGCGGTATTGGGGGACGAGGCGAAGGTCACGCGCCCTTGCAAATCGGCTGACATCCGGGTCAGTGGCCTGGACCACCAATGCCCATTAGGTCCACTACAAGGTTCCTCCAGGCGAACATCAACCACGCCGCCGGGGCACAGGACCTACTGTGCCAATCCATGGCGGAGTGGGAGATTCACCTGGCGGTGGTGGCGGAGCCATACGCGGTCCCCCAGAATCCCCGCTGGCTGGGGGACCTGGACGACTCCGCTGCTGTGGTGGTGAGGGCTGGTGGTGCGGCTCCTCCCCTTTCCCTCAGGGAGAGAGGTTCGGGTTTCGTGGCAGCAAACTGGGGGAGAATGGTGGTCGTGTCGACCTACTTCTCCCCTAACCGCAGTCGGGCGGACTTTGAGTCCTTCCTCGCTGCGGTGGAGGGTGTGGTGAGGCGCGCGGCCCCACTCCCAGTTTTGGTGGCGGGGGACCTAAACGCCAAATCCTCGGCGTGGGGGTCCCCTAGAACGGACGTGAGGGGGGGTATCCTGGAGTCCTGGGCGCTTGGCCTGGGGCTCCAGGTACTCAATCGGGGTACCTCTCCCACGTGCGTACGGTGGCAGGGTACGTCCATCGTTGACGTAGCCTTTGCCACTGCCTCCCTTGCTGCCCGAATCCGAAGCTGGCGGGTCGAGGAAGATGTGGAGACCATGTCGGACCATCTCTACATCCGATATGAGGTCTCCACGCTGGCCCCCAGCGCGTCACAGCGCCGGGATCCTATGGCGGGTGCCGCCTTTCCCAGGTGGGCACTCGCCAAGCTCCGCCCGGATGTGGCGGAGGAGGCTGCGATGGTGAGGGAGTGGTCGTCTCCGCCCCCTCAACTCGCAGGGGATCCCGACGGCATGGCTGAACACTTTGCAGATGACCTCCGGGAAGTCTGCAATGCCTCCATGCCGCTGTGGCGCCCTCCCCCTCGCTGGAGGAAGGTGTACTGGTGGGCGCAGGAGATTGCCTCCCTGCGCTCCACCTGCCTGGCTGCCAGGCGCGCCCTCCTCCGGTGCCGAAGGAGACGCTCCAGGAGGACGCCTGACGAAGAGGTCCTCCTTCGTCAGGCGTACAGGGACGCTCATAACGCCCTGCAGAAAGGCATCTGCAGGGCCAAAGAAGAGGCCCATGAGCGTTTCCTGGCTCTCCTGGACGCCGACCCTTGGGGTCGTCCGTACAGGGCTGTGAGGGGGAAGTTCGCTTCAAGCTCACCCTCCACAGCCGACCTAGATCCGGCGCTGCTTGATAGGGTCGTGGGATCTCTCTTCCCGACCCCCGGCCCTTTCGAGCCCCCTCGTATGGAACCTCCGGAACCTCTGCCGGAGGCCGTACTGCAGGGCTCTCCCGTCTCCGACGCAGAGTTCGAGGCGGTGAGGGAGCGTATCGGGAGGAAGAGGACGGCCCCGGGGCCGGATGGAGTCCCGGCCAAGGCCCTGGCTATTGCGCTGGGGCCTCTGGAGGAGCGGTTCCGGGCGGTGCTTGACGCGAGCATCGCCCGGGGCAAATTTCCGGCGAGGTGGAAGGTGGGGCGACTCTGCCTTCTCCGCAAGGAGGGCCGCCCTGCCGACTCGCCGACGGGGTACCGACCGGTGGTGCTGCTCGACGATTCCGGCAAAGCCTTGGAGAGGATCATGGCCCGTCGAATCGTCGAGCACCTTGAAACTGAGGGGCCGAACCTGGATGAGCGCCAGTTCGGCTTCCGCACCGGTCGGTCCACGATGGACGCGGTGGGCCTCCTCAGAAGGTGGACTGAGGAGGCCACCGGCAGGGGAGAGGCGGTTGTTGCGGTGTCACTTGACATCCGCAACGCTTTCAACAGCCTCCCTCACGAATGCATAAGGGCGGCACTCATGTTCCACAGGGTGCCGCCCTACCTCTGCGCCCTCGTCTTCGACTACCTCTCTGAACGGGTAGTGTTGTACGAGGGCGCAAATGGGTGCGTCCACCGACGCCCGATGGCGGCTGGTGTACCCCAGGGGGCCGTCCTCGGCCCCTTATTGTGGAACCTGGGGTACAACTGGGTCCTGCGAGGCAGCCTCCTTCCCAGGATGGAGGTTGTCTGCTTCGCCGACGACACTTTGGTCGCGGCGAAAGCACAGACGTGGGAGGACGCAGAGCGATTAGCATCGGTCGGCACCTCTTTGGTCGTCCGGCGAATCCGCCTGCTAGGATTGGAGGTGGCCCTAGACAAAACTAGGGCCATGGGCTTCCATCCCCCACGCCGCAGGATCCCACCGGGGCTCCGTGTCCGAGTGGAGGGGGTCCGGATTCCAGTCGAGATGCGTCTCAAGTATCTCGGCCTAACGCTGGACCCCCGCTGGAGTTTCGAGGAGCATTTCAAGCTCCTCGCTCCACGGCTGACCGCCGCCGCAGCCGCGCTCGGACGGCTCCTTCCGAATCAGGGAGGACCCGATTCAGCGTGCCGTCGACTTTACCACGGGGTGGTAAGGTCGATGGCACTTTACGGAGCCCCGGTCTGGGCGGAGAGTCTCACTCCCCGCACCCGGGCCCTCTTGAGGAGGCCTCAAAGGGTCATGGCGACCCGGGCTGTGCGAGCCTATCGCACGGTCAGCCACGGGGCGGCCTGCGTGCTTGCGGGCATGCTCCCGTGGGATGTCGATGCCCTGGTTCTGGCCCAAGTGCATCGGCATCGGGTCGCCGCAAGGGCCCTTGGAGAGAGACCCGTTGCCGAGGACGTGCAACGGGTCCGAGCAGAGGCACAGGGGAGGGCATTAGAGGATTGGAGTGAGGCTCTTCGCGAGCCTACCGCTGGTCACCGGACGATCCTCGCGGTTCGTCCGGTGTTGGAGGAATGGGTGAGGCGCCGACGAGGTAGCCTCACCTTCCGTATGGTGCAGATAATGACCGGGCACGGGTGCTTCGGTCATTATCTGCACCGTATTCAAAGGGAGGATTCGCCGCAGTGTCACCACTGCGGCGATCCTGATGATACGGCCGAGCATACACTCCAGGTATGCTCGGCCTGGAGATCCCAGCGCCGGGAACTAAGAGCGGCGCTGGGGGGTGGAGACGTCTCACTGTCAAGCATGGTTGAAGCCATGCTTGACAGTGAGATCACCTGGAGATCAGTTGCCTCCTTCTGTGAATCTGTTATGTCGCAGAAGGAGGCAGCTGAGAGGGAGCGAGAGGAAGAGGCCGGTCTCGCCTCCCTCAGACGCAGACGGTTGGGCAGGAGAAGGCGGGCATACCTAGCCCGTCTTTAAATGTTCAAGGGGGACCTGCGCACATGGTTGGCTAACTGTGTGTGCCTGCACAAGGTTCCCCCGTCTGGGGATTGCCTGGGTGTCTCCGGGCAATCCTCCGTTGGCGTTAGCCTAGCCAGCAATGGCTAGGCTGCCCTGGGGTGGATCGGAGTTGTTGCCTCGGCAGAGCCCGGTCCACCCCGATCAAAGGGCAAGGAGGCACCGGGGAGTTTTAGTGGGTAGGGGCCAGTTCTGCTGGTCGACCCCCACATACCCCTGCCGCCTAGCCAGCGGCAGGAAGTCAGTAAACGGATCTCTCCTCGTCAAAAAAAAAAAAAAAAAAAAAAAGGTTTAGCACACCTGCGGGCACTCGTAAACTTTGTTACGTTCGCCAGTTTTGTGTTCGGCGCTTATTGACTCACTGATGTACACCCGCCCTACGCTTTTCTCCCTTATCGCCGACCATTAACCTTTACGAATACTCGCGTTTTTGCAACTCCATTTCCTAGAAATTGTATAGAACAAAAACTTTTGGGATTTTTTTGTATATAGAAGAATATAATGAATAGCAGATAATGTGCTTTATAGATAGACTAGCGGACTGTTCCCAGCTTCGCATGGATGCAAATTATATACCAAAACCTTCCTAGAGAACTATACTGTCCATTGGTGGAAACAGCATGAAAATCGGTGCAGTAGTTTTTGAGTTTATCGCGAATAGACAGACAGACGTGGCGGAGGACTTTGTTTTATAAGATGTAATTATGCATGCAAGAAGCACAAAGCAGTTTAAGAGAAATTATAATGTACTTAAATAATTAACTTCTTTCAAAACCGTCTGCCTGTCTGAATATTCGCTAACTCCACCTAAACCACTCAACAGTTTTGCAGTGTTCACCGTTTTATCAGGTAGATATTTTTTTGAAACTTCAAGTAAGCTTCTCTGCTTACTACTTCTAAACCACGTCACAGACTTTGATACGGTTTTCACTAGTGGAAAGAGGGATAAACGAGGAAGTTTTAAAAAAAACCGCATCCCGGGCATAGCCTGGAAAGGCTCGCTAGCTGTGTATCTCCGCATACCAGATCTCCTTATGACATTGACGACATAAGTATCATTTCATGAAATGTAGTTATTTTGTAGCAATGTTTACAATAACATTGCCACTGAGCGTTAATTTCAATCTTTGTAAACACATAATACTCAAATTTTATGAAAACTTTTTCATTGCAACCCAATGAATGTTGTTCTTTTCATCCCTTTTAGTCAAAAGACTGCAAGCTACTCTAAATTCCCAGCTACTTTCTCGTCTCAGCCCTGCGTTAGGTCCGGACTTATTACTAAGCAATTAAAACTTCGACCAGCGCTTAGGTTGTTAGCGAATTTCTGACCTTTTTTGTATTGTCCGAGTCACAATTGTGAAGTAAACAAAGAGTTTGAGACAAAGAAAGTTTCATTGAAAACAGTATTTAGTGCAGGTTTTCTGGAGAGTTCGCTTCTTTAGAGAGCTGTAAAATACATCCGTTGCGCTGAATAAAAAGCAACTTAAGTCCAAATGGTTTCGCTTCTTTTCTTTAGAAAAATCAGTTTAAACAGCATTGTTCCGTATCTTAAAAAATATACGCATACAACTTATTCAGTGTTTGTATTGTAGATGTATAATGATATACAAACTTGTCTTACAATGACGGTTTTAAAAAATGTTATAAATGAAAAAGTAATTTTGTTTATTACGCTTTCGCGCCTTGACTTCCTCAACGTTTAGAAAACTCCGAGACATCTTCTCGTCCAAATATGCTCAGGAAACGTGTCTCAAAACAAAAGTTTTCGACCAGTGTGTGTGCCAGTGATAATACATGGTGCTGAAACGCTGAAATATTATAACGAAAAGCAGCCAAGGTCGTATCTACAAGATACGATATATTATTATAGAAAGGTAAAAACTAATCATGGAAGGTTTATAATTTACCTGAGAGAGAGCATAAAAATAAATAACGCCTGACATAAATATGAGCGATAATTATTGAATAATGTTCAATTCTTTCAGACGAAATCGCGGGAAAAAGTTTGTAAAATATAATAAGTGAAATATGTGTAAAACTGTTTCATTTTTGAAATTTATCAAAATGAGTAACTGGAAATTTAATATATTTTTAATATTATATTATATTTATATTTTATTTTTTATATTTAATTTATTTAATGAATATTTCCTTACAAGAGATTGAGCGAATTTGAAATTGGCTCTCAATATCTTACTACTTAATAGGTTCTTAATATGACATGCAGAATAGTCGAATTCCTCCTATTCCAGACCAAGCGCTAAAAACCCTTTGAGATGCGCACTGCCAAGGATTGTTACACCCTGCCGGCGTCTGTGTTTCCGAGATCATATAACCCAAATATTTTAAAGTTACAGTGAATTTTATGGGGTAGCTCGCTCCATCATCGGTTAGATGCAAGGCTAGGTGCTGGCCAAGAGCACATAAGAGCATATGTAATAAAAAAATAAAGTTAGATCCATCGAATGATAAATTATCTGCTCGACGAGATCCAATCGTAATACCAGGAAAAGTGTATTGAAACGAAACGAGGCTACTGAAGCGGACTTTTGTACGTTCTATACATCGCCCTATATAGATAGCCAATACATCAGGGTACAGCTATTTACTATCAGTGGCCGGTGTCGCACAATTTAGAAGCTGGAAAATTACAAAAGGGCCTCGCATTCGTTCAATATTCAGTAAGCGACGTGAGATGAACTCTCGCTCGAAAGTGTATCATCGCCCTGTCACTCCACAGTTATTTATGAACCAGTAAACTGGGAAATATATTTTCCTCGCCGGCGGCCGCGCGTCCATTTCAGGTTAAGCCCCTTGGGCCCAAGCACTAGACGAGTCGAGTGTCATAAATTTGAAAACTGTTTCGTGAACGCGAAAAAATGAAACAAATATTTGATGTTCACTCTGAACCGTCCTTCGATTCTTTGTATAGGTAGGTACCGGGTGAGTTGGACAGTGCCACTACTACTTGATCCCACTTTCACCGAAACAAACGTCCAATCCTGTCTAACTGATTTTCAACCTGTAAACATTTTTATCTAAAAATAAATTTTATACAAGAAAAAAACTGCTCTCGAGGGGTTTTCTGCAAAATAAAAATAAAAAATCAACGCCTGACAAAAGTATGAGCAATAATTATTGAATAATGTTCAATTGTTTCAGACGAAATCGCGGGAAAAAGTTTATAAAATATAATAAGTGAAAAACTGTTTAATTTTTGAAATTTATCAAAATGAGTAACTGGAAATTTAATATATCAATGACAATGACCACATAATCTCTGGGTTTATACTACGAGAACCAAACAATGGAAGGATTACCTGAAATATTAAATTCTCTGGTAGCACACGAGTAGATACAACCTCTAGTACCTTCGTCTGAAACCATCGTTAATCTATTTAAACGTTTGCTTCTCATGCCCATATATTCCTTGACATAATAATATCTTGTAGAAATGTCCATACCTAAAACATTTACGAAAGAATTCTATCGATATTCATAAGTAAACTTGGTTTGATGCAATCATAAAATAGTTTAATGGTTCGTCGTTTGTACATACTTGGACTTTCAGGTACTAACTATCAGATAAAGCACAAAATAAACTCAATGCAATAGAAACGTTTTATGAAAAAAATGAAAAAGATATCTGTGAAAATGTATCAAAAAAATTAAATTTTTATATATAAAAATTAGACCTCGGCCGAAGCTGGGAGCTGGCTAGTAATGAATAGAACGAAAAGTGCATTTTGCATCACACTGTTACTCCGATTTTTTTGCAACTATAACCGCACCTTTTACCTTATAAATTTTTAATTTTTTCAAATGTATAAATATATAAATTGGTTTCATAACCCTTTGCTGTCTTATATAAAGCTGCACAGATAAGCAGATTTATAGGAGAAGCTAGTGAAAGATGTATACGAGTATTTACACATTAAAGCGCTCCCTATGGTATAAACTGTTACACAATAAATGGTAAAGGTCACAGAAGAACCTGTTGCTAAATAGTTAATTACGTTAGAAGTCGATTACAGCCACTAATAGACCAATATTTGAACGTTAGTAGCTTCAGGTTAATTATAACTAAGTAGTAATGGTTTGAATTTTACAGTCACATGTATTTTTATTATTTGAGATAGGTTTATTGTCGACAGTATGTCGACTGGTACTTAAAATAAACATTGTTTAAAATTTCTGCAGTCAACCGTAAAATATATATTAAACCCTAAAAAGTCTAGCAATTACATTAATAACAATGAAGCACTTAGCGGATATTGATAACGCTCATTGAAAGCGCTACTAAATAATTTAAACGACAGTTTGATTACTTTTATCACAGGTTTTCGCTTCGGTAGACATGTTTTCAAACCATTAGTTTTATATGGATGATTACTTACCCCACACTTAGAAATATTATGAATTCCGCAATCTCCCATAGGATTTTGACCACACAATCAACAAGATTGGCACGATGTCGTCCCACGGTTTATTGATTTCATCTTAAATTTCCTTCTCAATTTTTACGCTTTGTCTTCATTTTTGTGTACTGTAATCTTGTTTTTTTTTTTATTCTTGTCTATGTGTCAACGTTCAATTTGAAACAGTTCAATAGTAACAAACAATCAAATATTTTCGTTAATATTTTTTGTGTTTTGTATTTCTTTTTAATATTCTTATGAACGGATACAGATCTGTAATTTAATACTTTAGGTTTTCTATCGTTTTATTTATTATCGTTATAAATTAATTTGTATTTTAGTATCGTATGTCAAAACTGGTAAAGCGGGAAATAGATTTTCATCTTGAATCATAGTTAATTTTCATCATAACCAACAGTGGCAAACAAAAATTACAATATAGAACACTTTAAATGAATGCCACACATAAAAAATATTGCGTTGGTATTGTATGTTATATCTCTAAAAATAGTACAGAGCAAAGTTGCTATCAGCGTGTATTCCGCTTAGTGCTTCTGAACTATCTGAACTTCACTTTTGAACTTCGCGGCTCTCGATCGCTAATATTATTAATCTGGATATTAAACGTGCTTCATTGCAAAGAGTAAGTTTAAGTTCGTATGCATTTGTTACATTACTTCATTTAAGTATTGATAAGCGTTACAAAATTTGTTTTATTTCGTTATAATTATTATAAAAGTATTGTACAGAAATGGGATTGATTAAAAAAAAAAAGTTACACTCGTTTAAAGTCGTTAAATCAAACAAAATTTAATTTAAAACACAAAACATAAATTTCGCGATTTATTGCCATAAAACAGGCTATAAATCGCGAAATTTATTGAGACTAAAAAATATTCATAAATGACAAGTATATCCAAATAGTTAAACTTTTTTTTTCTGATCATCGAAACTTAAAAAAAAAAAAATTTCTGGGTTATTGATGTGGTCTGAGTTTTTCGTGGTATTGTCCTACTTTGTCCTTCTCGGTGGACCATATGCCATCTTTTTCTTTTTTCGTGTATCAAAATAAAATTCATAAAAAATACGCTGTCTGACTGTAGGTAAATTATATTTAATTCCAGTTAAAAGCTTTCATTACTAAATTAATTCTAATAATAGAATAAAAACACACCAATAAACTTCTTTCACAACCTCATGAATAGAATTGTAAAAAGAGTCACAAAAAGTTCTACATAGTTTTCACAGATGCCACTTTCCGGATAAGGTTTATCAGAGAAAAATAGCGGCGCACGTGATCGGCATCAATGCCGTTACGAACTCTAAACATGTCTCGAGTAAATTGTTCTCTCTTAGTTATGTAGTGTATTAGTTTTTGTTGGCGTAATAGACTCATTATATTTGGACATTTCGATAATGAGTTCTTCTTTTTACGTAGCCTCCGAAAATAAGTTTTGGAAGATAACGAGCGAAGTTTCATTTGTTTATTTACCGAAGTAACGCTACAGTTTTTTTTGTCTATTTTTGTCTAAGTTTACAAAGGTTTCAAACATTTTCTTTATTTTGGTTAAACAATGGTGAATAGAAAATGTAAATTGATTTTTGTTAAGAAGTATTTTTGTTACCCTTGATGATAGGTAGCTTTTAAAGACTAACAAGAGATGTAGGGATAGAAGATTGGCAAAAATCTTCAAAGATTCACATTTAGAGCAAGCAACCACCATTTCTATTCCACATTATATCATAGAACTGAAAATACTAAAATGTTTTTGAGCAAACAAACATTATTACCGCTTACAAACTTCATGTTTGCTATAGTAAAAAATAGTACACTGAAATTTATTTCAAACCGAGTATTGATATTATCAGATTCCTTGGTAAAAGCAGTGAATGCATGGGCGACTGCAGCGCGCACAATGCGGGAGGCGTGATAACTATGATAAATTACTGTTTTGACACGCTGGGCTTTCTGTACGGGATCGATATCTGTGATGCCCGCAGAGTTGCGATAAAACACACTTCATAAATCAACTTTTGGCCTCAACTTTACGCGACATTCAGACCTTTTATTTGGACCATTATTCTTTTTTAAATTCAGCTATTACAGATAATATTTGATCGTTAATACAACTACTAGTAAGCTGCTCCTGGCTTGGCACGGAAGATCCAGGACCTGATTGCAGTCCTGTGGGAAAGTGCGCGTATGGAGATATTTTCAGGAAAGTTTAGTAAAACTTAAATAAATATTTTCGATATGGGTGGATATCGGCAACCTGGTACCTACATATTCTAGTATTCCCACAGGACTGCAGTCAGATCTAGTAATAAGAGTAGATTTTTTTTAAATTGCTTTCTTAGCCGCAAATTATAGTAATGAAGCTTTTCAAAGAAACAAGAAAAAACAACCACTTTAATCTAATCCAAATTTTGATCCTGTGTTCCTGTTCCAAATTTCCGCTATCTGCGCTTAGTAATTTTGGCTGTGCATTAATAGTCACGAAAAATATAGATTATGTATCTCTTATTTTGTAAATCTATTATAAATAATCAAAAATAATTTACAGGATGTGTGAGTATAAGTCCGAAGGAAGGATTTATGGTAATAACAATGTAAGTATCTTCCAAATCAAGAGTAACAGTTAAGACAGCGGAGGTCGGCTATAAATGTCGAATCAGCGTGATATAAGGGCGACAAACGCCTTCGGTACTCGATTCACTAAGAACAAAGAGACCGCCTTTCGACTACTTTTCTTTTGTAGAAACAGCCGACTGTTCGCACTCTATTACTGAGCCATTCATTCGCTCTAATGTGTCTTAATCGCTGCCAAATTTATCTTTTCTTTGTCACACTATTTAAACTCGTTTAGCTTTTTCTTTTAAGAGAATTTGAAAAAAGTGTTAGTTTATATAAAATTTAAAATTACAGAATACTATTTTCATCCCACATTATCTAGGATAGAATATTCAATGGAACTGTATTTAAGCATCAAAAATATGAAAAAAAAATCTCTACAATCTTACAGGCGAAACATAGCATTTTTCAATATTTAAATTATATTTCCGATCCGTTATGATCGAAAAGAGACAATGCATAAAACGAATATTCAATTACAAAAAAATATCAAATATGAAATATTGAAATGAACTGTAAAATACACTATAATATCAAATATATGATACTTTCATTTCAGTTCATTTCAATTTGAAATAAATTTGCTTTCTCTTGTTAGACAAAATGAAAAATACACAAAAAAATTACTGTAAACTGTAAAGGAAATTTGGGAACAAAGTTGGCAACGAGGAAGCGGAAAGGAATAAATCTTATAATATCATTTTTATCTTATGACAAAAGTTCCGCTCGAAACTGTTCGCCGGACACTTGGGAACGTGGAATTTCACTTGATAAAGAATAATATATGAGTGTTTAGTAATTCACCATAATGACCGCCTTTAAATAAATAACGTTTTTTTCTTCAATGCAGACTTGATTTATGACACTCCCTATCTGATGTAGAAGGCAGTTCAGATGTTGTGTACTAATATAATCCATCAAAAATGTAATTACGGTCTTTCTAAACATTATAGTAAGTTAATCGGTTACCTACTTACTTCGTAATATTAATGATTGTTTGTAAGACATAAACTTACGAGTTCGTGGAAGGTTTTCTTATTGTCAGTGAACACTTTCAGTTGTTCAGTTTCATTTTCTGTGAATTAAAAAGTGTTATATATTTTTTAAATATTACTTATCGATAGTCTAAAGGTTAACTGGTTGTAAAAATTTTAAATTATGAAAACATTAGTAATTTCTTTTTATTTTTACTATTATTTTTTCTTTTAAATTTTCATTTTCTTATTAAAATGTAGTCTAGTATTATTATTTATTAGTAAAAAATAATTAAATTTTTTAATTATTTTTTAATAGTAAATAATTATTGCTTGTTTATTTTTTTTACTATAATAAAATATTTAAATGTCCAAAAAAAATCCCAGTTTCAACTAACAGAGAAATGTTGAATCTGTGTTCTTTTTAGGTGAGAATATTGTAAATTAAATTCTGGAATAAAAACAAAAGTCGAAATGGAAGATGTACAAACAGATATAATGATAACAATCTCAAAATTGACTCAGCTGTGTAAATGGTGTTTCATGTGGCCTGTTGTAGTGGAAAGAAATGGATGTAAATTCTCAATGAAAAACTCAATTAATTGGACAATCGTGAGTCATTGCGGAAATATGACATTGTGTAAATATCATTATTATTTATATACTCGTTTCTTTTTATTGTCTATACTCGTCTTTTTTTAATATACCTTAAATTTTCTAAATTCTGTTCACAAGAGAATCCCGATTTATATTGTAAAATTGTATGAAATGTTTTTTTTTTTGAAGGGGTTTGGTACCTGGCAACGAATTTAATAATAATAACAAGTGAATCTTACGAAAGGTCTTTGAAATCGTTACCATATTTCTTAGATGCAATATTGCAATGTGCATTTTGTTACGGAACTCTCTGCACGTCGTGGAATCGAACTAGAAGTCTAATACTTTATTTGAAATCTTTCAAAGAGGTATGCGAAACGATTACAATGTACTTATTTTTATACTCAATACTAAAACAAATGTGCTGATTCCAAAAATATATACCATCTTACCATCATTTGTTGTCATGTCAACTGTCTCTTTTCTTTACATAACAATGTTTGTTTTCAAGAAAAATCGTAATACTAAACGAAATTCAATGTACCTATAGTGAAGCAAAGAATCTTTCTAAGTAAAATAGTTTCTTATTTTATATTTTTCAGTAATAATTTAAATTATAGCGCATTAAAAGAGTCCAGTTAACTTTTTTAAGCTGTAAGCTGCATCAATACATTACAGTGAGAATATTTCTTTCAGTTTTTGTGTCTCTATACTTAATGTTAATATTTCAGACAAACGTTGCATCCAATCCTGATTTAACAAAAAAAATATTTCGAAATGCGATTATTATATTTACAGTTACAAATATTTTACAAATGTTCAGATTGATTTTTGCTCCGTCTGTAAGAATACTGTCCTTGCCTGGTAAGTAAAGAAAACCAATTAAATGTTATAAATATACGAAAGTTTGTGCATGTTTGTTACTCTTTTATGCAAAACTTACTGATCTGATTTTGATGAAATTTTACAGCGACACATTTTTTTTATAAACCCAATTTTACTCCTCTATGACATCAATATTTATATTGTTAACGATAAGTTTAAATAGTTAAAAAAAAATTAAATGATGCACTATTAAAAGAAATTAAGATTAAAAAATGTAATATAGGCTAAAGTTATACTTCAGCCCACAATAAAATTATTACAATACATATAAAGTGAAATGAAATATTTTATTTCAGAAATAACAAAAATAATTTATATACCAATTTTTCTACTCGTGGTCATGACGAGTACCTATAGAGTTACGTTTTACTATTTAATGGCCCAACTCGGTCACATGTTCCAGCAGGTTATAAAGGTCACAGAAAAAGGTATATTTCTAAGGATAAAACTTTTTATTAATTTCTCTAAATCTAATATGACATATTTTTTTATGCTACGACCACCTCATACACACATAGATATATAATGTAATAAAGAAACTTCGTCCCGACCTCATTAAAATGTGGCAATTATTTACGTTTTCCGACATTGTAAAACTGCAAAATGGATACAGAAGTCTATCGCCTTAAACATTTTTTTATATTAATTAGCTTTTTTCATAGACATTACGCGCTCAATAACAATAGAGAACCAAGTGTCGTCAATTGAAACAGCAATGGATCGCCTACAAGCTCTACGCAACGCGGCTGCCGTTCTCATAGAAGGTTTCGACTGGCCTGCTGCATTCGGCATTACATTAGGAACACTGAGAATGGTTGTTGGTTTGTATACACTGGTGCCGATTGTAGGTAAGTAGTAATTTTGTATATATTTTCTGTTGTGTTTCTGTGTATGAGTAAGGCCGGAGCCCATTTCCCTATCCCTCATCCTTAATTATACTATGGTTGCATGGCACTTGCAGAACCTATGGCATTGCTTGTGTTTTAGGCGACGGTGGCTACCTATTATCAATAGTGGACCGTTAGCCTGTCTGTACCTCTAGAATATGGCTTGTGACCAGTGACCTGTCGTTCAGATCCACGTTTAATACAAAACCATGATAGGGGGGTAGACTCTAGTACCCTTAACTCATACACCGAAATAAAATAGCGCAAGAACTGTTATTTTACAGTGCTTGGTCTTCCAGGAGCAGGCGCCTGGTTTACGACTAAGAAATCCAGTGAGCCCTTCCTAAAAAAATTTAAAATAAGTTTTAAAAAAAAATCAAATAGGAAGATGTACTTACTTGAAATAGTTGCAGTTATATAGCACAAAAATTATGATGCTATAATATATATATATATATATATATGTATATAGCTATAATAATTATGTAATTGTCACTGATTTTTATGCGTACTTACTACTGTTAGTATGTAATCTAACAGCAGTTTAACCCTAATCATATTATTTTGTAACTTATAATTAATTTTTTTTTTTCATTTTTTAGCAAAATCGAACGAAATCGGTATCATCATTCTCTCGTTTTTCTACGTAATATGGAATCTAATTGTGTATTTCTACTTACTCAATAGTTGCCATATGGTAAAAGTACACGTAAGTATAAATTTTTAAATTTTAAGTTTTAAATTCTATTTAAGCAGCTAGTGTAAGAAGTCTTTCTTTGTTATAGAATTTTGTTAATTAATAGAAAACTAAAAGAATAAATGTGGTTTGTTCTTTTTTTATCTTAATCGAACAATCTTGGAACCAAAGTCCCATCTGTCATACTTTGCAGTAGAACAAATTGGACTAACCCTTGATATAAAAAGTATAAAGTATATATATTATTTTTCACTTCTTTGGCCATGTATTACGTATTACCACACTGCATTTATTTCGCAATCATTTGGACAGAAAACTACAGAGAAATAACAGCGTGTTTTGTTTCTATTATTTATGTGCAGTACTTACATACTTACATAACTAATCATTATTTTCCATAACAGGACAAAAGGATGAAAGACATAATAAGCGAAACATTTTTAAGGATACACAGTCAAAATTGGCACTACAAAATGAGAGATTCCATTAAAAATCTCTCCTGTCGCTTGGACTACATAAGGTTAGTAGGACACGTAAATTTAAAAATCAAATTAAATAAGATACTATTTTATGAACTCTAAGTATGGATGAAAATAATTATTTCAGATGCAACGACATTAGTTTGAAACCATTTGGATTTGTTGAACTAGACCGAACTTTCATTCCAAAGGTATGTTTTTTTTTTTTTTTTTTTATATATATATATATTTATTAAAGATGGGTTTGCTCTTGGCCATTGAAAAGATTTGGCTCATATAAGCTCGAAAATTATATAATATATTATATAATTTTATATAAAAAAGAAGGCAATGAAGAATATATGTATTTATTTTCCTATATAGTATGTATTTCTATATTACTCTTATATTGTTCTCCGCCTCTTAAATTGGCCTACCTATGACTTTGTATGAAAGACAAGTATATTCTTTCATATAAAAGTTATAGGTCATGGGCTTATTCCTCCATATCTTTTCGAAGATTTCTGCATCCGTCGTGTCGGTGCGAGCCTGGAGTTAAAGAGACGGTTCGTCATGTGATATTCGAGTGCCCCATTTATAGTCTAGAAAGGTTCAATTTAGAACAAGAAATTAATACTCAAATCATAGAGGAAAATGCGTCAAAATTGATTAAAGAACAAAAAACTCAAAATAAATTTTTACAATTTTGTTATAAGATAGCCGAAAAAGTGATAAAAAATAATAAAAATTGAGTTATGGGCTTAAATTTTCATATTGTAGACTTTGGACTTCATTTTAGTTGACATTTTATATAATATTAGCGGTAAACATAGGATTTAAATATATTTATAGTTTCTTAATGTAAATTATATTACCATAAGGTCCCTGACCTGTATATCAGGGGTATTGTATGATATTAATTAAAAAAAAAAAAAAAAGATTTCTGCATATTTCTTTACGATCTTTTACTACACCGTTAAAGCAAATGATAATTATAGGTATATTCAATGCATACTAAAAAGTTTCGATATTCAGAGGTGTTGAGGCCCATTCGGAGTTCTTACCTTCTTCCAACATAATATTGGCAGACTACATGACCCACCCACAATTGAATGTAACAATCATAATTATAATATTTTTATACTTAGTATGTACATTATCAAAACATAATTTGTTAACTTAACTGAACATAAAAACTAAAATAGGTTTTCGTTTCAGTTGCTGAGTCTACTAGCGTTCTACGTAGTCATTTTTATTCAAATATACCGAGACTAGGATACAAAATTAAATATTGCAAAATATGTTGTTAAAATTATTTTAGTTAAAATCACATTCCTTATTAAAATATATGAAAATAAAACACGTACCTTAATTAAATTAAGGAAAACATGTTCATATTTATTTTGCACGTCTGCTTTTAAAGAAGAAAAAGTAGGTTCTCGATAAAAAGGAAATTTATATAAATACTGTAAATTGCTAATAAAGACTGACGAGCAATAAAAAGGGCACTTTAAATGCTTTCAATAATAAATCATAGATTAATTTGTAGTCGAAAAAGGCACAGATATGTAGTTGTGAGCAGATTATGTCTTACTTAGTTTCTTTAAACTGAGCTGCCGTTGTTCATCAGATGCTAATATAGATTTAGTATGTATTTTTATGTTAATGTTGACAGACAGGGTGACGGTCCACTTGATGGTAGGTGGCTACCGTCGCCTATAATACATGCAACGCCATAGGTGCGCACCTATGGTAATCCACTCATCGAAACACAACAATATATTATGCTGTCATTTCACGGTGGTCTTCGAGTCTTTGGTCCGAGTTCCATACCCAGCGGGAATCGAACTCGGGACCCCTGAGACGTTAGGCAAGCACCCTTACCACTCATCCAACGGGCTCCTCAATCTAATCTTAGATTAGTATAAGCTAATCTGTTTCTATTGCACACTAGCTGGTGCTCGCGACTTCGTCCGCGTCGAAAAGTATAATACGCCATCTACCGTGGAGCGAATCGCTAAAAATATCACCAAGCAGTTGTCATGTTAGTCGTTTCACCTGAGTCTGGATAGTTGGCGCTGCCAAGTGTATCCCGGGCCAAGCCGCCAGTATTTACTTTTATTTTAGATTTCCCGTAGGAATGAAGCATTTTCCCGCGGTAAAAAGTAGCCTATGTTCATCAGAGATAATGTCGGCTTCTAATGGTAAAATTTTTTTTCAAATCAGTCCAATAGTTTCGGAGCCTATTCAATACAAACAAACAAACAAGCAATCAAATCTTTCCTCTTTATAATATTAGTATAGAAAACATCCGACCACTAAAATAAATATTTACTCGTAAATTATTTTTCACATTAAGTCTATTTGCTTTTCAAAATGCCGCTTTTCTACAAGGGTTGCCAACCAACATGACTGTCGTTGCTTGTATATCATTGAATATAAATAAATTCATAAAAAAAAACATTAATATATT
The DNA here is from genome assembly GCA_918317495.1 of Synanthedon vespiformis. Lineage (NCBI taxonomy): Eukaryota > Metazoa > Arthropoda > Insecta > Lepidoptera > Sesiidae > Synanthedon > Synanthedon vespiformis. Next base: position 5,120,795 of record OU906962.1, read on the forward strand.
CAAAATTTAGTAAGTAAACAGTGTATTTGTAAAGATAATTTGTTCTTAGTAAAGTAAGTAAAATTCTTTAAAAAAAATTTCCTGTTAAAATAATCGTATTATTATGCCTCGTTTAATATGTAGTCAGCTTTCTTATGGTTCAAGAGACGGTTCGCACTGTAATCAGATTGTCTATATTTAATGTTCCTAAGGAACATGTTTCTGTATAGTACATTAAAACTTTCCTTGATCAAAATAAATTCAATTTCCTGCAAAGCTTTCATTCCTTTTACTTTACCTCTTGCTATTTCTTATTATTAATTTATTATTCTTCTTAGTTTACATTATGATAGAACTATGAACATTATATAATAATATGTAGTCCTTTTAAAGAAGCTATTCAATATCAAGTTCCTATAATATTATGTTGTTATAATCAAAATCATATTTATTTATCAATTAGGTTTCTACAAGAAACTCTTATGATCGTCATTATAAATTTAAATTTACCAGTTCGGAAAAAAGCCAAGATGATGATCCTGAGAAGAAACCCCGAAATAAACTCAGGATGCTATTATTTTTATAATAGCCTTCCGAGAGGAGTTTAGTTTTAATGACACTTTTTTGTAAAATGAAAATAGTATTTATGTCCACAGCTCTACCCCAAAGAAGAATCCCATAACACATAATATATATACTGTGCAAGTAACTAAAATAGACAATCCTAGCTGCATCGACATCTGTTAGGCATCTAATCCGCTTAACTACATAAGCCGCAGAGCCTTTTACTTATTTTCTCAATATGTGGACCCCATTGTAATTTAGAATCTACGGTAATACCTAAAAATACGATCGATACGGGCTCCAATTTTTCACTACCAATTTTTCACTATCAATGTTTGTATGTCGGGTGTTTGTTGCCTATTAACGCGAAAACGGTTGAAAAGATTTGGATGAAATTTGGAACACGTATAGTTTATTATCTTGATTAACATACAGGATACCTTCCCGAGGGATTGTCTAAAATATTAAAAAATTGGGCGCAACTGTCTCCGTCCCGGCACCACCCTCGTCACCTGAGAAAATATATCATTTATTTTCTCAGATGTTATATTTTTCATTTAACAAGGCGTAAGATGTCGTGGGCATCAGCTAGTTATGTATAACAAAATATGAAGGAAAAATTGTAAACAGCATTGATATATTTAGTGTTCAATAACAAATCAGATACATTTTTTTATAAAAAAAATGTAGTGAGAAAACAAAAAAATTATATGAATATTTTATTTATATGTATATCTCCATTTTAGTGCATAAATAAGAGATTAATTAATTAATTTAATTAAATTAGTTAATGTGACATTGGGCAAAATACATAATTATGAAGTTTTTATATGAAGACCACGGATGGACCGACGCTCTTAAAGCCACATGTTAATTCCTTATAAAATGAGGAATTATCTGAGGTGGTCATAAAATGATTTTTTATTCGAAAGATTACAGGCACGCCGCTCTGGTACAAAGATTGACAATGTTCTATACGCCTTACAATCCATTTGGATCGTGCGCACAGGCATATACCTTAATAATTCCCATGAATTAAACAAAATTATTATCTTTTAATAAATGTGCTACAGCCATGAACCAAACATTGTGCATTGCGTCTGAATATTTCTGCTCATTCCTTGAGCGACCTAACCAATCATGTCTTTTTGCCCTTTGTGGGTTGCCACAACTGAGCTGTAGCTGGAATAACATGAATGATTCTTTACAAACTACCCATACAAATTTTATATGTAAATGTGTATGCGGAGGAATCGCAGTGGCACAATCAAGTTGTAGCTATTTATTTTGCTAACTTTGCCGTCTGCTACAACTGAGTACTCGACTGAGAGCGTGCGAGTTGTGTGTTCAGTATAAATTCCCTAACTATCGGCTCGAGCGTTGTTAGTCGCAGTTAAAGAAGTGAAGCCTTTTGTTAAACATCGAGCTATGAATGCCTTTTCTCGAAGCTTTACATCTTAGTTACTGATATTGTTAATGGGAAAGTTTGCGAAGATGTTTCACAAACTTTCACATTTAAACAAAATGAAACCTGACACAGTTGATGTCCTAGATTTAAATTATGAGATATAATATTACAAGCAATAGTTTCACATCAGGTAATTTCAAAATTTAGTTAAGGTATTCTAAGCGATTCTTTTTTATAAATTTCATGTCTATTTTGTGTTACGTATACCGCAAAATTTCTAACATGGGTAATTAAATTAAACTACCACAAATAATAATTCGACAAATGATTTTCACTTATCGAAAAAATACTAAGAATAAAAACAAAAATTCAGTGGTTTTTTTGAGTACTTTTTGAAGATACTCAATGAATAGTCTTATAGTCAAAAATCTAAAAGTTCAAAAAGTTCCTTATTTATACATACTTCCTAAAAGCACATGTCACGATTTTAGTTCATGCTAATAAAAAGTAATTAAATGTGTTTGTTTGTTACTGTTATTTTTCTCTTACAAAGTATCGCCATCAAACATTATTTGAAAACAGTATATCAATATGTATACATGCATGCATGTATGTTATATTTGCAATATAATGATGCCAGACAATCATATTCAGATAATTAACAGAATCTCAATCTAAATTGCAACAATAATCTACATAAATGAAGCACAATACAATAGATATACAGTAGCAGAACATAAATGTTAAAAGGCTTTTTACCAGTATTTAAATTTTATTACAATTTATTACTATAATATTATATATTACGAATGTGAAAGTTGGATGATTGTTATCGCGTTAATAAATGCGTTAGCATAGAACACACCTGTATTAAAATCGACGTATTGACAAGTATATTAGCAATATGTGCTCTATATTTACCTCAATAGTAAATTTATTGAATGTTTCTATGAAGGTATATCACTGCCCCTTATTCCAAGATTATGACAATCAAGACGTGTACACGCATCGTTTGATGACAAGGGATTACGTCGGGAACAGATGCCTCGAACTATTATGGCGGGACTAAGACGTCCCAAATGTTCAAGTCATCAAAATATGTTTTGATAATTGCCAAAGGAGCCTTTAGTCAGACTATATAGAATTACTTTATATTATATGTATTTACAAAGAAGAAAAAATGTGGAGAAATTATTCAATTTTTTGTTAATTAGTATAGTTTTTGTTTAAGTCAATTTATTTTATTTTTTTAATTTTTATGCTTTAATTACCCCATCCCCCCCTTCGCCCTTAATTACCATCATGTGGGCCGTCAGTCTGTCTGTCCAACTAAACATAAAAAAAGCTGACTCTCATTACTTTGTGAGAGACAGTAGAAATTAATATGATATTTTTTTTAATTGCGTAAAACCAACTCAAGGCCAAATTTTAGTCAGTTACCATTGTTTTATTTTATTTAAATGATGGTAGTTACCACTAGTGTAAAACTGGTCTGTTAGAAATCTCATAGCGAGAAACAACCAATTTATTAGTCGAATATGGCTTCAATGCCACACACTCATGTACACACACATACATGCATACATACACACATACATACAATACCTACACTTACAGATTTATAATTAGTATTGATTGATTGATTTTTCATTATGGCTATCAATACAAATTCCAAAAAGCCAACTATTTCATTGGTTGGAAGTTTTAAGTTAACTATTACTGAAATTTCGTAGCAATGAAGCCACTCCTAAAACCAGAAGCAATTTCGTAGCTCGTAGCTACGTCGTAGCGCATCAGTCTCCTTAAAGTTTACTGTTTACGAAAGCACGAAGTTGTGTAGTAAATTCTACTTGTCTCCTTTTGTTAACAATTGACTAAATAATACCACAGTTAGATAATTAAATGTTTAATGGTCAGTATTTGCATAGACAAATAATAATAATCAAATAATCAGTTTTATATTTCTTCTGGTATGTGGCCTTATTTTCAGAACTACATTGTACGTTATATCTGAAACAGATGCATAGATGGCTTTGTTGGCAGCAATCACTCCTTTACAGAATACTATCTGAAGCAATATCCTATCCGTAATACTTACCAGATAACTAAAGAACAAAGGGTACCGCGACCACAATACCGACATTACAAAAGGTACTTGCATTGGTTATGTTTTGGTGTATACAAGAGTCGTAGAGTCCCTTCCTTTATCCTCAACCTGTTTCTATTTTCTATGCTATTCTAAGATGGCATTATAGCATTGCTTGTGTTATTAAGCGACGATAAGCATAAAGTGAACCGATTTTTTACTTTCTAAAGAAAAAAATGCCGATGATATTGTGATCTTGGCGGGATCGATGAGAGACCTCGGCACGATGCTCGAAGACCTCAATCGAGTTTCTCAAAGGGTGGGCCTTAAGGTGAATATGGACAAGATGAAAGTTATGTCAAATGTCCATGTTGTGCCTACCCCAGCAACAGTTGGGAACTCAACTCTCGAAGTTGTTGACGAATACGTATACCAAGGACAAATAGTCCAATTAGGTAGAGCTAACTTCGAGAGGGAGGTCAATCGTCGAATCCAGCTCGGATGGCAGCGTTCGGGAAACTCCGAGACATCTTCTCGTCCAAAATTCCTCAGTGTCTAGAGCCGACGGCCGCTGGGGCCGGAAAGTTCTCGAGTGGAGGCCACGGACCAGCAAGCGCAGCGTAGGACGTCCACCCACAAGGTGGACAGACGACCTAATAAGGGCCGCGGGTCGACGGTGGATCCAGGCTGCTTCTGACCGGTCCAATTGGAAAATTTTGGGGGAGGCCTATGTCCAGCAGTGGACGTCCTACGGCTGAGATGATGAAAGAAAAAAAATACTACATTAGATTAGAACAGACTAATTGGCCCTAGTAACACTAACACACAGGATTTTTTTAACTAGGATTCACATTTTCATGAGTATATCGAAAAACCATAAACAAGATACTTGTGATTACCCACTGCAGTATCTGCTCTTATAAAACGTCACTTTGAAATGAACAATGATTGAACAAAACAAGCTACTCTTACGTAAATAATGCACGGAACATATTACCCCCTGAATTGATCACGACGTATGTCAACCCGTATTTAATAACAGGAAACGCAAAAATCATGCCGGAGTCAACGCCTCACGGATTTATCACTCTCGCCTTACAAGATTACCTAAAACGACAGTGACGGATTGACTCTTCGCCTGGCGCCGTCTCGCTCCAACACACTGATCTGCATATAGCTGTCTCATTCTCCCGCGGCGGTAATTAGGCGGCACCTGCATTTGTTCAGGTCACTAGGGATAGTGCCGGCAAGACTCTATCTAGACACCATGCTAATGCCGCAAGATTGATGAATTCAAGGGATAAAAGATTGCTTGCTAAATCGAGAATGAGAGAATGAATTCACGTTGTTCTGCAATGTCAGTGTATATCATTCGTTTTCTTTTAAGACTTAGATCTAGTGAATCAATTGTTTAGACGCTTAGTGCAGTTATATGAGTACTTTCTTAAGCCTACTATGTATTGGCTAGATCTTAAAGCTTGAATAAAATATCATCTAGTACATCTAGTACATTTTTCGTATTACCAAAACTTTTACATTAAAAAAAGGTTTTTTTTGTTTTTTTTTTTAGTAATTTAAACATAACATTTTAACATAGCATTAGTCAAAATTTTCATGCAAAATGTTAAAATATACCAATTCCGGTATTCGGAAACAAAAAAAAAATAACCTATAAACAAAATGTCGGCTTTCAACTTGAACAGCTTCAACTAAAACATTCACACATAGTGTTGTGACATTATTATATACAGTTCAGTCCATAAAATATACGTTATCATGCTAACATTATTCTATGTAAATCCTGTTATGTAATACATATATCAGTAAACAACAACATGCACCAGCAACGTTTTGTATGGAGATATTTCAGTCACGTGTCCACTGCATCACACCAGTACATAAACTTAACATAAACTACAGGAGTTACTCGCTGTACTCGACAGTGCTTTGTACATGTTAAGTTTGAATTTTTATTTACTTACTCAATTTAGTAAACGAAGATTTCAATTTTGGTTTGTAATGAATATAAAATCCAAAACTACTGGACCGATTTTAAAAATTCTTTCACCTATAGAAAGCTACATATCAGCGAGTAACATATGATATCTATTATTATAAAGAGGAAAGATTTGATTGTTTGTTTGTATAGAATAGGCTCCGAAACTACTGGACCGATTTGAAAATTTCTTTTACCAATAGAAGCGGACATTATCCCTGATGAACATAGGCTACTTTTTACCGCGGGAAAATGCTTTATTCCTACGAGAAATTTAAAATAAAAGATAAGCTTGGCCCGGGAGATAGCGCCATCTATCGTTTATACTTTTCTACGCGGACGTAGTCGCGAGCACCAGCTAGTATTTTATAAAGTTACCCCGAAGAAGTCGCGTTTAGATTAGGTACAATTATTGTCAGTTTACGGACAATTAACATTTTCTATACATTTTAGTATAATACTTTTTTATTTTCATAAAGGCAAAAAAGTGGCTGAAGCTCTATAAGAGATAAAATATGTGAAGTTTAGGCTGTTCATTGTTTAACCAACCAAAGCTATAGTTGAATCGAATCATCATATTTATAACTAACTATGCGAGAGAACTTATTCAACTTATTTCAACAATTGAGTTTTATATCACACTAAAAACCATTACTTTCTTGCCAATGTAGGGAGTTAAGATATGGCGTGTATAGGCTCATTAGAATGGTCTCAATAGAATGTCGGGAGTAAGTTTTTTTTTTATTTATTGTATCATGGTAATCATGTTTACATACGAGTAACTCCTAAAACAAATACTCTTAAAAGTTGATCTCGATATGTAAAGGCGAATTAAACAAAGCTAGTTTAAGTTGTACATAGATTTCCAAGTGCATTTTAAAGTTAATAAAATTGTACTTAAACTTCATTTTATTTCATCCGCGACTTAAACTTCCACCAGGTTCCATTTTTATAAATGCACGTGGTACTTCCTCTTTTTCCGAAGCTAGTTCCTTCCTGAAGTTTCTTGTGGCACTACAAATTCATGGAGAATTGTAGTACTCCAGTGGCGCTGGTTTAAATTTTACTTTAGATTATAAGCGCGGACGTTTCGCCGTCTTAAGAGTCAGAAATTTGCAAACTTTCCTTCATTTAATTTTATTGCTCTCGGACTTGTTTATATCTGGGAAGAGCAATTTAGTTTTGGAAATACATTTTTGTGTAGTCGTGAAATACACGAGTTCTGCACTCTGACAATTATTGCATAAAAAATTATAAATTACTAGCTGTTGCCCGCGACTTCGTCCGCGTCAAAAAAGATAAAAAGTAGCCTATCACGTGTCCTGTACTTCTAAATGTTTATCTACCAAGTTTCATGAAAATCAGTTAATTCGTTTAAGAGTGATGGAGGAACATACATACATACAGAAAAAAATCTAAAAATCGTCAATTATCAGCCGTTATCCAAGCAATTTGGGCAAAAATAAATTGCTTTAAGCTGTATAGTAGCTGAATAAGCAACAAGAAGCCCATAATAGCCCATAGTGTTATAATAGCCCAAAAATCATTCAATACAGCATTTGCCTATCTTGTCAGCTCTAATAACCTTATAACAAAGCTTTAAACTGAATAATTTGTGAATTTCATACTGTTATATGGCCTATGTGTTGCCTGGGATATACACGACATTTCTGTCTAATTAAAGTTCAATATTGTCACATAATATTTGAATTTAATTTCAAAAAATTCTACAAAGAAATTCTAATAAAAAGATTTCTAATAATTCCTACACATTTCTAAGCACCCTTTTTTCAGTCGTAGAACGACGCTGTCGGCTACGTCACGACGATGTTACGTGACGACGTTAGTACGTTCATTTATATAATTATATGCTTACCAATATATAACTGTTTAAATAATCGAACACTATAAGGAACATGTAATTTTTACCAGATTCTGTGAAACTATATCCAACCAACAAGTAAATTAAACTTGTAATAAAATTCGAACAAAACTTAAATACAGATAAGATAAAATAGGAAGGTTTGAAAAGTACGCAGAATTACTTTATAAACAAGATTAATCGCTAACTAAATAGCAGTAATTAAATGCTAATTAAAAGTTTTGGATGCCGCATAATGTATCACCCATCAATAAAATCAACGAGGCACGTCACGTTCGGCCCCATAGCCTGCACAATTACTCAGATTGCCATAAATCATTGATATTCGTGACCCGTTATCGTGCATGTCATTATATGCCTAAATTTGAACAATACCGCAATATTAAAATATTAACAATAGGTATGCAATCACGTTTTGTGTAGTCAGTGGTGTTTCAAAATTTGAAGCCAAATATTACTTGTATTTATTTATATGTATGTACTCCATACCTGCTGCAATAATAGAATTTATGTATCATTTCTGAATTTTTAATAAAATATTTTTGTTTTATATATATTTTTATGGCACAGTTTATTTAAAATAATAGAGTATTGAAATTTTAAATGCTGTGAATAATATAATTTAAAAATAATATTTAAATTATTATAGCATAATATTAATAGTTTATAATTAACGTAACATTTAACTAAATATAATACTTCGTTAAAATAATTAAAATTTAATAGTTTTGTAACTAGCTACGAACTGGGATTTTTTTTTCTCTAGGTTTGTAACCAGGTTACGAATGAATAATTCAGATTTGAGTATATTCTTATCATTAATGGCGCATAATTAAATTAATATTATAATTATTATTCAATATTTGACATTACAAATAATATGTAGACAGGGGCCCTTAGCCAAGAGCACAATGCAAACGGGAGCGTTACGCTTATTAACGAAACGATAGAAAATAAAGCCCGGTGATTGGTTGTTGTAACGCCCACATAAAATTTTGACCAATCATCGGGCTTTATTTTCTGTCGTATCGTCAATCTACAACGCTCCCGTTTGCACTGGGTGCTCTTGGCTAAGGGCCCAGATGTAGACACGTCAATTGTATTTATAGGGTAACTCGATTTCCCGTAGTCCACCTAGGTGAACTAAGCAGGTGGACCACGGGTAACTCACCACGGGTAGATGTATAAAGTGTCTACATAAGTAATTTAATCAAATTAAATAGATTGCAAATAAATATCATTATCAGAGTTAAAGAAGCCAATTCAAATACATTTCACAGACCTTCCCTCGCTATATTTGTCACAAAATATAATATGAAATTCATGAAATTGAGGTGTCTCGGAGAAATTTCGTGCTATATTTATATCTGTAGCAGGAAGTCGACGCGGAAGTAGTGGCCAACCGCCAGCAATTTCAACGTGTGAAATAAATTTAAAACTCCCGCCGAGTGCTGTTTTTATAATCTACACCCTTCCTTCACGGTTCAAGTGTCCCTTTGGTGCAATAACTGAAAAACTTGAAGGAAAATTTTGATATATATGAAGCATGTTTTTTAAATATTACCATCAACAAACTTAGTAAGTATTTGGTTGGTCTGTGCCTATACTTAATGTGAACGTTATATTCCAATTGGAATGTAATACATTTTTTTTGTATGTGTTTTGTTATAATTTGAATTGTTGTAGAAAAAAGACATGTTTTTCTTGTTGAAGAAATATTGTTACTGATTAGATGAGACACCTCGATATAAATCTTTCATGGAAATTAGTAGGTAACTTAAGAATTTAATTTATAATTTCATTTTAGACATCAGCTCTTTGTCCTTTTGTGTGATTTCTATAGGCAACAACAAGTAACACATGTGCATGTGATTGATTACATAAAGACGGTGTTCACTGTGTGTTATTTTCCTTTCACCAGACAAATCGAATACAAATAAAGGAGCGCATTCTTCAGTTTTTGTTGTCGAGACGTCATTTTTTTGTTCAATTTATCAGCAAGTGGAACTATTGCACCATCCTACATCTAACTATCGCAATGAATTAGATAAACATTCTGTAAAAGCAGTATTACTGACAATTATAAATAATACAAATATAATGTATATAAAATGTTAGCTGCTGCCCGCGACTTCGCCCGCGACTCTCAGACCTACCAAGTGTATATATAAAATTTCATAAAAATCGGTTAAGCCGTTGTATTAGATATATATTTAAGTTAAATAGTTTCAATTCCATTATTTGTGGCTCTTTAGGATTTAAACACTAGGCATTTTTTGAGGCGCGAATGTTTGATAGTCATTGAAGACGGTTAACTATTTGCAATCTGGCAATAGAAAAGTATCCTTACATATATTATAAAACAACAAGTCGCGTTGGTCTGTCTGTATCTTCACGATAATCTCAAAAACCACTAAAGTGAAAAGAGCGTTAAACGAGGAAGGTTCTTATATATAATTTATAGAAAAAAAAAACGGTATATACTTTTTTATATAATAATAAAAATCACTACAGAACTATTTGACCCAAAGGTTGCGAACCCCTGAATGTGTGTTTACAAACTTCATAGCTTGTCATGACGGGGACTATATAGTTGATATTATTTCTTTATATTTGGTCCTATGATGTCTGCGTGGTAAGCAAAAACAATGACATATTTTACCTGAATGTGGAATTGAATGAAGGCACTGTCATACTGAAACGATTATGAATAATAAATTCAGCAATTAAATCCGCGAATAGTGAACTAGTAGATTACGCTTCGCAATAACGTGTATGTAAACGTAATTATACAAACCGCCCATTTCGACCCGCGACCACATAATTTTACCACTGCTGTTGCACCTGGCTTAATTAAAAATAAAACGATCCAATTTAATGTAGCACAGCAGATTGATGATGTTTGAGACGCAACATTGAACTAACTAAATGTTTGTTTACATTTAAAGGGTAGTCGCAAGGCTTTTAGCAATAAAAATTGATAGTTTTGTTTGCAAAGTAAAACGCTCTGTCAAAAATATTTTTATTGGCCGCGGTCGCTCGACGCAAAACGTAGTGCTATAAGATTGACGTGTGTGTCTGTCTGTGGAATAGTAGCTCACGAACGGATAGACTGATTTCCAACCAGTTTTTATTTATTTGAAAACTGGCGTGATCGGAATCGTTCTTAGGTATAACTTACGAATATCTGTTCAGGTGTTTCAAATATATTTAATGAACACATTGAGCCGTAAAACACATTGATATTACTTGAGAGTGCTTTTGCACTTATGTAAAATTTAAATAGAATTTCTGTATTATGCAGAAATCCTTTTATAACCATTGTCCGTGCACAGAAGTACTACTGAACCGTGCAGATAAGAATATAAAACGGACAGAGATTTTAGGATTAACACCCTTAAAATAAACCGGTTCCACGATCCCTAAACCCATCAAGTTCTAGTGAAAGATGTTTAGGATTGAATAAAGATTTCGCCTTTGAAAAAAGGTTTAGAAATCCCGAACCAGTAAATCGTTGATTTGACGGATCCGAATGGCTATTAAGTTGCTTCTTTCCCTGAATAAACTTCATTTTGTTTGTATTCGTATTTGCTCTACAGAGCAAGCGTCTTAGTAAGTTTGATCTTACAAATTGCAGTTGAATTTTAACTTCAAGGAATAAATACTTTACAGGTATTCACTGTTATAGTGAAATTATTACAGAGAGACTATTAACTATAAATGTGGTGTCTATTATTAAAGGTATATTGAAATTATTACGTATATTCAATAAATATGTAGAATAAAAGCCATGATAAAAGAAAATAAATTTAATTAAAATATTTTTGTTAGTTTTTTATTGGTATTAGGCATGCTGACAGACAGTCAGACAGGCTGACGGTCCACTTGATGGCACCTAACGTCGCCTAAGGACACCAACAAAACCACGTGCGGTATTAGTGCACTGCCGAACCCACGGGAATTTGTTTACTGCTCCCTTGAAAGAGTTTACATAAACTGTATCTAAATATAAACACCTTAGAAGGTAGACAGTTCCAAAGTTACTAAATTACATGATATTTTTTCTTCGTTTTTTTTTTAACTAGTAATCAGCCAATAAGGTAGATAATAGGCAAATAAAAAAACCACAAAGCATACTTACAGATTAGGCAAATCCAATACCACAAAGCATACATAGGCTTAGGTTTCTTTGGGAAAACAAATTCAGCATAATCAATAATCATATTATCAAAGTCGCAGGCAGAGACGCAGACAAGATCTAGTTTATAATGCAGTCTTATACATTTTAAGTAATTCGCTAGACTTTAAGTAATTGTCTAATGTCTAAAGTTTATTTTAGTTTAATTTAGAGGCGACGCGTTCATTACGGTTTTCTTTGCTTCAATTTGCCAGTTGGGCGCGCCGATCTACGCTTCTCCCTTTGAAAAGGTAATGCAGATATATTTCTCTACTGGGCGTTTATAAACCCTGCCGGCGAAACACTAGCAGCTAACGAAGTTAGTTCTAAGGTAAAGTTTTAATTGCTCCCAGCAAATCTCAGTTTATCTTTTCGTGGTCCCCGGGAAACAGCTTTGTTGACTATAAATTCAATTTTGAGTGAGCCGGAAAAGATTACGGATTTATTTATGAGATGGAATGGGCTTGAAACTGCTACGTATAGTTTAAACCAATTGTATACGTCCAACGTGTCGTAAACGGATTGTAATTTCAAGTTTTGTAGGATTGACAAATATGTTTTCATCATCAATGCTAATAATAAATCTGTAAGTGTAGGTATTGTATGTTATGTATGTTCCTCCATAACTCTTAAACGAATTAACTGATTTTCATGAATCTTGGTAGATAAACATTTAGATGTACAGGATAGGTATTTTTTTCTTTTTTAAACGCGCACGAAGTCGCGGGCGCCAGCTAGTTGATAAATAAAAAAATCGTATTGAAGAATAATAAATATATGTTTATTATACCTAAATTGCTCCCTTCTTTCTGCCTTCTTTTGGCAACTAATGTCTGTATACTATCTGTATAAGTATGTTGAACTCTGTACAACTAAAGTCTGTTGAATGTAAGCTTTAACTTGACATTCACATAATTATATTTTTTTATGTCTGTAGAGCTTTTCTGTGGGAACGGATAAGCTATGGAAATAAAAATGATTAAAATGTTTTAAATTAGAATAAATAGGTATACCATAACATAATATGTAAAATAGATGTAAAATACGTTTCAACTTTTTGTTACTATTGAAATGAAATATTTTCATAATTATGAAACGTTAATTTCTATTAAATATCTATAATAATTTAGCCTACGTGACTGCATCGGACATGGGAATTGAGAAAAGCGAGTTACAATATTTTGATTAACTAACAAACATAATTATTTGTTATTCAGAACATTTTATTTATTATTTAACTTGATGGTAAGTGGCTACCGTCGTCTATTAACATATAAGTAACGCCATAGGTGCTGCAATATAGTGCTACAGTCCTCAGTAGGATAAACGGTAAGGCAAATAAGGCAGACATCATACAAAAGATATTTTATACAGAGGTTGTCCGGTAATTAATGGATAACTTTAGAATCCAAGAGTAGGTCTAGTCATGACTTGTCTAGTCAGTTTTCGAGATTTTTGCATCCTTGTATTGTTTTATTTTTGGAAATCAACACACCCTCTGTCACTTATTTACATGACGTTTATATACTTCTCACTATACTATACTGAGGTATATGATCTAATGTTTTTAATGTTTTGAATTTGAACTTCAGTCACTTAAAAAATATATACCAAGTCTTAAATATCTGAATATCTTAAAATTATATTTTGCATTACATTTATTGCAAAATGTCACTTTAAAAATATTTATCTGCAAACATTTTGTAAATATTTCATCTTTTGTGGAAATGGCATGTAAGTAAATAATAATGTAATGTAATCACAGATGGTGATAGTAAATACTTGCAACTTTTACTAAAGCGAAATTCTAATTATAGGTCACCATTAAACCTAGATTTATATCCAAGATTCGATTAATTTACCGGACACCCTGTAAAAAGTATATTATATCAATTTTTTAAAATGTATATTCTATGCCAATGGTAAGAATTCTTTCACGAGTGCTCTTAAGAGTTTTATTTTCAATCTCATGAAAGCGGGGGCGTTAGAAAATCCCATTTAATATAATTTAAGGCCACGGTGGCGTCCTAAACAGCATCTTCCCTTTATCACCTCAGAGTCACGTACAAGGTGTCCCGGCGTCACGTTAGCGTTGGCTAATGAATTCTTACCTTGTTTACAATAAACCGAATAGCTTTTATAACGCTCATTCATTAAACGAATCTGTGGATTATGCGTGATGTCGCGCTAAGAACGTGATGTTTCCATACTTCGCTTCTCGTAAACAAGTAATTTTATTATAAATTGTGAAGAGATTTTTTAGCCTCTTTTTGTAATATTAGTAGCAACTTCGTACGCGTTGGAAAATGAAAGTCATATCCTTACAAATACTATAAAGAGAAATTTGTATTTTGTATTTTTGTTTGTAGTGAATAATCTCAAAAACTACTGGACCGATTTTGAAAATTATTTTACCTATAGTAACTTTATTATCAACTAGTAAAATAAGCTATATTTTATAAAGGTAAGCGGACGAAGTTGCGTGCAACAGCTTGTGCTTTATATCCTTATCGCTGTGATGAGTGTAGGCGCCGCCTGTTTTTATATTACAAGACGATCCCTCGGAAATCTATTTTTTATCAAAAAAATCAAAATAACTGCTTTTTACTAAATGTACATCAAAATGTATATGGTATGTATATATCAAAGTGTATACGGTAATTATATAAAAAGTGTTTTTTTGTTAATTTTTTTTAATCTCAGGAACTACTGGTTCGAATTGAAAAATACTTTTGGTGTTGGATAGTCCATTTATCGAGGAATGCTATAGGCTATAGAGAATGCGGTTAAAGTCGCGAGCACCAGCTAGTATTTTAATATAAGTGTACCTAATTTCCGAGTTAAAAGTTAATATATTACTAGTTATTTTTCTTGTTAAGCCTCAGTTGAGTTAGTACGTGACCTCACTACGCTACACGCCTCCATGCCTCCGATATTGATCTATTGAATCATTTCAGACGATTGTGCCAGGATAATATCCTTGTACGTACAGGTACACACCCCTCGTTTGTACGGATTGTCGCACTGATCATACGTGTTTATGTGGAATTCGTGTTGTTGTATGGACCTACTTTTGGAAAATTTACTGATATTATGTAGAATTATATATAGGTCCAAAATTAATTTTATTCGAGGGAATAAATAAAAAAGCGATGGTACACTTGATGGAATGTGGAAACCGTTGCCTATAACATAAGCAACGCCTCTAGTTCTGCAAGTGCTCTGTTGACTGTTGTGGGATTAAAGATAAGAAAAGATAGGGAAGTGGGCTTTAGCATTCACCGAAATGCAACAGCACACATCCCAGGCAACACATAGGCCAGATAACAGTATGAAATTCACAAATTATTCAGTTTAAAGCTTTGTTATAAGGGTATTAGAGCTGACAAGATAGGCAAATGCTGTATTGAATGATTTTTGGGCTATTATAACACTATGAGCTATTATGGGCTTCTTGTTGCTTATTCAGCTACTATTCAGCCATTATGTTGCTACTATACAGCTTAAAGCAATTTATTTTGTGCCCAAATTGCTTGGATAACGGCTGTATATTCAATTCAGCCATTCTGTGTTGCTTGGGATGCTATTATTTCACGGTGGTCTTCTGCAATAATGTGAATACTGCCGCTAGACAGGCTACCCAAGTGATTATATTGAACTATTTTAACTATTTTATTTTTGAACTTTTTTTTTAGATAAATCCTTACTAATAATAGAAACCTATTAAAAAACCGGTTCCTATTGGAAATTTTTGGGGGAGGCGTATGTCCAGCAGTGGACGTCCTGCGGTTGAGATGATAATGATGATGATGAATATTGTAAATTTTAATGTGAATGTGAGTTTCTTTGTTACACTTTCACGTAAAAACTACTGAACCGATCACCATGAAATTTTGTATACACATTGTCTGGGACACCAGAAGGACATACCTTTCATCGTTACGCCACGGTCAAGTTACACGTACGAAGTCGCGTGCAACAGCCAGTACAAGATGTATATCAGAATGTACACCGGAATTAAAAAGAAACAAAGAAGCCGTGTAAAAAAAGAGTTATTAGTTAACAAACAGCACTCCATAAAAGTTTCACTCGACCACTTTAAAATTTTATTGCTTGCCATTTAAACCGAGTGGTCCGGACAAAAACTAAAAATGCCCAGTTGCATTTAAAATTAACCGGACAGGACCTTTTGGTGAGCGAATTCAAATTTTTCAGTGGGCACTGTAAAAACGCTTGTGAAACTGCTAACCTCTTTGCGGCACGACGTGGGACGTTCCGCTTATTGGGACAATGAAATTAGCATAGTAATGAAAAATATTGGTCGCTTCCACGAGCGAGCTTTTAGGCTGCATGCTCATAGAGAGGCTATTTTTTACAAACGAATACTTTTTATTGAAACGTTTTTGTGAAGGTTTATGGTATAATTACAGTGATGTTATATGAGTATTTGTTAATCACTGTTTTGGCTACACAATTGACGTGAATTTGCAATTTAATCTGATAATCTAACTAAACACTAGCTTCTAGTTATTGAATAATGTAAAAAAAAAATGGAAAATTCTCTCTTACAGTCTGTTTTATGACAAAGTAGCGACCCGACTTTGCATGGGTGCAATTTTGTCTCCAAATCCTATACCTACTATTATTATAAAGCTGAAGGGTTTGTTAATTGTACGCTATAATCTCAGAAACTACTGGTTTGAATTGAAAAAATATTTTTGTGTTGGATAGTCCACTTATCGAGGAAGGCTTTAAGCTATATAACATTTTGAGTCGCGGGCACCAGCTAGTTATATATTAAAACCTTCCTCATTAGTGGCATAAAAACGCTTTCAGTAGGATGTTAAAGTCATTTCAGAAACACCACCCATCACTGTTCACTTCCATCACTGAACATTGTCAAAAGCTTTTCGAAAATTCTCAAAACAAAATAAATAAATAACTGGTTAGTAACATAAGTAGTTGATTACTCAAAGTGTAATATATTATATTGATAGGTTTTTTTTTGTTCCGACGAGTTTTTCCCAAGGAACTCGCAAGATGAGTGTAACACAAAAATAAAATGAAACATTTATTTTAAAGATTTTTGGTGTGTTTCCTCCTTTACTCAGCACTCAATTTATCAGTAGTCCAGCATAAAATAAAATTACATGGTATGGCTATTCGCTATATTTACGAGGATGTAAGCGAATTAAGTGGCCGCTCGGTGTCATGGCCTGCGGTCACACACTAATAGTAGATTGCATTTCATTCTCTCTTTATATACTCCACTTTCAATATGTTTGAAATCTCGAAATTTTTGTTTCCTTTTATTTTTTAATTATTTTTTTATGATAAGGTCAACAGACAGTCTGACGGTCCACTTCTTGATGTAAGTGGCTACCGTCGCCTATAACACAAGCAACGCCATAAGTGCTACAAGTGCGCTGCCGACCATAGAAGGATAAGGGATAAGAGTAATTATGGCAGATGAGTGATCGCTATCATAGCAGAACACGTACTGGTTTTAATGCGTGCATTTGAAATAAAATTATTGACTAAAAAAAGCATGATAACGGAAGCGCATCGTTATCCATCTGTCAACAATATAATAATATAAATGTATCTTGTACAGTCCGTAAAGTACATTAATATTAAGCAGTAAGTATATAAGTATCGTCTATTTGAATTACTAGCGACCCGCTCCCGGCTTAGCCCAGGAAAGAAAATCATTAGGTTTTATTATATCTCTACTAATATAATTAAGCTAAAAAGTTTGTTTGTTTGGTTATACGCGCTAATCTCAGGAACTACTGATTCGAATTGAAAAAATATTTTTGTATTGGATTGTTCATTTATCGAGGAAAGCTATAGGCTATAGAGAACGCGGATGCAGTCGCGGGCACCAGCTCGTATAGATATATGTATAAAATTTTCTTGAAAAATTATCTAACTGATGATGAAAAACGTTTAGGAGGAGTTAGTTACACAGATAGTTCCGCACAGATAGAAGCGGAAAGCGACTTTTGTGTTTTAAATGCTGCATCTAGAAAATAAATATTTGTGAACATGAGGCTAGAATTTTAATAAAACTTGATATTCCAAAACTGCTAGCTTGTGGTGTTATATAATCTTCACCAGGTATTTCACGACTTAATTGGGCTTAACATTTTATTTAGTGAAGCTTTTAGTTTAGTATCCTCGACACACTCGACCATAGAACTAATGAAATGTTAGATTGTGATTAATTGCACTAAGATAATATTTCAGAAATATTACAAGAATTTGTACACAATAAACATATAGTATACAGATTAATTTTTAAAATTTGTACACTCCATGCTTACACTGAATAAGCCAGTGAACAGCTATTGTATAAGCCGTGATTTTTTGAGAGGATTTTTGAATAATCGACCTAAGTATGGTTATGTAAAATGATATAAAATTGTCAGTATGTCCATGTTGATCTATGAACTATATCATTTTATGATTTCGTTTTGTCGACTTTTGAATATTTTTGTGTGTTTAGTACAAGCAAATGGCAATTTTTTTAAACCACCATACAACAGATCGCCCCATGCCTACTTTTTTATCAATACTCAATACTTACTATCAATCAATACTAATAATAAATATGTAAGTGTACGTATTGCATACAATCATTTATTTTCCATATCATTTATGACATATCATTTATGTTCCTCCATAACTCTTAAACGAATTAACTGATTTTCATGAAACTTGGTAGATAAACATTTAGACGTACAGGACACAGGATAGGCTACTTTTTTCTTTTTCAACGCGGACGAAGTCACGGGCACCAGCTAGTTTTTCATATTTATCTATACATAGTCTGCGAAACGCTTTGCCAACTGCCATTATATAATAGCATATTCAATGCATTGTTTGTTAATATTGATGATTTTACCATTCATTGTAATTCATCTTTTTCACTCCGTACACTCTGACGCCATTTAGCTCTATGGTAAAAGTTTAGATAAGGTTCTCTTGACACTGGGCGCCACCAACATTTACCCGTAGGCGACATCTCTCCGATATTGTACCTCTACCAGCGGGATATAATACTATTTTATTTTATTATCAATAAAACCTTCTTTCTCATTTTATTACGGATTCAAACTGGATTTTGTTTTCAAATATTCGTACGTTTTCTATTGAGAAAACCTACAAATCGTTTGTAGTCGCATAAGAAGTGGAAATAAATAATATCAAAATTTTATTTGTAATTTATTTTATTGTGATATATTTATGTAAACTTTCAAAAAACTGTATTTCGGGGAATTCGTCTACAATTATATACACTCGATTTTTTAGTAATTCCTACATAAATTCCATTCATAAATTTCATAAGTATCAATTCCATAATATTTCCATAACTATTTATTCCATACATGTTATTTGTAAAAGCAGCCCCAAATTGTGACTGTCTAGCAAAATATTGTATTAAACGACATGCAATAACAGTGTGCCTATTCTCTTTATAACTAATTATATTAGTCAGATAAAAGCAATTTCGAGTTTATCGATCTTAATTTATGTTCCTAAAATAAACTTGCAATTCATTCGGTGATCGTTTTTCGATAATTGGTTACTTTTGCAATCCATTTATAGAATACGAATATTTAATGCCACACTTCCGAAAATCTGTAATCAGATTCGTTTACTGTATTCTAAGAATAGTTGACTTATTCAATTTTACACACTCCTTACTAGTTACTACCTAAATTTGTTTAATTTCAGCACGTTAATATTGACAATGTTCTGGCATCTTAAACTTACGTCTACATAACTTTTAACTTTTTGCGTTAATCATATAAGTATATAAGTATTTAAAAATTCAAACAAAACTACAATTATACCTTAAGGATTTGTTGAAATTAATTTATTGTAGAAAGTACATGGATTTATTGGAATAATCTTCGAGTTACCAACAAGACTTCTGAAGCGCAGTCGTAAAGCAGATTGATCAGCAAGCAAATGTATATCTCAAGTATCACCGTCCCAACCAGAATATTAGAAAAGTTTTTCGATCCCCTGAATAGTAGGAGTACGTGAGACACAAATATTGCACCGGAGCTAGGGATAATCTCTTGGCGAGAGGCCAGTTCACAATATGTAAGCGTAGTTTTCAATAGAGCCGTTTACGTATCCACCGCTTTCCAATAGTATATGAGACAATTAAGCGGAAAGCATTCTGTGTAACTTCCACATATTTAAAAACTGTCATGCAATTTTGGACGTTGTAACTAATGAAATAGGATTCATGAGTTGCATTGAGAGTTAAATAATTTGAATCTCCAAAACAAATATCCGACATATAATATTTCATAATGTAAAAGTGTATTAATAATGAATATTATCACAACTTTATCTGTCATTTATTTTAGCTAAATAAAAGTTCTATATAACTTAGGCAGTAATATTAAAAATACGAAAGTTTTTAACGATGCGAACGTTTTTGCAAAACGGCTTAACAGATTTGGATCAAGTTTGGCAAACATATAGTTCAATATCTGGATTATCATATAAGATACTTTTATCATGGAAAAATGTTAAGTTTTCCAGGGGATCGTCTTAAAATATAAAAAAGGCGACCGGCTTTACAGCGATAGATGTCAGATACTTTTTCAGGTATTTTTAATTTTTCAAACATACAATTTTAAAGTTATTCGTAACAAGATTGTTTAAAAATTAAAATATTCTTAACACTTTAACAAGTTAATAAAAAAATAACTCAGTAACTACGCTAACACATAGTAGCACACTAAATTAAATAACTTTCTTTAATATCTTTAGAAGCGTGTTTTCCGACAAATCCTCGGATATCCGTCGTGACAGTTCACATACATTTACTTGCTTTCTCAGTAATGTTTACAAGGGAGATTGGTTGTAGACAAAGACTAAAGAGATACAATGAATCATCTCGAGAAGTGAATCATGTGAGGTGCACTAGCCGGAAGTTTGTCGAAAGTGTCCCATCGCTCAGACCGGTCACTTCCTTCGCCGGATATGAACTTTGTTATCTTTTTAGTCTCGTGGTCTTAAAATTTCCAGTTAAGGCGAGGACATAGCAGGCGAGAACAAGTGTCATTTTCTTCGCCTTATTTGAATTCATAGAGTAAAATGAACATTTATAAATAAAAATACAGCGTATACACACTAATATTTTAAAACGTTTGAATCTGGTGAATTTATGCAAAAAAATTAATGTTTTCTGAGAAAAAAATTGTAAATTACTGATTAAGTAATAAATAATTTTGACAACTGCATGTGTTTTTAAGATTTGTTAGGCGTTATATTTAGTTAATTTTCAACGCGGACTAAGTAGCGGGCACCAGCCAGTGTGAAATATATTTTTTTTTGCATTAAATGTTACAACTACAAGGTTTTACGGCAGCACTGTAACTGCCAAGCAATTTGGCTACCATCTCAACTCTTACCTAAACGTTTAGAAAACAAAGTGCAACAAAGCGATAGAGCCTAGTAAAACTTTTCCTTTTATCGTCTGTTCAGGTTTACATTTACACGTTTAATACATTTACTGTACTTTGCCTATATCGTGTTAGTTTTTTCCACTGTGCCATAGTAAAAAACTGTGTGAGCAGGGTTTTTCTGCTTTATTGGTTATTATAATAATAATAATAATAAATCATTTATTCGACGTAAGTTTTTACAAAACATTTGTCTTCGTCAACATTCTTTACAAACTACCACCGGTTCGGAAAGCTGTTTCTAGGGGGAAGAACTCGGCAAGAAACCCCCTAGTTGCTCTTTTCATAAATAAATTACAAAGTAATACGTAACAATACATAGCAATCTACATAACACAATAATCAACTATATTTGACTCCAAGGACAGTCATCATTTATATAATCTAATATCCTATAATAACCCTTTTTGCACAGGGTTTTCTTAATATAAACTTTAAATTTATTTATAGATAATTGTTGTATATTAGCTGGAAGCCCGTTGTAGAAGCGCACACATTGTCCCATAAAGGAGTTGCTAACCCTGTGGAGACGAGTTTTATTTGGTTGAAGCCTATGCTTGTTTCTAGTATTTAAATTATGAACATCACTATTTCTACTAAAAGTGCTAATATTTTTGTGAGCAAACAAAAGATTTTCAAAAATGTATTGTGAGGCTACAGTAAGTATATTTATTTCTTTAAACTGATCTTTTAGCGAGACTCTGGGACCGAGCTTGTAGATGGCACGAATAGCCCTTTTCTGTAACACAAATATAGTGTTTATATCCGCAGCATTACCCCAAAGTAAAATACCGTACGTCATTACACTATGGAAATAGCTAAAATATACTATCCTCGCGGTATTTACGTCAGTTAGCTCGCGAATTCTTTTAACAGCGTAAGCAGCCGAACTTAATTTAATGGCTAGTTTATTAATGTGTGGTCCCCATTGTAGCTTAGAATCTACATTTATACCTAGGAATACAGTCGACTCAACCAGCTCAATGTCTTCACCATTTACGTGAACATTATGATCAATTTGTTTGACATTAGGTAAAGTGAATTTAATACATTTTGTCTTTTTATTGTTCAACAAAAGATTATTAACATTAAACCAATCAATAACCTTAGACATCGCCGAGTTAACATGATCATGATTACTTCTACGGTTAACTTTAAAAAGCAATGACGTATCATCTGCGAATAAAACAATTAAAAACAAGGCTCGAAATCGTGGACATTCTAAATCGACTGAAAGCAAACGTAGATTTATGAAGGCATAAAAAAAACGTTAGGTACTTAAAATGAATCGCATGGCAATGAATGTGACTATAAAAAATAAAAAAATTAACAGATTTATTTTTTACTGAAATTCTAAGAACTTTTAGATTCACCTGTATGTTTTTATTTTTATGTTAAGGTCGACAGACAGGCTGACGGTCCACTTGATGGTAGGTGGCTACCGTCGCCTATAACACAAGCAACGCCATAAGTGCTACAAGTGCGCTGCCGACCATAGAAGGATTAAGGATAAGGGATAAGGGAGGGGGATGGGGTAATGGGCTCTAGCATCCCTTACTCACTCACCGAAATACAACAGCACGTAATGCTGTTATTTCACGGTGGTATTCTGTAAGGTGATGGTTACTGCCGCCAGACGGGCTGCCCAAATGACTGCAAAACGCAGTGTGCCCTACCACTACTAAATATTATGTGTGTTTCTGTGTTTAGATATATTATAGAAGTATTTATGATATTCAGAATATACGATTACTAAAATCATCTTATCACAATTTAGTCGACTCACTGTCATTATTGCTCGAGGCTATTAGGTAAGTACACATATAAATCGGTCGACGAATAATATCCGGTCGGAAGTCAGAGTGTCTTGAGTGATGCCGCGGCTTGTCGGCACGTCGTTCCCTCATACATCTTGTAATGTCCCTGTGATGTGCTATTTTCTTATAATTCCGTTTTCGTCTAAGATTAATGTTGTTACAGGAACTAGGAGTGACATTTCCACCTTCTATATTTATGCTAGAAAATTTGTAGAACAATTCGCATTTTTTTTTCTTTAATATAATTATTTTCGAGCTGATTCTTACAGAAGAAGAATGTACCATGAGCTTCATGTTGGTAAGTAAATAATAGATGTGAGTGATGTACTAAGTAGAATGTACCATGGGCTTCATGTTGGTAAGTATATAAAAGATATAAGTGATGTAAGAGATGTACTGATTGTTATAATATTATTATCCCTCAAGCTTTTCTTATCCGTAATCTTTAGGCTCTGCATTTTTATAAGTTAACTAGCTGGCGCCCACGACTTCGTCCGCGTTGAAAAAGAAAAAAATTGCCTATCCTGCGTCCTATACGTCTAAATTTTTATCTACCAAGTTTCATGAAAATCAGTTAATTCGTTGAAGAGTTACGAAGGAACATACATACATACATACATACATACATACTATAGCTACACTTACAGATTGATAAGGGATGCCAAGACCATTTCTCCATTTGGTAAGAGAGAAAGAAATAGAATGAGCAATATTTTTTTTAATTCTATTATCAAAAGTCTATGTGTATGATTCCATATTCAAATTAGCACTCAGTTACTGTCAACTTGCTACTTCTATAGTTATATTGCTACATTAGTTATACATATATTGTGATCTGTAAACATCGTTTCCCTTTGTATCTACCTTGTATAACACTTAATAACATACTACAAATAAGTCACATGAATAAAGTGTACCCTATCTTCTATTTCGCGACGACAAACATTTAATATTAAACGCGGCACCTGGAACAATCATATGGAGTGAAATATTAAAAAAAAAATCTATTTGTCGATCGAGTATTCGTCTTGAAAGTGTTTACCTCAATGTGAAATAAAACTGGGAGTATGTTCAAAACGTGTTTACCCGACGTGACTCTAGTATGTTATTACAAAAATATATTTTCTAACGTCAACGTCTTATGTCGTAGGCCATAGAGTAACAAATGGCATAAATAGTAAATTATTTAAGTGCAAAGTGGAGCTTGTTACGGTTGTATTTTTCGCGTTCAGCATCCATACGTGTCTTACTAAGCCGATTTTTATTACACTTCAAAGAAGATGCTTAGAAAAGTACAGATTAACGTATACAAAAGCTGAAGGCATGTCATGAGATCTTCAGTGGAATTGAAAGAAATCTTTACAAGAGTGCTCTTTACCGTACATTTTATAGAGGCTGCCTCATTGAAATCCATCTTTTAGATGATGTCAATAATATTTTAGAAGGGGATTATTTTCTCTTTGAGTAATATCTTCTTTTATCTTTGATCATTCAATTTGGTTATTGACGAAATATATTTTAACATTCACATTGATGTAAAGAGCCAATGAATAACTACGATGTTATCCCTAATATTAATGGTCTATTCCCAAAACATGCGACAAGAAATGTCAATTTTGAACTTCAAAGGGATTTTTTTTATTGTTTCCAGTGTTATTAATGTGAAAGAAACTCTATCTCTTATTCTGTTACCTTTTTACATCTTAACTACTCAAACGATCATCTTGAAATTTTGTATACACATTGTCAGGGATTACAAAGAAGGATATAAGAAACCTTTCTTCCAGAAAAACGAGATCACAAAAATAAAAATCCAATGCCTGATAAACCTGAAATAGCGAAAATATGGCGTATACGATATTTTGTTGTCAAAATATTGATTTGAATGTTTTTGTAAATTTAATATATAAAATTCTCGTGTCACAGTGTTAGTTGCCATACTCCTCCGAAACAGCTTAACCGATTTTGATGAAATTTTATATTTACACTTGGTAGGTCTGAGAATAGGTTTTTATCTATTTTTTATACGCGGGCGAAGTCGCGGTCAGCAGCTAGTAATCATATAGAATTTTAACCTTAAAAATTGTACAGATATGTCATTATTATTGTGATGGTTCGGTCCGTACATCTCATTAAATCATATTATACTTATATTAATTAAAGTTGTTTTAAAGAATTTCAATTCAATTTGAAATGTTGAAATTTTTAAAGATTTTCACCCGCATGCAGTTCGCTTTTATATCTTTCGTTTCATCCGATTGAAACACTCTATTTTAGGTTTGATCTGCCATTTTTGAGAGTAGCTGAATCAATTTTTATCTCCATGAGTGACTTTACTTTTTTTAACATAATATGAAAGGAAAATATGAAAGTGATAATTTAATATTTTTTTATATTTTTATTAATTCTTTAAAAATAACATAAAATTCAGTAATTACAAGCACACTTCGTGTAGTTCTAAATGGGCTGCCGGTCTGCAGCAGTAACCAATTGAATCTTAGTAGAAGACCACATTTAAATCACAGCATCACAGCCTTACTAAGATATAATATTTGTTCAGATTTTTATTTAAAAACTTTATTTAAAAAAAAAAAATTGTAATTTCCTGTTACATTTACCTAGTCCATTCAAACAAACAAGTATGGCGATAGGAAAAGTAAATTTATAAAGTCGCTTTCGGTCCGCCACGACCGTTCATTGGGAGAATCTCATTAGCATAGTAATGGAAATATTCCTCATTGACGGCTCATCGTTACATTTTTAATTGCGTTTTTGTGTACCTACATGATCACGTAATTCTGCCCTTTTATGATTTATAGAAAAGTAAATAATTTACCATTAACATTTTTAAAAATATTATTTACTGGAGGCTCTTTTGAAAAAAATGTGCAATGTTAAAACAAATAATACTACTTGCTTTTTTCTACTACTACTTACTATTTTCTCTTAATGATTTTTACGCTATTAGTAACACTTTTTTTGGTGACAGGTGCAAATAAATAGTATTGAAAGTATGAGCAGAAAACTATATTATGTCAATATTTTTGTATATTCCAAAAACACTAGCCTTTTGCAGTTATTGAATTGTCTAATCTGTCGGGAGTATCGACGAATCGATTTTGTACACAACATTCGTCCGAGTGTTCGCGAGTTTGGGAGTTTATTTGAAACTGATATAATATGCAGTGCAAATTGATGGATGACATATAGATACTAAGCCAACTCTGTTTTTAAAAACAAATATATTTTCATACTTCTGTTATTATTATTGAAAACTAGCGACACGCTCCCGGCTTCGCCCGGGAATTTTTTTTGTGTTGGATAGTCCATTTATTGAGGAAGGCTATAGAGAACGCGGACGAAGTCGCGGATACCCGCTAGCTATATTATAAAAAAACAATTACACAGACAGCATTTCCTCAGCTTCATAAAAGCGTAGTTATATCCGAGTTAAATTTAAATCCAGTCAGAAGATTTGACAAATGGGCACAAGGTGAGGCGACACGCAGAATCGCACTGAAGATTAAGAGCTCCCAAGAGAAAAGCGACACAATTTTGCGCATTCTAACCGCGCTATAAGCTGCCCTGTTTTGTGTATGTATATAACCTTGAACCTGTGGGCTGTGATTTTAATTCTTATTTTTTTTATGTTTTGTTCGTCAGAGTTTCATTTGATGGTAGGTGGCTATTGTCGCCTATGACACAAGCAACTCCATAAGTGCTGCAAGTGTGCTGCCAACCACAGTAGGTTATGAATAAGGGAATGTGGACGGGCTTCCCAAATGATTACGGAACATAGTGTTCCCTTTTTTTAGGAGGTGAAATGAGGGACGAGGGGGACTTATAGTTGGAAATAACCACTAAAACCCTCCTGTATTCCACCATCAGCGGTGATGTGTGGGTCAGAAATCACAGCGAGGTGTATGCCATTATGCTTTTATTCTATAGCGATATTTTGTAAGAAATGGTAATCTCTGTAAAACAAACTCAATATATTACCAGAGAGTAATAATTTTGTCTCAGGAAGCTTGCTACATGTATTGTACATTTTAATTCGTTTCAATAACTATTTTTTCTCTGTTTTATAACTGGTTGTGAAAACGTATATATTTTGTAAACGTTTTTGTTGGCTTTTTCGAATGTTAGTTAATTGCTTTTTAGTAAAAAAAATGTAATTCATCTCTTACTTCTCTTTGTACTGAAGTTCTAATATTTCTTGTTCCTTTATACACAACACAATTCCACTTCTGAAAACATAATTTTTTAACATTTTTTTTAATGAAATGCTTATTTACAGTTTTTCATTAAAATCTTAATGTTTTGTGCATAATTGTTTTCAGTCCTTCAAAGCTTGACTAGGAAAATTCCTTTCCTGGATAAAAACCGCTTTTGTACTAGTTCTAATTAGTACGTAATTAACTTTATGCACTGCACAAATTTGACCTACCTACTTACTGCGTTTAGTATAAATATTTTTCTATTTTGTACGTATTTTAAATAAGCTCCTTTAAAAATATAAAAAAAGATTTAAAGCACAAATTGAGTAGCTTTTATTTAAATTATAAATTATTTTAAATAGTTTTTTGTAGATTCGCTCTCCCTATACCGTTAGCTTGCCTGCCACCTTTTATCATTATAAATATAATTTTTTTAAATAATGAAAAAAGTATACAATATTCACGCTAACTCAGCCAGCTTGTTCACATAAATTCTAAATTCGTCTAAATGGACTTTCTATTTGTGTGTTCTGATGAATGATTATCAAATATTATCAGAGACTTTAATTGGAGTATCTTATGTAACAATAAATTAAATTAAGGCATGATATTTGATCACACGGTAAGCAGCAATTAATTTAATAACGCGTGCCTTTATCGGCTTTCTATTCCACTTTTAGGTATGAACGAATATTGCTTATCGATATCGATAATGTAGGATATTATTGTAAAATTATTGACGTACAAATTTATTGGAACCTATAATATACCTATAATTCTGACTTTATAGATTTAGGAGATAGATTATATTGAATTAGATTTAGGTAGTAGGTACATGGGATGTTGCTTTTAGCTTTTAGTGGTGCATCTTGAGCTTCCTATAATTGCGGCGGCATCCGCCTTGAGCTCATTACTCGGAACTGTGTTTTATTAAGATGCCTGCCTCGTTGGGGGCCTTGTAAAATAAATAAATAAATAAATAAATATAACCCAATAAAACGAACTTACCTAGTTCGCTTTATTTGGTGTTATGTCGCCTTAACATACAAGTTAATCATGACGAAACGTGTTCAAATGGCGGAATAAATGTGATTTACTGAAATTCAACTGGATACCCGAACGGCAAAATGTCCTCAAAGCGCCTCTCTCGAGGAAGTCAACCGTGCATCGGTTGACCTTTACTAAAGAAATTTGGTGAGAACTGCCTAAACTGTTCCGCTACGTTGATTTGTACACTGATCTTGTTATTTATAAGTCATCATTGGCAACGTCTAAGCTGTGCCGTCACACCCATCTATAACTATTTTATATCGTATACATAAATCTCATCATTTATATATATATATATAAAGTTGTTAAGTCGGTTTGTCTATGTTTCAAAAGCTCGTGATTGTACATGTGTATTATGTGTATAAACCAAAATCCTGCTCAAAATCCAAAATTCTTTCAAATATTACCTATACTAAACCATCGATGTACTAAACACAATCATAAATATATATATATATAGGTGTACCTATTCAAAATAAAAGATATCATTCAAAACCAGGCCATTGGGATTTTTTTTTAAATTACACTTTGGAAACATTGGTAATAAAAGCCTTTCTTAATTTCATTAAATTCCTGTGAATATTCTTAACTTATTTGAACTTAACTTATTCAGAAAATAAATTTCACAAATTTCATATTATATAAATATGAAAATGATGATCTCCATACAAAACTAATTGATTAAAATTAAAATTTCTACAGATTAATATTTTAATCGAGTACAAAAATAATGAAATGACGTCCCCCATTGATGTATGATAAATTATTCGAGATAAATTGTTTCAAAAGAATGAAATAATGATCAAAATATAAGTTTCAAAGAAACGATTTGATAAATTGTTTTATAATTGAAACTGTCTTATTTGAAGGTTTTTGTTGATATAATAATGGTCCATTGTTGAAGCCGATCTGCTCATAATTAAGAAGACATTACTGACGAATAATTTTTACAAAGATAATATAATATTTACTTTGTTTTTTAACTTATATACCTCTTTCTATTAGTGAAAACCGAAAAAAATCCATTGTGTAGTATATAATATTTTTTTATTATGTTCAGTATAATAATATTTTCAGGATGCTGTTGCGGTTACCGCGTTTTTGCAGTGCATCCACTATGTTTGCTATGGCATCTACTGATGATTTCTATGCCATCAGAGGCAAACGGATTGCCTCAATGTTACACAGAGTGCGCGCTAGCGGTAACGACATTCTGAGAGTGTTATGTAGCAAGTGCGACTGTCCCATACTATCTTTTTGGGTCAAATTAGTTATAGGGATTATTAAATAAGATAATGTGTAATAATTTTATTTTTAATGTGTATTGTACTTACTAACATAGTTTTAAGTTAATATTGTTACTAACCATGATGGATCTGTGTAATCTGAATATGAATAAAATCTAAAAGTTCATACAGAGGGATAGACGTTTAACTTTTTTAAATTATACACTTAAAACTTCCTCGAAAACCAGTCTATAATTTGGTGAAAACAGCATGAAAATCGGTGCAGTAGTTTTTGAGTTTATTGCGAACGTACAGACAGATAGACGCGGCGGAGGACTTTGTACCTAACCTAGTGTTGTAAGTAAATATTTAGAATTCGGGGAGATTCCAACACATATTCACACACTCGTATTTTGAACACGTACTAACACGTTTTTTGAACTTTTTCTTGGTGTAAATAGGTATTATAATAATTTGTGAAAATTAAATTTGAAAAGTATCCGAACCTGATAACCGTTGAGCCAGCGATCGTTACGAAGGACTAGGGAGATGATAAATCTTCATTTGCCTTGTTCGCACATCCGACCCACCGTCTAATTAACCCGACTGGCGTTAGGCCGCTCTGGCCCAAGCTCGGATTTCCGCTGCGGTCACCTATATATGTTTCTGTAACCGTTGTATTGGGAGTCGGATTAGTGATTCGATTCGCCAAACTTATTTGTAGACTAGGCACCCAATAAGTACATGAGTTCGAAAACACCTTCGTATTTAATTAAAGGTTTATATACATAAAAGAATATAAAAATCTTTTCTAATCTAAATCTTCTACGTACATGTAGGTATAGATCGATGTTGACCGCTTCTCTCGCTTTCTCCGTTAACTTCTTCTAAGCCACCTACCGGATTAGTGAAACATTAGTTACAATATAATTTTTTCAACAATAAAAACCTTATCAAAATACGGTTTCCACTAAAATGTAAAGAGCGATAAGCTAGGATGGTTTGTGTATATCTTTATATATATATTACTAGCGACCCGCTCCCTTCTTCGCCCGGGGTGCATTTTTTTACTTAAAAACATTCCTTGATTATCCCTCTATCCATGAGTGAAGACAGAATTAAAATCGGTCTAACAGTTCTCGAGTTTTGCGCTTAGCAACACATTTAGGGATTCATTTGTATTTATATAGATTATAATGTATATAAAAATTTCGTGTCACATGTTTGATCGTGTAGCTAATATATTGTGTTATATGATACCAAGCAGTTGTCATGTTAGTCGCTTCACCGATTCTGTATAGATGGCGCTGTCAAGTGTATCCAGGGCCAAGCCACTAGTATTTAGCAAATAGTAGTTTGTTCATCACAGATAATGTCGGCTTCTAATGGTAAAAGATTTTCTCAAATCGGTCCAGTAGTTTCGGAGCCTATTCTATTCAAACAAATCTTTCCTCTTTATAATATTAGTTTAGATACACAAGTGCAAAGCAAAGAAGAGTTTTACTAACTCGCAGCCACGACGTCGCCGTCGCCGCATTACCGTAGAATGGAATCACGTAAAATATGATTTTGTCGAACGTGTCTCGGAGAACGGAGCAAAATACACCGTGTAACCGAACACCTGCGAGTGAAATGCGCTTTACCGCAGGCACGTCGGTGCAGCCAATACAACTTGCGATAACGACCGCCACACTAAAAATGGAAAAGTTACAAGTGCGTCGGACTTCGGCACGCCAGTTAAAATGATACGGTTTTATGCAGAACTTTGTCACACTTATTTCAAACTGTACGGTTAACTAAGCTGTGGATACACTTGTGCTATAGTTTTTCCTTTTTTTAAGTTGAGTTCGGTAGACAGGTGAATACCGTCGGCTATAACTTTGACACACTCATTTCAAACTACACGGTCAACAAAGCCATTTCAGCCACAAGTCGGTAGACAGTCTGACGGATAAGGAGTAGTAGTAGTAAGTACTAAGGGGTGATAATAGTAGGATTAAGGATAAGTGATTAGAAAATGATAGGAAATAAACCTCTGGCATCCCTTACTCGCTCACCGAAACACAACAGCACACATACTGTAATTTCACGGTGGCCTGAACTATAAATATTAAACATATAGGTAGCCTACCATGTACTTATAGTATTAAATCCATTACAATCAGTATATTATTGCAACTCAAAATGAGGTTCCTAAACAACAACGCACCATTAAAACAAACTTTACAGACACACATTAGTGGCCACAACGCGAAATTTATAAACCAGAATTAATGACTTATATAAAATAGGTTCGTACAGTCCCAGTTGCTTCATTCAATACAACTATTACGATGAACAACAGTTCTTGTCAATAATTCTCAACCTTATTGCAAATGGGAGAAGGTATGTCTTCCAATTTGTGGCTTTTAAGTCGTCTAGAGTTACTGTTATCAATTAATAATTATGTGAAACATACTAATTTAAAATGTATAATGAACAAAATTGCATTTTCCAAACTTTACTATTTCATAAGATATAATAACATGCTGGCTCGTACCCAAGATTTAAATTTCCATGGTGGTCTTATATTTTCTTATGTTCTACTATTAGTAACTCTATCAATACAAATAACGCTATCGGCAGATTGTCTTCACAAATGAAAATAAAGAGTTGATACTGTAAAAGTCATGATAGATACTACCAGTGTCTGTTAGTATAAAAGATCAATATTGGGATAAAAATGTACACATATAAATTTCAGCTCCACTAAAACTAATCCCCAATTTAATGTTTGAACAGCCCTTATAAAAAGAGTTGCTTCAGTAAACAGACCCGCCTACACTGTTTCAGATATATACTTCCATTCAAACTAATTTTATATTTAACTCATAGCAGTACAGTAATACATTGTAATTATTAAAAAAAAAAAATCTGCGCAAATCATTGTGGAACTGGGAAAATCAGGACTTTTAATAGCAATAGTTATAGATACGCAATCCCTAACTGTCAAACCTTTTAGTAATATAATTGCTAATCGAAATTCAACTGAATCCAGACGGATGAAATATAAAATTTATTTACACTACCATAAAAAAAGGTCACACATTGTCTTTGCTTACAATGTGAAACAATGTTAAAACTTTAAAATTTTCGGTTGAAAATAATTACAAAGTGTGCAAAAGGTTTCGTCTCAAAGTTATTGTATGGAGTTGTACGAATTTCAGACAACTTACCTATTGGAATTGTTGGATGTTTTAATTAAAACATACTTTAAAGACTTTTTGGTACATCTTCGTGATAAATTTCTAACTTTGTAAGATTGACGATTTGATTTTAAAAACTTTCTTATTCAATGATAAAAAAACAAGGTTTTGACAAGCATATGAAATTGAATGGCATTATTAAAATATAGCGTAGCTTCGACTTGCAAAAGAATGCACGGACCTACCAAAGATTCTCGTAGGCGTTTGACTGCATTGCGTTGCATAAAAATGTTATTGCTTCTTTATTTGGCTCCTAGTTTCATGGTTTCTTTTTTTTATAAGGTCGACGACCTGGCTTACGTACGATCCACTTGATGGTAGATGGCTACCGTTGCCTATAACACAAGCAAAACTATAGGTGCTGCAAGTGCACTGCTGACTAAAGAAGTATTAAGAAAAGGATTGGTCTGTTATGGTTAGCTTCTATTAACTTTCTTTTTCTTGTTTATTCTATACTTATTAATTTTTTACCGCCTGTTTAATATATGATATATTAGTTAGCTCTATATGGGTTCTAATTTATAGCGACAGTACTTAAGAGAGACGTACAACTGTGGTTTAATCCATAACTGAACAACATGGTCAAGGAAAACGAAAAATGGATTGCACGAAATAC
Source organism: Synanthedon vespiformis (assembly GCA_918317495.1). Taxonomy (NCBI): domain Eukaryota; kingdom Metazoa; phylum Arthropoda; class Insecta; order Lepidoptera; family Sesiidae; genus Synanthedon; species Synanthedon vespiformis. Next base: position 5,154,549 of record OU906962.1, read on the forward strand.
ATTAGAATTTATTATGATTCAGAACTTTTTAATTGATCATATTTATTCACAATGTTTATAAAAATATTGGGTACATTAAGGAACTTTTATGAGGCGTTCAGAAAATACCGTAGGAAAAAACAGAAGTCTCTCTGATTGAATTGTACAGCTGTTGGAAGTCCTTGACGAAATTATTTCTATTGGAACATTTTGTTCGGCGACAAAGTTAAATTGGATTTCTTATGGCGGAAGTGTCTTGTGAAAGTGGCGACGGAGCGGTTGGCTTTATTCAGCCGGAGGTGTTTTATATGACAATAGGCACTTTTTACGGTCGGTCCTCGATTAGGGCCCACCCGTTAATACTGCAAAACTTTCATTTTACTGTTATACTTTTTGAAGCTCACATATTACTTTTATGATACAAACTTTACTTTTAAATACACCCGTAAAAGCTACCGAGGCCTATGTTTTCTTTTTGCCCACATATTAATTTTTTATCAGACAAAATTTAATATATCCTTCACGAAAAGAACTTGAATTGTTACTTCCTTAAACATCTTCGTGATCGTGCTAATCCCTGAAACTACCAGTCGGATTGGAAACATTTTTTTCACATTAACCGCTTCATTCTTGAGAAAAGTTATCTCAAAGCTATCTTAAAAATGGGAATTATCTAAGAACAACCGTCTGAGCGAGAAAGCGAAAACTAAATGTGATCAAGATTCTTAAATCAAGAAAAATTGTCAATGGAAAAAACAGTAGGTAAAAACAGTATTATCACTGTGACGATGGATTCCTCGGTAACCTAACATTTTTTCAGGATAAAACTATCCTCAATGTTAATCTAGGTAATAAGCTATTTGTGTGCCAAATTACATTCTTTGCTTGAAAGAGTAACAAATATCCATACATCATCACAAACTTACGCATTAATAGTATTAAAAAGGATATTACAAAGACGTGTTAAAAAAACAAACGTTAATTTATTAAAAAAAATCAAGTATCAACTAATCATTATCCAATGAACAATATTACATAAATGGTAGAGAAATAGAAAAAAGAAAGTAATTATGAAGAATGACAAAAACACATCAGCGAACAATTGCATTCCATTTTGAAATATTGGAATTAAATTGTCGGAACACCGAAAGCTTAAAAGAATGGAGTCAGTTAAATATTACGTAAAAGCAATTAAAAGTTTGAACGTTTCCCTAATAGCTGAATAGATTTATTAAGCGTAACCAGTGTTAAGTAATCATTTTAATCAAAAAAGTTGAAAAACAATTTATTGTAGTAATTTTTTTTTATTTTATACACAAGCACAAGGAAATGCACGTATATGTAGGGGTTTAATTTTTTAATTTTTTTTTTCAAATCAATTTGTGGGTTTTTTTTTAAGTAGTTTTATTGGTCCTTGTGATGGTGGGTGACAAGACAACCGGCACCTATACCAGAAACTATACCAGCGGTCTCAGACTAAATAATACAGAATTTTGCGGACAACACAATAAAGCCAAAATAGATTGGTATCATCACTAATGTGACTTTACAACACTTGTGACCACAAGTAACATCCATACATCTGTATCTGTTAAGAGAGGATTTAACAACTTGGACGTTGTTATCTGTTAACAACGTCTAAGTTGTTAACTCACTACTTAGTAACTCACAGTGTACTCAAAAGAACTCACTCTACATAGAGTTGAAACTTTTGAACGCAACCTTAATTTAAACCTACCGCATTTCATTGATATTTTGGTACTGGCTTTATAGCAACAAAAGTCATTCGTGAAATTCCTCTTGAGAAATTCCAATTAAATTACAGCCCGTGGCCCGATACAGTTAACTACAGCCTCCCTTTATCTGAAGTTGCAGAGTTATTTCGACAAATCTGAAGTATTTGTCGGAAAGTCAACCAAATTGTATTAATTCAGTGGCATGCGTCGAATTTGTAGCGAAATTCCCACTTAACTTTACATATTTGGCTCCGATGGCGACTGAACAAGCGAAGTTCTCATTTTAGATAGCTTAAAATATAAAATAAACAATTACATTATTAATAACTTACCGCTATAAAGGTATAAAAGGAGTGTCAAAATAGCCCTATACTCCATCCCACCAAAATGTTGTGAAAATTGAAATGATCGTGTACGGACACAAGCTTCACTAACAATAGATTCTATTATTAATGACGATATATTTTATTATAATAATATATATATCACGTTAAAAATACGTTAAAAGATGCAGACTCTATATTCAAATCAAAACAATGAGAATAATTTTTCACAAAAAAAAAAACACTTCTAAGGAAAAGTGTCTGTATTAGAATTCGCCCGAGTTCTACGTCATAATGCAATGTCCGTGCCTTATCAGCCAACGATCTGACCCAGCCGGAGGGTTGTTCAGATGAAGAGCATTCGAACTGTGCGGAATCGACAGCAGTTTGTGAACGATTGCTATACGCCATATAGAAAACCCTTAGTCATATATGACATCTATTTGAAAAAATTGTAAGGATTTAAATTTAGCCACGATTTTTTACAAATCTAGTCTCGTTAAAGGTAGTCTAGAACAAATCTAAAACATACACAAATTATTAGATTATAATTTTTTTTTACAGAGGGGACCCAAATGACGTAATAAATGTAAAAGTATGTAATATAAATAAAAATGTATAATAGTCACTGTAGGTATATAACTCAAGTTGTCTTCAGAGTTCGATTTTCGGTATTTTATGGTAGCACCTAAACTGCGGTCGTCCAGGGAATTGTCTAAAGTTGAGACATGACTGCTCACCAATTTAGTTTACTTACTTTGGGACAGGTGACTTGATTCCTTCTTAGAAAACGAACAAATCTTTTATTCCTTTGGACTAAATAAATAGGGAACGCGTTTCTCCAATTACTTATCTATGTACTTATATCACTTTATTGGACTATTGCGATTTGTTTATTGACACAAATATGGCCATAAACAAATTATAATAGTCGAAAAAATATTCGACACAAATAGGAAATTTATTTATATATACTAATATTATAAAGAGGAAAGATTTGATTGTTTGTTTGTTTGTTTATATAGAATAGGCTCCGAAACTACTGGACCGATTTGAAAAATTCTTTTACCATTAGAAGCCGACGTTATCCGTGATGAACATAGGATACTTTTTACTATACGATAACGAAGTCGCGAGCACCAGCTAGTCTACAATAAAGGTTTTATTACCATTTTTGGCCGTGCACGGTTACGGAGATATTATAGGCCGAAACGGTTTTTGATAAAATGGTGGCACTTCTTCCCGCCTAATTTGTAAAGATTTTGTGTATTTAGCGTCAGTACGTGATATATTGCTTTATAACGTGCACGAAATCACAGGTACCTAGGTACTAGCTAGTTGTAGATAATTTCCAACATCAAATTTAACTAAAAAAACGAACATTACAGTTAAAACTTCACAAACGAAGTATCTAATATACCTATTAGAATCCACTGTAACAGGAATTATATTTATTATTTTTCAACTCGGACGAAGCCGCGGTCACCAGCTAGTTATAGGTGATTTTAGATAATTTTCAATGGTTATTTTCTTATTTTTTTATTTCAAACTTAACTAAAGAAAGAACATAATATAACAGTTAAAACTATTCTAACGAAATTTCTAGAATCTACTGTAACAATGAATTCTGCAATTAATTCAAATGTACACCTCTTTAGAAGGAAATAAAAGTTTAGTTCCCTGGCTTTCCGGATCTGCGATGCTAGCACTCTTTAAAAAGGCACTTAGTGTGATCCACATGTCGCAAACAAAGGTCTTTAATCGATTTTATCTCGGTTTTAATTAAGAAAGTCGAATTGTGAACTCGTTCTGTATTCACTATCAAAGTTAAAGTGTCTCCTAATTTTCATCATCTTTATTGGGATGGATAATCTTGTTAGGAGTTTAGTTAAAGGATAATTCATAATTTAAGTTTTTATTTTATTTGTATACTTATATTATAAAGCGAGAAGATTTATATGTTTCTAATGAATATATTCAAAAACTACTGGACTGATTTTTTAAAAAAAATTAACGTTATCTGCGAAAACATAAGCTATATTTTAAAAAGTTACGCGGGCAAAGTCGCGTGCAACAGCTAGTAATAAATAATTTAAACAGATATAACATACATCTCATAAAAAATTCCACTTATAGCTAAAAGATTACAAATAAACCAACCAGCATCATGGTGAAGCAAATATTCAAGTTACAATTTAAGTTTTAGTAAGCTACTGAAAGATTTTTTAAGTTATAATATTCTAACTTTAACTATTAGACACAATATTATGAAATATTTTAGAAAATATAATATCAATTACTTATATTATTTTTATATAAAAAATATTACATTGGTTTCGATTAGTGAGTTTGCGACCAAAGCCCGTTTTTCTATTTTTCATCTTTTATTTCACTTGTACCTTTTCAATCTGTTTTTGTTGCTTTTGTTAATAGACACGGTAGTACCCTAACGGAACGGTGGTAATACTAGATCTATTGTAGTACCCTACTAACAAGTGCACTGTCAACTGAACTTTCAAAAAATACCATAAAGTTTTCGCTCATCATGTACACAATAAATAAGTTTATTAAAATTGCACATTTTGGTGTTTTTTATTGCGAATTTATTTTAACAATTTTAATATGCTGACAAAAATAGAACCCGGTTTAAAAAAAATCATGTAAAAATTCGCCTTTTTCATGAACTAGGCGAGTCCCGGGTGAAAATTCCTAAATATATGAAATGCTCACGGCGAACTATGCAATATATGGATTTTGGAACAATTCGCTTCTACATACCTGATAGCTGACAGGAATCCTAACCGTTAGGACTAAGCAATAAAATCAGAAGCGTGAAAAAATTCTCGCACTCAACCTTAATTTAATTGATAATATGCTTCTATAAGTGAAATTTTTTTATTAGGTTTAAGTTATTTACTCAAACTGTTATTATGTAATTATACCTATAAATTTCCTTACAATAAAATAATTAAAATAAAATAAGCTTGCAGTACACCGACTTAAACCAACATTCTAGGTTAACTGTACATCAGCCTCACTTATACATATATGGTAAGATAATATAATATAATAAAGTATAGCACACCACATTGTTATCTGTACGTAGCGAACAGCTGGCACAGCGTCCCCGGACATTATCTCGAGGCACCTCCCTACGAGATATACGCCGGCCTATCTCTAGAGAAAAATCGGTGGCCCTGTCACACAAGCGCGGGGGTACCATTTCTCACTCCTGAGCGACTTTGCCGCCACGAGGGGAGAATTAGAACGTGCGTAGACACGTGCTATGAGGAGGAAATTACAAAACAATTTGAAGAAGTGAAAGCCATGTAGCGATATCTCTTTAATGTAATCTTATAAGGCAATGGCATACAGACCCAAAATCGCATGTATGTGTCTGTAAGATGTGCTTCGAAGAGTGTAATCAGGAGCTGTTTGAGATGCCGTCTTCCAATTCAAACTTTAAAGTTAAGGTCTAGGGTAAAATTATTTTACTAATAAGTATTTATGAATATTCGAAAGGAAGCTTCGTTAAAATTATTCTAAAGTTTATTAAAGCAGTATTCTTATTTGAAGGTCATAAAGCTATCTATCAAACGGAGGACGCAAATCGTGCCTTATCTCTCCACTCGGGCTAACCTACAATCCGGCTCAAAACTGGAAATCGTCTAATATTAGCTTACATAATTTATTATGACTAGGAAATATGATAAAATTGTAATTATTTTATAATAATAAAATTATATTTTATGTTCAATAAAACTTATGTTACCGAGGTAAAAAAAAAATTGTTTTTAAAATTTTTGTCTGTTTTTCTGTGCGTTTCCATCTATGGTGGACAGCTTAATAGCGTTTCCATATATTGCGTTCAGAAGTTACTGACCAAATGGTCCCAGATATATTTTTCAAGGACACAACAAAGGCATTGTTCACCTACTGCTTATTATTATTTGTATTGCGACATGAAATTCGAGCTAAACTATCATACACACTTCACCGGGGCCTTTTAATCTAGAGATATAGGTACACTGTTAACGCACTTCGTATGACCCCATACTAATCCAAGGTTGAACTTGTTAGTTACTAAACCTTTCTATCTGAAGGAAACACCCTTTTACTACTCAAAGCGACTATATAAATTTTTGTCGCCTAAAATTTTGCCTCCTTTGTGGTCGTCAATAGCGCTTGATTCCGCAGCTCCTAAGGCGTACTACCACATGAGTAAATAAACCATTTTTGTACACGCTTCATAGAACCGCACGTGACCGTGTATACACTTTTTGTATACACCGTCCAATACCGGCATGATACAATTGACTTGATCAAGCCATTTTACTATGTTAAGTTCATAAAACTCAGTAACGACAGCTTTAACCTTACACTTCGCCACCTTAAGAGTAAATACTGTAAACCGAATGGAGGCGTTTGAAATGTGGTTACATAGAAGAATGCTCCGTGTTTCGTGGACTGACAGGGTCTCCAATATGGAAATTCTTCGGAACAGAGCACACACTAACAGAGAGCTACTGACGAATATTAGGGTTAGTAAAGTTGCATATCTGGGTCATATCCTGAGGGGCGAAAAGTACCATGTGCTCCACCTTATCATGGGGGGCAAGATTGAAGGGCGCGGAAGAGTCGGCAGAAGACAAGATGTCTTGGCTGAGGAACATCCGTCAATGGACCGAAATTGCGGCAGTGGGGGTGCTGTTCCGGGTGGTCCGTGACAGAGAGAGTGATTGCCAACGTCGGGAAGACTTGGGTATTATAATCGCCAACCTAGGGTACTTAAAGCAAAAGAAAAAGTACAAAAGACAGGCCGATAGACTTGACACTTTAATGATAATATGATGATAATAGCACATATTATGTGCTATTACACAAGCAACGCCACAGTTGCTACAAGTCCACTGCCTGCCAGCCTATAACACAAGCACACCAGAAATTGCGAAGTACAGCATACAGAGAGCAGTGTACCCTCTGCTGCTTTCCACCATGAAAACTAGCTCTGATATCTTCAACTATCATCGTCATATTTCAACCAATTTAATGTCAAGCCCTTAACTGTTACATAATAATCTTCACTTTTCCTTACTGAATGCAGACCATAATAAATCTGTAAGTGTAGGTATATGTTCCTCCATAACTCTTAAACTAATTAACTGATTTTCACGAAACTTGGTAGATAAACATTTAGACCTACGGGACACAGGATAGGCTACATTCTTCTTTTTCAACGCGGACGAAGTCGCGGGCACCAGCTAGTTTTAAAAATAAATAAATCGAAGAAAGAGAAGATTCTTATTTCTTTCTTTACTTTTTCTTTCTTTCTAAATTAATTGCTAAATATTCCTTTTATGTTTCAATGTTAGATTCCCATTTGTATATAGCTGAAGGTTTCACTAATTCATGAATAAAACTTTACAAACTGTTGAACGAAATAAAATGAATTTCTATTTGTGGTAAAATAACATTTTATTGTATTTGGTCAACCAATCGGTCTCTAAACAATAGAATTCTTGGTCGTCTTGCACTAAATAGTAGTAGAGACACAACAAATATTACATCGTTCGCAGTTACGAACGCAGTTGCGAACCTGTAGTATACAAATGCCTCAATGTAATTTCGGTATCGGGAAAAATCCCGCGGGCGTATTTTGTTATTATTCCTGTGTATCCACGTTACTTGTGGATTCTATCTTATAGATATTTTCCCGTAACATGTACCTACATTCTAAAAAGTTATACTCCCAGTAGAGATTGGAGTATTAAATTACATTATTACTGTTTGCCCGAATGATGGGTACGTGGATATAATGTGAGTGGAATTTTGTTCAACAATTTGAACTGTTTGTAGCGAATGGTCGTAAGCCCGAAATCTCTTTGTGGTGGAGAGTGGCCCGCGCCTCCTACTCCCTAGGATTTTCATCAAATACTTGGGATTCGGTCGAATGTTTTGTGGACACGCGAATTAGAAAACTTTATATTGTAATACGTTTGTTTTACTGAATACATATTACACAAGTTTAATTCGCTTTCTAAACTTTACCTAGTTGTATGATGGTATGGACTATTAAAAATAGTTTTTTGTTATATCTTATACAAGTTTTGCTTATTTGCTACAGGCTACAACTAACGGTTTATTAATTGTTATTCTCATTTGGTTATAATATTTATCTATATACACCAGCGACTCGCCACCGGCTTCGCACGGAGTTGAAATTTTCGAAATAACTAAAAAGCAGAATATTTTTTTAAGTATTGTATCATCGTAATTACCTATATATAAAATCTTATAATCTAAATACAGAACAAATATGTTTCAAATTTTTAAAACCAGTAAATGTGATTCTCTCCATTTCTTGTTATCCATTCGTTGCATATTATTTTGTTTATAAAGTTTACTAAATACTACTGTTTACTGGAACTAATTACACATATTGTACTTCCCTTTTAAATTCTAGAACATAATTTTAACCGACTTCCAAAAAAAGGAGGTTCTCAATTCGACCGTATATATGTTTTTTTTTTCATGTGTGTTCGCGGATAACTTCGTCGTTTATAAAACAATTTTGATGATTCTTTTTTTATTGGAAAGGAGATCCCAGGATCCCAAGGATGGTACCATGATAAGGAAACCAGGGTCTGATGGTTTCCTTATTATGGTCCCAAAGAAATCGAAGGGAACCTTCGAAAATCGTAGTGGCGACTAGTGTGTTTGTTAATTTTTTCATTAAGTATCTTATTAGTTTCCTGTTTGAAGTCGTTTTTTTTTTGTTGGACAGTAAAATAATCTCGTTATATATGAAGAACTGTAGTTACGGACTAAGCCAAAGATGTATACAACAAGCTGCTAACATTGTAGCCTAGTGAGGTCCGAACGTGTGTATGTGGCAAGCTGCCAGCTGCTACTGTGGGACATCTGCGTGAAAATTCCATATGTAGAAGACACGTGTCTGATTAAAATCAATCCAGGACAATCAACTACAGATAAAATTAGAAAATTAATAGAGTATTTTTTTGAAATTAAGTACAACATAACATACTCACAGAATAGCATAACATAACGTCTGCCTGTGTATCTTTTAAACTACGCAACGGATTTTAATGCGGTTTTCGCTAATGGAAAGAGCGTTAAAGAAGGAAGGTTTCTATTAATTATAATTTGCAGAAAAAAATCCGTGCGAAGCTGGGATAGTGCCTGCTAGTATGTAATAAATTTCTCCAAATTCTAAGTTCCAATCTCCAACAAGCGAGGAATTCTATATAATCTGTACTTATATATATAACTATTTTTAACAGAAAAAAACCGACTTCTAAATGTTTTCTCGTGGATGCCATTGTCAGAACTGGACCAAATTGAATGGGACCACAAGAGAAGCACCATAAAAAAAGAATCATCAAAATCGCCTCACCCAGTCGAAAGTTATGAGGTAACAAACATTTAAAAAAATACAGTCGAATTGAGAACCTCCTCCCTTTTTGGAAGTCGGTTGAAAACTATCAGCGCACAGTGAAAATTACAACTCATTGCGAGGCCGAAGGTGGTTCGCTAGTTATTGATAAAATTATAATATTTGGGTGTAGTTCTTCTTTATACAATAGTAATTGTCTGATATTTGAAAGATTCAACCATCTACTTAAGCTGTGTTCGGTGAATTGCCTTTTTTTTATTAATTCCATATTAATTCTAAATGCGAGTCACGAAATATGTCACCAATCAGAGCCAACTACTGTACAACTAAATTATATCGTTCGTAAAATAGGGTAGCTTATCGCGAAACAAATTTGTAATCCCGCACTAAACAAGCCCGATAAAAACTAAAACACGTCGGACACCATATTTATGTCAATTTAGCCACAAGTTCCGTTTAAAAGCATTACTTTAGAATTAACCCGTTGAGTTTTGCGCCCTGTTGTTCATTTTAATGTTTGTTGTTTGTGAATATCATAAATATGTCCCACCTTTTGCAGTTAGTAATTAGAATGGAATTAGGTTACCTCGTTGTGTATTTATTGTGTTGACCATGTAATGTAGGGTACCTACATGTGATAGGGACTATAAAAACTAGTTTGGTTAGTAATCTATCGGTCTTGTGCGGTTTGTGTCTAAAAAAAAGTTCTAATAAAATTACTGGACGATTCAAAAGGCTTTACGAATGAATATTCAAGGTGATCATTTCATCATCGTCATCACTATCTAAGACGTAGGCCGCCAGCTTGACTTTCCTGTAAATAGAAATTTCAGTAAGACATTCTGACGTTGACTCAATCAGTTTAGAACCAAAATACAATACCAACCGAATATATACAGAGACAGGGCGTTAAGGCGAAACAAGTAGGCGGCCCGAAGTCATCGGTGCGTGTAGCTAAAATTCATTCTGTCTCACACAGCACAATGCGCGGGAAGAGCAGTTGAGTGAGATGCACAGTGATTCATACCAAAAAAAATCATAAACGGACCCTTGGGAATATACTCTTTTTGACAAAACTACTGAATATATTTATTTCGTGTAAAGTTATTTGAACTCCTGAATAACTAGTCAATGCTTCACCGTAAAGTATTTTGGAGTTTTTGTACACTAGAGTGACCTATTCACCCTCAAAGTTGCATAAAAACTTGTGTTTAAATACGGATTTTTCAAGGATCATATCTTTTAAACTAATACTTTTTTTAGTTCGTATAGCATGTAGCCTAGTAAACGATGAGATAAATCGGTATCAAACGTAGAATATCGGTAATCATGCTACGTTTGTATGGAGCAAAGCTGACTTGTATTACCTTAAGGCAGGCAACTTTAATTACTTGACCAATGGACTTTGATAGTTTGATGGAAGTTGTTCTAACTGGAAAGAAAAACCTCAGATATTCGAACGACCTAGAAATAAAAAAAAATATGAATTATATCGATCTAGTGGGCCGCTTCCAGCTTCGCATGGATTTTCTTTTGCAAATAATTTAAACTATAAAATTATTTGATTTAATGCTCTTTCCATTAGTGAAAATAGCATTAAAATCTAGGGCGCAGATTAAAAGATCTAAGCTTGCACAGAGTGGGACAGAAGACGACGGGAAGCGACTTTGTTTTTTATTATACAACTAGTTGGTGCCCGCGAATTCGTTCGAGTTAAAAAAATAATTAAGCAGTATAACGCTTGATCTTTACCTCTTGTCGTTATAACATTTTGGCTAGGTGTTATTTTTGTATTTTATTTTAGATGATCCCTTGGGTATCTTCTGTACTTTTTCTGTCTGAAGGGCACCCTCTAAGTCCTTTCTTGTACTTATCCCTGACCATGTGTATGCAAAATTTTATGATGATTGGTTGAGTAATTAAGGCGTAATAAGGTATAGGTGAATTATTATATTAAGGTTTGAAGGCGACACTTGTGGGGGAATCGGCGCATGTGTACAATTGCGCACAAAATTGCGAAGGAAAATGATATTATTTTTTCTTATTTCGTAATTTTTCACCTCACTAACTTAATTACAGGCAATTACATTACAGGCAATGTTGCTATTCCTTCCATAAAATCATCGTGCGATGTCGAAAAAGAAGTTTTTTAGCCATTTATTCAACATGACGTATTTACTAATACGATAAAACAATCTGTACGCAACAGTACCTACTTGAGACGCGCGAACGAAGTGCGGGAGGGAAGAGCGACTGAGACTACCAATAACGTGTCGGCACACCGACGCGTACCCGCCCCTCACTTTCCTCTGCCCACTCAAAGACCTAAAAATAGAGTTCTGCGCACATTTGCCGAGAAGTCTTTATTCGCTACACGAAATATACTAGACAGACAGACAGTTACTTTCACATTTATAATATTAAGTATGGACTAGTTATGGAAGTATGAAAGTATGGATTAGTATGGAAGTTTGGATCAGTATGGATGTAAAGATAAATACTCGTATTAAAACAAAAAATTGCCAACTGTAAATCCGTCAGTCTATCGTTTCGTTTATGTATTATCACCGAACTTAATTACATCGGTCGGAACAAACTGATTTATTAATTTAATGCGTTGAAAGAGGTAGTGCTCCTTGTTTGTGTAATAAATGAAATGTTCGGTTATTAACGTATGTTGCTATAGGGCGGTTTGATTCCGATTTCAACACAACGCGGACGAGGGAGTTACCTCAGTGTGTAATTAAATTTGTTTGTTTGCTCAACATTGGAGGTACAAACAGAGCACTGAACTGCGGTCGGCTTACGGCGGGTTTTGTAATTTTTGCCACCCCTGTGTACAGAAAATATTACCGGACGAAGTTTGATGAAAATTTAATCAAAATGTGTTAAATTCGGTTGGAAATATTGAAAAAAAAAAATTAGCTTAGGTAACGTGTGTTGTACTGTAAACACAGGTGTATCAACATATAGTACTTACCTGATAATTAATGTTTCCGGTCCGTTAAGTAAGTGTTTCCACTTACATGGGCTTACGTGTGTAATTTAACTTATTAAATTATTATTAAACTTAAAAATTTAACTTGGGAATAGAATACTTAACAAACAAAAACCAAAAGAAATTAATTAAATTTGATGTACTTTGCGGTTACAATAAAATACTTATACTTATTATTTTATTTAAATTAACTTTTAATTTAAATTAATTAAATAAATTTTAAATTAAATTAAATTAAACTAAACTAAATTAAATTAAATTAAATTATTAAATAAAATAGTTCATTCGCAAAAAATTATTAATAACTATAGGGACCCATTCCCGGCTTTGCAAGGATGCTTTTTTTTGCAAATTACACGCACAAATTTCCCGTTGATCCCTTTTTTCTTTGGTAAAAACTGTATCTAAATCCGTTGGGTGGGGTTAGAAGTTGTTAGCGGAGAAACTGATATGAACTGAAACTGACAAGGAGGGGTTTTAGATTTTTAGGATTTTGGAAGAAGTACCTTTTTCTAGTACATAATTTTTGTGTACCCTTAATTAAGGTTTAGTCTGTTTAAATTTGTTTTTCGGCGACTTGGTTATAAAGCTGAAGAGTTTGTTTGTTTGGTTGTACGCACTTATCTCAGGAACTACTGGTTCGATTTTAAAAAGGCTATAGAGAACGCGGACGATGTCGCGGGCACCAGCTAGTGATCCATAAGTAAGGTCCATAGGGCGATTCATTACTAAACTAACATAAGGGTTAACTAAGTTGTGATGTCAATCACTTATTTTCAAATTGACTTTCAGCCGCCCCGCCATCTTATTTTCACAAAAAAACTTTCACAAAAACTTTCAAACGAGAAATAATGCTCAATAATTGGTGCAATAAGGAGCACAGGTTCAACTTTTAATAAACCCACTCAATAATAATGTAAGGCTCCTCTCTCTTCATAAAAAAAGTGAATGGAAGTATTTCGCTTTCATATTGTGACTGGGGTACAATTCGAAGCATTTCTTTTAAACGCGAGATGCTGTGCTTACTCGTGAAAAATATGAAATTCTTTCTTCAATCGAATCGAGATGAGCACCCGAGTTTTCCCGAGGGTAGCCGATGGTGCACGAATTCCTCACCTTTGGAAAACATCGTCCAATGCCGAATCAGAATCAGTGCTCATTCGATGTCCGTCGCGAAGGGTTGTCCTTTCAGCTAAACCGCGACGTTGGCGTTCTACGCGTTTTGACAGAAGCCGCCTAATAAAAGTGTTCTGTGTACGTCTTAAAATAATTAATCTTTCTATTACTATTTTTTTCTTGTATGAAAAAATCATTAACAGTGTTCACGTAATTTTACAGTAGGTAGGGATAATTAGAAATTGTAATGTGTTAATTAGGTGTACAAGATTAATTTCTGAAATATATTTTCATACAGTAGATATTTCACTTCGAAACGGATAAGGTTTCATTCAGGTGAGTGGGTATAATCCTTACCATAATATTATTAATTAGCGGCCTGTTTCCAGCTTCGCACGGATGCAAATTATATACCTACTAAAACCTTTCTCGAGAACCACTCTATCCATTGGTGAAAACAGCATGCAAATCGGTGCAGTAGTTTTTGAGTTTATCGCGAACAGATAGACAAACGCAGCGGAAGACTTTGTTTTATGATAAACTAGCTATAGCCCGCGACTTCGCCCGCGTAATTTTGTAAATTATATACTAAAACCTTCCTCGAGAACCACTCTATGCATTGGTGAAAACAGCATGAAAATCGATGGTGTAGTTTTTGAGTTTATCGCGAATAGAGAGACAAACAAATGCGGCAAAGGACTTTATAATATGTAAGGATGTAGTGATAGTGATGTAGTGATATGAAAGTAAGTCAGCTGTCTGTCTGTTACATTTTCACGCTTTAACTAATCAACCGATCTTCATGAAGTTTTGTAACACACGTTTTCAAAGATACAGGAAAGAATATAAAGTATCTTACATCAAGAAAAAAGTACTGTTTCCGTGAGATTACTAATAATAAATCTGTAAGTGTAGGTATTGTATGTATATATTATTATTATGTATGTTCCTCCATAACTTTTAAACGAATTAACTGATTTTCATAATACTTGGTAGATAAACATTTAGACGCCTATCCTGTGTCCGGTTAAAATGTTCTAAAACTAAAAATCCGATTCTCTGAAATATTTTAAAACTCAATTTTTTCGAACTCATATAATATGACAAGGGTTAAATTACTCAAAATAAGTCGTAGTATCCTCTCCAGTAGAGGAATTCTAGCAATTTCTGTATCAACCTTGTATGTACCTTGTATGAAAAACTAGTAATTATGAAAACCGCATCTAAAGTTGCGTGGTTTAGGAGAAATTAGTTCCCATACAGACATCCATCTTCCATCGGACATACAAACGTACGGCTGGTTACCATCCCCATCTTGTCGAAATCCCCCCTTTTCGAACCAAGCGCTTTGAAACATCCTTTATAATGCGCACCGCCAAGGTTTGGAACTCCCTGCCTGCGTCTGTGTTTCCGAGCTCATATAACCCTAATCTTTTCAAAGTTCGAGTGAATAGGCATCTTCTGGGTGAGTTCGCTCCATCTTAAGCCTCTCCCTTGCTACCCAGCTGGTTGTTGGCCAAGAGAAAACCCATCTATAATAAACAAAAAAAAATACAAACAGATGCGAAAAACTACTTCAATTTAAAGAAGAGTTTACTCTTAAAATTTCCTGGACTTTACTCCTAAAATTTATAACGCGTGTGTCTCCCGTCAGCAACAGACCATTATTTTAACCTAAACTACAATAAAAATAAGTTTTAACAATGCCGGTTTAGGTTTAAGTGATTCACTAGTTCTAAAATCTAAAATTGTAACCCCGTTTTTGGCAAGCGCCATTTATGTACATCCATGGCATTGCCTTTCAATAGCGCATTATTGTAAAGGTACCTCATCCGCTCGCATGAAAAGCGCCCGTTTAACTTTGAAATTGAAATACCTGACATCCAAAAATTAGGTAGAGAACGGAATGCAACGTCTAATATCACGTCGCAGTAGCAGCTAGTTGAAATATGAAAATATGCAAACACTCACGTGACAAGAATTTCGAATATGCAATTTTCAGGTGATGTTGAATATGTTAATGCAGACCGAAGTATTGAAGTAACTTAAAGTTATTTGAACAGAAACTTTAATCTAACAAGAATAATTATTAATTGGTTTAAAACTTTAACGAATTTCACACATTATTTTTTTCACGTAAAGACAGGCTGACTTTTCTACTTTATGATAGGTAGCTATCGTCGACTTTTAATTTTTAACCAAGCTACGCCACAGCTACAGGTTTGCTATCTTCGTTAAACATAAGGAATTAGGTACGGATATGAAATTGGTCTCAGGCAATCCTTTATTGGGGACATTCCTTAATAATTTGGACCTTGCGTGGCGAGAAAGTATGATCTGCTGCAGCTGAAAATGCAAGGAAAAATTCAGGGTGAACATAAGCCGAGTAAACAACGCACTTCGTGGCTCAAGAATCTCCGCTAATGGTACGGTTGAAGTATCAGATCGCAGTTTCGAGCCGCAGCCTCGAGGAATATGAATGACACTATAGACGAAGAAGATTCCTTACCCATTCACCGAAACAATACAGCACACATACTTTCATCGTCTTCTGTAGTACGGCATAGTTACTGCCGCCCAGACGGTCTACCAAAATGACTGCAAAACGCAGCCTTTTTTAACGTTGGGAAATCCTCTTGGATAACGGGCAGTGTAGGGGACCCAACTACTTTTCTGATGCCATTTCTCTATTCTTTCCTAATCCCGTGTCCTTAAATCTTAATCCTACAGCGTATTTGCCCGCGACTTCGTCCGCATCCCATCGCTACCAAACTTCACAGGATTACCCGCTGGACTAATCTGCAGATATCTGAAAATTTCATTAAAATCGGTTCAGCTGTTTCGGAATCCATAGGGAACATACATAGGTATAACTATACACACATTGCCTTTTATATATATAGATTGTTACTATTATTGTTTATTTGTGTATAACACTAGTAAGGAACCTAATTGTGGTTTAAAAGCCCCAAAATCTCGAATTTCTTTTAGGGTTTTTGCTCAGGGTCGTCATTGTCTTGCTTATTTTTTTCCAAAGCCCTGGTAAAAATAGCCTGACCTTTAAAAGTGAAAATAGACTGACTTTAAAGTGTAGGCACCTTTAGAGTGTTTCTTTGAAACCTATTTATTAAGTAAATTACTTTTACACTTTTTTATCTTATTCGTAGGCAACGCAGTTACAAACAATGTGACGTTACTTGTGATTATTAGGGACCATGAAGTGGACAGTCAAATAACATAAAAGGAAATATAATTGAAAGTAATTTAATAATTATGTAGTTTACAAATAGAGATATTATGTACCTATAACAAAGTTGGGCAACGCTTACATTTCAGAGTGAATAGCGGTTGCGGCGAAGCCTATCATTCAGTGGGTCAAGTGATTGACACTGTTATTGTTTCAAACACAGCTAATTTGTAGCATATTCGGCACCGAAATTAATTATCCCTCAGTTATAAAAGGTTTTCGGCAAAGCAATTAATAATTTAAATTTGAATTCTATTGTTATTTTACAATTATCTAGTAGACTCTGGTTTAAACGAACCACAGTGAGAAGCTTCAAAACGTTTTCATTAAAAATATTTTGTTTCATTTTTATATTAAACAAGCCGGTTTTCGCGACTCTGTCCACGTTGAGAAATAAAAAAATATATAAGTCTTTTCAAAATATATCGTTAGAGCAATGATTTATTCTTAACTAGCGCCCCGCTTCCGGCTTCACCCGGGATGCAATTTTCTTCATACACATCAGCCATTGTTACACATTAACATCACGTGTAATAATGTTTTTGAAAAAAATTAAATACTCCACTTTCAAGACGACAATATAAAACAATTATGAGCTAAACCAATTTTTTATTATTTGTGAAGTGTTAAACTCAAAATGCTGAAATGCGTGAGAGAGCTATATTTAACTCTATAATATTTACCTAATAAAATCCACATAAATAATTTTTTTTAAATACTTTATTTTTAATTATGTAATACTATAAATTCTTCTTTGCCGTTAATATATTTGTTAATATACTTTATTTTATTAGAAAACTAGCTGGTGCCCGCGACTTCGTCCGCGTTGAAAAAGAAAAAAGTAGCCTATACTGTGTCTTGTACGTCTAAATGTTTATCTACCAAGTTTCATGAAAATCAGTTAATTCGTTTCAGAGTTATGGAGGAACATACATACATACAATACCTACTATATAGATTTATTATTAGTATTGATTGACGAACTATCGCACATTAAGTCTGCAATCTGTTAAATTTTTGGCGTTTAGAGAAATAAAGAAAGAATTTTTTTTTGTTAATTAAGAGTATTAGTAGTTACTTTATTTTAAAATTTATAAAAAAGTGCATCACATGACACAGGATATGCTATTTTTTTCTTTTTCAACGCGTACGAAGTCGCGGGCGCCAGCTAGTCCAAAATATATGAGATTGTAATAGCAAATAAAATCGAAATTTACCGTTAAAACCATCTTTATTTTCTGAGGGGACAAAATAGGGTAATTAATGGATAAAAGCCCTGTCCGTCGGACGTAGTAATGCGTAGCCGTTAAACATATTCGACAATAATCCTTAATGGAACATTAATCTGTGTGCATCAATGAAGAAAAATGGTATTCGATTAACAATTTACCTTTAAAACATAAATTTCAATTCGTATAGTTGCATAATTTATGTACTTCTTCTGTACAACATTTACTCTCTACCTGTTCATTGTATAACTATACTTACTAACTTACTATTAGTCAGTAATAATAATCATCATAATAAAGCTGTATTTATTTCCACAAACAATTAACAAAAATAACAACGACATATTGAATAAATTAAAAAGCTTGTCGTGGGCTTGTGTATCTCTTGTTTGAGTAAAAGCCTCCTACATTTTTATTCCATTGTTTTCGGTCACTAGCAATGTTTAACTAATCTTTCCCATTCTATTTTGATAATGTCATCTGACTCTTTAGTCATTAAGTACACTATATTGTCGACGTCAACTATTAATAAAAAAAATCCTAAAATAATAATGGTTTCATATAATTATTTAAAGGCAATGCCCACATGGAAGAATGCTTCCACCAATTCTATATCACACTATTAATCTCTGCCTCTGCAGAGTTTCCACCCCACAATATTGCAGTTATCGAGTTTCGACACCCTTTTATCGTCATCTCTGTCTATATATACCCTATATGTAGAAGTATTTTAGAAATAATATATAAACTCTACACCACCTATTCATTGCCAAAAATAAATATTAATAATAATGAATCTAGCAAAAAATATCTGCTTTTCAACTATGAATTTGTGATGGAATTCTGACACTCCACAACACGATACATGACACTTATAAAAAAAAGACTACCTATCTGTCGGTTAAAAACTATCATAAAAAAGTATACTGCACACGTGTAATTATTTGAAGTAAATTAATAACGCTATGCAGTTACAAAGTGTTGCGGTGTACAGTAATTTCATGGCGGCATGTTCGTCCGACAGCCAACATCGACTGGTGAACTACGTAAACAGTTTAGCGAGTAAATAAATAAAATGGCTGTTACTACGTACACTCGATGCCACACGTACGCTCCTGTGAAAAACTAACACTGCAGTAAAACCTCTAGCCGGACAACAGAACACAAAAACAAAGGAAACTGCATGCGGTGTAGGAAACAAAGGTGTCCCAAATGCTACAACTCATTCGTATAGAGAGAGGTATACTCACTCGTACGTGGTGTATTTAAAATAAATTGCATGCAAATTGTTGAGAGCGCTCCACTATACGGAATTCAATTCGGAAATCTGAGTGCTTTGAATAATATTTGTAACTACTTTAACGCTATGCATTGTGTTCGCGCGAAGTCTTGTCACAAATTTAAATTTGGAATTAGAAATCAAATTTCAAACTGTTGAAATTAGCAACTATTTTTGATACAAACGAAATTTTTACTGCGTATTATACTAAGTATATTTAATTTTGTCCGTGTAGCTTTCTTTCTGGTTGAAAGTTACTATGCTCGTTTTCACCAGCAGGCACGCACACTTAACTACTATATAAGCCTTGTGACGAATATCTTCTTTTCCACTTTACCCTTTCCTGGCTTAACAAAGAATATTTGCTGGTGGTGATAGAGCCAAGAAAAACCACTAAATAACACATCTTCCAAACAACAGCATCTTACACAACTTAACTCTCTGTTAAATTACACAGCCTGTAGCTCCTAAAGTATTGATCGTAGAGTAAAAATGAATATATCCAAATTTGTAGAAAATTTTATGTAGAAACTTTTGTCCGAAGTAATCATAATGCTATTCGTACAGATATTCGCGATATTAGCAAAAACCTAAAAAAAAGGTAAGTACGGGAGGTACACCCGTAGCACACTTGAGGACTTTTAGTATGTTTATCTGAATACCATTTAATAACTGTACCCATTTTCAAAACTACATGAATTAACTATTTCTCCTGATTTTCCATATTCGGCTTAATTTGACTGAACTATGAACATTGTGGCCATATTATCACCATGTCATCTCATCTTGTCTGAGCAGATTATGCCTGAGTCAGATAGTTACTATATATTTTTTGATTCTGTTAAAGTTTTATAAATATACATAGAAATGTACGGCTTACAATTGCAACCGTCTAAACAGGGTATTCAATCTCTAAGAGACCATTTGTTTCTTATTGGACTTCAGATAGAAGCTTACTTATCTCTTGCAATAAAGTACTGCGGTAGTGGTCGAAGGACAATTATTCGATAGACCGAAGCCCGCGCTGTTTGTTCGTGCTCTAGCACGGCGCTATCACAGTATACATAAAAATCAGTAAGTATTATCTACTACAAGTTCTAAAGTCATTCTTAATTAATATTTAAATGGCATTCAAGATGAGGCTGTCTAAATACTAATAGCTTTTGAAAAAGTTATAAAACTTAGTTTAAGTTATATTAGAAAAATATAATAAAATATTAATTAATCTTTTACAAACTTTCCGATTTGCGAATTTAATTTTCTTTCTTCAAATTATACTTTTCAAAAAAATACTATAACATTTTTGGAAAACTAATTTCCAAAATCAATAGTATCAAGAATTAAAATTACACTTGAAAATGTATTTAATTTTTTTTAAATTTCATTTTAAACGTATTCCTTGAACGTAAAAATTATTTTAAATAGAGTTTTAATTTTTTGATTTTATTTCCTACAGATCAAATAGATGTATATCAGTAACATTTTACATTTATTAAATTAGGTTTTAAAAATAGCATAAAAACCCTTTTTTGGTGTGATGCATAATTTACCATTTTAGGTCTTTAGGTCACGTAATTTAAGTAATAGAGAAATAAAAAAGTTATTAAAAAAGTTTAAACTCTCATCGTTCAGTAGACGGTGGTAGTACACTGAATTTCTTTCAGCCCGAATTTCCCGATACGGGATTCGTGACTTAGCCGAGGGCGCACACGTCGTGTTGACTTATGTCGGGTCCGTGTACACTCCCCGTGTCGACAATCGACCAAAGCCTGTACCATTTACGTCACAGAGAACTGAAAACAAAACCTCACTAAATTGCATGAACCGTATTTCCTTTTTACAATGTAAATTGTTTTAAAGCTTAGCTTCTCAACCTGGAAGCCGCAATATGTTCAATAAATATATATTTTTTTATGAATGATGGGTTTGATCTTGGCCAACATCCAGCTGTGTAGCAAAGATGAGGCCTATGATGGAGCAAGCTCACCCAGAAGATGCCTATTCACTTGAACTTTAAAAAGATTTGGATTATATGAGCTAGACAAGCACTGGCAGGGATTTCCTATCCATTGCAGTGCGTATTATGAAAGGTATTTTTAGCGTTTGGTTTCGATAGAAGAAAGGGTAAGGCGGTATGAGCTCATGCAGCTCCTGAGCACACTCTCCAAAGAACATCTTATAAGGAGACACACAGACAGGCGATTTTGCGTCTTTGTGCCAGGGTCTGCAGCTTAATTCTTAAAAGCGTACTGCCAAAAGTGGGCCTCCTTTGTGGAAGTCAGCTTTGCCATCTACCGATTCGAGTGGAAATAAGACCCTTGTACGAAATATCCTTTTATTTAAATATTCTTAATTCACAAACAAGTTTTTTAAAGTAGAATTTTTAATAAAGAAAATATACTTAAAAAAGAAAATCTTCTCCGTGTTAATTAGCCGATATAAAAAAATTATTAACATATGGTCGTGATATTTTTTTACTTATCTTTTTAGCTGGTTACTGGGTCGCGAAATTAAAAAGGTTGAGAAACAATGTTTTAAAGGAAAGTTTGTTTCGTCAGACGACATCGAATTTTAATTCGTTATACGAACAAAATCTATAATTCTAATTTTACTAAACCGGAATTAGAGTCGTTTTAATTTCCCAAGATTTAGACCGAATCCAGCGAGTTTTTGCAAAATGAAATTAGCCGAAAAAGCGGCGCCATTAAAATTACATTAGCATAAATAAGAGGAATGCTAATCTGGAGGAAATAAATCTCGGCCGGGAAATAAAAATAATCTTCGTAGGGCAGCTTTCAATGACGTTCATGACTGTATTAGGTACCTACTACAGGTTGTATAGATTTGTATAAATATACCTATTATAAACTATAATGTAAAACTAGCGACCTGCTCCCAACTTCGCACAGATAAATTTTCAAGAATCCATTCTTACCGCTTGTTTACTTTTTAAATGACTTAGACTTAAACTTCTAAATTTAAGCTTTCTAGACTTAGTAGTTTTGGCTTTGCGTTGATGAATCATTCAAGCCTAACGATTTTTTCAACAAATTATAGAGATTACTAATATTTTTGCCCACGACTTCGTCCGCGTCCGATCGCTACCAAACTTTACAGCAACACCCGCTGGACTAATCTGAAGATTGTCTGAAAATTTCATCAAAATCGGTTCAGCGGTTTTAGAGTGCATAGGGAACATACATACGTTATACCTATGTATACACACATTGCCTTTTATATATACAGATTATTACTATTATTGTTTATTTGTGTATAAGACTAGTTAGGAACCTAATTGTGGATCAAAAGCCCCAAAATCTCGAATTTCTTTTAGGGTTTTTGCTCATACATACATACATATACACATTGCCTTTTATATATTTAGATTATAGAATTAGCTGTTGCACGCGACTTTGAACACTTAACTTGATAAATATAGCCCATGTTACTCGCTGTAAATGTAGTTTTCTATAAGTGATTTTTTTTAATAAATAATCAGTCCAGTATTTGAATTTTTTCATTACAAATATACAAATTTTCTCTCTTTTTAATATTACACTATCGCATGCTGGCATTGTAAAAAAATTGTAGCATAGTAATAGCTCTGGAGACATAAAGCATAAAGCATTACATATATTTTCTCAGGTGTTATATATTTTATAAAGTTACGCGGACGAAGTCGCGGGCACCAGCTAGTATTTAAATATATATTATATATGTATTTTTTTCAGTAAAATCTATAATTTCTTCTTACTTAATGGTAGGTACAAAATGAACTGTTTACCTGATCTCCATACAAAACTGATTGATCTTCTTTCCTTTTAAATTTGTATCCAACAAATTATATTTATTTTGCCTAAAACGTTTTTAGTGAGAACACCTTTTACCTTCTGCGTATTATCAAAAAACAAATTAGCCCCCAACAAACTCTGTCCGAAAATTGGAAAGTGGAGACTAATTAAATTATCCTCCGTATCCATACAAAGTAAATTTAACAACATTAGAAAGAATAAAATATTCATGTCGTCACGAGACTAGAGTCCCGGAAAGGCTGTCTCTGGGGGTGCGCAGAATTTAGCAAACTGCCCAAACGCGTCCATCAGTTAAGGGGAAGTTTAACACTCTTTTATTCTAATTAGACCTTAGGGGACAAACCCGGAGGGTCTCTGTGAAGCAGAGAGTAGGAAAATGTTAGCTTTGTAGCTCAAGGGACACTTGTTTAAATCCGAGGGTCGTCTAGACCGTCAATTTGGAAATATGAATATAGTTTAGGTAAATACGCAATACTCGTTTAAGGTTTGTATACAAATGTGTATTGTTTGGTTGTAGTTTGGTTTCGGATTTGTAATCCCAACTTGTTTCAAACTGAAATGTAGGCAAGTTGAATTTTATGTGCTTTTTTCATGGAATTACAATTTTTGCTAGCTACTTTTTTAGTGAATACATTGGTGAGGCGGTCGGTTTGCTAAGTCAATAATTTTACGTAGGAAATATCTCAGCACTTCGCAACAAACTAGGTATTTTAACTTTGCTTTGTATGAAAATGTATGACATGAAACAATTATTAGGTAAAAAGTACACACGTTAACGTTAACCATTTGTTTGTTTGTAATAAATACCGATTTTAAACATTCTTTAACCTATAGAAAGATAAATTTTCAGCGAGTAACTATAGGCTATATTTTATAAAGTTACGCGGGCGAAGTCTCGTGCAACAGCTAGTGTCAAAAAAAAAAAACAATTCTTTGGAAATGAAAATCATTATGCAGTTAATTATTTGCTTTACTCTTTGCCTTGCTTGTCTGTTTTTAGTAAAGCCAATATTCCTAAAAACTCAATAAACAAAAATTTAATCAACCCCAAAACGTCGGGACAAATCCAACACGAATTGGATAGAAATCTTGCGAAGTTACCTACGGCATTCAATTTTTTCTCCTGTATCTAATCCGTCGAATTGAATTCGGACTGGCTCAGATATTCCACGTGCACAAAAATTGTGTATTCAGCTTCGGGCGGGGATCGATGTGAGTAGACCCTGGAAAAGATGGCGTAATATCACAACAGATGTCGACGACGGTTATGTCAACTGGTCGTCCATTCACGAAACTAATAAAAGATTCAGCATTGTCGTTTACCCAAAGAGGGTTCTGGCGAAGCATTCGCGCCCATTTCGAACCGTGTACACTATGGTTTTGAGGTCACACCGGACCTTCCCCGGCTATTATCGCGCTGGATATGGTTTATAGAATGGACATGAGTTTGTAATCGCCCTGTTTGTTTGTATTTTACAACGCCTTGTTGTTTTGGCGCCTTTTTAGCGAAATTAAGTGTGCCATTTTAGGGATTGTTATTTGCTTTACTGAGTCTCTTTCCGTGTAAGATTCCTTGTCAAAACGAGTACCATAGATATTATTTTTATATCATACTAGCGGCCTGCGTTAGGCTTCGCGAAGCTGAAATTTTTTTCTGAAAATTATCTATAATAGTGGCCGAATCATAGAATTGATTACTTCATAAAATGGCTAAATAAAACTGGTCATATCGTTGAATAACCAGCGGCAGCATTTAACTATATTTTTTCTATAGTTTCCTTCTTTATTTGGAGTTTATATTAAACTTTTGATACTCTACATTAGTTACCTATTTCGCCCCCTTTTTAACGTTGGGAAATCCTCTTGGATACCTAGCAGCGTAGGGGACACTGCAGGGTTATGTCGGATTTGTACCGGCTAAAACCCAACGACTTTCTAGCGTTGATGGGCGGGGTCGAGAAGACGTTATGACACGACTTCGGTACCCCGCCACTGCTATCTAGTGTGGGGAGAGCTATACTCTCCCTGTCAGAACCTTGGCGTACCGAAAAGTGGAGGTACGCCAGCCATTTTGGGGGACCTTACGACTGGTGGTAGTCGCACGGATTCCGACCTATTTCTCAGCATTTAGATATACTTTTTTCTAAACCGTCTTCACCTGTCGTAAAGGTTGAATAATTTGTTTCGTAACGTTGTAGCGAAGAAAGATGCTGCCCAATGATACAGTATCAGTTCGGATATCAGCGAGCTCTGTGTCAAAGAGGCAAAGTTCGTTGATCTGTGCGGTGGCCTATTCAGTCATCCGTCAGATACGGGTGGTGTGTATCGTGAACACGAAAACTTACTTTAGAAAGTGGGTCATTGAATTTACCAACTTGTAAATAGATACTTATCAAGGTTATATGAAACTATTCTGCATATTGTTTTGTCTCATGAAAGGAGATCAATGAGCTTTGTATGGAGATCTGGCCATCATTTCGTTTTAAGACTTGAAACTTTTACCTACCATTAGGTAAGAAGAAATTATAGATTTTACTGAGAATTTCGTAGATAGGTTTGAAAGCATTAAAAAATCTGTTTGAACAAGGTATAGTACGTTCGGAATATACCTTCGAATATTGAAACAATAGAACAGATACCTAATTATCGCGATAACTATCGATGCATAACTACCTTGTATAAAGATGATAGCGGCAAAAGTATTTCCAATTATAAGTAACCTTGTTGCACGCGACATTCAAAATCGGTTCAGTAATTTTTGAGTTTATTTATTACAAATAGTTCTCTCCTTATAATATACGTACAAACTAGCTACCCGTTGCCTAGATAGACTAGATGTAGATTTTTCTGTAAACCGCATTAAAATCCTTTCAGCAGTTTCTGAGATAATTGAGAACATACATGAGGTTATAGAGCCCTTTATGTGATTAGGTTCCGCGATGTGAAAATACACTTTACAATAAAATTGGTTACAAAAGTCACATACCGAGAACAATGTAAGAAATGTAATATGAAAAAGTTACAATCCAAAAATACACATTACATAAAGTATACCCACCAATTGGCAATTCGGAATAGGAAAGGCTCGCCCTATAAAGTACGTGAGGCGGTCAAAAACAAACTTGTGCAATAAATAACCCGATCGGATAAGAGAAAGGTACGCACTCACCCATTTTATATTCAATAAAAATACGATAAACCAAATTGTCTTTTGATATAAGCACTCTATTAAAACTCGCATTGTAAAATGAAATAATACTGAAAAAAAGTTTTGTTTTTTAAAGCTTAGTTTTTGTTTTTTTTTTTCGAGTTTTCTTGACTTGGTTTTGTAGGAGTTGTCATGCCCCTAGGAGCCCTTGACTCGTAAACCGATATTATTTTTTTAAAGAGAAAGCAACGCATTTATTTTAATAAAAAAAAATATTTTATAGTATTTTTAGTATTAAAAAAAATCGTTTCGGTTTTAAATATGAGAATTATATTCATAAAAAAATTAAACATTATATTAATAGCAATTAATAAGTATTTTAATAAATAATTACAATTTAATTAATTAATATTAATTAATTATTAATTCATGATTATTAATTATTATTAATAATTAATATGTATTAATTATTAATTATTAATAATTAATAATTATTAATATTTATTAATTATTAATATTTATTAATTATTAATTATTAATAATTAATAAATTATCAATAATTAATATTTATTTATTTATTTATTTTAATTAATATTTTAATGTATAATTACAGGATTTAATTATAATAGCTTTTGTATATCGCGGTGTCTTTGAAGTACATTGTGTATTAAATTTAAAAAAAATACTCGATTCGTTAACACCTGTAAAATGTGAATACTATAGTCACATGAATTTACTATTCAAATAGGACCTTGAACCGTAACAATATAGTAAAGCAGTATAAAATATAGTTGTGTTATCCGCCAACAGATTTTAGACCATTGTGTTTCTCTTACGTGTTCTCTTAGCACTCGTGCCGGCTGACCTCTTTCCATTTGACCGAATATTATACAATATAATCGAGGAATAAATTTTTCGTAACTGTACGTAACCTTTCGGGAAACTTTTTATTCCCTGGGATAAGGGTCAGCCGCTTCTGTAGAGATTAAAAGACATTATTTACCCGTGTATATGCGTAACCAAGCGTCAAAGTTTTATATTTCTGACAGGGGACTGAAAGCTGACCCTTTGAACATGTGTTCTGTCTACGTTTAAATGTATTTATAAGTGGAGCAATTTTCCAGGCAGTGATCTTAGCAGTTATATCTATAGTGAGTTATTAGTTAAAAGAAAACTTAAATCCATTTATTTTCAGGAAAAAAATTATCCTATAGTTTAATACAGGTAATAATGAATACATCAATGAAAACCGCATTCAAATCGGTTAAATCATTTCGTAAATTAGCGTACAAAAACACACAGATAAGCAGACAAAAGATTCTAAAAACTATTTTTTTGACCTCGTTAACATAAGTGGATACGTGTTTTTTTTTAAATATTTAATGTACAAACCACGGCTCGTTTACGATTTTATTACATGTATAAGAACATTAGCTCGTGCTCGCGACTTCGTCCGCGTAGAAAAGTACAAAACGCCATCTACCGTATTTTGGATAGATGGCGCTACCTCCCGGGTCAAGCCGCTAGTATTTACTTTTATTTTAGATTTCCCGTAGGAATGAAGCATTTTCCCGCGGTAAAAAGTATCCTATGTTCATCACGAATAATGTCGGCTTCTAATGGTAAAAGAATTTTTTATATCGGTCTAGTAGTTTCGGAGCCTATTCTATACAAACAAACAAACAATCAAATCTTTCCTCTTTATAATATTAGTATAGATAAGCTAATAAGAACATAAGCTAATTTTTAATTTGCCATAGTAATAAATAAATTCATCTATATCCACTCGTAGAAAGAATATAATAAGGTTTTCCCAGCTCCTCTACTAGTTCGGTGTGACCGCACCTTAAAAACTGAATGTAAGTCAATTTCCCACAGGAAATGATGTCATATCCTACATCTTAAAGGAAAAATTACTCGAATGTGGCACACGCCTAAACAACTATATTTCTCTGAAATAGTTTTAAATATTTTCTGCTTGAATAAGGGTACGTTTTGTAACGAAGGACATTAAGAATATAATTACTATAATACATGCTATTCTGGTTAGGGCCTCTTTCACCAACTACAAGCAAAGAGTTGATTAGTTACTTTTAGAAATAATTTTCTGTTTTATTGAATTATGCACTCGGTTTACTGCATACATTTGCCTATCGAAATAGGCGATTTTTTTTTATTATTTTCTTTTCAATGTTTGGGACTTTACAAACAAAGGTATATCAGCTCCATTATCCCCGTTACCGGTGACTTTAAATGGCAGCTAGCCTACTTGACAGATGGTGGAAGAGGTGCTTAACATTTATATTTGTCTTTTAATTATTTTAAGACAAAGACTAACCTTAGACTTAACCCAATTTTTACCAAAATGAAAGCAAATTTTTCTCGGAGCTAATCGAACAGATTTAAGATTACAAAGTTTTTTCTATATTAAATTGTAAGTTGTAAAATATGAAAATAGAAGTAGTCTATTAAAACTTTTGTAAGACAGCTAAGTTAATAAATAAGCTTAAAAACAAACGTAGTCGTAGCTAATTTTTCTTTTATTAGTGAGTGTGACACAAAAGGTTTCTACAGTATACGGTTGTTATATTCGATTTTCTACCAACCTACATTTTTTAAATCTTTTGTGATGTTGTTGAACGAAGGAAACTATAATAACGAGGATTTAATTGATTTTCTTGATAGGCTTTGATTTGACAAGGTTGTAAGAAAGCTTTTATTGATTTTTGTAGAAAGACCAATAAATTGTTTGTTATAAGTTGAGAGCTAAATATATAATAAAGGTCGTCAAACAGGCTGACGATCTATTTGAGAATATGGATCGTCTAACTAAGGCCTACTAAGACTACAACCTTAGTAAGATTATCGATAAAGAATAAACAATAAGAAGGAGGATAAAGTATATGGAAATGGGCTCTGACGTCCCTTACTTATATATCGAAACACAAAAGTACACGTGCTGTTATTTCACGGTGATATTCTGGTCACTGCCGCCGGAAACAGGCTGCCCATTTTATGACTTCAAAACAATCTGACCAGAGCAACCCTTAAAATATTATTTTTCCAATGTTGCAATTTTCAACTTATTAGCGAACGACTTATGTATTGAACATTTAAAATTCGTTGTGTACATTGTGTTCACATTGATCTTTGCGTTTCACATAAGTAATGTGTTTGTATACACATACCTACATTATGCGACTATGCGTGTCCCCCATCAATCTACCACGTCTAGACAAATAAAAGACACCACATCAATTCAACGAATTGCTTTTATCAATATTTTTAACACTTAACTAATTCTTGAATTAACTGTTACTTGAAATGCTAGAACTCTAGAAATATTACTGCTGTATGTTGTATGTAATGTTTATTGAGGACATCGTTCGGTCTAGAAATGATAGCATAAAAGCAACAAGAAGATAGGTCGAGAGGTCATTTCGAGAAAATAAATTTCTATTGTAAACTCATATACTTTTGTTACTTTTTTCCAGACAAGAATACCACTACGCCACGAGAACACTTAAATAATAATAAGTGAAATCGTCAACCTGAAAACGTCAACCCCGCAAAACCAGGATTCATAAGGAAAAGAAATGGTGACGGGGAACAGACGCAAGCGGCCGTTGACTTTATTAAAATGGAGGAACAAAATGATGCTTTATTTTCGATACAATCACAACGGTGTGAAGTGTGACATATGAAAGTGTTAGTGTTTGTGAGGTACAGTTGAGACCATAATGTAATAAAGTTGGGATAAGATGTGTTCGCTAATGCGATTACGGCTTCTGGTGATGCTGGCGGCTTGCTGCGCGCAGGAAGGCGAATGGAGTGAAGATGCCGAAGACCTAGGTATGTTTTTCTTATAATAATAATCACTTTTCTTAATCCGTCCGTACTAATATTATAAATTCGAAAGATTAACTATATGGATGTATGCATGTTTGGAACTCTTTCACGCAAAAACTACTGGATGGATTTCAATGAAATTTTACAAAAAAAATACACATTACACATCATTACAGGAGTAATCCTAATTCAAATATAAAATATAGTTTATACATTAGAATAAGACAAAGGCTATATAAGACATAAACGATGTCTGGCGTTACCATTCACATATTTTCCCTTTCAACACGAACGAAGTTGCGGGCATCAGCTAGTATTTCATAAGTTTTGTTCTAACGCTTCATAGGCCTTTACATTTGGTTGAAATATAACAACAGGGTCCATAATACTGGTCTTTATTTTTATATAATAACATCGTATATAGTAACTTTGTACATTATGGTTTCGCAATAAATATTTGAATTTGAATAATTTATTTGGTTTATCAATTTTAAGTACCTATGTTGATTGTTTGCCTTTTAAGTAAACTAGATATAGTTAACTAACAACTATAGTATGTTAAAAGTACGAAAAATAAGTTCCGCCTGCCTTGCGTTTAAGTTATTATTTATTAGCTTGCACCACCAACTATCATGAGGGAATAATAGGATCTGTATGATATAGTTTCTGTTAAATATAGCTAAAGTTAATGAATTTAGTTTTAGCTCTTTGTACTGATAGTGCAGATTTTTATTTAAAATCACTTTGTATTTCACGCGATAGCTTATTTTTCGAAGATATTTATAAAAAAATATTTTTGGTCTGCGTAACAAAAAATAACATTTTTTTTTTTTTTTTTCAAATTGTATCCCGATGGGTGCATACCCATTTGTTAATAACGCTAACAGCATTTTTATATGATTAGCAATAAAATCGAGTTATCGTGTCGAGACACGCCACGGTAATATAATAACCCAATCTCATAAACGATTATATTATTACGCAACCATTTCGCGCCACACCTCACAATGAATCGTTGAAGCGATCAAATGAAACAAAATCGAACAAACTCAAGTGGGAATCGAGCTCAACCCATTAAACGCGATTGCTTGTCGAAAATGAAAATGGGGAAATATATTTTCGTTTGTTCGGCGGGTCGTTATTCCATGTTTTTTTCTCTGATTTTTATGCAATCCACCGGGAGTCGCGTTTACACGCAGCAAATTGCTCACTTTTGATTGAGAGAACTGGATTTCATGATAAAAAATCAATAAATATAATTTCACGCCAAACAAAGTGTTGACACACTGAAACACATAAATAAATTCTCTACTAGTGTAATAAATCAAAAAGTATTGAACATGTCTGAATGTTCATTACTTATTTACGCGAAAACCATTGGATGAAACTTGAGTCACAGTACACCATATTCTAATGTTTTTCACATTTGATACATTTTCATTGGTGTTACATTATAGTAACTGGGATGTATTTATATAATCAATATTATCAATATATCATCAATATATACTAATAATAAATCTGTAGGGGTCGGTCATGGAGTAATATTACTTTGTTTTCAGAAATATCATGTATATAGGCTCTATACATGATACTGAAACCAAATTGACCATTTTTAGAATTTTTTTCTGTATGTATATATGTTCCTCCATCACTCTTAAACGAATTGACTGATTTTCATGAAACTTGGTAGATAAACATTTAGAAGTACATTTAGCTACTTTTTATCTTTTTTAACGCGGACGAAGTCGCGGGCGCCAGCTAGTTATAAATAAATGCATATCACAACAATCACCAGCCCACAAGTGCCACTGTTAAATATCTAGCTAGTCCACATTCACAAGTCTACAATTTATATTCAACAGATATATTTCCACTCATTTCCTTTAAGACAATTTGAATATCCAAACTACACGATCATACCGAATCAAACCGAAAACTACGTGAAATTTTTGAGCTACATCAAATTGTAGAGCGATTACTAGTTTAATTTTCACAATATTTTATTTTTATTAAAGATGGGTTTGCTCTTGGCCAACAACCAGCTTTGTAGGTGTATGTATGTATATTATTCGTTAAATAAATAAAATTAATAAAGTACCGAAGTAAATGTTTCAAATCGAATGATTTCACACTCAAATCTGCTCAATTAGAAACTTTTGATCACGTATATAACTAATCAAAAATTTCGACCACGAACCTGCTCGAAGCGTTGTAACTGTCGCAAATTGAATAGTTTCTAACTCGTTGAAACTTCGCTCGGTCTAATTCTCCTACGAAAGCCCTGATGACGACTTAAAAAGAACTATCGAAGTAGGGCGCACTTATATGTACATAAAACGTTTTACATAAACTACTTTAGTGACACGTCAACATGTCTAATATTCACTTTTTATATTAAAGGCGTACGGGTGTAAGGTTAATGGTCCACTTAATGAGGACTTAACATCTATAAACACAAGGAGTAAGAATAAGCATAAAAAGTCGGTATAACACATAACGAGATAAAAAAATCCGTAGTTATCGGTTTAGTCCAACCGCCCGCTGTAAGCACTAAAATGGCGTAAGAACCATTTGTGAAATATTCTTAACTAACCTGTGGCCGCGACTTCGTACGCGATGATAAATTAAAAATATAAAAGCAATTACAACGCTTGACAACTAGTTTCTATAACACATTGGCCAGGCGTTAGTTACAGTTTTATATTTGAGATAATCCCTCGGGAACATTACTTTTTTCTTGGATGAAAGGTATCATATGTCCCTTGTGGCGTCCCAGACAACGTGTATGCAAAATGTCATGGTGATCGGTTCAGTAGTTTTGGCGTGAAAGCGAGACAGACAGACAGAGTTACATTCGCATTTATAATATTAGTAAGGATTCTTCTTACATCTGAAATTGTCGACCGTAAAACTTTACGCTACAGACTTCACGAAAGAGGATGCTGCTTAGAACTAATCACTCACTTATATTTTTGAATCAAGATGTCCTGCGTTTGCCTACTTCTTCTTGTCTTGAAAGGCGTTTTATCTTGTTGCTTTGTCGTTCTGTTTTCATTCCTATATTTTTACTATCCGTGCTGGGGAATATGGTGTTGTTACATTGTGACTTTCCTTATTATGTCTTTGGCAAAACTGTAACTTCTTTTCAAATTGAATCAAAACATCTAACCTTGCTATAATACATACATTTCGCACCCATTAAAATGTAAAGCATGACATGGTACTGCTATTTGGGTAATATAATAACGTTTCATAACTTTTACATCATTGTACAAGTGCTAGAATATATTAATACGAGGGGAGGCTACAGCTGTCTTTGCTTAAGTACGATTTTTCGTTTGGATGCCTGCGAAAGAGCAAAAAAGCAGGCCAATTAAAAAGTGTTCATGCATGGCCGGTCTATTCGACTCCCAATTTTATTGCAACGATTAATTTTATTGCGAAATTTTTTGGACAGCGAAACGGAACGAATAGCGGACCGGAGTCAGTCGACATGCCTTCGCCGACCTTTTGTGGTCGCGCGATGGATGGGCCTGTTCAGCACCGAATCTAATCAAAGAGCGAGCAACCGAAAAAATAAACGCCACCCAGTTATTGTGAACGTGATGAATGAATTGAAATTTTAATGTAATTGGAAATCGCTGATGATCGAACGAGCTTTGATATCAACACAGCAAATGACATCGCCATATAATAAATTCTGGTCACGGTGACATTGGAGAAAATATATTGTGTTATACCGACAATATTTGTTACTTTTATATTTCTCCCTTGTTTCTTCGATTGCTTACTCGGCGTTTGCGTGATGTGTTTAGATTCGCTTACTTAATAGATTTTAGAAGTATACCTGTAAGAAATTGAATTATGAGCCGTACCTAGACCTTAATTTTGACTAAAAAAATTGTTGTTTTAAATTTCAGGATCTGAACAATCGTAATTTGAATTTAGGGCTCATTGTATATAGTATTTTTTCTAATGCTGACTGTGCCTACTTAAATAGATACTAATAGCTTAATAACACAAGGTTATTATTCTCAAATGAAAACTCATTTATTATTCTCAAATACTAATCAAGTAATTTGTATACTTACATATTAAAATTTGTGAATGAGTTTCAAAAGAAGATTTTATATTCTCCATTGAAAACCAGTTTAGACTACAGAATTATTTTTCTTCATTCGAAACCAGGTTTCCAAAAAAGAAAAATAATTCTGTTTTCTAAACTGAATTCGAACCTTTGGTTTCCAAAACGGCCGAAGCGTATTTTTATTTTTATTGAAATTTACAATAACATGATATCATCATAAACCAAGCATATTCCCTAATTAAATACTATGGAAAAGTGTATTATGGATGTTTTTTTCTGTATCAATAAAAAAAACTATGTTAGGATATTCACATGCAGATAGTATTACTTAAAATCAATTTATGATAGAATTCAAATAATTTATTAAAATATCTTAATATTGAATTCCAAAAGCGTACATACATTAAAAGTAATTAATGAGAATACAAATTGTTCTCGCTGCCAACCATTCGTGCTGCAATATAATGATGTTCACATCTGTGTGCGGTCTGTCTAACTAAAAGCTCAGCATGTGAGAGGAGGTAGGTCAGGCTTGGTGCGACGTGTCTCCACAATAATTTTATTAATATTACCCCCGGAAGCCTGTCACGCGCGAAACCACCGCCCATATATCTTCAGACGCGGGAAAAAATATGATATATTGAGAGAACGAGAGACGTAAGAGCTTTTCGTAGCTTCCCTACACAGAGTTTAGCGTCTTTTTAGTGTTCTTAAAACCTTGCCGTACCAACTAAATTATTTTTGTAGCGAAATTTCAATGTGTTTCAGTCAAGTATGATGATATTGACTTTAAAATACACCGTATTACCAATTTATTCGATACTAGCTGGTGCTCGCGACTTCGTCCGCGTAGAAAAGTATAAAACGCCATCTACCGTATTTTGGATAGATGGTTGGATAGATGGCGCTATCTCCCGGGCCAAGCCGCTAGTATTTACTTTTATTTTAGATTTCCCGTGGGAATGAAGCATTTTCCCGCGGTAAAAAGTATCCTATGTTCATCACGTATAATGTCGGCTTCCAATGGTAAAAGAATTTTTCAAATCGGTCCAGTAGTTTCGGAGCCTATACTATACAAACAAACAAACAATCAAATCTTTCCTCTTTATAATATTAGTAGAGATAAATATAATTTCAGGTAATCGTATTTAATTGAAAGTTACGTGTTAATGAGAAGCTAACTCACTCATGGATGAATAGTGTGTATTTGTTTACTTTGGCTGAAGTTATTGTAAACAAGGATTTACTGTATATTATAACTCATAGTCAGTTTCAACTTTGTTTATGTACTTTACATCTCAATCGACTCGATTCAGCGACCCAGCGAACCACCAATATGAACCTGGCACTGCTAAGATACTTCTATTCGTTTAAGATAATCTTAAACTAATCTTTATCCAAAATGTTTATCTTACATATAGAGATAAATACCCAAATAAACTAAATACTGAACTGTTACATAGAAAACGTTAATATCCCTTTTTATATTATTAATAGCTCAGCTCTTCTTTAATACTGCTAACATGACGCGAAAGATGTTCTGCAAATAAAAAAACAGTGTTATAAAATCTTTTCCACAACTTTCGCAATAAATAAACCTAGATATACGGTCACGCAAAAATCTCATTTAGAACCTTAACGCGAACCACAATATTTTATTTCTCGTTCTCAATACAGGATATTTGAGATCATTGATTCGATTGATAAAAACATATCGCGAGGGATTACGCCCAACTGGGTCTACGGGTGATGAAAAATCAACGAATATGAAATCGCAAAATACAACTATATTATGTAGTTCAAAAGGCATCGGTATGTGGAGGGTACCACTGGTCAGTTTCCTTATTTGTGAATTTCACAAACCCGTTTACTAATAATTCGGTGGGTTGACAATTTCTCTAGTTAGGCATTTTCCTGATTCGTAAGTTTCCTCACTCAACAAACCTATTCAGTGGCACTTAGATCAATGACAAATGAGAATCGATTGCGCTAAATGTTGCAAACGAGTAGGCAGAGAATGCAGATGCGGAATGCGGAAGACTGATGATAACTCTTGTAAACTTATTTTTCCTAGATTGGGCAGTCTATTTATTAGCAATTGTCACAGCAAGGTTAAAAGAGGTTTATATAATTTTTTGCCTGTATGTCTGTTTGTCTGTGCACGCTAATCTCAGAAACGGCTTTACGGATTTGTATTAAATTTGGTACACAAATAGTTGATTACCTGGATTAACATATAGGATACCTTATATCCTGCAAAAAATTTTCGGTTCCTGTGAGATTTTCAAAAAACGAACTTCAGCGCTTACGAAAACGCGTGCACCAACTAACCTTGCATACAACCCTTCAGGTTACCGCTAATACCTAAATTCAGCGGGATAACGTAGGTGAGTGTCATGATGGACACTCACGCATCGAATGCCGTGACAGCGCTCCACCACTCACCCACATTCGGCACCACGAATAATGAGTGGAGCAATTCTTTAGTGCCCTCCAACACGACACAATCTTCGTAGCCGCATTATGGCCCGCCATTACCCGAGCAAACCCCCAATCTAATATAATTTATATTTCCGATACATTATGCGTGACATTCGCCGTCGAAACTCGTGGCTTTGTCAGAACAGCTTTATTGTGAAATTATTCTAACTCAAACGCGGCGGTGACATCGAATTAAAGGGGCCGGCTTGATTTGGAAAATTTCATTTCTCCATTCTTATCTTAATGCGTTCGGTGTGATGTGGATTTTTTATTGTAGGTTTGTTATTATGTAGTTAACTATGTTTTTACATAGACTATCACCATATCTATATAATTGTTTTATATTACATGTTTTATTATGAACTAAAACCTCATAAAATGTTAAAAAGTTTGAAATGGAAAAATATTATGTGCCTATTGCTATTTGTTTAACACAATAAGAATATACTTTTCAAACTTGTAAAGGTTTAACTATGAAAGAAAAATTCACCTCATTATCTAAAATTTTTCCAGCAAAGAATCATATAACATCAATTCAGGTAATAAACTATCTGTGTGCCAAATTTAATCCAAATTTGTTCAGCTGTTTTTCCGCGAAAGAGTTAAAATTATCCATCCATTCATTCATACCATCCTTACAAACTTTCGCATTTATAATATTAGTAGGTATAATTACCTAATCTTACATCTTAAATGAAGATCTTACATCATAAACGAAACATTTAATTTACAATACACGATATCGGAAACAATTCGTTCTGCAGAAACCGTATAAGGTCAAGGTCTTTTTTAAGTCAATTTCCAAACCGAAGTAGAATAGGTGTGACGGCATCACGTATAAATTGACACATGACTGATGCCGTGAGACCAAGTAATCTGTCTTTATTATGGTAGTCCTCCAAAGCGAGTAAATTGAAAATTCCTCCTAAGTATGACTGATGGTGCATATTACGGACCGCAACATGTGACGCTACTTCTCGCGGCAAGAGGATTATTAGGGCTCAAACAGACTACTGAAATGCGGCGAGACACGAGACGCGTTTTTGCTTTTTATATCATGAATATAATTCTCTCTAAATCCAAACTTCCCGCATGCATTCGCTGCTACTAATGAAGTTATATATAGTACATTATCATCTTTATATATTTCTTCTGTTCTTGTGTATGTGACTAAACTTCTCTAAATGGTTTGACCGACTTTGATATTTGTTTGTGTGTTTTGAGAATCGTTTTGAAAAGCGTGCAATTTTCTTAAAAAGGGATTCCAATTTTTCATAAATTACGCCACGTATAGTTTAAATAATCCAAAAGAAGTACGTTTCTTTTTCCGATTCGTTGTAGATTCGTTTGACAAACTTGTCACAGTTTCGATTCCCGACAGGGTCAACTTTGAAAATGAAAATTGGTGTCTGGCGTTAGTAATTATATTATTATATTATTGTTCTGTTGTATTTCGGTGAGTGAGTAAGGGATGCCACTATGGTCGGCAGCGCACTTGCAGCACCTATGACGTTGCTTGTGTTATAAGCGACGGTAGCCATCTACCATCAAGTGGACCGTCAGCATTACTGTCGACCTTATAAAAAAGCTTCATCGCGTCCAACTCCAATTCTCTGTTTAGCCACTTACCTATACGTAGCATTGAAACGGAGCGTTTTAATATGACGCCTATTTATATTCATGCCCCTTTATCGCCGGAGGAAAAGAATGCTAAGAATCATAACGGTGTAAATGTAGAGGGAACAGAGATATTCACTTAGTCATTCTTTGTGTTCCCGTTTATACGGTGTGTTATTCTGAATCCCGCGAACTAGGTGCCAGGGAGTGTTTTGTATTGGTAAGAGACCGATTCACGTTTTATGCAGTATAACGTGAGTATAACGCTGTGCAAACGGTCATGTGCTTTCTTTGGGGGAATGACGAACGCCACTATGTTTTCTGAGAAGTAATTGTTTCATGTTTCCTTTATATTATGGGAGGAATTTGCGTAAAAAAACTTTAATGTATTACTTACAGTAAATTTAATATGCGTGTTTCATATTATTTAAAAAGTTCTTAGGAGCGCATACCTAATATTATTATCTTTTTTTAATTTAGACATTTATTATAAAAAGTTGATAAAAACACTAAACACTAAGAAAACTGAGTTACGCGCTGTTATAAAATACCTGTGTTTGTACGGAAAATATGTTTCTTCTGTTCGTAATTACTTCAATGAGATTATTAATTAACTTTAATTAACCTACGCGAACAAAGTCGCGTGTGCTAAGTTAGTTTTAGTAACTACTTTAGTGCCTGCAAATTTTACGTCATACTACAGTTCGACAGAACAAAATACAGAATAAGTTTTTTACAGTGAATAAATAAAATGGATATTTCATTTCATTTGTCATATATGGTAGAAATAACATGTCCTCTTTCAAAGTAACATTAAAAGGAAGCAGTCATTAATGTAATTGATTAAAAATTAATAAAATATAACTCATTTGTTAATTACATGACGCATACATATTTTATTTCAAAATCATTAAGGTGAAATTGAGGGTGTAATTCATTCAGAAATCTCTTTGGAAATCCAAATATTTTTTTATGCTGGGCATATTTTTCTCGAAGAGGTGTGTGGTATATTTGGTGTAGAAGAGTGTGTGTCCGAAAATTGTTAAAATGGTTATAGTAGAGTGGTCAAAGCGTGCATTTGAAATAATGGCAAGTACTATGCGTTTCAAATGAGAATAGGATCGCGCTTGCTGCAAACTTCACATGATCCGAGTCATTATAGTAATGTCGTCAAAAAAATCCGAATAACAAAAATATAAATATTTTTTATTTATATTTTATCTAATAAATTTATATATGTATAAATATATATATTCTTACTAATATTATAAATGTGAATGTGAGTTTGTTTGTTTGTTTGTTTATTATGCTTTCATGCAAAAACTACTGAACCGATCACCATTAAATTTTACATACACGTTGTCTGGGACACCAGAAAGTATATAATACCTTTCATCGTTCAACGCGGACGAAATCGCGGGCACCAGCTAGTATATAATAACTATTAAGTAATTAAACTATAAGTGTAAATTACAGTACGATTTAAATCGTATTTATACGATCTTTTCGGCTTTGGTTCTATGTAGCAAAGCCCTTAAGTTTGCTAACGCGTCTCCACGAGATAAACAATTTTTTTATGGGTCAATGTATACGATTTTATAATAAACTAACTGAATAAATAAATCACATTACAAAAATAATAAAAATAAATTCTTGGATTGTTTTTTCTTGCACTCCGTACACATCAGTAATGAAGTTCGTGAGAAATGCGGTGTCAAATGCGAATTTCCAGTCCTATTCTCATTTGACACGCATAGTAATTAAATATGCAAGAAAATCATGAAAATGGTAGCGCGTCGCTGTTAGGTTTCGAGCTTCGAACACCATCCTAATAGCTCTTATAGTGGACCTTGAGTTTTCTCAAGAAGCCCATTATTTAGAGATTACTAATCGTAAAAATAATGATTTGTGATTAAAAAAATACATATTAAATTTTAAATGACTATTTCCAGTTTCAACCGTGGATGTGGATGCGGTGCTAGGACGCACGGCGTCGTTACCGTGTGACGTCACTCCAGACACTAATGAAGACCGAGTCTATATGGTGCTCTGGTTTAGAGCCGGCAAGCCATCCGGTGGGAAACCAATTTACAGGTAAATGCTTATAATCAATCACCTTTTTTAACGTTGGGAAATCCTCTTAGTTACGCGGCAGTGTAGGACACACTCCGGCTAAAACCTAACGACATTCTAACGTGGACATTGATGGGCGGAGTCGCGGGGGCATTATGACACGACTTCGGTGCCTCGCCACGGCTATCTAGCGTGGGGAGGCTAAGCTTCCTGTCAGAAACTCGGCGTACCCGGAATTGTAGGTACGCCGGCAATTTCGGACCTTACAATACGACTTTACAAGGGACTAAAATACAAAAATGAATTTATACTTTCCCCTAATAGACCGCGAAAGCATACGATTAGGTGTGGCTTACATACGAGTATATAG
Organism: Synanthedon vespiformis; assembly: GCA_918317495.1. Classification (NCBI taxonomy): domain Eukaryota; kingdom Metazoa; phylum Arthropoda; class Insecta; order Lepidoptera; family Sesiidae; genus Synanthedon; species Synanthedon vespiformis. The sequence goes on from OU906962.1 coordinate 5,195,310, forward strand.
ATTCGTCCCACGACTTTATTGTTGTTCTAATACTTACTAAGTACTCTGAGATACCTTGTGCTTATAACTCTACTCGGTACAGGACTGCAACTCTAGAACTTTCTTTCGCAAAAGTTGTCAGTTAGTTCTACGAGCTGATTACCTTTGCTCACTGCCACTTTTGCTATTCCAAAATTAACTTGTTTGCAAATGTCTATTAGCAAGCGTGAGAATATCAGTTTTATTTATTGCCCATCAATTTCCTATTACAAATAGCATTCGCACTAATGTCGAGTTAAATATGAAATATGAGAATGTATTCGGTAGATAAAAATTGAGGATTGATTTACCGTAACCATCGGTAGCCGGATCTCCGGGAGATAGCGACTTCCGTATAACACACTCCTATAGATAAGGCCGTGCCTCCTGACCGGAAAAGATGAAAGTGATCAAACGAATTTCGACTATAAACAGTGCACGTTTGATTATGTTTTCGCTCGCGAGTGTATCGTTGCCGATTGCATTTTTATATTGGCCTCACGCCGGGAATTTAGCTGGATATTATTTATAACCTCGTACCTAATTTTAAATCTGAAATGCACAGAATGATTTGTGGTTAGCCTTTAAACAATGTAGCAGTTCATAAGCGTGAGTTGTGCAGGCCACATTTTAAAAGCTTGGGCCTTTTGACACTTAATCTCGTATTAGAATTATTTATTGTAACGAACCGTGTCTGTACATTTTTTTTAAAGAAATTGTACACGTTTTACTTAAGTTACCGAAACCGAGGTGTTTACAATTTACAATACATGCTAGTCACAGAAACGGTTTATTCTGATATGTAGATACATATACTAAATTACTGTAAATGTCATCAAAATAAGAAAAAAACGTGTTTTTTGTCAGTTAAATTTATTTATTTATTTATTTATTTATTTATTTATCGAGCACATACATTCTAAAAAAATATGATTACAATGTCTGTAAACCTTTATTAGGTTTGTCTAGACATATTAATTCACGCCATGACATTACAGTAAGTAGAAACTAGCAAATGATCTCCTTAATAGGTTAGAAACTTATTGCAGCAAAGAAGCTTTTTCTGCTATTTGAAATAAAGTTCGAATTTGCTCTTATTAAGTAGATACAGTAAACATAAGTCATAAGCGACTATCTTGATAAATTAATATGTCGCGGGTAACCCTCGACGAGTGTCTCTCGGGTTCTATCTCCCACGCCATCATGTCAAGCGCAACAACAAAAATACGACGTAACGCGTCTCGTGCTCAGCGATTGATCCCTATCTGTCGTTGAATGACATATTTAAGGCGCTTGGAGTTGTCAATGGCGTTGGACGTCTAGGCGGGGTGTAACCCGCTACATCCGCGCAGCATACCGGAATAAAAAACAATTCGACTACATTTTGAATGAATATGTAGATTGTTTTACATGTAATATGCTATGTTTTGTTTAAAGTACATCAGGTTGTTATATTTCAATTGCTATACCCACTTAGAAACATTAGGGAATTCAATAAAAAAATGACATTTTTTTAATTACAGGAGATTTGCTAAAAATGTTCCAAATGTTGTCTATACTTTGATATTTTTTTCAAGATTTTTGGTCTAGCCATAAACGAGTAATAGGCTTAAGAGAAGTACCCATTGGATGGCACTAAGCGCCTTAACAGGGCATGACTAATACTTAGCTTACTAACGAATACTTTTTTTATACTTTCTTTAATGTCTACGTACTTCGTTTTGCATTTTTTTCAAAATTCCAGCACATACAACTGAATTCTATTGCGAGATATTGAGAATTTACAATTAAATCTTTCGGGAAAATATATATGAAACGCGTTTTGGAAAATATTTTTCTATTACTTGCGAATAACTTTCACAAACTTTTCAATTTTTCAATATTAAAATTTAAATGATGAATAATAGTGTGTTTTTCAAAACCGTATCTAAGTACACCTATCGTTAGTATCTCAGTAATTATCTTAGTAGCAGAGCTACACTGCGAAAGGCGTCAAGCAGTTGTAACACAATTAAAACAGCAAAAATAACAATAATATCACGGCAGCGTTAACATTTTAATTAGTTTTAAGTTAATTGATACAGCAGTAGGGCCACACTTGCCGTAGCAAATACCAACGCCGCTGTGGCTTCCGAAGCACGCGCTTTGCGAACGATAATCTGATCAACTCGTTAAATTGTTGAAATTACACAACAACCCCTTCCCTCTTGTCATAATAACCTGTATTTAACAACATAAAATATATATTGGTAACTACTTAGCTGGTGCCCGCGACTTCGCCCGCGTTGAAAAAATAAAAGTAGCCTATGTCCTGTATACTATATATGTCTAAATGTTTATCTACCAAGAGTTATGATATGGAGGAACATACGTACATTCATACATACATACAGAAAACATTGTAAAAATCGTTAGTTTAGTTTCAGTATCATATCTTGTATAGAGCCTGTAAACACGATATCTCTGAAAATTAAGTAACTTTACTCCATGACCAACCCTTACAGATTTATTATTAGTTTTGATTAATTAGTAGGATTGATTAAATAGTGACAGTCGCGGGCAGAGTTTAAGTTTTAAAATTACTTTAAAAATCCTAATTATTTCGTAACTGTTTTTTGTTATAACTGTACCTTTACCATGAGTTTACAATGACCGCACTCGCTAGCGAGAACTGTCAACTGTCAATGTCAAATTTACAATTTTTCATAAATATTTCACGCTCTCGCTAGCGAGTGTAGTCATTATAACTCATGGTAAATGTACTGTTTATTCGGAACTCTGATTCTATAAAACAAGTAACCTTAGTAAGTATTTTACTGAGTTAAGTTACCGAACATGTTAGATTTTAAAATTAATTAACTACCTGTTGGCCGGGACTTCGTCCGCATTGTATTATGTCTAGACCTTCCTTGTTTAACGCTCTTTCAATTATCATTAAAATCCGTTGCGTAGTTTAAAAGATCTAAGCGTTCTTACTAAACGCACTCTTTAAAGCGATTTTATGCGTAAATGAAACCACTCCACTCAAAAACCCATTTAATATTCGAACTCGCATTGCTGCGGTGAACATATATAATTATGTAATAGTTGGGATGTTTTCGCATATAATATATGACATAAGTAGAATAATACTATATGACAAAGTCTAACATTACCGAGCCAAGTCATTATCTGGGACAATTTGCTTTATGGCTCTTGCGGTTTTTACTGCTCACTCAAGAGCCCCGAATAACGCGGACACACTACACACATGTGTGGGAGAACTAGGCTGCACACAGCAAGGTTCCCCGTCTCGGTCATTAATCACCGAGCGTCGTTCGGCCCTATTATTAGGGTAACTGCAGACAGCTTTTAAATATCTACGCCCTGCCTATAAAACGTTCGTTATAGCGAGTCAATGCCGATAAGTTTTAACCACAGATTGAACTGTACATTGGCGTGGCTGCCTCGCGTTCAACTAGTTCCGTGCAACCAATTTGTACGAAGAGTTTAAGTGAGACAGTGTTTGTTATTTCCAAACGATATCAATGATAAAAGGAAATTGGAAATGCCAAATAATAGTTTCTAACAAATGAATATGCAGTTATCGTAGAGAATGCAATTTCAAACGATGTCATGTTCCTAGAGAAATCAAAGTCCACGCTCTCTTTGAAGGATGAAGTTAGGAATCAAATGATATTTTCATTAAACTTAGATGTTTCCGTGATGTTATTTATGTCTTCCAATTTGTTACTAACAATTAAATTTCTGACATTTTCTGCAGCAACTTCCTTCTCCATTTTCTTACACTGCATACATACATACTAGCAGTTCTTTTTTATATAGGAAATTCTTATTTTATTACAACCAATGACCATTCAAAAACTTATAACTCTGTTGTATATTGTAATAAAGTCAGAGAATGAATTGTGAAATGCAAAAGGAATTCTAGATATTTTTCCACCTACATTTTCTTTTCAATGTTGGCACTCTGCCATCGAACTTCTTTATATTCAAGTAACAACATTCCATTATTTCCTACAGTAGATAACCAATTAACTTCGAGTACATACCAACAAAATGCTGCCTCTCGTATAAATTGGCTAAGATTGAACGTTTAATTAGTACGAATACCTCAATGATTCTCGATTTGGGTGTACCCTAAAGAGAGACTGAATAGTTTAACCAATATTTCAGTTATTGGGAATTGATTAATATACTAAAGGCATATACTTGTATTGTGTATTGTGTAATATTATTGTATGCACGCCGAATAACTATTTTTTTAAATATTTTATCCAACAACAGAAATGTTGTTTCGTGGTGGTCTTCCATATCATCAACATGAACTCAACCTTTAATGAACTGCTGGTGTGGTGGTGTTGAATTGTGGGCATACCCCACAATTTTCCAACAAGACCGATCAGACGCAGCCTGGAGCCTGGATTTCCATATAGGGGCAGTTACTGATATGATATGTCCGGTTTATAACTGCGAAAGTCAGTTTTCTCTGTCACTACTATACAGAAATTTTTTGTGTACTTTATTATGTACTTTCGATAGTGGAAGTATATATTCATATAGTTTCACAAAGTGGTTGCATTGATTTAAGAATTACTGACTTTACTATTAACTGAGTTAACGACACCAGCCGATCAACCAGATATACACTTTGCAGCAGGCTAACAAAAGAGGGTTCCCTGGTCCTCGCAAATATGTCAGAATATCTGAACTCCGTGTGTGCATTAACGCCAGTCCCAAGGGTTACATCAAGGATGTGGGACAGGTGGGACGCATCTTTTTACGTTAACATATTCGGCACAAGGGACCGGTATGTGTAGAACGATCACGGTTTCGTATTAAGCATGATTTCATTTCATGGTTCTCTTTCTGTTCTCTCTTTTCGTAATTAATAAAAGAGTTTGCTCTTAGCCAGCATCTAGCCGTGCAGGAAAGAGGGGGCCGACGATAGACCGAGCTAACTCAGAAAATGCCTATTCACTCGAACTTATGTAAAAGATTTGGGTTAAAATACAAAAAAAAATGTATCTATGCTTACTAAAATATGAAAGTAACTCTGTCTGTTACCTTTGCATGGCTTAATTACTCAATTTTGTACATTTTTGCATGCATTAAGAATACTCTTCCCTAGGGATTATCCATGAATTAAAATCCAACGCGTAGCGTAGCAAAGCTATAACAGCAATAAAGACGTAAGACACTATATTGCTCAAGCTTGTGTAGTTTGTAAGGAGTATTTTTTTTATATATATTTTAACGCAGACGAAATCACGGGTACTAATTAGTTATTTAAGTATTATGTAGCTTTGAATTTCATTAAAATGAAACACATTTTCATAGTAGGAATTCTAAAATTAACATTAATAATATAAAAAAGAGTACGTCCACAATTTTACCCATAGAGTCACCCATCTCGTTCAATCAGCTGAAAGTTCGATAACACATTTTTTAATGGAAACAATTGTTCAAACAAAAAGCTGAAATCGATTTTTTATACAATACCGTTAACAAAAACTTTTAAATTAAATACTCGAGCTGAATATCGGTATTTACCGACAAAAATTGGCATGAAAGCAGAGCAGTCATTGTTTTAATTATACGATTGGCATCAATAACCTCCAATCTTGTTAAAATTCAACATGAAAATTTTTACGAATTACTGCTGCGTTTCCTGTTTTCCCAGTGTTGTTTTTATTTACTTTATGCAACGTTCGGCCTGTCCTTAATTTTTTCAATCTATCAAATTGTTTCGTTGATCATTCTTGTATAAATATGATCTTGATCAAATAACCATTACCTAACTCATTGTGTAGTTTTAATATTTATCAAGCCACTTGTATGCAATGACTAAATAACTTGTTATGTCACTACCGGATCACAGTATAATAAAGAGTACGGACCGGATACGAATTGGATTGTTCTTTGTTGATTGCACAACTCCACTCTAGCGATAGACTTCTTTTGCGCGGTTCTATGCCTAGTAGCAGTCGAAGGGGTCAGTCACGCGTTCAACATAATTATTTGGTGTTGGTTTTCTTCAGCGCAACCCGGTCACAGACCTTTTTTTTTCAACTAGGGATAAAACCTTCTATATGTACTCAGATTGTATTGTACATCGCGGGTTATCCCCTCCCCCACTAAAACCCTCCCGTTTATCGCCAGCTGCGCCCTTTTGGGGACCATGGTATCCATCCGTATTACCCGCGGTTCCTGTAGCACCGTTCTTCCCAAATACCAAATGGGTAGCTATTAGTAGTTATTGCCAGAGGCACAGGCAGAGGATACCGTGTTTGTATTCTTATTGAGCCCCAGATCTCAGGGTCACAGACATAGCGTGGAATGTTTCCCTGCCAAGACACATCGAGAGGAAAGTAAGGCCTGGTTATTAATTTTTCTTATCTATTACAGTTTCGACGTTCGCGGCCGCTCCTTCAACAAGGCGTTGCAGTGGTCCGATCCGAATGCGTTTGGTCCCCGAGCGTACTTCGCCACAGTCGCGCGACCGGCCGCCCTCACACTTGATGCCGTACAACTTGACGATGAAGGTGTCTATAGATGTAGGGTCGACTTCAAGAACTCGCCGACCAGAAATTTTCAGATACGTCTGTCTGTCATAGGTAAGTTTTTAACCTTCCATTTTATTTCAACTACCTATTTCTAAATTTTACGTACACTTTGTATTAGAAACCTATTGGTGCAGTCATGTTCTCCTAGTACCTTTTGTAAGGGCTTCCCCGCGGTTCTTTAATTTAATTTTTTTTTTGCATTTTTGTCGTCGTGAAAATTATTATTTGTGCAAAAAAAATCGCAGCAATCCCCTCCCTTTTTTTTTTGTCGAGGAGAAATCCTTTTATTGATCCCCTGCCGCTGGCTAGTCGACAGAGGTATGTGGGGGTCGACCAGTATTTCCGCTTGCGCACGTGCAGGCGGAACTGGCCCCTACCCACTAAAACTCCCCGGTGCCTCCTTTGCCCATTGAGTGGGGGGTGGACGGGCTCTGCCGAAGCAACTGCTCCGACCCACCCTCCTCGGGCTGCCTAGCCATTGCTGGCTAGGCTGACGCCAACGGGGGGATTGCCCGGAGACACCCGAGCAATCCCCAGATGGAAGGGACCCGTGCAGGCACACACAGCCAGCAAGCCGTGTGCGCAGGTCCCCGAGGGCATTTGAAGACGGGCTGATACCCGCTTTCTCCTGCCCAGCCATCTCCGAGTAGAGGACCAGGGGCCACCCCCCAGGCCTCCCTGTTCCCCTGAACTCCACCAAAACACCCCGACGACAGCTGGCGAGAACTTGCATGGAGGGCTACAAGTCCTGCCTCAACCGCCGGGGTGACCTCCACAACGAGCAGGGGACCAGGGGCCACCCCCCCAGGCCTCCCTGTTCCCCTGAACCCCACCAAACCACCCCGACGACAGCTGGCGAGAACATGCATGGAGGGCTACACGTCCCGCCCCAGCCGCCGGGGTGATCTCACCAGAGTGCGCTCCGCGACGAGCTCCGCTGAACAGAGCCCGCTCGGAGCACACGGATGTGGGCCTTGTTGGTCCCCAACAACAATCCCATAGGACGAGGAAAGGCCAATGAGAACCACCGGCCCCCCGCGACCCCATGGGATTGTTGAGGGTAAGCCCCTCCACCACGACAAGGTCATGGCCGACCTAGGGAGGGAGGAATCCCCTCCCTAAATATTTTTCAAGCCCTTAATCTCTAACAATCCCAAATTCCACTAAACAGAATTTTCTATTTGGGGCAAAATGTCTGGCACAAAAGTTAGTAACTGGAAACAGACCGAAAATTGTATCTCAACAACATAATTGTTAAATTACCTGCTTAATTTTTATGCAGATTCTGTGAAATAAAATTTCATGTAGGTCATAATATTTTCACATCAATTTGATGTACCAACATTTTTTAAGATTTTTAAAAAAGATTGCAATGTTATTATATACGAGAAGTCATTCAAACTAATTTTAATTTAATGGTTTACAATCGCAATATTTTAATTAAATCCATTTATTAAATCCACCGTCGGTTCGGAATGCTGATTATATTTCAAAGAATCTGAGATGGCTCAACATGTTTTTGAATAATTCTAGCTTTAATTTTAATTATAATCAGTTTTTGGGCATATGAATTGCAATTTTTATGATTTAAGTTGTAACAAATTACTTTTTATTTACTGTAGGCGTACAAATATTTCTCGAAAAGAAAAGAAATTGGATTCTGCACAATTAAAAAAAAAAAACAATTTGTACACGTCGTAACGTAAGTATACTAAGTAAGAAAGTAATTTATATTTATATTCTTCTGGATCCCCCAATTTGTATTACAAAGCTCTCAGTACCAAAACTTCATTGATACGCCTTATTTATAAAGTATAATAAAAGCCAAAAATTATACAAGTCATCGTGTAAAAGCAACCCAAGCGTACGCCGCGCCCAAACTAACACCAAATAAATTAGCGTCGTCATTATTTTTCCTTTGAACACTAAAGCGGTTTTTAGTTTTATTATAATTGTAATTAAACCCCACTTAGAGTGAAACCATTTCTCGTTAAGTTCGCAAATAACTTCCCCGCAAAACGTCGACCCACGAATACTAGAATGGGAATGGAAGCCAGCTGCTCGCATTCCCACACTGAAAAACTTCAGCTCAAAATGTCGCTGCCCTATGCTGAAAATTTATAAGAGAATCTTATCTAAAAAGCCAGCCTTTCAGTGAGTCTCGTTGAGCGAACGATGCAAAACAAAGCTTTGTTAGAGCTCCTTTGAATTTCGGCAAGGAAAATGAGAGGTTACACACGACCGGAGTCGTCCCCCCCGTCAAAGAAGCCTCAGAGTGCCGTTATTACAATAATGTACTGCGATATCACGTTTGGAGAGGCGCGGCTTTCGGCTGTGGTGCGGCGCCGATGTTAGAAGCTAAGTGGAGGGGCCTCGGTGCCCTAAACGCGTTAAATCCTACCCGAAAACATGTTTACCTGATCGTAATCCTTGTACGTACGAATCGTATCAAGGCCTTTTAGAATATATAGAATTCATAATGCTAGTAATATTTAGACTTAAAATAATAACGTATTAATTAAAGACTAATGTGGATTTAGTCTAGAGACTAAGCACTCAACGCTACTTAAGCTGAGGCGTTTTAACGATCGTAGATAATATTGTAATCCTCGATTGTGTTAATACTTTTCTAAATAACGTCTGAAAAGCTGGTTTATTAAATAAAATAAAATAATAGTTTTATTATTATACCTATAAAACTAAAAATATCTATAGGTGTGGCCTAAAAAATACCTGATAAAAATCCGTTGCGTATTTTAGGAGGGAGTTAGCGGCCATACAGGAGGACGCAAAGCCAGGTGCGGGTCGCTAGTACTTGATAATTCATGAAATGATCAATGTGTGTAAGTTTTATATCTAACTACCTGTTGCACGCGACTTCGTCCGCGAATCTTTATAAAATATAGCCCCTGACAATGTAGCTTCCCAACAGTGAAAGAATTTTTTAAATCGGTCCAGTAGTTTCGGAGCCTATTCAATGCAAACAAACAAATCTTATAATATTAGTATAGATAGATAAATCTGTTCAAAAGTATCCTCATACCGTAAACACACAAAAACCTTAACAAACTCCTATACATTTTACTTTTTTTTTGCTGTATTTTCAATTGCAGCCGGGTTCTAATTTACTTATTTTTAAACAAATAACAGTCACACACTTGACTAACTCGGTGATTTTATTAACTCTACGGCTGCAGTGTGCTTGGGCTGGGGCGCTGGTTGGCCGGAGAATTTATTACGCCTCTCCTATCTACATATGTTTATCGCGGAATTTTAAATTGTAAACGAGCTCCACTTGAAATACCAGTTCAGTTTCCGCTGAAATTTACGCTACATTTGTTTTGCAGCGTTAAAAACATCACGCGTTTCTCAAAATGATATATATTTATAATAATGATGACAAATGATTCGCGTGAGCAACTTTTCATTTGTTTATCTATCTAACAGTGACTCATTTTTTTTTTGTTTTTTAATTTAAGATCTTTTGACGGTTCCACTTGATGGTAGGTGACTACCGTCGCCTATAAACACAAGAAACGCTACAGGTGCTGAGTGGAACCCTACTATCAACTCTGAATACGATTTAATTTAGGGATTGCATTTGCTATTTCGTACCATCAACTTCGTTTTTGTGTGAAAGCAATTTTGTTTAGGAACCCAAATTAAACTGCTCTGAATTAGAATCGTCTTTTAAAAGTTGATAGTAGGGCCCCGGATACTACGCTGCCGGCCATAGTGGGATTAGGGATAAGGGATAAGGATGGGATAGAGTAAGTAATGGGCTTTGGTATCCCGTATACTCACTCACCGTGAAATAGCAGGTGTGCTGTAGGCAACGGTAGCCACCTACCATCAAGTGGGCCGTCATCCTGTAGGTCGACCTTAACATAAGAAAAAGTTAAAATCTCTATATTCAAAACATTTATTTACGAATATTGTTTTTATAAAATTTGCATAATTGCATTTAATAATGTATTTATTAAAGTGCTTTTGTTCGTAAGTATATTTTAATATTATTGTTTTCACATCGAACTTGCTTTATAAGAGAAAACGATAAAAACGTCGTAGCAAATCCAATAATTTCCCCGTAGACTTCGTTGTCTATTTTTAAATGAAGCTGGTTGTTCTGTAAGCTGGCCAGTTCGACAGAACACCCATCTATTTACATACTACTTCACTTTATTATATGCCGTTAAGCAATTTATAAGGCTCGTCGTTCTACGTCCACGGCTTGCAATGTACTTCCGTACGTAATTCTTTCCAGGCCGGGTTTTGAGTTAAGTGAAGCAATATGTAACAGTTAAGTGGGTTGCAGCGGTACGAGGCGTGATCGTAAGTCATCGCCTCACCCGCTACACCGCGCCAAAGAATTGCACAACACACCTATATATCACATTGTTCAAACAAGCCTTCTTTACAGCTACACGCCCATCATGCGTGATCATGTAACCTGTAGTACCTGAGTATACTCAAGGCGTAACGTTTGATCAATGCCTTTAAGGTGGCGCTGTACGAGGAGAACTCAGTATGTGGGAGAATTTGTTGTCTCAAATTACTATAAGGCAAATAACCGAAAACAGAATGCATGATCATGTAAGCTGTTAACGTTTGATAAATGCCTTTAATGTGACGCTGTACGAGCTTGGTAACTCAGTAATAGGTAGGTAATTTGTTGTCTTATCTTGCTATAATGCGAATAACCGAAAACGCCAGCAATTCCAATATTTTAGAAAAATATTTATAGATGAGTAATATACTAATTACCAAGTATGGAATTGGTAAGCTGCTCTATTTAGAAAGTGTCATCTTAATGCTGTTCAAACAACTGAGCCCCTTTAAATATGTAAAGGCTCTAGTCTCCTACAGCAATGTTGAAATAATATAACGTAGTAATTATTTCTGTTACTTATACTTAATTAGGTGCTGCAAATCAGATCAAGGTTAGCATGTCATGGAAATATCACAGAAGTAACAGTTGCAATTGTTCATGATGATGCTAAACTGCTAAAAATAAAGAAAGAAAGATCGCAAGCGACCTAATTCCAATTGATCTAAGAAATATGTTGGCAAATATGTCTCAGCTGATTGGGGGTGACTTTAAACTCTATTGATTTTCGGAACACACTGTAAATAAATTGACCTACATGAATCAGCACCGCTATCGGTTCTAAGGGCCCACGTTGCCTTAGAATGTTAATGAGGATCCATCCAGTTGAAGGTTACCAAAAATTAGTTTGCGAGCAAAGTATCTGTTTCCTTCATTTGTGAGAGTTTCGGGCGGCTCTTAGTGAACGCGCCCAAGTTTGAGCTCCGAGAAATGTGATTATGTTAGGAACTTTAAGTGAATTGCTTAACATTAACTTGCGAAACTTAATTGTTCTAATATAAACGGTTTAGCAGTTAACTTTGCTTTCATACAATCTGATTATTATATTCTATGTGAGTAATTCCTGGTGTGTACAGCTGGAAGCGAATGTCTGGCTTGAGATGTGATATCCTTCGTGTAGAATTAAGGCTAACGTAATTTTAAGTCATATTGGATAACAGATACAATAGCTTTGTTATAATCACTCATTATGCATTCCGACAATCTTTGTCAATCATTTCACTATTTCTACTTGAAAAACAAATTTATTTACAAACAGGCTGACGGTCCACTTTATGGTAGGTGCAAGTTCTCTGCTGACTACTCTGGCATCTCTTACTCACTCACCGAAACACAACAGCATACGTGCTGTTATTTCACAGTCGTCTTCTGCAAATGGGTGGTTACTACCACTTACTAAAGTAATCAATTACCAAATTAGATAGTCAACTCTCATAAAAATCTTCAATATACATATTATTTGTATATATATTGCCCCTAGGGGGATTCGAACCCGCTACCATTTGGTTATCAGCTAGGGTTACTAACCTGTCGTCCAGTTAATCAATATCCAGTTAGTCAATATGTCTATTATTTCTTAACCGACGCGGCGCCGGCAGTTTATAACACGCTATCGTTTGGTTCACCAAAATCGGTTACACTTTTTATCTAAGTTCGAGTGCAAAAAAACGACACGATCGTGTCATCACCGAGAACTCCATATAAACAACTGCCCAAGCCCGCTTAAAGAAGTTTTCACTTTTAAAAGAAGTACTAACAACACATTATAAGTAGTCAATATATTCTGTTAATGTCTGCGTTAAAACGGTACGTTCGCGAGGAGATGGAGCGTGTCAATTATTGCGAATCTCATACGATATCATGAAACCCTTTCGCGAAGCTTTGGAAATTCCAAACTTCCTTCGGTCGTAGTGGAGGCGACAGGAATATAAAAAGCACCCGCCTCGTGGAGTCGCGACGTGCGCGGAAAACGGCAGCCTGAATTAATAAGTACAACATGAAATTTGAATTTAATGAAACAAGTTGGCGTCGAGCAGCTGAGCGCTTATCGATCTATTCTTAAGAAAGGAATATGGATACAAAATTTGCGTTTTGAATACGTCCGCAGTTTCGAATCAAATTTACACAACAATAACTTCCCCAATATCCTTGAACTGAAGTATCGAGATTGTAATTAGAACTAAAGACTTCCAGAGCAGGAGTTCAGAAGAAATAAGTACACACGCACAGAAGAAATATATATTCATATATATACTTTTATGTATATAAAATCATATGTCCTTGATTCATCAAGACACAGCCTAAAGACAAGACATTTTATGATGTAAACTAAAGATTGACTGTGCTAGTCAGCTGTCATAAAAAAGCTGTCAGTCGTAGGACTAAGTTCGACTAAGGAAGGATTTTGAAATTCCACCCCTAGAGGGGTAAAATAAGGAATGCAAGGTTGTATAGAAGCCCGTCATTTTCAAAGTTATAACCATCAAATTTAAATTAAACAAGCTTCTGATTAGAAATAATAAATTATAGAAAACATATGGTTTGATTTCTTCTCACATTATTTAATACAGTAAAACCGCATAGCAGATTGAATTAAACCGCTATAAAATTATTATATTATAATGATGGTCGAAACCCATCTTTGCGTGTCCTGTACCGTAATATTCCAAACTATCGGATGTCGTAAAAAGGGAACACCGCTTTTAAGCTAAAACCTCGAGCGTGCGGACAAATTTTCGAGCCATATAAGAAGTGGATAGCGAAAACTCGTAAACTGCCGTGCATAAACGCCAACTTGCAATAAACCCGTGAAATTTATAAACAAATTGTCTGAGTAGTTGGTCAACTGATCCTCTCTATGGAGAGTACAATTTTACAACCTCTAGCGTGTAACAGTTAATGCATTATTCAGAAGCCATAATTTTAACTGTAGTCTCAGCTATGCGATTTATCGTCACATCAAACGCGTGTTAGCGTACGACCGAGGTCGTGAATTGATCATCACGAATAATTTTCTACCATAAATATGCATGAACATTTCATATCATATTTTATACTAACTAGATTCCTATAGTTCAAGTCTCTATCTAGTGTCTAAAAGTTGGTATTAAAAAGGACCCTTCGCGACTTTGAATGACATTAAATAACATAGGTGTTAAGAACATTTTTGAAGTTAATAATTCTTTTAGGTGCATTGGGCACTTTTAGTATGGAAAAAAAATTCTGAACTCTGTCTTCGCGCTCTTATTGATCACTTAGTAATTTTAAAATTACTAAAGTAATTGGGAAAGCCAAAGGCAGCTATTAAGCGCCTTTTTCTTGTTGATTATCTTAAAATCTGGTCACAGACAATCCGAGCAATTTTAAATTTGTTGAGAGAACCTCAATGCTAATTCCCAACCAATATCTTTTAGATTCTTTAGAAATTTTCTTTTCTTTTCTGGTTTTATTTAAATGCAATTGGTACATTATAAAAACTTTACTCTTACATTAACATTATGTTAAGCATAATCTTCATCAGCTTTTTCAACTAAACCGTCGCAAAAAATATGTAATATTATGGCTACTGTTTGTATTTGTATTGTTTTGTTTCATAATATAAGTTTTGTTTTTGATCTCATTGACATTTTATTGCTTCATTTATAATTTAACTAATTTCAAATAATTCTGTGCTTTCCTACAATTTAAATTCCTACTTTTTCATCTTCTTTTTTGTGAGTATTGTATAATGTGATTTAGTATGTATTCAGTTGGTAAGCCTTTTCAAATAAATAGATTAATTAATAAGTATTTGTTTGCTCTAATTAATACAAAAAAGTAACATATTAATTAGCCCTAACAATGAATCAAACATAAATTGGCTGGGAACAGTTAGCGGAACAAAACAAACGTCATATCGCAATGGAACACGAGTGTTTAATTGACGCTGTTGACTATGAAATTCCGTTTAAATTGGATGTTGTTTCGTCGGCCTTTGATTCCGCTATCGAAGCGAAGTTGCCGAATAGCCGCCCCTGTAATGACTACTAACTAGCCTGGTGGACGCGGTCGGGACCTCCATTCAACAATTTCGGGGGTATTGGGGGTTTACTTTCGTTACCGATAGTAGAAAGGGCTGAAACGCGTAATTCGGTTTTGTGGTCGGCCCTCCTGGTACGTGCCTTCCGACTATTGTTTTGTTTGTCCAACCGTAATTACAGCAATTTATTACGTTTTGATTTAGCTTTCTAAGCAAATAAATTTAATGTATGAAAAGTAATCAATTTAATCATGTATTTAATTTGTTGTTTTTAATTATTATATATATTTAGGTATGTACGTTGGGCGTCGGTATTCATTCTGGAATAACTGTGAAACAAGTCACGTCTTTTCATGTTTCCGCAATCAAACCAGGCATTTCAATTCTCAACCCTAAGTGCATCACAGTAAAACATTATATATTAACGATCGAATCTATAGTATCCACATTTTTTACCAGCGGCTTCATTAGCGATCTTTATAGTTTAACCTATAAAATAAAAAATTGTAACCGTTAAAGGTGTCTGCAGGGCCTGGAGAAGTCCAAGTCCCTCTAACGTTACCCACCGATTGATAATCCTCGATATAGTAGCCATCTACTCGAAGAAAGATTTGGGTAGATCCATAAAACTCTTCTTATTTGATTTTGAAGGTTTCAACGACAAACTCTTATGATCGTCATTATAAATTTAAATTTACGAGGGTTTCGGAAAGAAGCCAAGATGAGAAGAAACCCCGAAAGAAACTCAGGATACTATTCTTTTTGTCATCTTTAAAATATAATTATAACAAAATTAAAGTATATATATACTTAATTAATTACCAACCATAGACATAAAAGCAATAATCTGTAGTCCACCATAGTTCGTTTATTTATTAAATATGATACATTCGTGAGTGTTAAAACCAGCAAAAATTGTAGGTTTTTTTACATTTATCCATCGCCTTTCAGCGTAGTATCGCGTATCCAATGAGAAATATGATAACCTCATTTCCAATTTCCATTGCCTGGTCTCTTGATCTTTGATGTTGACGCTCAACTAACGCCAGCCACTTGCTTTAGTGTCAGAAAACATCACATAAATACATTGTAATCTTCTAAAACATGACGATTATTATATGACTACTAACCAGTAGACCCCTTTATAAGTTCACCTGGGTACTCGTTCAGACCCTTGGTAAACCTCAGAGGTGTATTCTAGGCACCTATATCCTAAAAGTAATTCCTAAGAATACTTTAAAAAAAAGAACTAAAAACTATCCCTAAAACAACGGAACTGTATTATCGTTGACTTAAAAATTATTTCCTTTAAAGAGTTAAAACATGACACCATTTCATCCTTGATTCAAACAAAATCGGATAAATATATTCCAAAATATAGCTTTCCTTTTTGTAATACATCGTCAATAGTCGTCGAGTCCCCAAATAAAATTCATGTCCTGATAACGCGGTCGCATTAAATGTTTTTTGCAACACAAAGCTGGCCAGAACCCTGCTCAAAGCGGAGACGTTACTGTGGGCCTCTATTGTGTTGTCACATAACCTTGCATTATTCAATTGCCTACACGATTGTGTATATATTGTTAGGGAGGAAAGCTTCCTCTCAACGCGGTATGTGTAATACAAAGCATTTACAAGTGATAGGGGACACATCGTAAACGTTCCTTATACTACAATGAGTGGTGTGAGTAAAGTTCCGTCCGCTACTATTTCACTCGCTGCCTGTTTGTTGGCAAAACTCAACTAATGTTTGCATAATGAATATTCTCATTATCTTTTTGTCTTATTACTTCACTTGAATTTGCATTTTTGTTTTGCTCGTACACAACAGTAGAAAGTCGTCGTCTTACCGACAAGCACTCCGTTTATATAGTCGCTGATAATCTTTTTCTTTCCAACAAATATTACACTTGATGGCAGGTAGCTTCGCTTAAAATACAAGCAACGCCATAGGTGCTGCAAGTGCGCTGTCGACCATAGAAGGATTAAGGATATATATCTATATACTCGTAATTTTTATCAAATATGTCATAATATATAAAAGGGACTTTTTTTGTGATTTTTGTATCATATCTTTTACAATTTAATTTTGAACCACCAAATTCTCCGTAGTGTAAAAAAAAAAAAAAAACAAACAATTTCCATGTCATTTACCGCATCTCTAGGGTTTGAGCATAAATGTATAGAGTACCTACTGTTCGATTGAGTTTTGCACCTGGGCAACACATTAAATACGTATTCACGTCAAAAAACTCTGCTTTTTGTTATACAGTTCCACCGCACCAGCTGATTCTTTATGACAAATCTGGACGAGATGTTTCCGGTGTAGTCGGGCCTCTGGAGGAGGGCAACGAACTGGTGCTCATATGTGAAGTCAGAGGAGGCAAGTACTTAAATATATTACTTTATCATACCCATAAATAATTCATAATTGTCGTTAGGGCCGTTGTCAGGGCGTCCCAAGACTATGCGACATGAAGGAAAAGTACCTCAAATATCGTAGATAGGCTATTTTGCTGAAAGAAAACTTTATTATTTTTAAAAGTTAGTAATACTGCATTCAAAGGTCTTCTAAAAATACGTATGGCGTTTTTTTTTTCCTTAAAAGCTTAACATCTCTCTTTGTTTCAACTAGGAGAATTGAAACAAACTGTCTCGATGTAGAAAAAATTATTGAGATTCATAATTATAGGATGAAATTGGCTAGTGGTACATTCTTTCCAAATCTAGCTCATTTAATGTGGAAGTAATGTTAGAATACTATAAATTTTGTGTCAACTCTCCTAGGTCTACCTTACAATAAACACATTTATTTTTATTATTTGCACAATTTTATTAGCACTGTAAGGGCTAATTTATATTTCAAGCGGTAATGATTTTAGATTACTACGCAGGTAAAATCAAATTACTGCGCAGGTAAACTTATTACCTAATGTAAGTCAGCATGTATTCAGCTGAAGATAGTTTTATTGCAAAATATAAACATAAAAAAACATTTAATTAGTGAATTGCCTATAACAAGTTAAAGTATACAGCTAAACTAACAGATAGAGATTTTTTTTGTATTACTTAGATTATAACTCCATTATCCAGAAATGAATTAATCACAGGGAAGAGATAATTTATAAAAGGAGAGTTTTGTGATAACGAGACTCTCCTTTTATAAATTTAGCGCATCCCTCTCCAATACCATCACATCATTACAAATCACGACATTATCAGTCAAGGTATAGGCATAAGTTCAGACCCAAGTGGGAGATGAGAAATTAAAGCGATTACTTTGATATATCGCCCTTAAAGTTACCGATAAGTCACGCCGCAGAAATCGCCTCCAAATGGCACCCGGTGTAAAGTTAACCTCAAGATACGATGGAGAAATGTAGGCAAACGGAACGCGGGGAAGTCTTAGATACTAAATTAGTTGCCGAATGCAGTAAGAGTAATAAGCTTCGTACGAGTCTCACATATTAAATGGTTGCATTGCTTAACGAAACTTAAAAAATGAATAACCTATATTCATTGACCCTTATTCACCAGAACTTGTCTTGAATCCAAAATAAGGTCTTATTTTCCATATAGCATAAATGAGGAACCTCATTGAGAACTTTTATCCCTGGGCCAGAGCATCCAAGGCATTTGACTCCTTACAGTTCCTTACAGGTTTTCTAATTCCTGAAGATCCGATACTAACACGGTGTGCATTATGGTTTCAACATTCACTTTATCACGAGTTTTGATGCAGCGATATTGGATGCATTTTGAGCATGGATATTGGATGCAGTATTTTGCTACATTACTTCTATAAGTAACAGTGTTGGACTATTCAGATATATTGAACTTAATCCCATGGTCATGTAAATTGTGGAAGAAATTATATTCGTATTTCTACAACACGAGACTTCTATAAATTCTTACATTGTTTTATATTGTCAACTTGCATCTCTTCTTAGGTTGGTTGTGACTTTACACGACGAAAGATAACTACCATCAACTGTATAAATAGATATATTACATTTAAAAAATATATATTATAATATGCCATTATGCCAAATTATAGATTCTAGTGTAAAAGTATTATTTAAAAGTCTACTCCTTCGATCGAAATTAGCATGACGATTATTCGTTCACGTAAATACATCATTTTCCATCATTTGCATCGCACATTATGAAACTCCTTACGATTCGTCATAGCGTGAAATAAATACTGTATTTCGTTTTAGGACTACGCGTTGTCGAAGCGAAAGAAATATCACGTGCGAGTGGAACCGCACAGGTAATGGCACCCGCCGAAGTAATAAATTTGTTGATGTGTGCGCCTGTAATATTTCCTCCAAGACCCGTACAATATGACACGAAGTTGAAATCTTCTTGTGTAAACAGTCGCTAATCCGCCAAAGCGCTTAATGTTTCGGGTTGGAATTATGCATAGCCCCAGGGATTAGCGTGTTGTCATCCCGCGCTGTTCTGTGGTCGACATTTCTGGATCATTTTCATGGTGCGCCGTTTATTTAAGGGTGCTTGATACTTACAACACTAACGAGTCAATACGACAGTTAACTAAATAGTTGATACAGCGGGAATCGTGTTGTTCGACCCGGGGCGGTTTTGTTATCGCTTTGTAGTTTCGCTGAATTCAACGTTTTGTTTTAACATGAAAATTGGGTAGCTCGATTTGAAAAAAACATAGGCTCCATTTTTAAGTCTTAACAACATTTAATAATAGAATTTAAAATTTGATTACCAGTATTTTATCTGATTTTTATCACTGAAATGACACTTTGCTTCGTAATCATAATCCAAATAATGCTGAGTTATTGTAATAATTAAAAATATCAAAATAATCCAAATCTTCTTTGTTTTAAATCAAAGGAGAGAAGAGCTACATTGTTATGTCAGTCTAGACTAAAACATAGTTAGTCCAGATTGACATAAAAATTGAAATTGGAAATAACTGACTCGTATTTGAAAACAGAAATAGTTTGCCTGTATTGTTATTGAAAACAATGAAACGTATGCGTATCATAAATTATAATGAAGTTTCCGTATTGCATGAAAAATTCATTTAGAACCAATTTAAATTATAATAACATCCTGATATAATAGCAATTAAAAACTTGCCTAGTTCAACTTAACGAGCTAAATTGGGATGTGAAAATACAAAGGTAATATCATGCAGATACCTAGATATTGACCAAGTTTGTTGGAACAAGTGACGTGGAATGATCAATATAGCTCCCAAAGTCGGCCACAGCGATAACGTAATTACATCGAAGCCGCGCCCAGACACAAAGTAGCCGAACTTATACATCCTAGTTCGCACTTGGAAGGTATAATTAAAAAAATATATGATTTAGGTATTAAATAATTTTCATAAACTTTATTACTAATGCGAAATTTTATATTGATTTTCGATATTATTACTCCATCACGAGTAACAGCTAGTTCGGTAGATTTCAATAAAACTTGATTCACAAGATGCCTTTTTCTGTGATGAAATCTAGGAAGCTTTTTAATCTGATAAATGTCTTTTGATAACTATTGCGTCGATTTGTTTATTTAAAAAATTACACGAACAAAGTGAAAACCAGCATTCATTACAAGATATTCATTAGAAGTTAGCTCACTTTTTTAAAGTTAGATACCGAATAGGCCGGTAACTTTCGTTGGGTCTACTTATTGAATACTCCCATACAATTTAAACTGTATTGTGTCGCATAATAAATTATTTAAAATAGCTACCAGTTTTGTATGTAATTTTATGGCTTCGGACCCTTTGGAAAAAGGCTCTAGTGTATTTTATGGTCTATTTATTTATAAAAATAAATAAATACCATAAATAATAGTATATTGGTTTATTTTTATGGTATATTCCATTCTTATATGTATATTAATATAGGACTATACACATTTATATTAATTTTATTTAGTTAATATATAGTCCATACTTAAGCAATCAATTCAGTTCTATCAATCAACAGTCGAGTATCATTATTTTAATGGTGCAACTTTAACGGCTCACTAAACAAAGACAGTTGATCAAAACGGTGCTCGTGGCAAGGTCTGATCGATGAACTAACCGTTCGATTAATTTATGCCAAAGTTTCTCGTGTTCACTGAAGTTTACGCACTATTCCAAGATAATAAGTAGGCCATTGTTGCCAAGTTATAAATTATAGTTCTTGTTGATGTTGCCATTTCAATGAATATACCTAACTTGGTGCTGTGTTTATCCGGCACCAACTAAGTTTCGTTTGCGAACTGGTAACATTAACTTTCCTTATACGGCATGAAATATTTTGACAGTAGAAAAAATAATACGTTGTTATCCGTTATTTCAAATAATGAAATCGCGGCGTCTACATAACAGCGGCAGCGCTAGTCTTAAATAGTCACAGGTCTTAAATAGTCTTAATATTTTACTTCATTTGAAATTTTTCATTGTAAATACATTCTATTCCTATATATAATGTCGTTAAGGTTGATTTTTGATTGCACCGTAGGTCGTCCAGCTCCAACTGTAATGTGGTTGATCGACGGCACGCCGGCCCCACAATATATAGGCGAGAAGACTGACACACATGTCGTGGTGAACCGACTAGAGCTTCCGCATATTAGAAGGAACCACTTGAATACAACTTTCAAATGCCGCGCGTCCAACACGAATCTCGTTAGTCCCCAAGAGAAAACTGTTAGACTGGAGATGAACTGTAAGTTTGCTACAACTTTACTTGAGTTAGCTTAAGTACCTACAGATATTTTAATAATGGTTGTAACCAATCTTTGTTATTTCATAATAATAATAAAAAAAGTAGAATCCTATCTAATATTATTAAAGCGAAAGTGAGTTTGTTTGTTTGTTAACCTTTGACGTGTTAAGAGACCTTCAAATTTGTACCAATAATGTACGTTTCTCTACAGTAAAGCCGACTTTAGTGTTGATACGAAACAAACCAACAACACTGTCATCGGAAAGACACATCATATTGACCTGCGTGTCAGAAGGAAGCCGGCCTCCTGCTCAGCTCACCTGGTACAAGGACAACAGACGATTTAAACGTGGAAAAGTAAGTTTTAAATAAATATTTTATTTTGAGACAAAAATATTTAAACAATTTTCTCTGTTAGTAGTACTTGTTTCTTTTTATTATTATTCTTGTTAATTTTTGCTAGCTACTTAATATAAAAATAGGTATATATGTATAATATATTATTATAGTTGACGACGCAAAAAGATGTTTTAATACTAATATAATAGAAATGTCTCAATAATATGAATTAATAGAATTACATTTAGAATAGAATAATAATGTCTCCGTCGCTGTGCCATAGCGATAAAGATATCGGATAATTTCACAGGTGTTATATATTTTTCAACCGACGAAAATTCTCAATTCGACGCACCCCATTCATTTTTCAACCCGTACAGTCAAGTCACAGATACCACCTAGTTTAAAATATTTGCCCCGACTTTTAGTATGTAAATAAATAAATAAATAGTTTGGCTCGAGCACATTTTGTCTGCTATAAAGTGAAAATGCCAAGAGGTTCAACTCTATGTAAACTCATATTCCACATAAAAATGTGTTATATTTCGCAACGGCTAGGATTTTCATACTCTCGCGAGCTACAGTAAGGCCACAGTTAAGAAAGCGGATAACAAATAAACTTGTCTCCATCCTCCTTGAAATGGTTCTTTATATGCTATCTCTACAATGAAGACTGCATATTGTTGACTCGTGGCTTGAATGAAGCGCAATGCGAAGCTATCTTCTTTCATATTTTGTTATGCAATAAAATTATGATCGGGTTGCAGTTTATTGATCAGAGATACAATAATGCATTGTGAATGGTGTTATTAAATGTAGATGTTTTATACACACTTTTTATTTATTTATTTTTTTATTTCAACGCTCATACAAAATTACAGGAGTAATCCTAATTCAACGCATTTGTTCTATTATACATCTTTTATACTACAGCGCGTATAAAAGAAGTTGCGGGCACCAGCTAGTATAATAAATAATCATCCTGTTTACCTACATGCTACTTTTAACAATGAATGCTTGTGCTTATTATGATTTAACAATACAATATTAATATATTTAATGGAATAAAGTGGTCATATGAACGCACTGGCTATTAAAAAGTCGTTATAACAAAAACCAGTGGGCCGGCAACACGCTTATTGGACCGATGACCTCAAGAGAGCGCCCGGCAGTGGTTAGATGCGTAGGACGAAGGACAGCATGTGCTAACGCTCAATTACAAGACATAATTGAAAATTATAAACCAAACCCCGACTTTCTATTGAGCACAAACCCAAATTTTAAATCAATCGAACATTTTGAAGTTAGTGAAATCCTTTCGTCAATAGGAAATAAACTATTGGTCTTCAAACGCTTGAACAGATGTTAATAAATTATAGCAAGAACGTTCCCAATCATGCCAACTTCCAACAAAAAAAAACTACAATGACAGCTACGATTCCACAGCCATACACACAGATACTCATGTCGGACTTATAACACCCCGTTTTTGCGTCGAGTGTTAAAAATGCTTTTGACCATCAGTGTGTGCTGCTGGTGTCAAACAAAGTATGTAACAATCCTTAATTATTTATAGGTAACGGAAGCAATGAATGAAACATGTGTGAGTAGCAGCTTGCAATTCATGCCTATGCCAGAAGACGATGGTGTTCAACTTAAGTGCCAAGCAGACAACAGCGCCCTGCCAGGGCAGAGCATCGAAGACTCCTTCAAATTAGACGTTGTTTGTAAGTTTATATTCTTCTTCTTCTCTATGTGCCTTCATCAGGTTTCCCTACCACTAGCGATCACTTTTGAAAAGGCCTCTCTATCACACGCCACTCGGAAAAGGTCTTCCACTCCCAGTCATGAATAGCTCATTTGGCGTTAGTAACCACTCTGTTGCGTGCTGTTGTATATCGGTAAGTGAGCGATGCCAGATTCTGTTTATCTATTAAAAAGAGAAAAAAAAATCGGTTAGATTTTGCTTTGAAGACGACACACGTTTTTTTTTTTTTTTTTAATTAACTTAACTCGAGTTAAAAATGTATTCACAGCTGTCATAAACTTTTATAATGATAAAGCAATAAAACTGGCGTTGCCTCGATCGTTCGACATCGACAGCCATCAAATTGAAATACGCAAAGAGGTCGTGAAAGTTATAAGGTTGTATAGCTCTCAACATTGCCTCGTCTACGTTAAGTGCATTCCAAGCGTGAATGACGCGCCTCACCTACTCTACCGGTACAGCTATTGCCGCTTTGATATGTGACGTACGATTCAATTCTATGTCGATATCATTACCAGCCAGCATTTTATGGAAATACATATTAATAATAGGAAATATCTTGCACTATATAGCGACTCGCTCCCAACTTCTCGCGGGTGCAATTTTTGTATACAAACTATAGTATATTAAAATCTTCTTCATTTAACACTCTTTCTACGCATTAATGTACGCTACGTTGTATTTATGTTTTTTTTACTCGGCAACTTAGAAGATTTGGCAATTATAATCCAGTCGACCAATCCTTAATCTTCTATATAAATAAAAATAAATCACTAAATGTGTTGCTAAGCGCAAAACTCGAGAACGGCTTTACTGATTTTAATTCTGTCTTCACTCATGGATAGAAGGATAATCAGGGAAGGTTTTTATGTAAAAAATATGCACCCCGGGCGAAGCTGGGAGAGGGTCGCTATCTAGTTACAAATAGAAATCTCGTTACACGATCATTGTAACTTACTAAATTCCGTCCGTGTGCTACGGTCGATTTCTACGTGTGCTACGGGCAATTGCTACGTGTGCTACGGCGAATTGCTACTTGTGCTACGCCTGCTACGCGGATAGGCGTAGTCGCGTAAGCATTTAACGATAACCTTATCTTTGTGTTTGATTTCTTTACATCTAAATAATCTTTGATAAAACTTATAGTAGGCCTCTGTAATTGTATTATAAGTTATTTCATGTTTATTGTTACTTAGCTTTCGACTTCGTTAAGAAAATACCTATGTATTTTCTTTGGGAGTAAAATTAAATTGAGATATAAGAATCTTTTGAAACTTTATTCTTAATTTTATAATTGGAATGGAGATAATATAATTTTGTCTTTTAAGAAACGTTATAAATACATGAGACCGCTGGTTCCGCCGCGTGCCGAAGGCGTCTACAATGACACAATTAGCGCCGTTTCTTAATTCGCGAAGAATCGTTCTCTAAACGTATACTGCCACAAAATAAGCAATAAAGGAGCTCCGGTATAACCAGTTTGCACATCTCTAACATCGTTAAGCTTAATTATCATTGCTACTTAGCCACTCGCTCAGCGCAGAGCGAACGCAATACACACAGACATAAAGCTTTATCTCTATACCATATGTAAATATACTTTATTTAAACTTCTCTCTCCAAAGCGTCTCTCCGCAGATCCAGTGAAATAATTTCCCTTTTTATGTGACTTATTGGAGTTTTATTCCAGAAATAAGAGAAAATTTCATTCAATAGTATACTATGCATCAATTAGTAAAAATGTAAATACAAGAAAAAATAGCGCAATTCTAATGTGCTGCTGACTTTTACAAAGGGCTATGACAGAAGTTGAGGAATAAGGGTATCGACTCGGGAAATAATTTTATTTACACAACGAAACACACACGATACCTATATCATTTTACTGTGGTCTTCTGTCTAGTCTACATCACAAGTTCATGATTTTTGAACTCATTATGCGTTGCCATAACTTAGCTATGTTCTTCTGTAGAACATTTATAACATTATTACACACTGGTTAAGGAAAATATAAATTAGGTGCAGATAGGTCCAGATAGCACCTATGTGACAACCACGCCGGCACTGCTTATTAAAACCAGTAGGCAAATAAATAAATTTTAAGTCAGTTTTAAAATTCATAACGTTTAAAGCGATGTTAAAATATTTATTATTTCGATTAATGCTTTATCTTAGAGCGATAAATCCCTGACAGCTTACTGAAAGTTCTATATATTGCTGAAGCATGTATTATGCATGTATGTATGTCTGATCTGATATAATAATAATAACTTTATTCATTATTTTTTTACCTCTGTTCTAACAAGCAACGCAAGAAAGAAATATAAAATCACAGAGAAATGTAATATACAATGACAGAAAAATATGGGTAATTTTTATATAAAGAGTAAACCAGAAAACATGGACACCTAAAGTAATATAAAACTTTAAATAATAATAATACTCATTTATTTGCTGAATATAGGTTACAATGGTAAAATGGTTTTACAATAGATATTTCTCGCTACATGCACACCCTTCGAGGGTGTGCAAATATTTTAAATACATTACATAACAGAGTAAAGCTAATTAATATTACTAATTATTACAATGAATTATCAGATGAATAATCTTTTATACTATAATAACACTTATCGACGAGTAATTTCTTCATTATCTTCTTGAATAAATTAATATTAAAGTTCTTTAATAGTGTTTGGAATTTTATTAAATATAACTGGTGCTTGACAAAAAACACTTTTTCTCTAAATAATCTCGAAAACAAAATAAAATAATCTCGAATGTTCTCAAGGCTGTGTGTCTCGGCGTTTCAAACAAAGGCTGCTTCTTAAAATCTGTCTAGTGTAAAATCTACAGCGTTACTTATTCGAATGACGTCACGTTTGTCGACGGAAACACTTTAAATGTGGAGGTGTACATCTAGAAAATGAATTCTCAACAAACGGAAAACAATAAATGCGAACATACTCTGTGTGTGTGTGTGTGTTTAATTAAATTTGTTCCGTTACCTAACAGGTTCTTGTTAAATTTATTGTGTTCGCAATGTGTCTACATAAGCTTGAATGTTTTAAATAAAACATTCACAGAATTGCATACTACGTGGATATGTCAAAATTAAATTAGTGTTGAAACAGTTAACTCAAGTATATTAATGAAATGATCGAGCGGTTCGACCACATCTTCATAGAAATAAGAACCATATGCGAGTAAATCTTTGGAAGATCTGTACCACCAAACTTGAGAAGTAATTCTATCTAATTTGGACCACAACTAGCGGACACATGGCTTACGCGAACTCCCGTCTGACACTTTCATGTCTGCAGGATTAATTTGGCTTTGTCCATCTTATTACTGTCTCGTAGTGTAAAGACTTCATGTCAAACATTCCATTTAGCTTTGGAAGCTTATGATGATTGCGCTATTCGCAAACAGAAATTGCTATTTCATATTCTGACAGGTCGTTTACTCTCCGATGAGATTTGCGGTTAGGCTAATATTTAGTTTTGTTATTGCTTTGTTAGTAATCAACGAATCGCATCTGAGCACTAAATGAAATCTAAAATGTTATGTACTGTTATTAACAGTTCATTTTGATTTGGATGACTTCCGATGTGATAGGTGAATGCTCTAAGCGCTAGTTCCCAACGTTTAAAAAGGGCACACATTTGGGCAGCTCGTCTGGTAGCAGTAACCAGTAGCTGTTGTGCAACGGTAAAGGAGTAAGGGTTGTCAAAGACCATTTTCCTATCCCCAACCCCTTGATCCTTAATCCTACTGTAGTCGGCAGAGCATTTGCAGCACTTCTGGCGTTGCTTGTGAACCATGAGTCTGTCTATCAATTTAACATAAAAAAAAACACTACATATTACCTGCATATTAATTAAACGACTAATGAAACGTACAATTTATGAGTGTAATTAGAAAGTTTAATTACGCCAAGCTTGGTATTGTGCAACGAACTAATTTGTAATGGTAGGTAAGTAATATTAAACAGTAACAAAGAGAGAATTGTCAACAATGTACATGCGCCAACAAGAGAGACTAACTAAAACGTAATTAAAACCTTGTTAGTGTTTTCAAGTCGACTCAACATCAACAGTTAACAACCGTTGAGGAGAAGCCAAAAACTAATTCAGTTCTAGTACCCGCTGTTTCTGCTGTCCGCATCCGTTTCCCGCCCACCGGACGTCATCAAGATTCTAAACAAGGATTAAAGCCCAGATTAACCTCTTTGTACATCTACACTAATAATACACATAGAAATTATTTGTTTTTCTTTTATGTTTGTTTGCAATGGATAAGCTCAAAAACTAATTATTTTTCCGTCGTTCTTGCTGTCCACATCCGGTTCCGTCCACCGGACGTCATCAAGATTCTAAACAAGGATTAAATCCTATTTGTACATCTACACTAATAATACACACAGAAAATATTTATTTTTCTATATGTTTGTTTCTAATGGATAAGCCCAAAAACTAATTATTTTCCCGCCTTTTTTGCTGTCCACATCCGGTTCCGTCCACCGGGCGTCATCAAGATTCTGATCAAGGATTAAATCCAGCTCAACCTATTTGTACATCTACACTAATATCATAATTTCTGTATGTTTGTAATACGAGTAGATACGCTCAAAAACTAAAATACTTTCACCTACCGAAATCGAAGTTACCTTCATGTAACTTTCCCACCAAAAATCACCAAATGTACTTTTGTTTCAATTTTGTAATTTTGTTTCAAATTAATTTAAAATGGTTACTGTAAGTTTTTTAATCGTATGAAGTTTTATACGTACGTCTAAGCTCTGGTACACACTAGGCGTTTTGTTTCAAAGCTCATAGCATAGTTCTCAAAGCGCGCGTTAGTAAAGAGCGCACGCTTCAAAACGCCTAGTGTGTACCTACAGTTAAATGTTTATCTACTAATTTTCATGAAAATCAGTTAATTCGTTTAAGAGTTATGGAGGAACATACATACATACATACATACATACAATACCTACACTTACAGATTTATTATTAGTATTGATGATTGTTTATACATAAATGATATAAATGTCGTCTATATCACTGTTCATTTTAATTATGCGGAAAGGAAATTCATTTAAAGGAAAAACAGTTATTATGTCAATCAAAATTTAAAGCCATATCTATAATGGTAGACAATTTTATTCAGTAAAATTTTGATTGTCATAAAATTCTGCCCTAAAATAATTTTATTGTAACTTTATTTAAATTTAAGTGACTATTATAGTTGACAAAATTAAATATATATTATTCAGTTCTGTAATACTTTCATGTTAAAGTGCTGCTATTGCTATTAAATAATAATTTTACATACCTAATTAAGTAGTTATAAATGTTGAAAACCTTACAGTCATTATAAATGCGAAAATGGCATTGTTTATTTGTTAAGCTATCACGCGATTAAACACCACAAAAAAAATGCAAAAAAATACTGTCCCATCAACGACAAGTTGCGTGTACTAGCTGGTGATAGAATACTGAGACTCTAGATTATCTAGAATCTAGATAAAATGTCTACTATGTATTAGTGCAGACAGTGTACGAGATTTAACAAAGTTTCATCTGAATAAAAGAGTGAAACAACCATTTAAAATTCGTCATATACATATTTATTTCGCAATATTTAACGTTTAATCTCTGTTTTCAACAGAAAAATCGTTTTAAAATGTGCCTCGACTCGTTGAATTAATCAGGGACGTCTTAAATTCTTAAACGGGACGGTCACTTTTCGAAAAGCGCAAGGAAACACGCTGACTCTATTACGGGAAAGGAAATTAATTTCCAAATATAAATAAATTCTATTTACTTCTGCTCGACGAACCGTAACACATTTAGAGTGGGGGGGAGGGGAGTTTCGGCGCTCTCGGCGCGAATCGTTTCGGCAACAATTTAAACGTAAGAATCGTAAATGTTTATTTGGAGGACGAGCGCTTCCTCCGGCCGCGGGGCGACGTCGTTATAGGTCTTTAATGGCCAATAAAGTGTCACCGCCTTGCCGTCTCGCCACAGATAAGTGTTCACCTGAAGTTACAGCCACTCTGGCCAAAACACACAAACGAAATCCAAAAGAAAATCCTCACAATCCCGTCAACTGAACATAATCTGGCCGCTCGCGAACTTGACGCGTTAAAATATTCTTAAAGCAACGGCGGGTAAGTAAACAACGTTATGTGTATACATCGTTAAGCTTGTGTTTTCAAATGATACGCCGGATTAAAATTGCAAATGAAGCCAAATTTTTAAAAAATATTTATTTTATGAAAATAATTTTTCATGGTAACATTTGTATGTATGGTAACTTCTAGGTATAATCATATAGTTAGTAAATTTAAATTAATTAGTTATTAAAGAAAAGTATTTTGCAATATATAACCACTAGCTGCTGCCCGCGACTTCGTCCGCGTTCTCTATAGCCTATAGTCTTCCTCGATATTCAACACAAAAATATTTTTTCAATTCGAACCAGTAGTTCCTGAGATTAGCGCGTACAACCAAACAATCAAACTCTTCAGCTTTATATATTAGTATAGATAAACAGTATTTTTTTAAAATAATATAAAATTATCAAAAAATCAATTTACTATTTCCGAATCCGAAACCATAATTGTAAACCGATCCAGCCCTGGTTGGTCACAATTCAACCTACTTCGAATTTTCTTATACCTATTATTATGATCGTTGTATTCAAATATAATAATTTGTTTCAGATCCTCCAGTAGTATCACTGTCACTAGGCAGTACTCTGAACCCGCTCGATATAAAGGAAGGAGATGACGTCTACTTCGAGTGTTCCGTACGCGCCAACCCCAGGGAGCATCGAATATCGTGGTATCACAATGTAAGTAAAAGAATACTATTCATTCAGAATGAATGACATATTTATCATTATTTCAACGTGTTCTAAAGTAGCTGTTAAAACTTAGTTTTAAAAAAGTTTGGGCGAGTAGTTAATAAAGACTAAAGTGCTTGGTTTAACGCTCTATCTCAGAGGTACCGGGTTTGATTTCTTGTGAATGTTCTGTGTTCCTTTACTTTGCATAAATTTGTTCTTGTGATTTCTTATAAATTTTCATGTAAATTTTATTATCTTTATAAACATTTGATTCACGCCAAAGATAGTTATTTAAACTCTAGTATAATTTCAGTCAATTAACAGAGGTTCAAAAACGAAAGTTTGCTTTATGAGAATATAAATTATAAAGTGTAAAACCGCATAGTTTCTGTGTGCTTTCTTGTAGGGTTATTAACCTTTCGGGGTGTGTGTACCTCTTTGAAAGCGCAACGTAATTATCTACGTCTACACGGTGTTTTCTTATTGGAAAATGAAATAAATGATTGAAAGTTTTATTATTAAGTCGCGTGAATTAATTGCTTGCCGTTGTGTTTGATAAACCTCTCGTTGTATTCAAAGCAAAAGAGTTATTAACCTTTACTTAAAATGTTGATATAAAATTTAGATTTTCATTTCGTTTATTTACTTTATTAAAAGACATTTATCAAAAGCTATTATTGAAATTTTTGTAATTGGAACTTTGGATAGCACAAAGAAAAAAAAAATCAGGAAAACTTTTTGTCCATTTCCAAAAAGCACTTAGCAGTAACGGACTAAGTGGATAATAATTAATTGAGTGTAGTGTATGTCATGTATTGTGTACCTGATTTGATGAGAATATTATTTTTTAACTAATTTTAACATTTTCAGGATAAGCCAGTATACCATAATCAGGTATCAGGAGTAATAGTCAGTACGAAATCGCTAGTGCTACAGAAGGTCACGCGAGACTACGGTGGCGACTATTCTTGTCGGGCCACAAACGCTCTCGGAGAGACGCCGAGTCAACCAGTACATCTTAGTATACAATGTAAGTATTATTATTATACAATCTAGGAAATATTAACTTTTCTTAATGCAAATTGTTGTAGGTTTTTATTAGGTACATAAAAGTATATATTTTTATACGCGATGGATGGTGGACGGATAGATAGATATCCTGAACTGAACTGCTACACCAGGGCGTCATAAAAGCTTAATCGATCATGAAAGTTTACATGTAATAAAGTAAAATTACATATTCTAACTTCCTTGTAATTGATCATAATGTGTATTCCTATAACCTGCGAGTATCAGTGTAATATATTTTATTCGTACTTCTAGATACATGTCGAGATACATACATAATACATGACAAGAACAAGAACGGTGTTGTGATAAGGTGTTTTCAGTCCAATGAATTGTCAACGAAAATATTAGATATAATATTATGCTTAGTCTTAATAATCACCATTATAAAAGTGACCATCATATGGAATGGAATGCCACCTACTTAAAGATATATTTAACACCAGAAGAATTGAAAACCAGGGAACACCAGGCTGTACGCGAAGGACACAAGACCGTACATGGTTGCGACATCCAGAAGTGTAGAGACACAGACTGATGAAGATGAATAATAAGTTGATAATAAGAAACCAAAAAATATATTTGAAAATTGAATTGGATTTTTCTCATGATACCATAATAGAAAACTAGAAAAGCTATTATTGGTTCGATACCTGCTACCGCTAGATGGATAGTTCGATAGATAGGAACTTTATAACTTAAGAATGCAGTGTCCTGCCTCTCTTAAAACATTTATGATTGTAGAAATATTGAGCCATACATGTTTCGAATATACTTAGAATTTGTCTACATTTAATAACGAGTGTTAGTTTTATTTACTACAAACATAGTATACCTGCAACTAAAGGTTATTAAGATCTAGGATTAGACCTGGAAAACATTTCAACTTCGAAAGGTGTGATCAAATTCAATTTACTCTGAGCATTTGTAATGTCAACGGATACGTGTAAGGCGGTATTCTGGGAGTAATAACACGTAATATTATACTTACTGGGAGTAATGAGAGTTACACAAAATCATGAACACAATGCACAATCAACTTTAAGGATGAGGAAATATGACGTATTTTGTTGCACGATACCTTGTATACTGCGTAATAGGGCATGTTGCATTCATAATCCAAAATTTGCCTACCTCTCTTACAGAACACCGCCTTGAAATAATGTTATATGCCGTTGAGATTCTGGTGCTTGAATAATGAATGCTAGAACTCCATTTCATTCTTATCCTTTTATCAGTCTAAGTCGGCAGAGCACTTACTGGGTTGGTTTTTCACTTGTAGACGACGGCGTCCATCCACCATTAAGATTATCTGCAGGCTTTTACTATGAGATGTGGCCAACGGCTTTAACATTGACAATTCAGCTATTGTGCTCTCGATGTTATAAACTATAATCGGATTACGTCTGATACAAACTATGTACTATACCTATTTTATATTTATTGTCTATTACAGACAACACCGCCGGTGTTTCTAAGCAGCCAGTGATGGTAGATTATTTCAATTATTTCTATTTTATTTATACCTAAAATGGTACCGCAAGAACATTTTAACATTTATTTGAAATTGAAAATCTTGAGCCAACACATTTACATGTGAAACCATTCTACAAAAGCCATGAATCTCAATTGTAGCCCAGTAGCAATAATATAACTACTAATCTTGTACAATAGTTCATTGGTAAGCAATTTGCCAAGTCGGAGCATGTCTGGTACGCTTTATAAAGTACAAGACATTCCTGGGTAGACTCCAAGTCGCTATCCCGTTTCATATAAATCGCGCAAGACGTTAAGCGGATTCAATTTACTTCTTGTGTGTATGGTTATTGCTTCTATTTGTACTTTGTACTTGCACATCTTGTTTACTTCCAATACTGTAATTTGGAATTGAGCTATCATATCTTCTTATGATTTTAACACAAATAAAATTGCAGCAAC
Organism: Synanthedon vespiformis; assembly: GCA_918317495.1. Lineage (NCBI taxonomy): Eukaryota > Metazoa > Arthropoda > Insecta > Lepidoptera > Sesiidae > Synanthedon > Synanthedon vespiformis. The sequence continues at coordinate 5,228,974 of OU906962.1, forward strand.
TCACAAAAACCAATACATGTAGACACACACACACACACTTTCGACCTGCGGTGTATTTAATTGAATTTTCGAACTTATAGTCTTCACTTTTGACATATAATTAATGACTCTCACTGTAAATATACTTTTGTAAAAATATAATTGTCATAAAAAATGCTTTCGTTTTCAATAGGCGACTAAGTTCTTTATTTCTTGAACAAGTTAAAAATAACGCGAAGATAAAATAAAGAAAATTTCATTCGCGATTCCCGAAACACAGCCCAACTTTATGAATTCAATAAAAATGAACTAATGACGGATAAAAATAAAACACGTCAATAAGTAAATTGTAGCGGAGATTACTTTTCCGCTGAAAATTGGAGGGAGTCTTTTGTTCCCTATTGTCAACTCGGTGCTAATAAATTTCGTTTCATCTCGGGAGGGGACCCTTAAATCGTTTGCTGACTGCAGTATCAATCATTCTCGGAAAGATCGCAACAATGATTTGTTACAGTCAACGGGTTGAAACGACGCCGAAATGTATTGAACGACGAATTACTTCTTGTAGTGATAAATAGTGTTCATTCATAAAATATAAACATCCTACTTTTTCTGTCAGTTACATTGTCAAAAATGAAACAGTAAATCAATTTATAGACGAAAAAAAGGTCGTCGTAAATATCTCAAATATTCATACGTGTATCTAAGCTGTCGATGTATTTGGAATTAAGGTGCCCATAAAAGGGTTTCAACATATAGCCTTGGAAATGCACTTGCATAAAAACACTTTTACAAGAAGATCATCCAAAAATAAAACGCTTGCTACTTACTGTGTTTCGGTACGCAAGTAAGGGAATTTACATTGGGAATTGGTACAATTCGCTACTGACCATAATAGGATAAAGGATCCATAAATAGACCATTAAGAAGTGGGATAAATGCCTGAGTAAGGTTTTTACATCCATTACATAAATAGCGAGCCAATATACTGATATTATATTATGAACTATTTCCTATACCTTTCTTATTTGTTTTTAACTCTGTTTTCCCATTTTCGTGATCGAATGCACCACAGCGATAAACCTACCCTTAATTGGCCGTCTTCTCGTCTACACCACATAAAAATAGTATTCAATTACTCATGTTTAGTGTTATATAATATATAAAGTTGAAATGTTGTAGAAAGTATCATAAGTAAGTAATAATTATGGGAATACACAATATGATCGATTATAGGAAAGTTGGGAAAACGTACTGACAGAGCAGCAACACATCAATCAATATTGAGGCAAACTTTACGAGAGCCGAGACTTAGAGCTGTGTATTAATTTACTGCCAACACTGATCAATGCGCCAACAAACAAGCAAACTTCTCGAGCAGCGTTGAGAGAAAATTTCAACGAGTCTTTATAGTGACTTGGCGGGCGAGCATCAATCACTAAGGTTGTGGGAGCCTTGGGAAGATTTACGTCGTCAACGTCGTCGCCGCGACCAGCCGAACGGCGACAAATGTACGCTTTGTTCCCATCCTATTTGTTACTTTACCTCGTTTGTTCCACTTTTGTACCGTTCTCAGCGGACTGTTTGTTTGTGCTTTATTGATCCCCGGCTCTATGGAGAGAAATTTGTTCAGCCACAAATCTTGGCCGCGCGCAACCGCCTCAGGAAGGTGCGAGTGCGAGTGTTTGTTATATGTATGCGAGAAGTAAAATACTTGGTGAACATTAATTCATATACAAATTTTCATATTCCCGCAACGGTAATCCTTCGGCGGAAGGGCTGCTTAACGCGTGCAAATATTTGAGAGTTTAATGAAAATCTAAGGCGGCACCGGGGAGCGCAGTTTTGTAAGTATATAAATGAATCACTGCGCGTGCTCCGCTCCGCAAGGGAACAGTTGGACGATAAATTTTATACGTATATCGTCTAACTTCTGTTATGATTTAACGAACTGAATTCCGACTCGCTTTGTCTTTCAGTTAATTATTGCATTCCTCTTTTGTAATTGAAACACAATGCTTAGAAGGGAGGCTTCTTGGTTTTATAACTTAGGTAGTTAATTTTCTTGGAACGTTGCCACCGAGCCTATTATTTTGCTACAATCTTGTGTCTTGATACCATCGTGTTACTAAATCGTTTGGGCCTTTATAAGGATACTTTAATACACACAATAAAAAATCAATTAGATGCAAAAACTTGCAACATTCTTGGAGAGTACGAAAGATTAGCCATTTTTTTAACTCTAATATTTTGTTTTGTTTTTTTTTTTCAACCGTCTTCAAAAAATGAGGAGATTCTCAATTCGACTGTATTTTTTTATGTTTGTTATCTCAGAACTTTCGACTGGATGAAACGATTTTGATGATTCTTTTTTATCTGAAAGCTTTCCATGTAGACCCAATTCAATTTGGTCCAGTTCTGACAATGGCATCCATGAGAAAAAGGTTTGAAGTCAGTTTTTTTTTTTGTTAAAATTTAGATTATACTTTATTTGAATCAGATGCACCAGTCTGCGCGCATCCGTCTCCTCAAGTGCTGGGCGCTCAAATAGATGAAACTCTGTTAGTGAGGTGTTCGGTTACAGCCAACCCGCCTGATGTGACGTTCTTCTGGCAATTCAATAATAGTGGAGAGAGTTTGGATGTATCTCCAGCAAAATTTGGTAAACTTTTTTTTGTTTATTTCCTTTGATAAAGGCCACTTCTACTGTGCCACTTTTAGTGAAGCAATCCAGAATCTAGTTTGTCCATTATCAAAGTTTATTTCAGACTAACCAGACTAACTTTGTTTGATTGTTGTGTAGCGGTATTTAAAAGAGCCTAAATAGATAAACTCAGTTTTAAAATAAATTATTAAATTCAAAGTTCATTGTAATTAATAATGTATTCGTCTTATCATTTTTCTTCTTCAGTTACGTATAAAAATTACGTTACGTTACGTATAAATTATTTCTTTTACTTTGCTCTCTTAGATACCATTTGTTGGATTTATTTACATTCCTCATTAAACATTTCCATACCCCTCATTATGCTAAACCACATTTTTTTTATATCCTATTTTAGAAAATATATTTAAAAAATCTGTTAGTTCATCAAAAGAATTTTACACAAAAAGGAAAATAAATTATGGAACAATATAAATATAACTATCCTTTTTTCATTCTAAGGTACTGCAAATGGTAGCACAAGCGAACTTAACTATAAACCTCAAAGCGAACGTGACTATGGAACACTTAGCTGTCGAGGCTCCAACATAGTTGGCCGACAACTGGATCCCTGTGTCTTCCAAATCGTGCCTGCAGGTAAGGTTATATATATTATTGCATTTATGAACAATCGTATTATTAAATGTGACATGACATGAAAAGATCTCCACTGCTGAATTTTGAAATAATTAAAAGAGCACGTAACTCTGAAAGAGTTTTGTATAACTAATAGAGAGTTAGCTACACTTATTTAGCTCCATTCGCATTTCGCTGGACGATTTTGATTACACTTAATACAGCTCCGTTTTGAACCGCAATTATTAGCTGCGTAGAGTCCACACCAAACAGATATTGACTTCTAAGTAAAGTTACATGTTGCGTCGCAATATCTTGCATAATATTATAACACCTAATAATAATATTAGGGACCTGCAAATTATTAATAATTTTAGAAATAAATTAAAGAAATTATTTATATTCCAACACCAAAAAAGCTAGGAGCAACTGCGGAATGATACCGTGCCTTCTAAATATATTTGTTTTTTTTTTCGAGTATTTAATTTTTTTCTTGTCTGTAAATGTTTTTTATTGTATTATATATTTATTTGTAATTTAATTTTAACGGTTTTATTTTTGAAAATGTTTTTTATTTTGTAGCTTTTATGTATGTATTATCAATACTAATAATAAATCTTTAGGGGTCGGCCATGGAGTAATTTACTTTGTTTTCAGAAATATTGTGTATACATGATAGGCTCTATACATGATACTGAAACTAAATTGACGATTTTTAGAATTTTTTTCTGTATGTATGTATGTATGTTCCTCCATCACTCTTAAACGAATTAACTGATTTTCATGAAACTTGGTAGATAAACATTTAGAAGTACTATTCTATTCAATAGCTAAAATGCACGTTTGACTGTATTTGCGCTAATTAACGCCGGAACCAACTTCAGAGGTCAATTTCAGATAGTTGTTTGGTGTGGACTATACAGAGCTGAATAGGTGAAAATCTATGCCAATAGTAATTTGTCAACAAGTTGTGAAAGGTTGATGAGGATTCGCGTATAGCGCTGGACTTAGCGTAACACTGAACGAGTCAGAAAAGCTCCGAACGCGACGGTTAGCGCGCGAATGATAAAACCACGGGATTAAAACACATTTGTCCTCATTTTCGACTGTTTGGTGTTGGTGAAAGCTGAATAGACCTGTAAGCTGAACAAACCTTGAACACATATCCATATAAAACTGCTGTTTTCTATGAACTAAAGCTGAATCTAGCTAAAGATTTTTTAAAGTAGACAGACAAGTTGACGGTCCACTTGGCCATCGTCGCCTATAATACAAGCAACCCCACAGGTGCTACGAGGCGAATAGACCTTAAAAAATAACGATAAAAAATTCTTGCGCGAAACTGCGTGCTGTTGCTCGTACGTATAACATGAAAACGGGCCAGACGCGTTTTAAACAAGTTGACTGACAGTTGGTTGACTGGTTGGATGAATATCCAACATGCATTTTTCAACACAATTTTCGATTATATTTTCAGTCTACACTACAATCAAGTTTTTGGCAGTCGCACCCACCAAACAAAACTTTAAAAAAATTACTTACTTTTCTATTTAAGTCAAGACATTTTGTATTAAATAGTTAAAGTTGGACTCAAATTGCAGTAACAGTTTATAGAAATATACTTTTTAATAATTTCTATTTATTTCGCACCTGCTTAAGATGCTTCGAGTATAAAACCAAATTACTTACTTACTAAGCTAGAATTTGAACATGTGTGTAGATACACATGATGTCGCTAATCATATTGGTTCTTCAGATAATTGCGTTTAATCTTCGGACTAGCCAGTCAGATGTATGAAACGTATACTCATGTCATTCGTGAGTACACATGCTATCAATTTGGTAATCGGTTCGGTAACGTATAAAAAAACACATTTATTCTTAGAATTGGTACACACTAGGCGTTTTGACGCGCGCACTTTGAGAACTAAGCTCTATTACGGCGTACACATTACAACGCGCGCGTTAGGCGGGCGCTTCGAGATACATGGATCGCCATTTGGTTGTACATTTGAACGCGCGCCTAACGCAACGCCAAGCGCTCAATGTGTACCTGCTCTAACTATAAGTACACACTAGGCGTTGAGCGCTTGAGAACTATGAAGTTCTATTACGACGTACACATTACAACGCGCGCTTTCTCAGCGTCAAGCGTCAACTTCATAGTTCTCAAAGCGCGCGCTTCAAAACGCCCAGTGTGTACCAGCTCTTATAGTGTTCTTATTATTGTACTATCGCCCGTTTTCACATTTTACTGTGCGGCAGGTCCCATCGCGGTAGTTGGACCGTTGATTTAGTATTTGGCTTATGCGGATTATCTGTACGCTACTTCGGAACTATTTCATGGTTTAGATAAGACTGTGACAGCGATTCATTTTGTCCACGTGAAGAATCCGTACTAATATTATAAATGCGAAACTTTGTATGGATATATGGATGTTTGTTACTCTTTCACGCAAAAACTACTGAATCGATCACCATAAAATTTTGTATACACGTTGTCTGGGATACGAGAAAGGACGGCCTAGTATCAATAGTCCGATTACGATATAGGGTACCTTTCATCGTTCAACGCGGACGAAGTCGCGGGCACCAGCTAGTAAATTTATAATATAAGAAGAATTATATATAGACAGTGATAGTCGTCAATTCAAAACTTCCAACGACTTGCATAATAATTGTACACGTAGAATAGTGCAAGGCTCGCAGTATCCTGTATCCTACGAATAAAGTGCTCTGTGCTAACACTAATGAAAATTGAGTGATATTAGAGCTAATCCAGCTACGAACAAAATGTAAAGGGAATACGAATGGAATTATGTGAGATGTTAAAGTAACGATGTTGATATGGATAATGGGAATAAAAGCTAGAATCTCTTTCTCGATTAAAACGCAGGTGAAATATCTATACTGTAGGTAAATATTTACTTATAGTTTTGTTTTACTATTTTATAAAAGAAAAAAGGTGTAACAAAATCTATTGTAGATACTAGCGACCAGCTTCGGCTTTGGACGGATGCTATTTTATGTATATTGTTTATTTATTTAGTTTAAATTATCCACTAGCGACCCGGGCCCTACTTCGCAATGATATTTTTTTATTATGGATATTTTTCCATAAGTGAAACATCGCTAAGTATGTGGTCACATGGAAACATCGTTATCAGCTATTGCCGATAATTACCGAACGAGATATACATGTCTTTGATATCATATGATGTCTTTGATATTTTAAATTACACTGCACTGCAAGTGAAACCGCGGAACGCATGCAATTAGTTTTGTATGCAATTTAAATAGAGCATTTGTTTCAGCTCGACCAACTGCGCCACGTAACTGCTCATTACAAACTGGCAACACAAGTGCAGAGGGGAGCGGATGGCTGCGTGTGCGATGTGTCGCTGGCTACGATGGCGGCTTACCGCAGAGCTTCGTGTTAGAAGCGCTCCATCCTACAACTGGCCGAATCCGGTTCAACAACACTGTCAGCGAGGCAGGTTAGGATTCAGTTAGTTCTTATTTCAAACGCAACAATTTACAAGCAAAAAAACATATTAGCTGGTCAGTTTTAAATCACAATTTCAGCCGTAGGGAGTCCGCTGCTGGATACGTATAGGTCATTGCCATAATTTACCAAAAGCGGCTCTCCAAAAACGGTCTAGGCGGCCAGACGCAGCCTAGATCCACCGTAGACCCACGGCTCTTATCAGCTCGTCTGTCCGCCTTATGAGTGGACACACAGAAACCTGATATTTTTCCTTTCCTAATAGTTAAATTTAGGTAATCATCAATACACCAACGAAAACCGCAGGCGGATAAGCCGTTTTTTAAATTAGCGTAGACCAACGTACATACAAACAGACAAACCTACAAACAGACAAAAATTCTAAAAACTAAGTTGTTGACCTCGGTAACATAAGTGAACAAAATGTACAAACTGTTTTTTGAAAAAACATTTAATGGACAAACACGGCTCGTCAACGAATTTATTATGTAATTAGCTGATGCCTGTGACTTCGTCCGCATTGAAAAAGATAAAAGTAGCTTTTCCTGTGTCCCTAAATTCGTTTAAGAGTTATGGAGACATACGATACCTACACTTACAGATTTATTATTAGTATTGATAGATATCTCATACAATTCCAATTGCCTTCAGATGGCCTGGCAACTTTCAACTTAGACCTCTCTCAGCTGTCTTCAAATGGGGACAGTGAAGGCGCCACCTTCAACCTGCTTATCTACGCTCGCAACTTAAAAGGCGAGTCCGAGAGAACGCTGCTTGAAAATATCGCATTCAACGACGCAGCCAGGAGAACTGGTAATTTTATTTTTACATTTCAAAGTTCATCTAGATTTCTAGGGTCAATTCTTATCTGGACATCGCGAAATTAGGACAACTTTCAATTTCGAATAGAGACAATATTATTTCTTAAAATAATTAGATATTTATTATACATTCAATACACATTTTTTTTATTCTTACTTTTATTCAAAAATCACTTTTATTTAATAGAATACAATATAGAACAGAATAGAATAATTTTATTTTATTAAAATTAAATACAAATACATACAATAGAAAGACAAACACAAACGTCATAAACCGGCTCCAACTGTTAAACTATCAGTAGTTTTGTTAGAAAATTATAAAAAGATTAAAAATATTTCTAATACATTTTTAATGAATAATTTTTTATCCTAATGTCGCACACAGGATCTCTATCGCCTTAGGCTCTATGTGTGTGACCTGACCTTTGATCTATTTTGTTTGAAGTATGTAAACAAAATACACAAGTAAAGAACTACGTAACAACAATAACAAGTAGTCGGAATAAAGCAATTCTTTTTTAAACTTACAAAATATGAAACTTATTTTAAATTTTTCTTTCAAAATTTTCTACTCGCGTGTCAATAATAATATCCAGATTAAAATGACACCGTTCGGTTCTACCATTAATCAACCAAAAACTTAGATGTAATTGACGTCTCAATTTTAATTTGATAACGTCCATTGGCCTGTCGGATGTAACCTTCAAGTTTCTCTCAGTAGAAATTAGATTGAATCCGCCATTAAAAGGGAAGTTTTAGATGATGTCCATTACTGTGTAATCTTATCAAAAGCAATTATGAAACAAAAGAAATTTCACAAAGGAACATGCTAATTAAATTTAATATTGATTTAATTTTCTATTTTTTATGGAAAACGTTCAATTCATTTTATTTTATAAACTGTAGGTAAAAGTTTTTTTTTCTCGTTTGCTTTCGTTTTGACTTAATGAACGAATCAATTAGCAAATTTTTTTCATTAATAAGTAAGTTTTTACTTCGTTTATTATTTGAAAATATAAAAATACTAGCTATTTCACACGACTTTATAAAATGTACCCTATATTGATCGCTAATAATATAGCATTCTATACGTGAAAGAATTTTTCAAATCGGTCCAGTCCACAAAAACGCGAAAATACAAATCTTCTCTCTTTACAACAATAGTATAGATAATATAGATCCGATCCAGTCTGAACATTTCCTCTCAGCCGGATGCCATTTTTCTTTTTCTTTAGAGTAAGTATAGCTTTCTCGGAGGTTTTTGCCAGTGCCTAGCTAGTTGACAGTGCCTAGCAGTTGACAGTGCCTAGCTAGTTTTTTCATACCGGTCATAAGATTTTTCTTTTACCAAACAAATATCGAGATCATCATTATCTATCAGCCAATAGACATCAATCGTTGAAAATTTCACTTCCACTCCACACTTCACGTCATACTCCTCCTAATGCTTCTAGTATGTACTAATTTTTGTCATTACTTAGTTTAGGGTAATGCTGTAGTACACTAGGGTGGTCCCAAAATATGCCTTGAATCTGACACTTTATTTTGCAAGATTTTTATGGCCAATCAATTTGATTTAGATGGTAAAGGAGCAATGGGCGGAGTCACCCTGGGACTAATTGTAGCGGCGGCCCTTGGAGCAACAGTTGCCGCTGGTGGATTGGCACTAGCTGCCCTATGCGCAAGAAAACGACGCTCCCGACCGCCCCACAAACACCCACCAGGTGATATGCTGGAACTCAGTGACGGTGGTCGACGATATGTGGTGGCTTACACCATCAAACCTTCACCAGAACTTAAAACGCCTGATCCACAACCTGATATCCTAAACGCCCCAGGTAATTCATTTCTATTAGCTCATGACCTATTATATTAGCATCCATATTGCGTAGCTATAGAAATTACCTCCTCACTATAGACCACTTATAGTCAATTGTGTATATATGGTGTTTGTTCTAAAATTCTAAAAACTAAGTTTTGACCTCGGTAACATAATAAGTACAAATGTACAAATTGTTTTGCAAAAAAATATTTATTGTACAGACACTGCTCGTTTACTATTTTACTATACGAAAGTATAGAAATTCTAATAAGTACCTAATAAGAAAATAATCAAATTTATTTCTAGTCTATTGACAAATTGAGCAGTACGAGTAATGTTGCTTCAAATTCGCTTTGATGTTTGTTCAAGCGTTGAGCTCTTTGCCCAAATTAACTGACTTGACTTTTTTATTGTTTAATAATACTTTGTTAAAGAAAATGTATCATTCATACATTTTCTATTATTTGAATAAATCCATTATTTTTGGTGCAGATTCAGAAAACCAAAATTCACACCCCATGGTAGACGAAACAGAAGAGTGGCCTAGCGTTAAGGAAGTAAGAGGTAATAATATATTTCCTATTTAAATACAAGAAACAGATTCAAGGTAGTATTATTATCATAAGTTTATTTTGTTTAGGAGATTGGAGCAAAGTTGGAGCTGTATTTTCTGCAGAAGATCTCGCCCTACTAGATTCTGCTGGACGTCCACAGCAGGTTAGTTTCGAAACTAAGACTTTTCGTATGAAACAGAATTTTGATGATTTTTACTTTTGTAAATTCGTATATAATCCGTCGAAAATATCTTGGCTCCTCGAAAGAATACAATAACGCTCGCTACGGTCGGCAATTCATTCAAATTACCAAATATATATGTATAGTCAAATACACGTAGAACATGCATAACTTGTCATCGTATTTTTTAACAGCTCACCCCTGCAAACGAAATCGTAACGGCGAGCAGACAAGAAGATGTCCTCAACCAGAACGTCTCTCAGCAAGTAGTGAATAATTTTAGGCCTAACTTTACAATGAGTAATAGTCCAACACTAGGTAGTCCAAACTTCGTTTGTCCCAATGGTAACGGGGATTTGACGTTTGAAAGTCAAATTTTAAGTATGAGCGGACCCACGCTCAGTTCCGGAAGCCTAGCGACCTCCACTTTGCACCGGACCAAAGGGAAAAACAGTGCAAGAAAACGTGAGCACGTTTTAGCGGAAAACTTACCTGGACCTGAAAGTTGTGTTTGAATGAAACTCAAACAAAAACTTAGTATTCTCTGCGCTTTATGTCTGGATTTGAGGTTTCGTTATCTTTATATACACTCGGTGACTTAGCTGAATTATACACACTTTTGTGGTTTTATATTGTGTACATAAGTATAATAATATGTAATTTATACAATAAGAACAGTGGTACTTATTCTGAATGTTGGTATAATAAGATGAAAAAGAAAAAACTAAAAGAATTTTGCCAAAAAAATGTTTTACGACAATATTTATTTGTAATATAAGAATTTAATATTGGGCTGTATTACGTCTTAATAAAAGCATTTACAATAACGTAATATCTTGATAAATTTAAATTCGTGGAACTGTATTAGAAGTAAAATAACTTCAAAGTCGGAATCTTTTAACTACATTTTATTAGTTATATAATTTTTTTAGTGACTCCTGGTTCTTCTGAAGTAGATACGAAAGTTTATATTTAATTGACATTTCTAAATATTGTTTTTAAAACTCCTTACTATTACTTTTTTACAAAATCTATTAAAAATTTTAAGAACAAAGACTATAAGCCGCCCATGGCTTACATTTCGCTCTTTCGTTCTTGTATAGACAAGAACTTTGTGCTTCCAAACTTTCAACCCATAAATTTGAATGAAAGCCTTATTGGCAGAGACAGTTAAGGTTTTACTAACAAGAAAGGCAAATGAGGAAAGGAAACAAATATTGAAAACTTCAACTTAAAATTGATTTTATAATATTTTTTGAGTTAAGCTCATAAATAATGCAGTGTTTTCATTGGTTTCTTGTTTAGCCTTACGTGATACAATATTTTCCTGCCAACCAGGGACTTCTGAGCAATGGTCCTTCTAAGTAGTCCACATTCTTTCCGGAATAACTGCAGACCCAGCCCAGGAAAATATACGAATGAGATCCCTATCGACCATACGGAAATCAATGGGGTATGGGAGATTTCTACACACTAAAAACCCACTGCGTTTCCTCGCGCTGTCTATGGGCGGGGGTCAAGGATCGTTGAGTCACATGACCTTGTGCCCCCGCCAGACTGTTTCTTACGAAATCAACAGTAAGATATTATCTTTGATTATATTTTTAAGTTAAACATTAAACAATTCTATCTGGGTTTGCATATATTACGTACAATGTATTATGTTATGTCTGTAGTGTAAACATTCCCTGTTTTCCAAGCGCCTAAGTAGCTATTAATATTAGGAAATAATTTATTAAGAAGCTTGTAATATATACTCCTGATTTAATTTAATAAAATGGGTTGTGTAAATGTACATAGCGAAGCTGTACCATATAATATAAAAATGTATAAGTTAGGTAATGTGCTTTTGTTGTTAAAATAGTTAAACTATCTTTATAAAGCTTCATTATATTTTTCCATTGAATATAATTTTAATGCTTTATTTGGCTTATTTGTATGTACCAACTATCTTATGTGAGTATTTGCGAAGGAATCTATTCTTGCAGATAAAAAAATATTCATTACTATAAATAGCTAAACGCGCGCGGCGCTTTTTTGTTATATACTTTTTGTCAACAGCGCAACTAATACAAATTTATTTTATAAAGAATTTTTTAAATAAAATTTTTTGCATGTTTCACGTCATCTGCCAAGTGTCCGCGAGGGTTAGATTTTTTTCATAATATTTTGTACCTTAAGCGCTTATAAAATAATTTAAATTGCATTGTTTATGCTTAGGCAATGAAATAATTATGATAATGAGAAAATATTTACTATGAAAAAATTTAAAAACTTTGCCGTGCCATCCTGCAATGTGCGCCGGCCCTAAATGAGCTTTTATGTAAAATTAAATGTAAATCTCTGCTTAATCCTTGAAAGGGATCTAGACTTGATGTTGTGCTTTTAATTATTAATGGCATTAACTTTTCAAGTGTTTCAACTGGTACATTTTTATATTTTAACTGTTTTCTTTGATTAATGCGTCCACACATTTCACAATGTTACTTAAATTATAACCACAACATTACTGTAAGGGCCTCTTTCACTAACTACAAGTAAAGTGTTGATTAGTTACTTTTTAATGTTACGAGTATCTTGTGTCAATTTCATTGAAATTACCATTGAGTAATGCTACTAGAAGATGGCGAAACTCGTACACGCTTTCTTAATGGTGACTTTAAATGGCGGTTAGCCATTAATTGTCACTTTACTCAGACATGGTGAAAGAGGCTAATAATATAAAAGATCATTTTATTTTTTATATTTAATATTTAATATACATAAATACTTGCTTTTGCTTTATATCAGATAGACTGTATTTTGAATTTTTTAATTGTTGACATGTTAAAATTGTTAACATATACCTGTAAATTTCCCTAGAATAAAATAAATAAATAAATACATAATAAATAGCCGCCAACCGCGTCTGTTTTAATTGAAAGTTATTTTAGAATCCTTCGCATATACGAGAAGCATATTTTTTAGAAAAGAAATCTAGATTAGCAATGTGTAACAATAAATTTATTGTAAATACCTACTACATACGTGTTTGTAATTAAAAAAAAAACATTTGTTCATTGCTGTGTTATAATTTCGTGTTGATTTTATGGTATAGAGTTTAATCGACGCTGTGTACATAAAATATCGTTTAAAACTGTTGTAGTTGTCAAATAAATAGTGCATAGTACTAATGATATGATATGGCAATTTTATATTTAATAAATAAATAATGGTTTATAAAGATTGCTCGATTTTTATTTCACAAAAATATAACTCGACACTTTGATCCAACCTTGATTCCGTCGCGAGCCCCGTGCAAATATGACTCCAATTTATATTTCAGTTTGGCTTCAATTTTTCAACTTTTGCCTACACACATAAAAGTCAGCTATAGAATATCGATTCGGCTTACCCTGTTAATGAACGCCTGTGCTTTATTCAAGCTATTAACAAACTACCTTCTGCCCGCGACTTCGCCCGCTTAACTAGTTCGGTATTATATTTCAACCGAACTACTGCTACTGAAAAGTTGCACTAGTTCGGTCAACCGCACTAAACACCGGACTACTGCTACTAGAGGAATTATATACTTTCTCAAGAACCACTCTATCCATTGGTGAAAACAACATGAAAATCGGTGCAGTAGTTTTAGACTTTATCGCGAACAAATAGACAGACAGACGCGGTGGAGAACTTTTATAATATGTAAGGATTTTGTATGGTCCTCTTGTATTCACCGGATATCGACCTGGGACACCTCGCTCCGGAGGCCCGTGGCATTTTGCCCGTTCTGCTACCCTATTGTCTAAGCCATAGCGTAAGACACATTACATGAAGTGATTATTTCATATTTCATACATGGCCGGTAGTCATACCACTGGCCAATATTACAGTAATTGTGCATTCATACACCTTATGATTTTCAACAAATCATGTGAGCCTAAAATACTGTCATACAACCATCGTATGATCCATCAATGATTCATCGAGTAGAAAGGTATTGCATCTTGCCATCCTTCCTTAAGTAAGTTGTGTCCTCAGTCTGTCACCTTTTTCTGTAAAATAATCAGGGCTAGTAACAGTAAGGGCCGAACTTAATTTTTAATTGTACCAGCTATAAAACCCCCAAGTTCCACTGTCGTCATGGCTACGCCACCGTCATCACAGCCATAAAGATGCTAGATATTTTCTCAGGTGTTATATTTTTTCATTTTTCAACTCGGACGAAGTCGCCGGCATCAGCTAGTTTTTAAACTCTTGTGAGCCTTTCCATGATTTCACTCCTTTGGCCCAGACAGCGCTGATCTCAAAGAGGTATAAAAATACGAATGCAATAATATGAGGAAAACACCAAGGCAATATCAATACAAAATATATTATTACATGTATCAATTTCATCAATGTATCAATGTACATAAATCATTATCAAATTTATCAATGATCATTTTACATTATTATGAATGTACAATGGTACAAGTTTCATCATTACATTTCATTTTATTATCGTACTATCGTAAAGGAATTGCTACATTTGAAACCTTTAAACATCTTACCCTAGAGCGATGGATGTATCTACTAATAAAGTAGGGGGATTTTACAGGACAGGTGAAGGGGGTGCCCTCGCGTTCACCCCAACTCGTCTCGGTCCAGGTTAAGTATATCGGATTAGCTAGTTACTTCGCCACCGCAAAATTGAACTTTGAATTCTCAACATGCTTCAATAACTATCTTGTTTGTCTACTTAACTTTAGTTTAATCGAACCTTGTAACTCTGTTTAATTGTCCCTTTTATCTCAAGAGCAATCAAACTTCTTAACATATCTTTTGTTATACCAACTTACTTCAATAGTCAATTATTAAGAAAAATATTAAGTTTCAGCATTGAACATCAGTAATTTGGCTCTTTTCAGAAGCTAATTTGGTGCTGAAAAACAAACTTTCATAATAACTTTCACTTTAATTGAAAAGGATTATTACTTTTAAATAAAAATAGTTTAGTACCATCTCATAGTATCATAAGTATTGTATTTTTTTTATGTGCGGTCATTAAACAGGCTAACGGTGCATTTGATGGTAGATGGCTATCGTCACCTGTAACGAGCAACGCCACAGGGGTTGCAAGTCCACTGCAGACCATTTTAAGATTAATAATAAAAAGATTAGGAAGGGGTTGGCGAAGTATTTTTAAGTTATTTAAATACCAATACGACAAATAATTACGACGCTCCACATTGGCACCATATCCAAGTAATGTATAATTTATCATTCTTGTCTTGTCTTGTCAGTTCTTCATGATATGTATTGTAATACAATATCATGAAGAGCCGACAAGACTTTCTTTATTAAGCACTAACTGGTCGCGTTCTCTGTAGCCTATAGCCTTCCTCGATAAATGGGACTATCCAACACAAAAATATTTTTTTCAATTCGAACGAGGGGCTCTAGCCAAGAGCAACCGCATTGCTTTCTACAGTCGTAAACGCTACGCTTAGGCTACGCTAAGCTGGGAGGAAAGCTTTGTGATTGGCCAAAAATTGTATGTGGGCGTTACAACAACCAATCACCGGGCTTTATTTCTTTCTTTTCGTAAGTACGCAAAGGGAGCGTTTGCATTGGTGTTCTCTTGGCTAGGGCCCCAGTAGTAGCGCGTACAACCAAACAAACAAACCCGTGGATACCCGGTAGCCTGAGGGACGTTGCAAGGTTATGCAGGACTCCTACCAGCTAAACTCAACGAATTTCTAGCGCCGTATATAGGCAACCATCAATATCCACCACGGCTATCCAGCGCGGGGAGGGCTACACTCCTTGTCGGAACCTCGGCGTACCGGGAAGAGGAGGTACGCCGGCCATCTAAGGGGACCTCACGACGAGCGATAATCTCCCCTAAGACTAACTCCCACGTAGATAAAACGATTTTGATTCCTATTAATAACACAAACTTATTTCGTTTCCATTGAGATTCAAAATGAGTTTTGTCTTAGTACAACGACATTACAAATTAAGTAACTGTGATTAATTACTATTCAACAACAGCGCGGTTTATTCGCAGAAAAGGGAGTGTGTAAATAATAAATTACAAACACAATGAAGCTTCGTCCTGTACTCGCGAATATTTTAGCTGAAGTTAGTTTGTCGCCGCGAGGTAGCGACGAAATCGCGCTGTAGAGGCTCAAATAAAATTAGAGTGTGTGAGAAATAGGCTTATTCCTTGTGATTACGCCTCTCAGTCTACCGTTAACGACTCACTGGCGGGGGCTTTATTTAATCAGCTCCGCTTAAAAAGGCGTCGAGTGTCTCAAATGCATTTTGAGATTTTAAAAGGAAGCGTTGGTCTCTCTAAATCAGGGTTTCTCAAAGTAGGGTAAGCGTACCACTTGGATTACGCCAATTAATCGTTGGGAGTAGGTACGCGACAAAGCATAGGTAATGGCGTAAAGTTAAAGCTGAATTAAGATTAGCTATTAAAATTGTGCATCACACACAAATTAAGTATTGCTCTTTTGTAGATATCCACTTCTGTTCTGAAATTCCCGGGTTCAATCACCGACAGGGGCCAACTTTGGAAATGAACTTTTCAAAGTTAGCTCTAGTCTAGATCTGGTCTAGATCTGACAGTACATGTGCTGGTTTCAGCGAGTTCGGTGAGTAAGGGATACCCGAGCCCATTTCCCTATCGTATTGTTAGTCGACAGCGCACTTGCAGCGCCACTGTAGCCACGGTTTTTTAGCCTGTCTTAATCTGAACATTAAAAAAAGTTTTTTTATTAAGGGGTTCGCCGTGGTCCAAAAAGCCTAATAGGGGTACATGGAGCCATTAGTTTGAGAGACCGTGCTCTAAATTGAAGGGAGATTTATTTAAAAAAACTCTGTTGAATGCGCACTTTACTCCGGGTAAAAGAAAAGCGAAATTTCTTCCATGTTTTAAACTAAATATTCAAGCTCAATGCATCCCACGGCGACATTTAAAATAACCTGCTCCAAAACGCTAATGAAAATATGTAAATGTCACCGCCACCCATCCGACCAAAGGCCTGAATAACAAGTTCTTTGCTCTCTCACATTGTGTATACGTCGTGGAAACTTTTTCGTCCTCACGAAATTAGTTTCCAAGTTGGCCTTCAATTTGCACTTCAGTGAAGCGCGACACAACTTTGAATACAAATTTTACTTAAAACCAACTCAATCTAAAGTTGGCAGTATATGCCAATCACCTGTTGGTGGTGCTGAATCTGGGTCAAGTGACCTTTTTTATGTTAAGTCGACAGATAGGCTACTGTTGCCTATAGCACAAGTAACGCCATATGTGTTGCAAGTAAGCTATACTAGGATTAAAAGGATAAGAGGTTAGGGTGGAATAGAGAAAGGTGTCTGGCACTCAACACATTATGTTATTACACTATGAGCTTCTGTATGGAGGTGGTTAGTACCGTTTAACTATGATTGCGAAAAGCAGTGTGCCCTGCTAAGACTTCTTTTCATCCAGTAGACAGGAAGCTCTATGAAGGACGCTTCTAATTCGGATCATCTACTATAATGGGTTAGGAATTCAAAGAAGAGAACGTTAAACGAGGAAGAGTTAACTGGAAAGGGCGTCGAACGAGGAATTATTTTTATTCATAACTAGCTGGTGCCTGCGACTTTGTCCGCGTTAAAAAAGAAAAAAGTAGCCTATGCTGTGTCTCGTACGTCTAAATGTTTATCTACCAAGTTTCATGAAAATAGAAAGAAAGAAAGAAAGAAAGAAAGAAAGACATTTATTCACTGCACGAAGGACATTACATAAGAAACAGAAACAACAAAAAAAAAATGACACAATGAAATTAATGAAAAAGGCGGTAAGACGTGTGTGTCCTCGCGGCAGTGAATCGGATACTGGCTCAGCATTGTGCTGAGACGCTAGACAAGCATCTGCAGCGCTGATTTTCAGCCAGCACCGTGTGACTCACGCGATCATCAGTTAATTCGTTTAAGAGTTATGTAGGAACATACATACATACAATACCTACACTTAGATTTATTATTATTAGTATTGAAAAAACTGCACCCATACGATGCCGGGGCTGGGGGTAAATAATATAATTAGCGACCAGATGTGATGAAGAAAAGTTAAAATTACTGTCCAAAACTGGTTTACATAAAGTCACCCTTATTTACTTCCCTTCATTTTTGTACGAAAACACCGGAAATTGGTTCCAATATTCGATTATCAATACCCAAAAAAGTTCGCTCAATTTACGGACGAAATACTAAAATGCCCAAGGCAGTTAACTGCCTGATAAAGAAGTTCTAATATGAAATATTTCCCGTAATTTTTACTTTATACAAATACATATGTATCATTTTTGATAACCATTACAATTTCCTGGCATTCCTTATCGCTGCCTGCGGGATTTGTCTGGTTATTTTAGAGTTGTAACCCAATCAATCATCGATATATACTAATAATAAATCTGTAAGTGTAAATGTATTATATGTATGTTCCTCCATAACTCTTAAACGAATTAACTGATTTTCACGAAACTTGGTAGATAAACATTTAGACGTATAGGACACAAGATAGGCTACTTTTTATTTTTCAACGCGGACGAAGTCGAAGGCACCAGCTAGTATAAAATAAGATTTGATTTGTGTAAAATTTTTGTTCAATTTCTTTAGATAATATAAAACAAGTTGCTTTCCCGCCGTCTGTCCCTCTGTATATACGCTTAGATCTTTTAAACTACGCAATGGATTTTAATGCTGTTTTCATTAATGGAAAGAAGGATAAACGAGGAAGGTTTTCGTGTTAATTTCAAAAAATATTGCACCCGTGCGAAGCCGGGAGCTAGTTCGGTAGTATCTAAATACTCGATTCACGTCTAGGGTGGCTAGAACGTCGTAAACTGGAAAATCGAGACATATTTAAAAGCAGCTTTGTAAACTCCCTGATTCGTATTTCAATGCAAACAGTTCTGATAATTATACATCTGCTTAATTGATTGTTCATTACCTTAACAGTGTGTTAATTATAGTGCTGCGCATTTACAATACCTACTGTCAATAACGAATTATATTCTAACTAACTAATACAACAAATGCGTAAGTGAGTTTGTTTTTTACGCTTTCAAGCCTTAGCCTTAAATGGTCTCTGGCATTCCTTACTCACTCACCAAAACACAAAAGCACACATGCTGTCTTTTGTAAAGGTACTGCTGCCAAACGGGCTGCCTAAGGTACTGCGTCTAGTTCACTAAATAAACTAGTGGCAGCATGTCCTGCCACTAGTTTATTTTTTATTATTATTAGAGATGGATTTGCTCTTGGCTAACATCCAACTGTGTAGCAAAGATGAGGCCTACGATGGAGCGAGCTCACCCAGAAAATTTGGGTTATATGTGCTCGGAAATACAGACGCCGCGCCGGCAGGGAGTTCCAAACCTTGGCAGTGCGTATCCAAATTCAAATCCAGACCAAAGCCAACTTTGAAAAGATCATAGTCAATTTCACATCAATTTAACACATTGAAGTTTATGACATCCCGTTTTTGCGTCGAGGGTTATGTGAAAATTTAATATGATTTAAAGTTCTATGTGCCTGACTTCATATGCAAACCACTTTGAAACCTAGAGGTCGCCTAACACGATCGACGCGGCTTCGCCACTCTTAGGTCAAGATTGTTTTCAGAGGCCAGGCTTTGAGAGCTTAAGTTTAGTAAACCGCTTCACGGAACGAGCTAGCTCAAACAAAGGGTAGCCAGGCTCTCCATTGTGACGTCACCACTGTAAACTCGCTCAAATGCAGGTAAACTATAGTCCTGCCACGACTTTGTTGGACGCATCTCTAACGCTCTGCTTACTGCTTAGCCAAGTATTAACTAAGCAAAAGTTTTGGCAGGTTTGGGATTTAATTAATCATCTTTGGGTAGTTTCGTAACACTGTTAAAGTGCTTTGCGGTTTTATGGCATATACTGATCTCGCATTTTGAAATGTTAGTCAAGATTTGAATTGGCAGTTGTAACCACTCGCTAAAAACCACTGTAAAATGGTAGCACTTATATTGTTGTTTTTGAAATATATGCTAGATTATATTTAAAGAGTTGTCAGACTCTTTAAATAAAATCTATTTCTTTGGCCTATTTTTTTAATTTTTTAATGTTAATGTCCATAGACAGGCTAACGTTCCACCTGATAGTAGGTGGCTACCGTTGCCTATAACAGAAGCATCGCCACAGTTTCTGCAAGTGCGCTGCTGAACATAGTAGGCACTCACCGAAGCACAACAGCACACATGCTGTTATTTAACTATGATTCCTGTAATAGGTAAACACATCCCCTGTGTTTACTATGAAAAGTTCATTTAAAATGTTAGCCTGAGGGGGAATCGAACCCAAAACCCTTAAGATAGAGCTTTAAAGCCAAAATCGACCAAGGAAGTCGCATAATTACTGCCGTATAATTTTAAAATAATTTTAAAATAAAATTGAATAAAAAAATAGTTTGACCTGTTTTTACCTGAACATATTGGATAAATGGATCCTAGTTTACATTTATAAGTTTGAGTGAATTTTGCGGGTAACCACCACATGGGACGCGCCGTTGCCAGCCACCTCTGTGAATATTTAAGAAGTGTTTCAGGGGTCATTTAATGCTGAGCGCTCGACGCATGAAAATCGCTTTTAAATGGACCCCTTTCATGCTAATATGTTAACTGCCGTGTTTTTAACTTTTAGCTCAGAGGACTTTTCACTTTAGTCAAATCAAAGTTCAATTTGAACGAGTGGCGTTTCGTTTCACCACAGACAAATTCGCTGCCGACCAATAGGGAAATAGGTTCTGACATCTCTTACTCACGCACAGAACCACAACAGTACATGTACTATTATTTCACGGTGGGCTTCTATAAGTGTGTGGTCACTGATAATGATGATTGCAAAACGCTGTGTCCTGTATTTTCCTATGTTCTGTGGATGCAGCTGTGAATGTGAAGTGTAATCTGTAAGGCTTACTTTGACTAAAATGCTACTTTTACCTTGCATCTTGGCTAGAGCCACGGTCGTCAAAAACGAAGCTATATACATTTTTACATACAATGACCTGCACAAAGGTGTAAAAAATGTAGAATGGCTGTATTATGTGTTATCTATACATACATGTTCATTATACAAAGAAGAATTTTGTGGCAAAATAGAAGGTAAGGCCTCGGAAAACTTACTAAGGCCTTATCTCTAATTGGACCGGTTTTATTCCGCAAGGAGCGTTTCGGGTTGGATACGATAATCAGAGAATCAGATAAACGAACAGACCGAGGCCAGCAAACACTTGTTTGATTTAAAGGCTTTAACGGGAAGTATCGAACGTGGCTTAGTTCGATCCGCAGCTTAGTTCGAGTCTCGTTCGTTCACAGGCAAAATATTTTGCTAAACAAACCGTTTCTAAATACCCCATAATAAAGAACCAACAAACGCTCTGATGAAAAACAGGGACCTTAAAACATTTCTTAATTATCACCTTTTAAATAGGCTTATCTATCTAATGTTATCAATATTTTAACTTAAAAAATGACAGGTTTCAATAAATAAACATCATTGAAAGTCGAAATATTATTCATAATTTCACTCACATTTCATATTATGTTAAAATCGGAGATGCGATTTTATGAGATGTTCGTTTCTTCGTATTGGAAAATAGTCATTATATAATATGCGATGTAACATTTATTAGTGGCACTGCATTTCGAAGTCATAAATTGGGCAGCGGTAACGTTACGTAATGACGCGACTTTTTATGGCGATAACATAATAACAAAAAGAAAAAAAACAATAATAATAATAATATTTGCGCGGAATCCCCATTATTTTATCAATTAAATACTACAGCAAGTTAAGCCAAAGCAAAAGTTATGAAAGAAAATGTGGACTGGGTAGTGAACTCTAGTATTCCGATTCAAGAATTTGGTATTTAATCGTCGAGTTTGAGGAAATCCTAAAGCGTACACTTGATGTTTATTCATGCTGATCTTCTGTGGGAATATAATGGCCGTCCAGAGACTACGAAACCCTGTATGTTCCTACGCTACCACTATGCTCTTTTTCTATACAAATAATGTAAAGAGATAAAATTTATATATGTTTGTTTGTATTATATGTAAGAGTAAGTAAGCTTCGAAACTGCTCATCTGAATTTAAAAAAATCCAACGCTCCAAGCGTCGAATTGTCAGCCGACAAAAAGATTGTCAGCCGTCAATGATGTCAGGCGTTATATCTTTAATTTTTCGACGTGGATGAAGTGGTAATATCTAATACACCCACTAGTATTAGATAAACAATAGTAATAATAAATATGTAAGGGATGGTATTGTATGTATGTAAGTTCCTCCATAACTCTTAAACGAATTAACCAATTTTCATGAAACTTGGTAGATAACCATTTAGACGTACAGGATACAGGATAGGCAACATTCTGCGAACAATACGAACCATTCGAGGATACGAAGTCGCGGGTGCCAGCTAGTAAGTTAAATAAAAAAGTAATAAATGTTATTGCTTCAATGTATTGTCTAATAATGTGTCATATTAAATGTGTTATTGCATTTTTATATCAATGTGCATTACCGCTCATCAGTAAATCACCCGCTGCGAGGCGGGCAGAGAGCACCGTCGTAATGTCTGCGGAGGCCAACAGATGGTCTCACTTCCCAGGGCCATTACCCTTTTGTCTTATATCCGCTTACACCCACAACATAACGAACCCTATTCGGCGAGCATCAAAGTTCATTGTTCCGCGAAACGACCGCAATCAACCATCAACGAGTGTATTATTGAGCTAGAAAATGTTTCGCTACTCAAAATTGCACAATCTTTTTCAAATAACGCGAAACGTATAATCACACTTGGATGGAGTTTTATAACTGCATGGACATTTCTTAACTGTTCTGAACAGTTCCCATTGCGAACTGCCCCTTCGCTGTTTAATGGATTGTTACCTGTACTGTACATTGGTTTAAAATTTGTTATTACTGAGCGTCCACTTCATTAAGAAAATAACAAAAATGATAATACAAAAAATGCAAAACCAAAAGTTGTTTGAGCTTCCAGATTAATTGAATCATTATTCTGAATACATTTCATTGTTATATTTAGTGCAGAAAATAATACTTATATGTAAAAGTAGCAAGCAATAGGTAAAATTATTAAAAAAAATTAATATCAATAGATAAAATGTTATAAATGTGGTACATTCATCCTATTTATCTGTATGTCTGTATCTTATCTTTTCACGCCGTAACTACTCAATCGATCTTCATCCAGAAAAATAGTACTGTTCCCAAGGGATCATCTAAAATAAAATAAAAAACTAACGCCTGGTCAGAGTGATAAAGCAACAACAGGTTAAGAGTTATATACATATATTATTAGTTTTATTTTTAACACGAACGAAGTCACCGGCACCAGCTAATAGATTGCTATATTTTATACGTGGTCCTTGTAAAATATGTATTGAGTGAAACACCCTATAACAGCTGTTAAGATAGTGGTACTAACATTCAGAAAACCATTTACGAGACTAACCCTCTAAATCGGCCCCAATATGATGTAGATATCACTCGAAATTGGCCTAATCTTCTGTTATTGGAGTTTAGTTTCAACGCTGATAAGAATTTCTCCATAAAAACAAAAAGTTGGGGAGATGAAAGAGACTTATTGTCATAGTAACTTTGTATAAGCAGATAAATTGTGGTTGTTCCGCATCAGTATACATTTCTCTCGGGGGAAAATAGTGAATTCGAAGTTTTTTGCTAAACTACTTTGTTGGCATGCCACTTTGGCGAATAAATATTTGCGGGGCCCTCCCAATCGCTAATCTAAATAAAAACCATGTTTCTTTTTTGTAAAATTAATTATTAAAGTTCCTACACTATTCAATCTTGTTCATCATAAAGTGCCTCTTTTTTGTGAAGGTTGGTAACCATCGTGGCTATCTTAACCTTGGACCTAAATCGTCATGTCTCGAGACCAAGGTCTACAATCAGTCTCCGCGCTGGATAGCCGTGGCGGGGCACCGAAGTCATGTCATAACGTCCCCACGAACCCACCCATCATCGCCCACGCTAGAAAGAAAATCGGGATTCGGTATAACCCCTACACTGCCGGGTATGAAAGACAACTTCCGAATGTTAAAAAAATATATAAAAAATGGTCTCTGCCAGTATGACGTATGTTGCCGAAACGTGACCTGTCGCAGCAGGACTGGTTCACAAGCTAAAAATTGGTCACAACATACTTTTCTCGGAGTTTCCTTAGAACTCCTTAGAACGGAGATTAGAAATTCTGAAATTCGCCGAAGAATCAAAAGTTGTCGACATAACAGGGTAAGAAGAACGGATTTTAATGCGGTTTCTTACCATCAGTTAGATAATTTTTCAGCGAATTTTTATGTATATAATAAAACCTAATTATTATTTTTTCCTGGACGTAAGCGGATCACTAGTATGTGTATGATACAACAACGCCGTGGGCTCACATACAAAACTCTCCGCTCCCACAAATTTTCTCCACAGAAATCTCGTCAATTTGTAATTTGCAAGAATAGACGCAATTTTACCCCACATGTTTAGGTAATCGCAAGTTATTTGAACGTTAAAGTATTTCTTGAGTTTAAACTGCTCGTAGGCAAGTCTGAAGCGAGCGAGGCACAGGGGAAATGATTACCATATTCAACGCATTTCTACGGCATGCCGGCTGTAGGCTTCTTAGGAAATTATTTGTCATATTAATGTCACTCAGGCCCGGGTTCCCCGGTCGGATGTTAATTTATTGCCAGAGGCATTCGAAACTATGTAGTTCCATCTCAATACAATATGATTATATAGGTACTTATTTATAATTGATAAATGTATTTGAATCTACTCGATTCCCTCTATAAGTCGTTGTACAAGATTAAGACAAGGACTGACCTCAGACCGAACAAAATTTTGAGCATGCCGCGACGTGCTGAGGCATGCCGTGAAATTCTGAAGCGTGCCTTGCCGTCCCAATACGTCAGTCAGCACCGGCCCTTAGCTGACACGTTTGGAGAGCGAGTTTGTTAGCAATTACTCGAGATCACGTGGACTGAACCTTTCACTCCTCTGTCACATTTGCGCCATAAAAGAAACGCAGCGGCGGTACTTTTTCAATTTTAATTAAACCGCAGTTGCCTCGCCAAACAAAACTAGAAGCCAACAAATCAATTTTGCGTCGGGAAATTACTTTGTAAAGTTGAAAAGGGTTGCGCGATACGGCAGCAAATTGAAATTCTTTTGTATGCTCCGCCTTTACATGTCCGAAATGTTACCTGACACTTTAAGCCATAACTGGGCAAAAAAAATTGTTTTTCCATAAATTGTTCCGTCTTTTAGTCAATAGCATAAATTGTCAGCTACACTAAGACATATTATTAAACAAAATCCCCAGCTGGGTCTGTCTGTCTGTATGCCTGTTTGTTTACGATCGATTCAATGTAAAAATTACATAAGAAGGAAGTAAATATCCAAAACATTAAAACAGAGTTTAAAGGAAAAGAGTAGTCTCATTTTTGTTTGCTAATTCCTTTCCATTGATATATAATTAATTATAATAATAATAATTTGAAGCTATTAAGGGAGCGCTCGCGAAGAGCAAAAAGTTTTAAAGCTCCGAACTTCATTAACAAAATAAGCAATCTGGCTAAAAGCATGAGCCCATCGAGGTAAAAAGCAATTTGAAAGTTATAGAGTGTTCTTGACGATTATTTACGTATTATAGAGGAGTTAAAACCTCAAATATATAATTGCGATAGCTAAATTCGAAATCTGAAAATCGAGTTCTCATTTATTTATTACTAGCTGGCGCCTGCGAGTCTGTCTGCCTTGAAAAAGAAAAAGTAGCCTATCCTATGTCATGTACGTCTAAATGTTTATAAAAATCAGTTAATTCGTTTAAGAGTTATGTACATTGACAGGCTCTGTGGTTATGGAGGAACATACATCAAGTGGATCGTCAGCCTGTCTGTAAACCTTGACACAAAAAAAGAGATCGTCACTGTCATATTTTTTTTTATAATATAAAGGTATAAAACAGATAAAATTAACAACTGATGGTTTCCAGCGAATTTAACTATGTAGTCAAATATTCTTCTGGAGGCGATCTGCTAAACTTTTCCCCTGCGAGTTTCTACACTACGGTTTTGGTTTCAAACAGAACACTCTAAGCCTCTTTATATGCAAGCTGTTGTTATTCAAATTTGTAATTCAAAATTAAATAATTATATAAGCCCATGGTAAGCCCAATCAATTTACAATCCCACCACACAATACTGAGTAGAATTTGAAGGCAGGTTAAATAGGTAGGTTTATAAAAAATAATTTATATCTAACTAGTAGATTATTCCATTTCATTCTATTGGTTATTCTAACTAATAAATAAATCACGGAACGCACAATTTCTCTAAAATTATTCGCCAACTTTCCCGCAAATGTTTTCAATAAAATCTCCCCACTGTCACGTAGTTGTACGTCTATTTTATTGTGTCACGACAATCACTTTGTGACACTGTCATGCGGTTGAAAAGTGACTCTTTGGAAAAATGCCTATTTTTCGTTAGCCAACTAACGAATACACAATTTTAATTGAAACTCTTGTTTGCTATTTTCCCCTGAAAAAAAAAATGGTGGGTATATGAATTCGTAAAAAGCAACCATTTTTATGATATTACTTAAAAGTCTGTATAAAGGTCTCAACTCAAGTTTTCTCTATTCAATTAGCTTTTACTTTTACGCGACTTCGCCGGCGTAACTTTATAAAATGTAACCTTATTTATCATCAATACTAATAATAAAACTGACGCGGACGAAGTCGCGGACGCCAGCTAGTATAAAAATATAAATAAAATATAAAATATAATATATTGCTCATTTGCTCAATGAAAAAATTCCATTAGTTATTATTAGTTATTGACAATAAATATTCTATTAGTGAAAGATTTTTTTTAAATTGTCCAGTAGTTTTTGAGTTTTTTCATTGCAAACATATAAATATTCTCCCTTTATAATATATATAGATTTACCAAGCACATACGAAAGTTAGGAATCAACATTTATGTTATCCGACTTCTTGGTTCACTCAATTTGATGAAATTTTGCTTTGAACACGAACTGTTAATATACATTAACGAGGTTCATAAAGTTTATCGCAAAAACAGTCGTGAATAATGAAAACGAGTAATTAAGCAGTGAAGAGCCAGCAAATTTGTACACTTCTTGCAGTAAAGTCTCATCACTACTTACGGTAAAAGCTCCCACTCGACAAACAACGGCTCTGCAAACAATTGTTGCGTGTTTACTCATTATACTGTGTACGCAATTAGACTAACCACTTGATGTATTCTTAAATACTGTGTGTGTCGACATTTAACTGCGTCACAATCTACCTTTTCACTCATTTGATTGTGTTTTAGTCGTACGCCATTATAAAAAGTAACTAACTTTTGATCGCGACTTTTCCATGTAACTTTTTTTTTTGTGTTGAAACATTCAATCTTTATTGCTTACTAGCTTTTGCACGCGACTTCGTCGGCGTAACTTTAACGTTACTTGCTGATTACGTAGCTTTCGGTAGGTGATTTTTTTTTTAATCGGTCGAGTAGTTTTTGAGTTTATTCATTATAAACATACAATCCTCTCTTTATAATATTAGTATAGATAGACTAAATTTTACCCGTGTCTTTTTTCACGCGCCTTTTTTTTTGTTTTAATACATTCAATCTTTATTGCTCATATATTTTTGTTATAAATACATTTATTTTTGATGATCCGATCGTAAACAAGTAAATAAGATTCTAAAATAATATAATAGCTTAATTGTTGTTTCTCTTTTCAAGTAAGATTTCTAATTATTTTAGAAATTGTCAAGATTTGTATAGTAGAAAATGCAAAATTACTCTTTACAAAACAACGCAATTTAGTCTTTATTTCTAATCCATAAATGACATAAAAAATAAGTAACTGATAAGTAGACAAACAGAGAAATGAAGTAGGTCTGTCGAATGGAACTTTTCAGAATTAAATTTCTTAATAACAGTGGGGGAGTGGCTGCTATTAATTACCGTATAATCCAAACACTTAGTACTCATTAAACTTTTTCTCGGGCAAAATTATTTTCTTCATCCTTTATTACAGCGTTCGGCCGAACCAACTCGCAAGGGCTCTTAATATAACTTAATCTTCTAAAAAAATAACATTTTCATCAACTGTGCTTAAACAGATTTGAGGGAACTCTCCTCGTAAAATCATGACCTGGTAAATTTCATTTCGTCAAACGTTTTTATTTAGCTTTTTAAATCTCATTCGAAACGAGCTCGCTGTAAAGCTGGCCTCATCAAACTGACGGCATACTGCGAACGTGTATATAACGATAAAATTTTCAAATCTCACACTTTTATTAACAATCTCATCTTTGTGAGTTTCGAGCTGCCATTACTTCTTTTTACTGCGTCATTGAGTCGCGAAGTCGAATTCAAATTAAACTCACGCACGACGCTCTCAACTCAAATGTTGAATGCTCTTAACTGTCTTAAACTTAAGTGAACCAAAATTAAATATTATATTAAAAGTAATATCAGGCTGCTTTTGGCCGGTCATATTAGAAAATTATGGGGGAGGCCTATGTCCAGCAGTGGATGTCCTGCCCTGCGTCTGAGACTGTGGTCTGAGATGATAAACAAGTCATGTTATAAATTGTTTCCAAATATGTATTTTAAATTAAAATTTAGAAAATGAATCAATAATCCATAACGAATTAAAACTTGTAATAATATTTTCCTGCATTATTAAAAAAAAATGAATAAAAGCTAAAAGGATTTTAAGGCAAACAAAAAAATTGATTGGAAGACTGCAAACACACTAAGTAATATGAGCTCCATAGATGACGCAAATACACGTGGTATAGATATTTTTTATGTTCATTTTGAGACAAGATCTTTGACCACACACTTGTATACTATATATTTTATGAACTTTTTTTGGAAAGTTAAATGTACTTTGTACAATTAAAAATATTATTCAAATCTGTTCACGAGAAACTGAAATGTTCTCACGCTTCTAAATAGTAGAAATCTTTAGTACAATGTTATCTTGTCGGAAACCGCAGAAGCCGTGCTAACAAGCTTCCTGTGCCGAATGGAACAAGTTGGGGCAAGTCAGCCGAACTTACAAATGGGGCCGAACTGTATTCTGTCTAAAGCTGTCCACTTACCGTGCGCTCGAGGTTTGCAGCCAACTATATGTATAACCTGTCTACCGTACACCTTTGAAACAACCGCCGCCATTCAACACAAATTTACTAAGTGCTTTTTGCTGTATTGTCACTACACTAACGTTATGGGTAAAGCTCTCTTTTAAAAGCTCTTCGCGGTTGTGTTTCTTTCTAAGTAGCAGTCATGAGTGATTCAGTTGTTGTATACAAGTTTTGTGGCATAATTATTCTTGTATTTATTTTCTTTCATAGTTTGAGTGCCACAAGTAGCGAAGCATGATCCAAGCTACTGGTGGTTAAGGCTGCAGAGTGATGTTGGCGTTAGCCTAGCCAGCAATGGCTAGGCTGCCCTGGAGTGGATCGGAGTTGTTGTCTCGGCAGAGCCCGGTCCACCCCGCTCAAAGGGCAAGGAGGCACCGGGGAGTTTTAGTGGGTAGGGGCCAGTTCTGCTGGTCGACCCCCACATACCCCTGCCGTGCAGCGGCAGGAAGTCAGTAAACGGATCTCTCCTCGTCAAAAAAAAAACAAAAAAAAGGGCTGTACAGTGAGAAACCTCCTGACCGTCTTCTGTACCTACTTGACCATTATAAATATCTATAAATACCTTCTTTACACATTCCACACAACACCATCTAGTTCCGCAGTAAGCAACTAGCACTTGTATTATGGATACCAGACATTTGATATATGGTACTACGAGTACATAGATTACTTTTTTTTGTAAATACATACATATTATAAATACAAAACATCCATGACTCAGGTACAAAGGTAAAATGTTAACACATAATTATACATTTGCCCCTAGTGGGATTCGAACCCGCGACCGTTTGGTTCACTGCATTAATAATATGTCTTATGTCCTTTTCAATACTAAACGCTACGACTCCTATAATTTTGCATAGGTCTAAAGTCTCTATGAAAACATCCCTATGGACATTCTAAAAGAACCACCTGTTATTCCATTTTATGCTAAAGTGATGATACAGAAAAATTTCCACGAGAACTTAAATTAAAAAACTTAAAACATTTTTGCATGATTTGACGAGCTCCATGGTTGAGAGGTTAAGATGTTTGCTTTAGCGTTCTGCCTCAGGTGCCCGGGTTCCATCCCAGTTATTGGGTCCGTCTAACGGAAGTACCTAACTACAGAAGACGACCGTATAATAACAGTATGTGTGCTGTTGTATTTCGATGAGTAAATCTTCCTGCCACCAAGTAAACCGTGACCTTGACCATCAGCCTATCCCTAATATAAAAAAGCTATTTTAAAATAAAATTGCAACTCAGGCGAAGCCGGGAACGGTTCGCTATTGATTATAAAAACCTAAATATATATTTTATTACATTGATGACCTTTTACTAAATAAATTAATATTAGGTTAATTAAGAAAGTAACTTGGTATAGAAGTATTCGTTAAGGAAGTGAAACATGTCCCAACGTTCATCAGGCAGTGCCTAAATGGAAGCGATGATTACTACCGGACGTCGGTCGTCGCCTGTCAATGCTTAATTAAACTTGTACACCGCAAGCTCTACTTAACTAAGGTCCCAATTACTTTTTCTACTTCCTTAATCGAGTTTCCCCTTATCCCACCTGAAGACAGTCGTTAAGTTTGTTGGCGCAGTCGACTTTTCAGATAACTTTTATCTTGTGGCGGTTCGCTAAACAAGGCTTTGGTTTTACTACGAACCGAAGGTCCACTGTTATGATGAAACTTTCTGAACTTAAATTAGCTCTCAGGTGATATTGGCATTAGTTTACGTAGAATAGGATGGGTTACCTAATTTCTTTGTTATTTTCTCTCAGAAGCTGTTGAGTTATAATATGTTTTACTCCCAAAGCCCGTTGCAAAAAAGGTGTGTTATAATTTGATGACTGTCTTGTACATTTGTGTGTCTGATTACGGCATCGTTTGGATGTATTTTTGTGTGACAGCTGATGTGATCGAGATTGTTCTTTAGATATATTTCATGAAAATTTGTCCAGGCCTTTAAAGATCATCAGCCCATTTTCTGGTAGAGAAAGGTTTTCACGGGTTCTACCGTGAGAGGCGCCATGACCATACGTCATTATTAGATTAATTACGATTTTAAATTTTTTTGAGGCATTCTAGACGTCTCTAAACAATTTTTGTTACTAGTAGGTATTAAAAGTGCGAAAACGCCTTTTTTTTCTTTAAGCTGTAATTAGGACAGGATGTAATACGTCTAAACAAATGTAGCGGGAAATGAAATATTGAATATTTGATCGGTGTTCAAATGGAAATGTAATCCCGTTGCAAAGCCGGTGGCCGAAAAGTTTTGTAAAATTAAAATGTACGGTCAAATCGAAGAAATATAAGCAACGCGGGCATCGAGGAATCGGTTTTTCGAATCACATAGCTTTTCACAAATTTATGAATATCGCCTTTCATACTTTTTTCTTTAGAAGGATCCCGGGCGGGGCTCTCGTCGACCTTTATGTTCGATCGAGCGCACACAATGTCTGTAATGGCTGCCATTAGGAACATCAATTTGTTCAAGCGTGACGCTACACTTGTCCCACTACTTTCTCTCCTTTACATGCTCTGTTTAGTATATTGTAACAATTCTACGCGACACTCGAGAAAACAATATGAGGCTTATCTGTTCTCAGCCATACTCTAATTCCAAAAGAGAATAATATTCAGTTTTGTATGGAGGTCAGAATGATGATCGTCAACCTCCGGTAGCAGATGGTACATTAATAAGTCGAAATAATATCTTAATTTTTATCATATGATATTCCTGAAAAAAATAATGTTTTTCATTAAAAAAAATTATAATATTTACTAACTTCGTCCCTTAAAGTAGTTCCCAGACAGCACGACCAGCGTAGCCTACCACGCTACAATGGTTATTAAGTAATGAATGTTGCAAACTTTACACACGATAAAAAATAGTCTTGGCTGTCTGTGAACCCCTTTACACATTGGTAACAACCATTTTAAAATTTGTACAAAAACCTAATATGAAACCTCGAAGTACGCTGCTTAAAAACTAAAGGGACAAAAAAAGTCAAAAATGTTTTTATTGCAAAAATACAATCACAATCCGTCGTATTGTATATTGCAAAAAAATATGGTTATTTCATTCAATATTTAATATATTTTGATCATTTTTTATATTTTCAAAAGCAACTTATATATGCTTATATCTCCTCTAGTATTCAGTTTATTATAAAATACTCTTAAAAATACGCTTCTAACGATCTATAATATGCATATATTTGATATATGTCTAATTAACAAAAACAATATATATTTTTTTCGATTAGCTCTCCTGTAAAAAGTGTAATTTTGTATTGTGGCCCTTTAGTTTTTAAGCAGCGAGTTGATTACCGTAACAGCGGACAAGCCCTGAATAAAGTGGAATTTCTTCTTGTTATTTTCAGATTGTGAATCACAATTCAACGACCAAATGTGGGCCCGTATTTACCAACCCGCAGGTAAACTCCGCTAGCAGTTAAAAAGGAATTCGGGGGAATTTTATCGCTCGTTAGAGACCTTAAACGGTGAGAGCGTCCGGACCCGGCTGGAGCACAGAGAAACATTCCCCACCGAATATACCGACCGGCCTACTTATACTTACCTCTGCGCTTCCTCACTAAATCAACGAACTAATTTGCCACCGTCAAAATCCAACTAATTTGTAAGAAGGCATTTGTAAGGGCATTGTCGGCACGGCTAGTCGACTCTACAGGGCTGGCACATACTTCTGTCAGTGTATCGCTCTAGCAGTACAGAGGGGTAACGTTGCATAATGAGGTCCATGCCGCAGGCGGACTTGTTAGACGGGGTATTCTTTTTATAATTGTTTGATATATTAGGGTATTCTTAATTAATTATTTTAATTAATTGTTTATTTATTTGTAAAATACTTTTAGTTATATATAATTATAGCTAATTGAACAGTTTTTGTCAAAGTGTGGCCGCTATAGTCACATGCATATTCTTATCACGACTCCATAAAAAGAGTCATTTATTGTCTCTATAATTGATAAATTTAATCTATACTAATATAATAAAAAGAGAAGATCTGTATTTTTGTAATGAATAAACTGAAAAACTCTAAAATTTTAAAAAATTCTTTCAGCTATATAAAGCTGCATTATCAGCGAGTAACATAGGCTATATTTTTATAATTTTACGCGGGCGAAGTCGCGTGCAACAGCTAGTAATCAATAAATTTAATTAAATATATACATGTTATTCATTAGAATCATTCTACTTACTTACTAATGGTTTAAACAATGTAAAATTTCGATAAGTTAAAGTAATGAAATACACAAGCGAAGTGATGTGAATAAGCGGTTTTATAGCCACAAAAAAAATAAAAAAATATTACATAATTATAAATACATAATTATAAATGCATGATGTGCATATGAAAATTTCTCTTTGTATTTATTAGAGAAAATAACTGATCAAAAAATAATTTCAACTTGAAAATGTCGAGGACTTGTATAAGATATCATTAGGGAAATATTCCGCCATTCAATTTATTGAGAAATATAGCCGTAAGGCAATATTCCGAGAAAGAAAACAGAAGTTCTGCATCAAAAAGAGATTGGATGTTTATATTTGAGTAAGTAAGCTATACTATTCAAGCTAACGGAAAGCAAATTCCAATCAGGGAATCAGGGAATATTGTATAACTGTATAGTAACGTAACCTATACTTTATAAAAAGTGAAGTTTGACCGTTGGTATACTTAGGAAATAACCTTCGAAACCACTCCATGTTTCATTAACATATTGACATATTAACATATTAACATGTTAACATTAACATATTGAGTACAACATTTAAAAAATTTCACCAATAGTTACAATAAAATTTCAGGTTTGATATAGGCATATAAATAATAATAATAATAATGCTTAATTAATGAATCAATAAAAATTGCAATGCCTTCCTGTCAATTACAATTCATAACAAAATCCTTCACTTGTTAAATACGTATCTTTTATAG
This sequence comes from Synanthedon vespiformis, assembly GCA_918317495.1. Lineage (NCBI taxonomy): Eukaryota > Metazoa > Arthropoda > Insecta > Lepidoptera > Sesiidae > Synanthedon > Synanthedon vespiformis. The sequence goes on from OU906962.1 coordinate 5,263,347, forward strand.
GGAATAATGCCATTCTTATTGAATAAAATTAACCATATAAGTTAACAAGTTACAAACAGTAAGTTTAAATGGCAGCTTTTTGTAATCTTGTTTGGCATAATTAAAAATAGTATAAATATGTGTGAAAACTGAAACTCTATATGACCTGCAGAAAGTATATGAATTAATAGCAAAAGAATTACTTACCTACTTATCAAAATCACATCGTTGATAGACTAGATTTTAAAACGACTGAAAATCAAAATCAAAATATTTATTTATCAATTAGGTTTCTACAAGAAACTCTTATGATCGTTATTATAAATTTAAATTTACCAGGGTTTCGGAAAAAAGCCAAGATGACGATCCAGAGAAGAAATCCCGAAAGGAACTCATCCTGAGTCTATTCTTTTGTCATCATTAAAATATAAAATAGACTAGGTGGCAAATTGACGTCATATAAATTTGCTGTGGCTTGCATTGCTATATTTTGTAACTGTGATTTAAATATTAGGTATTAAAAAATACCTAATCGAGTAATGTTTGTTTACATACATGGGTTGATATCCAAAATCACGTCAAGAGTCTGATGAGCGACCGTTAACAGACCGCAAACGGCGAGTCATCCGTGAAGGCACACTTAAAACCTATTAGCGAGACCACGAAACTGACGGGGCCGAGTAGCCGCCGGACGCTTAGCCGTAAAATCAATTAGTTTTAGACTAATCACCCGAGAGGAAGGGTCACTGCGATCGCAGCTCATTGGATGAATAATTTGCAAAAGGATCATTTTGCGAACGATCCGTTTGCGGATTCCGCCCGAATTGTGTTGAGGCGAAGCAAGATTAGTCGACCAGTTACGTGTTCTGTTTCTTTTAAACTCTCCAACTAATAAGAAATGTTTGGTATAACAATATTTTTCTTCCCGGTCAGTGTACTTTGTGAATATTAATATTGCTATTTCTGGAGGAATTTTACAATTTTCAGTAGGTACCTACTCATTTTGAATATTAATATTGTCAAACGTTACTTTATAATTTTGCGTTCTCTAATTGTAAGATGATTTTAACAGAATGAGAAAATGAACTAACAGTTTAATAAAATTGTTTTGTTTTGTTTAAATCTAAAAAAATATTTGATTTGTGTAAGATATCACAATCTTAGTTTTGTACTTATTGTCCGCCATCTGTTTCTATTGTATGTACGCTGACTTTAAAACTACGCAACGCATTTTACTGCGGTTTTCACTAATGGAAATTATATAATTTTCAGAAAAAATCCGTGTGAAGCCGGGGCTTTAAGTATTAAAAAATTTAAAATATTGAAATTAAAACATTTATCCCAAAGAATTTACTTCATTAATATGATAAATATGACATACACATCTTTGTTGGACACATTAATATGTCTTTTCTCTTATATAACAGAGCATAGCTTCCAATATTTACCGTGTACCGTTAATGCTCGAGTAACTAAACTATCCCGTAGAATAGAGACAAAGGTATGTGGCTAACACACTTGACTACACCCTCCCCGATCACAAAGTCCGGCTACGAACCCCTCCATTCCGGAACTATCCGACTTGAATCGAGTTTTAAAGTAGGTACTTGTAATTAAGAGCTCTAGTTACACTTTACTGGATACACAGAGGACGGTCCGTGTATTGCTTTGATCCAATTTTAACTTTACTTTCAAAGCAACCTATAAATCAAAATCAAATCAAAATCAAAATATTTATTTATCAATTAGGTTTCTACAAGAAACTCTTATGCTCGTCGTAATAAATTTAAATTCACCAGGGTTTCGGAAAAAAGCCAAGATGACGATCCTCAGAAGAAACCCCGAAGATACTATTCGTTTTATCATCATTAAAATATACAATTAGCACAAAATATACAATTACAGTTTTTTAATACTATAAACATATGTTTATAGTATTAAATCGTATTTATAGTATCAGCGAGCTCCGAATCACTTAAATCCAGGCTTCTTTGCCGCTTAAATAAAATCAGTGATTTTATAATAGCCTTTCGAGAGGAGTTTAGTTTTAATGACACATTTAAATTTATTTATAGATCAGATTATTTGAAGTTATTATAAAACCGTACACTTTGACCCATAAAGGAATAACTTATCTTGTGTAAGTAGTCGCGTTTTATGAAGATTTAAATCACTTTTAGACCTACTATTGATATTGTGTACATCACATTTTTTATTAAATTGACTAATATTTTTATGCAAATAAATTAAATTTTCGTAAATATACTGACATACATTTGGAATAACGTAAGAAGGGGGAGGGGCGCTTAAAAGTTAATAAGTGAATAGGAATCAAACTATAATATTTATATATATTTTTGCAACATCTGTAGAAGCGCACTTGCAGCCACATATGCTGCAAGAATAATATCTTTGTTTCGCTTGTATAATTCGTGTAGCGAATAAATACTTCTCGGCAAATGTGCGCAGAACTCTATTTTTAGGTCTTTGAGGGGGCAGAAGAAAGTGAGGGGCGGGCACGCGTCGGTGTGCCGACACGTTATTGGTAGACTCAGTCGCTCTTCCCCTCCCGCGCTTCGTTCGCGCGTCTCGAGTCTCTTAGGTACTGTTGCGTACAGATTGTTTTATCGTATTAGTAAATACGTCATGGTGAATAAATGCCTAAAAAAACGTTGGCCTTCGACATCGCACGATGATTTTGTGGAAGGAATATCAACACTGCCTGTAATGTTAAGTTTGTGAGGTGAAAATTACGAAATTAGAAAAAAAAATGTCATTTTCCTTAGCAATTTTGTGTGCAATTGTACACATGCGCCGATTCCCCCACTAGTGTCGCCTTCAAACCTTAATATAATAATTCACCTTATAAAGGATATATTTATAATTCAACCTACATGGATGTAAAATATTATTATGATTATTATTATTTTGTTAATAGGTAATATGGACGTTATATCTGAAATAAATTATTATTATTATTCATATTAAAAATAAGAAGATTTAAGAACTTTAAAAAGGAGTAATTATTTTCAGGTTTTAATAAAGTTTGTGGGTCCTAAGCCAAATAAACTCGCATACACACACACACACATACAACTTATTATTAAAACAGTGATACCTACTCTACATTGAAAAAAACAAGCACGAAATTTTGCGCGAACTAAACGAGTTAAAACTTATAACAACTCACTGAAATAGCTAGTTAATTTCCTTGTAAAAATTCACTCTTGTCTCTCCGTAATTCAAAAGAAAGTTACAGGCAAAGTTAATTTAAAAGGGTAACTTCTCAAGATATTACATGTAACATGCTTATAAAGTCTTTATAAGCTCATCAAGGGAAGGCAGCGAAGTTTACGTACAGTGACCCTGGTTGCTTATGAGAACTTCTAATTGTTTTACAATTTCTTCAAGCTAAGTAATACCTAACAAAGGAAGGGCGTGTTTAAAATTTGTTCCTGTAAAATTACTTAACTCACTTTACAAATTTTTTGTGAAAATTTCTTCTAGACAAACATTCTTCAAGATGTTTTGTACGCATATTTTTTTCCAATTATGTACTCTAAGTGAGTACATAATTGTACCTAGTACACAATTGCATATTTCATTTTTTATAAAATGTAGTGAGAGATCGATGTTTAGCAATTAAAGGTAGAAATTACTACTATCTATACTTCACATATACATATACTTACCAACCACCAGCTCAACCAAAAACTGTTATTTCATGGTGATCTGAACTTGGTGTAACTTGGTGTAATTCTAATAATGAATTAATTCTAATAGTGAAATTAAGTGTAATTCTAATAATAAAATTTGGTGTATTTCCAATAATGGAAGTTAGTGTAATTCTAATAATAAAATTTAGTGTAATTCCAATAATGAAACGTAGTGTAATTCCAATAATGAAACGTAGTCTAATTCCAATAATGAAACGTAGTCTAATTCCAATGATGAAACTTAATGTAATTCTAACAAAGAAATGTAGTGTAATTCCAATAATGAAACTTAGTGTAATTCAAATAATGGAACTTAGTATAATTCTAATAATGAAACTTGATGTAACAAAGAAATTTAGTGTAATTCTAATAAATACATATTGTAAATCTAACAAGTTCTCTATACATTAAACATAATGAAGTTCTAGAGTCTCTCAGCGACACGGTGTTCTAAATTCACATCGAATTTGTCTCTCGCTAACGCCGCGCTAAGCGCATATTAGTAAGATTTCATTAAACACACGCTATACCAACTACAAATGCCCCATTCGCGTGTTGATGCTACCGCCAACATTGCTGTTCCAGTTCAGACGTCAGAGTCTAGTTTTACATTGTTTACATTCTTAGGGCCTCTTTCACCATCTGTCAGGCTAACTGTTATTTAAAGTTACCGGTAAACGGGAATAATTTAGCTGATATACCTTTGTTTGTACGGTCAAAGTCCCAAACATTAAAAAAAAATTAAAAGAAATCGCCTATCGAACGATGCGCCAAACCTAGTGCATAATTTAATAAAACGTAAAATTATTTCTAAAATTAACTAATCAACACTTCACTTGTAGTTGGTGAAAGAGGTCCTTACAGTGATTAATAATATACTTGTAAAATTAGTGATAAAAAGTATACTTTTTAGTAATTGTAATAAAAATGTGTAAAATCTCTAATTTGTTACGCAGCTCCAAGGAATTCGTTGAAATAAGCACCCGTTCCAACTATTCCTACTTGGTATCCCCACTGTAGGGATAAGTGGATTTTTTTCCACTTATGCATTTTTAACAACACAGTACATCGAGTAATTATGATTAATCAGATTACCCTTTAATATTTTCTTTAAATAATAATTTCCTTTATAAGGTTTGGTATAATACCCCCACAATCCTTACAAGGCAAGGGGCATTAATACCCTCCAGGGCCCAGGGTATTAAACGTCGTAAATTTCTTTAAAAAAATCACTGTCAACAGGAGGGTGAGTTGGCGCCATCAAAAACATTGATCGAACACGCTTCACAGTTTGTATCCCTATAAAGTTTCACAGCTCTCATTGAAGCCACGCAAGACAAATTTTATGTTTTTGAGTCGCTTGTGTAGCGATACGCTACGCAATACTTCAGAAAACATATTACCTAGAGATAATATACCCGAATATATTACAATATTTGACTGTCGGGCATTGTAAGTAAGTAAACGAGCAATAGGAGTGTCATGTTCGGTGTTTTTCTACAAAAGCCACCAACAGAAAGTATGGAGTACCATGAGTTTATAACAACCGCACTCGCTAGCGAGAGCGTTGTCAATTTTCAATGTCAAATTGACAATTTTCCATATAAATATATTCGCTAAAGTTCTTAAGGGCGGCGTTGGACGTCAAACCCAGGCCTCATAAGGCACCCACAGGTGGACTGTGGATCTAGGCTTCTTCTGACCAGTCCTTCTAGAAAATTAAGCCTATGTGCTACAGTGAACGTATTCCAACTAGGATGCTAATGATGAATTTTCAATAGTTTAAAGAGATTTAAATTTATTTCTTCCCACAGTGTATAAATAATACACAAATAGAAGATTCACTAACATATTTAACACGACTTAACCCGTCCTTTTATATCGATCAGATATTATTATAACATATATAGATAAAAATCTCATGAAATTTCTTTTTACCTTTATTTTTTTTTATTTAGCTATGTTCTCTTTCATTATTCTGTTCTTTCTTGTTTTACCTATACCTAAATTACTATTTCAGTTGTAACAGATATTTCACCAAGGTACAAATTAATATTCTTAATTACCAACTTTATCCTAACAATAACATATTATATTTTTACTTAAGCGAACAATTAAATCTCTAAATGACTGACAATTAATATCAATCGCAAGTTGAGAACATAATATCATTGACAACAAATTTAGATAATATTTACCTATTCCCCTTTGACCTCTCTATAACATTATTAGTAAGATAGATAACTATGGAACTATCTGCTAACATGACTAATGCAATGCATTATTACGGCAGTGTTAAGGTCTGGCCGATTAATCAACGCGGACATTCTAGCAGTCCGCCCCGCAGTTATCCACCACATTAGTGTCTATAACGCCGCCAAGATTGAGTATCCGGCACTAAACTTTATGTCTCGCCCAATAAAGAAATGTGTTCTTGTTATGTCATAATAGGCAATAACTCATTAATACAGCCCTAAAACGTAACAATTTTCCCCCGAAAGAGATTGGGCTGAGACATTACAAAGGCAGTTACGAGCCATCATTTGAATGGGAAACCATTACGCGTTTATGTTTAATGATTATTTGAAGCTCCTCATAATTTTGCGCCATTTGTAATTCCGCTCCTCGAATGTCTGGTCGTTAAGGATTGTTGGTGTGGTCTCAGACCAAATAAAAATTATAGACAAAAATTTCCGGACAACATAGTGAAGCCAGCCGAGAAGTTTAGTAGTGGCAGAGCAGACATTCCGTTTCCCAGCCATTTGCAGAAGACCCTTACAAAAGACCACCGTTTCGCTGAGTTAATAAGGGATGCCAGAGCATATCCTTTCTCCATTTTAACATAAAAAAAAAGGTTTAACAAACACTTGGGCATAGATTTTGAGTTCCAGGCCAGAACCTCAATAATTGAGGTTATAAAATTATTTTATGTTTATTTCTAATTATTTAAAATAATTGTTTCCAAATTTACTTACCTGTTAATTGGAATCTCGCTTTTTATTAGTAAATTCAGCATTTTCATTAGTAAATCCGTACTAATATTATAAATGCGAAAGTTTGTATGAATGTATGGATGTTTGTTACTCTTTCACGCAAAAACTACTGAACCGATCACCATGAAATTTTGCATACATGTTGTCTGGGACACTAGAAAGAACACCAGCTAGTATTTTAATAAGGCAAAGCGGTTTGATTGCTTATGTGGGCGTGTTACCGTGTATGTACATGGCGAAGGCGCAGTTTTACCGGCTTCACTCAGCCGTTCGCAGGGTTCTATCTTTAGTACTTCTTTTATCTGAGGGTGTGGTGTAATTGTTTTCTGCTTTTTTCGCACTCGGTACCGCATCCCGCACCGGTTACGGCTGCACGTAACACTGCGACGGACAAAAAAAACAGAAGTTAATTAACATAAACAAAAGAATTACACGGTATTGTAAAAACTGATATTTTCTTTATTTGCTTGTCTGCCCGCGACGCGGCTCGGCGGAGCACCGGTGTACATTTTTATAAAATTCAACATGAGGTAACTCAACCTAATTAAAAAAGTAAATTTGTTCTCATATTTATACCTCGGTGAGCCCAACTTAATAAGGGTTGAGGTATCAAAGGTAATCGTAAAAATCAACACACCCATACATTCGTAATATGCGACTGTCTAAAAGGAACAAAAATCGGTAACAGATCAAATTAATCATCATCATCATCGTCATCATCATCTAAGCCGCAGGACGTCCACTGCTTGGCCCCCTCATATTTTTCCAATATTGTGGACCGGTCAGTATCCATAACGAAAATGTTTGTATGCAAGTTCTAAACATAGTTTATAAAGAAAAACTCATCAATAAATCTCATAATTTCTCGTTTCTCTTATTTATGAATTTGTGATACAATAATTATGATACAGTGAAGTGCCAATTTTATCAATAATATTTCATTGATAAAACTATTAGATTATAGTCGAAAAGTTTTAATTTTTTAATTAAGTGTTAAACACTAATTAACATTAAACACTAATAAAAAAATTATTTTGACATAAATAAAAAAATATGTATTTCACATTCTCATATAACTATTACTTTTCTATTTACAGTCACATAATTTCTACTATCCTTACGAATATTATAAATGTGAATGTGAATTTGTTTGTTTGTTACGTTTTCACGCAAGAACTGCTGAACCGATCACCATGAAATTTTGCATCACGTTGTCTGGGATGCCAGAAAGGACAAGGATACCTTTCATCCAGAACGCGGACGAAGTCGCAGGCACCAGCTATTTGAATATTTAGATCCCATTAATTTCAAACTGAAAAAATTCAAACTTTTTTTTTATTATTATTATTAGAAATGGGTTTGCTCTTGACCAACCACCTATTCTCAAACCTACCAAGTGTATATATAAAATTGTAAAAGCTATAAGTACTTGAATATGTAGATCCCATGAATTTCACACTCACAGCAATAATTGTAGTAACAGCGATGATAATAATATTACGGTCATGACACGAATTGTGACTTCACTTGTTTGACCCCGAGCGGTGCACCGACCACCCATAAGTCATCGAGAGAGCACCCAGATACCCCTCCCTCGTCCACCCCTATGCTACACCACACCCCGCCTCGTTCGTCGTCGTCCTAGCTAAACCCATATTTCTACGTCTCCGAGCAACCAGCCATTGCAGTGAAACAAAGGAGACCGGACATAACCGTAAAACATGAGCGACAATTGGTATAAAATTGCAAGCAATTAAACGGCTTTTACTCGAGAAAATCTTTTAAGAAATAGTGTATCTAGTACCATATTTCTGCAAACGGATATTTTTCAGTTATTATTATTATTTTTTTCACTTTGTTATATAATAAGACTTATGACAAGTTAGTACGCGGACAGTGGTTTGAACCCCTGCATTCTTTTAAGTAAAAGTTCACTTGATGGTAAGTGGTTAAATATAATAGAGCGAATTTGCAATAGGCTTGACGTAGGTAAGTGCTGATTGTCGTGGACTCGTGGGCTGATTGTTACATTAATATAATTTCGCTAGTGATGTTAGTAATATTAATCAAGCGTTTTGTCAAAATGTTAAGAGCCGGTAAGCGCACGGAATGTGAAAACCTACTAGCTTTTCTCTCGAGATCAAAATTTTATAGTATCTTCGATTCTCAACTTAGCTTGCTAATGTCTGAGAAACTCATTTTAAATCCTAATTGCATTACTTCGTTTAAAATCAGTCCTTGAACATTTTCTTATGTACCTATGTTTATTTGTGATAAAATTCCTTTAATAAAGCTCAAATATTTGCAAAAGTAATGAGTGCGGACAAATAAGTTTAAGTTTTTTGCCCTAAGTAATTACACAGATGTTGAAAACTGTGAACGAATAAATTAAAATGGAATGTAAAGATACATTTTTCACAAAGTGTTCTAATGTATTTGCCATATCAGTGAGTGCGACAGCGAAGTGGTAACAAGTTTAAGTGGTGATATTATGCAAAGCCGAGCGCCCTGTGCTGGCTCGTTCTCAGAGACGATTCCGCAGAATTTCTCTTGCCATTTTCCGCTGCGAGCGTATGCGTACTTTTGTTTTCGCAAGGGAGCGCGTTGGCATTTTAAATTTGAGAGCGATATCCGTTCAGAGACGGAAAATTTAAAGTGCGTCCCGCGAAACGAACGCCAGTGGCACTCTGTCGCATTTCACGAGATATCGCCGGATTTACTGGGTCGAAGGCTTTGTGGAGCTGAAATAAAACGGCCCGCGGAGAAATCCAGCCGCATGTTATTAAGGGGAATGCTAGATTTATATCTTGTATTCAATTTGCGTGAGAGCTATTGTGTACTTCAAAGACAGATGTTCGTCTCGTGGGTCAATGATTGAAATCGTTGATGAAATTCTTAACAAAACATTAGATGCATAATATGTTCTGTTCCCTTTCGTTATATTGACTACTATAGCTGGTGTCCGCGACTTCGTCCGCATTCAAAATGTTATATAGTCAAAAGCCTTTAGATTAGCGATTTCACAAACCAACAAATTCTTCTTAACTTTGACGCATACAAGTGCATACGAGACCTTATTAATTACCTTATGATCGTATTCATATTGATGTTTAAAGACGAGTAGTGAGTTAAAATAAATTGACAAACAGTCAAGACAATCAAGACTGTTTTATTTAGACACACCAATATTTCAACCCTTTATTCTTTATTCTCGACAAATGGAAAGATCAAGTATTAAACTAATAATATAGGCTCATCTGATTTACTTGGCGCCCTGCCTTTCAGATGCCGTTCAACACAGACATTTGGCTACACGTTTTGGCTTTACCTATTTGTTGACACGTCTTGGAAATTGGAATATGTGTCTATTTTTGTAATTTTTACCTACACTGTATTAGTACTTCTGTTTATAACACAATTATAAGTAAAGAAACAAATAAATTAATAAATATAGGTAACTATTTAACGTGGAATTTATGTAATACTAGCACCCGCTAACGGCTTGGCATGGGTGGAATTTTTTCTGCATATAAAATTATATAAACCTTTCTCGTTAACGATGAAAATCCGTCCAATAGTTTTTAATATTATCGTGAATATACATACATACATACATACAGACAGACTTTGTTTTATAATATGTAACGATTTGCCAAATTTATGAGGATACCATGAAATTTAATTTGTGATCGTAATATGGCGTTTATGATTTTCGATATTTTGTAGAAAAAAACATGTCATTCATAAATGTAGTTCACAATATATTTTTATCCGAGTAGAAATTCAAAGAAACACCCTAACTAAATAATATTTAGTTAGGGTTCAGTTCAGACCCCAAATGTCTTTTGTGGAAAATAGTAAAACTTTGAGCCAAAGTCGCGAGCAAACGCTTGCAATATAACTAAACAACGTGTCATTGTTATTTATCATCGTAAAAATATATCTTGCCAAGTATTTATAAGAGGCATTATATTAACACGCACAACGTGATAACAGAAAAGTGACGTGTCAGCGTTGTGAGGATCGCGATGCGGAGTTTGCGTAAAAAGGAGACAAAGGAAGCCGGACAAAGATATTAGCGAGAAAGAGGTAGATACGTCAAACCGCTCCCCAAGTGAAGCCTTATAACTAGGCTAATTAGCAACATTGGTTGAGTGTTCGGAATGCTCTCGACACTTCTCATGCTTTGATTTCTTTGATTTTTGATTTTTCTTTTTGATTTGACCAATATTTTTGCTCCATCTGTGCTTTTCCGATAGTTTTACAAATTTCAGTTGTAAAAAAAGCACGTTTCTCTCTAAATTTATTAGTCTTTTTAACAAAAACCGACTTCAAACCGTCTCATGGTCTTTTCTCGTAGATGCCATTGTCAGAACTGGACCAAATTGAAATGGGACCACACGGGAAGCACCAGATTTCAAATAAAAAAAGAATCATTAAAATCGTTTCAGTCAGTAGAAAGTGATGAGGTAACAAACATTAAAAAAAAACAGTCGAATTGAGAACCTCTTCCCTTTTGGAAGTCAGTTGAAAAACGTTTCTATCTTTTTATTTGTATTTCTTAACATAACCTCAAAATTAGTCATATAGGGTAAAATGACCTAATGTTAGTACCCCTCCAATTTATTGGCACCCTAAAACTTTTCACTAAAAAATAAGAAAACTATTCTATAAACTGTATTCCCACAATAAATAAATAAATCTTAGGTTTATGAGAATTGTTAACACTAAACAATCAAATGATTTAAACAGTGTCAAACTTTCAATTTTATTTGAGTTGAACAAATAGGTCGAAGGTGCCAATAATTGGGTATTTTCCCCTAATTGAAGTCTTTCAAAATCATCTCGTTTTCAAACGCCGAATGTCGTTTGAATGGCGAATCTACTACATTTGCTAAGATCACTGGGTCAGAGAGAGACGGATTCATCCCACTACGTATTAAGGGCACAATGAGTGTTATATTGAACATTAGTGGCGCATAACGGTTGAGAAGAGCGGTATAACTGTGGACCGGGCCACGGAAAGTATGTTTTCTCAGAGATATCGCCGGATTCTGGGGGTCGCTGAACGACTTATTATGATATCGTTTTCGAGGGGAAGAAAATATGGTTGGGGCGGAGATCTGTTTATTTAATTTTCCTTAGATAAGAACCGTTTAAATAACTTGTTGTACAATTTCGGGATAGCCGTTGTGTTGTAATCAGATGCTAAGTAATTTATGGCCACAGAGTGTGCGATAAAGAAAGTAGATATTATGGAAAATTGGAGCACGGAAATTTAGATGTAATCCTTGGTTGGAAATTTTGTACAAAAATAATTAATTTTTAATATACAAATACAAAATGATATAATCAAATGTATCAATAAATTTAAAATTTAAAATTAATTTTCTGTTTGACAAGTTCAAAATCGTGAAATTTCTTGACAAAGCTCCTATAAACATATGCGATAGTTCGTTCCTATAAACATTGGATTAAGAATAATGTCTAGAAAAGTGTATTTACTGCACTTGAAAAATGAAAAAAAAAGCTTCCTATATTTCATAACTATTAATATAATATTTCAGATATTCAAATTATAGGAATATATACCAATAATTAGCGTTAAATAATTATAAAGCCAGGCCCCATTTCCCTATCCTTTCCAACCCTTATCCCTAATCCTACTACGGTCATCACCGTACTCGGAACACCTGTGGAGTGGCGTTATCTACTTGTTTTATAGGCGACGGTAGCCAGCCATCGAGAGTTGTGGACTGTCATCTTGTCTGATTGCCTTAACATAAAAAATATGTTAAAAAATTCACGACATCATTTATTGAACTCGTTTAAGTAAAGGTTTTTAAAACACGCTCTCTTTTTTTTTCAATATGATTTTATGTCTCGTATGTCTAGACTTTTATTAAATAAAATGAAAGCTGTAAGTCGTGAGCACGACAGCGAACTAGAAATGTGAAGCCCGCTATTCTATGATCAAGAGGGAGTCATTTCTCGCATCTTTTCCGCATCATTTGCTCAGAACTCGGGTGAGTCACTCACGCTGTGATGCTACCATCGTACTTGTGTGGATAAGACGCTCCTATGTCTCTGGGGACCGTTAATGCGTTCTCGATTCAGTGGAGACTCAGCACCAATTTATGCCACCTACGCTTTTTCCTATCGACGATTTTTTACCTAATTCGACATTTTCGCGGTGTGTTGGCTTAATCTGTGGTTGCAATAATCACTTGAGTAGGTATGCTCTTTAATGTCTATCAAAAAAGATTTATGGGCTGGCTGAATTTTGTACTCTCAAATATTTGTCGATTCCTTTTAAAAGCTAACAACTAGCGACCCGCTCCCGGCTTCGCTCGGATGCATTTTTTTCTATATACGCAAACCTTTCTCGTTTAACACTCTTTCCATAATGGTGAAAATCGATTAAAATTCGTTGTATGTTCTAGAAGTAGTTAGCACAGAATTTATTGCGGGTATTGCTCAGTCCTTTGTTTCTATGTATATGATCAAGAGTCATCAATACCTAGCTGGTGCCTGCGACTTCGTCCCCGTTGAAAAAGGAAAAAAATGCCTATCCTGTGTCCCGTACATCTAAAAATGTTTATCTATGAAGTTTCATGAAAATCAGTTATATGGAGGAACAATACAGTATTATACATACAATACCTACACTTACAGATTTATTATTAGTATTGTTTGATAATGATATACCTTGTAGATTCAATTAAGAACCCGTATAACAACATAAATAACCTTCTAAAACATAGAGCTACATCCCAGCAAATAAAGTTAAATCCACCCCTCTTTTATTTAGAAAATTCTCCCTACAAATGGTTGCTTTTATGACGTTTGTCAGAACAGAGACTAAACAAAGGGAATGAACAAATCAAAATTACATTACGTTTCACCACCGCGTTCATTGTTTTTCACGCGAATCAACCCCACGGGGAAAACTCAAGCTGAAAACAATTTTTGTAAGGCGGTGCAGAGCCGAGCATAAATAATTCCTTTCGGTGTCACGGTAAAAAGGCGCACCAATCGTTAGGTGCTCGCATCAGTTCCACGTCATTTGGCACTCGCTCGGGACCCGTTTACACATGCCACTCGACTGGATAGAGTAAACGCTCTCGTGACACTATGAAGGTCGTTAGTTCGCTTCGCCCGTCCCCCCCGACTCGCGAGTTATTGGAGAGAAAATTGTGCTGACTCCACGGGCCGACGCGCTTTTATCTCGACGCGTTTACGACTCGCTTCTAATGAATAACGTCATAACATAACCGACTACTAACGACATATCATAAGCTCGCTATTCCCTTTTCCGCACCGTATGATTATCTATGTGGACATCTTTGTCTTTATTTCAGTCTTGCTCCGGGATATCCGGAATACCACAAATATTTAAAGAATAAATTTGTTAATATGTTCACACAAATCGTATTCAATGGTTTGATGATACTATCTATTCAATGGTTTGATGGCACATGTACCTAAATGGAATGGATTAAACCTGGACTAAGAAAGCTCTACAGTTGATCTTGGCATTGATCGAACCTGTAAGCTTTGAAACAGAGACAAATATGGGAACCCACAATTTATAAGAAAACGCTAAATATATGAATATCTATAATTTCTGAGAATATTACATATTATAATATAACTTATTTAAAATTTGAAAAAGTATTTTACCACTTTCTTATGATTACGTCTCCAAGTTATGAGACCGAATAGCTATGACGTTTTATTATAAGATCGTTGCCAAATAGCACTTTGACTTCCAACTTAGTCTAAACGTTATCTGTTTTTGAGTTTTTTGAAATAAACTTTATCATCATCATCATCATCAACATTAACCCTTTTTACCTGTTTACGTTTTCTGTATTCCTGACAACAGAGTATGACATAGGTATGGGGAGTAAGGGGAGAAACGAACTAAGATCTTATCCTATACCCTACTGTCAACCTCACCGCACGCGCCGGATGTCATCATGAAGGTTCACACCTGAAATGATGACCTCGACCACTGTGTTAAGAGTGAAACATACGAAGAAGGAGATGCCTGACAACATGTGTGCAAAATTTCATGAAAATCCGTTGAGTGGAGGTGCGAAAGCATAACGAACAAACAAATTCTCATTCGCATTTATAATATTCGGTAGGATGTACTCTATGAAATATACCTTCATGTATTTTTCATAATAAGTACATATATTTTTAACCGAATATACGAATTGAACTGTAATAGAAGCCGGTGTTGTGAATTATTTGTGATACTTCCAAGAATAAATTGGAAACCTGTCCCGACCAATAAATATAAGACGAGAAATGCCGAGCTCAAATAATACGCACAATAAACATGTTATAGGCGAAGTATTTATCTGCCGATACGTCCTACAGCCTTGTTAACTAAATAAATATGTACCCATCGACATGACTGTGTTTTTTTTTGAACAAATAGTTTTAAGAGGTTGTCTAAAGGTAACTATTTTCCTTCAAAATTATTTATGATATCATTTTAACAGAAATGGATGGATGATCATCATTTGGGGATTATTGCCTTGTGGCGCCGCCGCCTGCGATAAAGATGTTAGGCGTCAGCGATAAGATACTTTCTCATTCTTCATCGCAGACGAACTCGCGGGCACCAGCTAGTATACAATATTACTGACTCGCAGACGTAAAGTAACCCCTACATTGGTATAATATTAATCTTTTACAGAATTCTCAAAGTACTCCGCCAGAACATGCTTGAACTTTTCATCGTTAAAAAATGAGGTTGGAAACCAACCAGCGCAGACCTCTCCCTCCGAATTACTTTGAAAGGTTTTTCACTTATAAGTTCTAAAAGCTAACGTCGGTAAACAAAACCCATACGTCTACGCAAACAGCAGTAATAAACTTTAAAACATAAATAGGAGTCCAAAGTCCATAAGTTGACATAATTCAAAGTGTGTAGTTACACACTTTGAATTATGTCAACTTATATGCTACGTTATATTACATACTTGCTGTGCCCGACTTCGTTTGCGCTGTAGTTCGTTTTTTTTTAAATCCGACAGGAACCTAACATTTTTTCAGGATATAAAGTATCTTTGAGCCAAAAACTTTCGCATTTATATAGAACATTGAGAATTTAAAACCTATGGTCGGCACCGTAGGATAAACCATTTTATAATTCATTCGTCTACACGCCAATAAAGCTGTCATATAAAATTCAATTTCATATAGAACGAACTTCCGTTTCTACCATAATCACTTCCGTTCGCGAATAAACGCCAAGTTTTGTTTAGTTTCAGGGCACATCGGTAAGTTCTCTTGACATACACCGAGGACAAAGGAGCGCTGCTCTTCTGACATTAGCACAATAGGTGCACTACTATTAATTATTTAGCTCTTAGACAAAAGCTATTTGCACAAGATGCGGCCTTCCTCGAAATAATCCTTCCCACAATGAATGACATAACTCGTGGAACTAATTAATTCACTATATTGTGCTGCGAAACTGTTTCTTTGAGTCTCGCTTCCTTTTCAGGCTGTATAATGATAATTTTCTTTCTAAGAACTTGACTGTCTCATTGAAGATCGTCAGCGCACTATAACACTAGAGAGCCCTTAGGCGTCAGTCATCACCTATCATCAAGTAGACCTATGGCTTGGGTACAAATAGGTACTCTCTCTTTTTGGCAGAGGTATAAGACCTCCGGCGATTTTTGATTGTCGATAACTTCTTTGTTTGTTGGAGTTTTTCGGTGCGGCGCAGCTCGTCTGAAGCCTTTTTCAAGGCTCCTTCGGACTGCCTGCACGAATTGTTGTTGTTGTTGTTGTTCTAGTTCTTATTGTCGTTTTTGTTGTTTTTTGTTAGTACTGGCAAAAGTTGGAATCGCCGATAACTTCTGTTCTCGTGAACGAATTTTGTCGCGGGTTTCGGGCGAAAGAGGCCTCCTCGGGGGCGCTTTCGGGCAGCCTACTCCAACTTTAGCTAGCTGTTGTCGTTAAGTTTTTATTGCTGTTTTTGTTGCTAGTTTTTTAAGGATTTTGTTGTTTTTTGTTATTATCTCTGTTGTTGGTGGGCAGATTTTGTTGCGGGTTGGCCTGGAAGAAGCCTCTTCGGAAGCGCTTCCGGCCAGCCCAAACCGGCTGCTTCTAGCTTCTGTAGCTAAGCTGTTATTGTTGTTTGTTGTTTTTAGTTTTAAGGAAATTCGTTAATTTTCTGTTGATTTTGTTGTTTATTGTTGTGGTCCTGTTTCCACACGCCAGTGGCAGACTCACCACTTATCTCGGGGGCCGACGGGGCCAAAAATTTGGCCATGTCGGACTCCGTGGGGGTTGATGGACTCAGTCAGGGAGGTGAAAAGGGACGGAATCTACCGACTTCGTCGATAAGTACCCGTTCGCAAACACGAAAACGTGTTGCCAGGAGGGAGGAGATCACCATGGAGTCCTCTCGGCCCTCCTCAGCCTCGAGTAGACCCAGCAGGTTATTTGGTTCCTCCGGCTCGGAGGCATCGGAGTCCTTCGAGAAACCACCGGTTCCTCCCAAGATCCCGAAAGGAAGCAAGGGCAGTGCCAACAAGTATCACCGCCACGACATAGGATTGTCGCAAGCTCGCCGGGAGCTCAGAGAAGTGGAGACGGACTCGTCGGACGACGAGTTCCACTCTACGAAGTCCTCTTCCCTCTCGGGATCGATTGAAGGACTTACCAAAAGGGCGGAGGAAAGTGCCTCTGTGATCTTTGAGGTTGTTCAAAAGTCGGGCAACTTCAAGGGCTCTTGTCAGAGGGACATAAAAGAGGCAACGAATGCCCTTGTTGGGATTGTGAAGGCGGTGGCGGACCGCAAATCCGGTAAGGAAGTCCGTCGCCTTAAAGCGGATAATAAGCGCCTTCGCGGACAGATGGAGGCCCTTCACTCGGAGGTGATGGCGCTGCGGCGATCATTCTCAGAGAGGTCCCGCCCAAAGCCGGTGGTTGACTCGCAACCATCAATGGAGACGCCCGAAACAGTGGCTGACGGCCAGTCACTATCTCGAGCCGAACTCCTCGAAGCTTTCGCTTCGCTGCAAGCGGAGCTAATGAACCAAATAGGCGGTATGGTCAATGCACGCCTAGATGGTTTGGAGTTGGACGGCAGGCTTCTCCCCGCGCAGCCAATTCGGCCTCCACTGATGGCGGATCGCAGAGCAAAAGATCGCTCTGCGACCTCTCAGCCTGACCAGGTGACAACCCTCACCCCTCGCGCCAATCTGCCCAAAAAGGCGAGGGCCGTAAAGGCAACGAAACAACCGGCTTACGAGCGTCCCGTGCCGGAGGACGGGCCAGCGACTGAGGCAGGTGGAGCCGCCGGCAGCTGGTGTGAGGTTGTTAGGCGCAAGAAACGCACACCCGTAGCTCCAGCTCCAACAGCGGCTAAAGTTAGTGCCGTCAAGCTCCCCAAGGAGCCCACGAAGTTGGCGGTGGTTGTGGCCCTCAAACCGGAGGCGGTTGCAAAGGGCGCCACTTACAACAAGGCCATATTGAAAACGAAGGCCACAGTCTCACTCGACGCCTTGGGAATTGGTCCGGCGCAATTCCGCACGGGCATCACAGGAGCTCGTATACTTGAGCTCCCGAAAGGGACTACGCCCGTACAGGCGGATAAGCTGGCAGCCCAAATTGGTGCAGCACTGGGTGACGAGGCGAAGGTCACGCGCCCAGTTAAATCGGCTGACATCCGGGTCAACGGCCTGGACGACTCGGTGTCGACCGAGGAACTGCTGGCCGCACTGGCCTCGAGCACGGGCTGTCCCCCTGAGCACTTCAGGGTGGGCAAGGTCCACCTTGGAGTGCGAGGGGTAGGCTCTGCCTTCGCCTCTTGCCCGGTGGACGCCGCTAGGAAGCTGGCGATCGTTGGCCGTCTGACGGTTGGATGGAGTTCTGCCTCCGTCCAACTGTTGGAACAGCGTCCCATGCGCTGTTTCAAGTGCATGGGGCTTGGCCACCCTGTGGTCAGATGCCCGTCCAACAAGGACCGCAGCGGTCTCTGCTACCGTTGCGGATTGGACGGGCACTCCGCTAGTGAATGCGAGGCGGCGTATAAGTGCGCCGTCTGCGCAGACGCCGGTCTCCCGGCTAACCATCGTATGGGGGGGATGAACTGCTCCCCCCCGGCCGTTAGGGGCCGCCTTACAGCGGCCAAGCCTGTCGTCAGAACAGGGGCCACCAGTTCGGCAAGGGAGGAGCTCATGGACACCGCCAATGCCCAATAGGTCCACCACAAAGTTTCTCCAGGCGAATATCAACCACTCCGCCGGGGCACAGGATCTACTGTGCCAGTCCATGGCGGAGTGGGAGATTCACCTGGCGGTGGTGGCGGAGCCATACGCGGTCCCTCAAAATCCCAACTGGTTGGGGGATCTGAACGACTCCGCTGCTGTTGTGGTGAGGCCTGGTAGTGCAGCTCCTCCCCTTTCCCTCAGGGAGAGAGGTTCGGGTTTCGTGGCAGCAAACTGGGGGAGAATGGTGGTCGTGTCGACCTACTTCTCCCCTAACCGCAGTCGGGCGGACTTCGAGTTCTTCCTGGCTGCGGTGGAGGGTGTAGTGAGACGCGCGGCCCCACTCCCAGTTTTGGTGGCGGGGGACTTCAACGCCAAATCCTCGGCATGGGGGTCCCCCAGAACGGACGTGAGGGGAGGTATTCTGGAGTCCTGGGCGTTGGGCCTGGGGCTTCAGGTGCTCAACCGTGGTACCTCTCCCACGTGCGTACGGTGGCAGGGTACGTCCATTGTGGATGTATCCTTTGCCACTGCCACCCTTGCTGCCCAAATCCGAAGCTGGCGGGTCGAGGAAGAGGTGGAGACCCTATCGGACCACCTGTATGTCCGATACGAGGTCTCTACGCTGACCTCCAGCACGTCACAGCGTCGGGATCCTACGGCGGGTGCCGCCTTTCCCAGGTGGGCATTGGCCAAGCTTCGCCCGGATGTGGCGGAGGAGGCCGCGATGGTGAGGGAATGGTCGTCCCTCCCCCCTCACCTCGCAGGAGATCCCGACGGCATGGCTGACCACTTTGCAGACGACCTTCGGGACGTCTGCAATGCCGCCATGCCACTGTGGCGCCCTCCTCCCCGATGGAAGAAGGTGTACTGGTGGGCCCAGGAAATTGCCGCATTGCGTTCCGAGTGTCTGGCGGCCAGGCGGGCTCTGCTTCGTTGCCGGAGAAGGCGTCTCAGGAGGACGCCTGACGAAGAGATCCTCCTTCGTCAGGCGTACAGGGAGGCGCATAAGGCCCTGCAGAAAGGTATCTGCAAGGCCAAAGAAGAGGCCCATGAGCGCTTCCTGGCCCTCCTGGACGCCGACCCCTGGGGTCGTCCATACAGGGCTGTGAGGGGCAAGTTTACATCAAGCTCCCCCTCTACGGCTAATCTCGACCCGACGCTGCTCGATGAGGTCGTGGGGGCTCTTTTCCCGACCCCCAGCCCATTCGAGCCCCCTACTATGGAGCCTCCGGAACCACTACCGGAGGCTGTGCTGCAGGGCCCTCCCGTTTCCGACGTCGAGTTTGAGGCGGTGAGGGAGCGGATCGGGAAAAAGAGGACGGCCCCGGGGCCAGATGGAGTCCCGGCCAAGGCCCTAGCGATAGCGCTGGGGCCGCTGGGGGAAAGGTTCCGGGCGGTACTTGATGCGTGTATCGCCCGGGGCAAATTCCCCACTAGATGGAAGGTGGGGCGGCTCTGCCTTCTCCGTAAGGAGGGTCGCCCTGCCGACTCGCCGGCGGGGTACCGACCGGTGGTCCTACTCGACGACTCCGGCAAAGCCTTTGAGAGGATCATGGCCCGTCGGATCGTCGAGCACCTCGAGACAGAGGGGCCGAACCTGGATGAACGCCAGTTCGGCTTCCGCACCGGTCGGTCCACCATGGATGCGGTGGGTCTCCTCAAGAGTTGGACTGAGGAGGCCGCCACGAGGGGGGAGGCTGTTGTTGCGGTGTCGCTCGACATCCGCAACGCCTTCAACAGCCTCCCTCATGAATGCATCAAGGCGGCACTCAGGTTCCACCGGGTGCCGCCCTATCTCTGCGCCCTCGTCGACGACTATCTCGCCGAGCGGGTAGTGCTGTACGAGGGCGCAGACGGGAGGGTTCTCCGCAGACCAATGGCGGTAGGGGTGCCCCAGGGGGCCGTCCTCGGCCCCCTTCTTTGGAACCTGGGGTACAACTGGGTCCTGCGAGGCAATCTCCTTCCCAAAATGGAGATTGTCTGCTTTGCCGACGACACCCTAGTCGCGGCAAAAGCGCAGACGTGGGAGAAGGCAGCTCGGTTAGCGTCGGTCGGCACCTCGTTGGTCGTCCGGCGCATCCGTCTGCTCGGGTTGGAAGTGGCCCTAGACAAAACTAGGGCCATGGGTTTTCACCCCCCACGCCGCAGGATCCCTCCGGGGCTCCGCGTCCGAGTGGAGGGGGTACGGATCGAGGTCGAGAGGCACTTCAAGTATCTCGGCCTCACACTGGACCCTCGCTGGAGTTTCGAGGAGCATTTCAAGCTCCTCGCTCCACGGCTGACTGCAGCCGCAGCCGCACTCGGACGGCTCCTTCCAAATCAGGGAGGACCGAATTCGGCGTGCCGTCGCCTTTACCACGGGGTGGTAAGGTCGATGGCACTTTACGGAGCCCCGGTCTGGGCGGAGTGCCTCACTCCTCGCACCCGGGCCCTTCTGCGTAGGCCTCAAAGGGTCATTGCGATCCGGGCCGTGCGGGCCTATCGCACGGTCAGCCACGGGGCCGCCTGCGTATTGGCAGGCACCCTCCCGTGGGATGTCGATGCCCTGGTTCTGTGCCAGGTGCATCGGCATCGGGTCATCGCAAGGGCCCTTGGAGAAAGACCCGTTGCCGAGGACGTGCAACGGGTCCGTGCAGAGGCACAGGAGAGGGCCATGGATGACTGGGGTGAGGCACTCCTCAACCCTACCGCCGGCCACCGGACAATCTCAGCGATTCGTCCGGTGTTGGAGGAATGGGTGAGGCGCCATAGAGGTAGCCTAACCTTCCACATGGTGCAGATGATGACTGGACATGGCTGCTTCGGTCATTATCTGCACCAAATAAGACGAGAGGAGTCGCCGCGGTGCCATCACTGCGGCGACCCTGACGACACGGCCGAGCATACACTCGAAGTATGCTCGGCCTGGAGTCCCCAGCGCCGGGAGTTAAGAGCGGCGCTGGGTGGTGGTGACGTCACACTGTCAAGCATGGTTGAAGCCATGCTTGGCAGTGTGACCACCTGGAAAGCAGTTGCTTCCTTCTGCGAATCCGTAATGTCGCAGAAGGAGGCAGCTGAGAGGGAGCGAGAGGAAGCGGCAGGTCTCGCTTCCCTCAGACGCAGGCGGCAGGGCAGGAGAAGGCGGGCATATCTAGCCCGCTTTCAAATGTCCTAGGGGACCTGCGCACATAGCTGGCTAGCTGTGTGTGCCTGCACAAGGTCCCCCCCGCCTGGGGATTGCCCTGGTGTCTCCGGGCAATCCCCCATCGGCGTAGCCTAGCCAGTAATGACTAGGCCGCCCTGGGGTGGATCGGAGTTGTTGCTTCGACAGAGCCCGATCTACCCTGCACAAAGGGCAAGGAGGCACCGGGGAGTTTTAGTGGGTAGTGGCCGAGCCCGCTATGACTAGCATAGCGCAGAGCGCCGGCTGACCCCCACATACCCCTACCGTCTAGCCAGCGGTAGGGAATCTGTAAACGGATCTCTCCTCGTTAAAAAAAAAAAAAAAAAAAAAAAAAGACCTATGGCTTATTATTAAGGCGAAATATACATAGATTTAATTAGATTTTTAGCAATTGTTCAGCAATTCATGACTGCGATACGCTGTGGCTGCCTCTACTAAGCGCAACTTTACTTGCGCTTATGCGTGTGTATTTCTATGTGCAAAGAATTGATGAACTTAAGTATTGTCTATTTGTAAACGAGTCTGAAGCCAAAGAGCGGACATTAAAGTTTGATTGGGTTTTCATAGCCGGAGCAACGTAAGAGCGTCGTTAAGTTTAGTGTGGCCACAAATCGCCTGCTCATTGCCGCCGCAGAACGCCCATACGGATAGAAATAAAACCGGCAGCAGCGTATACAGCGTCAAGTGCCTCTTCCCTTATGCATTAAGCCACAGTTTTAACTTTCCTTTTATTGAAATACTTACTTCAGATGCGCGCTTTAATGATTATGATTTATTTTAATATTATTTTTATTTTTGTTTCACTTATAGGTATTAATATCTATACTAATATTATAAAGAGGAAAGATTTTCTTGTTTGTTTGTTTGTATTGAATAGGCTCCGAAACTACTTGACCGATTTGAAAAGTTCTTTTACCATTAGTAGCTGACATTATCCCTGATGAACATAGGCTAATTTTTACCGCGGGAAAATGCTTCATTCCTACGGCAAATTTAAAACAAAAGTAAATAGTGGCCCGGGATACATTTGATAGCGTTGATGCACTGATCTATCAAAAATATACAAAAAAATATTTAAAAAAATATGTTGTT
The DNA here is from genome assembly GCA_918317495.1 of Synanthedon vespiformis. Taxonomy (NCBI): domain Eukaryota; kingdom Metazoa; phylum Arthropoda; class Insecta; order Lepidoptera; family Sesiidae; genus Synanthedon; species Synanthedon vespiformis. The sequence continues at coordinate 5,286,538 of OU906962.1, forward strand.
TCAATTTATAACTCGTTGCGGCGACAGTATCAATCATCATCAATCAATCAATACTAATAATCTGTAAATGTAGGTATTGAATGTATGTTCCTCCATAACTCTTAAACGAATTCACTGATTTCCATGAAACTTGGTAAATAAACATTTAGACGGACAGGACACAGATAAGGCTATTTTTTTCTTTTTCAACGCAGACGAAGTCGCGGACGCCAGCTAGTATTACTATAAAATACATTAGCATAATGTTACAGTTTTATAAATAGGAAATGAAGTCTTAATGTCGACTGGACCGATTGCCACAGTTGGAATAAGTTCTTTTCCTTTCCACGTCGACCAACTACATCGGTTTAATAGAGTTCGTTCTCAACTTCATATTTTCAGTTTGTAGGCACAAACTAAAACCATTAATTACATTTTCTTTCTGAACTTGTACTTGAATAATATTGGAGCTTTGCTTTAGTATCTATCAATCTTTCATCGTATTTTTAACTACGTTTTATTTAACTGCACATTATTTATCGATAATCGTTATTTATCGATTAAAAATTTCAAATTGGATTCATCTTGAGTCTTGTGTAGTTTTTTTTATAAAATATACCACGTCAAACAAGTTGATTACCCACTTGGTGAGTAGCAACTATCGCCTATAATAAACGTCATATTGGCATCCCATCAAGAGTTTTTTTTTTTATTAAAATGCTACTACGGTAACCACTTACTGAGAGTTTCACTTTTACAAAAAAAAACTTAAATTTTGTACATTCGAAACAGTCGCCTTGAGCCAGTGTCGTTTAATATCGGTTCATACTATTCCTCACACGAATTTGATCTCTTAAATCGCGGAATATTTCGCCGGAATTGTGCTTATTGGAAATAAATCCTGGATAAAATGGGATCATACCTGCTCAGGTACCCACCCCGCAGTCATATGGAGGCGCTTATGTGTCGATCCCTTTGAACCAATTGTGTTTTAGACACAAATATGTGTCACAAACATTTGACGATAATAACTGTTCTATAATATTTACACAATTAATGGTGACGTAGGTCGCTTTTGTAATATGTTTTTAAGAAATCTATGTATTTGTAAATAAAAATCTATATAATGTATGAAGCCTATTTATGTTCCCTTTGAACTCCGAAACCGCTCAACCGATTTTGATACTGTTTTCACTAGCGGAAAGAAACAATGAGGAAGGTCTCCTGTTGTTAACAAATTATATACACAAGTATATAATTACAATCCAACTATGTAATTTATAAAAAAAAATATCGGGAGCATGTCGTGAGCCTCCTACTTCTACATAAATAAGGTTACAATTTAAAAAAAAATACAATAATTTGAATTTAGAAGATGTGATTCTTATTCGTATGGAGCCAACTGCAATTTTTAAAACTTGGGTCCCTTCTTATACTAGATAAGAGAAGAAGCGTTGCTTGTGCACACACACACACACACACACACAAACTATTAAATATAATTATTGCACAATAAAAGTATTCATGAATTATAATATTTTACGAATGACAAAAGATAAATTAATATTTGTATAGAGGCGAGGAGACAAAATATTTCTTGATGACTTTAGAACAACCTCAACGCTTTGTTTCTTAGAGCGGAGACAAAAGCAACATTTTACTTTACACTTTCAATAAATAATCCTTAACTCGACAAATCCATTCTGAAAGTCTTAAAATCCTTCAGCTATTTGTTCGTTTCTTGGAAGTTTTCAAAGTGACGGAGTTATTACTTTGGACATCGTTATCTTTTATTTTAAACCGGTCGGACAAAAACAAGAATTGTAATGAAATTTTAACAAATTGTTGTTAGCTACTTAAATTGATTGTTTTGTATTGAGATGTTTAATTATAAATGGAATTTCACATACAAAATAGAAATAAGTTATATATATAGTCCAGGAAAATTTACTAACAAATTATAATTATGTAATATCGATGGCTGAAAGAAATTTCCGATTCGAACCTGTAGAAGGGATAGAAAAAAAGTGATTCGGAATAAGCAAAAGAAACTGGCATGGTGATCTTCTATAAGAGGGTGGCTGCCAATAAGACCCTTCAATAAGGAGCAGATGAGCTGCCCAAAAACACTTCAAAATGCAGCTGCCCTGCAAATACTTTCCAAATCCAGAGAAGAGCCAACTTTAAAGACTTCCGCAGAACCCTAGAACAGAGAGTTAAGGTCACTCATCCAGCAGGAATTTCTCATGAATTCCACTTGATACTTGTAGTTATAGATGCCAGATGACCTACTAAACATTTTCTGTTTGTTATGTAGGTACACATTTATTAAGTTAAGGTTGACACACAGGCGACGATACTTGATGGTAGGTAGCTACTGTCGCCTATAACACAAGCAACGCCTCTTATCTAGTATAAGAAGGGACGCAAGTTTTAAAAATTGCAGTTGGCTCCATTCCTATTTTGTGCAATGCGAAATCAAATAAAGCGAAATCGGTTCTCTTTATCATCAAAATCCATTTTAACGTCACAATAATATGTAACACAAATTGGCGCGAAAATGAGAAAAGACTATGAATATTCTTATAAAGCCGGCGTCATATACAGTCAAATGTTTGCACAAAGACTTTGAGCTACTTTGCTCACACATTTGAACACTTGTTTGTTGTACTTGCCAGACATGCTTTGCAGACACGTTCGCTTCACAGTATTCAAATCGATAACAAACAAGATGACTTTATGGACGCAGTATATCTCTATTATTTAAGTCTACAAAAGCTAAAAAGTCTCTATTTTTTTATTATTAAGCTAAGTAAGCTGAGCTAAGTCGGTAATTTTTTTATTATTAAGCTAAAAAAGAGTTATTATGAAAATAACTCCACTGGACTTTGCGCAAGTGTAGCAGGCTACGCACTGTTTGAACTTTGAACGCTTTGATGTGCGCTCCAAAAACCGACACCGAATGGCAAAGTGCAAAGATGTAATCAAAATTTGATTAAATACCCAAATACCCGTGCTTCACAAGTGTTCAAATAAGTGATCAAATAAGTGTACAAATATTGTCTGGCGCCGGCTTAAGAATCACATGTTCAAGGTTCAAAGAAGGTTCTGAAAGTGCGCTGCCGCTGCCCAACATACAATTAGTGATAAAGAATGAGACGGGGTAATGGGATCCCATTTGAAAAATAATGTTACACTCAATATCCAAAACATTCACATGTTTTGTCACACACACGCCCACAATGTAAGCGATGTTTACTACGCCCCGTAGCGGGGTTAAATCATATTATCACTACCTACCCCACGAACGGGGTTCGAATGTTAATTGTACGCTCAAATAATGATTATGGGGGACAGTATTTACAGAAGCGATTCAAAACATGCCCAATTCACGCCTCTTTGTATTTCTCATTTATATTCGGAGCCCTTGACGTTTCCAAATCGACTATGTTTTATTGAATTTATTTATTCAATCACTTTCTTGCTGAAACGCTTTTAAATGACAAGACGGGGTGTGAGTGCTTAAAAAGTCTCGTCAGGAACAACTCTTCAGATTTAAACATCGTGAGATTTAAACGCTTGAAGCGATTTATATTTCTACTACATTTAAACCTGCATGATTCTTGGCCTATTAGGAAAATTTAGAATGTATAAAATATATTAAAAATAAAATTGAGTATTAAGAGTATTAAGAATTTAAAATTTTTAGTAATTAATAATGTGAAATTAAATATTCTTACATGCTATAATGCCTAATACTTTAGAAAATTCAGAATTTGGAAACTACAACCTGAAAATGATAAAAATACTACTTATTATTAAATAACTAAGCTTTTGACACAAAAAAACAATGAAACGAAATATAATTTTATTACCGTGTATTGGAAAATTTTAGAATATTTTGGGGGAGGCCTAACCTGAGTCCAGCAGTAGACATCCTGCAGCTGAGATGATGATGATGATGTTCTACAAGAACTTAAACCGCTTGAGTTTGATGTATTTTTTTCGTAAATAAATTATTCGTAACAGGATAAAAAATAATGTTTCATTTAATTATAAGTTTAATAAATATTTACACATTATCTGTACCAATATATAAAGGCTGTAGTTTGTTTGTTTGGTTGTACTCGCTAATCTCAGGAACTAACTCAACAACTCAACAACTGGAAAAAAAATGGACTATCTAACACAAAAAAATATTTTTGTGTTAGATAGTCCATTTATCGAGGAAGGCTTTGGGCTATATAACATTTTGTACGTGGACAAATTTACGGGCACCAGCTAGTATAATATAAAGCTTCGGTCCCCTAGGCTAGGGTCAAAAGCATACTGGCTGCATTACTTTGTTGTATCGCTATTCTAATCTGTTGACCGAGATAATAACCAGCTCTAGAATAGCCGGTTGTCGACTTTTTATTTTCGTAAGTTCTAATGCCACTGTCAAACTCTCAATCGTTTGGTCTTTGCATCGCTAACGAAATCTAAACAGTGTTTTAGATAGTTTCCTCCACGGAAGTTGTACATAAAGATGGCAGTGACACGTGAGCTACGATCTTCCAGCGAGCACACTCTAATTACTTCTCTCGACAGAGCAAGCCGGATTAACCTTCTTAGCCGGTTAACTAAGAGGGTAATATGTCGACAAAATAAACGAGAATTTCTCGTGATTTCTCTTCTTGAATTAAGCGTGACAAACAAAATTTCAGGAAGTCGTGTACGCTTCATTTATTATTAATATGAGTTGATCAGAAACAAGGTGTTTAGTTCAAAGGGCTGCATTAACTTGATCTAAAAATAAAAATTTCATATATAAAATTATATTTCAAATGTTTGTTATTCAATATAGTATGACGTTTCCTATTATAGGTTCACACACGAAATATTTTTTTAATAATATAAAAAAAAAATAAAAAAAAGTGTATATTAACTTCAACTTATCTTTATATAGGTATTTTACCGGCCAAACTAGTTTTTCCTTGGACCAAATTTCACATAGTTACGAAATTTTATCAAAATCGGTTTAGTTGTTTATAGGAGTTCATTGCGGAGACACAACGTAACAAGTGTGTTTCTTGATTATTACGTGTCACAGTGTCACGTTGTGTCTCCTGGATGAACTTTGCCCCCTAGTTTTTACATTTAAATTAACCAAATGGTATCGTGTTAATTTTTACAGAAGACCATAGTGAAATAACAGCACGTGTGCTGTTGTGTTTCGTGGAGTGTATAAGGAATGCCAGAGCCAAACCTCAAAATCCTCTTATAAAAAACTGGGCATCCGCAACAACCCTGCTATTCACATAGCGCCTTTAAAAGTATATCTCTGTCTCAGTTTGATTCGTCTTAGGAGGTTAGCGCAGTACACAGTACAGTGAGAGTATAGAGCTTAATTTGCAACGTCTCGCATCTCGAGATGAGTGATCGCTGCCACGAAGAGACGGAAGCGGAAGCCGCTCGCGCCGCCTCCGAGGAGAGACGCCATTATCTCCACGGTTAATGCCTTTTGTGGAGTCCCATTCACATCGGAATAATTAATAACCTCAGTGGCATTGTGCCGGTGGCAAGCTCGCGGCCATCGCTTCTGGATTACACAGCTGTTGGTTCCTTAAATAGCACCAATTCCACAACCAGTCAGAAACATTGCACACATTCATAATAACCTACTGTGTTCTTAAAATGCATCTAAAATCGATTACAAGGATAAATCCAAACTAAAATAGTATTTTTAAAAAAGTATTAAAAAGTGCTACGTGCCCACGGAGAATAAGCTATATCTAATTTTTGAATTATCAAATATAACCTTTTTTTAACTTCCAAAAAAAAAAACAAATGATCATGAATGTCTATGCATTCAAAAAACAAAGAGAATTTTGTATACCTAGTGTATTCAAAAAGTACTATCAGTGAAGTATGACGTGAACACTTGTGGATTGTATAAATCGCCACTAGCTTTGTACGAAGTTAAAATTTTCAAAAAATCCATTCTCACAGGAAGCTTGGCTGGTTTCAGTGCTCTCCTGACCGTGCGATCGACGCGCTTGTCATTTGTATGAAAATTCACAAGTCGTTACAAAGCTCGCCTGACCGTACGCACGCGTATTGCTACCGCGGTCGGTCGTGCGTATCGTCAGTTCTGACCGTCAGGACAGCACTTAAACCGGCCTAAGTTATAAAATAACCTATGTTCCAAATTTCAACTTTCTTGACTTAGTAGTTTTGTCTGTGTGTTGATAGGCAGGACAAACGATAGATTAATTAAACTTAAAATAAGACAACTTTCAATTAAATTAATTATAAATAATTTAGAAATATATCAATTTTATATTAAAATTTATAGTTTATTGTTAATTAATTAATTACTCTTTAATTATTTATTCATACAATTACGGAAGGTTAAAGAATCGATAATACAATTAATTTTCTGTCATGATAACTGGTTGCTTTGTTTTTTTCAATATTTGCTTAGTAAGTAAAGGTTAACCTAGAATAAAGTAAGAGTTTATTCTAGGTTTATTATATTTGTAATTTTCAGCAAAGTAAGTATTTACTTTAAATTGAATAATGTTAATATTACGCAAACAAACATTACCAAGGGCCAACACGGATTGGTTGTTTTGTAATTAGTAGTTAGGTACACGTTATATGTAGTTATATTTAGACTCTAGGTTTCTTGTAAGCGAAGCTCTAAAATATTAATTAATTATTCCGAGAATGAAAATAGCAATTAACTGCGTACAATATAAATCATTTGCTCTAGTTTGATTTTGTACTAGTTTTTATGTTAGACTAGCTGACTTCGTACGCATTGAAAAATGAAAATATAAGTATGAGGAAATGTTTATGGCTGTGACGACGGTGGCGACGCCACTGTTCACTACAATGGCACCCATTTTTTTAATATTTTTAGACGATCCCGCGGAAACGTAATATTTTTACGAAATAAAAAGTTAATCCAGGTAATAAATTTCATCCATAACTTTCAACCATTTCTAGATTATGACTAACAAAAATACAAATTTTCATATTTATAATAATACTAGCGAGCTGCTCCCGGCGTCGCCCGGGATGCATTTTTTTAAGTAAAAACCTTCCCTGATTATCCCTCTATCCGTGAGTGAAGACAGAATTAAAATCGATCCAGCCGTTCTCGACGGATGATTGTTGGAAGACAGTTATTCGAAGATAGTTAATCGAGTTACTGGACTTTTAACTTCTATATAGGTCCTGTGAGAATAAAATTAATGTGTCATAACCGAAATCCAGCGACCCTCAATACAATATGATGGCTTCCTACAACCGTTCAACTAAAAATGGTCGCCAGGTTTTTTTTCCTGGAGCAGATAAAATCTAGCTCAAGATAAAAGTAATTAGCCCTTTCAATTTGATTTAAAAAATAGTCTAGATTTTGAAATAGAATCACTCTTCTTGTGTATCAAAACTCATTATTTGAAAATCGTGTAGCACCATGTCGTTGAACGGCAGTATCCCGCATCAGCACTAAATGTAAATTGGGGAGGATAAATCGGCAAAGGCGATACCTATCGCTGAACTCAAGCACGAATTGAGGAAAAAACCATTTAAATGTAGATTGTCTACGATAATACTTCCATTTGTTTTTGTCTCGAAAAACCACCTTTCTCGGATTCGATTTGTGCCCACAGATGGTTTTGTTAACCTATAACCCTAAACAAATGGCTGTTACTAGATATATTAAGCATTTGTTTATACAAGTTCCATATTAGTATTTAAGAGCCTATACGTAACTGGCGCAATAACAAAATTCAAGTGCTTATTTTTATAAAATTATACCTAGCCTAATGTTACATACAATATACTAATCTGTCTCTCTCTCTTTATAATTGCCATGACAGTTTTCAAACAAACATTTTTCACTGAGTTGGCAAAGCAAATAGTAAAATAGATATTTAATTATATTTTTTTTCTTTTTATATGTATTGAAGTGTTGATTCGTTAAAAAACTTTTCAGGTCGTCGGGCCATCTTGTTGCGACGTTCTACGTTGCGCTTGCCGGCCGATGTCTCCGCTCGACAATTCTCTCCACTCGAGGCTCCACTTCAGCGTATATTACTAACCCGCTTGAATATGTTGGTGGCTTTCATTTGTCTATGGCTGAAGTCACCAACATGTTTAAAATGGGGAACATGCTTAATAAAACCTCGCAGAGTAAGCGCATAACTTGTTGGAGTAACTCATATTACATTTTGTTAGTTATAAATGATTTATTTGGGCTATGGCTGAAAAGCGAAATTAATTCAGTTTTCCGCTGAACATTATTAAAAAATATCTATATATAATACTTATAAATACAATTGAAGTGTCTGTTCGTAATGTCAAAATATCTGCTCTTTACTAAATGTATATCAAAGTCTTAACAATCAAATACTTATGTTTTTAAATTTTTGGCTGTCTCTTTGTTCCGGCTTATCTCTGAAATGGCTGGATCGATTTTGACGGCTAGCTAGAATATAGCTGAAGTTATAGAAAATAACTTAAGCTACTTTTTGTTTTAAAAAATAGAAGTATATTAGGTATATGAAGCAGTGTCCAGTACCGCGCGTGTTCCATACGAACGCCGCAGCGATGCGTGGCCGGGTTCAGCTAGTGGTAAATAATTTCGGTGCTATAATGCAATTCGGATATTGTGAACAGCAGTTTTCATGACTATTTAAATAATGCAAATGAAGAAATTTTTCAACGTACACCAAACTACTCGCACACAATCCATTTGCAACCAAATTGCAGTTCATTTTGTAGTTGTAATGAGTGCTGTTATAGCAATGGGTTTCGTGACCCTAATTATTGTGAAACATCGATGTTGTTACATATTTATTGAGGTTAGTAAACCCGATATTTAGATTTTGTGAACAAGTAGGTATTTTGTTTGAAAAAAAAAGGAGTTGTAGTCATGGAAAAATCCATTTTTCGGATCGATGGAAAAACCAATTTTTCACTTACAACTGAAGAGAGAGGATTTGCATTTTGTAAAATTATTTCACTATAGAAAGCTCCATTATCAGCGAGTAACATAGGCTTATTTTACAAAGTTACGTGGACGAAGTCGCGTGTAAATGCTAGTTAATTATAAAGCCCCAATTGTGTATCCTCTGACTGATGATACAAAACATCTGACTACTGAACTTCTTATAGTCCGAATTATTTAAATTTTGTTAAATTAATTTTATCATTTAAAAAAACATCTACTACTGAAAAGACAAATTCTCATCAGTGCAAACATCGGACTAACTAATCGGACTATTAATAAAATAATGTATTTTTACATTGAAAAGCGGAAAAATTTAAACCTTAAAGTCAGCAAAACCAATGTAGTCTCATGGGAAGAAAATAAGACTTAATCCACTTAGACTTTGTTGTAGAATGCGAAACTCAAGAAAGGCTCTTAACCAGCGTAGAAAACATAAACCAGGCATACGGGCGCATTTTATAAAGTTAACGGCAACTCGATTAAGAAAGCAGTCAAAGAAAGTTGGCAGTGAAAGCGAAGTTTGTTTTGCACGGGAAGCCCTTGATTGACTTGTAGACGCGAAGCGGGGACGCTAGGCACTTGTTTCTCTTACACTTTTCAATTAATTATTCCTACTTTTATCTACACACGCACGTTTCATTAGAAATTTATGGTTTTTGATTTCCATAAATAACAGGGAAGTTCACGAACAAATGCTACCGAAACTATAAGCAGGTTTTTGGACAGTTGACGCTCGGTGAACTCGCAAAAGCTTCATCTAATTAAATGTGTAAAACATTCAATGATCAAAGAAAGAACGTCCACTGCTGTAAATAGGCCTTCCCTCATAATTTTCTAATAGGACCGGTCAGATGATGATTTTTAAGGCTTTTGATATTAATAGGACATATTTAATTATAATGCTCTACCGTCTCGATGAACGATATTTTAGCGAAGATCTTCGACAAAATACCTCAGAAAGCTCTCACTACTAGATGGCTGGGTCAAGGGACAGAAACAGAAGGCAAGTTTCTTCTTGACCAGACCACGTATGATCAAGAGCTGACAATTAATTTAATTTTTTTGTAATATTAATTATTGTTGTAGAAAATTAAGAATTAAATAAGTAAATATGATATTATTCCTGTGTCAATATTAATATTTCAGGCCTTGTTGTTCGCCTGCACACAATAGAGCACCAGGAACAGGCTCTCCTGTTTCAACAACAACACCGGACTAATTGCTGTCTAAATGTTAAGCAATTAACCATCATACAATCAAAAGAGCGCAACCTGTACACACAAAGGTTTGCGTCCAAATAGTGCTGCATAAGTTCTAGCAAATTGCGCGTAAAATCAACGATTGCATTCAATTGTTGATGTCAGAGCAATGCGTGTCCCGTCCGTTCAGCGCAACAAATGGCGGTAATCTATCCTTTTACTGCGATGTCAAAATTCTTGTAAATCATTGTAAAATTGTAATTTTGACGAGCCCGTTGGACGAGTGGTTAAGGTGCTTGCCTTAACCAAAACGATTCCAAGCAACCCACAGACAGTAAAACCACATTTATGTTGTGATTTATTTTTTAAACTTCAAAATCATTTTTACACATTTAATAAGAAAATATGAAGTTAAAAGTATCGTAAGAAGTTAATTTATGTTATGGTAGGCAAACCGACTTAACTGTCACTTACGGGTCACTTTTCGAACTATGACTACTCGAAAAATGACCATTAACAATATCTATAAAGATTTTAGAGTTTAGAGGTTTGAGAGTTGGAAGTTTACTTTCAAAAGTAAAATATCAGACATCCCGGTTGGATCGGAATATATCCGTTTATGACACTTTTCACGAAAACAAAAAGTTAAAACATTTTTATGACATGAGTATATTTAGTGTGCAATGCCCGCCAAAAAATATTCCATTTATTGTTATTTTGGTAGATATTTTCAATTCAATATGAAATGTAAATATCTCACCCCTAGACTACTTGCGTATAATTTTCAGAACGCAATAAGTTTTTCAATAATGTCAGCTTAAGAGCAATAAATCGAGCGAATCCATAATATGATTGCTGTCTTTTAAGGCTACAAATAGAGCTCTTAAGGCGCTCGTGATACGAGTAACCAAGTCAATTGTATCTACCCTGCCAACTTCAGAGGTACCCTATGGAGTCATTCATGTTATGATCTTGGCTGTTGCTCTTGGATCAAATCCGTCTGTTACCAACCTACACACCACACTGTCCACCTGATGGTTGGTCCGTTAGTATTTTTTCTTCCTAAATGAAGTGACAACCTGGTTGGTGCGTTACTAAATTTTTAGCGTTAAAACAGTTAGTAACTGACAACCACCTCCAATATTCTTAATTTATGCAATGTTTTCCGAACATAATAATATAATCATGAGGTATTCGGTGACGGATGGTGGCATTTTATGGCCGATCTACTTGTTGCGCACTCTCATATGCAATAGCCAATAATTTGTAATCCAATAGTCTGCTTATAATCATGTCTTAACTGCTCTCGACAAGATTTCTGAACCCTAACCCCTAACAGAATATAAGGGTTATTCTGTACCTCAACGTCAATTTAGGATATTTCCTCATATTATTTATTTTTACACAATTAACAGCTGTTCATGTATTATATACGAGTATTTTGTTTTTGTATATTTGTATTTTGTATAATGTGTGAAGAATAAATCTTTCTTTCTAATTTTCTTTAGATAGGCGTTGCAAAGCGCTGCCTGCTTGCCGAAGTATAAATAAGTATAAAAAACCTTTGCAATATTAATTTTTTGGCTATGCACTAGTTGTGCTGTGAAAGAATTGTTTAAATGCAAATTCGCCGTCTTGTTAACCCCCAGTTCGTTGACTTGAGATCCACCAGATGTTCTCTCTCATCACTTAGTGACTCTTTTATGGAATGAAAACTTTCAACGAGGACTCACTGGCCGTAAATTGCAAGCATTTCTTTCATATTACGCTTCTAGAAAACACTATATTATTTTTCTTACATTCAGCTTTATTTTAAAAAATCTGTACCTACGCTTTTATAACAAAGTATAAGCAGCTGTACGTTATTGAATTAATATCGTAGAGATTTTTAATCAATTCGTTTTAATCAGTCAATGATGTCTGACTGTTTGAACATGAAACATGAACATCTCTGAATCATGTTTGAACGTTACTCGATTACGAAAGTGACCATTTCCCTTTCTTCTATCGGACATTCAGACGTGGTTATCATCCTCACTTTGTTGAAATCCCTCTTTTTTAGGACCAAGCGCTTTAAAACATCTCTTATGCCTAACTAACTAACTAACCGGTTTCGCAAGGGTGCAATTTATATCTGCAAAATTATATATGAAAACTCGTTTACACAACTGCTAGTAAGACACACACAAATGCGCTGCATTGTCGATAAATCAATTTCAATTCCAACTATGTGTTCGGCCTCCAATTCTATAACTCCGCCCCTTTAACTGCACCACACATTTATCCAGAACTCAAAGTAAAACACTTAACCAACTACTGTCAAATGTTTCCCCGCCTGGAGCGTATTATGAAATATGATCCAACTTAAATATAAATTTGCATTCTCGGATAAGTTTTACATTTAAAAGAGACGTCACGAAATATCCGAATGATGGATGGCGGCTTAGCAATAGGCTCCGATCACGTTTGACGAAATGTGATATACGAAACGAAATGCATTAACATTCGGGCTGACTCATTCCAAAACCAACATTAGAATATCGATGATCGGGGATAAAACGTTTCGCGTGGAAATAAATAAAGCAACAAAACAAACAACCCAAAAATCACCCTAATGCGATTTGTATGAACAAATTCCAGTTAACTACATCAAATTCTTGTTACATTTAGAGGATGACCTGAACCTCTAGTGTATATAATATGTTTGTATTACTCACCAAGTGTTACCTTTCGCTTAACTTGTATGAGCCACAGAATCGCTGCCCTGACCGCTACTGAAGACTGACACAGATATCATAATCATCAATACTAATAATAAATCTGTAAGTGTGGGTATTGTATGTATGTATTTTCTTGGTAGATAAACATTTAGATATACAGGACACAACATTTAGACGTATAGGCTACTTTTGTCGTTTTCAACGCGGACGAAGTCGCGGGCGCCAGCTAGTTAAGAGCGCAACTAAGAGGGCTTTGGCCGCCAATTTGCAATTTGCACGCTGTGGAGTAAACATTACCCAAAAATCGTTAGAAATGCCTCATTGTGCTGTGATTTGGTGTAACTTTTATTCAGAAAATAAATTATTTTGTATTTGACTTTGCTATTATAGTAATATTATTTCATTTATCTAGCTACTGCGAATTCCCTAAATGTTAAATTACTGAACGACCAAGGAAATTTGCTCACACTTGCGGCGCGAACAACCCACCCCTCTGTATACATACATATGTATAAGTTTGTGTATTTTATACTCTACTCTAAAAGTATATTTTGTGATAAAATTTTCGTGAAACCTGCAAAACATTTCTCATCTACATAATAGTGTAATAAAATATGATAAAACTGTTTGTGTCAAGATTAGATAAAAGTTTATGTGAACTAACATCCGTCGAGAACAGAATAACAAAACCAAAACTTTTATAATAAATATCCCTTGAAATATGGTGAAAACAATAGCCAACTCGAAAAGTCAAGATTCGACGAGCCAGCGGGGAAACTTTAAAGCTCTGACTAGCGATTTCTGTAAACGAAATAATAGTTCAATTCAAATCCACTTGTATAGAGTGGAATTCGAGTAAAAATGAATTAATTTCCTTCTTTTAAGTGAAGTTTATAAAGTTTTAAATATCCGACAATATGAGGAAAATAGAAATTAGAATGCTGTTTCTGTCACACCCACTTCAGAAATGTGTTTTTTTTATATATGCAATAATATAATTTTTCACAATAAAATTATTGTACAACTACAATTATTGTAATTGTCAAACATGTTAGTAGATTGGCCTCCTGTCCAGGAACCATTTTTCCTTTTATTTTATTTAGCTTTCTATAGGTGAAAGAATTTAATTTTTTAGTTTATTCATACAAATATACAAATTTTTTCTCTTTATAATATTGGTATAGGTATTGAAGGTATACTTAAATATTGCATTCATTCAATTTTTATTTTCATACTAGCTGATGCCTGCGACTTTGTCCGCGTTGAAAAAGAAAAAAGTAGCCTATCCTATGTCCCGTACGTCTAAATGTTTATCTGCCAAGTTTCATGAGAATCGGTTAATTCGTTTAAGAGTTATTGAGAAACATACGTCCATACCATACATACAGAAGAAAATATAAAAATCGGCAATTTAATTTCAATATCATGCATAGAGAGCCTATAAACACGATATCTCTGAAAACAATGTAACTTACACCTTACAGATTTATTATATTTCATATAAAGTATGACTTCATGTGTACGCGAATGAAGCAGAAAATATTTTTCTTATTCCCCATATCACGTGTAGGTATCAGTCAATCATAGCGCTCATTATGGGGTGTCTGCTGCATGTACGCCTCGTTAACGATGGTACGCTCAACGCTGGTCTCGAAACGCGGCCGGAGCTTTCGTGTCGTTTACCTGTGGCTTGACACCGTGAATCTGATTATTGCGCTACAAACCTCCATGTTCACGTAATATTTACATTTTAAATATTCATAACAAGAAAAAAAAAAGTGTTTTTACACTGGAACAGAGCAAATAAATTGAGTCATTAATGGTACATTGTTATACAACGGCTGAAAGTAGGTTATTGCAAAAAATGAACTTTTTTTTTTTTTAAATGACATTTTAAAACTTAATTTGATAATGAACACCATAACTACTTGATACCTCCTATTTATTTATTAAAATAGGTAAAAAAGGTATTTATCTACACTAATATTATAAAGAGGCAAATTTGATTGTTTGTTTCTCCGAAACTACTGGACCGATTTGAAAAATTCTTTTACCATTAGAAGCCGACATTATCTGTGATGAACATAGGCTACTCTTTACCGCGGGAAAATGCTTCATTCCTACGGTAAATCTAAAATAAAAGTAAATACTAGCGCCTTAGCCCGGGAGATAGCGCCATCTATCCAAAATACGGTAGATGGCGTTTTATACTTTTCTACGCGGACGAAGTCGCGAGCACCAGCTAGTTTAATTATATAGATAAAAGCAACGACTGCCGGATAATCTAGTATTAAATAAAACCAAAAAAAAATTGCTTATGTGTTGGTTATGTTCATTAAAGAAAAGTAATTAACTGAGTTGCATTTATTCGAAGTGTCCCGAAGTTTGGTGGACGGACGAACGTTGAAAGGAGCGAGGCACCGCCTCCTACCAGACTAATGAATAACATGCAAATGACGGTGTATAATGAAACCACACTCTCTTTCACTCTAAATATATTATCTTTGCGCTCTTATATAGCCTTGCTACGAATGCAAATTCTATTGTGTAAACTTTTTTGTTTCACTAGTCTCTATAGTTTAAATTAAACCTCGTAATTTAGTGCTGGCACTTGTCTGGTCTCTTTGCCGGCTTTTGGCCTTTATTTGTCACGGGTCACATCAGGTTTGCCTCGTAGCATATGCTGGGATAGATTTATGATATAGAAAGAAAATATTCTTTTATTTAATCCTAGTTTTTGCCCGCGACTTCGTCGACGCCTGTTTATCAGTTTTTATTGCTCATACCTAATTTGGCATTGTATATATAGTTCCCATAAACATAAGACACAATGGCAATACTTTCGCAGTACAGTATGTGATGTAAATGTACGAGTCTAATGTGAACATTGATTAGCAAAGCAGATATGTGTAACAGTCGGTTAGCAGACATGTTTAACCCGGTCAATATTGTACTGTCCCACAGGCCATCCTAAACTGCGCTAACCATTTAAGCTGCTTTGACACCTGATGGATGTTTCGCGATTTATCACCGACCGACACTAACTGTTCTATTAGCATTTAGGTTTTGCATTTAAAAAGTATTATTTATGTCTATTAAAGTGTTCTAATGGTTCAATAATAAAAACACCGAAGAAACTGAAAATCAAAAAATAATAAATCTTTTTTATTTAACCTTAATAACTAAGTTCTTAAACTAATGTAAGTGCCGTCGCGCATCACGCTTTACGTAATTAATTTGCTTGTTTGGCGCCCACTCAAAATTACTGTTTTTTCCATAAATTTTACATTTCTATGGACTTCAATTATTGTTATAAGCTTAAAAATTTGTTTATCTAAACCGTTGAATAGACTTGAATGTTACAAAAAATAAAAAGACTATCCCATCCCACTATACGGCGCAAATAATTACAATTTGGCATCAATCTACTATGCTACACTTAATGTTATAATATTATATCTACGAAAATTCAAAAGTATATTTATTGTAATATAATAAAAGCACTTTATAAATATAATTTCCTTTGACAACTTACGTCTTATTTTACTGAATAAGAAGGCGGCGCCGGGCGTTTGAAGAGTATGTTTTATATGAGCTATGAAATGGTACGATCAGATTGAAACCAACACGCCCCGCCTCCGGTCTCGTCTCAACTCAATTGTTGCTAGGAACTTCACAATAGATATTGGAAACTATAGGAAATTGACAATATGCTCTCTTATTGAGAACCTGTTGCCAAACGATTTTATCAAGTGTACATCAACCCTTGACATGTGTTTATTATATTACTTTGTAATATATTCGGACAGATACACTGCGATTTGAATGGTTTTATATGAGCAATATAAAATTTCACATAATTATGCAATGACCTGGCCGTTTGTATAGAATAGTAAAAAGCAACACTCCTTTATTACTAAAATTTATTTAAACTGACTGTGTGTCCCGCGGTTTCACTAGCCGTTTAAAACTTAATTAATTAGACAAAAATTTTCTTTATCGAAATAAACTGGGAGTCGAACTTGGATCTTCAGACACATTTTGTTAAAATGTTAAACTTTTACTTGTGGAAGTCTCCATATTCTTCAATTTAACAATAATAAATAATATATTTCTTGTTAGCACATCGATTACTTTATTTTCCCTTTTTCAACATAACATCGTTATTCCTTCTGACAAATAATAATACAATCGTTTCCAAGGTTACAAAACCAAAGACAATTTAAAAATATTAAAACTAAATTAAAACCTTATCACATTTAACCAGCAGAACAGGAATCACTTTTACAACACATTTCGGTAGTTACAGAATAAAATAAAATACCAACAAAATCAAAATTAGCTAAGTCAATTAAGCCAATTATCGTATGCAAAGTATTTTTATTGTCATATTACTTATGTCTAAATTATTTAATTCTAAAATCCAACAGACTCCGAATAGAAAGGTGAACAATATATTGAAAACGAATTCTCTAATATTAATATGTACAAAAAACGACTGCTTTATGTATATTTTGTTCTATATTTAGTTTAATATTACACTAGCAGCGAATATTTAGGGTATGTAAAAAGATATTATGAGCTTTATCTTGTACACGATAGAGTCGTATTTCTTTCGCATTTTAAGCGAGGTGAGCTACACAATTCAGTATGGTAATGTGTGATTTGCTCCCGTACGATTTAATTTCACGCACGTGTATGATTGACGCTCACATTATGCAGGCGTTCGAGCTAGCATAGCTTTTATTTTATTAGTATACGTTTTTACTTACTTCTTTTTTGTTTGGAATTTTTATAGCTATGCGAATGTGTCTAACTTTTACATATCAAGGACTCAGGGTATCCCTGACTCAGAAGAATAATAATTGAAATTATTAAATCAAAATCAAAAGAGATTATATATACTTATTTAAAACTGTAGCCATTTATGTTTAACCATGATGAACATTTTATAGTAAAGAAATACTTTTATTTTGTTTTATTCTAAATTTCCATTATGTCTATGATATTTTCTCAACTTTCTCATTTATACAAATCAATGACATTGACGACATGTTGGTCTAGTCTAGTGGCTAAGTAAGGTTAGATCTGAACTCTCTCCCTATGGTGTTAGGTCACAGGGACACCCGGAATCGTTTCCTTCGGTTCGCAGACAGGATCGTTCAATCTGTCGCCGGAAGGAAAGGTTCAAACTATAGTATAAGAACGGTCGAATATATTGTGTGATGTGTAATTAAAGAACTATTCATCATCATCATCATCTCAGCCATAGGACGTCCACTGCTGGACATAGGCCTCCCCCAAATCTTTTGGGGGAAGAAAAGAAAAAAAAATCCCCAATTTTCTAAGAAAAAAAAATTTGGGAAATAGAACTATTATTTATAATTAATTATTTAAAATATGCGTATGGGTGTATATTTTCGTGTATAAGTGTATGAGTATGTCTATATACGTGTGAAGATATTTACAATATTTATTATTTATTTATTTACAATGTGTCCCAGAACTTTTGAGTTTTAGCACAGCCTATATTATAAATATTTTCAATATTCATGTTATCCTTTTTTTTAATTTCAAAGTACCACCGGCGCTATGCGAAAGTTCCTAGCAAGAAACCTTATAAATGCATTTTTCTTTTTCAAGCGTCTATTACTTAAAATCTTAGAGCGTTTATTATTGTATGAAGTTCACAATATCGGGGCCCAAACAACGGGTATAAAGGAATAATGTTTGAATAAAACTCTATTGTTACTTCAGCTTCTTACAAAGGAAATTTTTGAACAAAGTGTTGCTTCAACCAAGGAGTCGCAGTGTTCCACACCGTTATCCGTTGAGCGTTTTATAGGAAATGCTAATTTCAATTGTAACGGTAAAGGTAAGCGACGTATTTAAATATTTATACGTGAGGTGCGTTCTGTGTGTGTATCAGTTAAATCGTGTATATTTAAAAAGCTTCACCATCTTACTTCACATAGATCTATGTAGGTATATTGACTTAAATAAAGAGTTGTAGAGGGAACTCTGTGAATGTCGATACATTTTGCTTAAAAGGATCTTTTAAAACATTTTAGCAACGCGTATTCCACTTTTTTTACATCTCGGCGGAGTGCTCGCGGCGGGCACAGACCGAATTTTCGCATTTTTCTAAACAATGGCTCTCTCTCTAGCGAACTGTTCAGAGATTATGTGAAAATTTCGCGAGGAATTTTAGTGAGATTCCCTTCAATGGTTGGATGTGAGTGAAATTCTCCGGAGTTCAATACATTCGAATATCCTTTTGAGATTGGGGCGACACAAAGCCGTATTGTTACGGTCGACTAGAGGGTTCTATTTCGTGTCGTTTCCTCATAAGTACTCTAGTGACTCATAATACTTAGTAGTATTTTCTCTATAGTATTCACTGGAGCACTTAGTATCCAACTATTTCTGCTGCCTCGTTCGAATCCTGATAGCTGACTGTGAACCAACAGCGCTATACGCCATTTTTTATAAAATGTGATATAACACACACCACATTTTATATATATTTTGTTTAGTTTATAATATTAGTTTTTGTTTATAAAATTATGTACTCATAACTCAGGACGAAGTCCACACCAACGCGCGCGTATCGGCCACTAATAAGATATAAGGTTAGAGACAACATGCGAAATAGGTGTTTGAAAATGCATTGGAACTTTCTGCGAAGTGTATAGTCCCAAACCACGTTTCACTGCGTCAAAAGCGTGCGCTCCATTGAACAGGAACAGCATTGCCACAATCGTCTGATCTCAAAGACGCACCTTGAAGCGACACTTTTGTGTCGGGCGTTAGGGCAGTATAAACGCGCATCTTTGCGTGTGATAAGTAAAATTCATTGAGTACCGTCAAAGCCGTTTTAATTTGAGGAAATTTAAACGCCATCGCTAGAAGCAGCTGAATGCGGAAGGACAAGATGTGGAACATATTTATGACACTTGACTCTATAAACATGTATATTTTACATCAAATACATTAAAAATTAATACATTTTCAGACCACAATGCTATAGAAAAAAATACAAAGAAATTACAATAAGAATTTCTTTGAAAATTGTTTAATGGCTCGATTGCGATGGTCGTAAAACTATATTTCTGGGGTGTTGGGGAGGTTTTCCAACGGGGGGCACAGTGCCTCGTTAAAACTCTGACCGGGTAGTAAATCTTACAGGTTTACGACTCTACAAAAATTAGGATGGCGCGACCGGCGATTGTTCTTCCAACTGAACTCTCGCGTCGTGTGTCTTTCTTTGACTCGACGTTCTTGTCTGTAGAGTCGTATTCAATAAGGTGTTACAATTTACTGAGGCGAAATTGTATCTCAAGTCCTTCGGAAAACCCTTTTGCTTCTATATTTTATTTCACTTATTCACCAAAAAAAAAACAACCTAACTGAAAAATGTCCGATGCCAATAATATTATCTTACCAACACTGTCTCTTATCACAGTTTACAATTTTAATTAATTACTATCTCACAAAAAGTAATTACAATCGAATCACCTATCAATCACCTAAATTCTAAATACAACTAAATCAACTTTGATTGTGTGTTTATTTTTATATTGTTGATTGATTTTGTATTACAGAAACCATCTTAAGAACTATGGAGGGTTGAGAGGTACTAAGAATTAATAGGGACATGACTGAACCTTTGGAAGAGATTATGCTCTTTTTATATAAAATAAGGAATTATTTGCCTGTTCTGCAATCTTCAAAAACATTTTAATCCTGTCTAGTCTAAAAGCAGTGATACTGCATTATTGAAGAAAGACCAGTGCCCAAAGCTGGGACTTCTACACAAATGTCCTATATCTCTCTCTATGTGCCTCTTCAGTTCTGAAACTTAACCGTCAACTTCCTGAACCGGTCCCTGTCAATAGCCAACTGAAACAGCTACTCGACCGAAGCAATCCCAGTCTACTTTCCGATATTTCAGAGCCACGACTTTCTCCTTCGCCCAGCACGTGTCCTCCATTCCACTTTATCCATCATAATCAATTGGAGCAGACATCGTGCCTAAACACGTGGTCAAGATATTCAACCTTGCGTTTTTTTATCTTTTTCATCATCTTTCGAGGCCTATACATAAGTTAATAAATACGGATTCAATATATGATTAAATCCTTTGTGTTATGATCAATCGTGTTTACAATTCTACTCAGTTAGAGTTACTATATAGGTACTAAAGACAAAGCGGTAACCGTGAGGATGGTGAGATTGAGCGAAATACGTACTAATGAATCTTGAATTGAAAGCCGTAGGTAATAATTCGCAGACGCATTTAGTATTCAGGCAACACTCTTGCACATGTCACTTGTCGGCAATCACTGACATTATTTTGACATCATATTACACAATATTGCGATATGGCTCGTGTATTGCCATTAATTTACTCGTACGGCTTTAGCTAACGAGGTCTGAACTTGAACCCTTATCTGACACCGCTACTTAATAATTAACAAACCTTAATAGGTAAATTAAGCTATAGAGTAGGCGTCTTGTCTTATTAGATATTGTAGATACAGTCGACTCTCGTTAATTCAAACCTGCAATAATCGAAGAACTCTATAATTCAAAGTTATCACGAGTTCCTAGAAAATCTCTTTATATTTCGAACTAAATAAATACATTTTTATGCACTTGGTAATTCGAACGAAAAAATCATCGCTACGTTGTTAAACGAAGCGTTAATTCGAACTCTTTTTGTCGAAAAACTCGACAATTCCAAATTGCAGAACAAGTTCTTCAAACTCGAGCCTTTGTTTTGTATGTTTGTGTTAGTTATGAGTTCTAAAAAGTATAAATGCTTGACGATTGCTGAAAAGAAGAAGTTAATCGAAAAAGTAGTGGGAGGTGAGAAGAAAAGTGATGTTGCAAAAGAATTTAATTTAATTTCGAACCATTTGATAATTCGAACACCCAATAATTCGTAATATTTTATGAGTCCCTCGAGTTTCGAATTAACGAGAGACGACTGTACATAGGTCTGTATGAAAAATTCATTTTGTGGATAGTCCATTTATCGAGGACGGCTTTAGGCTACCTATATGAAATTTTGAAGACGAAGTCGCAGGCATCAGCTAGTCCGCCTATAGCTACAGATAGAAAGATTACAGTGTGAGCGTTATTATAAAAATTACTTTATGTTGATGCTATTGGCTACTTGTGTACAATGAAATCACAAGCGGTTGAGACAAGCATTTCCATAAACACAGAAACGGGATTAGCGCACAATCGTTTACAGCGACATCAACTCGCCCGTAGCCCGTAGCAGACAACGCAAATGCAATAACAGAAACATGAAAGAAGTTTCTGTGCGCTATACAATTGTGTTGCAAATGACCCCCCGTGGAGTTTCTTGTGAAACTGTCATACAAGTTACTTACTTGCGGCGTACCTACGCAACTCGCTAGAGCTTTTACAAGCAAATTCACCGCTTCCAAACATACGACACACAGTGTGCCTTATTAAATGAAATAATTTTTATTTAATTGTTAATTTTTTATTACTTGAAATAGGAGATATTAGATTTATATTTATACTATCCTGCTTAGTACCTATTATAAATGCGAAAGATTGTGAAGATGGACATCCTAAAAACAGCTGAACGCAGAAACCTTGTGTATAAAATAAGCGCAAAGTCCTATAAAATTTAGCACACAGATAGTTTATTAGCTGGATTAACATAATTATATGGGACTATCTTTATTCTGGAAAAATGTTAGGCGATCCCACCGTCGCGTCGTCACAGCGATAAAGATGTCGGACGTTATATTGCTCATATAATTTCTCATTTTCGGACGAAAATTAAAATTCCTAAAGTTTTCACAATTTGGAGAGAGCGTTAAACGAGAAAGGTTTTTTCTATAAAATTTGCAGAAAAAATTGCACCTTTGCGAAGCAGAAATGCTACTTCAAACTATGATTGCTCTTTGTGTCGCTAGTAAATAATTATGATATACACGATGAGTATCATCATATTATAGATTTTTATACAAATATGAAGTCACGTGATTATGATTGTTTGGGTGTATTGTTTGAGGTAACAATATTTTCAATATCAAAAGTCGAAATATTTATTTATCAATGAGGTTTCTTCAAAAAACTCTTATTATATATATGTAAATTTACCAGGGTTTTGGAAAATAAAGCCAAGACGATGACTATCCTAAAAGGAAACTCTGAAAGAAATTCGAAATTTGGAATCATTATGTATCAAATTAATATTCCAAAAAATATTTCTTGAATCTCCGTCCGGTTGTCTTATCGTGTCTCATCATAGAAAACGTATTACAAAACGACTCATTTCAATTCAACAATTAAATAAACACACCAAACAAATTTAATTTCCGCTTTGCAACATCCGAAATCACGCTTTCTTTTTTAAAGATAAATTAATAGATATCGACAATGGAAGGGAAAATAATTTGAATCCTAAATTTCGTTGCGATAAATTTGTTCTATAGTGAAAAAAATAAATAAATGAAATGCTAAAATAGCGGACCTTCTGACAGGCCTCGCGATAGGCTTAGCAATAATTGTTCATTTGTGCACTCAGTGGCTTGTGAAATTGTTTCAACAGCTCGCTTTTCGTCTCCTCTCCACTTGGATTGTAATATTTAGAAAATAGAATTAGGCTTGAAGCAGATACGAATGTAGAAATTGTATTTAGGTATTTTTCACTTCCATCGCTTACCTAATTAATATAATAATCAGAAATAGAAATATTTATTGAGTACAGGTGCCCGCGAAATTAAAAATATAAAAGTAATTATAACGCTTGTCAACTTGTTGCTATAACACATTGGCCAGGCGTTAGTTACAGTTTTATATTTTAGATAATCC
Source organism: Synanthedon vespiformis (assembly GCA_918317495.1). Classification (NCBI taxonomy): domain Eukaryota; kingdom Metazoa; phylum Arthropoda; class Insecta; order Lepidoptera; family Sesiidae; genus Synanthedon; species Synanthedon vespiformis. Next base: position 5,310,303 of record OU906962.1, read on the forward strand.
CTCGGGAACATTACTTTTTTCTTGGATGAAAGGTATCCTATGTCCTTTCTGGTGTTCCAGACAACGTGTATTAAAAATTTCATGGTGATCGGTTCAGTAGTTTTGGCGTGAAAGCGAGACACACAGACAGAGTTAAGTACTTTCGCATTTATAATATTAGTATGGAGTATGGATGTGCAGTATACAAATATACTGTGTTTATTGGCTAGGGGATTGTAATTTTTTTTGGGAAAACTTTTAACAAAATATACTAGTATATTCTTATTGACTCATAAAAATATCCGTACTAATATTAAAAATGTGAAAGTTTATGCGGATGTTTCACGCAAAAACTACTGAATGGATTTCAATGAAACTTCACAATAATATAGCTTATACATCATAATAAGACATATTATAAAGACATAAATATATAAAAAAAGCTACGCGTGTGAAGTCGCGGGCAGCAGCTAGTACTACTATATATATATTGTTATTTTTCAACCTTCCAAAAAAGCAGGAGATTTTCAATTCGACTGTATTTTTTTAAAATGTTTGTTACCTCATAACTTTCGACTGGGTGAAACGATTTTGATGATTCTTTTTTAATTAATAAATAAATAAATGATAATAATTATTAATAATTTAATAAACCTTAGAACACGAATGTGAGTAATAACAAATCTTAGTAAATATAGCAAATGTGAATTATGTTGTTTACTAAATATTTATTTAAGTTCTCACGTTAGTGAATATGTAATTCTTTGTGAGAATAAATATATTTCTAAACCTATATAGAAAATATTAAAGCACTTTTTTTTTGTTTTCCGCAGATTTTGATTAGGGGGTTTTTGATTAGGATTTTGATTTTGAATTTGTATCTATACTGTTTTTTCTTTAAATTCTTATTTGTTAAATTCTTCATTAAACAATGCATATTTGAGTATAATGGCCTATGTTACCACCTTAAGAGTTGGTAGCGCCTTAATGAAAAGCGAAAAGAGAATAAACCTATTTTTGCGAAAAATTCTTTGTGGCATGGAACGAGCAAGAACTTAATTAGTCAGTCTCCCAAAAAGAGGATGACAAAAGTCATTTGACGGGCTTAGAGAATTATTTATTTGAAGGGTTTTAGCGGAATGAAGGAAGCTTTGATTGCGTATCTGCATTACAAAGGCAACTCTTTTTAATTATGTGACTATTCTAAAGTCGCCTCCGCATACAAATGAACCAAGATTAGCACAATATCACGACCAGGTCACTTTCCATTATTCCTTTGAAAGTGTAAAGTTCTGCCTTTCTCATTTATTTTCGAAGATAAATAAAAGGTAATCATAGGATCCCGTCATGGAAGAATATGTGGAGAAAAGATGGCTTTGGCAAGGCGAAGCATCAATTAAAATATATCTTCAAATGTATGGCTGTATATTCTGCATAAAGGATTTACATTGTGGAAAATGTAATAAAATAGCAAGCAATCAGTTTTGTATAGAGATCAAGCCATCAGTTTTTTATTATTTTCGTTTTGACAGATGAACTTGTAACATTTGGTAAGTAAGAAACTATAGATTTTACTGGAAAAATATCGTGTAATTTGTTAATGTGGTTTCATAGTATTAATTTTGAAAATGTTGAAACGTTTGAAAGTATAAAATAGTCTTTCTAATTTTCGAATGTTATCCACATACACAATATCTGAAATATTCACAGGAAATTACTGAAATTAAAAAAAACTTTTTCAAAAATATGTCATACAATAACATTTCAGCCAGTTGTTTCGTAAAATATAAAAACATTTTGACAATACACTAAGCTTGGGCTCTTCCTTAGAGGAAACGGCTGATTTTTTTTTTCTAAAATATACGCCGAATGTCTAGATATCTAAAGCAGTAAAAGGAATTCGTAAAATATTAATGCTTATAATTTTCTTTTTTTGTTTAACAAAAGATAAAAACACAAAATTGCCATCACAAATAATTGTAGATTAAAAAAGACAATATTTTGAACACTCAAATAGATGAAATAGATATCAGACCTTAATACGGTAGTCAGCTGAATGTTTGTAAAGTTTGTTTTGTGTGGGGAAAAGTTCTTGCGATAAAAAGTTCGACGCAGCGTTCGCTTCTCCTTGTATATTTTATGTTGATGTTGCACCTCCCACCGGATCGATTTCGTCTTATTTATTTGCCAATTCTTATAATAATATATCTATACTATTATATTATAATTTTGCACGCGACTTCGCCTGCGTAACTTTGTAAAAGATAGTAATAGCTAGTGCCCGCGACTTCGTCTGCGGTGAACGATGAAAGGTAACCCTATGTATAGAAAAAATTATAAAAAATTTCCCCCATAGGACAGGCAGAGCCTAGTATGGAGTATAGAAATCTGTTAAAAAAATTAAGTTGTACCTTAATAAATTCTTTCTTTCTTTCTTATGTTCTTTGTATGCAAAATTTCATTGTGATCGGTTCAGTAGTTTTTGCGTAACAAACAAACAAACATTCACATTTATAATATTAGTAAGGATAGTAAGAATGTTACTCACTGAAAACACTTGATAATGTAGCTTTCTATAGGTAAAAGAATTTTCAAAATCCGTCTAGTATTTTTACAGTTTATTCATTGCAAACATTTTGTATATCTTTATAATGTTAGTATAGATTATAATATAGTATAACTGATTATAATTAAGAATTATAATATGAAAGTTTACTCCCGGAGGGAGGGCGCAGGTGCTGCACACATCGGTGACGCGCATATATATCAAATGAAAGATAAATAATTGTTTTCATCCGTAGAAATTGTCTTGCCGACGACATTTATTGGTCTGTTTTCGTGGAAACCTGGCGCCGCGTTAGGTAACTAGGCGGGCTTCCTCCAAACGTAATAACACTATTTTACTTCGGCAACGTTTACTTATAATACTATTTGTTTTGTATTTTTTTTTATATTTTCTTTGGTTTTAATACTTTATAACAATTATATTATTTTATATAATAGCTAATTATAATATTGTGTATCTGTATATTTCTCTTTATTAGCTTTTGCTCGCGACTACGTCCGCGCCCCTTATATTATATTTTGTCCGATGTTGAATTTTTGGTTTTTATTATTAGATTAAAAGGAACGGTACTTTTATCTGGATTAAAGCACAGTGAACATAATAAAAATACGTGTGAAATACTAAAATCAACAACATAAATAGTAGGTAAGTCTGTACAGTACAGTCTAGTATTTCGTATATTTTCAAATAAACGGACGAAAACCCCAAAGCTGCAGAAAAGAATAAAGAAGTGAAATAAAATAAGGTTTCCTGAGGGAGACGAAGTGAGCGAGGCGTCCAAAAAGTTCGGCAGGTTAAACGATAAATCGGAATTTATGTAGGCGCCGCCACCACTGCAGCTAGCGCCCTCTGCCGCCCGCCGACCGACTACGCGCTAAAAGCATTGGCATTGCCCCTCGTACAACACTTCTCTTTACTAGTACCTAGTAGATACAACTTTACAACATTTCACTAAGTTTCACTATTGCTTACTTATCCACAAATATTCATTTCTTTATTTTTATCCATCTTTAATTATATACAGTCGGCCGCATAAGTCGATTAACACATTCAAATGTGTAAAACAAATTAACACTGTCGGCCGCATAAGCGCCTGTTTCACCAACGTCAAGTAAAGTGTTGATTAGTTACTTTTAGAAATCATTTTCTGTTTTATTGAATTATGCACTCGGTAGCATCGGTGCATCCACCGATTTTTTATTATTATTTTCTATTCAATGTTTGGGACGTTTACCGTACAAAAGAAAGGTATATCAGCTCCATTATCCCCGGTTACATTAAATGACATTAAATGACAGTTACGTCAAGTAGGCCATACTTGACGTTTGTGAAACAGGGGCTAAGTCGATTAACGCTTTCAAAAGTCCAAAACGACTGAACACTCAACTTACTTACTTATTTACTTACTTACTGAAGCTTTTTACTATCTTTTGTACGTAAAGTTTAATTTGTTCTCTAGTCGTGACAACGATTTATGGCGCGTTGAGTGTTCATTTGTTTTGCACTTTTGAATATGTTAATAGACTTATGCGGCCGACTGTACATATTATAGGTGTAAAGTTACCTCATAAAACAAATAAGATGAGTCCTTATTGGTCCGGTCATCAGACTAATAACCGGTTCTACTGAGTCTAGGTCACTTAAGGCGTTCTAAGGTCTATAATTAGTTTAATGAAAGGCATAGTGAATAGACTTATTTTGAATATGTTAATAGACTTATGCGGCCGACTGTACATATTATAGGTGTAAAGTTACCTCATAAAACAAATAAGATGAGTCCTTATTGGTCCGGTCATCAGACTAATAACCGGTTCTACTGAGTCTAGGTCACTTAAGGCGTTCTAAGGTCTATAATTAGTTTAATGAAAGGCATAGTGAATAGACTTATTTTGAATATGTTAATAGACTTATGCGGCCGACTGTACATATTATAGGTGTAAAGTTACCTCATAAAACAAATAAGATGAGTCCTTATTGGTCCGGTCATCAGACTAATAACCGGTTCTACTGAGTCTAGGTCACTTAAGGCGTTCTAAGGTCTATAATTATTTTAATGAAAGGTGAAATTGTCCCCGTGGAATATTTGATTGTTACTTTGTGGGTATATAGGTATTGATAACATACTAACATTAGGAAAGTTTCACATTTTTAAATGAACGTGTTTTCGAGAAAATCAATAAATACTGAAAAATAGACAACATTTTTTTACTCAGGAATGGCTAAATCAATTTTAATAAAATTTTAGTATGTTGTAACGTTATATAAAGGCTATTTTAGGACAACATAACAGCCCTATACGATTTCATTATCCTGTGAAAATAAAATATTTTTTTCAAAAATCTTTTTTTTTTATTATAATATAATTTCGCGCAGCGTAGGACGTCCACCCACAAGGTGGACAGACGACCTAATAAGGGCCGCGGGTCGACGGTGGATCCAGGCTGCTTCTGACCGGTCCAATTGGAAAATTTTGGGGGAGGCCTATGTCCAGCAGTGGACGTCCTACGGCTGAGATGATGATGATGATGAATATAATTTCAGAAAAATGGAATAATTTTTTTAGAAGCTTTGTACTTTCCTATACAATATATATTTTTTTAATTGATTTGAAGTGGTGCTCTATACCAAAAAAAAAAAAAAAAAAAACCACTTGGTTCTATGACTTTTTTTTAATAATTGTTGATAATTGCCTTGAATTTTTTTTTGAGTTTATACCGAATAGTTTACATTTTTGTAAACTCTAACCTTAAAATTATTTATTTTATTTATTCGCCTCTTACATAAATTAAATTTTAACTTATTATGAAATTTAAATTTGAAAACTTTATTTTACTTTATTCATTGTCTGCATTATACACATGTGGTCAGACATTTTAGTCTCGTAGTTTTTAATTTTAGCCCTCAATTGCCTCACTCAAAAATTCGAGTAACAGTCTGTTCAACGAAAATAGCTTGCCAAACTAAAACTCTTTTCAATTAAAAAGTAGCCGCAATTCGTCACGATATAAACGGACGGACGAGGAAATTCCTGCATAGAAGCAAAACCCAATTCATTGCAACAGTGTAACGCAGTCTCTACACCTAACAAGACTCGAGTCGAGTTCGCCAGCTAACTGCAACATGGGAACTATTTTAAAAAGCAAAACACAAAACAGTCTATCACTTTGAAAACAAAGGCAAAGTTAAAATAACAAGATTCACGCGGCGAACGAACCGATATCAATTGGACACAAAGTTGCGGAGCCTTGCTGCTAGAAACAATAAAATGCAGGGTGTTGCGCTCCACCACGCAGAAAACGTAAAAATACTTTGTATTTGAACGTGGGGAGCCGATCATTTGTTGTTTCGGTATTGTTTGGAGCAATGTGCGATATTAACAAAATTGAAACTACCGCCAAAAATAAATATTTTTTGGAACCACAGAGCACTGCACATAATAACTGGGCCCCTAGCCAAGAGCACAATGCAAACGGGAGCGTTGAGTATATTTACGAAACGATAGAAAATAAAGCCCGGTGATTGGTCAAAATTTTATGTGGGCGTTACAACAACCAATCACCGGGCTGTATTTTCTATCTTTTCGTAAATATACACAACGCTCCCGTTTGCATTGTTCTCTTGGCTAGGGGCCCTGATTTTCATGAAATTTGAAAATTGATCGGGACACGGGATAGTAGGCTACTTTTTTCTTTTTCAACGCGGACAAAGTCCCAGGCACCAGCTCGTATCTATTATCATAAAACCCAGTATGTATATTACATGTCGAGAGAGAATACGTCGCATTTTACATTGAGCTATACAAGTACAGAAATGATGAAAGTTAATACTTTCTGACAACATTCGTACGATAAATAATTCAAAGATAAATGTAAATGTTTCGACCTCTGCGGCGTGATTCGCGCCCACCGATGTGATACGCTGTAACGCTGCGAGGAATCGTTGTTTTATGTATGAGCCCTTTCAATTCATTTGGCCGATATTCACCTACCTTTGTCCTTTCCGGGTCAGTTATTTATTGCTAGTGTTTCATGTTAAGCCTACCGCAAGTGGATGGGCAATTTTAAAGAAAACAAACGTAAACAGTAAAAAGAAAATACACAAAGAAGTCTCTCTCTTGTTCACGTGTATTAAATGTATAACGTACTAGCGACTTCGCCTGCGTAACTTTATAAAATACTAGCTCGCGCCCGCGACTTCGTACGCGTTGAAAAATAAAACAATAATTAAAAAATTTACTTTCAGCGAAGTGAATTCTAATAGAAATAATTTTGTTGAAATTCTACTAGCCTCCGTCGCATTCCTTTTTCCCGCTCAATTGACTTTTATAGCAAACATAAAACATTAAAAATGGCATAGTATATTGCAAGAACCTCAATGCACCTACGTAACTTGAAATTCATAACGCGTGGAATGGTGAACGCCGTTCTGCAAAATAGGAAGTGTAATAAAATATTTCTGACAGAAATTTTACAACAGAAATAGAGTGCATGCATCGTAAAATTCAATATGTCGATGAATGCATACAAAATTGCGAACACTTAATAATTTCAAACGAATATTAACTAAGTATAGAAACTCGGTTGTTTTAGTGTAAGAAATTGGGTTTTTGAAATATTTTTTTTTGTGATAAATGGAAAGATCATATATTATAAATTTTATAACAAAACTATTTTTTTTTCGCTATAATTTAAATCAAAAATTATTTTTTGAATCCAGTACCGAAGACCCGCCGACCGCTTCCGAACAAACCCAAGCGCGCGTGTCGTCATAATGTTAGTTTTGTCAAGTCACGTGTTAGCCGTAATCGCTGTACTGTTCTAAAATAGCTTTAACATTATGATGTCACAACTATGGTGACCAATCTTGGCGCGTTCATAGTCACGTGATTTTTTTTTTTCAAAATCCCAATTTCTGCGTTATGTCGTGATGTGATGTGGGATAAACAACCCGGCAAGCTAGCTCGGAAAGTCTATTTGTACAGACTCACTGACGACTGCCGACAGCGCTGCTACGTTCTCTTGCCTAAGCAAATTTACTATGTTGCTCAAACAACTATGAATACATTTGCATATTAAGCCTCTAATTTCATTTTCACTATAATTAATAAAAATAAGTAATAATTTATTTTTTTGTAGGACGTAGGTTTGTAGGACATTGCTTTTGCTTTTCGTAATCGTGTTTGCACAGCCCGTGCTAATTTTACCATGTAAGTACTTCAACATAGAACCTTAGCCCGGCTCAGGTTCAGAATGTCCAAAGTGTCAGAATGTTCATTGTTCCAAAATGACCACAGTGTCTCAAAATGTCTATTGTCCAAAAATGTCTAGCATAATTTGCATGTCTTAGAAATTACATTGACATTTGTTTTTTTATGATAGAGTTGAAATTGTGATTGATTTTTAGGGCATATTTATCTTAAGGCAAGGACTAACCTCAGACCGAACACAATTTTTACCAAAATGACCGCAACCTAATGCGCTATGAATTAAGGTGCAATATTGCGCAACAAATTTTTGTAGCTCTTCGGAGATAACCGAACAGATTTAAAATTGGAAGGTTTTTCTTAAATATTGTGTAAAATATGAAAAAAGAAATAAAAGTAGCCGATTCAAACTTTAGTGTAGAACGTAAGTTAATTAATGAGCCTAAAAACAAAAATAGTTGTCACGGAATTTTTTTAGTACTGTGAACAGTAAGTTTATTTTTAGCAGTATTTTACTAATTTCTTTTTTCGTAAAATTGATATTTTTTTTATAAATCTGCCCGATTCAAACTTTTTCCCATATAGTCTATTATGCACTGTATTTTTATCTAACTTGTGATTTTACTCTAAGAAGTCAAACTAGGCGACGAAAAATAACGCTTTTCAGCTAAGTCCTCGCCTTAACTAGCTTCTTTTTATTGGTACAGTCCAATGATTTCCGATGTTATTCTAGATTCCGATCCACTATTTATCTTGAAGTATAGTATATTACATTCGCTTCGTGCAACCTATAATGTAATTACATTGCAATGCAATACACTTTGCCAATTTGCCACAAAATGTCTAAAATTTCTTCTAAACCAAATAAAGCATTTCGATATGGTTTTCACTAATGAAAAGTGCAATAAACGAGGTAAGTTTGTATACATAATTTTCAGAAAAAAATAGCATCCATGCGACTCGCCACCGGTTATTAATAAAATAGCAAGCGCGTGAAAGAAAAATAATTGACATACAGAGAGACAGGCGCATTTTTATCTGTATAACATTTAAAATATATCACTCCTAAAGTTTCAAGCAAGAGTTCTGTCCTATGTAGGAACGAACAAATTAATAGTTAGGTATGCATCCCCTTTCTCGCCAATATGTTTCAATTTAAACTAAGCCTTTTGTCGATTCGAGCTCGAAATAGCCACGTTCCGCCTGGCTTGCACCAAACTAACCACTCTATAGTAATATAATGTTTAACCATATACAAATAGTATGTGTTTATACAAAAATATAACATAATGGTTTCCAATATTTTTATCGGATGGGATTTTCACTATCAGATGGTTAATTTTTCACGGAATGTTTGTCCTTACATATTGTAAAACAAAGTAATCCGCCGCGTCTGTCTGTCTGCTCGCGATAAACTCAAAAACTACTGCACCTATTTTCATGCTGTTTTCACCAATGGAAAATCGTGAAAACCGCTCTAAAACCCATTCCCGTATAATATATCATGTGTAATACATATATCGTTTATAAACAAATCTCTGTGGATTTTTCTTTACGTTAAGGTCGACAGACATGTTTACGGTCTCAGACCACCTATGACGGTCCACTTGATGGTAGGTGGTTACCGTCGCCTGTAACACATAGGTGTTGTAAATGCACTGCGGCCATAGAAGGATTAAGGATAATAAAGGATAAGTAAGGAATGAGGTAATGGGCTCTCAGATAATCTCAAAACACATCTACGAGTATAATGGTAATCTCAGAGAGGTGATATAAAAGCTATGCAAATTTTATTCGAAATATTGGAACAATGTAAGCAAACGTTCGTTAAGTCGTTAACGCTGAAGCTGCGCTAAGAAAATAAAAATGTTTTAATGCAAACAAGCAATCAGCAGCATTTGCGAACTCGCGCTAAGCAAACACACCAAGCGGCTCCCTCTCAAGTGCTTGTCAAAGACTTTCCCAAACCTTCCGTCCGTATACATTTTTAGGTACTTAGACTCTTCCAATAGCTGTTCAGACCTCTTTACATTCTTATCCCTGTCAATATTGAATTTATTCATCAATAAATACTAATAATAAATCTGTAAGTGTATTGTATGTATGTATGTTCCTCCATAACTCTTAAACGAATTAATTGATTTTCATGAAACTTGGTAGATAAACATTTAGACGTACGGGACACAGGATGAAGGAAGAATGAATGACCCTTTTTGTATTATTTTCAAACAGAGGCTGTATTTCCAGATATGTTTGGAACTCCCTGCCTGCGTCTGTGTTTTCGAGCTCATATAACCCTAATCTTTTCAAAGTTCGAGTGAATAGGCATCTTCTGGGTGAGCTCGCTCCATCTTAGGCCTCTCCCTTGCTACCCAGCTGGTTGTTGGCCAAGAGCAAACCCATCTCTAATATTAAAAAAAAAATTGTCCATCGTACTTATAATTTCCAAATTTCCAATTCCCTGCCGGGAATCGAACACGGGACCCTGATCGTTATAGTAAGAGACTACAACCACTCATCCAACAAGCTCGTAAAAATGTCAAAATCTCCTGAAAAAAATTTCAAGTTCCTGTGAGATTTTCAAAAAACGAACTACAGCTCGTACGAAAAGGCGGGCGCCAACAAGTAATCAGTATAATAGGCAGTGGCGGTAGCTTCATAGAAGCGTCGAACGAAACGCGTGAGCAATTCAAAGTTCGCGCGTTTTATTTTATCCAACCAATGCTCTATTGCGCGTGGGCGTAGAAACAAAGAGAAGTTGAGTATGAGTTGATTTATATTGCTGTCGCACTCCCACACATGGGCTTCTTATCGGGCTTGCAGATATCATCGCTCTCTCTCTGTCTAATGTATGAAATGTTGACCAATAGTTAGATATAGTAATAGCAAGTGTATATAGCGATTAGTATGAGAGAATAAGCCTGGCATGCTCTGTAATGAAGTTAGCGCGTTTGTGTTGTGAATTTGTTTCGTACGTTCGTATCTTACTTCAGTAGCACTACCATGAGTTGCTATCGAAATCTTACGTTAGTTTACTTCTGTCGATAACGAACGTTTCACCCTTCAATGTGCTAGTGAATGATTTAACTACTAACGTTACGGTATTTCTCGAGAGCATCAGTCAAATGTGTAACTCATGGTACCGATTTTGTATAGAAATGTCAAGTTAAACGTCAGTCGCTAATGGTCGCTAGCGACTACATTCGTTAGGTTTTTCATTTATACAACTCATGTTACCGGTTTTAGTTCTTTGCGTGACCGCTAGAGGCGCTGTACAATTTTTCATACAAATATTTTACGTTCTCGCTCATCTCTCGCTAGCGATTTCTATCGTCATAAACTCATGGTAGTGCTACAGTTGTGTAGACTTATGACAATAACGATAGATTTCTTTTTTCTTTCTGTTAAATTGATTTGATTTGATTTAATAATGGATAAAATAGTTGTACCTTGCGACGATTTTAAATGCGTTCAAGCTTTGATCGCCGAAGGAAAGTTAAAAACGCAATAAAAACGTTAAATTTTGTTCAAAAATAAAAATCAGTTAATTTTTTCGCCGAAACTCTTGATTTGTTTATTTATCAAACTAGTAAATCGAATTCACCAACATTTTGACTCTGACGTAATTCAGTCATTCCTTAAGAAAGATAGAAGATTCGAATTAGTATATAAATAATTTCATTTTTTATTCACTAGATTTGTTTGTTGTTTGTTCCGTTTTTTGGTTCTTCGTTATTCTCTTTTATGCTAAAAGCTAATAAGAAATAGCTTTTATCAATAACATGCCCTCAATGTGTTCGTAGAAAAATGAAGAAAAATAAAGTCAGGAACTACAGAAATATGTCGGGGCTTGCCCTATTCGGAAACCCTAGGCACGCCACTGATAATAGGCAACAAAAGTGTTCATTAATATGTAACTTCGATTGTCGCTTGCTACTGAACCGAGTCCATTAATAAAATTCATTTGTCATTCACTAAACTCACCACGCCATAAGATTTTGATTGCTTCTCTAAGGCCCTTCGCACATCACACGATACTCATTAGATACGATACTGCAGTAGGATGTAGGATACTTACTTGCGTACTCGTTCGCGACTCGAGCTTCATACATTACGTGACTGAAAATCATTTCATTTCTAATTACCGAACACAACATTTCATCTTTCTAGTGACTCTAGTGATGAAGAAGCACTTCTAGTCTTTCTATTTTAAGGAAACAGAAGACGACTTGGAGAAATAAAGTACTGGATATCTTTTCTAATGGCGGATATCGCAAAACTAGTCGCGTACGCTTAGCATACTCAAACTCGAGAGTTGCGTAGGATATACCTACTAGTCGCTTTTGAGTATCATATACAGGGCGTCCCAAGACTATGCGACGTAAAGGGAAAGTACCTTATATTTTGCTGAAAGAAGACTTTGTGTTATTTTTAAAATTTAGAAATACTGCATTCAAAGATTTTCTAAGAATTACTTGCTTCGTCTAAGAATCGAACCGACTTAAATGTGAAAAAAAATCACATATATTCTTATGATGCCAATCGAAAGAATTGAAAAACAAAAATTAATAAGTCAACTCACGTAAGATAGTATCTTAAAAGAAGGGAATAACGTAAAATGTTTGATTGAAATTTCAAGAATGTTATTTATCGGTTAGTCCATTTTCGTAATTACAGTTTCGTAATTGGCTACGAAAGAGAAATATTGCCGACGACAACGTAATTTTTAGAAAATCTTTGAATGCAGTATGCAGTACTAACTTTTAAAAATAACATAAAATCTTCTTTAAGCAAAATATCCTATCTACGATATTTAAGATACTTTCCCTTCTAACGGAACGGTAGTAATACTAAATGTATGTTTCCCTTCATGTCGCATAGTCTTGGGACGCCCTGTATGTGCGAAGGGCTGAAATCTCCTTATTCATGCACATATGAAAACTTGAAGCGACGCGTCAAACATCAATGACATATTTTTTCAATTAGTGAACGATTTCCATGAATCACGTGTGTCAGTGAGCGAGTTCGCGTTGCATTCGCTGCGCTTCGGTGACCCAGATTGAAAATATTTGAGCAAACCTTGCAAAACGGCTTTTTCAGTTTCAACACTTAATAGACTCGGCACTATTTAATTTATTCTATAGCGAAACTCGTGTACAAACACGTTGTCAATTTGTCAATAAATGAGTTAGGTACTTGTTAGGCCTCTAACAATTGAGACCAATTGGACAAACAGCCCGTCTGTCGAGCTTAGCATTAAAAAAAATCGGGAGAAATATTACGAAGTGAATTCTAAAAAAAGTTTTTTTAGTCTTTTTATATTGGTCTTTTTATACCTATTACAATACATATAAAAATTAAAATCTTTTTTAAAACAATCGCGTCGAAAAAGAAAAATAAAGCCTGTCTTGTGTCCTCTACGTCTAAATGTTTATCTACCAACTTTCATAAAAATCGGATAATTCGTTAGAGTTATGGAGGAACATACATACATACAATACCTACACTTACAGATTCATTATTAGTATTAATGATGATTATAAATAAATAATTAATTTATAGTAGAATTCTTTTTAGTATTACATTTCTTACAAGAAATATAAAACCATAAGGGCTTCGTTGAATTTAAGATGTGTCGATGAAAAGAGAAACTTTTTCCAAGTCGCGAAGACGTCGTTTCTTTGAATTATTAAACGGGCGCTAAATTTAAATTTAATGAAACAAGTTTCTACCGAGTATCAAGTATATATATATATACAATTTATACATGTGAGTTTGTAGACACTTCCCTTCCTTACAGCGAAACATTGTCTTAAGTAAATTATTTATGATTATATTTTTACTTGCGACATTGCACGCATAGATATAACTCATAATTGTCATATAAAAATTAGAATGAATTGTTTATGATAAGAAGATAACTTGAGTGGACTCCGGGCGCTAATGACAAATTGAAAGTTAAATAAATCTATATCTATAATTTTATACTATTATATAAAACTGAAGAGTTTGTTTGTTTGGTTGTACGCGCTAATCTCAGAAACTACTGGTTCCAATTGAAAAAATCTTTTTGTATTGGATAGTCCATTTATCGAGGAAGGCTATAGGCCATCGGCTATAGAGAACGTCGACGAAGTCGCGTGCACCAACTAGTAGTAATTATTTTCAATCAGTTACAATTAACGAAGTAACAATGTGAAAGGCGTCAATGAAAATGTATAAAATTTATTTGATATTAAACTTCATTAGGTTTAAATTTTTTTTAAAGTACCGAACACATAATTATAATTGAGAAATGTAATGGCCGAAAAATGTCCAAAATAATTGTTTTAAATTTCACTGCTATACAATAAATATTGTTTGAGATATTTATTCACTTAGAAAAAAGGAAAAACATTCAAAACCAACTTAAATACTTAAAAACAAATTTAATTAAATACGATTAATTATTTTATGGGCTCAAATCGGCGCTAGACTAAGCATGACTGAATTTAAGTGAAGCCTGCATTTTAGCGATTCGGAGCTCGTACTATGTTTAGTATTAAAAAACTATATTGTGTAAACTATAATTTTGTTAAAATTAAGTGTATTGTGCTATTTTAATTATATTTTAATTATGCCAAAAAAATACTACACTTTCGAGGTTTCTTCTCAGGATCGTCATATTGGCTTTTTTTTCGAAACCCTGGTAGGTTTAGATTTGTAATGACGATCATAAGATTTTCTTGTAGAAACCTAATTGATAAATAAATATTTCGATTTGATTTTGACTGTGCTGTGTTAACAACAAAGCCACACAGCGCTGATTTCCCTTTGGGACCTCATAATGGTGAGGATGTTCGCCCAAGTATCCGTATAACCTTGTGTAACACAAGATAATTTAATTACATATATCCCGAAATCGTTATAAAGACATTAAGTAGACAAACTGCTTTTCAATCTTATGGGACAATGTAAATATTATTAAGATAACGAGAACACGGGCTAAAATACATTTGTTATAAACGTGAAAAATGCGCTATTATTTGCAAACTCTGCTTTTATTATATTGATAAGCATATTGCTTTATAGACACATTAGCTTGTGCCCGCGACTTCGTCCGCGTTGAACGATGAAAGGCACTCCGTCTGGTGACCCAGACAACGTGTATGCAAGATTTCATGGTAATCTGTTCAGTAGTTTTTGCGTGAAAAAAGCATCATATTACATCCATCCATACATCCATATAAACTTTCGCATTAATAACTATCCTATCGTCTACTATTTAATAGTAAATACTAGTATGGTCCGTAAGCCAGGCACTAATTTCGTCAATGATTTCCTCTCAGTCCATAATTTGTAAAATGCCTGAGAGAGTTGCATCATGATGCTTTGTGAACGTCAGCTGCGGCTCCGATGGTTGGTTGAGCAGTGGTAGCCCGTTACACTTTCAGAGCATCAGCTGACAAGCATTCCACCAAGATTTAGCCAGCTGACTTTTTTATTTATTAACAGTAATACATAAACTATCATCTGATAAATTTTCTATTGGGAGGTAATCACTGAACACGTATATATTCGTGTGACCTGCAGACGCATAATCCACCATTTTATAAATAGCTGACAATTTTGTTTCATAATTTTGTGCAATCATACCATTAATATTTTAGGCTGTTTACACAACTTTGCATCATAATTTAACACAAAAATCAGTTCCGTGGCGACTTATCTCAAAAATTAAAAGTAAAACTTTAAAACCTGGATTTATTCAAAATTGGAATTATGTGACATGCCACCTTCATCCACTCACGTCTTCAAATATTTTATTGCCAGTAACAAAAAACACAAGCGTCTGTTGTTGGACGCTTGTAATTTTTTGTTACAAGCTTGGACTGTTGTAATTTTTTGAACAGCAGGCACTTGACTTGACATTAGCTCTAAACCTCTTAACATTTGATTATCACGGACTCTCTTGGTAGTAAAAGGAAGGCTGAACTTATGAATTATTATTGCAAACAAAAACTTGCTCTTCCAAGGTACGCGCAATATCCTTTCGGCTCCAAAGCGGCTAGATTGCCCAATTAAACCCTTTAAGCTTATTACTTTCAACGCTCCGTTCTTAATACTTTTAATTAATTCGCACTCTACTTAGTACCTATTTATTTTGTTTAAATTTATTATTATTGTTTAAGGGTGTAATACAACTTTTCAAATTTCTAAACAACAGCCGACAGACGCCTTCTATATTGGATATAAGTCTCCTTCGTAAACCGCCAAAGTTATATAAAATCAACTATAAATTCAATATTTGTAAGAACACTGAAATTAACTGAAACCAAATCAATGAAATTAACTGAAAGTTTCTGTCACTGGGTACTGCTTGATAGTCGTTTTTAAAGTTTGTGTTAAGTTATACCATTTTTTATTTATTTTTTATACTATTTTACTGCTAAGTTAAAGTTATTTTTAAAGTTAAAGTTAAGTATACTATTCTCTTTTGTTCTTTTATTTTGTATGGTTTGGTTCTTTGTTTTCTTTTTATTAGTTTCATTTTGTAAAAATAATAATCAGAAAATGTCTTTTGTGTTCGTTTTTAATGCATGTTGAGTTAGCCTATAACTGGAGTATACAATATTGTAAAAGATGTTTAAATGTGAATAAGTGTATGGATTGCTGTATATTGTGCTGGCTTCCTAATAAATAAAATAAAATAAAATGCTGAACGATCTTGTTAAATGCGGGCACCAGATATCTATATACTACTATTATAAATCTAAAGAGTTTGTTTGTTTGGTTGAACCCGTTAATCTCAGGAACTACTGGTTCGAAATGAAAAATTATTTTTCTGATAACGCTGTATAACATCACGCAGACGAAGTCGCGGACACCGGCTAGTATAATATATATTAACTTTAAAAACTTATATATAGTTATATAACATCGGAAATATTCACGAAATAACTGTCACTCTTGTCAGACTGCTTATCTCAAGTGACTTTTTTCACTTCATACTTTTTCCCTTTTTTTCCCATACTATTATTAAAGAAAAAAGAACATAACGCCCAAAGAAGTTTTCTCCTCATAATTATAAAGAAAATTTATTTTCCCATACATTTTGTATAGAACAGAGCGATACGAAATTCGCCGGGTCAACTACATAGTTATAAATAAGCAAAAATCATATACTTAACAATATACCTACTGGTATATTTTATTTTTATTTTATTTATTTATCTATTTGTTATACAGTAATGTTTACATTTAAATTAACAATGGTGTAAACATAAACTCATTAGAGTTTCATCGCACACCATGTCTAGTTTATAAAATATAGTTTATAAATAACATTAAAATATATACATTTATACAAATACTATTATAATTTATATAATAGGTATGTGCATATTTTCGATATGTATATGTGAATATGCATACAAATATCAACCAATATGTAACAGCGAACGGACTATTGATCTGTTTATCGGCTTGAGTGGAAAAGCGTTGCATTTCCCATTCGGTATCAGCGAACACTCGGGGCCGAGCCACTTCCTACCGACACGGACCGACCAACCGGATATTAGGAGACGATCTGTGCGCCCACCTTACAACCTCATCACTGAATTACTAATTTCCAGTCTAACTCGTTACCTAGCTGCTAACTTTAATATGTTTACTAATTCAATACAAGAAACAACATAACTACAGATTCTTTATCGTTTTTCTGTAGTCAAACACTGGCCCAAATAATTAACTTTGATAATAAATGAAGATTTTCCAACACAATCAAATCAAAACTGTTTAAAAGACTTTCAAAAAAGATGGAGGTGCTCAATTCGACTGTACTTTTTTATGTATGTTACCTCATAACTTTCGACTGGGTGAAACGATTTTGATGATTCTTTTTTTATTTGAAATCTAGTGCTTCCCGTGTGGTCCCATTTAAATTTGGTCCAGTTCTGAGAATGGCATCCACGAGAAAACGGTTTGAAGTCGGCTTTTTTTTGTTAAAAAGAGTTATTAATAAATTATGCGTTGACTTACATTTGAATATATATTTTTTATGTTAAGGTAATGGTTCATTAAGGTGACGGTTCACTTGATTGTAGGCGGCTACCGTCGCCTATAAAACAAGAACGCCACATTTGCTGCAATTGCGCTGCCGACTACAGTAGTATTAAAGATAAGGGATTGGGAAGGGAAAGGCTCCCATTACTTTGGCATCCCTTACTCACTCACCGAAACATAATAGCACACTTGCTGTTATTTCACGATAGTTATACTGCCACAGGATGCCCAAAATGACTGCGAAACACAATGCGCTCTATCACTACTTTCCAGATCCAGACCAGAGCCAACATAGAAATTATTAGAAAAGTTGTTGATTGACATATAATTTATCTACTCATTATATTTTTTCAATAACCACAAATATGGATACGGCTAATATTAGCATATCTGCGGTTTCGCGTATGTATATAATTGTTTATTAACCAATAATATAGATTTGGCACCCAATTGGTGAGTATAATATGATAGGTACACGCGACTATGGTTACAAATTTGCATGTTTAATGATATCACTGTTCACGATAGACGTTAATTTGGACCACTGAATTTCACTAACAAACATTGCTCTGTAACATTATACACGAGCGAGTGTAACAGTTTATTTAACATAGATAAAAAATAAATAAAAAGAGATTTATAGGCTTGTACAATAGAATTTATTAATATATTGACTATTTAATTGGGTGCCGTAATTTTTTAAGTAAATGTTAAAACATTAAATAGATCTGCATCAATCATCATCAATCAATCAATACTAATAATAAATCTGTAAGTTTATTGTATGTATGTAATGTATTAACTTGGTAGATAAACATTTAGACGTACGGAACACAGGTACATTTTCTATTTCAACGCGGACGAAGTTGCAGGAACCAACTAGTTAGAGAGTGACACGTGGTAGAGGACACTATTCGTACCGGCTAAAACACAGATGGACTTTCTAGCACGGCCGTTGATAGGCGGGGTTGCGAATATTTAAATAACAGTTGCGCCCTGTGCTTCTGAAAACTGTCCACGTAACGCCAACTGTCCAGCACGAGAACGCTCACTGCTTTCTACAAGAGACTAGGGTGCGCCTGAAGTATGGCTAGGGCGCATCTGTAATTTAAATCTTTGATCGACGACTTCGGTACCTCACCACGGCCATAACTCTTATTTAATCTGAGCCGCGGCTAACCAGCAAGGGGAGGGCGATGTCAGTACTGACGATACACACTCCTGACCGTGCGACTGACGCGCTTGTCATTTGTATGAAAATTCACAAGTCGTTACAGAGCTCGCCTGAGCACGCGTATTGCTACCGCGGTCGGTCGTGCGTATCGTCAGACCTGACAGTCAGGGGAGCACTGCTGAAACCGGCCTAAATTGTTGCCGAACTGTATGGATTGTTAAACTGAGACATTGTTTTAAACTATTGACAGTATCGTGATTCAACGCATATATCCTTAATAAATTTGGTCTAGCCTAAACGAGGCTAAGACGTATGGTAACCAGACGTAAAATTTTCGATTAGAGTCCCTTTAGCCGAGGAATATCTTGACAAATACCGTAATAAAAAGGCTCGCCGCGCAGCCGGGGACGTTTGGAAAACCATTTACAAGGTTTATCGCCGCTATGGAAATAATAACTGAAGCCGTTATCGTCCTAAATTGATCTAATTTAAAATTATTGTTATAGCAAACCTTTTATTTTTATTACGGATCATCATAACATTTTTTTCGGTGTAATCTTATATTTAAATGTAACGTTGGGTTAATCTAAATGTTTCATACATTCGTGTTCATTGAATTGTTAAGGAGAAATCAAATTCTACTAATATTATGAATGCAAAAGTTTTTGAGGATGGATATAACGAATTTATGGTGGTTATCCTAAAAAACGGCTCGATGGATTTGGATGAAATTTGGCAGATAGTTTATACAATTCAAGATCAAAGTTGTTTTCTTCGCTGCTGAAGGTTGAGCCCGCCTTGGTGTCATCGACCACTAGCTGTTTCCATCCCATCCTGTCGTTAGCTCTCCTTATTCCCGCAGGGATCTTTATCTGGTTAACCTGTTAACCTGTGTGAACATAGCAATTGAAAACTCTCTAACAGCAGGTGGCTGATAAGTCTTGCCCGAATTTAAAGGCATCAGCTAGTAGCTAATATCGCTTGAGAACTTGTTGCTATAACACATTGGCCAGGCGTTAGTTATTTTTTATATTTTAGATAATCCCTTGGGAACATTACTATTTTCTTGGATGAAAGGTACCCTATGTCCTTTCTGGTGTCCCAAACAACGTATATGCAAAATTTCATGGTGATCGGTTCAGTAGTTTTGGCGTGAAAGCGAGACAAAGTTACTTTAGAATTTATAATATTAAGTAAGGATGTACTGTTCGACTGCACAAAGATTTATTATGAGAATTGGCAGCTACAAAAGACATCTAAAATATATCTAAATTATATTTATTTTTATAGGATAACAAAAATAACTTTCGTACCAAAGACAATGATCACTTGAGACATACACGCGAGCGCAATTATTTATATATTAAGACGAGAAAGCATTTAACTCCAGTGATAAAATGTTATTTGTGTGTGACAGGCTTTGTGGCGGAATGTGTACCGGCCATATCTCAAAGACACCCGCTGTAATTAAGTCGACAATGAGAGTTCATATTCGGCGGCGTTGGGAGTGGGGCACCCATTGTGCTCGCCTCGTTATCTGCAGACCAGTCTTTTTAGCTTTGTACAACAAAGTAACCGGCTCCCCAATACTCCCCATGGCTCGCCTCTAACTGTTTATTCGAAACGAATTTTATACCCCATTTATTTTTAACTAAACTCTATACTAGATTTAATCGCGCTTCTTTGGCACAGAACTTCTACTTATCTTATCTTCTACATAAAAGTCGATGTGTAGGTATGTCCCCTTTCCACTTTTAACCGCTTAACTGATTTAGACTAGACCACCAGGTAATTCTAACCCATGAAATTTTGCACACGTTGTCAGGGATACAAGAAAGGATACAACAAAAAATGTACTGTTCCCAAGTGATCATAATACTAATAATAAATCTGTAAGTGTAGGTATTGTATGTATGTATGTTCCTTCATAACTCTTAAACGAATTAACTGATTTTCATGAAACTTGGTAGATAAACACTTAGACGTACAGGACATAGGATAGGCTACTTTTTTCTTTTTCAATGCGGACGAAGTCGCGGGCGCCAGCTAGTATGCAATATAACACTCGAGTGTTATATTGCATACTAGCTGGCACCTATCCTATATCCTGTACGTTTAAATGTTTATCTGCCAAGTTTCATGAAAATCAGTTAGAGTTATGGAGGAACATACATACTTACAATAACTACACATAGATTCATTATTAGTATTGATATATATTTTTATTTTTCAATGTGGACGAAGTCGCGGATAAGTATAATATAAATATTCAAAAACAATAAGTCATCGCGAAGAACGGAAAGAGAGATACAGGGTTATCTTGAAGCGGCAGTCACCTCATTGTAAAGAAAAAAGTTTATTTCTTCCATAAAATAGATACAAAGAGCGAGATTATCCGGATTTTAGGGCCGACATCGATTCAACGCCGCGGAAGGCAAACAATCGTCTTTTGTTGTCCGTCGCCATTCAACTTCGGGTAATTAATTATACCGACCGTCATTTTGCAGCTTCACTTATACTTACAATACCGTCTCGCAAGATTGACTGATGATTACATCGGACTACACACGGTACTTCAAAGAGACTTCGTATGACGCCCGACACACACCAGATAGTCCAAGGTCAAGGAAAGAACTTAGCGATGTAGGTAACTGTAACGATCAGATGCCTCTCTTAGGTGCCATATATTCTCAATTTTCTATATTCATTTCCAAGTTTTCTTATCAACCGACTTCCATAAAAGGACGAGGAGGTTCTCAATTCGACGCGTATGTGTTTTTTTTTATGTTTGTTACCTCATAACTTTCGTCTGGGTGAAACGATTTTGATGATTCTTCTTTTATTTAAAAGCTGGTGCATCCCGTGTGGTCCCATTTCAATTTGGTCCAGTTCTGACAATGGCATCCATGATAAAAGGCCATGACACGGTTTGAAGTCGGTTTATTTTTTATTGAAAAAGAGAGTTATTTTTCAAATTCTTTAAATTAAAAAATTAAAGAATTTTCAAAAAACGAACTACAATGCGTACGAAGTTTTGGACAGATACCAGCTGGGCTTGTGGCTTCAATTCAGCTTGAAAAAAAATACCCAAACAATATTAAACAAAGTAAACCGAATGGAAGCTTCAAAGGAGTAAAATTCGAAATCGCGTTAGATTTCTAAAAGAAAACAAAGCGAGTAGAAAAATGCGAACGGAAACACCGTGTAGGAAGTCTGAAGCAATAGCTCGGTGCTGTTGAAACAAAGTAATTGGTGGGGAGAAAAATTACGGTGGAAAGAAAGCGACGTGTTTAAAAATAATAGCAAAAAGGGGAATTGCTTCTGTTATAGTTGCGTCGCTGAACAAAAGCCGCTTCATCTCTATTCCATGAAATAATGCGCATCGGTAAACGTTCGCTAATGCTAACTGCACGTGTCATTGTATTTTTATAAAATTCTTAAAATCATATTCAATTTGTGTTCTATTCCGTCCTGTTTAGATGCAGATTAGAAGTGACTAACAATAAGTTGTCTGTTACATACGGAACAAAACAACAACTAGATCCTGGATTGCTTCACTAAAAGTGGCATAGTATAATATCACCACACTCACAGTTTGGGGTGATATTCAAATTAATTGCACAGAGTGAACACATGTTACGACTTGAACCATTATTACAAAATGTTAAGTTCAAATCAGTCCTGCAACATTTACATTATTCGTCTTTTTATCAGAAATTAATGAGAGAATTTAAAAAAAAATCCAATGGACACTTTATTACAGTGATTTTGTTTGAGACCCTGAATCTAATGTATCCTTTATCAAAGACTACATACAAAATTCAAGAAGTAGATAGGTACTATCCCTCGTATAGCTCATCTCGATGGGAAAAGTTGCTGGCAAAAGTCGTGGTTGCGTAATACCTGAGAATGGATCTCGAACTATTAAGAGTGCCATCGAGTTGTTTCTGACGAGCCCGTTAGATGAGTGGTTAGGGTTCTTGCCTTATAGTACCGGGTTATGTTCCCGGGCAGGGTCAACTTTGGAGCGGATATCGTGTCATAACATTCCCCCTAAAACGTTGGGTTTTAGCTTGTAGGAGTCGGGCATAACCCCGTTATCCAGCCATACGCTGCCATTATCCAAGAAGTTTTCCCAGAATTTAAAAAATCCGGGCACGGGTCGCTATACTACTTCCAGTTGTGACTTTGTCATTTATTTGTGTGTTAGAATGAAATGAGTCGTTAGCGCAGCAAAACCCTGTCAAATTGTGTCTCCAAAACAAAGGCATATAGCCCACGCTAAAACAACAGATAGGAACGAAACAGGAGGTAGAGGAGCGACGAGATAGCGGCTCTTGAAAAAAGAGGAAATGTTAAAAATAAAATTTAAAAGGGTAGAGGAAGTAAGTAAGCAAATTGTAAAAGTACGAACGCCTTTTGTTTACGGCCTGCCGCTGTCAGTATACTCGACAATTTTCAACGCGAGCATTAAGCGGTTGAGTCGCTATTTCGTACTATTTCAGTGTATTTCAGCATTAATTATACTTAAAATAGTTTATTGTTTAATAAAAATTTTAATTATTATCCAACGACGCATAAATTAAATGTGTGTTTTAAGTTATTTTAGTAACAATCCTACTCCTACTAATATTATAAATGTATTGTGTCTGAGCTAAACGGATTTAACAGTACCACCGAATAGTAACAGAATTTTCGTATACACCTGTATTTTGACTCAGATTCAGATTGAGAAAATTCAGATATACGAAAATTCAGATTGATCGGAGGTATGGGTTTTTCGGAACTTTTTCCGTATTCGGTTTCACATCAATCGAACAAACTCATATGACACACCGTTTTTGCGTCGAGCGTCGAACATAGAAATCCGTAGTGATTCAATTCAAATAATCATATAGTCTATCGAGAACAGTTTAAACTGCTGTTATAATAAGTACGTCATAATGATTACATTTTACACTCAAGACGAGAAAATGCTAAGTTATACAAAAACTCGGATTTATGTAACGGCTATTGACGGTTTCAATGCTAACAATTTTCAAACAAAAATAATCCTACACAACCGACTGAACGTTTTCCTTCGGATTAATTAAATTTCTTGAAGGAATTCGTATTTACCTGAATGTACAAATTGATTGGTAGACGTTGTAGGCTCCGAATTAATCTCTAAACGTGTATTGAATTTGTAGATTGAAATTAATATTAATGTCGTGTATGACGTAGGGTACAGTAGGCCACGCGACATGCGTAGCATAGCATTTTTGAACTTGTAACTAAACTGTACTACAAAGGTTGAATTATGATTTAGCACTTCAGTTGCCTACTGTACATATTCGATCGATTGTGCAAACTCTAATTGAACACTGCGAGGGTGTATTTGTTATTTAACATAAGTACACTCCAGAATCTGAATATTCAGATATGTAATAACCTCTACAATGGTTATCCGTGTAATTTGGTGACTAATGAGAAAAGTAGGTTCCTCTAATTGCGAGTATGTAGGACAATAGAAAATATTCAGCGCTTTGATTGATAGCAGGTAGCTTTATTGACTGATCCCTTATTGAAATCTATAAATATCTATCTGTTAAATTATATAAATTGTATGTATACATACGATACGAAATTATTTTTTTCACTCGTTGCGTCTCGGCCTATTCAATGCATTTTCATATGCGAAAATAAAGAAGGCATTTATGTTTTGAACAAATCATTGCTGTATTTTATTTTATTAGAAAATGAAGTCAGTATAAGTTGTGAATTGATTTACAAATTTCTATTTACTACAAAAATACTAATAAATACTAAAGAAAGACGAATACTTACTAATAAGCCCATTGTTTTATTTCGTTTAGTAATGAATAATAAATTTATTGAGTGGAAAATGTAGCGTGGTGTGTAGTGGTTTTCTGGTGGACAGTTAAATTGATGGCAACACTGGTTGTGTTATCTTAACACTATCTATAATATATCTTTTATATATTATTTCGACTGAAAAAAGGAATTCTTGCATGCCACGACGATTTCACAAACGGCTCTAACGATTTTAACAAAAATCTAGGGTTAGGGGTTTTTTAGTTCTAGAAATCGATCTGATTCAAGTATTCTTCATTTTTTTCTATAATGTTTCATAGACTTTCTTTCTTACATGTAAAAAACTTCAAACCTTTCATTGGCCTGAGCGATACTCGGTCGACCCACTCTTATAAGGTTAATACCAAGGACGTATTGTAATGGCAACATTTTAAATTAAACTTAAAATATTATCCAATATGAATAAAATATACTGTTAGAACACTGTTTTGACGTAACCGTGAAGAATAACATGCAAATAATATTGTGTATGAGGAAACCACCCGCCTCGCATACTGTGCCGCGTGTGGCGTCGCCGCAGCCCTAACTCTGCACGAGTCACGACATATATTAATATTTCCTTTATAGAGACTTTATTAAAGGTGACTATGAAAAGATTTTCAAATTTGAATTTAAATTGAAATGTTAATTTTGAAACGTACATTAAAAGTTTGTATTTTTCTATATACTTAATCATCATCATATCAGCCATAGGACGTCTACTAATAATTTTCCAAAAGGATTGCGGCCCAGGGCCCTTAGCCAAGAGCACCCAGTAGAAACTGGAGCGCTGTAAATTGACGAAACGACAGAAAATAAAGCCCGGTGATTGGTTGTTGTAACGCCCACATAAAATTTTGACCAATCATCGGGCTTTATTTTCTATCGTTCTCTAACTTCGTAAGGGAGCGTTGGAATTGGTGTGCTCATGGCTCTAGGGACCCTGGTCATTTAGTCTTCCAATTGAGAAAAAATAATAGTCGAAATATATTCGTAATAGTGTGACTGTAACGAATTGAATTCTTATAGGTGTCACACACAGGTGTAACTGCGAGTATGTGAAAAAAAGGCTTCAGTTTTCAGAAAAAAATTCAAAAAAAATTTCAGACAAAAATGCGAAGCGGGGGCCGGTTTGCCTTTATTAAGATAATTATTTAAAAAAAAAATACTTAAAATTTATGTCTCTTTAAACAAAATCTCTTTGCTTTGATGTTACCACTAAAATGCGAAGACCAGTAAGCACAGACTTAAATGCAAAGGTTATACAGGCACGAGTAACTTTTGATTACAAAACATCTCTTGATTAATCCTCCGTGACCACGGCCGGTTGTAATCTAAAGCCTCCAGAATTAAATCACTTAGTGGCTTTGCAAATTCTGGTCAAAACCGCTGCAATGGGGAGCGTCGACCGCTATGAAATGTACAAACTCCAAAGCCGACGAGAAAAAAAATTAATACGGTATCTAGTTAAGACGTAAAGGGTTACAAACATACAAACTCACTTTCGCATTTATAATAAATAATAAGTACTACTAGTAAAGTAAGGAAAACGTCACTTCTAACCTATCCTTTGTATTTTTATAAGGCGTAGTAAAATAACGTTATAAGCAAAACATTCAGTATATCCTCACTCCCTATTCGTGGTTATGGCCTGGTCTGATTTATTCAACAACACCGATTTGTGTTTTATATCTTTCGTTTATTTAAAAAGTAGGAAAACGCTAGCCTCTGTAAGAGGTCGCCGTTCAGATTTCGATCTAACTGCGCTGACATAAAGTTCACTTTCCAAGCGTACAATATATATCTTAGACGCCGTGATCGAATGTAAATATAAGTAATTTATATTAGGCTATTCAAACCCCTGTATTGATACGTAATATTATGCAGGTATTGACTTGTTCAGCTATAATATATTTCGAAAATGCTTTTAAGAAATTGCCTCAGTTCTACCGGTGTAATAAAACCAATAGATAAAATAGACTATAGAAAAAATTGTCTTAATAATTTTGTAATAACGCAACATCTTTAGAAAGAGATACATAATTGTATAAAAAGAGATACATTGACGACACGTTTGGTCTAGTGGCTAACCCAGCTGTTAACCAAAAGGTCGCGGGTTCGAATCCCGCTAGGGGTAAATATATGTGTTCTCATTTTACCTTTTTACCTGAGTCATGGAGGTTTTGTATTTATAATATGTATGTATTCACAAAAAAAAGTAATCTATGTAGTATATGAACTGTCTGGTATCCATAACACAAGGCATTAGTTGCTTTTTGCTTACTGTGGAACTAGATGGTGCTAGGATTAGAAAGGGATAGGGAAATCCCTTTCCTCGAGCATACTCTCCAGGAATGCTCGGCCTGGAGAACCCAGCGTCGGGAGTTGAGGGTGGCGCTGGGTGGTGGAGATGTCTCACTGTCAAGCATGGTTGAAGCCATGCTTGACAGTGAGACCACCTGGAGAGCAGTTGCCTCCTTCTGCGAATCAGTGATGTTGCAGAAGGAGGAAGCTGAGAGCTGAGAGGAAGAGGCCGGTCTCGCCTCCCTCAGACGCAGACGGTTGGGCAGGAGAAGGCGGGCATACCTAGCCCGTCTTTAAATGTCCATGGGGGACCTGCCACATGGTTGGCTACCTGTGTGTGCCTGCACAAGGTTCCCCCGTCTGGGGATTCCCTGGGTGTCTCCGGGCAATCCCCCATTGGCGTTCACCTAGCCAACAATGGCTAGGCCGCCCTGGGGTGGATCGGAACTGTTGCCTCGGCAGAGCCCGGTCCACCCCGCTCAAAGGGCAAGGAGGCACCGGGGAGCTTTAGTAGGTAGGGGCCAGTTCTGCTGGTCGACCCCCACATACCCCTGCCGCCTAGCCAGCGGTAGGGGATCAATAAAAGGATTTCTCCTCGATAAAAAAAAATTAAAAAAAAAAAGGGGAAATCCCTTTCCAATCCCTTACTCACTTATCGAAACACAACAGCACACATGATGTTATTTCACGGTAATCTTCCGGTGCTTACTATCGCCAGACGTGCTACCCAAATGACTACGTCTGTTAGGTTAGTAAAAATAATGATTAGTTTTACCTGTAATATTTCAAAATAGTAGGTACAATATGTATTATATATCAAGAAGAAAGAAGCCCTTGGTTTATATAAAATAGGTAAGTAAAGATTTAGGACGCCCTTAACTAGAGAAACTACTCGAAGCCACGTCTCGTGTTTTATGTAGGTAGAACTCGTAAACCCGACAAGATATATGGAAACTGAGAGGTTTTTAACATCAACAATATTGTTTCTGTTACATGACATTGCATGTCATGTAACATGTCATGTAAAATATTATCTAAACGACATAAATAACATCTGACATCTAACATATTTTTATTTTTATATTTTGTATTTTTATTTTTCTTTTATTAATTTTGGTTTAATGTGATTTTATTTATTGGATGATTGACTTGGTTTTTGAATTGAATCGATTTAATTTAATGTAATTTTATTTATTAATTAATTAATTATTAATATTTTTCTATTAATTAATTGATTATTAATTATTTGATTATTGATATTTCTTTATAATTGATGATAATTGTTAAAAAGTATTGCATAGAATGGAGCATCCTGTGTAGCGAGTTGCACACGCACGGTGCGTGTCCGATGCCTCGTTCGGTCGGTTTTTGTACTGCTAAATGAATAACTTCAACAAAGTTAGGCATGTTGATGAGGTAGTCTTAATGTGTTTGCTAGTTTCTACTTACTGTAATGTCATGGCGTGAATTAATATGTCTAGACAAACCTAATAAAGGTTTACAGACATTGTAATCATATTTTTTTAGAATGTATGTGTTCGATAAATAAATAAATAAATAAATAAATAAATGTAAATAGCAAATAATTCTTCATTGCTCAACTAAACGTAAAAGCAAACTTTCTTACGAAAATATAGAAAAAAAGTGGCTCGCACCCGACTTGCCACGGAATTTTGAACACAAACTTTCATCGTTTATCTCTGTTTCCATTTGTGAAAACCGCATCCGTTGCGTTTTTCACATCCGCATCCGTTGCGTTGCGTTGCATTGAAAAACGCAAAATCCGTTGCGTAGATTAGAAGCTAGCGGATATATAGAGAGACGAGTACACAGACTTAACTTCTTACTATGTTAGTAAGGATAATAAATAATAACTCTTTTTAACAAAAAAAAAACCAATTCAAACTCATGGATGCCATTATCAGAACTGGACCAAATTGAAATGGGACCGTGTTTTAATTTGGTCCAGTTCTAATAATGGCATCCATGAGAAAAGAAGATGATTTGAAGTCGATTTTATTTTTGTTAAAAAGGGTTACCTATTTGGATGTCGTCGTTTGAAAATAGGTAATTGCGGTATAGATTTAAAGTAAATATATTTTAATATCTTTAACTATTTTCAACTAATTTTTACTTAATACTGATCGTCTATTTCAACATCTCTTTATTGATGCAGCGCTCACAGTAAGTACACTTAAATCTTTTATAACTTGTTACCAACCAATATTTTAAACTGTCGAACGTATAACAGACATAAAATGTCTTTGCCGGACGTAGAGCAAACGTTGGTTGGGAAGCAATAAATATGAACCACGGAGGTTACCAAGTTAGCACACTTCCGACGTCTGCATGCGCATGTTTTAAAACGACAAACAATATTATGTGACTTCGTTAAAAAGGAAAAAATAATAGTAAACTAGCGAGGCTTCGCCCGGGGTGCATTCTTTTTATACGTGAAAACCTTCCCTGGTTATCCCTCTATGCATGAATGAAGACAGAATTAAAATCGGTCCAGCCGTTCTCGAGTTTTGCGCTTAGCAACACATTGGGATTCATTTTTATTTATAAATAAAAACGCCCGCGACTTATACACAGTATTTTTTAAACTAACTTTCCAGTTTTAATTATTTTTTCAAATTTTCAAATTACTAAATTCAAATTATTGCACCTTAATTCATAGTTTACAGTCTGAGGTTTGTCCTTGTTAGTCTTAATACGGTTTTCGCTAATGGGAATATGTAGTTAAAAAACGAGAAAGATTTGTGTGTATAATTTACAAAAAAAACATCAATGCGAAGCCAGGGGCGGATCACTAGTTAACTATAACAGCAACAAAACCAAACATTGCGCTGATGCGTAATCAAACAATGCAATAATAAGTATAATAATAGTTATGTACGTAGCATACGAGCTGGGATTAGTTGAATATATGCCATCTCTTGTGAAAATTACGAGCAGTACTTACGTTGGACTAACTATCCCACTTTAATTACGGAGCCAGCAGCTTGTATAGGTGAAGCTTTGGGCGTCGCACACACCGGCCAATAACTAAGTAACATTATATTATAATGTAGAGACTAGCTGGTACCCGCGACTTGAAAAATATTGAAAAATATTTGAAAAATAAAAAATCATTAGCAATATCTTATTTATTGCTATAACACTTTGGTCAGGCTTTAGTTTTCTTAATTTCAGACGATCCTTCGGGAACAGTACCTCCTTTTTTTCTGGGTGAAATGTACCCCATGTCCTTTCTTGTATCCCTGACAACGTGTATATACAAAATTTCATGATGATCGGTTGAATAGTTAAAGCGTGAAACAGACAGACAGACAACATTACTTTCACATTTTTTAATAGACATTTTATTTTTTAATAGTATGGATTAAGTATGGAGTATGCATAATGCCATATAAAATCACTTAAAAACATCTTTACATAAGTATAATTTGAAGGCGCTTTCCTTCAGTCTATATAGCTATAAACTGTAACTCTTAAACTCCTCCTAAAGAAAGCTGACCCGAACTTAACTATCATCTTATTGTTTTTTATTATTTTTTACAATATTTTCAAATTTAGGTATCACTCAAACACATACATACCTACACCACATACAAATTCATATATATATAGGTACATTACATACAATCACACAATCACATCTCACAAATTTAAATTTACGTTTAATTTTTAATTTCATTTTTAATTATTTCCAAAT
This sequence comes from Synanthedon vespiformis, assembly GCA_918317495.1. Lineage (NCBI taxonomy): Eukaryota > Metazoa > Arthropoda > Insecta > Lepidoptera > Sesiidae > Synanthedon > Synanthedon vespiformis. Next base: position 5,341,144 of record OU906962.1, read on the forward strand.
GATGTGTTTCTTGGTCTGTTTGTTTATTTTGTACATAAATATAAATAATTTCATAAATTATCCTATTCTATATAGTACTAGGCTAAATTACATAAAAAATAAACATACCTAAATTAAACTAAATATACTAAACTAAAATATTTACACCAAAAAAAAATTAATACTACGTGCACGCTGGGAAAGCAGGGTCGTGGAGGAGACTAATTTCTAGCGTTCGCGGTGGAAACACTCGGAGTGTGGTCGCCCGATGCTAAATCGTTCGGGAGAAAGATAGGCAAACTCCTAATCGAGAAATCGGGTGACCGGCGCGCCAATTCTTTTTTCACGCAGCGTATAGCGCTAGAAATTCAAAGAGGGAATACTGCAAACGTCCTGGGTACTACGCAGGATTCGGCGGAGCTAGACGAATTATTATTTTTGTACATATAATAATTGTTTTAATTTTTATTTGCAATTAATGTATTATGTATATAGTATATAATATAATAGATATAAAACGTATGTGTGTACGACCGCTGTGTCGCATTTGATAAAATTAAATTTTAAAAATATTGCAGTGAAGCAATTTATCTACTAGTAAGATAATAAGGTTCTTGCTATATCATTTATACTGTGTGCGTGTTTGCACTGAGATTCTCGAAGTATTTTACCTAGAGAATGATCTCAAGTTTCCTCGAAGCCCTCTTTTTATAACGGATTGTTGCGGTTGCCTTGGACGCTACATAGTCACGTAGCAACAGTTGACGGTTGCCATAATAAAATCAAAGAAAACCAATCACAATTTGAAATATCAAACAGCGGACCAATCAAATTGTAACAAATCAAGATTAGCGACATCAACAAGTGACAATGTGACAACTTATGACAATATTTTTCTATTTCCATTTAGTTATTTTTACAATTCAATGTTTTTTTTTCTTTCTAATTAAGTTTGGCTTTTATAATTAATTTTACTGTACAAAGATAATTTAAGATAAGATAAGTAAGGCTAGTAGTGTGTCGGATATAGGGGATATCACAGCACCCTCTGTTCATTTGTGCAATGAATGCGATAGATCTTTCAATAGTAGAAGGGGTCTTCGCATTCATTGCACAAGGAAACATGTGCAAACCACGAACATACAGATCAACAATATATTAGTGCCTTCTACTTCGTCACACCCTATTCTCACATCTCCTCAAAACATTCATAATGCTTTCAGGCAAAGTTCACCCTGAAATATTACCAATCTTGTACGGCGCAAACTTGATCTCATTGACCAAAAAAGATGGAGGGGTCAGACCGATTGCTGTTGGATCTACACTTAGACGTTTGGCATCAAAAATCTGTTCAAAACACATTTTGGCAAAATTAAAATCTAAATTTGAACCAATTCAATTAGGATTTGGCACTAAAGGTGGATGCGAAGCTGCAACACATGCTCTTCGTACTTTCATAGACAATGAAGAATGTGAAGTGTTACTTAAAGTTGATTTAAAAAACGCATTTAATTCGGTCAATCGGGACACTCTGTTGAAAGAAATCTACACAAATACTCCAGAAATTTACAACTATTTGGCCCAAAGTTATGGAAATCCAACAAAATTAATGTTTCGGAAACATGAAATCTGTTCAGCAACTGGTTGTCAACAGGGTGATCCCCTCGGTCCAGCCATATTTAGTTTAGCAATAAATTCTATAATTCATGAACTTAATTCTAAATTTAATGTATGGTATCTTGACGACGGAACCCTAGGTGGTAAAGCTGAGTCTGTTTTGTCAGATTTTTCCAAATTACTATCAGCATTTCCAACTATTGGTTTAGTATTAAATTTGGATAAATGTGAACTTTTTGTTCCTGAAAAAGTTACAAGTAGCACTAAATTCGAAATTATAGAAAAATTTAAAGTTTTGGCAAAAGAAATTAAAGTAATAAACAAAGATTCGCTTTCTCTCCTAGGAACTCCAATTTTTGAAGAAGCCATGATACCTGTACTCGAAGAGAAAATTACTAAATTCAAAACTTATTCTGACAGATTAGTCTGCATTAACTCTCATTCGGCTATTTTTATTCTTAAATTTTGCCTTTTTGTACCTAAATTTACTTTTCTGCTCCGCTCATCTCCTATTTGGAAATTTCAAAATTTACTCAATAAAATAGATGATTTGGTAAAACAGAATTTAGAGATAATTTTAAATATAAACTTAAAGGAGCAGTCCTGGACTCAAGCATCCCTACCAGTTCGTTTCGGTGGGCTAGGGATACGAAAAATTTCTAGTGTCGCCCTACCGGCCTTCCTCTCTTCAGTACATGCCACATGTAACCTTATTGGAAAAATCTTGGGACCTGTCCTTTAAACAATGAGGTTGCATATCAGGAAGAGAGTCGAACCGCCTGGAATATGACATTTCCGAGTCAAAATTTCCCTAAAAATCCGGAAAGACAGAGGAGCTGGGATGACATACAATGTCAAACTATTTATGATAGTTTATTGGAGAGCTTTTCGGGGCCCGATCTTGCTAGATTGAGGGCGCTAAAAAGCCGAGAGTCAGGGTTCTGGCTCCACGCCGTGCCTTCGCTTAACTTGGGCACTTTTCTGGACAATAACACTCTTCGTCTAGCGATCGGACTCCGACTAGGTACGGAGGTATGTATCCCCCACACTTGTCCCTGTGGTAGGGATGTCGACCGCTTGGGACATCACGGACTTTCCTGCATTAATAGCGCCGGCCGTATTTCAAGGCACGCCAGCATAAATGACATCATACATCGGTCTCTTGCCACCATTAATGTACCTTCGATTCTTGAACCAAATGGTATCGTGCGTGATGATGGCAAGAGACCTGATGGGATGTCCCTAGTTCCATGGAGGATGGGTCGTCCACTAGTGTGGGATGCCACTTGTGTAGACACTTTGGCACCTTCCCACCTTCATGAAACACTTACCACAGCTGGTGCTGCTGCGGAGGCGGCCGAAAAGCGGAAAATCTATAAATACAGAGATATCGGCACAGGCTACATCTTCGTTCCCTTCGGTGTCGAATCTCTGGGTCCGTGGGGTCCCAACGCTCTAAATTTATTTAAAATTTTGTCAAAACGTTTGGTCGACATAACCGGCGATTCTAAAGCTGGCTATTACCTCGGTCAACAGATCAGTATTGCCATACAACGAGGTAATGCAGCCAGCATGCTTGGGACCCTACCAAAGGGACCGATGCTTTATATTATATAATGTGTATATATATTATAATAACTTAGGATTAGATTTTATTGTGAATGTGAATTGTTATTTTTAGTATATAATTCACTTATTATGTTAATAGTTTATTAATATTTAATGTTTAATTTAATGTTTACTTCTCCCATAGGACAGACAGAGCCTAGTGTGAGGGACAGAAATGTGTTATATAACTGAAGTTGTTTTTCTGAAATAAATTTCTTTATTCTTTATCTTCTGCAAAGTTGAAAAAAAACATTAAAAAATAATAGATTGTTTGCCAGGCGAATTTGATAATAAAAAAAACAAGTGAATTTGTAAATTGCGCTTTGTACTCTGTGCCGAAATGCAAAGCAGCTTACAGTAGTCTCGCATGAATCGTGTGCGGGATGGTGAAGCCGCGGCGCATATTCGCACAAGGCAGGTGCAAGGCGATGATAACGCATCCAATGTTTGGCCTGCATAAATCACTCCGTACTCCGTTACTGAGATCGACTACACTTACACTGTTTACTCTCAATCCGAGATTGATTCACTCCACCTCTACTGTTTTGGTACGGCATCTACACATTATTATATCTACATGTCGTTGTCAAACCAAAATCTGCGTGAGTTTATGTAGGTACACGGACGTATCTTTAGTTTTTATTTTATCGGAGACTAGCTGGTGCCCGCGACTTCGTCCGCTTTCTGGATGAAAGGTACCCTATGTCCTTTCTGGTGTCTCAGACAACGTGTATGCAAAATTTCATAGAGATCGGTTCAGTAGTTTTTGCATGAAAGCGTAACAAACAAACAAACTCACATTCAGATTTATAATATTAGTAAGGATTATTAGCAATCAGCAATCAATTAATGCATCACCCACAGTAAATACATTCATTTTATTGTAGGTAAATAACTCATATTACCAACAATAAAATGTGGATAGGTCTTTATTTCCAACATGTATATATGTTGGAAATAAAGAGAAAAAAAAGAGACATTAAAAAGTTTTTCCTTCCAAAAGTTTCGCAGGCTTAAAATTAATGTCCCTCATTGAATACATCTACGCTAAAACATTAAGAAACCGTTATTGCAGTCAAAATGAGTTATTACGCGAATTAAAATCTAATTTATTTTAAAAGTTTTGTTTTATTAATTACTAGCTGGTGCCCGCGACTTCGTCCGCGTTGAAAAAGAAAAATCTAGCCTATATCCTGTGTCCCGTACGTCTAAATGTTTATCTACCAAGTTTCATGCAAATCAATGCAGAAAAAATTCTAAAAATGGTCAATTTAGTTTCAATATCTAGAGCCTATAAATAAACACGATGTCTTTGAAAACAAAGTAGTAACTTACTCCATGCCCAACACTTACAGATTTATTATTAGTATTGATGATTGATGATATTGATTGATGACCGTGTTATATTCATATATTTAACTAGCTGGTGCTCGCGACTTCGTCCGCGTATAAAACGCCATCTACCGTTTTCGGATAGATGCCGCTATCTCCCGGGCCAAGTTAGATTTCCCGATTCCCGAAGATATTTACTTTTATTTTAGATTTCCCGATTCCCGTAGGAATGAAGCATTTTCCCGCGGTAAAAAGTATCCTATGTTCATCACGGATAATGTCGGCTTCTAATGGTAAAAGAATTTTTCAAATCGGTCCAGTAATTTCGGAGCCTATTCTATACAAACAAACAAATCTTTCCTCTTTATAATATTAGTAAGTATAGTATAGTAGAGTATAGATTAAGTAGAGTCTACGGCAAAATATGTGTTTTCTCGTCCGTGGTAGCAGTAGGTTGGGTTGCCCCTCGGAGAAATGGTATTCAGGGGCCCTAGACAAAGTAACAATCGAAAACCATAACGAAGTTCGTTATCGTTAAAATGTATGGGAAGTATCACGTGATTTAGCGAAGGCTTATGTCAATCCCATACATTTTATTGTTTTCGAACTTCGTTATCGTTTTCGATTGGTTACTTTGTCTAGGGCCCCTGATCCCACCACTGCTGTCGGAGCGGAGATGATAACGGAATTTTCATCGTGATTGGGATCCTAATATAGGGGACACAGTGAATGAAACCGCGATAAACGTAAGGAAAGTTTTGCTTTGAATTTTAAATAATTTCGAAGGCACCAGTTGATCTCAGTTATGCAAATTTTCATTTGGTGTAACAAAGGCTGTATACAAAAACACCTTTAGAAAAAGGAGTTCCTTATACACACTTACTATATTATAACTATTTATTTTATTTATTTATTTATTCAAAATCCACAGCTCTCAACAAAAAAAAAATACTGACAAAAACAAAAACACACCCTACAGCCAATTAAGGATTTTATATTTATATACAAAAAAAATATAACCAAATTATACGATTCCCTACAAACTATACCTATTCAATTAGCAATCCGCCCTGAACTAGCTGGTGCCCGCGACTTCGTCCGCGTTCTCTATAGCCTATAGCCTTCCTCAATAAATGGACTATCCAACACGAAAATATTTTTTCAATTTGAACCAGCAGTTCCTGAGATTAGCGCGTACAACCAAACAAACAAACTTCATCTTTATATATTGGTATAGATTAGCTTACTCATTTACCGAAATATGACAGCACACATCACATGCTATCATTTGTGTAAGTACCTATATATAATTTGCAGAAAAAAATTACATCCGTGCGAAGCCGAAGCGGGCCACTAGTATGTTAATGTCTATGTAATAGACAGCTGCGAATGCCAGTTGCAGCATCAAGATCGTTAGCACATTAACGGAACGTGATACAGTAAATCGAGGTATTCCAATGAAAGTTGCCTTCAGTCGTAGCTGGTCGGATTACGACCACCGAATGAAAACGAGCTGCTAATGAGTCTCACAAAGGTAATTGCCGCTACGGGTGGACCAATATCTATGTCCGAATCTATTGCTATTTCATTTAAACAAACCCGTACCTAACTTTTTATTATGTATGACTAGCTGGTGCTCGCGACTTCGTCCGCGTTGAAAAGTATTAAACGCCATCGCCGTATTTTGGATAGATGGCGCTATCTCCCGGGCCAAGCGAAGCCGCTAGTATTTACTTTATTTTAGACTAGCTGTTGCACGCGACTTCGTCCGCGTAATTTTAGAAAATATAATACATTCGTATCTGTGAAACCATGGAAATACACAACATACAAAATTTCAACCCAATCGGTCAAGCCGTTTAGAAGTTATATGTGAAAAAGATAAGTACGGAAGGATAATTCTTACTACCCGTTGTCCTATTACCCGTTTTCCCAGGGATAATGTCGGCTTCTAATGGTAAAAGAATTTTTCAAATCGGTCCAGTAGTTTCGGAGCCTAATACAAACAATCAAATCTTTCCTCTTTATAATATTAGTAGTATAGACTAATGCTACACTAGCGCCATTGGTTAATTCCATTATATTAATAAAGTTAAAACTGCACCTAAGTTCGCATCGAGAGCCGAGATATCATTTTTAGTGCCATCTAGTAAAATATAGATGTAGTCTGTGGTATGTGAACACTTGTCTTCCAAAATGGGAATGAAAACAAAAACAATGTTATATCATTATGTCCATTGAATCCGCTAGATGGTACTAGTATCAACACAGGATTTATTTACCTTTCCTTTGTACGCATTACTATATAACTGGAGCAAGTGAGAGGGAAGAGCCTTTATTTGGCTTTATTCACACACAGCTGGCTGTGTCAATGTGAAATTGTGAAAAATTAAGTATCTATTGTTTTGTGATTTAAATATTATTATGGGTAATACTGTTTATGATGAGAACTGTGATGTTTCGGCGATTTTTTTCGATTTAGACAATACACTTATACAAACAAGAAAAGGGGACAGCAAAGCGTGCAACAAGGTTTGTGCTAATATTTAATTTGACATTGCCACGGTCATATGGCGTTTTAGTTTTCGATTAATTTCGTAGAAAGGCGCTGCGATCGCTGTGTTTTCTACGTCGTTTGCGTTTGTTTGTTGCACTGTACACCACGCGTGGTATAATACATCCACTCTCCAGTGTGTTATAAATAGGCATTTTCATAGTTGGAGAACGTGAGCTCGTCGTCCGATTTAGACATTTTAGAAGAGAACTCGCGCTAATTATAAACGTGATGTAGATCAAGCCTGCGTCGGCAGATTGACTCCGCGCTCTCAGTGGAGCGCGAACTACAGGCGCTTTGTGTCCGATTTTCCGCCAAACGTTTTCAGTTGAACAATGGGAGATATATCCGAGCCAATTAAAAAATGCATACTCATATTGAAATCAGCAAAAAGCGACACCGAAAAGTTCGCAGCACTTTTCATGGTGACGAAACTGGTGAAGGGGAAGGATTGTACGTCGCAAGCGAAAAGGGCTCTATTCGAAGCTATTGGATTTAAGTTTCTGAAGAAACTGTTGACCAGTAACAATGTTCAAGACGATTGTCCACCAGCAGTATACAAGTCGGTCGCTCTGTCCATCCTCACGTGTTTCTGCAATGAGCCAGAGCTTGCGATCCATCCAGAAATGCTCGCAAATATACCTGTGTTCTTGTCTATTGTTCAAACGTCGGATAGTGAAGACTATGATGATAACCTGATCATTATTAGTGAAGCATTCACGTGTCTTCAATGTATTGCTGAACATGAAGCGGGACAGAAAGCTCTTATAGAAGTTGGTGCCATAACAAAGATGTCTGAAATATACTCCCATCAGAGCTTCCAAACAGATGAGGCCCTCAATATCCTTGTTAAATTGGTGAGCAGGTATGGACCGGCCGCATGGGGTAATGATGCAAAGCCATTCCATGCGTTGGTGAATAAAATCTCACTGGACTTTGCTACGGACCAGTCGGAAAGGAAGTTTGAATTGGCCACAATATTGAGTGCTCTTTTATATAGTTGTAATAAAAATACTGTATTACCGGGATCCTCTGAGGAAACATGGCCTCAGAGTATCTATAAAGCCTTGCACGATATACTGACAAGTAAAATTGGCAAAAACCAAAGAGATCCTGCACTGAAACTTGCAGCAAACATTGTAGATTTACTTGGTATAGAGTGGACCCTTAATGATGAAGAAAACCCAAAGAAATTCTTTCTTTTACTATTGCAATTGTGTGCCATCGAAGTAAGAATGCAACTCGAGGACAGGAGTTTTAAACAGGCCTTTGCAAATTCTGAATTAATCACTTCTTGCTTTATTGTATTGGAACTATCTATTAATTATATGGCCACGGACCAATTGGACTTGGAGCAGAAAGAAAAACAATCAGTTTACACGAGTCTTAAAGGAGCATTTAATGCAATTGTATCTCTTCTGACCAAAGTTTCCAATGATAAAAACAGAGACAAGCTACCGGACACTGAAAAAGTGTTTGTATGTGCCATGGTAAGAGTTTTGGTCTCTTGGATTGCACAAGAAACTACAGCGATGAGGGAACAAATTTATTCTCTACTTCCATTTGTATTCTCACTTGCTAATGACTCGTTCCATGCCTACCGTGCAAGAAAGTTGTCTGAAAAGAATAAATCAGAGGGAGAGGCTATGGAAACTAACAATGAATTGTTGGGACAAATGGATTTGTTGAGATTAATGCTACCATCACTCTGTCACCTAGTGGTCGAAGACAAAGCCAGAGATATTGTATTGAATTTGAAGCAGGAGGACATACTTTATGAAGCTATGAATTTTCATTGGTCAATAGTGCATTATAAGAAACCTTTGGTGCCGAAATCAGAAAGAGGAAAGGTTAAAACTCAGCCAGAACCCGAACTTGATCCTAAGTTATTAGAAGACATGAAAGACTCGCGAGCTGCAATGGTCAGCCTTTGCAACATTTTCATGAACCTTACAGTATTGGCCCCGAGGGTAGTCGAAAACAGCATTTTATTTAACACACTACTGAAGTTTATTTTTAACAATTTACCAGAATTAAAGGATATCCCCGACAATCTTGTCCTCCATGGACATCTTGCTGTTTTAGGACTACTTTTACTTAAGCAACAAGCGACTAAAGTGAAGAAAAATGATTTCTCAATATGCAGATACATCCAATCAACCATAAGATTCCTGTGGGACGCATACAACATTGATGAATCCAATGATCCCACAGCTCTAGTTGTGTCAATGACTTACAAGGAACATTGGAGTGAAATAGCAGATTTATGGTTTTTAGGTATGCAAACAATGAGCGGGGTCCTGACTTTGGTTCCGTGGATATCGGAATTTGCCATTGAAAGTGGTTGGGCAGGAGGTATTTGTGAGATGCTCGCTAAAGTGAAAATTGGAACTCTGCCACCAAACGTGAAGTCAGCTTTTGAAGACTTCCTTTGCAGATTAGTAGACTCAAATGAAAGTGTCATACCGGTATTAAAGAAAGCCGGAGCACTGAAGACTTGCAGAAATCATCGGCTAATGGAATTAGGGAAAAAATTGTTTGGGGATTAAACAACTTTTCAGATACTTAATTTAAATTGAGTTACCATTTTCAATGTGCTGCAATTTTAATGTGTAACAAATAAAATATGGTACTTAAATCTTAAACTGCAATGTGTATTCTATTTCATAACATTACTTACATGTTTTGTAATTATGCAAAGTATTTTATTATTGTTTTAATTTTCTAAATGCGAAAATAACCTATTGTGACATGTTAAATTTATGTATCATGCATAAAGTTTTCAAACTGTCAAATACAAATAAATGTTATATTTAAAAGACAATCTTTTATTGTATCCTATAACCTTTATTGTATATATGTATTATTATATTCAGTTAACTTTTTTCTTAGTAAACCGATTAGAATAAAACAAACACTAAATGTTACAGGAATCTTGCTACAACACTTCAGTGAAAACCGCATTCAAATCGCTTAAAAGCCGTTTCTGTGATTGTGTTTGCATAAACAGACAAAAATTCTAAAAACTACTTTTTTCAGCTTTGTACTCGAAGATTTAAATCTTTGATTGTACCTAATATAAGTAGTTTTTTTTAATATATTTAAATGTACATACAGACACGTCTCATTGACGATTTTATTATATACATACATATATGGTTAAAATTAGGTATTGATAACCAGTTCAAGAAAACAGGAGAGAGTTTATAATAAACCACACTGTAGTGGTGATCTATATATACTTTTAGTTCCTGTCCATAAGCTATCTTGTATCACAAATGTGCCTTGTGCCAAGCTGCAGGTGAGTGAACGCGATGGCCACGCAACACTTGAGATCAGATCATTGAACTGTGGTTATTTCTGAACATACTTCCTTACAAAACAAATGTCATCCATGAATTTTCACTCTCTAATAGCACATTTATACAAGTCGCAACGTTCTAAAGAACAGTACCTAAGTACATTATCTTTTTTTTTTTGTCCACAGCTTGTGGAGATTTTGGAGCAGCAATATGGACTTTCTGAAGAGTGTGCAGTCGAAAGTTCAACCAAGTTTCTGCGAGCGTTTAGAGCTCGCCCAGACGATGACACGTACTCTCTCGAAGAATGGCCAGCACATCTTTGGAGGAATTGCCTGCCCAAAAACTACAGACATATTGCTAGTTAGTATACTCCGTTATTTTTTTTTTCTTTTATAAAGACAAATATATTATCTTGTATAAAGACAGACAGGCTGATATATGGTGAGGTATCATCACCTAAGCAATACTGAAATTTTTTAAAACACATAAAACAGCTAATATAAAGACCTTCACCAAAGTTGATCTATGAATTTTATATCTTCAGAGTTTAGAAGAGGATGACCTTCCTTTCCTAAGGTTCAAAGTACACCAAAATACGTATTATAGGCTCAGTTGTTCAAATATTAAGAGGTAGCAAAAAAACAGACAAACTTACATTCCCATTTTAGGACATATTGTATTAAACAATATCATAAGTTTCTAATAGGTAATACTAATATGAATGTATTCTTAGACCGACGAATGCGTAGACATTGCACATTAGTGAGTCATCTTTCCTGTTCTTAAAGTAGCTAGTAATTATTTTATCAGCTTATAGTTTTGTAAATAATTATACTATTATTTAATGCGTAAGTGACTTTTTTATTTGGTACGCGCTCACGCCTTAACTAGTCGACGATCATCATGAAATTTTGCGTACAATTTATCACGGAACATAGGGTAACTCTCATTCAGAAAAAAATAGTAATGCTACTAAGGGATGATCTAAAAATAAAAATGAAATAAAGAGGAATAAGATTGAATTACAACGCCTTGGAAAAGGGGGTGTGGTAGAAATTGTGGGCAAAAGCTAATATTTCCTAAAATAGCACTACCAACTTGGTTTGTGCGATGAGTAATCTACAGAAAAATCAAAGGAGGCTAAAACCGCTTACTAAACGCAGTAGGCGGCCATTATCAAACGCTTAGAATAATTTATGAGATTATTGTTCTAATAGGTTCTAATTGTCTTATTAATTAATTATTATTATTAGGTAAATACCCTATGTTCCCTTTTCTGTACCCCTGACATCATACACTTATCACAACTACATCAAAATTTTCTGGTTAAGATTGAACAGTTAAGGCGTGGAAGAGTAACAAACAAACGAACTTTTCAGCTTATTATGTATCATTTTATCAAAATAACTAACAAAAACTAAAATATATAGTTTAGGTACTTTGCCTCTTTAATAATAATTAGGAGGTAATTAAAATTTACTTACCGAAATGGATTTGTTCTGTTAAGATGGATAGTTACATAATTAGTTTTTATCTAAGTTAGGTACTTGTATAATATAATAACTACGTCATTAGCTGCGAGCGATTAGTAAAAAATGTGTGGCAGACATTCCTATCTCGATACAAAGTGCGATCATGTATTTATTATATTTTTCTTTGAAATAGTCGTCAAAACCGGACAGGACTAAAATCCTACTACCTAATATGTTTTTACTCCACACAAAAACGGCTCAACGGATTTGGATGACATTGGGCATACAATTATATATAGTTTATTCCTGGATTAACATAAAGGATATTTTTTATCCTGGATAAATGTTAGGGTCGTCCAAAAAAAATTGGGCGCCACCGTTGTCACGGCGATAAAGATGTCAGGGTGAGAAGTATTTTTCATTTTTCAACGCAGACGAAGTCGCGGGCATCAACCAGTGTAGTATCCTATCGAACTACGTATTATAATGTAAAGGTCATCAGACAGGCTGACGGATGGTAATGCCGTGACCATTGCCATTACCATCCACGTTTTAATTGAAGAGCTACTTACATAATCTTAACTACTCGGCAAAGGAGTATTTTATATTGTAACAAAAAGTTAATTTCGGCAATTAAAACACATCCAAATTTGAACCTTAACTTATCTCGTAATACGGTCTATTGCCGCCTGTAATTTTCATTTGGTGGTTTAATAACATCTCGTTTCCGTCATCATTTTACGTAAAACGGTTGCTTCATCTCGCGTAGGCGTTATAGGACGTCGTCCAAATAAAAAGATTCCATAGAACGACGCTTACTTATAAATAAATAAATACGTAAACAAAATGAAATTTACGCGCAAGTGTTATGAAAGGGTGACAGCAGATTTTCTATTTTAATAATACTATTAAATCAAAACTATACATTATTTCTTTTTTTACGCTTTCAAACTTTAACTAAAAGTATTTACCCGATAATATAATCAGTTGACAGGAGTAAAGAAAGGAATAAGTTACCTTTCATCCCGAAATAGAAATTCTGGCCTGGACAAAGTGGCTGGTAAAATCCAGTAAAATAAAGGAATTCTTAGACACCATATTACATACAATATACGTTAGTTACCTAGTTAAGTAATCATCGCTTTATATTTCAGATAGCATATCATCGGAATGGTTAAAATTAAGATTTCAATATTTAACTTTAACTCCTGAGGTGATACATCTATTAGAAACGTTACGGTATGTCAACTACATATTATATCAAACGTAATTTATGTTATGTAGAAATATTTATGTGAAAAAAATAATTGTCGCCAAAAGAATACAGTGTCGCACGGAAATATTTCTTCATGATATATATTTTTTTAATCTTGTTATTCATTTATAAATATAACAAAATAATTTCTTTGATTTCACCCATCAAAGATTTTGTTTTAATTTATTGATAACATTTTTGAAATTACTGGTGTCGTTCATTTTAATTGAAATTCTAATACCAGTGATCTGAAGAGTGTTATTATTTCATGCATGGTGTTATGTGGTGATTTTTATTTTATTACTTCATGACTGTCGGGACTGACAGATCGCTGGACTACAAATTATTCATTATTCAAATCATATTTCATTATACATTGAAACCTGCATGCCACATAATGCTATGGATATCATATTATGTCACTATTAATTTGTTGTAATCTGCCAAAAAAAGTTAGCACAAATCTTTGTGAAGGCATACCCACAATAAGGTGGGATAAAATTTTAAGTAAAACACGGACTATGTGGCCATTAAATTGCTTGATTAATTACTTTAGTCTTATGTGTATTCACATAAAAAAGAAGAATATTTTTCTTTTTGTGTAACTAGGGAATTTTAGCGAGAGTAGATTCATTTGAATCACACCAACCTGGCTATGGGTCTAAAAAAGTCTTAACATATTAGAGATTAAATTGATTTTCTTTTCTATTACAATTCTATTATGCCTTTACAATAGTATTTGGGCTGGCTTTGGACGCATGTTGCTAATAAATGACTTGTTTTTCAACAGTGCAATTGTTGCTCTACGAGTGACTAAATTCGGGGCGCCGCGTGCCCAACACTTAGGTTTGAATTGTATTTGTAAAATAATTGAGGGAGTACAACACAGAGAAGGTAAAACCAATTACCTCTTTCGAAACAACGATGGAAACACTTATTTAATTCACTTATTTGTCCCCTAACGAAAAATTCACGACACACAATAATGAACGAATTCATCCAGACCCTCTATAAGGCAATTGAAAACAGTGTCTCCATCGTTGTACTCTAAATAAAAAAGTGCTCTGTTGATATGCCTAATATTCTATGCTAAAATTGACACATCTATTTTGAAAATCCATTCTTTTTGCCTTGTTTTTCATACTTGAACATATTTAACTCAACACAGCTCTGTACTAAATTTAAGTGCATTTTTTTCATGAACAATTTATAATGAGACTATAAACTGGACATGAGACATATCGCGTACCATTTCAGCTCACAAAATGCTCTTGCACCGCCTAGAAAAGTCACAATGTGTGGACGCCTCCGTTCGTTGAGGCATTTGTACATAAGTGGGGAGAGTGCAGGTTCATTTGACAGATATTGTATGCGTTTACCGAGTTCTAGTAAGTTTTAAAGCTAGGGCCAGAGAATAACGATAGGCTGGTGGATAAATATGGCACAGGGAGGATTATCTTCTGGGTCTGATCACGAACGGGCCGTCGCGCGCCCAGTGGCAGAAAATCCAACGGTTGGGCCTCCGCAAGTACTTCGACTGCGTGCTGGTCTCTGGTGACCTGCCGTGGGAGAAGCCCGACCACCACATATTTTTAGAAGCCTGCAAACTTCTCAATGTCGAGCCGAGGAACTGTGTCATGGTTGGAGACAAGCTCGAAACTGACATTAAAGTGAGTATCAGCCAGTTGAAACCACTTGAAAATGTTTTTTTTGTGACTCTATCTATAATTTTAATACTAATTCAAACATTAATGGCATTTCCCAGGGTGGCAAAGAAGCAGAGCTTTGGGGCACCGTATGGATACCCCTTCAAAAGGACGAAGAAACCTCCGATTTGCCAGACTTCACAATCGACAAAGTGACTAAGTTACCAGAAGTGTTACCAAACTCACCAAAACTCAAACGCTCTAAACAAACAAAAAATGTTTGTTGAGCAAATAATTATTTTTATACACTTGTTCCTTTTAAGTTCCTCCTCTTTCTTACCTTTACGAGAAACTGTTATTTAAGGTATGATTTTTTTTATTTTTATCTCCATCAAGTGGAGAGTCTAGTTTAATTCACAATTTATACTATACATTATAATGATATATCTATATATATATGCGTTGAGTCATCTCGTTAAAAATAACATAATTTGAGAGATGAATAACATAATAAGCTCCCTCTCAAACATACAAAGCCATCTCAACAGTTATAAATAACTTTATATGTTCGAAAAGCTCTTGCTTTTCAGTAAAAATTGAATGATATATCTTTCATCAATGAATTCATTTATTTTATATATTGAAAAATTTTAAAAAAATACTAATTACTGATTAAGGCTTACAAATTTCGTCTGTAATATTGTGTTTGGTGATGTTTGGGTGGCTATCTTTCCACGAAAAAAATTTTTTTTTTAAATATCACTATATTGGATGCCAAATGAGGTCTCAAAGTGGGCACGACCGATTCGTGACAGCATTAAAATGTTTCGACACGAATTACTTTACACGAAATCGACTTACTGAAATAAATGTTTATTTTTCTTTTATTTTAAAAAAAATATGTATATAGTTAAATTCGATTCCTCGTGGCATTGCGTTTGTCGCAATCGCAATTCGTGTCGCAGCTTTTTTCGCACTTGCGAATAAGCCTTGTCCAAATTATTTATTACATTGTGAATTTGAACTCCAAAAAGTTTTGGAGTTCCATTATTTTTAAAACGAATAAAAATTAAAAAATAGCAAACTATTTTAAGATCTGATTGAGAGTATTTTTTTCTTACTTTATCATAATTAATTATGTAAGTTACTAAAGGTAACTGAGCCACACGTTACCTATAAATATATTTTTTAAGATTAAACAAACAAAATATTTTTTATATCAGAGATACTATTTAACATAGAGTAGTACTATTTTCATATTACTTGTAAGTTTTATTTTTTTAAGTTGAAACTATCCTGTGGTGATATACATTGACTGTCATACGGACATGTGATATTATTCATTATTTCACATAGAACAATTATTTATAATAGTTGTATTAATTATTAGAATCCTCCGATAGAGAAGTAGAGATAAAAGTATTTCATCAAATATAAGTGTTAGATTATTGTTGTTAGAAATATTTTTATATGTTTTTTTTTTGTTAACATTAGAATGCATAAATCGTAGAATAGTTCTTTGCTTCTTACGACTTCATAGACAATAATTATTGTCTACAAAATTTAAAGCATATTTTTAGATGATATTACTTGAAAATGGCAGTATATTATACCTCTCCCTTGACATGTCTATTTTTAATATTAAAAACAAATCTTGTAATCTGAATTTTGCCAAAAAGTTAATTGGCCCTTTATAAAAAAAAATTATGAATACATTAATTAATAATTTGTTTCACGAGTGGATTTTTTAGTGTTTTGAAACACAGACTGAATAATATCTTTGATAACTTTTAATATTATTTTACTAACATTACTTTAATTGCTATTTTTAATTGGTCAAACAAACAAAAAGGGGTTTAATGGGTATATAAGTAAGTGTAGTATTAACCATACATGAAATCATCGTGTTAATAAAGTGCAATTTAAAAAAAATCATTATCAATTATGAATACACGTCCAGTGTTTATTTGGATACTAAACATATTCTGAATTCTAGAGAATCAGGCAAAACTTTCAAGAGCTATAAAATATTGTTTATGAGGTCTTGTAGCTAGTGGATTCGCAAGTGTATTTCTTTGGATACACATGAAAAAAACAGCATTTTTTTTAAACATGGTCAAAACCAGCATGTGCAACACACAGACTTCATTGACCATAATGCCATATAAACCGCGCAATTTTGCACACAAAGAAAACTATTCTCGAAAGCACTAACTTAGCCATCAATTTCTGCTGTTGTCACTGCTCTGTGCCAAATGTCATAGATATAGAGGTACACACAGAGCACAGAATCGCCGCGCCCACTCTCTAGTCTACTAAAGACAGTAGTAATGCGGTAGTATTAATAATATTTGTTTTAAATTATTGTATATTACATAATAAGCACACTTCATTAATATCTCCGGGAGATCTACTGTATTATTAATAAAAAGCAATGTTAAAGTTTAAATTTCCACAACCGTGCCAAAAACGCTGTTTCTGTAATGGCGCTGGTTTTTGATACGTGTGACGTCACACGTAAACAACTGCAATCAGTCGCAGAAGCAATGTTTACTAGCGTATGACGTCATCAGAGTTGCAACCAATCACAGGGCGTTTCAGTCGCAGATAAAATTTCAATAAGTATGATTTTTTTTTTTTTCATATAATTTGCAAAAAACACATGCATAATTCAGATTAAAATAAAGTGACATATTATGTTTTTTTACGCTATTTTCTGATAGGATAACCACAATTTATAGTATATTTTAAATCTTGTCAAATGGCCAATTGCCTCATTTTGCTGTGATTTTATGTAATAATCAAAGCAAAATTCTTGTGTATCATATCACAACTAAGTAATTGAATCTTGGAACACAAAACCTGAATGCATAAACCGTGTTTGTACTAGTGTTGAATAAAGGTAACGCCCTTGTAACACTAGATTTGTATTGTAACCCTTGACCATGTATGATGGAAATTGGAAACGTCTCTTACTAAGAGGCGGCATGACAATTCTATGCTCTGTGAGTGACTGTACATATTCAATTTTTGTGTAGAAGAATAGGTTATCTAGGTTCAGTTCATAATAACACGCCAAATGTTATTTTCATTGAGTCTCAGATAAATATAATAATAGGGATAATAGTAATATAGGAAACAGCTCAAAATGTTGGTTGTAAAACATGCTTTTAATGCATAGTGGTGCCATTTTTATAGTAATTAATAGTTCTCAAAGTTGCTCTATGCTATTTTCCTATAATATGAGCTATATTACTTAATTTGTTAACAAGTATTGTTTTGGGACAAGACAAATATGTATTTATTAAGAAAAAATTATACTGAGTTACTTCATCATAATTGAGTTATCAGAACAAGTAATTTTAGTAAAGGCATGGGAATGAACTTGTATTTTCATTTTTCAAACATTTTAGTGAATTGTAGATTGTAGGTCAGTTTCAATTGTTTTTAATGTTCACACTTATGTTGACAAAATAAACCCTTTTTAGTAGTACAAGTTTAATCTAAATTTATTTTTACCTTCTACAAAACTAGTTATTTAATTAAGCTTTTCTAGTCATTCTAGCTTCTCTCTTTTCCTGGAGTAGTTTCTTTTGTTCCTCTACAATCTTTTTTCTTTCTTCTAAGAATTCTCCATATTCCTGAAATTTAAATTTATGTTTCTATAATAGACTATTTATGTTTCTATAACTAGCCACTGGGCAACTGGATAAATAACTGGACTATTTTTTTTTGTTTATTTTAAAGTACTATGATATTTCTTAAATGTGGGATTCAAAAGCTGATGATGACTCAAATAAAAAAATATTTTTCTTTCAAATATGTACTAATATTATAAAGTTGGATGTATAGATGTTTGTTACTCTTTCACGCAAAAAGTACTGAATGGATTTCAATGAAACTTTACAATAATATAGCTTATACATCAGAATAAGACATAGGCTATATAAGACCTAAAAAAGACTAAAAATATATTTCGTTGTAATCACACGATGTTGCAGGCACCAGCTAGTTAATTATAAATTCATGTGTTGCCACTTTGTTTGTAGTTTTCTCCACACTTACCCTAGCATCCTTGCAACCTGTATTGCCTGTCCTTTTATACTAAAGTTTATTGCAAGATTCAAAGTATAATTGCAGATTACTCATGAACATATAACAGACTGTTATTAAAACATGTTATAATTAAGATTAAAAAGAATATAAATTTGTACTTTTAATAGCTGGAATACTTCTTAGTAACAGAGTGCAACAAAATAAAACATAAATAAATGGAATATTTACCTTGCTATCTAATTTGTCAACAATTTCTATTCCACATGTTCTTGCAGTTGCTATTAACATAACACATATTTCCTTCAGAGGTTTCCACTCTAAGGTTGGATCTTGTGATTTTATTTTTGCAATTTCATACAGATGTTTTCGGGTTATTTTACCAGCTGTTTCTATAACTGAAAGTTAAAATGAACAAAATAGTTATCAGATGTCTCACTACATGATATTTACATATATATTTCTAATAGATCAATGTAATTTGATTAGTTCAGAAATTTTATGTTAGTTAGACCTGCATACACAAAACATTCTTTAGCATGAGCCAAAGTGCAAAAACGTGGCCAATGACCACTTTTTAAACTCATAAGCCAGTCTGGCCTTTATGGCCTTTGGCAGAAACAAGAAGTATTACCAGGAATTCCTTCTTACCAGGTTCCATAGCTCCACGATCCAATCCAGCTGCTTGTTTTAGAAAATATGACGCAGGAGGCTGATGTATGGTAAGTTGATATGATCCGTCTGGATTAGCCTTTACTCTAGTCGGTAAAGGTATACCTTCTTTTATGTTAGCCGTACGCTCGTTAAAATCCTTACAGAATGCGGCCACGTTTACATTACGCTATAACGAGAAATAAACTACACCAGTTAATCAGTTTTCGAGGAGTTGCATACCTTAATTTGATTTATTACCTGACCAAGCATCGGGCCCAGCGGAGGAGCAGGTGAAGCCATAGCAGCAGGGATGTGGGTCCTAAGTTTTGAAGAATGATCAATCTTTTCTGCCACTTTCTTCATCGCTTTTAGCCTCGCTACAGATTTAGACATTTTCGCAGTTTACCCTGACCTGACTCCTCTCCTTTGCAATAAGTCTAATCATAGATTTAATTTAGAATTTGTTAAATGTAAATAAATGAAACATTAACCTATTTTCTACATATGTCAAATCAATTAGTAATTTATTCTATCGTATGTGTCAATGTCAAATATGAATTATGATATTGAATCAAAGAATAATACTTCCATAGAGCACATATTAAACAACAAAGACTATTCTATAAATTTATATAGTCAAATTTAATAAAAATAAAATAATGATAATTAATCGTAGTAAGAATAAATAATTGTTTTTTGCGGAAACTTAATTCTTACACGGCCGCCACACTCTCGCGAAGTTGGGCGAAGCGAGGCGAATAAGAGAGTGTGGCGGTCACCTCAGCCTAGTTCGTCCAACCTTACCTTGCCTCGTGCTACTTCAATTTGTTGTTGGTTTTTGCGACCGAGTCAAAGGACTCAAAGCCGCGTACATAATAATATAGTAACTTATAATGGTTAGGGAGCCCACGATGCTAAATTTGGACTGAAGATTGGATGGTAAGAAGAATCAGCACGATAAGGAATTTAGGCTGAACCGTCTGTATGAAAATCTGAAGCGCTCGAGTATTACAAAATGAGAATCGTCAAAAATATTTTTCGCATTTTCAAAAAGCTGCCATGAGCTTGCGTTACATCCGAATCGTCTGAATTTTAAATGGAAGCTTAGTTTAGGTTCACTTAACATCCCCTCTGAAAATATGACGCGCTCGAGTTGTATTTAAAATTTTACCGTCAACCCCACCAACCAAATCGTAAGATTAATACATATCCGTTATCGGAGATACGCGGGGAATATACATTGGCAATATCTGACGCATTCTAGTAAATCCAAAAATCCCCTCTTGGGCTCTACTACCATAATATATATGCAACGCGAATGAGCTCCTCGCGAAGTTGAACGACGCACTTCGTTTCGTGCTCGGTCAACTTTCTCGAGTACTTCGCGAGAGTGAGCAGGCCGCATTACATTAAATGGATGCTGAACTTTCTTTACTGTCAAATAAGAACTCACATAGAGTACTTACATTATATAGTCGCGCCGCGGTAAAAAAAATGACCATCCATCCATCATCCATCAAATCAAGTTTATTGTGTGATTTGTCATCGTTCGTTTTATTATATGTATTTATCTTAAATTACTTTTGTATTTCCGTGTATTTACTTGTACAGGATATGAGGCAATTTGTACAATTATGTTATTGTTTATGTCACTATTAAATATAAAAAGTTATGAAAATCTTATAGCGCTACTTCTAGATAAATAATTTGTGAAAAGTGAAAAAACTTCATTTTCGTGCAATATGTGGTCGTTTTTTTCTCGAGATCCCACTAAAGACTTTCCATATGAGGTCGGGGATCCAGTGCGCGGATTGGAGGACAGAAGTGTGTGGTCCTTGCACAAAGGAAAGAAAAGAGGCACACAAGATGAAGTTTCAATATTCATATTCGATGTACAAAAGAATTCGGAAACTCTATTCGATATAGCAAAGGCGTCCCTTAAAAGACTTAAGACTATGAGACACCCTAGCCTTTTACATTATTTAGATAGCTGTGAAACTGAAAAATTTTTGTATGTAGCTACAGAATATGTTGAACCATTAGTGAATCACTTAGAAGTAACGAAACTTGAGGGCCCTCAAAGAGACTTATTCCTCTCGTGGGGCATATTTCAAATTACTGTAAGTATCCTTATGTCTAATCCTATCAGAGTCTGTCTGTTTTTCCGCTAACTTCTAAACCACCCTACGAATTTTGATACAGTTTTCACTAATAAAAATAGCGATCAATGAGAAAGGTTTGTGTATATAAATTATAGAAAAATTGCATCAGTGCAAAGCCGGAGGTTGCTTGTTAATATTTTTAATGTGAAAGTGAGTTCGTTTGTTTCCTTTTTATGCCATAAATACTTACTGATCGTCATAAAATTTCTGATCATAATGTTATTAATATTATTTCAATATTATTGAAATTTGCCTGTCTTGTTTAAAATTTAAAAAATAAATAAAACACACTGATATATATGTATTTATTTTTCAGAGAGCATTATCATTTTTAAATAATGATGGCAACATGAGACATAATAATGTATGTTTATATTCTGTATTTGTAACATTGGCTGGAGAATGGAAACTTGGTGGGTTTGAGTTTCTCACAACTCAAGGACAAGGGGACACTTCAGGTCCTCTACCTATAAAAATATTACCAGCACTCGAAATATATGATCCACCAGAAAAGAAGGATTCTTCCAAGTTATCAGCTGTTACAAAATGGTAAGAAAACTAAACTATGGCTTTTTTTTATTTATACAAGACATTTTCTTTTTAAAATCATAATAATGAACAACACAAATTGGAAAATGCAGAGTGGGACACCCATGCATCAAAAGAAGTGGCTGGATAGGAAAGCAAAGGTGAGCCTTGGACAGACAGGCTACCAACCATGGTAGGATTAAAAATAAATCGACCATCCAACACAAAAATAATTTTTCAATTCAAACCAGTACCTCCTGAAATTAACACATTCAACCAAACAGACTCTTCAGGTTTATAATATTGGTATAGATTAAAAAAAAAAATAATAATATATATTTAATATTATTTGGTTATGTTTTAATTTGACGAGTTAATTGTTTAAAAGTGATTATTTAATTGAAAAATAATCAATGATTTCAGCTCCTCTGATATGTGGGGGCTCGGTTGCCTTATTTGGGAGGCGTTCAATGGTCCTCTTAAGAACCAACCGGCCCTTAAAACAGTAGATTTCATACCGAAGCAGTTGTGCACACTCTATTGTGAATTGGTCAGTGCGAATCCAGCATCTAGACCGAACCCAGCAGATATTATTACAAGGTATGTTCATTATTGGTTTTCTCATTGGTGGCAGTATACTTTTAAAAACTAAGATGCAGAGTCTATATGTGTTTTATAAGATGTACTTCGAAGAGTGTGCTCAGGAGCCGCATGAGCTCGTACCCATTTCCCCTTTCTTCCATTGGACATTCAGTCCATGATTAAATGTTGAATTTTCATTTTTCTTTATTCAATATAATTGAAGCAATTTTTTAATTATTTTTGTATATTTTTTTTAAATAATAATAATTGTTACTTAACTTCTTATAGACAAATATACTTTTCTTCTGGTAAACAGATAGGTGAAGGATGACCTCTTTTCGGATTCTGTATTAGTTCCGATAATTATGCATTTTTCTTTATGTTACTTGCATATACATATAAATAAATAAATCACATTTACATTTTATACTGAACTGATAACACTTTGCTATTACAGATGTCGTAAAATTGGCGGTTACTTTAAGAATGACTTGATAGATACTATGCTGTTTTTGGAGGAAATTCAAATTAAAGATAAAATTGAAAAGGGGAAGTTCTTCTCAACTTTAAGTTCGTATTTAGACAACTTTCCGGAAGCGGTGTGCGTCCATAAAATTTTACCGCAGCTGTTGACCTCTTTTCATTACGGGGATGCGGGTTCCGCTGTGTTAGCGCCTATGTTTAAGGTAAATAACTGTGTACGGACTCTTTGTGGACGTATTCACTTGGTGGAAGGTGGTCATAGTAGCCAACAAACACACAATCAAACCAATATCTGCTATGTGCACCTTAGGATTGTTATACGTAAACTTACATGTCTTTTGAACATATAAATTGAATAGTTTATTTATTAATTTGATAATAGAGTAAATTTTACATATAACAGATTTCAGTTGCTGCGTATTCGCATAGCATTCTCGACAAAATAATGCTCACATAGATAAATGATTGGTCTCACTGCGCTCTACTAGATACGGCCCTACCTAAAATCAATAGTTTCGTGAATGCGGCAACTTTTTATTGTGGTGTGTGTGTAAAACATTATCATTTATCACTGTTTACACAGTTTAATTATATTTTTACACAGTTTCACTATGCAAATTGACATTTTATCATGCCCAAAATTTAATAAAACATTCGTAACATACATACTCCAGACAGTTTTCAGTGTAACTAGCTCGGGTACGTTTCAGGGTAACTAGCTAGGCGGCTATATCTAGTCGAACGCAGCGAGACCAATCAATATCTTTGAGTGTTCATATTTTGATTTGACGACAGCAATAGTCCAACTAAATATTCTAATTATAATACATAAGATATATGTTTTTTTATTATTTTAAATTTTATTTCAGTTAGGTAAATTATTAGATGAGGCAGAGTATCAAAAACAGATAGTGCCATGTGTTGTAAAACTGTTCGCGTCAAACGATCGCACAACTCGCTCGAGGCTTTTGCAACAGTTGGATCAATTTATTATGCATCTGCAGAATTCTACTGTAAGTATTAATGTAAAAACGACTGTATATAAATTTTCTATGTGTTATTATTCTGATGTAGGTATTTATGAATTGTGCCAATGTGTATTGCAAGTGTTGGCATATTGTGGCAATAAAACGTGGTCTCTATGAGCCTCGTAAGAAAGCTCAATATCGCTCGACAAGCTATGCACAGCGAGATCTGTTCAGGAATTAGTAGATCCTAATTTTTTTTTTACAGATTTTGATATAAATAGTTGTCTTTTTTGTATCTAGAATATCGCTAGTCCAAGACTGGACACATTGTATGACTTTATTTAAGTGTATTATATATATTGTGGGCAGATCGTAAAGTATGAAATCAAAAATCTTTCGAGGAGCGGAGCAAAGCAAAGCGAGGAGGAGCGTGATAGGTTTACATGGAAACCCTCTCAGTTTTAACAGAAATATGATCTGCCCAGGAATATCATGATATGCCCAATTCTACGATGTGCCGACGACATATATATCTATACTTAGATACAAATTTAAGCTTCTCCCCCCCATCCCCTTGAGTCTGTTTGTTCTGTTGTTTGTAAAGTTACATAGAAAGTGAAATCCTATCATTTCAGGTGAATGATCAAATATTTCCACAAGTCGTTCACGGATTTCTGGACACGAATCCCATAATCCGAGAGCAAACTGTCAAATCAATCGTGCACTTAGCGTCCAAACTGAACTATAACAATATCAACGTGGAAGTACTGCGACATTTTGCGAGGCTCCAATCGAAAGATGATCAAGGTGGCATAAGGTAATTGATTAACTTCTAACATCCATACTAATATTAGTACATAATGTGAAAGTAACTCTGGCTATCTGTCTGCGTGCCTTTTCACGCCTCAACTACTCAACCGATCATAATGAAGTTTTGCATACACGTTGTCAGGGATACAGTAGAAGAGGACACAGTAGGATACGTTTCATCCAGAAAAAGAACTACCGTTCCCAAGGGATCATCTAGAATAAAATAAAAACTAACGGCTGGCCAAGTGTGCCCTCGACTTGGTCCGCATTGAAAATACTTAACTCTTTTTAACAAAAAATAAACCGACTTCAAAAGCACCAGCTTTAAAATAAAAAAAACAATCATCAAAATCAGTTCGCCCAGTCGAAAATTATGAGGTAACAAACATAAAAAAAATATAGTCGAATTGAGAACCTCCTCGTTTTTTGGAAGTCGGTTGAAAAAAAAGCTTATAACGCTTGACTTTTTTCTTGCTATACTTAACACTCATGTCCTTTTTTGTATTCCTGACAACGTGTATGCAAAATTTCATGAAAATCGGTTGAGTAGTTTAGGCGTGAAAAGGTAACAGGCGGACAGACTTACTTTCATACTTGACGTATGTATGGATTGCGGTAATCACTGAACGACGCGATACTTTTATTGTTTTCGCTTGGACTGCTTGCTACTGTTTGTTCTGTCTTGTTTTGTATAGAACAAACACAACTGTCTGCCTGGGCAAGATTGCGGCGCATTTGCACCCGCAGATCCGCCAAAAGGTTCTAGTGTCGGCGTTCGTGCGAGCCACTCGCGACTCGTTTCCCCCCGCGCGGCAAGCGGGAGTGCTTGCGCTCGCCGCCACCCAACAGTACTTCCTGCTGGCCGAGGTAGCCAATCGAGTGTTGCCCGCGCTGTGCCCGCTCACCGCCGACCCGGAGAAACAGGTCCGTATCAAATCGATTCATTCATTTCTCTTTATTCCAGTAGTGACAGGGCACACTGTGTTTGGCAGTCATTTGGGAGATAACAGTATATTATGTGCTGCTGTGTTACGGTGAGTGAGAAAGGGATGCCAGTGCCCATTACGCTTCCCATTCCCATTCCCCTTATGGGATCTATCTATCTATCTATGGTCGGCAGCGCACTTGCACCATCCGGAGCGTTTGTTAGCAGGCGTCTGTAGTCACCGTCAACATTAACATAAAAAAAATCCAAGATAACGATAATACATTAACTTGAAGAAAATATATTTTTATACAGTAATCAATTGACAGGTACGCGACGCCGCATTCAGGACCATAAAGGGCTTCCTTGGAAAATTGGAAAAGGTATCCGAAGATCCGAGTCTCAAAGAGGGCATGGGTGAGTTTTCTTTGCACAGACATAATACATATATATAAAAAGGCGTAATTGAATGAGTGTAAATGTGTAGAGGCGGACGTGAACACGGCGACGCCGTCGCTGAGCAACGCGGCCGCGACGTGGGCCGGCTGGGCCGTCACCGCCGTCACGGCCAAGTTCTACCGGTCGCACTCCGACACCGCTCGCGTCTCGCACACCGCCAAGTCGGCTCTCTCCAAACCCGGATCACTCGGTATCTTTAATACATATATCATACCTAATCTAATCTAATATTATAATGAGGAAAGATTTGTTTGTTTGCTTGTTTGTATAGAATAGGCTCCGAAACTACTGGACCGACTTGAAAAATTCTTTTACCATTAGAAGCAGACATTATCCGTGATGAACATAGGCTACTTTTTACGGCAGAAAATGCTTCATTCCTACGGGAAAACGGGTAATAGGACAACGGGTAGTAAGAATTATCCTTCCGTACTTATCTTTTTCACATAACTTCTAAACCGATTGGGTTGAAATTTCATATGGCTATTTCGATGGTTTCCTGGATGATTTAAAAATACAATTGGACCCGGTAGGTGGCGCTACTGTCGGCATGTCAACTACTAAACGGCTTGACCGATTGGGTTGAAATTTTGTATGTGTATTTCCATGGTTTCACAGACACGAATGTATTATATTTTATAAAGTTATATTATATAAAATGCTAATGTTACTACGTGAAGACAGGGTTTTCTCTATGACCACCAACTCCAATCAACTTCCCGTTGGGGTGGTAAATACCCCTTGGTCTCCTGGTGAAAGTAAGGGAGTTTGGTAGCGGTGGGTGGTTGTGCGTGGAAAAAATTGTAAAAAATATATATCTGTCCTTTTCTAACTCATGTGAACTTCTGGAAATTTTCAGAACAAATTTCTTTTAATTCTGTCTGTTCTGTCTGACCGATTTTAATTCTGTCTTCACTTATGGATAGAGGAATAATCAGGCAAGGTTTTTACGTAAAAACAAAAAAATTGGTCGCCGAGCGAAGCCGGGTTCAATCCCTAGTTTACAATAATATATACTTAAATAAACTAGGTACTTTCAATATCCTAACCCCAATTTCCAAGGATGACCTTGCCGGACATAGAACCCGGGAACCATGGTATAGAGCGTTAAGCCAAGCGCCCTAAGCACTTGTGTAGTGGTCTCGTCAGTCTGACTGATTGTGTACTGTGTACAGAGCAACCGTCGTCGAGCAGCATGTCGACGACGACGTCATCGGTGACATCGATGACGTCACTGGAGCACAGCGAATCCGCCTCAGACTACGACCCGGACCATTGGGACATGGCGGCGTGGGGCGAGATAGACTCCAGTGCTGGTAATATAATGTCTTATATTATAGCCCATGTCATGTCATTTCAATGATAAAGTTTCATTGAAATCCATTTAGCAGTTTTTGCGTGAAAGAGTAACAAACATCCATACAAAATTTCGCATTTATAATATATGTAAGGATTATAAACTAACCACCGACTTTAGATGAGTTCAAAAACGCTGTGAGTTGTCGAGGAGTCGAAGTCAAAGTCAAAGTATTGGAATCTCAAAAAGTGCATATATATAGCAGATTTTGGTTTGACGACGATATGATACACAAACAAAAATCGATTAGATTTTTTTCTCTCATGTTTTTCTATGTCAAGATTAACAGACAGGCTGACGTTGATAAGGGAAATCTGCTCGAAAAATCTTTGATTATTGCACTACTTAAACTACATGAAAAATGAAACAACTTTTTGTTTAAAATTATTTGTATTTATTTATACACGTATGATTTTAAATTATTCAATATAAATTAAAATATATGTTATAGGTTTTGATAATTTTATGCTTAATGAAGGAACTTAATATTTTACCTAAATTCGTGACGAGATTTTCACAGCTCAAGTGACGACCTGCAAAAAAGTAACGGATATTTCTTAGTATGTTCTTGGGATTTTTAAGATATTTCTTCATCTTGATCAACTTAGTTATTAATTACTAAGTTACTAACTAATATTAATCAGTTCAAGTAAATGACGTGTCCAAGGGAAAATTAGTACTTTAGCTATTTCTTATATTTTATATTTGCTTCGACGTACAAACTGTAGCTAATAAATAATAAAGCTAATAATAAAAACGCTTGGCAAAAGTTGTCAGTAGGTGTGTTGTATAGCTTTATATGTGAAGACGTGAATGGATGTCGCACAATTCATATTTCTAATAAACGGAGATTAAAGTTTTACTTTTATTTTTTGAGATAAGTCGCCACGGAACTGATTTTTGTACTAAATTATGATGTAAAGTTGTGTAAACAACTTAAAATATTAATGGTATCATAGCAATTAAACACTTCTATTGTTTAATTCTAAAAAAAAGTGAACATAGCTCCCTTTTCCATTGACAAAAGTAAACTTTTCTGCACTCTTTGCTTTTTAAAATTAACTGTACACAACACCTTTTTCAACTTTTTATTTTCCATAAATGTCTTAAATCGACAATCTTAAGGTCCCAAAAATGCGACATAACACCTTCATCCACTCAAGTCTTCATATTTTGTCTCCCTACAACTAACTATGTACCCGAATTCTCCCCGATATTATTCCTAATCGCCACTCGTCCTGACTTATGAATATGTAATGTGCTTAGGTACGGGAGCGAGCGCCAAGTCTCCGCCCAGTAGCGGCAGCGCTCAAGCGACACCTGCCCTTGGAGCGCTCTGCGAAGACGACTGGGACAACGACGAGTGGGGCACGCTTCAGGAACAACCGGTCAGTGCCTCAATCCCTTCCTTCGCCTCTCTAACGACCAACGAGTTTTGTCTTCACGATGACTTCCATAACTGGTCCCCGGAGAGATATACAGAATTTAGTCAGTATTACCAAAATGACCGCAACCTAATATCCCATGAATTAAGGTGCAATATTGCGCAACAATTTTTTTTAGTTCTTCAGAGATAACCGAACAGATTTAAACTTGGAAGGTTTTTCTTAAATATTGTGTAAAATATGAAAAAATGAAATAAAAGTAGCCGATTCAAACTTTAGTGTAGAACGTAAGTTAATTAATAAGGCTAAAAACAAAAGTAGTTGTCACGGAAAATTTTTACTACTGTGAACAGTAAGTTGTTTTAGCAGTATTTTACTATTTTTTTTTTCTCAGATTTTTTTTTTTTTTTTTTTAAATCTGCCCGATTCAAACTTTTTTCCATATAGTCTATTATGCACTGTATTTTTATCTAACTTGTGATTTTACTCTGATCTCAAACTAGGCGACGAAAATAACGCACGACCGACTCCCTTAAGAAAGTAAGGGAGTCGGTCGTGCGTATCGTCAGGCCTGACAGTCAGGAGAGCACTGAAACGGCGGGCTTATTATCTTATAGCGACAGGCGAAAAATTTTTGCAATATCACACTAAATTGTTAATTTTTACGCAAACCACACTAGTGTTATGAGCTACGTGATACGATTTAGTGTAATATTGCACAATTTTTTCGCATTTTTCGCTGTCGCTCAGCAGAGGCATTTAATGGAGTTGTTTAATGACAATGCAGAGTGCGGAAGCGGAATTGGCGAGTCCGTCGGAAACGTGGAACAACTCTGTGTGGACTGAGGCGAGCGTGAACAACGCGAACGCGACTTTTGTTAGGAGCGCTGGCAACGCGGGGGCCACGGTAGCCACGGGACCCACGGGGGGCACGGGGGGCAGATTGGCCGCGCATCAGAACAGCAACGACTCTCTGGGCGGATGGGAGGACGGCGAGTTCGAGCCCATAGAGGAAGACGCCGATGGTAACTATCTGACTTTTTTGAAGTGAAAGCTTCTATAGCCGCCTTATACGAATTTGTACAGCCGTCTACGTACTCGATCGCGCTAACACATTGCATATGCCCGATTGTATGTGTGTGCGTTGGACGCTCAGTTTTAAGTTTTTCACTTCTGTGGCAGTCTTCATGACTGCCTCTATTTGTTTTTTTTTTTTTTTTTTTTTTTTAATGTAAAGATCGTCAGGCAAGCACACAATCCACTCGAGAGTGAGTGGCCAAAATAGTCTATTATGTAAAAAAGCAAAGACAAAAATAATGGTATCCATAGTTTCTTTCCGGGTTTCTTCAACGTCTTGGTATTTTTTTCCGAAATCCTGGTAAATTTATAATGACGATCATAATAGTTTCTTGGAGAAACCTAATTAATAAATAAATATTTTGATTTTTGGTATATACATGCGGAAAAGCAAATTTTACAGAACAGAGATTCTAAGGTCGGATCTATTGAAGTTGCCACCCTTGAGGTATTAATTAATCCTAACCAGTGGGTCGTAATAAGTTCATACAAATTTTTTAAGTGCTACAAATAAAAACACTCAAATTCTTGAATTATTATCGCACAATTGTTTTCTAAAATATTTGAATCATTAGACTGGATAAATGATGCATGGAAGTTTTTAATTGTGACTGGATTTATGTTTTAGAGAACAACGTGTCGAAAATGGACGAGATGCGTAGGAAACGCGAAGAGAGAAAAGTCCAAAGGCAACGTGAAATGGAGGCCCGAAGGAACGCGCGCGGTCAAGGCCCAATGAAACTGGGCACCAAAATTACCACTGCACCGCCTTTCTAGTGCCTTCGTCAACCTTAACAAGTAAATATCGTCATCGCAGTGTCGACAGGCGAGCCATAGGACGCACACGTGAGTCTCACAGCTTCGTTTTAACTCTTCATAATCCGGCTCGAAGGACCACTTTAGTGATTGCATTATTTCAGAGAGCAAAGTTTTCTGGGAACTTAAATTTGAAGGTTTTTAAATCAGATTAGCATTTTAATAGTTTGTAAGTCGTGTTATTTTTTTGCAATATTATTTTATTTATGTACTTACCATTGCTAATATTTATAAAATAAGTATCAACTTTCAACCATTGTTTATAAATATTAATAATAAGCACTGCATCCAACTCTACCCGTGACCCTTATCATCTTTAATTAAAACAATATTATTTAAGTGTAGTTTAGGAAAACATTATAAAAATGTATCTTTTTGTTATATGATTTTTTTTTATTAAATAAAATAAACTGATACAGTTTCTGTGTGTTATGATTGTTTTATGCATTCAACGAGGGATTCAACTTTCCTATTAAACAATTTGCAATAAAAATGTGTTTTTAGAAAGTGTGTCACTTTTATATAATTGTTTGTCCCGAATGAACCATCAACACTGAGACTAAATCACAGAGGTTAATTGCTTGTAATATTGGCAGTCGATGCATTTTATGATGAAAACGCCCAATAAGGAAGGATTTTTGAAAATTCCACCCCTACTAAAGGGATGAACTTTCATCTTCTGCTTAGAAATAAATGTATACGTGTTAAGGCGTTTTTACATATTTCTCCCCTGAGAGGATGAAAGAGGGGTTAAAATTTTATATGAAGTAAGAATTAAATTTTAATATTAAAGCTTCTCGGCAAAAATAAATACATACGTGTTTCGTCGTTTTTGGAAATTCAACCAACCCCAAACGGGGTGAAAACATTAGTGTTATTCAAGTACCGCAGCGAAGCGAGGCAGGGTTCAACTAGTTTAATATATAAATACATATATTATATTTAACTAGACTAATATTAGTAAAAGAGTTCAGTTAATATAATAGCTTCTATATATGAAGCGCCTATTCCTCGCCTGTATGCTCTACAATAAACACTATAACAGTTCCACCATGTTAATTTTGGATCACACAATCGTCATGTTATTGTTTGATAATTACCTTTTTTAGTATTGGAAATCAATCATGCAACAATAACACTCGTTTATTCTTAATACAAAACTAAGTTAGTGCTATTAGAAAACTCCGTCTGAATATATTTGAATACATTAAGTTCACATGCTAAGTGGATTTGGAAATTCACTTTTCATAGTTTACTCTGCTTATTCCATAACACAGTCAGTGCTCATTTTTTCTTAATTATTTATTTATTACACTAATATTTTATAAATGCGAAAGTTTGTGAGGGTGAATAGATGTACGCTTGTTACTCTTTCACGTAAAAATTACTGAAGGAATTTTGACGAAATTTAGGCACACAGTTTACTACCTGGATTCGTAGACGATCAAGTCCAACCAAATCTTTTCAGTATCCATCCATCTTCCATCACAAACTTTCGCATTTTCATTATATTAGTAGGATCTTTTTAGTACTTACTGAAAATTTCATTAAAATATCGACAAAGCAATTTTGTTAACAGCCATAAAAATATATCAAAATAAAATTAAATATTGTCACTGTAATTTCTCAAAAAGTGTTATTATATTTAACTATATTGTATATTTAACTAGGTATACCATTTTGTTATAAAAAGTCTCTCGATTTCTCTGAATTGTAACTAAATATTTCTAGTAATTCCCCGTGTAAATAAATAGTTCTACTAGTAATCTACAAATTAACTTAGTCGTAAACACCAATATTACAAAATCCCATTGTTGATATTTTTCAAGCTATTATTGTGTAACGTATATTTTAACTGAAATTATTACTCATGCTGATATCAATCAGACTGTGCTTTGAAATAATGTAAAATTTAATCCCTTGTGACTTATATTTCGTCGTCTCGTGTATAGCTTTTATTCAAATGCTAAAAAAGTCCTTGACTCGGTCTTAAAAGCTTTGTGGGGTTGCGCTTGAAACACATCCTATATAAGTATATTATTATCGCCATTCTATCACTAGACTATAGAGTGGGGAATTGTTTTTTAAAAAGGTCGTCATTGCTCATCAACAAAGCGACTTGCTCTGCTCAAAAAACACAGCAAGTTTGCCTAACTTTGGTACAACGTGACGGCCAAATCAATAGGGAACAAGTACTTGCACCAATTTATTATACACAGCGCTCAAGTGAGATTAGGCCTTTAAGTGTATTATGTATTTCGAGTACGATATAAGGAAGCAAGAAAATCTGTTTGTCAATCGATTTTTGTTTCAATTGATGATCGTTTCTTAACCCTAATGAGCTCCAAATCAAACTTTTGAATTTCTCGCATCAATAATTGATTTTAAACATCAGTACAGTAGATGTAACGAGCCCATTTCTCTACACCTTTCTGATTTTTATCCTTAATCCTATGGTCGGCAGACGGCAGTGCACTTTTTTTTTATTTATTCTTTTATTGGAGATGGGTTTGCTCTTGATTTTTTATTTTAAATGTAAGAGAAAACAGTTAATTCCCGCAACTTTAAATTTTGCATTCACATCGTCGGGATACGGAAAAGGACATAGGGTATCTTTTGCACACAAAAAAAGTACTTTTCGTGAGGATCATGTAAAAATAAAAATCCATCGCCGAAGTCGGCGTTCACAAATTGAAACACTTTCCTATTTTGTTATACTTTTTTCGTAGCGATGTTAAATTATCCTCTCCATTGGGCTGGGTTGAGAAACGGTGCAGTTTATAGTAAACAATCTATTCTATTCTATACTTAGTAATACAAACTTTTCTCATAATTTGTACTAAAAATCCAACGCCATTTTAGCTTGTAACAACCCACACGTATTTTTATATTTTGTAAATACTTACATAAATCGATTGCTTTTCGTGTGGTTCTTATATTTATGATTATATCGGGGATTGTGTGCAATCGGCAAATGAGGGTGTCAATATTATGTTGTAAAATGTGCTTTGTCAAGTGACTGTTTTAAAACAATGATATTTGATGTTGGGTATCTTGTAAAAATCGCTTATATTACGTATGTATTTTAACATTATTATATATCACATTATATAGTATTCAACGACTAAGGTAGCCTAATGTTTTAAAATTCGAACTTTTCCATTTTTTATGCCAAGTCAAAATGTAAAATAAGAAACAATTGTTTATTATATTAGTGTGTATGTATGTATACGTACGAAGTTACGATTATAAATGGTCACCACACGTTTAGATTATAAAGGGAAAACATTTTTTTTTTTTAATATAATATTCATGTTTGCAGATTGGTAAATGAAAAATTATCGTCGCTGTCAAACCAAAATCTGCTTTTGATTTTGTGAAAAAAGTATACTATTGAAATATTGACAAAAAGTTTTCATGAAGAAGTGTTTTATTTGATAATTATTGGGGTAGTTAAACACAAATTTAACTGTTTTTTAAACATGAACATTTAATTGTTTATTTATTATTTTTATAAGAGTAAATTTTAGTGTTTTAGTTCGACTAATAGTGCTCTTAAAGCACTTGGCAGTTTTTTTTGTCCGATAGATAAGGCAGTGAACTATCAAATAAGCAGATTTTGATTTGACAACGTTAATGTGAAAATAATTAAAGCGAAAACGTAGTACAGTAACACAGTAAATAAAATTGAAATTCATTAAAACTCTCAAATATATATATGTAACTATGTTTTTGCCTATGTTTTCTATGTATCAAGTAACAAATATTCATAAATTAGCATTCCTTTTCTAATATAGGTGTCTTAATTAATAATTCAGCCAAATAAATTCGTTTATTATTATAATAAAAAAAAAACATAGTTATGTAGTTTAAAATTATTTTTTATTTATTACATATATAATTATTACGATCGGTATTTATTTAATGTTATTTATAATATTATGCGTGTCCTTGTATTTTACATTGTGATGACTACTGACAAGGAAATTGTAATTTTAACTGACCATTCATTCATTGTCAGTTTTTTGTCTTTATCAGAAGATACACAGATCAGAAGGCCATTGGTTACCCAAAAAACTTGTGTTTGAAATATTGTCTAATCTTCAGATAGTAAGTTTTTTGGGTCCCCATTTGAAAATTGTAAGAGAAATTGCGTTGCGAAAGAAATTCTTAAACTGTCTGCTACTAAAATTTACACTTCTGTAAATAAAATTTAAAAAAAATTTTTTTTTTTATTTACATCTCCCAAAAAAAAATACGTCCCAAGCAATTTGTAATTTGGTTATTTACTATATTCTCGTAGAGATCTGTTGCCAACACAAAAAGAAATGTTAATAATCTCACAAGTTTGCATATTACAAACTAAAGTTTGCAATACTTTGAACGGCAGCAGTAAAAGCATGAAATAACAGCACTTGTGCTGTTGTTTCATTACAGAAGGGTTTCCAGAGTTCCCTACTACCCTTTCTTTTGACTGCTTGTTTTAATAGGCGACAGTAACCCGTGACTCTTTAATTACCGAAAAAAATCATATACAATTATCATATGCATGGTTTAAAGTCACGAAATAACATTTTTATTATTACATTTATTATTACAAAACGAATGAACCAATAAAACCACAACATTAAAAGCGCAATAAATTTTAATATGCAAAATAAAATATAATGAAATTGTTAGTTACAATTTTATGTTAAGTACAAAATACTTTCGTCTATGATCACATTAGTATATGTCATCTGAGGAAGGCATTACTTTTGGATGCATTTTTTTTAATGCAGTAATTTTCGACCTCACGCGAAAACTTATATGCTAAGGACATCCAAAATCATTCGAACACCCCATCAAACGAAGCCATTTACTTCACAAATGACCACTTTTGATGGATAGAACAAATGACCCTGCAAACTGTAATGACACAAAACCAAGCAAGAAACACAAATACAACTCATTTACTGATATACAAAGTTTTTCTTATTGGCTAGTAAAAAAACTGTCAGGGACGATGAAATATAATAGATTATTTTCAGCCGACTTCAAAGTTTCTCAATTCGACTGTGACTCAAAATATGCATTGCTCGACTCGACTCAAGATAAAAGATCAATGAATATTTTTTAGTATATATGGTATGGTATATTCGAATTAATTTGATAAATATTTATGGTTGTCATGGGGTTTCTTTTGAAGAGTTTTCCTCTAATAAAAAATAATCACTTGAGTGGGCCATTCGTGGCTTAAACTATATATAAACGAGTTCTTGTATGACTGTGCCGATGACGCAAAGGCACATATTATTTTTTATAACGTTGCTCACAGTTCTTTTATACAACTCACTTTATTCATAAACAGTTTTCATACTAAAATTGAATGCCTACAAAAACAATCAATTTTAGAGGTATTTTTAACAATGAATGAGTGTTTTGTGAAGGTTGCTTGGTGATCGGTGCTTACTTACAGTTTGGAACGCAGGTCGGATGTCCCAGCGGCTAATTGTCAAGATGGCTCCTCGAATCTGAAATCAATGTTTAAATACATGTCAGCGGCCAATCGTATAATCCGACAATTCGTGATGTGCCTAGGCAAATCGTGATAAATGGCTCCGTTACATGAAGTTCCTGACTAATATCAGTCGGATCGTTCTATGTATATTGTTCGACGATTTGGCTGCGCGTTGTAGGCATATCTTACATGTATGTATTGTGAGATAATGATTAGTTTTTGATCATTACCCCATCCCTCCCTTATCCTTAATCCTTCTATGGTCGGCAGCGCACTTGTAGCACTTATGGCGTTGCTTGTGTTATAGGCGACAGTAGCCACCTACCATCAAATGGACCGTCAGCCTGTCTGTGGACCTTAACATAAAAAATAAAAAACTTTGTAACTTCATAAAACAGCGTCATTTACAATCTGCCTAGGCACATCACGAACTGCCGGATTTTACGATCGGTCGCCGACATACACAAGTCACAAACATATCTCATTTGTGTCACACGATGTCTGCTGAATGATTTTTTTAAAGATGTGTAGACGGCGGAAAAAGTTTCAGGTTCATAATATTATGCTATATTTATTTATGCTGGCAAGGAGTCATTTGGGCAGAACGTCTCGACGGCGTAACATCCCCTCACAGAAGACCACCGTGAAATAACAGCATTTGTGCTTTTGTGTTTCGGTAGTCCTTAATCCTACTATGATCGGCAGCGCAGTTTCAGCATCTGTGGAGTTGCTTGCGTTATATAGACGACCGTAGCCATCTACCATCAAGTGGACCATCTCAGATTGACTGTTAACCTTAACAATAGAAAAAAAACATACATAATCCTTGTTTACTGAAACAAACTTATAGGGGGATAAAGCGTTGGGCTGTGATTGGTGGAGATAACAGACAATGTGAGTGTACACAGTACATGTACTTTTTAGTCTGTTCGTAGAACTCTCACTGAACTGTTCAGACTAAGGAGGGTTGAGATCAGGAGCGCAATCTTATATGGGCGTTAAACTAAAAAAGTGGCAACTAGAGATGGCGCTGGTGTGTCTAGAGCAGTGATCTAGAGAGTTTGAGAGTATGGAGAGTATGAAATGAATGTAGCAGTTGTTGACGGAGTGAAGTGCGCGCTGAGTTGAATTGTTTACTATCACTAGCTGCACCAGCGCCATCAGTTCGTCGTCTTTCAACGGACACTTAATACACAGAGCTTGCGCTCCTTTACCTCTGTTCTCCTTGGTTCAGACGCTCTCACTGTTATTATACTGTGTTTTTTTTTATTTTAATTCGTATTATTGTTATTTTAAGGTATGAATTTAGTTTAACTAACGTTTAACGTATATTAACTAACGTCTATATTTCATTTTATGATTATATCAGGAACCAAAATGTCTATTATCTTAATTAGTGTAGGGTTGTGGGTAAGTAGGTAGTAGGTATATAATATTTTATTATAGTTAACAAAGCTAAAGTAGCGTAGAATGAACGTTCGTCTATGATTGTATGCGCCCACTCAAGATTTGCTGTCCTTGTCTTTTGTATGGAATTGAGTGAAAGAGAAAGCGCTATATATTAGTTCGTTTCAGCGAACAAACTATAGACTAACATGGATATTTGACGAATGTATATACCTCATATTCATCGAGTTAGAGTTGCCAATCTCGAGATTGTAGCCGAGGCTCTCGTAGAATTTGATCAACTTGTCCTTGCAGTCCAAAGACATTTTGTAACAGCCCAACTCTTGCGCGAGCAGAGACACTGTCACCACGATCCTGTACACAGGGCATTTCCGTGATTGAGCACAAATTTAATTAATCTTGTCTTTGCCAAACAAAATCTGGTAAGTGCAAACTTTTGAAATATTGACAAAAAAATCTTTCAAAATTTTACGTGAAGATTTATTTAAAAAAAAAGTATTTTATTTGAAACTCGGTGTTTTATACGCAAAGTTATTTGTCTTTATTATGGAGTAATTTGGCACATAATATATTCTAGCTACTGTAAACGGCATATTTTATTAAAAGGTTCGACAAATAATGCTCATAAGCACTTAGCATTTTTTTATACGATAGATAAGACTATAATAGTAGATTCATTAAGATCAAAATGTTGGAATCTCAATAAAGAGCATAAAACATTTTGATTTGACAAACTCGATATAATATGTCATATTATACTCACAATTTTCCAAGTTGCTTGCCTCTGTACGTATCATTGACCACGACATCTTCTAAGCGGCCTCTCTGTAAAACAGTATCATCAAAAACATAAAAAACATCAAAGAGTAAATATCTACTAAACAATTTATTATCACTAGACTGGGTGACCGAGCAAATAAAAGGGTTAAAGTTTTTTACATGTAAATAAAACAAAGTCTATGAAACATTATAGAAAAAAAAATTAAGAATATGTACTTGAATTAATAATATTTTAAAAGGATTTTTTTTCGAAGATAAGACCCTGACAGATCGATTTCTAGGCCTAAAAATTCCCTAACCCTAGATTTCCGTCAAAATCGTTAGAGCCGTTTGCGAGATCGTTGTGGCATACACGAATTCCTTGTTTAGTATTATAAGATAAAAATCAGTCCTTCATAATCAAATGACATTATGAAGTGTCTAACCCTATACCCCATGCAGTGTCTAACCCCGAGGGTGGTGTGATTTTTCCTGATTATATATGCCGAATATTATTTGTTTCATTATATAATTTAATCACAGCCAAAAAGATAAAATCACAGTTCTGATGTCACGAGATATCACACGATCCATCTCTGGATATTTCATCTCTTGTCTGACTGTCATCACATAGGCAAACATAGACGACGGACAGACAAAACACTTGCCTTTATAGGTATGTATTAATAAAATAATATTATAAAAACAAAATTTTACCAGCGAACAATTGTGTATAAATTTCTGTTCTATTGTAAGAGTGGCGGCACCAATGATCTTCGACAGCCGTTTATCTTCTATCACAGTCACATAGTAACCACCAGATTGTTTCATCTTTGTGAATCTTTCTGCAATTAGAAAAAAACTTAACTCATCAAATTTGAACCGATAATAATAAAATATTAACTGTTGAATACCCGTCAGGCTCACATCTGAGTATTATAGACTTTATTCAACTTTATTTGGTTTATTTTGGTATTCCTTCATGTGTATTATAAAGACCTAATATTAAATGTGAAAGTTTGCGAGGGTTGGTGTATGGATGTTTGTTACTTGTTCACGCAAAAACGGCTCAACAGATTTGGATGAAATTTGGCACACACATACATAGGATACTTTTATCCTGGAAAACTATGGCAGCAAACACAATAGGTAATTTATTAGACACATTATTATTATATTATTAATTAATAAAATAATAATGAGTAAAAGTTGCTAGTTATTAATTTATGTTAATAATAATGTTATTAATTTGCAACGGAAACTAGTTATGCAAGTATTGCAATATCTGAATAAACACTGAGAATAAATAATCAGGAAGGCAAAACTTGATGAAAGGTCATACCACATTAAACCAGTTGCTGAATGCTGAAGGTCAATACTTGAATAGCAATACTGTTACATGTCACCACATTCTTTTGCAAAAGGATTTTTTTTTATAAAACAGTTTCATTCCTAATGATCATTTAAAAATTATTTTTTCAGATTACATTCTAGATACTTTACACGATCACTAGTACAGTCACTAGTAGAAAGAGCTATAAACGACTAAGGTTTATCTGTATCATTCGTAGAAAAAAAATGCATCCGTGCAAATCCATTAGCGGGTCGCTAGTTTTCAACTTGATATTTGTAAATACATAATATGAAATTTCATTGACCTTGCACCAAGCATAACTTAATTCGAGTCTATGTGCAATGTGCATGACTAGATAAGACTAGATAACAAATAAAGTTAATGTTTAAACTTAGATATGACTTAATAATTAGCTGCTATCTGTGGTTTCCTTGCCATTTAATTTAAAGTATATTTAATTTTAAAGTCATTTCTTTGCACAATTTTGTTTCATACACAACCACTACTAAACCATTATATTAGTATACATTTAAATATGGCCTGTTAGTTCATAAATAATACACAGAAACAGACAAAACTTACCATTAAATACTTTTTGTGAAACATCACCTACACTTGTAAGTTGGCTGAGTAGCTGCAAAAAGCCTTTATCATAATCGGACCTCTGCAAAGGTCTGACCACCATCCAATCATCGCCAGGATGAGCAGCACTGATTTTTGGATTGAATGTTGCTTTGCTCTTACTGAAGTCCAAACGCTGAAGTATTTCTGGGGAGTATAGGTACTCAGAGGGCTTGGACTCCTAAAAGTAGAATAAAATATCATATCATATTATAAAACAACGTCTGTCTGTTTGCGATGAACTCAAAAACAACTGCACCGATTTTCATGCTGTTTTCA
Source organism: Synanthedon vespiformis (assembly GCA_918317495.1). Lineage (NCBI taxonomy): Eukaryota > Metazoa > Arthropoda > Insecta > Lepidoptera > Sesiidae > Synanthedon > Synanthedon vespiformis. The sequence continues at coordinate 5,382,088 of OU906962.1, forward strand.
CCAATGGATAGTCAGTGACGGATTTACAAATGTGCCGCCTGTAGGCTATTCAAATTTTCCATTGGCAAACAATAAGGGATGTTATCCATTTAATATAACATACATGTTAACCTGTTTTTGTTATACCAAACAAGTAATATCCCAATTAGTATACATAGTTCTATTATAACATTTGATAACAGGAAGTACAATAAATATTGTAGTTATCAATTCTATTGCCCACTCAATCAAAGCATATCAAACATTTATCTAATCTTTAATAACTAAGCAATAAATAATATTTCTTAAAATTTCGTCCTTACGAAACTAAGTAACTATATGCGACATAATATTAAATAACTTAATATTTACGGCCCTTATTATTATTTTATATGAAGAAAAATTCGTCTTAATAAACCTGAGTAAAAAAAGCAATATGAATGGATAAAAAATTGATCCTTAAAACAAAAATGGTGCAAAAAATCTGCACCGTGAATACTTTTAAACATAACTAAACATTCTTATAATATTGCCAGCTGTTAATAAAATCTTGTAACAGCTGTACATAGTTTCAAAGTTATTTACTTTTACACAATTCAAATATTTTTTATCTAATAATTACTTTACCGAATATGCACTGGTTTTTCCCAGCCCCATAATTATAGTCCCTTTACTTTACAAGATTAATTTCAACACATATGATCATATAAGTAATATAATAATAAATTATAATATTTAAGAAAACTTTCACTTTTGCACTTTATAGTTTATAGTTGACTCAATCAACTCGTAATTCGTTTCGTATTCGTAGTATCTAGTATCGTAATCGTAGACTCGCGTACCGTACGTAGCCGACTGACACTGACAGTAATATTATAAGTTACTCTATGACTGACAGTGACAACTTAAGCACGCACTTATCTGTTCATAGCATTAAGGAGCGTAGAGATAAGGAGAACAATCTTATATGGGTGTTAAACTAAAAAAGTGGCAACTAAAATCGTCGAATTGAGATGGCGCTGGTGTGTCTAGGGCAGTGATCTAGAGAGTTTGAGAGTATGAAATGAAACGGAGTGAAGTGCGCGCTGAGTTGAATTGTTTACTATCACTAGCTGCAACCAGCGCCATCAGTTCGTCGTCTTTCAACGGACACTTTTAATACACGGAGCTTGCGCTCCTTTACCTCTATTCTCCTTGCATAGCATGTTTAAATATAATTGGATATCAAAACCAATCAAAACCACAAATCTGAATCAACCAGTATCTTAGTTATTATTTTATGCAGTATCTACTATTTAGTTTATGGGTCCAACTCTATACATGAGAAAATTTAGGTCTTAATACCTTCTAATACCATTAAATATCAGGTGTTGTAGTAGTATTGGGGTTAGGGGTATAGACTATAAAAAAATTATTTGCGATGGTTTCATGAACTACGCAACCGGCTCATACTTTTACACAACACAAGCTCCATTCTGGCCAATTTATGATCAGTAGGTCAAATTTGGAGACTCTTCTGAATGATTGACGAGGCCAATGAAAACAGCACTCTCAAATGATCTATCGTTCAGTGGCAGAACTATTAAGACAAAAAGCTTAGACTCTACGAATGGGCTACTCACCGCAAGAGGGCGCGATAATCGAAGGGTTTAGGCTATATAACATTTTGAACGCGGACGAAGTCACGGGCACCAGCTAGTCCTTAATAAGAAAAAAAATTATGTTGACCGAAGGTGTTCTGTATTCAAACTCACTTGTAGGTATATCAAATGCTGTTTTAGTAATTTCTTAAAATAACTAATCAATAGATAGTAGATAACCAGTAAACGCCTACACTGCCTACACCTGTAGATGCATTACTCGTACAACAACTAATCCAACCGTCTTTCAATCGAAGAACATCCGTAGCAAATAAAGATTAATGAGGCGCGTAGGTAGACTTAAATCTTCTAAAGATAATTATTTCTTAGCAGTACAATACAAATATTTATTTTCTTAATGAAGATTCCTTTTAAATCCTTATTAATCATCAATACTAATAAATAAATAAATATGTAAATGTAGGTATTGTATGTATGTATGTTCCTCCAGAAATCTTAAACGAATTGACTGATTTTCATGAAACTTGGTAGATAATCACTTAGACGTACACGTACGTAAAAGAAAAAGTAGCCTATCCTATGATCTTTTTCTGTTTCTACTGTTTCTTTTTCAACGCGGACTAAGTCGCGGGCACCAGCTATAGTTTATATTAAATTATTATACATATGACCCAGAAATTGTTCGCATTTCTCTCGAGAGCTGATACTGTGGTCATATTGGAGTACCTTATTACATCAGTTGTTTTTATATAAATATGATTTTGAACTAGAGTCTCGAATTGCAGGGGTCGTAGGGGCGGCAAAATTTGAATAGCCTACGGGTGGCAAATGTATAAATCCGCCACTGACTCTATCCATGGTTGAAAACAGCATGAAAATTGATGAAGTAGTTTTTGAGTTTATCGCGAACAGACAGACAGACAGACTAACGCAGCGGAGGACTTTGTTTTATAGTGTATTGACTAGCTGGTGCCCGCGACTTCGTCCGCATTCTCTATAGCCTTCGTCGATGAATGGACTAACCAACACAAAAATATTTTTTTAACTCGAACCAGTAGTTCCTGAGATTAGCGCGTACAACCAAACAAACAAACTTTTCAGCTTTTTACATGTCACGTTGTTTAAGGCCAATGAACTCCTAAACTACTGAACCGATTTTGATAAAACTTCGTAACTATGTGTAATTTGGTCCAACTTAAAAGATAGGATAGTTTTTATTTTGAAGCCGGGAGCGTGTAGCTAGTAATCTATATTATAACTATATGTATATAGTTTTATTTCGCTTTTATCTACTTCTACATAATAAAGAAAGACAACAAAACACATTTGGATTAACTACAACAACCTTACCTATATAAATAGCCTTAAATGTTACATTAATCTTAATACCAGATGAGACAGCTAGAAGTTAATCAGTGTCACTTAGAATAAATAGATTTGTTTCAATTTGTAAATAACGATCGGGGATGTTGGGGAAATATTTTGGCAATGTCCGTTCCGGCCTCAGAAACGGATGGACCGATTTTGACGGCACTTTCACTGGTATATAGCTGATGTTATAAGGAGTAATTTGAGTTATTTTTTTTTAGAAAAATAAAAAATAAAATGACCATTACCGCACGCGACCCACGCGCTCTCCGCCACCGTACGTGCCACATTATTGTTATTTGGAATCGATATAGTAATTTCATATGTTACACAATTAACTATTCATATGACTATATAGCTACAAACTAACAAACAAATATATACCGGTCCATTTTGCCCTCACCTACTGCGATCGTTAGCATAAATTTTCGATTACTACCCCTATATAAGAGTAAGAGTCTTCTTGAAGATAACAGTAGATAAGAAACATTTGAGAAAATGTCTTTCACTTTATTCGATAGGGGAATAATTGTGGTGTTAATTGTCGTTAATGTTAGTTTATCATCTACATTGGATTTAGAGGTAACAATATTTTAAGAACTCATGATAAAATGGATAATAGCATAAAGTTTTATTAGAGCTAGACTCCAAAATTATGTAGGTAGATATAATTTTGATCTATTTTTATTTCGGAACGTAATGTAAGTAAGTACTTACATCCGTAAGTATCCGGTAAAAAAATAGAGGTCAATGTTCAACCAAAATTTGCATGTCTCTTTAATAAATAGTTTTAAAAGCTTTTGGTGTGTGTGTGTAAAATAGTTTATTTTCAAATAAAAATTCAACTCTATTATATAGAAAGATTAGGAACAGAAAAACCTCATCTGAGTAGGTACTTAATTTTATCCAAGTGGTTAATTTTATCCAAGCTGTTTCCGAGATACATAAATTTATAGGTTTACGTGTAGCTACACGCTACCCCGGGTTCAAAATAAAAACTATCCTATCTTTTGGACCAAATTACACATACCTACTTTGTTACGAAGTTTTATCAAAATCGGTTCAGTAGTTTAAGAGTTCATTGGTGTGAAACAATTGAACACGTAATGTATATTGAATAAAGCTAACACCAATTTTAGTATACAAGAATTGCTCGTGGTTAAATTATTTATTAAATACTAATTTACTATTAATTATTTATTAGAACTTACATAATAAAGCTAAAGAGAATTAAAAGAATTAAACAAGCGTTAGAATTAAAAAAAAATCTTTTTACATTTGATAGTTCAATAATTATTGAGGACCTTGGAATTTAAATTAAACAGCAGTTGAAACTGCAGGACACAGCTAGTTTGTTACATAATATAGAAAGACCTTAATGTCTTATATCTCGGGCTTATTTCAGGATGATATATCAGAGCGAGGTGTCAGAGAACGCGGCTCCATAGTGTTTGGACCTCGGCTTGGGAAAAGAACTCTACGATTAAATAATGAGAGAGATCGGTTAGTAGATTCGAATTTGTTTAAACGCAATTTCGGTTTTTGGTCCCTCTGAAACCTATCATTATTTTAGTATAATAAATTTGCTACTTATATTAATCCAGGTAATAAATTGTCTGTATGCCAAATTTAAACCAAATCCAAATTTAAGCCGTTTTTGCGGGAAAAAGTAACAAAGATCCATCCGCACATTTTCTCGTCTGTATAATAGGATCATTAGTATAACTAATTATTATCAAACTTATAGAATAACTTTAACAAAATAAATTAAATTAAGTTTAACAAATAATAATATGAAGTTTAAAAGGCGAAATGAGTATAGAAGAGCTAGTGTTCTGAAATCCGTTATTTTGCAAGATAAAATATCTTACACAAAAATATACAAAACTACACAAAAGTTCTAAAAGTTCTAAAAGTTTTAGATAAAATAATCACTTATTGCGCTTTTTTTAGGCAAGCCTTCTTAAGACTACTGGAAGCTGCAGACGCCCTGAAGTATTATTACGGCCAGAAATCATATTATGACAGTCAGGCTGATGATCCAGACGCCAAAGGTACAAAGTTTAGTATAGGTACAGACGGTGTGAAGAGTGATTACGAATACCTATCATATATTTTTTAAGGTCGACAGACAGGCTGACGGTCCACATGATGGTAGGTGGCTACCGTCGCCTTTAACACAAGCAACGCCATAAGTGCTACAAGTGCGCTGCCGACCATAAAAGGATTAAGCATATGGGATAAGGGAGGGATGGGGTAATAGGCTCTGGCATCTCTTACTCACTCACCGAAACACAACAGAGGGCCTAGTGCGAGTTTTACTCTATCAAACTCGTCGAACGCGTAAATGTCAATTTGTATGGGAATGAAGCAGCGCTACCTGGTGGCTAACGTGTAGCACTACTTCATTTCCATACAAATTGACATTTACGCGTTCGACGAGTTTGATAGAGTAAAACTCGCACTAGGCCCTCTGCACATAATGCTGTAAGGTGGTGGTTACTTACAGAATACATCATGAGAAGTCTCTTAACTTGATTTATCTTAAAAATTTTCTAATTTCAGTGACTAAAAAGGTGATATTTACTCCAAAACTCGGTAGAAGCGTAGACGACCAACCGTTACATGAGAACGTTGATTTCACGCCAAGGTTGGGAAGAAGATTTGCTGTAGAAGGAGTCACGCCGGCTGACCAGGATGTGTAAATATTTACCTCATTTTTACTAGAAGTTGACAGGCATGGATGGATGGATTTTAATACCTACAGTTTTCACTAATGTTGGAAAAAAAAATTGGAGAAAAAATGTAGGTATCCGTTCGAAGCCGCTGACTGGGCGCTACGCAAGTCCGTACTAATATTATAAATGGGAAAGTTTGTATGGATGTATTATCGATGTATAATGGATGTTTGCTACTCTTTCACGCAAAAACTACTGAACCGATCACCATGAAATTTTCCATACACATTGTGTGGGACATCAGACCGGACATAGGGTACCTTTCATCGTTCAACGCGGACGAAGTCGCGAGCACCAGCTAGTAGGTACATATTACAAAATAAAGTTGCTGTGTGCTTCTGTCTGTTTCCTGCTAACTTCTTCCAAAAATCCCAACATATTTTGATACCTAAGGCATTCATTATTGGAAAGAGCGATACATGTAATTTGTAGAAACGAAATCGCGGCTTTACTTGTGTTATAGGCTACAATAGCATATACAATCATTGTGGACCGTCAGCCTGAATGATTTTGTAATTCATTTTAATTTGTTCACAGTTACCGTTCTGACTCGGATCAGATTGAAAGATCCAAGTATTTTTCACCGCGACTAGGACGAGACCAACACTTTTCTCCGAGACTTGGCAGAGATATAATATATGGTAAGTGTCCTGCTTTATCTTCGGGTTCCCTTATTGTAATGAAAGATATATAATAATATACATATATATACTAAAAAAAAAGAAAAAAAAATCTGTTGTTTTTGTTATCTATAAGTGTAATTTTTTTATTAGGTTAAGTTTGTTTACTCACCACTATTATTAAGTATTTATACCTGTAAATTTCCCTAAAATAAAATAAATAAATAAATACAAGGAAACTATACTATAGTATTACTATATGGTGCCCACGACTTCGTCCGCATTGAACATGAAAGGTACCCTATGTCCTTTCTGGTGACCCAGACAACGTGTATACAAAATTTCATGGTGATCGGTTCAGTAGTTTTTGCGTGAAAGCGTAACAAGCAAACAAACAAACTCACATTCACATTTATAAATATTAGTAAGGATATGATCATATAATTCTTTTGTATGTTTATATGTTACTGAACTCCTAAATTGCTGGACCGATTTTCGTTGGTTACATTTTTGTGCTGAGTGGCTGACACTGGATGGTTCAAATTCACAGTTTGCCGCAATAGGTGGTGCTGCAATAAGGCTACAGATTTTAAATTTAATTCGGATTTGGGCAGGACCAGGACTAGAACAATCGTGACAATCGTCTGCTGGGCTGCTGGGTCTCTTCTGGGTGCGCTTCTATACCTTACCTATCAGCCTTGCCTTCACGAAAATACAAATACCTATAAAAAAGTATACTCATAACCAACCTATATTGTAAGATTGCACTTTCAGATTACCCTGAAAAAGTAAGATTGGTTCGTAGTGCAAACAAATCCAGATCGACGTAGATAAAAATGAACCTCGACATTTTCCTGGCTGGACTGTGAACGTTGTATGTAATGTTTGGACGAAGTATTTTTTAAGAACTAATAATTAAAAGTATGACAAACAAAATAATAACACATAGTTTGCGTTTTATTTACCTACCTATTTATTTATTTATTTATTTTAATATGCGACAATCAAAATTATTAATATTTTCTCATTATCAGTCTATAAATACATATTGACGTTTGTTCTTCAATAAATTGCGTTTGTTCGACCATTTAATTGCCTTTTTATTGTTTAAATTACAATTTTTAATTACGTTAAATTTCGAAAATGTTGCATTGCGCATGCGCCATCTTTTATTTTTGATCTATCTTGAACCTTGAACTACGAAACCAACCAATCATATCAAACACCAATGCTACACTAGCGCCATTTTGGTCAATTTATGAACCACAACTCTATCTAGTTGCTCTACTATTCATCTTGTAGAGCAAGTGGATAGAGAGTAATGCGAGTATTAAATTGAATGGTCTGTGGTTGTGCTAGTAGAGAAAGTACCTCTGCTGGGTCGGCTGCTGTCAAATTATTTTTATGTCTATGGTCTACATCTCCTTAGTCTACATATTAGATTGAAGTTTGAACGAAACATATTTGATAAATATTATTTAAATATATTGTTTAATTTGTTTATATTTGTTTTGTTTCTTTCCGTCTTATCATCTTATGCTATTGTATTTATTTATGATCAATTGGTCGATCTTTCAAATGATTGATTTCTGCCGATTCCTGGGATTACCTATTTGTTGCAGCTGGTATGTATGACATTCAATTCAATTATTCAACTAATAGCAGTCGGTGTACTAATAAATAGCTCGAATTACTATCAACAGCTAAGCTTCAAGAGCTTTAGTCAAACATTTCGTGCTGTTCGTGGCCTTGTGGTCCAGGCATTTGTATAATATGACGGGCGTTGAGTAGTAATATGTTTTTGGGTGATAGCACATGTGAAATATATAGCAGATTGTGTTGTGTACAGTGAATTAAACTATTAACGAGAACTTTTATTTACTCTGTCTGCTCAATACACTGATGGATCCAAAAAAACTTACTCTCATTGTGCCAATAACAGAATATTACCATAACAAACTGTGCTCAAACTATTCACATACATTATTTATTAACCCCCCAACGCCTGACGGAAAAACGGGGTGTTATAAGTATGACATGAGTGTCTATGGATGTATGTATTGATTGTTTTTTTTTGGATTGTTCTTAGCTATAGTTTATGAAGATCCTCTGCCATTTCCTAGTTAAAGAAGGGATTTCACTAACTTCCACTGGTTTGGTAAAATTTGGTATACTGTTACTTTGGTTGTATTTGCATGGCATGGTAACCTTGATCTAATGCTGCAGCAGCATTCATTAATAGAAAATTTTCTACAATCTAAACTTCTGAATAATTGCATAGTAGATCGGCAGAAAGTGCATTTTGCTTGTTAAACTTATTCCATAATTTAGAAAAGTTGAGCTCCGTATTGTATTAATTTGTCTTTAAACAAAAGAAACGCAAGGTTTTTGAGCATCTCTTACATGTTTTTACTTCTACTTCTCAGATATTAAAACATCTAATCATCCATCATGAAGAAGTTTATGAAAAATAAAATGGACATGTCCTCTTTGATGGAATTGGAACGAAAACAAGAGGCGAAAGCTGCGACACCTGTGGCTTCTGATGTACCACCAACCAATAAATTATCAACACCAGTCGGCGTTACATTGGACAACACTAATAATGCCCAACCTACACACACTACACCAATACAACCCTCTCAGTTAACAGAGCAAAGGCTAATATTGCAGCCTATACCTGGGCAACCGCCTTTGCCTTCATACCCACCGCCACCGGATAGCCCAAAAGTTAAAAAAGAAATCGAAGATACAGATTATGATCTTCCCACTGATACAACTGATGAGACATCAACCGAAATCGATTTAAAACCTAAATTGGAAGTTATCCAATCAATTGATAATAAACTTCCACCATTGTGTCGGGACTATGTGCGGGGCAGTTGTCGAAGACCGGGCACTTGTAAATTTTCGCACGAGGTCGATTTGAAACAACTGGTTGGTGTTTATACGTTTTGTAAAAATTACCAAAATTCGATTTGCATTTTACCAAATTGTAGGTATGTGCATGCTACGGTGTTTGAAGAGCAAAAGTTTTATAGGACAGGCATATTGCCCCCACATGTTATTAATAGTCATAACAAGAAAATTGAGTCTATGACCGCAAGCCAGGCGGCGAACACAAATCAAACAACTACAAACACAAACCCAACAACAAACACAACACCAAACACGAGTACAACAAAGAACACGAATCTATTTAAGCCACCTCCACCACCACCGCTCGAAGGTAATTGTAATTTATTTTATTTTTAACATCTGAATATGCAGGATAGAAAGGAGGAGGACTGACTCTATGTCAAAGATATTTGATTGGTCTCAAGCTTGATATTGCTTTTATATTTTTAATTTATCATCGCGTACGAAGTTGTGGGCATCAGCAGTAGTAATTATTATAAAAACTAATATTAGTAGCATTACTTGTTATTGAAAGCATGTAATTCTTTTTAGACACAACTGTGACGGCTACAATAACTAGCCAGTTTATACCTCCAGTGGCTTCCACTAGTCAAATGATGAATATGCCAATGATGGTACCTCCAGTGGTACCTCCAACAGTAAGCCAACTATACAATGTACCACCATCGATGGCGCATTTTGCCAACATACCACCTGAAATGCAGTTCAGTATGCCGCCTCCAAACATGACAAGGTTTGTTGTTCATTTGGATTTTAGAATGACTAGACTAGACTGAGCGATGAACGGTTTAAAGTTTTTTACATGTAAGAAGTCTATGAAAAAGTCTATGAGCTAGCAGTATTACTCTTGTATATCATAGTTCCATTAAAAAAAACTACCTAAAACGAGTTTTCTCAAAGGTAAGACCCTTACAGATTGATTTCTAGACCTAAAAAACCCCTAACCGTAGAATTTCGTCAAAATCGTTAGAGTCGTTTGCGAGATCTTCGTGGCATACAAGAATTCCTCGTTTAGTATTATAAGACATTAACTTATTACTGTGAAATTAATCATGGCTGAGCAAGTCCGATGTTAATGTGAGTTTGTTTCTTTGTTACGCTTTCACGCAAAAACTACTGAACCGATCACCATGAAATTTTTCATACACGTTTGTCTGCGACACCAGAAAGGACATAGGGTGCCTTTCATCCAGAAAAAAAGGACTATTCCCTAGGGATCATCTAAAATAAAATAAAAAAAACTAACGCCTGGCAAAAGCGTTATAGCAACAAGTTGTCAAGTGTTACATTGCTTTTCTTTTTTTTTAATTTTCAAAGCGGACGAAGTCGCGGGCACCAGCTAGTATTAATATACTTGTGAAACATACCATTTGCTAAGTACGAAGTTTGTTGTTTCAGCAGTCATTATAATATGGCCATGATGAATAATAATAATAATAATAATATGACGTCATCTAGCCGCTTCGCATCAACTCAAATGCCGCCACCAAACCAAAATGCGGGAAGAAATGACACGAGTTTTTACGATTTCTCAAGCGCTGCAGGTAAAATTAACACATTTATTAATTAACTAAGTGGCGCCCGCGACTTCGTCCGTGTTGAAAAAGAAAAATTAGCCTATCCTGTGACCCGTACGTCTAAAAGTTTATCTACAAAGCTTCATGAACATCAGTTAATTCGTTTAAGAGTGATGGAGGAACATACATACATACATACATACAGAAAAAAAATCTAAAAATCGTCAATTTTTTTTTTTATTTTTATTAGAGATGGGTTTGCTCTTGGCCAACAACCAGCTAGGTAGCAAGGGAGAGGCCTAAGATGGAGCGAGCTCACCCAGAAGATGCCTATTCACAGGAACTTTGAAAAGATTAGGGTTATATGAACTCGGAAACACAGACGCAGGCAGGGAGTTCCAAACCTTGGCGGTGCGCATTATAAAGGATGTTTTAAAGCACTTGATTCGAAAAGGGGGGATTTCGACAAGATGGGGATGGTAACCAGCCGTACGACTGTATGTCCGATGGAAGAAAGGGGAAGGCGGTATGAGCTCATGGAGCCCCTGAGCACACTCACCGAAGTACATCTTATAAAAGACACATAGACTGGCAATTTTGCGTCTATGTGCCAGGCTCTGCATCTTAGATTTTAAAAAAGTACCGTCAGATTAAGTAGATTTTAAGTAAGTAAAAGTTTCAGTATCATGTATAGAGCCTAATATACACGATATTTCTGAAAATTACTCCATGACCGACCCCTACAGATTTATTATTAGTATTGATTAATATGTTTTAATTATATTTATTTAATATATATTATTTATTTATCATTCGTAAAGAGTAAATTCCAGTCGAGCGTCGGAGCTGACACACACACACACATTTTTTTATTTATTTCAAATTGGCGTTAAATAGAGTCAAAATTAAGTGAGGCGATGAGGAGAACCGAATTGTTATGATTTCCCTTGACTCTTACTGCAATGAGGAGTTGCAAAATGCATTTAATCACACTCTATGACTTTAACCTTACAGCTCAGACTGCGGCCCCATTGGAAGCAATCAAGGATTGCCGATCCTGCCAATATGTAAAAACTCGGTAAGTTTTGAATGAATAGGTAAAGTTATAAAAATATTTATTTGCACAATCACGATGTCTACAGGATCTTATAAAAAATATTTATTTATCAATTAGGTTTCTACAAGATCGTCATTATAAATTTAGCAGGGTTTCAGAAAAAAGTTAAGATGACGATCCTGAGAAAACCCCGAAAGAAACTCAGGATACTATTCTTTTTGTCATCATTAAAATATAAAATAACACAATACACTTACTTAATATTAACAAACTTAAAGTATATATGTATATATAATTCATATACAAATAGGCTCCTGGCACAGGCTTCCGCTTAAATTGTTAATAAACATTTTTAATTTTATTTTTTCTAAGCGACAAAGGCATGCAAATATTTGTATTTAATTGGTTTTTAATCTTAATATAAGTGGGTATGTATAATTATATATAAATTTTGGTCGGTTCTATGGTCGGCAGCGCACTTGCAGCACCTATGAGACGCTGCTTATGTTATTGAACTTGAATAAACTTGAAAAAATTAATTCACTTTCCGTCAATAGAATTTCATTATAGGATGACAAAAAACTTGTGACTAAATTTATGTGTTGACATTTACCTTTGTACCTGAGTTGTGGATGTTTTGTATTTATAATATTTATTTATTTACAAAAAAAAAGTAATCTATGTATTATATCAACTTTATGGTATCCATAATACAAGCAAAAGTTGCTTACTATGGAACTAGATGGTGCTATGTATGGAATGTGTGAAGAGATATTTTATTTTATTTATTTATATGAGTGGCGATTTAAAAATTTGTCGTTTCTTACAGATTGCTTTTCTTTAAAGACAAAGTCGATAAGGCCACTCTGAAACTGGATAAGATAATTAAAAAGAAGGCGTCAATTACAAGAAAGAAACATAAAATATTCGAACTTATAACTACGATACGCAACAAGCCGGTAATTATTTATATACATTCATTGTTATTACATATAATATTTGAAGTTTTTTTAGTAAAAGATCGTCCGACAGGCTGACGGTACACTTGATGCTAGATTGTAAACTCTAATAAATAAATAAATCTTTTATTGCTAACATTTTATGTACTGGAACTTAGCAGGGACTTTTTGTATTTTCGAAAAACTAGACAATGTGCTGACTTGTGCTAGGTTTGTGCTGCGTTGTGCCGTAAACCGCGAGTCCGGATCTCAAAAAACGGAGCGGTGATGACGAAAAATCGATTTTTGCTTCAGCAGGGACTTTTTGTTTTTTCGAAAATCTAACGAATGTGCTGCATTGTGCTAGGTTTGTGCTGGAGTGTGCTGCAAACCGTTTTCGATTATCTCAAAAACAGAGCCGCTATAGGCAAAAAACTAAAAAAATATTTTGTATGGCAGCAGGGACTTTTTGTTTTTTCGAAAATCTAATGAATGTGCTGCATTGTGCTAGGCTTGTGCTGGAGTGTGCTGCAAACCGTTTTCGAATATCTCAAAAAACCGAGCTGCTATAGGCAAAAATGTTTTGTAACGAACATGGAACTTAGCAGGGACTTTTTGTTTTTTCCAAAATCTAATGAATGTGCTGCATTGTGCTAGGCTTGTGCTGGAGTGTGCTGCAAACCGTTTTCGATTATCTCAAAAAACCAAGCTGCTATAGGCAAAAATGTTTTGTACGGAGCATGGAACTTAGCAGGGACTTTTTGTTTTTTCGAAAATCTAATGAATGTGCTGCATTATGCTAGGCTTGTGCTGGAGTGTGCTGCAAACCGTTTTCGATTATCTCGAAAAACCAAGCTGCTATAGACAAAAATGTTTTGTACGGAGCATGGAACTTAGCAGGGACTTTTTGTTTTTTCGAAAATTTAATGAATGTGCTGCATTGTGCTAGGCTTGCGCTGGAGTGTGCTGCAAACCGTTTTCGTTTATCTCAAAAAACAGACCCGCTATAGGCAAAAATGTTTTGTACAGAGCATGGAAATTGGCATGGACGGCTAACGGCTAGCGGCTCTGGCTTTTGTACGTCTACGAAAACAAGGCGCTACGTCGAAATAAAAATTTCTCTTTATATAAATAATAATAATAATTTATTTGCTGAATATAGGTTAAAAAAAAGGTTTTACAATCAATTAGGCTCGCTACATTCTACCCTTTAGGGTGTGTAAATATTTTTTGGAACACTACATAACAAAATAGTTGCTAGTAGTAACTAGTTGCTGCACGCGACTTCGCCGGCGTAACTTTATAAATTTAAAACATCATATATATTTTTATTAAAATACATTTTCTATGGCTATTTTTGCTATCTGAAATAATACTTCTGAATATATACGTTTTTTACTACGTCCCGCTTTCAACGAAAGAATCCCGCTTTTTTCACTCAAAAAGTTTCAAAATCACTACTTGGCAAAAAAAAAATCTGGCAACGCTGATCCATACAAACTTTCGCATTTATAATATTAGTAGGGATGTATCTGTACAATATTATTCCTTAATGTAACCTATTTTATTCCTTATCCCAGGATTTTTATCCCTGGAACTAGGCATAGGCAAGAGTTCATGCCAATTTCCATGCTCCGTACAAAACATTTTTGCCTATAGCGGCTTTGTTTTTTGAGATAAACGAAAACGGTTTGCAGCACACTCTAGCACAAGTCTAGCACAATGCAGCACATTGATTAGATTTTCGAAAAAACAAAAAGTCCCTGCTAAGTTCCATGCACCGTACAAAACATTTTTGCATATAGCGGCTCTGTTTTTTGAGATAATTGAAAACGGTTTGCAGCACACTCCAGCACAAGCCTAGCACAATGCAGCACATTTATTAGATTTTCGAAAAAACAAAAAGTCCCTGCTAAGTTCCATGTTCGTTACAAAACATTTTTGCCTACAGCAGCTCGGCTTTTTGAGATATTCGAAAACGGTTTGCAGCACACTCCAGCACAAGCCTAGCACAATGCAGCACATTCATTAGATTTTCGAAAAAACAAAAAGTCCCTGCTGCCATACAAAATATTTTTTTAGTTTTTTGCCTATAGCGGCTCTGTTTTTTGAGATAATCGAAAACGGTTTACAGCACACTCCAGCACAAACCTAGCACAATGCAGCACAATCGTTAGATTTTCGAAAAAACAAAAAGTCCCTGCTGAAGCAAAAATCAATTTTTCGTCATCACCGCTCCGTTTTTTAAGATCCGGACTCGCGGTTTACGGCACAACGCAGCACAAACTTAGCACAAGTCAGCACAACGTCTAGTTTTTCGAATAAACAAAAAGTCCCTGCTAAGTTCCAGTACATTAACATTTTACACTATTTTTATTTTCTGTAAAATAAAATATTTTACAATATTTCTTTCTTTTCTATGTTATTTTTAGTAGGTTACAGTTTTTCTATTTAATTTTCAAATAAACCGACTTCAAACCGTTTTCTCACGGATGCCATTGTCAGAACTGGACCAAATTGAAATGGGACCACACGGGAACTATTCTTTTTTTATTTGAAAGCTGGCGCTTCCCGTGTGGTCCCATTTGAATTTGGTCCAGTTCTGACAATGGCATCCATGAGAAAACTGTTTGAAGGCGGTTATTTTTTGTTAAAAAGAGTTATTCTTTTTAAGAAGTATCTATTTGGTCTTCTTTTTCTCTAATAATTTAATAAAGATAAAGATAAAGTAGTATATAAATACTAAATCTAATATTAATAATTAATTATATGAATGAATTGCCTATTGCATAACATTGATTAAGGCGTGGACAAAATCTCCCATTTTTGTAATTAATTATTATTTTAATTTTATATCGTATTGTAATACGACTAAATGTAAAACTTTTTTTTTTCAGTCCAATAAAACGATGGCACCAGATATCACACGATTGACTCATGATAAGGTAATATTCTAACTATAATTCCATATTGGTGTTGTTTTTAAATACATATACACTAGATAGTGCCGGCGACTTCGTCTGCTGTTGAAAAATAAAAAAAATTATAAGCTATATATTATAACGCATGACTTCCTCCAACTTTGGCTAGGAGTTTGCCCCCAGCGGGATTCGAACCCGCGACCGTTTGGTTAACAGTCTATGGCCACTGACCACTAGTTTAGACCAAACGTGTCATGTGTGTAGTATGGATAGTAAGAAAAGTTTTTTTTTTTTTATGATGAAAATTCATGAAAATTGAAATGGAATCTCACTTATTTTATTCTTTTCTACTTTTCTTTTTCAGAACCAGTCATTGGCGAGCCTTCTTGCCAAGCTGCAGTAGCCGGGTCTTGGATATAATTTAGTAACTAGCTGGCGCCCGCGACTTTGTCCGCGTTGAAAAAGAAAAAAATAGCCTATGAATGAAAATCAGTTAATTCGTTTCAAGAGTTATGGACCATATTATGTCATTTTGATGGATAGATATTATGTTTAAAGTAAGATTTCATTTATCGTTTAAACATGAAAATGGGTAAAAAATATTTGTTTTCTTATGAATGCGCATAAAAACTGAAAAATTGAAATTAGCCCTTTAAAAAAAAGCAAACATTACATTTTTTTATTTTTGTTACTTTAACCATTTAATAAATAATGAGATATCCTCCTCTGCTGCGTCTATTCGGAATGCTCTCAATCAAATGGGTAATGATTATTTCCTGTGGATTCAGCTCTCAGCAGACTTTCAAAGCGTTTACGAGCTCTTTTTTTTTTTTTTTTTTTTTTCATGAGGGGAAAATTCACTATGGACGTGTGCCCGACTCTCACGGGCTAAAAAACTCTCCTCCAATACCGCTCCTTTTGCAGTCGTCCAGGACTATGTGTTATTTCTTTGGACGACAGCAGAGCATTCAGCCTCGATCCCACGCTCATGCCTCTCCTTCACTTTCATCACAGAGGCGATGTAAGCTGCAATACGGTTCCAGCACTCTTCGCTTTGCAGCATGACTTGGACCATGTTCCCCTTGCTTATATGCACATTGAGATTCTTAATCATTTCAGCTCTCTCCGGAGAGAATTTAGGGCAGGCAAACAACGTGTGTTCTACGGTGTCTAGTCTACATTTGGACAAAACCAACACGAGTCCGTTGCAGATTTGCCGATCCTTCTCCGAAAAGAGTTAAAGATCCCATCGCCTGACATGCACTGCGACAAGTAATAGTTCAGGGATCCGAAGTTTGGTTGGTGCCAGATCTTTATGTCGGGCAAGATTATTCTGGTCCACTCTCCTTTGCCAGGCAGCTCCTGTTGACTGTTAACTTCACTGTAACTCTCTCTGAGGTTTCTCTTCAGTTGGTCTAATGTATGGGACCAAATGTTCAATTGGGTTGAGATCGGGGGCTCTTCACAGGCTATGGCAAAACTGATATTGGCGTCAGAAAGTGCTCTCTAAGTCAGACGAGCCGTGTACGCGCGAGCATTATCCTCCATAGTGAAACTATTGCCCACTCAATATGTCAGTGTTACACACGTACGGACGCACACACAGTGGTGTATGAAAGAAGCATACCCTCTGTCGTAATTAATTCGTTGGAAAATCGATATTAATTGTTAATAACTTTAGTGATAGAGTATAATTGTAAATTACCTTATTATTGTATATATTATATATTTTTATGTCAGCAGTTCGTCATGTCGCATGTCGCATTTTTCGTTTTAGGCTCTCTTGAGCGGCCCAAAAAAAGTCACACCCAGAGGCTTTAAGCGATGTGATGAGTGTGGTGAAATAGAAAGCATTACGACATTGTTTGCTATAGCCACTTCCCAAGCTTCTAAAGTACAATAGCTGTTGTGGTTGTCCATAATCAGCAGAGCAGGTTGTTCAGCAGTGGTTTTTGAGTGCTTAATGAAATGCCGCAGCCATTTAACGTATATGCTTTTATTTGTCCAACCGTTATGAGAACATGTATAAACAGCCCCTGGTAGACCATCTTTTTCTAGCTGCGGTGAGTGATATTGTCGAAGAAAAATAAAAAGAGGCGGGATGAAGGATCCCGAAGCACAGATAGCTGTGACGTTTTTATCTCTTTCCAATGATGTGACTGTGACCAACTCATTTTTGTCCCCTAAGCGGTATATTTTTTCTGTTTTCTGGATCGTCGTTGTTACACTGGTCTCATCCATATTGTAAATATGAGACGGCGAAGAGTGTTCGAACGCTGGAAGCGAGCGGTCGAGCGCACAAGCCCTAAAAAGTGCTCCGCAAACTGAAAAATAGTTAAAAATCCATCGTGCGTGCATTTTAAGTGCGAAAGACGCTTTCAATATATCAAACGACGCAGGAAAACGCGAGGAACCTGACGCTGTCTTCCGCGTGAAAATCCTTTGGAAATTGAGGGAACTACAGCAGAAAAACCGGCTAAAATCTTCCCCCAAAAACTTTGCGCGCAAACGCCGCGAGTTTTTGTGTGGGAAATTGGGTAGTGAAAAGTGCCACGAGATTTTTAGGCCCATAAGCAACAAAGTTTTAACGTAAAATAAAACATATATAAAGAGTGCTATTTTCCGAAACGTAATCTCAAAATTAAACTGACAATTTTCAAAATTCAAAATTTCGATTGGGCAATTGCACCGGTCGATGTGCAATTGTGAAAAAACGTGAAAACCGAAAAAACCACAAAAATTGGGCCTATGGTTATAACGCCGTAAGCCATCAAAGTTTTTCCAAACCTCAAAACTGCTGCTGCTCATCCCGGTATTCTGGAGCGTCGGATTGAAAAAAGAAGCACACCAGCGGATTCCTCGTGCAAAACTTGGTCAAAAAAACACAAGCAGTTTCAGGTTGGGCCCACTGGTGTACCGGAAATATCCGAAAAAACAAAGTATTGTTGTCAATCCAGGTCGATCTGTGGCATACTATCCTCTGCCCCCGGACGTGTTCACCGGATTAAATTTGAACACCTTCAATTGCTCGTATCTCTGTAACCAGAAGCACTAAAATCCGGTGAGACGCGTCATTAGATTCGGAAAAATCCCATCTTTCTTCCCGATCTGGTTGACAGCACTATTTTCACACCCGACTTCACCTGCAAAAAACTAAAAAACCTAATAACTCCCTATCCCTACGGAGCAAGTGGACGTGCGATGCGTCATTAGATAGGTCTTGACGAGACCCATCGCACTTGACTACTGCTACACCCGGCTACGTTTGACAAATTTAATTAATTAAAATTTGACTATAACAAATTAAATTAATTCTAAATTCTTCCTCAAGCCGACTCCCCCTCCCTAAGACCCTTCCGTTCCCCTTATTTGGCTACCCCTTCCCTCCCCAAACCGTCGGGGTGTCTTGGTGACTGGTGGGTCCGACTCAGGATTCTGACCAAATTCACCACAGAGACTTAGGTTAAGTTATTTAAGTTAGTATAAGGATTTTATTAGACTTGTTAGACTAGTTTTTGTAACTAGTACTAATTAAGTTCTATTTTAACTTATTGACTGAGTCCCTTTACAGCTCAAATTTTATCTTCATATTTTAATTGACCATTTTAACTGTATATAATATTGACTATTATTATTGCATTTTAATATTATTGTTGTACATTATTTTAATTTAAAATTATTTTAATGTATTTTACTATTTTATAATTATTTTATTGTGTTTAAATTGTTATTGTTAGGCTAAGATTTTAACTGACAAATAAATATTGATTATTTCTCGACTGTTGACCTTAGATATAATCACATAGACTGAGCCCATATACAGCTCGTATTAGAAAATTTGGTACTATTTGACTATTTTATTTTATTGACTTGTTATTTTCAAAAACTTTATTTTATTTTAATTAATTTTAAATTCGGTCTTAATTAATATTTGACATTATTTGATATATGTACGTACTTCCTTTATTGTCTTTTGATAGTGTTAAGTTTAGTTTAAGTTTTTGACGAGCCCCTATACAGCCTTATAGTTTAAGATTGACAAGCCCCTTTACAGCTTAGTTGTATAATTTAAGAACGAGGCCACTATACAGCCGATTTTAATTTTAAAAGACAACAATCCTTCCTTAACATGTTGCGGTCTCCAGCGGCGGATCGAACGAAACCGGCACAGGCCGAAAAAACCCGGGGGACTCCGCCTCCGCTCTCGAACGTCAGGAGGAGTATAGGGGAGTGGGAGACCGGTAGAGTCTCCATCTCTCCCCTGCCCCTGGCGGCTGGTGCGGCGAGGGCCACACAAAAAATAGAATATCCGGACAGAGTCGCTGAGGCTAGGGCATGCCTTAATAAGGCGAAACTCAGCCTCAGTGCCGCCAGAAATACAAAAACCGAAATAAAAACGAACATAATCCAGGCCCTCGACCGACTCCTTGCCTTGGTGAAGGAGGCTGAGGCGGAGGCTCTTGGGAAAAATAGCAAAAAAGCCGGGCCGGGTAGGGAGGAGGTTAAGCCTCCTCCTTCCTCGGCTCATGTTGCTCAAACGAATACGATATTGGAAGCATTAGACAAACACTCGGCCCTACTAAAAGCTAATGAGGCCGCATTAAGGGATCATACAAAATTAATTAAACAACTTGAAGAAGAAATGAAGACGACAAAATCTGTTGCTCCCGTGAGATCCTATGCGGAGGCCGCAGGACGGAACATTGTAGAAAAACTAACACTGCACTCGGTGGTCGTGACGTCGGAGGAGGTCACGGACACCGGGGAGCAGGTGTTGGATAAAATAAGGGAAGCAGTCGACGCGAAGGAAGGCTGGGTGAGAGTAGAAAGAGTGCGTAAAGCCAAAGACAGGAAGATAATAATGAGTTGTTGCACGGAGGAGGATAGGAGGAAAATCAAGGAGAAGATCGAAAAGTCGGGGAAGCGACTTCTTTGCGGCGAGGTCGAAAATAGGGACCCTCTGCTGATCCTTTGGGACGTCCTATTGTTAAACAACGATGAGGACGTCCTAAAGGCGATCAGAAATCAGAACAAGTCCCTGTTTGAGGGCCTCGACGAAAAGAGGTCGAGAATGAAAGTTAAGTATAGAAGGAAAGCAAGGAATCCGCTCACGGGGCACGTCGTCCTGAGCACCTCCCCGGAGGTGTGGAAGAGGGCGACAGAGCTCGGGGTCCTGCACGTCGATTTACAACGTGTCAGGGTCGCGGATCAGTCGCCCTTGGTGCAGTGCTCAAGATGTCTGGGCTATGGCCACAGCAAACGGTTTTGCACGGGGGTGGAGGATCTATGCAGCCATTGCGGGGGACACCATTTGAAGATGGAGTGCCCCGAATGGAAGGCGGGAACTCCGCCAACCTGCCATAACTGTGCTGTGGCCAAGCTCGGAAATCGTGGGCACAACGCACTCAGCCCGACGTGCCCCGTGAGAGTGAAATGGGATGCCATCGCGCGCTCAGCCACTCAGTATTGCTAAGGGCGCCCCTGGTCATGGCCGCACCTATGGGCTCTTGCAGGTCAATTTGCAGCGAAGCCGACTAGCTACCTCCGAACTCCTAGTGGAGGCAGGAAAGAGGGGAACGGCCGTAGCGCTTCTTCAGGAGCCCTATGTGGGGGCGGCTGGAACGGTTCGGGGTCGGAGGGGGATGCGAGTCTTCCAGAACCCCACTCCAGAAGAGGGTACTGTTAAGGCTGCTATAGTAGTTTTCGATAGCAGCCTTAAAATCATACAGTACCCAGAACTCACCACAAACAACATCGTAGTGGTGGGGATACGGATGGGGCGCTGGATGACCACGCTTACCTCCTTCTATTTCGAGCCTAGCCAGCCGATCGAACCCTACATCGGGCACCTGAAGAGAGTGGAGGCTAAGCTGGGGGCTGGGAGATGGCTGGTCGGTGGAGACGCAAATGCAAAGAGTCCGTGGTGGGGCAGTGACAAGGTTGACCAAAGGGGGGAAGGATTTTCAGGCAGTCTGGAGGAGCTTGGCCTCGAAATTCTGAACGTCGGAGATGTTCCGACTTTCGACACAGTCCGAGGGGGGCGGCGTTTCTGTAGTCATGTGGATGTGACTGCATGTTCACATGACCTATTGGACCTGGTGGAGGACTGGAAGGTCCTCAATGATTTGACAGGTTCCGATCACAACGGCATCTCATTTAGGCTGAACCTTGGACCTTCCCGAGGAATGGAAGTGGTCAGATCGACTAGAAAGTACAACACCCGCAAAGCTGATTGGCAAAAATTTAGATCCAAAATTTTAGAACTTATTGAAAAGTATGAGATTAAAGAGGGTGTTGTACCAGATAGGGACCAAACAATTTCGGCTGTACAAAATTATACAAAATTAATAATCGAGGCGTCTGACCATGCCATTCCGAGGAAGGGGATAAGGGAAAAGCTGGCGTTGCCGTGGTGGTCGCAGGACCTGGAAATCTTGAAGAAGGAGGTCGCCACCAGGAAAAATAGAATCAGGAATGCCGCACCCGTCCGACGGTCGTGGGTCGTAGAACAATACGTTCAGAAGAAGGCGGAGTACGAGCAGGCCGTGAGGCAGGCTCAGACGGACTCCTGGAAGTCCTTCTGCGAGCGGCAGAGTGGCGAAAGCGTATGGGATGGCATCTATAGAGTGATTAGAAGAACGGCAATCAGAGAGGAGGACCCGCCGCTGGTTCGAGATGGAAGGGTTCTCGACGCGAGGAAATCGGCGGAGTGGCTTGCGGAGGTGTTCTACCCGAAAGACCACGCAACCTCGGATGGAGAGATTCACCGCCAGATCAGAGCGGAGGCGGACAGGGTGAACGTAGGGGAGCAAGACTCGCCCTGCGACCCCCCGTTCACGCTGACCGAGCTGGAGATGGCGGTGAAGACCTTCAATCCGAAGAAGGCCCCCGGTTCCGATGGGCTCACTGCCGACATCTGCGCCAGGGCCATCGGCTGCAACCCCAAAACCTTTTTGGGGTTACTTAACAGCTGTATGGCCCACCATATCTTTCCAAAGATATGGAAAGAAGCGGCAGTGATCGTTCTTCGGAAACCGGGGAGGGATAGTTACACCGTCCCCAAGTCGTTCCGACCAATTGGACTGCTACCCGTGCTCGGTAAGGTATATGAAAAAATGCTGGTGGCTCGCCTCAAATATCATCTGTTGCCGGGGATAAGCGACCGCCAGTATGGCTTTGTGCCCCAGAAGAGCACCGAGGGCGCCCTCTATGACTTAATGTCGCGGATACGCAAAAAACTTGATGAAAAGAAGATTGTAGTATTGGTGTCATTGGACATAGAGGGGGCCTTCGACAGCGTCTGGTGGCCTATGGTCAGGGTCAGGCTGGCGGAAGCGGGATGCCCGGTAAACTTGAGGCGAGTCTTTGACAGCTACCTCGCCGACAGGACGGTTAACGTCAGGTACTGCGGCGAGGTTCATAATGCTGAGCCGAGCAGGGGCTGCATCCAGGGGTCGATTGCCGGACCCATGCTCTGGAACCTGACCCTCGACCCGTTGCTGCGGAGTCTTGGCGGTAGAGGCGTCTACTGCCAAGCTTTCGCGGACGACGTGGTCCTCGTCTTTGATGGAGACGGGGCGCTCCAGATAGAGCAGAATGCGAATGCCACTCTCGCGCATGTTCTGGAGTGGGGTGTCAAGAATAAGCTGAGGTTCGCACCAGGCAAAACCAATGCCATGGTGCTGACCAGAAAGCTTAAGTTTGACACGCCACGCCTTACCATGGGCGGGATTGACATTGCCATGAGGGACAAAATCAAGTTGCTGGGACTGACCATAGACAGGGGTCTCACCTTCAAGGATCACGTCAAAAATGTGACTAAGAAGGCCCTCGGGGTCTATAAGCAGCTCGGGAGGGCAGCCAAAGTCAGTTGGGGTCTCCATCCCGAGGTTGTTCGCTCCATTTATATCGCCGCGGTGGAACCAATAATCACCTACTCTGCGAGTGCGTGGGCACCTGCGGCCCGCAGAGTGGGGATTATGCGGACCTTGAACGCTGTGCAGCGGGGTTTTGCGCAGAAAATCTGCAGAGCCTACCGAACGGTGTCCCTGAACTCAGCCTTACTATTGGCTGGGATACTCCCCCTTGACTTGCGAGTTCGCGAGGCTGCCTCACTTTACGAGGCCAAGAGGGGAGTACCACAGCCTGAGCTTGCGGACAGGGACATCGAGCGGGTGGTTCTTGCGACCGAGGCTCCCCACCCCGCCGAACTGGTTAACCTTGAGTTCGGAAGCCTGGTGGACGAGGAAGAACTTAATGCAAACAGCGACTACCACCTTCGCATCTTTACGGACGGCAGCAAGATTGACGGTCGGGTTGGCGCCGCTTTATCCTTATGGAAGGGCGACGCCGAAACCAGGGCCGTCAAGCTTGGACTGCCGTCGTATTGCACCGTCTACCAGGCAGAGCTCTTGGCGCTATGTGAGGCGTCGAGGGTTGCCCTCGGGCGCAGCGAAACATCCGTTGCAATATACAGCGATTCTAGGGCCGCATTGCAGTCCATCGCGGCGAGTAAATGCTCGCACCCTCTAGCAGCTGAAACTAGAACGAACTTGACTAACATCAACAAGCAAGGAAGAATATTGAATCTATTCTGGATTAAGGCACACGCTGGTCTAGAGGGGAACGAGAGGGCGGACTTCCTCGCGAGGGAGGCCGCACTGAAGTGGAAGCGAAAGCCGACGTACGACCTGTGTCCGGTCTCGTTTGTCAAGCGGTGCATTCGAATGCGCTCGCTTGACGAATGGGACCAAAGATACAGGGACGGCGCTACGGCTGGAGTTACCAAGCTGTTCTTCCCTGGAGCTATAGACGCCTATAAGACCCTGAGGAAGGTGAGACTTGAAGGTGTGATGACCCAAGTCTTGACGGGGCACGGTGGGTTCTCCGAGTACTTGCATCGGTTCAAGCTCAAGGAGAGCCCATCGTGCATTTGTTCCAGCAATAGCGAGGATGTCCCGCACGTTCTGCTGGAGTGCCCGGTCTTCGCCAAGGAAAGAATGGAGCTGGAATACGAGATGGACATGGAAGTGTGCCCAGCCAACCTAAATGCGTTGATAACGAGTAGCCTAGGAAAGAAATTTATAGAATATTGTGTAAAAGTAGCAACAAGGGTGATAAAAAGAAATAAAACGTAGTATGTAAGTAATTGTTAGTAACTGTAGATAGTTTAAAGAATTAATTGTTAGTTTTATTTAAATTTAAATTATTTATTCTTGAAAATTTTTGTTTTTATATAATGTTTAAATTTTATTATGAATGTTTTTAAATTAATGTTGGATTGTAATGTTTTAAATTTTTATTATTAATTTTATTTTTTTTTTTTTTTTTTTTTTTTTTTTTTTAAATTATTGTTTTTAATTATTGATTATTGTTATTGTTAATTATAAGAATGTGGACTACAATTATTTACCCAAACCCTATTTGCTAATAATAAAGAAAGTAGAAATTAAGTATAGATAAGAGATTAGATAAAGGCGGGAATCCCACCCGCATAGAATGAATAAGGACGAATGAAAGAAAGAACAAGGATGCAGAATAAAAGTGCGAGAAGAATAAAAGCGAGAACTGGTATGAATGAGAAGCAGACATAGGCTACGACCTCGAGTCGGAGGGATTCGCTATAAAAAAAAAAAAAAAAAAAAAAAAAAAAAAAAAAAAAAAAAAAATATGAGACGGCGGAAAGTGGTGTTTGGTCATGACATTACCCAGATTTTCAAAGAATCAATCCACTTTGACTTTACTGTATCCACAAGTATTCTATTGATGCTTGTCGCTTCTGGCTTTCTAATACTTCGATCAGGATGTCGTTGGAAAAAGCCAGTTAGAAAGTCTCTGCCCACAGACTTTTTGGATTCGTTAACTGCGACACCAAATTTTTTAACTATAGCGTAACATGTCTTCAAAAGTGAGCCCTCGTCAGTCCGTAAAATTTATTTGACATCTTATAGAGATGATCAGCCAAAGTGGCTTCTTGTTCCTCAGTGAACACAGAGGGCCTTCCTAGCTTTAGAGGACATTTGTAGATGGCATTGTTGGATTTAGCTAATCTGAACCTCTTTTTCAAGGTGCTGTAGTGTATTCCACTTCCAGTCTCTTTTGATATCTAATGGGAAAAGAATACAATTTTGCCGAACACGGATATACCGCCACGCCGTTTTTTTTGTTTTTTGACAGCATTTTCTAACCTTTCGAACATATTTAAGACGCTTTCGTAGTAGTATGTTCCCTTTTTCTTGGCATTTTTCATTTAAAAAAATACATAATATTAAATTAGATGTGGGGTAGTTGGGGCTACAAGGGGTAAATATTCTCTATATTTGACAATACATGTTTGACATTACTTTTGTGGTCTAACCCATAACCATTTGCCGTTCTGTTTCACGCAGCATACAAGATTGAAACACAAAAGATTGCAATAGAATAAATTAAAAAATCTTTTACACTACTCGTTCAAAGTTACAGCACGATTCAATGTTACCCGAAATGAGTGTACTTTTAATTTTGTATTAATTCTTGTAAATAAAGATATATAGTATAAACATTTTTTATTCACTGGTCTAGAATGGATCATATCACAGATCATATCCCAAATGATATGAGTGATATGGCTTGCTTACCGATGTAGAAGACGAACATTTAACCCATGCAGCGCCATCTTACATGGGTGTTAAACTGAAAAAGTGACAACTAAAAGCGATAAATATAATAGTGTCAGTTTTAGAGACTGTTTAAGTTTATTTGTGTCCGCTTGAGTATGCGGACATTACTTACTAGTTTTAGTTGAAATGTATGTACTTACACTCCATAGCCTACAACGCCAAAATGGCGATTTTCAAATAGACAAAAATAATTTGACAGTAGCCGATCCTGTCACATATCCTATTTGTATTGGTACGTTATTATTCTTTACTCTATATCAAAGAAATTGAACTAAAACTTTATATGCTCTATATTTACTTTGTTTTTGTATGGACTGTAATTGGCACTATGTAATATGTATATTATTTTATTTTCATCAATTTTCATGCGTACTTTTTCATGACATTGTGAAAAATACGAAATTAATTTAATTAGTAAAGCCGGATAATTTGTGTAAATGTAAATGTTATATAAAAAGGAAATATTACCCGAATGAAGATATGGCTATGCTTAGGAAAACATTCAGTTGTTTACAGATTTTTCGCCATAAATCTGGTTTAATAAATGAGAGTTGTTATTGGAGACAATTAGGTCTTAATTATATTCCCCAACGTTATTTAATGTGGGAAAGACACAGAAAAGGTGGATACGATACTGAACACAAAGTATCTACATTGGAACACATTAAAAATGGTTATAAAGAATTAAAATCGGAACTTAAGTTGTTTTCCCAAGAAGTCAAGGAATTTTTAGAATTTGATCCTGTACTAATTGCCAGACCAGGTATGTTTTAAGCTTCTTCTTAGATATAAGTAAAAATTACATATAAAAAACTATGTGTTCCTGTTCGAACAATGTGAAAGCAAAATATATTAGGTATTTATCTTCTATTTATAAAAATTGTGCTGTTTGTGTATACAAAACTCGAAAACTAGCCTATGGATTGGCTTGAAATTTTTACTAACATTATTTTATAACAGAAGAGTGTTTTATATGGAACTTATTATATTTAAAATAGCCACAGAGGTTATTTCAATCTAACAGGTACTACTTACTAATTTACTACCAAAATATTTCACTGTTCAAAAATATTTATATCTTATTTAATCTGCCTTTTGAAAGTAAAGGCTGTCAGCTATTATGAAACAATCAAATTATTATTTTTTATGTTAAGGTTGACTACTGTCACCTGTAACTCAAGCAACGCCACAGGTGCATAGTCGGCATAGTATAGATGCTGTTCTGTTCATAGTAGGATTAAGGATAAGGTATTATAAAGGGATAGAGAAATGTGCTCGGTCATCCATTACTTACCAAAACACCACAACACAGATGGTTCTAATGTAAAATGGTGGTTACTAAGTTACGTGGACCTGCACATAACTTGGCAAGATTTTAACGTAGTGGGGGAATTTTACGCATCGTAAACTCACGTGAAATATGCAAGTGTACAAGGGAGTGAGCAAGACATGTGCAAGGGGCGAGTGGCAAACCAATCACGCCCTTGGATCTATGTTATCACACTCCCTCATCCTGCTTGATACCAATAAGATATAAAAAAAGATTTCTGCCATCTTGCCAACTTAGGTGCCAGGCGGGAATTATCAGTCAAATGGGCTGTCCAAAGTTTCTTGCCACTACTTAATGAATGCAAGTGTGTTGCCAATCTTGCATGCAAATAACCTTCTCATATACCAGTTTTATCTGGCACACTGATATTTAATTTAATCTGTTCTTAAGGGTAGAATTAATGCCTAGTCAACATATTTGTTTGTCTAATCTAATGGAAAACTGGTGTTTTCTGTACATGAATAAGTTTAGTCAGGTTTTTTATGTTTTTAGATGATCCCTCGGGAACCTACTATTTGTGTGCCAAATTTCATCTAAGTCTGTTAGTCACTTTTGTGTGAAAGGGTAACAAACATTCATTAATTCTCACGAACTTTTTATTTTCTAATATTAGTGGGATTTATGTATCCGGGCAAGGCCAAAAATATTGCAATAATAATTAATTATGTTCATTCATTCTTCTTCTCTCTTTTAATGTCTTGGCTCCATCAGATCTTCTCCGATGATTTTGCCAGTGTCATTAGTAAAAATAGCAATTTGAATAGCCTTTTTTTAAACAAAAAAAGGCAAAATTGAAATTAAAAAATCAAAAATAGCAGATCCCGAGACTAGTTAGTCAAAGTCAAGTCAAGTCTATAATTTTTCTTAGTTTTCCAAAACAGTGTCCGTCAAGTCCAAAGCAGTGAAGTCAAGTCGTTCATTCATTCATTTATTTAAAAAAAAATTGTTCGTCTTCGTTTGATTGATAATTGTCAAAAATGTGTCATGTGTGTATGTAGTGTTCTGTGGTCATAAACTTCTTCTTGTTTTGCTGTTTGTTCGCAAGGTGACGTGTACAGATTACTTTTAACTTTTATCCCTTTGTCTATTACTGTCATCATCGTAATTGTATATTTTATATTCTGTGATCAACCAAAATTGAATCAAATCCGTTAGGAAAGTTGACATTTTATTTGTATTTTGTTTTTCTTTATTGTAAAGGACTAAACGAAAATAGCCAGTTACCATTTCTCAGTATAGTTCCAGAGGACGTCAATAACGCATAAAATTAACGATTCTTTGCGACACGAAAATAGCGAATGTTTTCAACGAGTGACATCAACAATCCATGGCCTATTCAGAAATTGAAAAGTCTGTCAAAATCTAGTTTGGTTAATTACGATTCGACCGAAAATAATATGAATTCGGATCCAGAAAGCCCAGTTACTTCCGACGACAATTTCGTAACTCCAGTATCGTCAGCCGGCGACCTAATGGCTCTGTCGCCCGATCTGCATGGAAACATAACCGGTGATATACTAACTGGGCCTGAATTTGATAGCATCTGCGATGTTACAATGCAAGACATTCCGCTATTAAATGATCTTACCTTTGACACAGATTATCTCGTCAAGTGCTCACAATCCTCGTCTCAGGGTAATCCGAATCAAATAGACAGAGGTAAGGAAAGCCTTTTTGTGAAATTTGACCCTCTGTATTCTAGACAAAAGCAAATGACATTTCTTAACCAAAACAAGCAAGGGACAGATTTTAACGAACAAGATGTTGGATATGAAACAGGAAGCACTGCTTCTGTTGTTACTGACAGCACAACAAGTGCTGAACAGATGTCAACTGGATTTTCACAACCACTCTCTAAAGATAAACCAATACAAGTTGTACCTCCGGTTAAGAATTCTGACCCATCTAAGAATTTGGTGGACCCCAAAATGACACCAGCACTGGTACGAAGTTTTTCAGCAATTATGACACCGACACATATAGCCACAGAAAGGCTTATTAATATCTCCGAGAACTCAACCACACCAATCAATTTCTCTCGCAACTATGGACACAATAGCTTTTGTTCACAACCGAAAGATTCTCAGCAGTCTCTGAGACATATTTTACAGAAACGGGACCAAGAGGTGTTACAGTTGCTGCAAGAGAACAGAGAACTTAAGGCTTCATTACAGGATATAAATCATAAATATGAAAGGCAAAGAGAAGAGTTTAAACGTGAAATTAAAAAAGTTAAAGATGAAAAGGATGGTTTACAGGAGAGGGAACAAAAATTAGTTATGCAATTAAACAATAAAATTCTGAGTCACAAACAAATGGCTATTGCTATGGAGGAGTATGAAAAAACTATTACCTCAATTATTGACGATAAACAGAAGCAAGAGAGTCATTTTAAAGAAATAACAGATAAGTTAACATCTGAAAGAGACGAGACATTGAAACATCTTGCAAGTATGGAAAGTTCTTTTAACGATCTTCTAGCAAAGTATGAGAAATGCAAGTCCATTGTAATCGAAGCAAAGGAAAAAGAGAAAATGTATGAGTTGAAAATTTCAGAATACGAGAAAGGCATAAATAAAGTTGAAGACTCTTATAACAAATTGAAAGAAATCACGACTGAAAAATTGAACAAAGCGAACGAAACTCTTGACGGCCTTAAAAAGAAGCATAATGCTGAAATAATCAAATTAAATGCCCTCAATAAAAAGCACGAGGTCACAATATTATCATTGCAAGAGTCCTTGACCCAGAAAACTAGGGACAACGAAAATTTGACTAGAATTTGTGACCAGCTAATAAATAATGTTAATTAATTTACTCGAATATTTTTCCGTATTAAGCTGTGTTGACACAATCAGAGTATATTCTAAGCGAGTAGGCTTCATGGGATAGCAGTTAAAATTAACTTAATTTACTTTTGTTCATTTTCTTCATTTTTAAACATTATTTTAAAATTTAGGGTCAGTGTAGACTGAAACGTGACGCGAAAGATGCTTGTCGATGTGTATTGACCCTTCATGAATCTATAAAAAGTGGCATTAACACTGTGTATCAAGCCACCCATACCATTTTCGCGTGTTCACTGAAATGTATGCCTTTTGTATAGTAGTTGTGTCGCGTTTCGGTGTGAACCGACGCTTAATATCGTTAATTTACGTGTGCTAAACAGAATTGCTTATAGAAGAGCTAATATGGGAAATTAGGGATTTCAAAAACCATTTGGACTCACTTTTGGATTGTCACTGTAATTAGTTAAATGTCCAAATGTGTCCTTTAGACTGTACCATTGATACCTGACCTGTACATTTAAAAATAAACAAGTTAAAATATCCAAAAGTGGTCCCAATATACTCTGATGTGATCAACTCATCTTTAGGACTTATTAGGGTTGGTGCTTTTTGTTTATGTTGTTAGATTAAGTGTATTCCTTGATAACCTAGTAGCTTTACAGAATTGCCTCAACTAAACAATTAATGCAGATGGCAATTTTTTTTTTAAACTAGTCTCGCATAAAGTAAGCATTGTTTAAAAGTAATGGTTATCAATGCGTAGATTGTGTAGTTGACATTTTAAATAACGTAACAAAAAAAAAATCGCAATTTTTTAATTTTTTTTTAATAGAACCGTCAGAGCACTAAATCTCAAAAATAAAGTGCTTTTAATTAATAAAAATATCAACTGAATTTTAAAAATACTTTTTAAAAACTTGTGTTGGTGTCATGCATGTGCCACTTATAAGTGTCATGGGACTTAGTTTTTATTGCTGCTTTGTTAAATTTTGCCATTTTAAATTATATAGTTATGCTCATTATAGGAACTCAATTATTATCGATTTCATTTGTATAGTTTGCCAGAAAAACTTTTGGTCAATTAATATAACATGTTATAAATACATTAGGTGTCCATCCATTATCTATAAATTTAAAGTTTTTTTTTTCTTTATATATGACCAAGAATGAGATACACTTATCTAATAGCAATTTTTGAAATGATGAAAGTTAAAATTTCGTTAACTATGCTTTTTATACATTATATTATACTAAGTTGGTGGTTTTTTTAGGATTATTGTTTAGAATAATGACTTAATTTTTTACAAGTATTAAAGTTTATGTTTTTTTAACATTAATAGTTAAAAACAATGGTATGCTTTTTAATCTTTGTCAACTATATTTTTCTACTGTTTTAGAGCATAGAATTGACTTGTCTGTTAATCCCACTCTTGTTACTTCTAACTTTAACTTTCCAAATCAATTTACATAGGTATTTAATAATTTGTTATTGTAGTGAAAGTTGAAAAATTGTGAGTACTGAATTCGTGTACATTCCTGAAATGTTAAGCCGTCCTTTTCATAATATTTAATAAGTTGCATGTATCACAAACCGCACTGTACTTGACAGTATTCTGTTAGGTAAGTATATATTTAAAATAGAGTTGTTCAAATTTAGCTTATTGTTTCGTATATCGCATTGCAATTTGTTGCTTTTTGTCTTTGGAAATAAATTGGTAAATAATCGCAGTTTCATTTTTATTACTTACTAGCTACAGTAGCTACTCGCTCCCAGCTTCGCCCCAGGGTGCATTTTTTTTAACGTAAAAACCTTCCCTGATAATCACTATCTATGAGTGAGCCGATTAAAATTGGTCCAGCCGTTCTCAAGTTTTGCACTTAGCAACACATTTAGGGATTCATTTTTATTTATATAGATTCAAATTACCACATCCTGCAAATGTTTACCATATAATATATGTTTTATTTATTTTCTTTTATTTGGGAAAACAAACTGATATGCTTCACAGTGAAACATTAGTGCCAGATAAGTTATACCAGTACCTAAATTCCTACTTTTTCGTTTTTGCTACCAATCCTATAAATGTTAAAGTTTGTGAGGATGTATTTATTGTATATTACTAGCTAAACCTGGCCATGCTGCTTCGCCGTGGCTCGTTTTTTTTCGTTTCCGTTGGGATGTCGGAAAAAAAGTATATTATGTCGAGTCAATCCATCTGCTAATTTTTGAAATTTTGTAGACGTGTACATACGGAAGCTAAAT
The DNA here is from genome assembly GCA_918317495.1 of Synanthedon vespiformis. Taxonomy (NCBI): domain Eukaryota; kingdom Metazoa; phylum Arthropoda; class Insecta; order Lepidoptera; family Sesiidae; genus Synanthedon; species Synanthedon vespiformis. Next base: position 5,414,789 of record OU906962.1, read on the forward strand.
TGTTAATATGTAAAGCTTACATTATTTAAACTAAATAAATAATGCTTATATTTCAGGAGAAACCGACCTCATGTGGTGTTTTAATGACGCCAGCGTTTTAGACAACTTTGTGACTACAAGCGACAGCGATCATAATGAAGGGTACAGTACATGTAGCTTTGACATGAGTAGTGCTGGGCGCGCCCTTTTTCATGGATACCTCGACACCAGGGTGCCTAAAGATGGACGCATAAAAAAAGCTGGCTATTGCGCTATGAGATCTAAGAGAAAGCGAGTAAGGCTTCACATTTATTTATCACTAGCAGCCTGTTCCCAGCTTCGCACGGATGCAAATTATATATCAAAACCTTCCTCGAGAACCACTCTATCCATTGGTGAAAACAGACAGATGCGGCGGAGAACTTTGTTTTATATTGTGTGGTGATGTAATAAGTTCCATAGGGCGTCTTTCCATTAGCGACGGCACGGCCCGGCACGGCATGCCGGGGTTCGTCTTTCCACTGAGCCGGTGTTGGACGCCGGTTTTTTCCTTGGTAGGGATGTCGGAAGTGAAAGAAATATCGATGTATCGATATTTATAAAAATATCAGTATCAATTAGGTTTCTACAAGAAACTCTTATCATTGTTATAATAAACTTAAATTTACTAAGGTTTCAGAAAAAAAAACGATCCTGAGAAGAAACCCCGAAAGAAACTTAGGATTATTATTTTGTCATCTATAAAATATAAAATTACAACAATTACACTTAACTTGAAGCAAAATCAAAGTATATAATATTAGTTTTAATGACACTTTTAAATTTATTTATAGACTAGCTGGTGCCCGCGACTTGGTCTGCGTTAAAAAAGATAAAAAGTAGCCTATCAAGTGTCCCGTACTTCTAAATGTTTATTTAGCAAGTTTCATGAAAATCAGTTAATTCGCGTAAAAGTTATGGAGGAACATACATAGAATACCTACTCTTACAGATTTATTATTAGTATTGATAAGGCTCTGATTTTATTTCAGGTAGTTTATGCTAAAAAAATATTGTTTCTGATATAATTTTCAATGTTGGATATTTTGTATCTATGTAAGTATCAATATATCGGCCATAAATATAAATATATCCAATTAAAAATATCGATACACCTATATATCGATACTTTTTCAACAAGCGTAGCCCTTGGGTAGCACTCACACACGCGCACGGCTACAATTCATATACAACACACATGCAGTTACCCCCAAGCCGGCCGGCGCCGGCGGGAGTCACCTGCCGTGCCGTGCCGGGCCGTGCCGGGCCGTGCCGTCGCTAGTGGAAAGACGAGCCATATAGTTTCATACATTTTTACTTCCCCGGTAAGCCGGGCCGTGCCGTGCCGGGCCGTGCCGTCGCTAATGGAAAGACGCCCATACAAGTTGATAAAAAATTTGTGTTTTTTTTTTTCGTTAACAATTATTGCAATAAAAATGTTTATTGTTAACAGAAATCCTTTAAACGAGCATCAACATATGATTGGCAACTTTACAACACATTGGTTTTAAAAGTGCGAGGTGATGGCAGGTCGTATTTACTGAATCTATCATGCGAGGGGTACTATGACATCACTTGGAACGATATCTACCATTACGTGCTCTATACAAGAGGCGGGCCTTATTGGCAGATTGCTAAGGTAAAGGGTGTGATGGCTAAGATCCTTCTAAGGTCAGATGACCTAGTAATGTGTAAGAGATGGTACACACTAGGCGTTTTGAAGCGCGTGCTTTGCTAACGCAACGCCAAGCGCTCAATGTGTACTCTAATGGCGACTGCACACACTCTCCGAGAAGACATGCCGACAGTGAGTAATAGTATGTATGTACATGGTGCTCTCGTCTCGTCTCGGTCTCTTGTTCTCGTCTCGATGAGTCTCGGTCGCTTGTCGGTTTTTTGCGTCTGAGTCAAAAGGGTCTTGTTAGCTTATTCTAGTGTGAACCAGCTCTTAAGTGTGCAAACATTGTTTGTTTTTTTTTTATGTTAATCTCGATAGACAGGCTGACGGTACACAAGTGGGCCGTCCGTCTGTCTGTCGAACTTAACATAAAAAGAAAAAAGTTTTTCTTTTAAAATGCAAAGTACAAACTAGAACGTTCTTGTTAAATTGTTGTTGAGATAAAAAAAATCAACGATCGACTGCATCAACTCCATCAACTAAACAGTTTAGTGTGGTTTAGTTTTGTGGAAATCACGAGAAGTACACAACTTAACAAAACAGTTTAGTCGATGCAAAAGTTGCATGTATGCGCTTGGCCTTAGTAGGATAAAATAACGTGTGGGTTATTTTTCAGATTCCTTTTTCAAAATTCGTTTTGGGGTCAAAGGGACGTGTCCAAGATAAGCAAAACAGGATTTCGTATAGCAAAGTCACCCATTTCGGAATATCTTGCGGCGATAGGATTGATGGAAATTTCAATTTGGAAATCGAATACATTGGTAAGCACATAAGGAATGTTTATAAAACAGAAGTAGTTACAAGCTAATAATTAAAATTATAAACCAACCCCCGAATTGAGCCCAAACACGTTATCACTACATTATTATAAAGCAAAGTCCTCCGCTGCGTCTGTCTGTCTGTCTGTTCGCGATAAACTCGAAAACTACTGCACCGATTTTCAAGCTATTTTTCATCAATGAATAGAGTGGTTCTCGAGGAAGGTTTGTCGCGGGCAGCAGCTAGTATTTGATAAGTTAAAGCATCTAGCCAAGGTTCCATCTCTAATTAATCCATTAAGCAAAGATATTTGATTGGTCTCGCTGCCCTCAACTAGATACAGCCGCCGTACTTGAAAAATGCGGCAACAAATACCTCGCCGCATTCGGCGTACCCGAGCTAGTTACACTGAAAACTGTGTGATGTGTACGTTCCGAATGTTTTATTAAATTTTGGGCATGATAAAATGCCAGTTTGCGTAGTATATTGGCATTTTACGCCCACTACAATAAAAAGTTGCCGCATTCACGGAGCTATTGCTTTTAGGTAGGGCCGTATCTAGGCCGTATCTACCAATCATTTATCTGTGCCATTATTATTTAATAACAGCTTTATTTAATACTTTTTTTGTTTTCAGGATTAGAATTTGACCCAACACATGACGAAGAGTTTGCTTATGAAATGTATAAAACTGAAAAGTTTATAGTTGGAGTCTAAAGCAGAAGATCTAAAACATTTAATGTTTATTTAATATGTAATATGAAGTTTTAGAAAAAAAAAGCTTTTTTTTCCTTAACCTTTAATCCAATCCAAAGTTGTCGCCGGTGATGATCTCACATCATATAATAATATTGCTAATTATGTAGCTGTCACAAGAAGAACGCCGATATTTCGGCGATTATATTCCTAAATTAATGTTGGTTGTTTTGTTTTTGGAGCTTTTTGTGTTATGTTTTGTCTTGTAAGTGCGCAGCCTCACCCTCGGCTTCAACGGAAGACCAGCGCAGCATAACCTGCATTATGCCGAGTTGGAAGTTAGAGCCGGTTTGTGGCGGGGGACGTTTGCGTTTGTCTTTCTGTATGTTACCTATGTATGTTTATAATGTCCTTTACTACAAATAAAGCATTGTTCTATTCTAATAGCCAGAGTATGGAGACACTTGATTTCCACATCACTAACGGGGTCATACTTGTGGATCCCCAAGAATGAGGTCTTTTCCCATTTATTTACTCTCTTTCTTTTACATTCCGCCAAAGATTATCTTTGCATGCCGCCAACAAATGGCAGATAAAGATAAGACAAGAGAGCAAGGAGAATAGAGGTAAAGGAGCGCAAGCTCCGTGTATTAAAAGTGTCCGTTGAAAGACGACGAACTGATGGCGCTGGTTGCAGCTAGTGATAGTAAACAATTCAACTCAGCGCGCACTTCACTCCGTTTCATTTCATACTCTCAAACTCTCTAGATCACTGCCCTAGACACACCAGCGCCATCTCAATTCGACGATTTTAGTTGCCACTTTTTTAGTTTAACACCCATATAAGATTGTTCTCCTTATCTCTACGCTCCTTACAAGAGAGGGCTATATTGTCAAGAATATCAATAACCTAGCGAGTTGCATCGTATTCTGTGTATTTGTAAAAAAAATGAAATTATATAATTTTTTGTCATGTGCCGTTTATGGTGACGATTAATTTATTCTGTGTCAACTCTTTGTTTGGTCTGTATTGTATTATATTTATTTACTAAAGTGGCAACATTAACAACGAATTGACTGACAGTTGTCTGATGTCATCATCTTTATCTCTTTATCCATAGATTTTTTTATTCATCATAATTGGTTGCTTCAGAAATATAACAATTGTATGTTTATTTAATTATAAAAGTGGAACACATAACAGAACGAACGTTTCTATCGATAAACGAACGCTTCTCGTCTTACCAAATTATCTTACATAATTTTGTGGTTAGTATACAAATTAAGCTCAGCAATTATTAAACTGGTTTTCTTTTTGTCGAGAATTTGTTCACCAGGCGTAGGACGTCTTACATTTTGGCATTGCGTAAATTTCTCTAAACGGACAATTTAAATTTTCAGGTGAGAACATGAGTACACAATTTGTCCAAAAGCTATAGATTTTGGAAGTAGCAAAACCCGTGTAAAATAACATGTCAGGTACGGAGCAGAATATAGTGAACTCGATGCAACAACTGTCTGTACAGCCGTCGAACAGTGGCCCTACTGAAAAGCCTACCCAAGTGGTTACACCCGCCGTTAACAGAAGTCAGACATCACAAGTAACCAAGGTGTCACCCTTGAAGTCAAGCGTACTCTCACCTGCTATTGCGACTATTGATAGACTTCTAAGTCTTGGCCCCGTTGTCCCTCCACCGCCACCTGTGATCACAAGACCTTCAGACATGGATCCACACATGGTGGAACAACTGAGGGCTGTAAAGGTACTTGCATTTTTTTCTTACTATTTACTTTATTTGTTTAATTGAAATTTTATTCCTTTAGAGTCCTCGCAGACTACAGACTTTTTATTGGCCAATAGTTTGGTTGGCTTTTGAATCGGTATGAAGAGGTGAATCACTAAGTGTATCGCACTTGCATACCTCTTTGTACTGATTAAAAAGCTGATGAAAAATTTGTAGTCTGCGGGGACTCTAAAATTTCAGTATAATATCTATACTTATAAAATCATTTGTCCTGACTGACTATTACTGATGCACAGCCAAAACTATTGAGTCTTGCGAGAGTTGTTATTTAAAACACATGATTATTTTATGACATAAGAATCCACTCTGAGACTATTTTTAAAAATTTCAAATATGTGCAAATCTTTGTCTGATATTTGTCTGAATTTCTAAAAAAAAGTTTACTTGATGTATGGTGGCTACCATCACCTATAACTATATAATTAATACATCTTATATGGGAACTAAGAAAACAATAATTTATGAAATTTCTTCTCCAAACTTTCAACTTTTATGTTATCATTTTTATAAATATTAACGCATCTTTATTTATATATTTAAAGGAGCTCCTCACCGCTCAAGAGGAGGAAGCCCAAAACCTAAGAGACATGAATCACGAACTGCGCGAGCGACTTGAGGACTGCGAGAACAAAATTAAAAAATTGACAGAACAGAACGATGAATACATGGAGAAGGAGAAGACTCTGTCGCAACGTGTCGCCGACAAGGTTAGGAACAATAAACAGATGAGTGTTGTCATGGAAGAGTATGAGCGGACCATATCTTCTTTGATCGGCGAACGTGAAACGGAGGGCAAGCGGTGGGTCGAAGAGAGAGGGACCCTCGTCAGAGAGAGGGATGAGGCGGCAGCACATTTGGCCTCTATGGAGCACGCGTTCAACGATGTTCACACAAAGTATGAACGGTGTAAAGTTATCATACAAGGATACAAGAGTAATGAGGAGACTCTGAAAAGAACGGTAGAAGAAAATACAGATGCGATACAAAAGTTGGAGGCGAGATATGAGACTTTGAGGCAGCACGCTATGCAACAGTTGAACAAGGCCAATGCCGAGTTAGACGCAGTGAAGAAAACTCATCAAGCGGAGATTCTAAAGTTGAACGCCATGTTGAAGAAGAGCGAAGTGCACGCGTCTTCCTTGCAAGAGTCCCTCGCTCAGAAGATCAAAGACAATGAAGAGTTGACGGCGATCTGTGATGAGTTGATCAACAAAGTTGGTTAGTTCTAAAAAATCTAACATTAATAACATTATAGTTTAACTAACATGCATTTTTATTATATATATATTTACTTGCAGGTGTAAGTTTGTGACTTATAATTGTAATAGTGACTTATTATAATATATTTAATTGATTAAAATCAGGGTTCGCAAGAAATCTCATATTTAAGTATAATAAATATCAATCCACTTCCAGCTTTGCATGGGTGCAATTTTTTTCTGCAATTAACACTCTTTCCATTAGTGAAAATTCATTAAAATCCTTTGCATAGTTTAAAAGATCTAAAAACGTACATACAGAAGGACAGACGGCGGGTAACAACTTTGTGTTACCCTTGTGTTGGTTAATGGTAAAAAAAGAAATAATATTCATTACGTAAGCACTTTAAATTATCAAAATGGTAATAAAATTTAAGCTTGTTTATTTGTATTAAAAGAAAAAGTAATGCAATTTTTTTTTCTTACACAATGTCAGTGCTTTCAAAGAAACTTCTCTGCTGTTGTAGTTTTTTTGCCAAGCGTTGCCAGTGAACATTAGTCTGCTAAATTTCTAATTCAGAGAACATTAAAATATCAATTGATATATTGTAATGCAAAATTATAAAACTATATACCTGATGAGCAGCGAACCCTGATTTAAAACACAACTAAAAATAATTCTGTAACTAAAAAATATTCCTCTCAAAAGAGAACAGATACTGTTACCGTACCTATTGTAAATTAATTTACTTGTAAATATTGCGTGCAATCTCCCATATTTTTTATTTTTGTACAATTTTATACTTGTAACTTTAAGTTTTAATTATGTTGACAATTATAAGTTATGCATAATTTATTCGTGGCTATTTGCAGTTGAAGAGTGTTGCCGTTTGAACTGTCCAGTAATATATTTATTTAAAGATTCATTAACTAATAACTGTGCAGTCAGTGTGCAGTAATAGATTGACTGACATTAATTCATATGGCACATACATATATTACACATGAGTCATGACTGATGAAGTCATTATGTGTGTAATAGGGTTACTACGGATGAAGAATTTTCAACATCCGCATATTATGTGTCTTTTGTGAATATGCTCAGGAGCTGCATGAGCTCATATCACATTCCCCTTTCTTCCATCGGACATACAGACGTACGGCTCGTCACCATCCTCATCTTATAGAAATCCCTCCTTTGCGGACCAAGTGCTTTGAAACATCCTTTATGATGTGTACAGCCAAGGTTTGGAACTCCCTGCCGGCGTTTGTATTTCCGAGCTAATATAACCCTAATCTATTCAAAGTTCGAGTGAATAGGCACACAGTGAATGGGTGAGCTCGCTCCATCATAGGCCTCAACCTTGCCATGAGCCATGAGCATAAATTAAAAAAAATGCGCATAGGGTATATGGATTTTTAGAGAATGACTTACGTCAATGCATATATGCGGATTTAAAGTTTCACAGAAACCTTCACAGTGTTTAATTTCTAATGCAGAAATAAATTATTGAAATTGATCATTTTAATAAACTTTTATTCAAGCTTTTTTTCATAATAAAATTCTGTCTATATCCGCATCAAGATTCGCATTGATATGACGATCGATGCGGAAGTTCCGCATAATATGCGGATGCAAATATCCGCAATAACCCTGGAGTGTAATTATGCAGAAAACAACGGTATGAATAATTGTTTATTGTTTATACCATGCTTCTATTATTGCATCAGAGCTAATGAGCTCTGTTATCACAATAATGTCTGTTATCTCATACTTATATTATGTCTCTTCTTATCATTATTGGTTCAAGCAATAAACAAACGATTATTTTATTCTTTGTTGCCACTGTTTTGCATCCACAATGTTTGGATTTTGGACTTCCACAATTTTGGAAATCGTGAAATCTGCATTGAAGGAGTATCAATGACTTGCTGTAGCTCTCTTCGCTTTTACATGTTTCTTGATTTTCTCGAAACTGTGGAAAGATGAAAAAATCTTGTATTATTTCGTAAAAATTACAAATATTTTTTTTTTCATTGAAAATTTGAGAGTTGTATATTTTAAAATTTTCAACTATTCAGATATTTCAGTTATGCATAAGAAAAGCTTGCTTTTTTTGTATGATTAAACTTGATCAAGTGAATTAATTTCGCGTAAGTATAAAATAATATATAATAAAATAAAATAAATCTAATATATTATGACTTTTAGCAATAATAATAATTAAATTATATTAATTTTAGCATAGGAATAGTTCACAACTTTCCAACAATATCTATAATATTTGTATTGTTATTAAAAAATGTGTGACACAGTACTGTCATGTGATCTCTCTCTCTCTCTCTCATATAGCTCTACGGTTGCACGCTCTTTAACTGCTGATAACTAATATTTATGTGAAAAAAAAGCGTATTTATTCAGTATTTTCGTCTGCATATATTATTTGTAATTCGATTTTCATAATATTAATTATTAATATCCAAAGATTTATCGCTTCAAAGGGGAAGCTTAATATTCTTTATTGTTTGCTTTGATCTTTTTTTTTAGTGTACTTGTAAGACTTAGCTGCCATATTGAATTTATTGTAACATTGTAATTTTGTTTGCTATACTAAATATTTTCATATTCTCATTCTACTAGTCTAGTAATTTTTTGTAATGTTTTTTGTTCTCCATAAATCAATCAAAATAGCCTTAATAATTCTAGTCTTTGAAAATTTATTAAAGAAAAATATATGATTGCTTTTCGCATCAAACAGTCCGATTGTTGGGTTTAATTAAATCTGATGAAAAAAATGCTTTTTTGCTAAAATAAAATCTAAAAACCATGTTAAGAGTCTAACTAACATATTCGTCTTTAATTGTAAGTTTGTAATGTTAGAATAATTAGTGTTACGTAACTGATCATGAATCCTTCCTAAACATTCTCATCTGTTTGAAAAAAAAGCACAATCGTTGCGAATTATTACATTATTGGAATATGCCTAAAACTTTATTAATTATATACGTGCCTTCAAGATAACAAACCATCCATTTAAGTTCAAGATAAGGAAGCTTCCACAATAAGACACACAATCCATTTAAGTTAAGGGAGGTCGGACACTGGCAACTATCGCGCGAGCAACTAGTTGCTTTGCCGGATTCGTATAATCACGCGATTACGCGCTATCGTCTAGATTCGGCTTCCAACTACGCAACTGAACAGACCATATTGTATTTCCAGTAATTCAGCTGCAGTTGTTCCGTAACGGGACTTTTCTCTTCCTAGAGGTTCAGAGGCATTTAAGACTACATTCGTTTGGTTTTTTTATGACATTTTTGCTTGTTGATATATTATGTAATCTACATCTACCATCCAACATCTACATATTGGACCACGAAACGAAACACTTATGTCGGAAATGCAATTTTTATTGTAGGTAACAAATCAGTTAATGTCGTAACAGAGTTATAGTAGGACATAGTTTTTGTTTTATTAATGAACGAGGTTTCCGCCAACATTTTCCCTGTTTCCACTACATCATCACTAATTTCAGCAACCGAAAGTGATTGCTTGCGGCGATAGTAGTCAATGTGCGGCCTCCCTTATTGCCTAAACACAGAAATAGTTTCCATTTGAGATTTATATAATTGTAGTTAAAAATATTAATTAATAACATTATTAACGTAAAATTTCTCGGCGACTAATCAATTAACAACACAAATTTTCGACATTCCACACAATAATGTTCTTTTATTTTTATAGATCTTTTTGTGAAAGAATTTAATTAAACAAGTTAAGCACATTTTTTGTCCGTTTTCAATTTCATTCGCAATACTTTAACAGACATGATATTACGCGTTATTGATAAAGTCGCTGTAAATGTCCTGTGTATAATATGTATGTAGTTACTTTAAATAAATTATGAGAAAAATATTTTTTTTAAGTACCCAATGTATTGGAAAGTATATTATCATTGCTGGCAAAGTATCATTAATGTCATTATTTTTTTTATATAATCATCACGAGTGATGTTACCCATTAAATAACTCAATTTGTTCATATGTTGAACGAAAAAATAAATTCACATTTGTATATTATTTTTGTATTATTTACCTCCCTTTCCCAATACCAACTTTTTGAAGTGAAAATTCTTTAGGTGCGTTGGGCATTTTTGAGATGGGGAAAAAACCATTGAATGTTACGTCGCGTTACCGTAACGTAACCGTGTAGCCGACACCTCTGTATATTTTCAGATATTGCGCCATCTACACAATACCACTGAAACTGGATATAATATGTTATAATGTTACCGAATAATACATATTCCGAAAACTAATTGAATTGAAATAATACATCAATGCGAACAGAGGTGGCGTTATTAATTAAAAAAAGAATAATTTTTGAGATGGCTAAAAAACCATTGAACTCGCGACCTGTTACCGTAACCGATACCTCTGTATATTCAAGTTTTTATTTCTGTCGGCACTTCCAGTGCTACTGTTTTTTTAATGTAGAGATCACCCAGACACAGGCCGATGGTCCTCATGAAGGTAGGAACAGATCGCGCGGCGAGAGTTTGGCTTTGACCTTCGGGTGGAGGGGATTACTGCGCATGGGTACTGTCACGCACACAATACTTTTCCTTTTTTATGTACCAGGTTGGATATTTGAGTGGTTTTTTTTACGCATTTTCAAATCACTTTTTAATATTTAACAAAAAAAACTTAACTGACAAACTTAAACAAACAAACTCAACAAATAATAACAATCGACAACAATAAACAATTAACGAAAATAGCAATTCACTTGTGAACGTGATTGTACAACAGGAGTGCGCGGTACGTCGTATCGATGCGAGAGGCAGGGAACGACTGGAGCGCCAATCAGAGCACCGCGTGCGCCTACACACCCGCCCCGCACCCCGCTAATTGCCCGTTGATACCCAATTTCTGATTTCTGCGCAATAACGGTCAAAGCCAAACTCTCGCCGCGCGATCTGTAACATCATTTAGGCCGGTTTAGAATTCTCTTGACGGTCGGTGCGTACGTCGGTCGCGCTTGTTATTTGTATGAAAATTCGAAATCGTTAGAGAGCTCGACCGACCGTACGCACGCGTTTATTGATACCGCGGTCGGTCGTACGTATCGTCAGGACAGACTTCAGAACTCTAAAACCAGCCTAGGCTTCAGGCTTATTATTTAAATGCCTCTGCTGAGCGACAGGCGAAAAATTTGTGCAATATCAATCTTTAACTACTCTGAACTAATTATTGACAATAATTTTATTAAAAACCTAGCTGTTGCACGCCACTTCGTCTGTGTAACTTTTTAAAATATAGGCTATGTTTATGTTACATGCTGAAAATATAGCTTTCTATAGGTTTAAAGAATTTTTAAAATCGGCTTAGTAGTTTTAAATATACAAATCCATTTCCTTACCTATGTTATGTGGTTAGTATTGGAAAATAAATAAAAACTTTTGGGTAACCTGTTTATTTACAAGAAAAGAACAACACTATAATGTATTTACAATACAACAATTTTGAAATAACACAAACTGATTTGGATAATTTCAGCTTTTCTTCAAAAATCTATACGTATCCTTACTAACTAAATAACTGATTGCCGACAAGATAGTGGTGGCGGCGGTCACCCCGCACAGTGCTTGTAGCGCGGGATGATCCACGAACCCAAACACGGGCGAAGCGAGAGTCGTGCCCACCTGTAAACGTCAATTTTATTTTATAACCTGCTTTTGGACGCGACTTCGCCCGCGTAACTTTATAAAATTCCTAGCTGGTGCCCGCGACTTAGTCCGCGTAGAAAAGTATAAAACGCCAGAAGTATAAGAAAAGTGTTTTGGATAGATGGCGCTATCTCCCGGCCCAAGCCGCTACTATTTACTTTTATTTTAAATTTCCCGTAGGAATGAAGCATTTTCCCGCGGTAAAAAGTAGCCTATGTTCGTCACGGATAATGTCGGCTTCTAATGGTAGAAGAATTTTTCAAATCGGTCCAGTAGTTTTGGAGCCTTCCTTGAGAACCACACCAGTTTTGTTTCGCTATACTCACTAATTTCAGAAACTACTGGTTCCAATTGAAAAATTATTTTTGTGTTGGATAGTCCATTTATCGAGGAAAGCTGTAGGCTATTTAGTGTGACCTAAAAGGCTAAAAAAATAAAAATATATAATACACTCACTGGCACAAAATGTGGCCCATTAGTTCAACTATTTTATTACAATAATTTTGTGATACCTGCTAGAGGACAAATACTACTACATTCAGTTTGCCACAGGAAATAATTGTTAAAAAAAACAATAATCTCACCAATAAAAGCTGTACGGCGGTGTTGACCTTGCTAATGAATGTCGGAGCAAGTTGTGCCGTAGCGTGTGTCACGTCAAAGTATCTACTCAGAGTTCTCTGAAAATTATATTTTCATTTGTCAATATTTATAATTATCGATAATTTCTAAAATGTACGGATTTTTCTTCTATTTTTATTAATTTTTTTGAAAATAAACAACTACCAAACTAAAGAATGAAACTGTTTTTATCGATCCAGGTCACATATTTTGCAATTTTACACATAAAAACTAACTTAAAAAACACAACAATCAGTCCAGAAAAATAAGTAGGGAAATTTTTATTATGGACTAGCTGATGCCTGTGACTTCGTCCGCGTTAAAAAGAAAAAAGTTTCATGAAAATCAGTTAATTCGTTTAAGAGTTATGGAGGAACATACATATATACATACACTTACAGATTTATTATTAGTATTGATGAAAGAAATTTTCACATGGAACTTGTTTACATATTGATGAAAGGGGCGGTAAAAATAAACTAAAAAAAATTCCTCAAATTATACAAAAATGGTAAAAAGAAAATGACAAAAAAAACATTGTCACCGTGGCGGCGCCACCGTCGTCACAGCGATAAAGATGTCATCATATATCTTATTGCTAAGACCCCACCCAGATATTTTCTATTTTCAGTTAGTTCAATTATAAATTTACCTCTTTTATAAAAGTACACATTAAGAAGAATTTAAAAAAGAAAAACATACCGGAGGAGGTAAACTCATATATCTGATAACAAATCCGGCAGCAACCAGACCTGCGTCTCTCCCTATTATGAGTAACGTAAGCGGCAACGGAATTAAGTCTTGCCAAGTCAATGAAACAAATAATGTTGCAATCAACACTTTATCCGCCATCGGGTCCAAGAACGAGCCCATTTTTGATGACTGACTCTTCCATTTTCTCGCTATCCACCCGTCTAGCTAAAAAAAATATAATTCAACTGTATGCATGGCATGTGAAAACATAAGTATAATTATTTAAAATCACGTTAGAATTTCTCAATATTAACAATATGTTATTGTCATTCATAATTAAGGCGATTGCAGCCACCTATTATAAATTGCAACATCACCCTGTCCAACAACTATAACATTAAACAAAAACATGTCAAAGCTTTACAAAAAAAAATCGCTTCACCGCCAGCTGGTTATAACTTATAACCTGCTATTGTTACGACTTCGTCCGCATTCTGGATGAAAGGTATAGTTCGTGTAGTGAATAAAGACTTCTCGGCAAATGTGCGCAGAAAAATATAAATATTTTTTATTTATATTTTATCTAATAAAATTATATATGTATAAATATATAATATCCTTACTAATATTATAAATGTGAATGTGAGTTGGTTTGTTTGTTTGTTTATTACGCTTTTATCGTTCAACGCGGACGAAGTCGCGGGCACCAGCTAGTGTATATAATAACTATTAAGTAATTAAACTATAAGTGTAAATTACATTACGATTTAAATCGTATTTATACGATCTTTTCGGCTTTGGTTTTATGTAGCAAAGCACTTAAGTTTGCTAATGCGTCCCCACGAGATAAGTAATTCTTTTATGGGTCAATGTATACGATTTTATAATAAACTACCTGAATAAATAAATCACATTACAAAATTAATAAAAACTAATACAAATAATAATTAATTCTTGGCTTGTTTTTTTTTGCACTCCGTACACATCACTAATGAAGTTCGTGAGAAATGCGGAGCAAAATGCGAATTTCCAGTCCTATTCTCATTTGACATGCATAGTAGTGTTGCGTACAGATACATACATCATGGTAATTATTGCCTAAAAAAAACGTTGTCCTTCGACTTCGATGATTTTATGGAAGGAATATCAACACTGCCTGTAATGTTAAGTTAGTGAGGTGAAAAATTACGAAATAAAAAAAAAAAAAGTCATTTTCCTTAGCAATTTTGTGCGCAATTGTACACATGCGCCGATTCCCCCACTAGTGTCGCCTTCAAACCTTAATATAATAATTCACCTATACCCTATGTCCTTTCTGGTGTCCCAGTCAACGTGTATGCAAATCACGTGTGCGTATGTGTGTATGTGTGTGTATCAGTTCAGTAGTATTTGTGTGAAAGAGTAATAAACATCCACACATCCATACAAACTTTCGCATTTATAATATTAGTACGGATAGGTATCATAACATATAAATAGGTGTCTAATGTCCATACATAAATAAATAATATGTCATAAATACATAAACACATTAAGTATTATTAAAAATATTGAGAATCTCAATCTCACTCTTTTCACCTACCATATCTGTTACACCAGCAAAAGCCAAAAGTCCCAATGCCAAATTGTAATTGTCTTGCATTATCACATAACCCAAATATGGGGACATAATAATCCTCGTCACACAGAGAACATTGGGTACAGTGAACACGTTTTCTCTCTGAAAAAAATTAAATTAAATAAAAAAATTGGCAGTATTGTTAAATTTTTATAGTAGTAATGTGCTGGATCTTTATAAATGCATCTGTGGATTTTGATAAAATCGGCCTTGAAGCAATAGTTGACGCCCGTCCCTTGCATTAAAAGATTCCAAATGATTTTAAGAAATAAAAAAATTCTGAATAGAATTTAATAGTTTTTCATTGCTACCTAATCACCTATATAATTATGTAGAATTTCAGATATGAATAAAAAATTAATAAAGGAAAAGATCCATAGAAAGATCGGTCAAAAAGTATTGAATACAGATGTTTCTTCTCCCTCAATTATCCACAGGTATGGATATCTAGCACATCACTAGTAGTGACAGGGGGCAACAACTACCACCTTACAGACAACACTGCATGTGTGCTGTGTTTCAGTGAAAGGGGTGTCAGAGCCAGAGCCCATTGCCTTCCTAATCTAACCTTTTATGGTTGACAGCACACTTGCAGCACTTGTGGCGTTATTTGTGTTATAGTTATAGGGGATAGCCAACGGTAGCCACCTATTATGAAGTGGAGCGTCACCCTGTCTGTGGGCTTTTACATGAGAAAAAAATTGGTAAATTAAGCTAACCAAATTATGGCCAAGGTTAAGTGAAGTTAGCAAAAAATATTGTACTTACCTCCACAACCACTTCAAGTCTTTCCTTAACTTTAGCCTTAGTCTCTAAAATATCTTTAATAATATGCTCTTTTCTTTCTCTTATTTTTTGACCAGTAATTTCTTTTTGCTGTTTCAAATCCCTCACTAATTCTTCTCCTTTCTGTCTAATCTTATGTTCCGTACTTTTGAGCCGCTCTTTGCGTTGTTCCAAGACATCTTTGATAACTTCTGTTTTCTGTTTTATAAAATATTTTTTACTATCTGAAGAATACACACAAAGTATAGAAGAAAATTTCATAGGTTCCTTAATTATTTGCCGTTTATTAGATATAATCATCACATATCGCCTAACATTACATGGACTTTCTGTTCCCGTAATAATATATTTAAAATAAGGACTCCGTAATTGTTTATTAAAAAGGCGGGATAAGAATTTCATGGTAAAAATAACCTTAACACAATTTTTAGTGTCATATATATTTCACTAGGAATCAAATTTTTTTGTAATTTGATTAAGTTTATTTATAATAAATAATATCAGCTTTGTCGTAAACTTCGAAAGAAAAGTCATATAAAAAAACCGGGTTGAGCTTTCAAAAATAAAATAAAAATAAATACATAGTAAGTAAGTAAAATAAAATAATGTGCATAGAGTAACTAATAATATAATTGATAATGTCCATGTCCCATTAATTTGTTTTGTGTGATCTGTGTTGTGATTATGATTTCTGTGGCCATAGTGTGAATTTATCACCATATCGCACGTTATTACGATCATATTTCGATGTGTAGGTTGCGCATGAATCGTTGATTGTTTTTAAATGATAATAGTGGAGTGGAGCAATTTTTTTTCAGCTTCGGGGCAGTTTTTTCGCGAGAGAGCGTAAAGCGGGATTATTCTATGGCATACGCTTAGCTTACAATTATATCGTCTGTGTCATGATTTTTCATTATTTACTCTATGTCTTGCTAGAGAGTATATATATATATGTTCCTATCTATTGTCTGTGGTAACATTTTGGTTTGTTGTGAAATGGTTTATTTATATTCAATTATTCAATTTAATACAGTTTTTTTTAGATACGATACATAATTTAAATTCACTAAAAATAATGGTGTTTGTATTAATGTTTCATAAAATCGTTTGCATAACGTAAGTGTAAATAATACTTTTAAACTTAAACCTGACAAACTTTATTTTTACATAAAAATTTCATTGTTATCTACCCTTTATAAAAATGTTATACCCACTACCAACTGTGATTTGGACTCATTTTAACAACAGAAATGTTTATACGATTGTTGATTGTATTAAGATTTGTTTATCGTTTGAAAATAGAAGAAATACATTGTAGCACTTTTGCAATGTCTCATGATCTGTCCATCCATTTACCTTTGACCTAATACAATGAAGTGTTGATAAAATTTGACATCAATATTTATCTGTTTGTTTTGAGCAATGCATTTGATAATACTTACATTTCTAATTCATGCATTTGTTTATTTGACAACAAGTAAGTAGTTAAGTTATTACTTAACTTAATTATATTTTCAGATAATTATAATTTTCAATATGAATGAACAAGAATTAAAATACTTACTTCACCTCTTAGATGGTCTTAATGATGAAATATTTGAGGTAAGTAAAACATAGTATGATTAAAAAGTTGTAATCCAAACAAAGTCCTCCGCCGCGTCTGTCTGTTCGCGATAAACTCAAAAACTACTGCACCAATTTTCATGCTGTTTTCACCAATGGATAGAGTGGTTCTCGAGGGTTTTAGTATATAATTTACAAAGTTACGCGAGCAAAGTCGCAGGCAGCACTCAGCTAGTAATAACTTTGTTGTTGAATCTTGAATCTTGTTGAATGTTGAAAATCCTCAGCGTTCATATTTTACTAAAGCAAAACAATATAAAATAAAAAGGAAGTATCTAAAATAGATTATCCAATTTGACACTTTTGACAATTTAGTAATCTCACCTACGAGATTTGTATCGGCTACGCTCGACCACTCGTTGCATATTGAGTGCTGACACTGGATAAATATCACATTTTGATATCACGAGAATACCAAATGTCGAGATTAGTAGATATCCGCCATATTTTTTCGATAAATATCAAGTCTGATGTTATATCGAAAGCGCGAGAATCGGCTTCCTGGAAGGATGCATTATGATTTTCATGTTATAAATTATCATTTTCTATCTAGATCTAGGACTTTGAAAGCATAAATATCAAGCCCAGCCGAGTGTAGAGTTAATATCAAAAATGATTTATTTATTACAACAGTTAGAACTTCATCATTTTCTTGTGTAATTTGATAGTGTATGATTTTAATAAGTGTATTTTTATTTACCAGGAAATTTTAAGGCTATATTTTGACATAGAAGAAGCGAAATCATGTAAAGACATTTCTGAAGAGACTTTAGATTTTTTTAAACAAAATTTAAAAGGGAACCCTGTGACCACCTCTTCAATTCTCAGATATGTACAAGACCATGCGACTGATAACAAATCAAATTTATATAAAATACAGACACTTTACTTGGAAGCATTAAAGAGTGTTTTATCGAGTAGCAATAATTTGGACAAGTTAATAACATTAATTTCTTTAGTGCAATGGGATAAAGATTTTGTGAAGGAATTTTCACAAAATATCTTAAAACATGTCTCCGACGGGTTATACAGGCAATATAGGAAGCAGATTTTAATGAGCCTAATGCCTCACAATCAACCCGAGCTCCTCAAATTGATGTCAGACACAATGATTCAAAGTTCAGACAATGAATTTAAATTAACACCAGAGTATATGCTAGAACTATGTTATCAAGAAAAAACCCATTGGTTGGTGAAGGCCGCAGAAGTATATAAAAATCAGCTACACGATATGAAAAATGTGACATTTAAAATAAACAACTTCACTAAACAAATACTGGTCATGGTTCTCATTGAGCTGACAAACAGCGATGAAACCTATGACCTACAGCCATTAGTTCACCAACTGACTAACATATTTTCAATATTAGATAACTACACTTCAACAGATGACCAGCTTCAGTATTATATTACTGAAGTGAAAAGGGAATTGACCGTTGTGAAATTTTGCATGGAGAATAATAGTAAACTATTAACCACTGGAGTTTTTGGTCAGGTGCTTGCTCAGAGTGCTCTAGCTGTGATATCTCAAGTATGCAATCTTTCTAAAGTAGATAGGTACAAGGTTTCAAGGCTTTTGAATGCTAATAATGATTTCCTAAAAGACCTAAAGATGTTGCATTGTAAGGCTCATGCGAAAAAACCTCAAGAAAATATTCTAAATTGGGATAATATAACTTATAACAGTTATTGTGCTATAACAAAAGTTATTGATACAATATTGAGTACAAGTGAAGAATCATATGATGCTCATGAAACTACTTCTTCTTTGGACGAAATCAAAAGGTTAATAACATCGATTCAGCCTTTGCAGTGTCAAATTGAAGTTATTGAAAACGTTTACTCTTGTTTGTTTTTGAGATATGAATATTTTTCTTGCAACGAGCATAGTCAAGGGTTTCCGTGCGGTACTCACTCGGACTGCTCATATTTTTATTCTAAGAAGCAGTCGAAAACGAACAATATAAAGCGTGCTGGTGTAGGATTTGTTTGCAATTCTTTCACCACACAAATGATACTCAACACTTTGAAAAACTGCATGGAAAAATTGGAAGAGTGTGGGTCAAACTCTACAAACTCGAATGTGACATCAAGACTGAAACATCTGGTGAAAGTTGTGAATTACTCTGTATGGAAATTGCAATTGGTTTCAAATCTCTCGCCAGACACGAGTCCGCTACAATTAAGACTTTGCCTAGATTTCGTTGAAGCTGATGAGAGCAGTGACGATGAAGATAGAGAGGTCGATGTTAAAGTGGTTAAAAAGAAACCCAAAGTAAGAAGAAGACATACCAACCCAAAACCAGACTCTGAACAGGCTATGCTAACCTCCACAGTCTCGGTTGAAGATGGTATGAGTTATTTTTTTCCTAATTTTTCTTTATAGACATTAAAATTATTGTACTAATCTTCTAAATCTTAAAAAAAAATTATTCTGGAACTAAAAAAAATAAATTAAAAAATCCCTAGTTAAGTTAAGAAGTGGTTAAGGTGAACGTGGGTTTCACTGTTTCGGTGATTAAGTAGGGGTCAATTTTGGAAATGAATTTTTCAAAGTTAACCCAGGTCTGGATCTGAACGTTTTCTGTAATGTGAAACTATAGTATGTATGCTGTTGTGTTTCACTGCCAAGCCATAGCCGTAAGGATGTCAGAGCCCATTGCCCTATTCCTTCCAAACACCTTATCCTTAATCCTACTATGGTGAGCAGAGCACTTGTACCACCTGTGACGTTGGTTGTGTTATAGACGACGGTAGCCACATACCATTGATTGGACCGTCATTCTGTCTGTTGAACTTAACCTTTAAAAATTTTTGCATGCATATGATAAAAAGGCGAAACATGATATTCCTATTAACACCTTAACTACCATGTTTCAGGCAAATAAATGAATTATTATTAAAAAGATATAAGTAAAAAAAAAGTAAACATTAGTTAAGCTATGTCATAAAACCGAATTGGAATACACGAACCTAAATATTTTTTTTATTTCAGGCTTTAGTGTAAGCATTGAAAACAGCGTAGACTTCATATCCATTATGTTGGCAAAACCAAATTGTTTGGTTGCATTGGCGTTATATCATAACGATTTTGCAAAAGCAAATCAAATTATTGAGGTAATTAAAATTTAATTTATAACACTCATGATAACATTAGGAAAATCGTCTTTTTTCGTGGTGTTTATATTAAATTAAAATTTCGTAATTTTTTTAGTGGAGTCTTTTAACGAGAAACTTTATTTCCGTAAATAACAGAGAGGTCAAATTCCGTAGGTCAAGTATTTTATTGTTTATCAACTCATCTCACTTCAGATCGTTGACCTTTTCTCGTATTTATTTTATCTCTCTGCTATCACTTGCTATTTTGTATAAATGTAAAATTATTTGATAAATGTTCCGTATTTTATTTCCCTTAATATTTATCATCGCCGTTTAGTTTAGTTTCTGTCCACCTTGTTTGTTTTTTATTACTTTTAAATACAACCAAACCTTATCTACTAAATCTTATTATTATTATTATATTTATTATTTACTGTATATTCTATACTATATATTTCGTTGAATGTTACTCTTCGCTGAATTGCTTCGATAGCTTAAAAAAACAATAAACCATTAATGACTTAGCGATGAATCGGCGGAGATAAATTCCATATAGCATTGCTTTCTTATTATAATACATAAATAACATTGATTGCCATACAACCTGTTACTGATAGGTGTTCTGCTTTAATGAAAAGCTTGGAAACAATTAACGAACAATATTATGTGTGTTAGTAAATTGACCACCAATTTTCTGATTTCATAATATACAAAATAAAATGTTCCAGATGTTTGATTTGGCTGATGCTGAAATAGCAACAGAAGTCACATTCACAGAACAACTGCGACATTTGGTTGGCAAAATTAAAAACATAATTTACTATAGAGACAACACACCTTACCCGAACAAGGAGTTGTCTGCATTGTCTGTTGTATCTACTGAAGTGATGAGTCTTGTCGAGGGTTTTCTCTCTTCAAACCGAGCACCGAATCCATATGACATCATCGAGTTAGCATCTCGCCATCCACATTTACAATTGTACAGTCATCAAAACGCTCCATTCATAAACTCAGTGGATATACTACTGAGCAGTAGTCTCAATAGGGAAATAACTTACGGTCTAATCAATGTGGTCGAAAGGAAATTGGCGGAAGTGCGAAGCAGCACGGACGTCGCTGCTGTGAAGAAAACAAATTATATCCGATTCGTTGAGGACATAGCGAGTGTCATTTTCGAAATATTCGGCAATACAGAGAAGTCCTTTGACTATGTAGACAACGCGTGCGAATTAATATCCGATTGTCGAGTTCCAATCAAGCATAAAGAGTTTTGCAAAATGAATCAGCTTACGAAAGATCTGAGACAGGCTTGCGAAGATTTGAGCGGTATAATAAATCCAAACGAGACTAAAGAAATAGATGCAAATTTGCTACAAAAGTACCATCAAATCTTCATGAATGTTGTCACAGCATCAGACAAGGATTTGTATAATATCGGTGAAGTGTCGCGTCATTTTAACAAGAAGACTAGAGTGCCCTATTTGAGACTGTGCTACAAATATTGCAAAACCGTGTCTCAATTGGACCAAGATGACAAGAAATCGACGGACTCGATTGCAGATTCACAATACTTCGCCGTATTAGAGAAACAACTCCATAACATATTCGGAAGTATGATTAACGAAAAGGAAACACCTGTTACTTATTTAGAGCCCATATGTAAGAAGTTAAACGTGAACTTGATTCCGAAATTGATTCTTAATTTCTGCCCATCGATACCGCTCGGCGTTGGGAAGGAAGCCACCGAAATGACATACAAGAACATGTTTCAAGCCATGTATGAGTTCACGAATAAGGAAGAGAATTTGTTTTTGGATCCGACGACAAATTTGGCGCCGTTGCCACGGATGCCTGATCCTCAGTGTATCACGTATATCGTGCTGCAGAACTGGGTGTTGGCTCATATAGTGAAAAAAATTCACGTTTCAACTGACGAAAGCAATTTGCAGCACAGTATGGATGCGCGAACCAAGTATCTGAATAATCACATGGAATTGGAGCGTTTCAACGTCACCAAAACGCTATTCGGTGGGAACAAGTATTTGGCTTCGCTTCACACGACAATCGACTTAGAGCAACTCTTTCAATACATTCCAACTTTGATAAACTCCGGAAAAATTGTGACCTGTTTGAACATAATAGAGGCTCTGTCGGAACGCCAATTGATATCTAGCGAGAATCTCAACAATTTCAGAGATTTGGTACTCTTTAAGTTGGCATTGAATCCGAAAATTAACAACAATTGGAAATACTGCCAATATCTGAAGAGTACACAGTTGAAAACCACGCTGATCATGAACAACATGTCAAAGTGGTCTGCCGAGGGTGCCATGGAGGTCGTGAACTATTTGAGGTTTCTACTGGAAAGGGAGGACACAGACGAAAGTATATTTGATGATTGTACAAGTAAAATGATAAAAATACCTCTTTACGATCAGATAGCAACCATTTTGGGGTTCAATCATTGGTACTGTGTGCACCAAAGATCGACTGATGACCCTGAATGTATTATTGAGGGATTAATGGATAACCAACAGGTAAATACTATTATTTATCCTCGCGCTCCTCATTCTCACATATTTCTGTAGGCAGTGCACTTGCAAGTGCTCTGCACTCCTCTCTGGTGTTGCTTGTCTTTAGAGGCGACGGTGACCATTTACCTTCAAGTGGATTATCAGCAATGAATAGACACGATATTGGGCCTATATTTGGTGTTCTTTCTTTGATTAAAACTACTGCACTACTAGCTATTTTGTTGTACACTGAAAAGACCTTTAAGTCAGTTCTCAGTACAATAAAATTAACGAGGAGATTGCAGTTTTTATTTATGTACTCTTTTAAATTCTAATAGATATGTTTAGTATAATTTTAAAGTTGTGTTTTTTTTTCTTTACAGTTCAAATTGTGTCTCGAATGGGCAGACATTCACGACATGTCAGACAATATAAAAAATTTAATTGTCAAGAACCTATTGAAGCAAATGTTCGAGTACACGGATCAAGCGACGCCGGATCTAGTTAAAAAATTACTGTCAAGGCTGTCCGTGGAACAAGCTAAAGAGTTGATACAAGAGAAAATGACTAAAGTGAGAAATGTCGAGATATTACAAGTTTGTGTGGATTTTATATCTGAAAACTCAATGTACTGGAAAACGTTTGAAAACATCAAAATAGGTTTAATGATAATGCTCGAGCTTAAACCGGGAATGCGTAATTTCTTTTGGGATCTCATCGAAATGCCTCTGCTAATGATTGAGCAATTTTTGATGAACTCTAAACTGGATTTACTCGGTGCAATAATAAATAAAATTTCACCGAGTCTCAATAGAGATACGAGCGGTGATAATTTGTACTATAATATAAAATTGATCGATAGTATAGTTATTTCGAGAAACTCGGTCGACGCGTTGCTCAGATATTACGCAGAGAAGTGTTTAGATATGAATAATACTCGCAGGCCAAGCTCGGGGTCGCTTCGTTTGACCGATGATTCCCTATTGCTGTCTATAGATTCTATAAATATAGAAGCCGCTTCGAAACCTTTCGTAATGCCGACTCAGGTGCCAACCAAAGAGCAATGGGTAGAAGATTACTCCACCGATAGATGCATGTTGTGTAGAACATCGATTTTCTCAATGATAATTCGCAGACATCATTGCCGTCGCTGCGGAAGGCTCGTTTGCCACGTCTGCTCAACGAACAGAATGCAGGTGAAACTAATTTTGTATATTTTAAATAGGCTAGTGTTTATTATTATAATATTATTGTTAGTTAAGATCATTAAAATTAAGTTAATCATGCTATGTACTTTTTTTTTTCATTTTTCAAATTCATATACATAATTGCATTCTCTGCGTGTAAAGTACACACATTAAATAAATAAATATTAATTATGAAAATTTCATAAATATATAAAGATAAAGATTAAATGTTTTAAGACCCAAGAAAAAGGGATGGGAAAGTTACAGGTAAAAGTTAACAGGTTTTTATTTATTTATTTATATATTTATTTACTATCGAACATATAAATTCTACAAAACAATGTCTGTAAACCTTTATTAGGTTTGTCTAGACATTTTAATTCACGCCATGACATTACAACACACCTGCCAACACCGGTTGCGTTGCTTGTGTTATAGGCGATAGCCACCTACGCCTTAACATTAAAGTCCTTTGTACTAGTATAACTTGTTTGGAAAATACAACTCACTCATCTTCGACGTCTCGTCGAGTGATTGACCAGTGAGGCCTCTTTAGCCGAAGGCGCTCGTCACTATAAGGTCTAGTAAAATGCGCGGTTGATACGAGCCCATACATTTTAAGTCGAAGTGCCGGATTTGAATTACTTCAGGTGCCGTCATACCCGAGCGAAGTGAAGTTTCGCGTTTGCGACGATTGCTACACGCAAACGATGAGCAAGAAAGCGAACACCAACAACGACAACATTGCGTTGAGCTGTCAATCCGAGTCAGGGGGCAGCGGAGTCTCCTGCATGGACTGGTGTCTTTCAACAAACGCTGAAAGGAACGAAGCCGTCAGAGCCGAGTTCAGCTATGAGTTCACACCGAACGTCACTCTGTGCCTCTCCATCATGAGGATGCACTCCATCAACTTGGACTATCCGAGGTGTGTACACCACATTTAATGTTAATGTTGAATTAGTTATAACAGCTTAACTCTGCGCACCTAATGACCGTAGCAGTATTTGCTCGCAACATTGAAAATCATCAATACTAATAATAAATATGTAGGGGGTCGGTCATGGAGTAATTTACTTTGTTTTCAGAAATATCGTGTATGTGTGTAGGCTCTATACATGATACTGAAACCAAATTGACGATTTTTAGAATTTTTTTCTGTATGTATTGTTCCTCCATCACTCTTAAACGAATTAACTGATTTTCATGAAATTTGGTAGATAAACATTTAGAAGTACGGGACACGTGATAGGCTACTTTTTATCTTTTTTAACGCGAACATTTATTTATTTTATTACATACTAAGAAAAATTTCATTATTTTTAACGCTTATGTTGGATTAAACTTATAAAAACCTATTAAAAGTAGCAAATATTTTTGTGATTGGGATATTTTTTTAAATTCATTCCTACCAATTTTTCTAAGATAAATAGTTGATAGTAAGATTTAGGAAAATACGAGTCGCTAAAAACATTTTTAATCAGTGTCCATATTCGATGATAAAATTATCGCTTCCACTTTAATAGGAACCGGGAAGCCTTCGTCATAGAACTGTCATAACAAGTCGATATCGTTATTTGCAGATTCCTGCTGGACCGCAGTGATGAAGTGGCCCGAGAGTTGTCGAACGGTGGCGACGCACGCCTTCTGGTGCGCGCGCGACGTTCGCTCTTGCTCGCCGCCGCGGAGCTATACTCGCGGACACATCACGACAACTCGTAAGTCCCTCGCCTCTGTCACCCTATTAGGCATTAACCTTTAATATTATTTATTTATTTTATTCTAAGGAAATTTACAGGTATAATTACATAATAACAGTGGTGAGTAAATATCTTAAACCTAATAAAAAATATTTCCACTTATAGATAGCAAACTACATAATCCAATAATAATAACAACTATAATAAGAGTGTTAAAGTAGGCCATTGAAAAAAAATATCAAAATTATGCTTTTGATTTATTTGCTAGCTACTCTTTTTAGCTTAATAATAAAAAATAGGGACTTTTAGCTCATTTTTTGTAAACTTAAATAATAGAGATATATTGCATCCATAAAGTCGTCGTCCATATCGTTTGTTATCTATTTGAATACTGTGAAGCGAACGTGTCTGCAAAGCATGTCTGGCAAGTAAAACAAACAAGTGTTCAAATGTGTGAGCAAAGTAGCTCAAAGTCTTTGTGCAAACATTTGACTGTATCTGGCGCCGGCTTTAGAAATACACATGCAGTAGGTCACTTGTGTATGTTGTGTATGCAGCGGACTGTCAAAAGTGGCCGAGGCAGGCGCAGCGCACGCGGCTCGATGTTTGGCACACGCCGAAGCATTGGCCACACTCGTCAAGCATCAAGCGCACCATCTCATCGCACACCACAAGGATCATCCCGGTCAGTGTTTGAGCTTACGCCATTTCAACTGTTGCATCCCAAACAATATATAATGTGTATCTCAATGTGTGCCTCGCACGAATTCCAGGTCAACTGGTGCGCACACTTTTAGAAGCGGAGAAGTGGGAGCTAGCTCTAGAGATTGCAACGAAATCTGGGTTGCCTAGAAACAGTGTGTTGGCCGCCTGGGGCAAGGCGTGTCTCAAGGCAGGTTGCTTCAAAAGGGCCCGAGAGAAGTTCGCACACTGCTTCAGGAACTCGATGAACGTGCCCGTGGACGTAGCCGAGGATTACGAGGTCGGCAAGGAGGCTTCGGAGACGGTCATGAGTAGAAGGATGCACGGCCTCAGACATTCGGACAGGGCGAGCTCGACTTCGAGCGTCCAATCTGACGGCAGACCTCGTGTCAATCCGCCGCTGCTGAGCGAAATCGTTGCCATGCTCGAAGACATGAACTATCCTGTGAACCAACAGCTGTTGCAAAAAGCGGAGGCTTTAAGTGTAAGTTTTACACATACTAATATACACTTCACGATGATCTTCTGTAAGGGTGGAGTGCCGCTAGAGAGAGGGCCTGCTCAAATGACTGCTAAACGTATAGTGCTCTGCCACTATTAAATTAATGTAATATATAAAACATTAATCTATACTAATATTATAAAGAGGAAAGATTTGAT
This sequence comes from Synanthedon vespiformis, assembly GCA_918317495.1. Lineage (NCBI taxonomy): Eukaryota > Metazoa > Arthropoda > Insecta > Lepidoptera > Sesiidae > Synanthedon > Synanthedon vespiformis. Next base: position 5,441,872 of record OU906962.1, read on the forward strand.
TGTTTGTTTGAATAGAATAGGCTCCGAAACTACTGGACCGATTTGAAAAATTATTTTACCATTAGAAGCCTACATTATCTCTGATGAACATAGAATACTTTTTACCGCGGGAAAATGCTTCCTACGGGAAATCTAAAATAAAAGTAAATACTAGCGGCTTGGCCCTGGGATATCCAAATAAGGTGAAACCTTGCAGAGATATATTATTTCGATGGGTGAAACGACTAACATGACAACTGCTTGGTGATATTCCACGGTAGATGACGTTTTATACTTTTCAACGCGGACGAAGTCGAGAGCACCAGCTCGTTATGAATAAACTCAAAAATTACTTGAAAATTCTTTCACCTATAGAAATTATAGGTTCTCTACTATGCTACATTATCACCGAGTAATTAATTAGGCTATATTTTATAAAAAGTTACGCGGGCGAAGTCGCGTGCAAACAGCGAGTTATATTATAAAACCGGCACTAGAGCTTACTTGTACAACGTGCTTTTCGAAAACAAAATCTGTTTGGATCTCTTTGAGTTATTTTACTATTATATGGACGAAATTTAATAAAAACTGACATCTCTTACAGTCAACAAACGAGAAATTGACGACAATGAACGTTGGCAAAAAGAAAATTAGCGTAGTGGAACCAGCTCTCAACATAATGCACACGCTCGCAACCGTCAAGAAGATCAAGACAGGAGATTATAGTGATTTCCAAACTGGCGTCATTCAGCCTAAAAAGTCTCTAGCCCACGGTCTAAGTCTAGGTCTCCTAAGAAACAACAATAACCATAACGAACCAAAACCGGACGTCCACAAGGGACTCGATCCGTTCTTCTACAAGGAGTGTGTGTACTATTTGAGCAACTACGGATCTCACGTGGCGAATATATCGTTCTACATGAAACACAGTAACATAGCAGAAGTGCTTATATACTGTCAAGATAATGCTGTGGATAAGGAAACTTTCACAGAGTCCGTGTATATGGAGTGCCTGCGGAAGGACCGCGTCAACGAGCTGCTAAAATCTATGACAGATATGGATAGCACACTGGAGAGTTGGGCGGTGAGTTTTTATTTTATTGAAAAAATCGTATATATAACTATGAACATTTTGTGATTGACATTGTTAAATATTAACTAAGTTGAGAAAACAATTTTCTCTTAACATATATTCAACACAGGAAGGTTTTTATATAAGAGCCGGGAGCGAGTCGCTAGTTACAAAATGTATTTGGTGCGAATTGTTAGTGAGTTGTTAAAATGTGCGCAGGATTACATAACGCACATTTGCCGCACGCTGGAGATGAGCAAGCGGCTGGAGGCGTTGTACACGGTGCAGTGCGGCAGCGGGCAGTGGGCGCGAGCGGCCGCCACGTGCGCGCTGCAGTACGCACGCCCCGCCCCCCGACACGCCGTATTCGCCGCCCTGCACCGCCGCCACCGCTACCTCGCCGCCGCGCTCGACCACCTCTCGCACGCACAGCCCCTCGCCAACAGTGAGTCACTTACTTTCATCCTAATCAACATCGTGACCCCCACGTGCGCGCTGCAGTACGCGCGCCTCGCCCCCCGACACGCCGCCACCGCTACCCCGTCTCCGCCTTCGACCAACTCGCACGCACAGCCTCTCGATATACTTTTATACATGCTACCATTTTCTCTCGTTGATTTCTGATGAATAATATATAAATGTTGCATGACTGATTTGAACTTTTATATTTATAGCCGTAACACACGCACGGATTTGGTTCGACCGGACCGCGGACTAGGTGAGCGTACCAAATCCGACCGTCTGTAGAGCAGTCCGGCGGACATAATTATTAATAATCGAGTCCGCGGCGGTCCGCTTGTTCACACCGGATTTGGTTCGCTCCGTACGAAATCCGAACGTGTGGAGGCTTGTCCGGAGGTTCTAGTCCGGGAGCCAGCGACACTACTTTTTGTTAGCAGGAGTTTGTTCGCCAATAGAGGTGGCAGGAAGTATTTTTTTTTCATAATAGAATAAACAATATGTAAGTTTCAGCTTTGCGCATTTTTGATAATCACTCGCTTATTTCATTTGTTTCATTTTTGACATTTAAACATAATTGACATATTATGTTAAATGTTGTTGTTGCCACTTGTTGTCCCGCGATTGAAGTGACAGGAGTTTATTTTGTTGATAGGCTATATTATCACGACAAATAAAATAAAAACACGCGAACACATGTTCAAAAGGATAACTGTGCAACTAATTTGAAATATCACCCCAAGCTGTGAGTGCGGTGATATTCTACTATGCCACTTTTATTAAAGCAATCCTATCTAAGTATCTAGTGTATTGTATCCTTTATCAAAGCATAAAAGTATAAAATTATTAACAAAATTCTCCTTATTTCGATTCCAAAATCTTTGCAATCTTTCATTTTCTTTGTGTTATGTTAATATTTGCGATTTTCAGGAACGAACGATCCCAAGTCGCTGCACTTCCACCTGGACAAGGCGACCATAGACAACCTAATAACAACGATCACTCGACAAATGGAGCTGTGCAAGTATCTGGCGACGTGCGAAGCGAGCGGACGTCTCACGGAGCAAATGGTGGAACAAGTGATCACCATCCCTGGTCAGCAGAGTCTCTCGCCGGAGACTAAGGAGTTGAGGCCTTTGACTCTGTTCGGATCGACCACGGACAAGATACGACTGGTGGCCATAGTGTTGGCCGCTGGACAGACTGTCGAGGAGGGATTCGAACTGGCTTTCAAGTAAGTTAAAACTTTACGTTTGAAAACCTACCATGTGACCTTTGCGTAAAAAACCAACCTAATATTATGTAATCGGAAGGACCAGAACTTGCGTTTACTGTGACTAATAAATAATTGTCTAGCTCTGTGGACATGTGGATATTTTTAAGATATTTTTTGCAATAACAGGATCATAAAAGAACACAAACTGGATTCGATGAATATTTACACGCACGTGGCGCGGTATTTGGTGCAAGCGGACCGATTCATGGAGGTGAAAACTCTGGCCAAGTGTATACGGGAGTCGAAGGAAACTGCCGCTAGGTGAGTAAATTTTACACCAATATCACTATTTATTGTCTTGTGCCAGCAGAAGCCATTCTCCTATCTCTCAATCTTTTCCTAATGAAGGTGGATTTATCACTCCGTGATCTGATCTTTTGTCGGAAAATACAAAGTCGATAACAATTGGTATAATATAAACAGACGGGCAATCTCTGTTCGCATCTCGTACTATTAGGCTGCGGCCATACTGATATAAATATGGCCTGCGACGCGACGTCAATTTCGTTAAAAAGTAACTCGTATAGTTGTTGCATTTGTCATTAGCCACTTGAGTGGCCACGACCTTAATGTGAAAGAGCGCGATATGTACGTGCGAAGAGTTGCAACTGCCCTGTGCAGCCACCACTGACCTGAAATATATACCACTGGACAGGCTGCTGTCAAATTATTTTTTATGCCTATTTGAAAAACGCCATTTTGGCGCTGTACCCTGTGGAACTAAAATTAGTCATGCAATAAATAATTAAAATTGCCCACGGAACATTTACAGAATACAGATTTCCTCATGTTTCAAAAGACATCCCCTAAGACTCTCTAAGACATCAAAAAATAGATACATATATATCTATGAAATTAAAATACGCAAACGTCAAAATTAATTGACGGTACTTTCGAGGGCGGCGTTTCAAAATGGACAGCCTGTCCAGTGGCTATATATTACAGGTCAGTGGCGGCGACACATAAGGCGTTTAAGTGAAAGTAGTAAACGGTTGTACTGTTGTTGGGCAGCCTGATGAGCGACCAGGTACTGGAGGCGGGCGCGTGCGCGGTGGTGGCGCGGTGCGAGGCGCGCGGGCAGCTGCACGACGAGCAGTGCGAGGTGCTCGTGGCGGACGTGCGCAGCGTGTCGGTGCGCGTCTCGTGCTACCTGGCCAGCCGCAACGTGCACGACGCGTACATATTGGCCGCCACCCACAACCGCGCCAACGACCTGCGCCGCGTGCTGCACGCCGCCGAGCGCCTCGCCAACGAACAGGTGCGCAGCGCTTGCCTCAAGCGCCTGGCGCACGCCTCGCCTCGCTAGTGAAGTAGTGACGGCGTCTCGTGTCTTATTTCTTACCTATCGAGTGGTCGAAGTCATCAAAATGCCAAAGCGCCACATAAAAAAGTACGCCTATAACGGAATCGTGGCGCAGCGGAGTCCTGTCTTCGCCTCTCAAGGGTAAAAAGTAGTAAAGATCAAGTTCAACTATTAATTTTAACCACTGTGTTGAACTTATAGTATTGTTACTATATAAACACTATCCCTCGATTTTGTTTATCATCACTTTTCTGATTTGCCATTGCCACTATCCCACTATGGATGCAAATTTAAAGACGTATTAACATAAAAAATGTAAAACTTTAAATCGCACGACTGGTAGCTACAAAAATTCTTGCGCAACATGTCTACTAGTGTGAACTAGGCTTAAGAGATGCGCTAGTGCTGCGAGCGACCTAACTAGTGGTAGTAATATGACTATCGCGGTCTGTAAATTGTAACCACCTTAACCCCGCCACCACACTCTCGCGAAGTTCCTCGACGAAGTATTCGGGAAAGTTGACCGAAGTATGAAATATGACTTTAAACACTCGTTCGAAGTAAGGCGAGGTGCCCGTCCACACTCACGTATTCGCCTCGCCTCGCTCAACTTCGCCAGAGTGTGGTGCTGGTGTAAGGTTTACAATGGCAGGCACACGTCAACTATGATGTGACAAGATCTACATTACCCCGACTGTACTCAGTTCGCGCGCGTACAATACGTGATAGTAATAATTGGTCCAACTATCACATGATTTGTTCAAGTTTTTGACTTTATATTGTAATGTAAAAAACAACTCCAGAGTGATCAAATTGTTATTGCTTATATGTATTATTAACTATGTTCTGCATTTTTGTTGAGTTCGTTTTATGAGTGGTACCTAACTCTTGTAATGAGACTTTAATGAAGGCTACATTTTTTTTAAAAATATACATAAAGTGTATGCAATGGAAAATATATATTTAAATAATAATGTTATCGTATTAAATATTTTAACTTTTAATTGTTACAGAACTGATTTTGTAATAATGAGTATTCATTATTAAAAAGTAGACACCAGTATTAAAAAGTGTTCTAAATTATGTTAATTGGTTTTTTAGTCAAGAATAATTTAATAAATATATTTTATTTTTCTTTTATGAATTTTCAAATATGTGCGTAAATTTTTATTATGAACTCTATAAAGAAAATATCTCGGCAAATTCTTGCTCGAGATTCTATTATAATTTTAATTATTATACAAGTTTTGTATGCAGTTAGACAGGACAGATATAGTTTATAAATAACAATTTAAAAGTAACAAAAACACTCGAGACCTTACTTCAAATAACAAAGCAAGTCAATCAAAATTATAAACAAAAAATATCTATATCAGGCGCTACAGGTGATTTTGATACATTTTAATAAAAAAAAACCTATCCACTTTCATCATTAGAATCACTATCTGAAGATATTAATTTTAATTTAACTAAAATAAACTCACGAAATTATGATGTGATGATATTGAGATTCGTTTAATTTATTTTCTTCTGATTAAACTCAATATTTTGTACTGATACATTATAAATGGTAAGCAGTATCAAAACCGTTCCAACAATCTCCACAAATTTTATGACCCAACCTTTTATTTAGTTTATAGGATCCATTGAAGTGTTTTTCTTACTTTTAAAATGTTGCTAACTGTACTACTTTGGCATTTAATACTATCAAAGACGGTCTATTTCTATATTCTATCTCTGTGTTGGATTTCTTGACATAGTATCTATATTTAACTCATATCAAAATTTAGCTGATAAAATATAGAAAATGACCCAAAAAACTGTTTATGGATTTAGATTTAATTTTATAAGAATCATTTTTAGATTTGTAACTCATGTATTATAATTATTTTATTAAGAAATGAACTATTTTAAAGCCTCTTGGTCTCATATTGTGATATGTATAGAGAATGAAATAATAAAGTTTATATGCAAAGATTATTTTGAAATGTTTTATTATTTCCTGATACAACCAAATCTCCCACCAAAAAAAATTATAAATATTTGATTAGATAACAATAAATGGACAAATTTAGGTACCTTACAGTTCTCCAACGCATACATTGAGATACAAAGTGACTTTTTCTTCGAGTTTGTTTTTTAGAAATCTCACAAGGACCTAACATTTTGTTCCATGATAAATATACTATTATGTTAATTCAGGTAATTAATACATTAATGAAAACCACATTCAATCCGGTAAAGCCATATCTGTACACAAACACTTAATGAGACAGTGGCCTCATTAAACTAAAACAATCCAGTGAAAATGCATACATTTTATTTAGAATATTAACTTATTTGTATAAAAATTAGGTTTTGATAGACAGTCAACAAATGTGTGTGTTTAAATATCACTAGTAGCAGTTAACAAAACCAACTCATCACATCTCACCGGGAGAGAAGAGCACAGTTCAATGGACTTTGTCCCGCTTGCTAGGACCACACGATGCACACTTCAAGTTTTAAATAAACAATCTGTGTACACAATAATTTGTTTCTTGACACATTTCTACTGAGTTGCCACTGCCTTCTTTTTCGGTTTTTTGAGACGTTTTAACCCGTTTACACTTGTTTTAAGGAGATTTGAGTATGCATTACTAAACCTCTCCACTTCTTGCTGCTCTATTACAGTTGATATTTTGCTACTTCTTGATTGTGCTCTTATTAAACATTTGTATTGTGGATCTTTAATGAGTTTGGAGCCGTCACGTGGCATTGGTTTCGTGCGACCATCATCTGGAATAAAATAAAAGTAAGTATTTTAGGAGTACACTGCGTTTAGCAGTTATTTGAGCAAGCAACAGTAACCACCTCTTACAAAATATTGCAGTGAAAGATTAATCCTACTATTGCCGTCAGAGCAATTGCAGCATCTGTGACGTTGCTCATGTAATAGGCAATAGTAGCCACATACCATCAAGTGGACTGTCAGCCTGTCTATCAACCTTAAATATATAAAAACACTGAAAAACTATGTAACTATATCTACTCACATCTTTTCATTGTCATTGTGACGGATCCTGATACACGTGCTTTTTGAAACATTTTTGTGAGCTCGGCCAAAAACTGAAATGGTTAAAATGATTATAATTAAGTCAGCAATAATAAATTGGAAATTTGTCTACTATGGGATGCATTTAATTATAGTGTTTCTTACCTCTTCGTTACTGAGCAGGACCATATTTAGATTAATAGTCTTGATACTTTTGAAATTCTATTTATTTTTAATACATACATACGTACATTTTTATAAAATTTCATTAATTACAAGCAGCACAGCAGCTTTTTAAGCCCCATGGAACAAGAAGTTACACGTTGACATGACAAATGACAATTAAATATTGATAAATTGACATTTAAATGACAATAAACAACAAAAGAGAAATGTCAAAATACTTTGATTCGGTTTTGACGTTACAAATTTATAATTCAAGGAGAATAGAGGTAAAGGAGCGCAAGCTCCGTGTATTAAAAGTGTCCGTTGAAAGACGACGAACTGATGGCGCTGGTTGCAGCTAGTGATAGTAAACAATTCAACTCAGCGCGCACTTCACTCCGTTTCATTTCATACTCTCAAACTCTCTAGATCACTGCCCTAGACACACCAGCGCCATCTCAATTCGACGATTTTAGTTGCCACTTTTTTAGTTTAACACCCATATAAGATTGTTCTCCTTATCTCTACGCTCCTTATTATAATTGATAAATGAAGCTTGGTTATGTGATCTATGCTCTATTTCTAGAAATATACCCGGCGTTTTCATTTATTATATTTATTTTAGACGTTGTATTATAATTGGATTTTAAGTTATGTAATGTTCCTTGCCTTTCATCGTCATTGGCAATTTGGCATGTCATTGGATCTCTTTTGGCGACTGACATTAGAACCATATAGAACTAAGTTGAGCTCAGTGTAGCCATTTCAAAAATTTACCGCCATGATAATAAACGCAGGCGCAGTAGGTACACAACGGTAATTATTTGTTGTTTTGTTTATGGCGACAGCGTCTTCAGTGAAATTATGTCTCAGATTCAAAGCGGTAAGGTCTAAAAAATATTCCAATGTACTTTATACTTATACATTAGGGTTTTTTTTATTTAGGTATTTATAAAAAGTATTGATTTTTATGTAAACATAAAAATATTTGATTTTCGTTGAAATAATTGTTTTTTTATCAAATTTATCTTAAGTATAAAGAAACTCGCAAAACGGTTAAACTCTATCAAACTCCGAAGTTGCTCCGAAGGCCCAAATTCTTAACAAAAAATGAAGCCTCGTTCTGAGAATTTTAGATAACTTCTAGCTTTATGATTTGTTACTCTACCCTGTTAACCCCTTACTGCATGAATTATGAATATGATGGACAAAAATTTTTTTTGGTAAAAATGTGTTTAGTTATCATTATTAAGTCAAAATAAAAGAAAAGAAAAAAATTATTATTATTATTTGAGAAATTATGTGGCAGAGCCATATATGGCCTCGTATTCATTCGAGTAAAAACTTATGAGGACATATATGGCTTCGTATGCATTGCTATTACATTTAGTGGAAATGTTTGAAATTGCGTTTATCATTATAAAATGAGAATACTTCGAATTTTTTTGTGTAGCTACGTAGCTTTGAGCAGTTTTGACATATAGTTGACGTTGATTTTTGTACGATTTGCATGATCGTAATCTAGAAAAGGCCTAATTTTGAAAATCCTGTCATATCGGCCATTCGGCACCGACGGAAATCTGCTTGAAATTATCATTATTATTGAAGTGTAGAAAACTTTTTATACCTTCAAATGTATTGCACGTCATGACTTCATACACCTGAACCTGACCGAGGAATTTACACCAATACAACATCGTTGCAGGCAACTTCATACATGACCTAAATATTACAATTCCGAAAAAATATCTTTTTTTATTTGAAATACCTGCGGCTTGTTGATGTCGTCTTGGACAGATTTTAAACATGATTGCTTAACTGTGGAAGCAATTATATCACCTGAGAATAAAAACATGAAAAAATTTTTTACGGGAACGCATACCAAGCCATATATGGCGTTTGCAAAAAAACTAATCAAAAATCAAAGAAAAGCAAAATAATATAAAAAAATAAGTTACTATTATTTTAGTTGATTATTCAAAGAGTAAATAATTATTTTTATGGAAGATCTCACTCATTTTATTACTATTGTTTTTCATTGTTGTAAATTCCCTTTAGCAAGTTGCAATTATTTAGCGGGCCGCGTCATATATAATCTCAAATATTTTTTAAACAGATAAGTTACCATAAGCAAAAAAAACACATTTCTTTTCACATTTAAACACTTAATATGATATAATTTATTTTATTTTAATTTAATGTTTAGTTGAGCCATAAAAAAATAATAAACTCTCGAAGCCATAAATGGCTTCGTATGCGGTAAGGGGTTAAGTATATATCTCTCTAATAATAAATTTAAAATAGTTTTGAAAAATCGTAACTGTCTTAAATTTCCCCTAACAATGAATAATATCCACTTATGATAGGTATGAAGAAAATTGTATAGGTTTTGACATCGAATTATATGTTACATATAACATAATTCGACATATAATTCGATGGGTTTTGAAAATAAATTATTATTAATCTACAATCTGTGGTTACATCAACTTTGTCTCGTATAGTGATGTGCCGGATATCCGTATCCGTATCCACGGATAGGTATCCGAGGGAGAGATCTATCCGTTACTTTTGGCGGATTTTTTACCTTATTAATTTTTAATTCACAGCTGCAATTCTACATATAGGTTTTAGGTAGTCATGAAAAACTATTAAATTCCATTCAGATTATTTTTTATTTCTTAAAATCAAACATTTGGCACCTTTATAATGCAAGGGTCAAGTGGCGGGCGTCAGCGTCCGATTTGAGTAAGAAAGTTCAAGATCCGTATCCGTATCCGCGGATCTACATTTTTAACGATCCGGAAAATCACTACTAGTATGTATGTAATGTAATATAATAGTAATGTAATGTAATGTAATAGTAGGTAATGTAATATAATTATTGAAACATTTTATTAATATTTAAATTGGCAAACTGCGACATAATATAATTGCATTAATATACCACCTAAGTACCTTGAGTAGGTACTCTGCATGTTAAATATTTTATTAGCATCCAAAAATAAAACATACACATTCTTGTGTAAACAAAACTTACCGATAAGCATGACCTCTAGTATCATCTTTCAGTATTTTTATCAATATGAAGTTTGTAATATAATACCCTACTTACTTGAACATTATATTTTTAACATGTTAATTCAAATAATGATAAGTTATTTACTTAGGGACTAATATTTTGATTTACTTCCTACAGTCTCTGTAGCACTATAATAGTACTGTATGCTGCGATGATGATGAGAACGGAATTTCTGGAGTATTCAATTTTAAGATTACCTAAGAAAATAAGATTTTTGACATTCTCCAGAAACCTACTTGTGCAATGAATGATTTACGAACAAAAATAGTGGTGTGAAGGGTGGCGTGACGGAAAAACACGCGTCCCGTGACGTGAGTTAAGGTGATACAAGTCAGCTTTTCTCCATAGCTCCATACAAACGTAGAATTAGTTATTCAAGAGTTAACTTTACACGAAATAGATATATGCAGTAGTTTTGTAAAAAAAGAGTATAATATGCCCACGGGTCTATTTATGATTGAATCATTATGCATCTCAGTCGAGTGCTCTTCCCGCGCATTGTGCTGTGTGAGACTGAATGAATTTTAGCTACACGCACCGATGAGTTTGAGCCGCCGACTTGTGTCATCCCTTTTAGAAAGAAGTCATCAAGTCAGAACAACATAATTTCGAATTCCGTAGATTCATTTGTGGTACCTATCCCAAATAAATGAAAATGTGTTTTTTATTATGAATTTTATAAAATATAAATAGGCATAGGTCTTCATTGATTAACACATACCTAAGTCGCTCACACGTGCACTGCATCTAGTAATAACTAATGTTAATGTTGATATAGATAGATTTATACAAGATAAATTATTGAAGAAATAATTACATTAAAAATATAACAATGGTATTCGTGCATAATACAATTTCTTTTCTTGAAAAAATTTAAAGTAGTTTTATCTGCGGCCCTCCAATCCATTTAGTAGTTCGAATTGGCCCGGGGTCGTATCCTGTTTGGACAGCCCTGACCTATTTTTAGATTTAATTCATGTTACGACATACCTAACTATGAATAAATACGAATAATATTATGTTATTAATTGTTATAATATTAATGTAAGTATGGTATCTGTTCTGAATTTTCAGGGCCATATTTACAAGCTGTGACAGCAGCCGTGGGCGTCCTCGGTGGTGCATACATCGCCTATCAGATTTACCAGAAGACGAGATTGCCTAAAGAATGGAAATATGTCGGAAATCTCAAGAACATTTCCATGTACCCTATAAAATCATGTGCACCTGTTTCAGTAGAGAAGGTTGAATTAACATCTATCGGTTTAAAAAAGGGTTGGCTACGAGACAGGTAATTTTTTTTTTGTTTAAATTTAAAACATTAATTACATTTGACTCGACGTAATGCCCTAAAAGCAGGCTATCAGCAGCAGCAGTACCATTGGACTGTACTATCAATAGTACTAGTGATACTACCCTGGTATCGCTAGTACCTACCTTTAAAAAGAAGCTAGTTAAAATATCCATACTTTACTTGCTGAACAACAAATGACATTGGTCCTTCGAGCCGGATGGAGCGTTCGATTACGTTTATTATATTCTTCTGCCAACTATCTTTTTGTCATTATTTTCAGAGTTCTAATGATTGTGGACAAGGCAAATAACTTTATTTCCGCAAGAGTATACCCGGAACTGCTCTTAGTGGATTGCTCAATTAAAAGTTGCGTTCTTAGCATTAAACACAACGACATGGAACCTCTTCACGTTAACCTAGCAGAGGTACTGTAACCAAAATTAATGTGAATCTATCATCTGCGAAGAGCATCATAATATAATTGGATTGTATTGAATTTTAGGTGGTCTCTCAGGAGACAACCAAACAGGCGACAGTCTGGAGTTGTCCAGTTCCTGTTTATGATTGCGGCGAGGAAGCAAGTGAATGGTTTAACAAGTAAATCAATTTCCTTAGGGCCGGCAATGACTGACAGTACGCCACATCAAGATTTTTTCCTAACCGCAATATTTTCAACATTTTTTTGTCAATTTTTGCAATGATTTTGGCACTCACAAATCTTTTCACGCAATCCAACAAAATTTTATGATTTACTTATAACTAGCTGCTGCCTACTTATAATTATATACTAAAACCTTCCTCGAGAATCACTCTATCCATTGGTGAAAACAGCATGAAAATCGGTGCAGTAGTTTTTGAGTTTATCGCGATTAGACAGACAGACAGACAGACGCGGCGGAGAGTTTCTTGTTATATAGAGGTTACTTTATTAGGATTCAATTATATCGAGTGAAGTATTATAATATCAGTCGTGCAACGAAAGTTATCTATTTTTTTCACATCTACAAATATTAGCGTTTCTTATATAGGAAAACATGATCTTGTTTGACGAATTTTGGAGTGAGCCGCCTTATGGAGTTTGAGTGCTAAGATCATTGCAATAAGGTTAAAAATAATGTGTTCAGAAAAAAATCCTTCGCTATGACGTGCGAAGATAATACGGTCAGTCAGCGTCTGGCAACATATTATTTAATCCATGCAAATGTGTATTCAACCATATTCTCATTTTGCAGGCTTCTAAATCGTAAAGATAATAATTTCCGTTTGGTGTACTACGCATCTTACAGTGGACGCGAGTTGAGAGAACACAGCAAAGCGTTTAATTACAAAAAAGACGACACGGTAATACTAAATTAAAATTTAAAATAGCTTTAGCCCGTCACTTTATCCATAGAAAGCTACATTATGTGCGGGTAACATAACCTGTCCTTACTAATATTATAAATGTGAAAGTGAGTTTGTTTGTTTGTTACGCTTTCACGCAAAGACCACTGAACCGATCACCATGAATTTTTGCATACACGTTAACTGGAACACCAGAAAGAATATAGGGTACCTAACCTTATATGAATAAGAAAAAAGCCATACCTTTCATCTAAGAAAAAAGTACTGTTCCCGAGGGATTATCTAAAATATAAACCTGTAACTAAAGCCTGGCCAAGGCGTCAAGCGTTATAATTGCTTTTATATTTTTAATTTATCATCGCGTACGAAGTCGCAGGCACCAGCTAATATTTTATAAAGTTACACGGACGAAGTCGCGTCCTCTTTATGATATTACTAGCTGGCGCTCGCGACTTCGTCCGCCTTGAAAAAGAACAAAGTAGCCTATCCTGTGTCCTGTACGTCTAAATGTTTATCTACCAAGTTTAATATAAAAATCAGTTAATTCGTTTAACTTTTTCACCATCTGTCAAGCAGTCTAACTGTAATTTAAAGTCACCGGTAACCGGTGTTAATGGAGCTGATATACCTTTGTTAGTACGGTAAAAGTTCTAAACATTAAAAATAAAATAATAATTAAATTCGCCTATCGAATGATGCAGTAAACCGAGTGCATAATTCAATAAAACATAAAATTATTTCTAAAAGTAACTAATCAATACTTTTCTTGTAGTTGGTGAAAGAGGCCCTGAGAGTTATGGAGAAACATGCATACATGCAATGCCTACACTTACAGATTTATTATTATTATTGATTGATATAGTTTTACCGGGCGTTTTATTTTTATATTTTAACTTAAAAAATAATAATAGTATGGTCATCCATATCGTAAAAAAATGTTAAAATCTCATTTACAGGGTGCTTTGCCGGACGAAACTGCGTTCAATTTGGTAAACGAATCGTCTGTAGACGATTTAAACAAACGTCTCAAGAATACAAAAGTAACTCCGCGCAACTTCAGGCCAAATTTCGTCGTGACAGGTCCAGAACCTTACGCGGAGGATAATTGGAAATTCGTTAAAATTGGTGACATGGTATTTGAAGTCATCAAACCTTGTCTCAGGTACCTAATTTAAGTGGTTTTTCATCTTCATATTCCATTCACGTTTGAATGTCTCATTCAGACGGACACAAAGTAATATTTTTTTTTTAATATTGGCCTTAATTAAATAAAATGTCGTACTCTTTCTTAAGGTGTGTACTGACCACGATCGATCCTGAAACCGGTGTACGCAATCCGGAGCATGAACCAGTGGAAACTCTCAAGACGTAAGCAATTTACATATATATTATATAACTCATTTTTGACTATATTTTTCTTTTTCATTTCTTTAAAATAAATAAAGGCATGCTAAGGTGGGATGCATGTGTGAATTTAAGGTTGTTTACACGTGGGCTACAGTCTAAAAATCCATGGAGAATGCATGGAGATAAAAACAATGTAAACAAATCTGACCCATAGTGAGTTTTACAACATAAATCTGTATTTTTCTCTCGCACGTAAAAATATCAGAAACGGCCTACCTTGCATAAAAGCATTCTTTTTATGAATTCTTGCGCTGCTAGGTAAAATATGTTTAAAAAAATGTTGCGATCCCCTGAAAATTTGTTACTTCTTTTCTTTGTCTTCATAGCTTTGTTTTAGTTAATTTAATAATTAAATGTTAGGAATCATTTAAGTTTTTCTGGTACTTATGTAGTGAATTGATTTGGTTGACTATTTTTAGCTTTACCAGAGGCTATTAATTTAAGAGCTCACAGACTACATTCGCCACAATAACTTTTTTAGTTGGCCTATCGCCCACTAGGCCAGGCTGCGCTAGCCGAAATATTTGCGCAGCCAACTATAGCAGCCAAAGCGACGGCCAGTTGTCACCCAAACGTCAAGCTATGTGAGAAAGTTTTGGAACATACATCTGCTTGCTACGACAAGTGAGCGGAGACTGACGGAAGCCAGTGCAGCCACATACATTCGCCTATTCGCTTAACTACTAGCTCTGGCTCCGTGCAGCCAACGGGCTGCCGTGCAATCAGGCGCGTTTTAATGGCTGCCGCGCTCACAGACGCGTTCTAATGGCTGCCGCGCAATCAGGCGCGTTCTAATGGCTGCCGCGCAATCAGACGCGTTCTAATGGCTGCCGCGCAATCAGGCGCGTTCTAATGGCTGCCGCGCAATCAGACGCGTTCTAATGGCTGCCGCGCAATCAGACGCTTTCTAAAGGCTGCCGTGCAATCAGGCGCGTTCCAATGGCTGCCGCACAGGCGGGGGTTTGTGGCTTCAAGGTGCGCGGGCTCCCATACACAGTCATGTTTAATTGGCTGCCACAGCCGGGCTGCCTAATCTATTGTATTGTATTGTTCTAATTCCTCAAAACGTCTTCACAGATACCGAACAATAAAGGACCCAAAACTACGTAGACTCATAGGCGAGCATCCACAGATGGGATTGCAGATGGCGCTTCGCTCAAAGCCTTCGCCAGGAAGATTATTGGCGCTTCATGACTCCGTCTATGTTGCTTGAAACATTTTCAAAAATTTTACTTTCTATTTTTCAAATTGGAATGTCCGTTTTAAGTTTGGAAGTAAAGCTCAAATATTAAATACTTCCAAATGTTTTGTAAACCTAAGTTTAGATTTATTGTTACAATTAGAGTAATGCTAATTAGAAGTTGGTGGTTTTGGTTTATTATGTTGTTTTTTTTTTTTAATGATCGTTTGTTAATTTATATTCAGGTTATATACAGTTTATATGTATTTTAATATTATGATATTAAATATGTTTTTATTAAAAAAATAATTATGATAAAATTAAATGCGTATAATTTGTGCCGCAATACTTTTAGAGATGTCTTCTCCGCCGGCGAGTAAAATTCTCGCGAAAGTACCGCCTCCAGTGCCTTTCGTCAAATACTCTGGATTCACAACGACTGTGCCGTTCACTTCCTGGAAGTTAAAAAAATGTCTCACATATAAATAAATATCTTCTACACCGCACCATCTAGTTCCAAAGTAAGCAACTAATGCTTATTATGGTAATGGATACCAAACAGTTGATATACTACTTTTTTGTAGATATTAATACATATACATATTATAAATACAAAACACCCTGTTTTATATTTTAGACAATCCCTCGGGGACCTAAGATTTATCCAGTATAAAAAGTATCATGTATGTTAATCCAGGTAATGGGCTATATGTGTGTCAAATTTCATTCAAATCCGTGTAGCCGTTTTCGCGTGAATGTGTAACAAATACATCCATTATTCACAAAAATTTCTCAGGTAATCAAGAATGAAGAGATCTGTAGACGAGCGTATACTAAGTTGAAATGGCAGTGGACGAGATGTAGAAATAAACTTACCTTAACGAAGTACCTAAACCTAGAGGGCAACACGAGTATGTGCGGCGTGCGGGGAAGCTGCGCGTACGCAGCCCAAAGAGCCGCATCGATGGGAGGCGCAGAGACCCCCGACCCGCTACTCCCCTCAGTCGCGGGCCAATACGACTGCTGCGACAACACGTGCGACGACAGACGCGACAATTTGTCGCCTCCAACGCCCCTACACACACACACACACACATTACCAATAATTTCATATTTGAAATCACATGTAGCTACGGTCTAATATAAATCATCCCTTATCCTTACTAATTATAAAACAAAGTCCTCTGAAGCGTGTTTGTCTGTCTGTATGTTCACGATAAACTGAAAAACTACTGCACCGATTTTTATGCTGTTTTAGTATTTAATTTAAAAATTTACAAAGTCCGCGTAGAAAAGTATAAAACGCCATTTGGATAGATGGCGCTATCTCCCGGGCCAAGCCGCTAGTATTATTTTTATTTTAGATTTCCCGTAGGAATGAAGCATTTTCCCGCGGTAAAAAGTATCCTATATTCATCACAAATAATGTCGGCTTCTAGTGGTAAAAGAATTTTTCAAATCGGTCCAGTAGTTTCGGAGCCTATTCTATACAAACAAACAAACAAATCTTTCCTCTTTATAATAGTAGCAAGTATAGATATGAAGTTACATATTTGAAATCACATTTAGTTCCGTTATTTGTCCTTACATATTATAAAACAAAGTCCTCTGAAGCGTGTTTATCTGTCTGTATGTTCGTGATAAACTCAAAAACTACTGCACCGATTTTCCTGCTGTTTTCACCATTGGATAGAGTGGTTCTCGAGGAAGGTTTTAGTATATTATAATTTACAAAGTTACGCGGGCGAAGTCGCGGGCAGCAGCTAGTTTATATTATATTATAATAAATTTTAAAAATTCGTTGTACATATTCTGCGATCAATTGTTATAAATTTTTTGTTGGATGTTCACGAGTTTAAACGATTAATTTTTACCGTAAGATATACCAGAATAGTATTCTTTACATACATAAATAAGCCCTGAGAAAATTTTTAACTATAAATTTGACGACAATTAATTTATAAACATTATTTATAAGTTGTCACACAATACGACTCGGCGGTATTATAAGAGTTTAACATTACGTCTCTTCATAGCCTCACAGTACATACAGTTTTATTCCCTTAACGTTTGTATCTATTTTACCTACTATTAATTAGGTATTTAACTGAAATACTTACAAAGATATCTCCTCTTGGCTTATTTGCATCAGGACATCGACACTAGTGATACCCAGGATTACGCCATTGATGTTTAGCGTGCACGGATCAGGTAAAAATTGAATGTTGGGATGTTTTTTCCTACTCGTATACGCCAGCGTCGGATATACGTTTATGTGAAATGCGTCCTTGTAATTAGATATTATGTAAATCTTTGTACCTGGACTGTAATAATAAATAAATTGAAAAATTTATTTATGAACAACTGAATTAAGTAAACGGTGGAAGAAGATATACATAATGCAATATAAAACCTATGCAAAGTCCTTCCAATCTACAGTAAAGTAAAGCAAAAGTAAACATTTTGTTATAACTGGTTCGGTTTAAAGAATTTTATTCCCATAAAATCTAAATTTTAACAAAAAAAAAACCGACTTCAAACCGTTTTCTCATGGATGCCATTGTCAGAATTGGACCAAATTGAAATGGGACCACACGGGAAGCATTAGCTTTCAAATAAAAAAGAATCATCCAAATCGTTTCACTCAGTCGAAAATTCTGAGCTAACAAACATTAAAAAAATACAGTCGAACTGAAGAACAAATTCAGTTAAACTATAAGAACTTAAACCTGTCAAATTAAGGAAATGGACCACAGAAATAATTGGATTATTTTTAACGTTCATTTTTTGATCTTTATTACACAACATAGTTTTATTAACGTTTCGTTGACTTTGACGGTTTTAAGAAATCTTATAATAATGAAATCAATTCAATATCAAAGGGAATCTAGAGTAAGCAGCAGTATAATTTAAACTGGTAAATTTAAACTTATAATGACGATCAAAAGAGTTTCTTGTAGAAACCTAATTGATAAATAAATATTTTGATTTGATTTGATTTGATTATAGTAAGTATATATTATTATTTTTAGTAAGTAGGTACCTATATATTTTTTAAGTACATATATTAACCTATTAGGACACTAACATAGAATTTAGAAATAAGTTTCTATCCTACTAAGAAAATGTGGACTGTTAAATGAATTAATTTAAAAAAATCTTTCTAACTTAGATGTCTAATGAATAAATAATTAATTATGTCTAATAAAAGACACAATTTTTCGAAAATAATTAAAGATATAGAAATATTATAACTTAAGTTAAAGAACGAATAAAAACTGACTTGTCGCTATTATCATATTAATTGTGCCTCTCTTTTTTGTTTTGTTTAATAATTTCTAAATACAATTAGACTTAAATTTGATATCTATTAATTAAACTCCAGAATATACATATATAACAAAAAAAGAATATTACCTCACATTATACAACTCTCCTAAACTGTCAATGAGTTTGTCGAAGAATGATTTGTATGGAGTTGCTAAGGACTTGTCCTTAACTTTGCAATGTTCACTGTCCATAAACGGTCCAGTCATAATGACTACATTTGGTTTTTGTGTTTTTATATATGAAATCAGTTCTTTTAGTGGTTCATAGGTCAAGTTGTCCGATGTTGTGTACGGCCCTGCGGCTACCACCAATGATATATTATCTGAAATATAATTTAACCCTTTCATTTTTGTTTCCAGATATTTAACCAACAGTCAAGTTTTATAATGATCTGTATGTACCAGTGGTACTCAAACTTGAAATGCTGGCGATCGACTCTGGAGATGCCATAAGTAAGTATGAGTTTACACACATACTTGCGTACGCACTTGTGTATATACACACACACACTTGGGTGCACATACATACTTAGGAAGTGTAGGTTAATTGGCCAAAATCGCACTTTCCGCTTGGCCGTAGTCGCAACAATGAACAAGCAAGCAGAAATTAATGTAGGGATTAAGAAAAAGAAGTGAAGATGTGAGTGGATGAAGGTGGTAGGTCGCATTTTTGGGTTTTTTCGTTTTTTCGCGTTGTTGAAGGTAATATGTCCGTATAAATGATTACAGACCTTAAGATCGTCGATTTAAGACATTTTTGGAAAATAAAAAGTTAAAAAAGGTGTTATGTACACTTAATTTTAAAAAGCAAAAAAGGGCAGAAATGTTTTCTCATACCGTTAATATTTTAGGTTGTTTATGCATCATAATTTAGTACAAAAATCAGTTCCGTGGCGACTTATCTCGAAAATTAAAAGAAAAACTTTAACCTCGATTTATTCAAAAATGGAATTATGCGACATATCACCTTCATCCACTCACGTCTTCAAGTAGAAAAAGACTTTCCAAGTTTGCGATATCGGTAAACCACCATACCTTACCTTTGAGTGTGTCAGTTGGGTTCGCAGGTAGGGCTCCATCCGAGAACACTTCGTGGGCTAAGAACTTGTCACCGCGCGGGTTTATGCCGCGCATCACAACCACTTGACCAGAGAACAGCGAGTACTGCTTCAGACTGTTCACATATATAACGGTCAATAGAATCGCTTCATATCGAAAAGGCCATAGATTAAACCGACTGGCAGACAGTAATAACTTGTATAACTGCGACGAGCCCGTTGGGTGAGTGGTAAAGTGTGCTTGACTAAGTTCGGACCTGGGGTCAACTTTGTAAATGAACTTTTCCAAAACGAATGGATTTGGAAAGCATTACCAGTTCGCAGCACATTATATTTCGCAGTAACCACAGTGCAATAACAACATTTATGTGCTGTTGTGTTTCGGTGAGTGAGTAAGGGGAGTCTATTTCCCTATCCCTAATCCTAGTTTACAGTAACAAACATCCATTACACCCATCCGTACAAACTTTCGCATTTATAATATTAGTTTATAATATTATTAATGAGTTACTGTAAAAATAACTATTTGGATCTTAACATTAAGAAATGCAATGTTATTACTTTCTCTAGAAACCCTAAGCATATTAATTATGAATATAATTTTGACCATGTCACTTTAACGCGTGTTATAGTTACGAAAGACTTAGGTATACTATTGGATAGTAGGTTGACATTTGACGAGCATCTTGACTAATAATTTCCAAAGCCAACCGCATGCTTGGATTTGTTCTCAGAGTCAGCAAGGATTTCAAAGCCAGTTCAACCCTCTCTCTTTTATTCGACTCCTACGTCAGACCTCTACTCGAGTACGGGTCTATTGTTTGGAACCCGCAATATAAAACTCAAATTAAGAGGTTGGATAGAGTGTTTAACTTGTATTTGAAACATCTTCATTATAGATTTAACAATGTACCTACGTTCGCATCTCTTAGTCATAGACGAGTTCAGAAGGATCAACTGTTTTTATACAAGATCATGAATAATTATATTGATTCACCGTTCTTATTAAGTAATATTGGTTTGAGTTGCCCTCGAATAAATTCGCGTCGTAAGTGTTCATTACATGTTTCGTTATGTAAAAAGAAATATACTAGCAATACCTTTTTGCATCGCTCCTGTAAATTTTATAATGAGCACTTGCTAGATTTGGATATCTTTAGTAGTCCTATAGGATCCTATAAACGAAGCCTTAAACAGACCTTCGAAAATATAGTTGTGTAATCGTCTCTTTGTAGCGGACAGTTTATCTATTTATTTGATATGTTATATGCTATTTGTTATCTGGTGTATTTGTTTCTTTTTCTCTTTCTTTTTTTGTCTGCCTTTGTGTATATGTTTACTCTCAGCCTTCAATATTATGTACTCCTGTCTTGTAACTTATTATATGTTTTAGTTATTTAGTGGAAACTTTGTTGATTTATGTTTTACTTTTATGTATGTGTATAATGTGTATCGAGATATTGTATGTTTCCCAAATATAAATAAATAAATAAATTAGTAAGAATTATAAAGGGAAGAAGATTTGTATGTTTGTAATGAATAAACTCAAAAACTACTGGACTGACATTGAAAATTCTTTCACCTATAGAAGGCTACATAATAAGAGAGTAACATAGGCTTACTAATATTATAAATGTGAATGTGAGTTTGTTTGTTTGTTACGCTTTCACGCAAAAACTACGGAAGCGATCACCATGAAATTTTGCTTACACGTTGTCTGGGACACCAGAAGGGACATAGGATATCTTTCGTCCAGAAAAAAAGTACTGTTCCCGAAGGGATTTTAGTATAATTTCGATTTGCGTCAATTAGCGCACTCTGTCAGTGAAAAGTGACATTATAATATTATCTGGCAGACGTTACTGCAGTGGTAAAAAGTCTTAATTTCAACCATTAGATGGCGCAAATAGCAACTGCTTTTTTAAATTTGTTTTGCGATACATATCTCATCGTATTTATTTTCTTTTTCAATGCGGACGAAGTCGCGGGCAACAGCTCGCATTTTCTAAAGTTACGCAGGCGAAGTCGCGTGTTAATAAGCTAGTTACTTACCTATATTTTGAAAATGTTTACTTTACTTACTGGTCCAGGTCAAGTGACACGGTTTGGCTTAACGACTCCTGCCAGGTTCCCTGCAGAACAACGCTCTTTGGGTTTAGCCTTGCGTCAGCATCACACTCTATGCGTCCAGCGATTGTCACTTCGGTCTGCGAAAAGATTTTATATTAGCTGGTGCCCGCGACTTCGTCCGACTCGAAAATGAAAAAAGTAGCCTATCCTGTGTCCCGTACGTCTAAATGTTTATCTACCAAGTTTCATGAAAATCAGTTAATTCGTTTAAAAGTTATGGAGGAACATACATACATACAGAAAAAAAATTAAATCGTCATTTAGTTTCAGTGTCATGTATAGAGCCTATAAACACGATATATCTGAAAACAAAGTAACTTACTCCATGCCCAACCCTTACAGATTTATTATTAGTACTAGATGTTGCCCGCGACTTCGTCTGCGTTAAAAAACATAAAAAGTAGCCTATCGCGTGTCCCGTACTTCTAAATGTTTATCTACCAAAGTTTCATGAAAATCAGTTAATTCGTTTAAGAGTCATGGAGGAACATACATACATACAGAAAAAAAAATTAAAAATCGTCAATTTAGTTTCAGTGTCATGTATAGAGCCTATAAACACGATATTTCTGAAAACAAAGTAAATTACTTCATGACCGACCCCTACAGATTTATTATTAGTATTGATATGATTGATGATTAATTTATTAAACAAAATAAGTATGTGAGTCGAAATGATAATTTGATTAATTTATTAATGATGACTGGCGGTGGGCAGGCTGATTGCCCATTTTAATCGCCTAGGAACACATATCAGCAAGCGTACCGTCAGCCTTTTAAATTACTAAATAAAAATAACTTTTTGATACCTGACTTTTTGTGCAAACAGAAGTAATGTCAGATATTCCGGCCTTCTTCATTATACACGCTGACAAGTACCTTATGTGATTGTCAAAGATAGAAGCTTTTTCTTGTAACAATTCAAATCCAATTCTAAAAAAATACAGTTTCTTGAATGTTTTTGATGCATTTCGTTCTGATCCGGTTTAATTTATAAATGTCAAATTATCCCCGAGAAGGGATGGCATTCATCCTCCGGATAAAAGCCACCTCTGGCACAGGGTCAACTTTGAAGTAGAGGATAAGCAGAACATAAATCCAAATTTTTGTGCAAATAAATGATGTTTGGCAAAATTTTATGGGAAAGCGTTTATAATAAAATTTAATAAAAAATCATATTGACTTTCTGTAATCTGGTATTTTTCTGTTTAGGCCTTCAACAGTTGAGTGGACTTTTGTTTTTTCCGAGGTAATTGTCTTAACTATGCAAGTTTACTATTAATATTAATTGAAAATATTCTAAATTACTATCGGGTATTTTTTTGTATTGGATTCAACTTACACGGCTTTTGTAAATATTTCTCCATCTTCGTTGGGAATTTGTGTAATGTTTAGATTGGAGGCATCATTTGAGCCAACGTGTTTAGCAAGAGTTTGTAGCAAGTGCTCATCCCCAAACGAATGTACAACTGTTCCAGCATTTGTTCTTGAGGTGAACTTGGTTGAATGGCCACTGAAAGTCGAATTGTATTCATATATCAGGGCGAAACTATCATCGTATGGTATTCATATAGAAATACTCATTTGTATTAGATGAGGGACCATGCTTGCCTGGAAGTGCCATAAGATAGTGGAAGCCACATATAATGTACGGGTTTAAATTATTTGGTTTCTTTTCAAATCAAATAAATCGAAAATATCTATAGACAGACTAAAACTAGAGCTTTTGTATGGAATATACCCATATATTTATATGATTTCAATAACTGTAGGTTTATTAATACTCAGTAAATATAATATTTTATTTATTAAATATATCTAAACTGACATAAAAAGCTGAGAAGTTTGTTTGTTTGGTTGTAAGCGCTAATCTTAGGAACTACTGGTTCGAATTGAAAAATTCTTTGTGTTGGATAGTCTATTTATCGAGGAAGGCAGGCTATAGAGGACGCGGACGAAGTCGCGGGCACCAGCTAAGTTATTTAATAAGTATCAAACAATCGGCGAAAACTGTTGAATATAATAAAAATGTTCCACAAGTTCCTAGCTAATACACTTTCTTATTTATAATTCTTTCCTTAAATATAAAAAAGGTGTGTGAGAGTGCAAGTTTGTTTCTCCAGTGACCATTTTGATTATATATAATTTCAACCAATGTTGCCAAGTCCTTTGATTTCCAGGGGGTAATTACATATAATTATTTCGGGATTGATTTTAATTCATTATTATGTTATAACTAAACAGAACTGTTTACACTTACGTTGAAGGTGAATAAGTGGTCGGCTCCAATTCATTTGCATTATCTAATACCTTTTCTGTTTCTACTTTTATTTTCTGAAATAGTAACGGCAAAAACTATAAACAAAAAAACAACACGTAACAGACACGTGCATTTTATTTATTTAGTAAAAATTTCATTTACAGCAAAAAAACTGTTTAACAACTTGCTTGTCTTGCGCGGAATCTTTCAATGGCTTAAAATCATTAGTCATTTAAAAAACTTAGAATAAAGAACAAATTTAAAAATAAGACTGACACAAAATGAATACACAATTTTTTAACACATGCAATTTTAATTTTACAATGTACATGCATACAACATGTACAAACATACAATGTAAGTATACTCATTTTACATATTATAAAATAAAGACTGTCTAGTTCCACCTCCATCTGTTTTTTTGATGTAGTGTCTTGAGTAAAAACAAGACACTACATCAAAAAAATAAAATCAATAACTTACATGAAATGAACACTGAAGTAACAAAATATTTCAAAATATGAGTAAACAAAGAACAAATCTAACACCTACCTTCCATTTTTATTTTTTGTTTTTAAATTATACATACTTATTTTCAAAAGAACTCTACCAACTTACACTATTCAATAAACCACCAGATGGATATATGGAAAGGCATGTTTGTGTATTTAATTTGCAGAAAAGATTTCTAGTTGTTCATAATTTTCTTATAAATAAGCTTTATTTGTAAGAATGTCATACTTTATGTATACAAAGATTAAACAATTTTTAGTATTTATGATTACAATTCATATTTTGTCTACTATACTTACTGTCATCTTACGCTTCCTCAGTCCATTAGCTTGTGACCAACCTTTTACGGTATTGAAACATCCATACGGTTGTTATAAAAGCGAAAGTTTGTATGGATATAATCTTTGGTATGGATGGATATTTGTTACTCTTTCATGCAAAAACCACTGAATCAATCATAATGAAATTTTGCATACATGTTGTCTGGGACACCAGAAAGGACATAGGGTACCTTTCATTGTTCAATGTGGACGAAGTCGCGGGCGCCAGCTAGTATTGTCAACTAGTTTTTCTTGCTTATACTTGGAATTTAAACTTTTCCAAAGTAATTGAATTGATTTAATTTTTTGGCAGTAGCTTTACAAATATCTGTTTGCTTGTTACAAACCATCTTAAAAATAATAGAGATTCTGATGATTGAGTTGATGGCTGCAGACGAGTATGGATCTAGTCATGACTCTTAACAAACATGAAACCAGAAGCAAACTCGCCCACAAATATCATCAAGTCAAAAGTTGGAAACAACGGCCAGGTTTTGAGTTGCTGTTTGTTCTACACGCTATTAATGAGTGTAGATCTAGTCACAGGTGACAACTGTGGCACTAGACTTACACCCATTAATAGAATGTAGATAAATGTCTCTTCTTTTCAACTTGTTATTTTTCATGTCTTCCAGATACTCTGAAATAAAGACCTAATAGATATCCATTTTTGCATCATTGAAATTCACAATCATCCATATAAGAACCTTGTACATGGTAAAATACATTAGGAACAGGAAAAAAAGGTATTTATGGATACCCACATACATTGTCCATGCATATATAAATTGAAGTTTTTTGTGTTGAAAGATTACCCTAATGCCATATAGGTATATTACAGGAGTTTGTATATTTTCGGCCAGTCTTATTTTTAATTAAGTAAGCAACTGCTTAATGACAAATTCGTGTAATCATAGTTTACTAAATTTAACAAAACATTTGACTGTGTGTAGATGTGTAAAATGATAAACATACCTTTGGTTTTTCACCCATGTATACAGACACGATTTCAT
Source organism: Synanthedon vespiformis (assembly GCA_918317495.1). Lineage (NCBI taxonomy): Eukaryota > Metazoa > Arthropoda > Insecta > Lepidoptera > Sesiidae > Synanthedon > Synanthedon vespiformis. The sequence goes on from OU906962.1 coordinate 5,468,090, forward strand.
TATCTGGCCTGTATAATAAAAGAATTGATGTAAAGATTATAATAAATGCGAAAAACGAACGAAAATTTCTGTTTTAAATCAAAATACTTTCTTGTAAGTAATTTCTGAATGTCAAACACGCTTCCCGCGTGTGTAGTTTGTAAGTTCACAACATTTACCCATACAAATAATAAATTAAATAGCAACCGTACGATAAAAATGAAAGGAAAAGTTATAGTTGTAAAATAATATGTAAAGGATACAAAGTTCCTCCGTAAAAAGCCAAACTCGTGCCGGTAGATTCGTCGGTGAGCGCGTTGGTTCCATTTGTTGTTAGTTTGGAAAATTCCTTTTTTTCTAATATCTCTAAGTTTTTCAAGGTTAGCGGAGTTTTGTTTAAACAACTAAAAGCCACCCATTGTTCCACAAAAGATTCAGCATCAATGTTGTATTCATTACACAAACTTACACCTAAAAAGACATCAAACGAAACAACCTTGAACAATTGTTCAGTAATTTTTCACAATACACCGAAGTTCGTTTGTCGACATTTTACCGTAACTATACAAAGAATGAGTCGGTAACTTACATTTTGGTAATATTTCTTTTTGCACATCTATTCCTAACAACTCAAATTGCTCGGTCACCAATTCTTCGGTAGCCATTTTCTCATTAAAAACTTGAAAAGAAAGAGCAAGCGGGCAAGCAAGCAATCAAATGCAATGCAATCAAAGAAGGAAGGAAGGAAAGGAAAAGACCGCCAATCGTCGATCAAAAAGTTTGCGTCAACCAAAACCAAGCCTCGTCAAACTTTGAAAAACCATAGACAATATTTTATAATTTTCATTTTAAAATTGGATTCAGATAAATTAAGCACTAATATTAATTTCAGACATAATTTATCGATGAGTGTTTTCTGTTATTTTTTTTATTAATGAAATGTTTTATAGTGTTAAATAATGTTAACACTATCGCAATCACACTCATCGTACCTAAATGAGTTTTGTTTGTTGTAAACGGGCAGTCTGCATACAGATATCTATTCTGTAATAACAATAAACTTCGTGAAAGTAGCATCAAGCAATCTATTTATTTTTCAGTCAAATAAGAAATATTTAAAGTAAGATTTTTTTGTGTACGGTACATACCGTACTTATTTACAGTATCATACAACGACTAGTTATGCAAATTTATATTTACTTTTTTACTCAAAAATTATTTAACGAACTTTTTAAATTGAATGTTAAAATCTGCTTGTATTAAATTTTCTAAAATAATTTCTAACGCAAATCGCATTATGAACAACATAATGCTCGCAGGCAGAGATATATTTCGATGCAGGATCACTATGTAGGTAGGTACCACAGATATGTTATTTAGCAATACGTTATTGGCACTTGGCAGTTCTTGGTTAAGTACACAAACTAAATAGTAGATACGATACTAAGTACTATTTACTCTATGTTTTAGTACTTGGACTCGTATCTCTATCCTCCTTGTTATGATTATGATGAAAGAAAGTACTACCCACAAACTAAATAGTAGATACTAACGGAACTACCGTAAATGAAATGAACATTTAAAACAAACCTAGGTTTAAAACGCTACTACAGCGCCTCCTATTGGTGGCCAATTTCTCACTGATAAGAGTTCGTTTCGTCCTTCTTACCTCATCTCGAAGTCTCCAACTCATGATATTTTCGCAAATTTGTTTTTATATAAAGATCGTAAGACAGGCTGACGGTCTACTTGATGTTTGGTGGCTACCGTCGCATATTAATACAAAGAATGTCATTAGTAAAATTGAGGAATTTGAGGATTAGATTAGGAAGGAATCGGGAGAACACCTGGATAGGTAATCACTAAATGTACCTACATAAGAGATATATACATACGTTAAACATATATCTCTTAAAATCATATAAATTTGGACAGGAACATAACAATTTAAACAGAAAAAATATATATTTGTTAGAACATACATAGATTATTATAGGTACATACATATTTTCAGAAGTTGTAAGTTATTATTTGAAAATAAAAAACCACTATATGAACAAAGAGACAGGGCATATAATTTACGAGACCAGCTCCGACAAAACAATCCGAAACTAATGTTAACATTAGCCGAGGAAAATTAACCAGATTTTGATCAGCATTTATACAAAATCTCATCTCTATATGAAGAGGTACATAATTTAGGTATATATTTTAAAACTGCAACATTCAAATTTTAAATAAAAACACATTGCAGTTTAACATTTTTCAGATGTGACACAAATATAAGTTTTTGGTACTAGAACTATTTTAGTAGATGTTTTCATACATCGCATCCTATTTGTTGAAATAATTGCCTTAAATTAACAATAATTGGTTCTTAGTTGAAATAACATTAAGAACAGAAATACATAATATTTTTTACAACACCTAGCTTATTTAAAATGTTGTCTCCACTAACTTTTATCATTATAAAATATTATAAAATAAAGACCTCCACCGCGTCTGTCTGTCTGTTCGCGATAAACTCAAAAACTACTGCATCAATGGATAGAGTGGTTCTCGAGGAAGGTTTTAGTATATAATTTACAAAGTTACGCGGGCGAAGTCACGGGCAGCAGCTAGTTGAAAATAAATTATGTATATCCAGAAAAACTTCTCCTTAGTAAATTATTTAAGAACGTTGAACATGTATGTGAAATTTACAGGAAGGCATGGTTTGTACTTCCGCTGTGACCACACTGTTGATACAAAGATTTGCCAATCCTCCTCTTATGAGTCCACATGTATACGCCACATACTGAAATAATAAAAAGTTGAAAATTTACTATAGGTATAATTTCAGCACAGATCACAGAACTTATTAAAATAGTCAATTTCAATAATTTCTTTCTGCATTACAACAAAAATTTGTTAAAAAAAACTTGAAATCTGCAACAATATCCCATAGGCGACGATAAAAATTTTGCATCCGCAACAACTGTCATCTATACCAATATATAAAGCTGAAGAGTTTTTTGTTCATTTGGTTGTACACTCTAATCTCAGGAAGTACTGGTTCGAATTGAAAAATTATTTTTGTGTGCATAGTCCATTTATCGAGGAAGGCTTTAAAGAATGCGGACGAAGTCGCCGGCATCAGCTTAGTAATAAATATTTGTGTTCATTTAACAAATGTGTTGATCTATAAAGTATGAATAGTACATTAAAGATCTTAATAGAATTAATGTTCCAAATGCAGCAGACAGAGAGAGGAAAAGTGTAATTAAAATAAATATTGCTGATACTGACCCTGGGAGCACATTCCAAATATTGATTACTATTTGAAAAATTGGTTAGAAAGCGAAATGCATTATCCTGCAAAACATAAACACCTTGATGATTAGTACGCAAATTATCAATTTGTTTCTTATATATGCAAGTCCAGAAGTCTGTACAAATGAATTTCATAGTATCCAATTCATCCTTAAATCTAGGCCATTCTCTTGTTAGCCTTTCCATTACTTTATATCCAGCAGCAAATCCAATATATTCAACAACGGATAGGTCTACTTCCTAAAACAATTATAAAAATAAGTTCTGTAAATAATAATAAGTTAAAGTATTATTTCTTAGCTTCATTCATAGCATACCTTTTTGTCACTGTTCTCATTCGTTTGTTCAAGTGAATAATTAATTATTTCAGAATGAAGTAATTCAAAAATAATGTCGTCTGCCATAGTAGCTATCGTTCGGTATTTGGAAACTTCAATAAACTAATTCCCTACTAGGTACTATATAGGTAATTCAAAAAATTTTTATTCATATAAACGTAACGTGACGTAATTAATCCTATTTCCAATAATGTATTGTTAATAAATTATATAAGTACGTATACGCCTCCTAAAACACGAACATTAAATTAATTAAACAACAACAAACGTGAGTGTAGGAGGAAGAAATATATTTTTTTAAAATAAACTATATAAAATATAAATATATAAAACGTCATCAAAACCTAATCAAAACTCAAAATCAACGTCAAACGTCAAATTACCTCAAATCCTCAAATCGAACCTAACTGATACAGAGTAGTATGTGTATTATTATTCTATGGTTTCTAGTTAAAAAAAAAGCGTTTTTAATTGGTTATCAGCGCCATCTCTGTTCGCAAAGATGTATTATTACTTAACAAATTCTAGTTTCAGTGATATTGTGTAAATAGCGCAATATCTCTGAAACTTCAGAGATATATAGATATTCTAAAATATTCGAAAATAGAACGTAACGCTAACGCATACCCTGTGAGTTTGATTACTCCCATAAATTTTCATACCTCGGGCTTATTAATATCAAAATCGATTCTTGAAGTAAACTTTGATAAACTCCAAAAATATTCGTATATAAATATCAGAAAATTACAGTTGTCTACAACCATTTTCAAACAAGGACTTAAATATTTACATGTCAAGTCTTTATGAATTCAATAGTTTTTTTTTATTTGGTTGTCAAAGCTTGAACAACATCATGCAATATGGTGTCAGTATTTATTATATCTTTTCATTTTACTATGAAAATAAGTGATCGCTCAAAGATAAGAAAGCTCGGCTGTCACCAAGCCCATTACCCCATCCCTCCCTTATCCCTTATCCTTCTATGGTCGGCAGCGCACTTGCAGCACTTATGGCGTTGCTCGTGTTATATGCGACGGTGACGGTAGCCACCTACCATCAAGTGGACCGTCTGCGTGTCTGTCGACCTTAACATAAAAAAAGTCAGGCCAAGATTCGAATTTCGGTTGGGCTTACACCTCCAAACTTAAGTATTATGAGAAATAGTAAGTACCTACTAGTAGCTGAAAATATCCACGCAATATCCACGCAAGTGAACCAGAAATTGCTCGTATTCCTCTCGGGAGCCGATACTATTACTAAATTGGAGTACCTTATTATATCAGATTGTGAAATTTGAATAGTCTATTGGCGGCAAATTTGCAAATCTGCCACAGTTCTGAACCAGTGTTTTATGAAATAATCAAGAAATAATAATTTGGAACGAACATGTTTACTCTGAAAGTCACTACGGTTAGTATTATATTATTCACTTTATCACATTTCAGTAATGAAAGATTTTCAGTAACGATGATTTTGGTTTTATTGTACTCGTAGAAGTATATATAATATTCATATTTCAAAACAATATGTAATTTTAATTAGAATTGTGACATTGTTGCATAACACTCTCTAACTTAAAAGGGCTATCACACCTTACAATTTGAACGTATCCAATTTAGGAAATCGAAAGTTGTGATCGCAGTTAGAACAGATTGGATTCAATTGAGAGTTTATCCATTTTCAACTCTATATCTTCGAATTAGAAATCAATTTAGCGTGGAGTGATCACGAGCTCTCTACTTTGATTCCTAAATAGGAAACGTTCAAATTGTATGGTGTGATTGCCGTTTAAGCTAGCGACTCTAGCGAGCAAAGCAAAGCAACAAACAAAGCAATGGAAAAAAGGAAGATGGCCGAAGTTGTTTGGTCGCGGTGAACAGTGCTTAGTGAAAAATATTTAATAATCAGTAATCAGTGTTACAACTATCCATTCAACGAACCTGAACCGTTTATTTATTTGAGAGTTTATAACGTGCGATCATTTTTAACTTGAAAATTAATTGAAACAAAGTTAGAAATGGATGTAAATATTGTCGCAGAAATTAAAGATGGCGAATCTATTGGCCGAATTCGAGAAGAAGCGCCACCTATAGTGACGGAAGCAAAGCCAAAAATTGAAAGTGGTAAGAAAAAGAGAAGGCGCGGAAAATTTAAACGAAAATTGATGAAACCTTATATCAAAATTCCATGGCAAGAAAGAAGGAATATTGAAAATTCCAAAAGGAGTAACCGTTTTCGTAAAATGGTGATGGCGAAAACTCACGCGCCATTTAATAACAATCAATTTTTAATGGAGATACATAAACCGGAACCAGAAAATAACTTTGAAATTTTACAAACGCCTTCAGCTCGGACACGCGATTCGAGTTTTAGCATTGATTCCGAGGAAAATTATTTTTATTCCTTGCCAGCGGACGAAGAGGAATATTTGACTAAAGAATTTTCCAGTGTTTATGAAGACGCACAAACCGAGAGACTAACCAACATGTCCAAAGATGTTCTAATTCAGGAATATTTACTTCTCGAAGCTAAATATGACAACCTAGTTAAGAGAACGGAGCGTTCAAGACCAAAATATACAGATGAGGAAAAGGACACCACAATTACTGATAAAGACACTTCAGAGAGCATGATTACTGAGAGAAATACTTCTAGCACATCTGAAGATTCGAGTGTAGTTGCTGACAATACCTTTGACGAAATGATGAAGAAATTGAAAGAGCAAGATCAGCGTATTTTGGAGCTGGAGGTGACGAATGAAAAGTTACGATTGGAAAATGAAAATTTGCGTAATAGCGCTCACTGTTCTTCCAGTAAGGATTCGGAAAGTGATAGTTCGTCAACATCAGACAGCAGCTGCAGTTCAACTAGAAGTGACAGTCCTGTTGATATAATAGAGAACAATGGTGATTTGCAAAATGAAAATCATGTTAATGGACTAAATGAAGTTGCACCAGAAAATGCAACTCTTGTGAATGGTTTCCACAATTCAAACGAATCCAGTCCCATACTTAATGGTGATTTGTAAATGCATGTCAATGGGGTTGTAATAGTTATTGCCAGCCATACACAATCAAGCCTATTATTGTCCAATTGGCATTATATGATTGGCTTGAACAAGTCAATTGTATCATGTTGATTGGTATTGGTCATTTGGCATGACAGTCATGCCAAACCCACACAGGTCCAATTGGCTTGATCAAACCATTCGTAACATGCCAAACAACACAGAAAAACAGTCCAATTGGTTTGATCAAACCATTCATAACATGCCGATTGCCGACAGTTCGATAGGCTTGATTATGTAAGGCTGGCATACCAGTATTTTATTGATTAATTTTAAGTATATTATTTTTACAAGTTTATGATTGCATTTAGTTTATTGCCCTTTTAAATGTTGCATGCCCTGTTATTGTACAAATTGTTACTTTCTTCGCTGTGAAAATGTAACAGTGAGATCAAATAGTTAGGCATAAATGCAGTCAATGTTGCACATGATAAGTTAATAATCCATTTTAATCTAAACGTTCCACAGATAGATCTCACTCTTATGTTAATGCAGTTATTGTTTAATTGTAGACCTAAGTTGAAAAAATATTTACCTTAGATGTATTGTTTCTATTTTAAGCATAATAATACATATTTGCTTTCCATATTATTAAAGTGCATACCAAGTTATTTAATAATGCTAGATTTAAAGTTTGTGTGGAACCTTTTTTCATTAACATATATTGTCACCGGGAATCTTTTGTTTCGTTTATGACATTGTTTTATATTAATTACCATTACTTCGAAATGATTTGGCTAGAAATTGTTATTAGTGCTTATAGAAATGATCTAAAAGTGATGGATGATGCCCAATAGCATAAAAAAATTGACATTTTATTTTCGATGACAATTGGTATTTTAGCATTACAACACTTTTATGTTACATGATTTTTTAATATTGTCACTATAATAAAGATTATTTGAAGATATAATTTTATTATTTCACCTATAGTTAATATTTAATAGAAACTTTTATAACATTGCAAAAATAATAAGAAAAATATAGACATTTATAAAGATATTTATTTTCATATACATTTACATTACTAATCACAGCTTTTTTCTTTTTTCACTTTAGAATCGGGCACATTGGGATTTGTTCCCTTATAGAATTGTTTTAATAAAGCCATAGCTTCATTTGCATACTGATTTCCAGACAATATATAATTATGATCATACAACAGGCTTACATCTAAAACTGTTTTACCACCAAATCTATCATTGGCACAGCCATATATCACTTCTCTAACGCACAAGTCATTCAAAGCGGCCGCACACATTATGCATGGTTCGACTGTAACATACACTGTGATATTTTTAAAATAATCAACATAGTCAATATTGTTATTCTTACAATGCTCTAATACAATGTCTATACAGTTAATTTCTGCATGTCTCGTAGGATTTTTCGTCATATTAACGCAGTTTCTAGATTCTGCCACTACACAGCCGTTCACAGTGAATACACAACCGACGGGCACTTCTTGAGCTTCGAGGGCTTCTGTTGCTAATACGAGAGCTCTTTTCATAAAATCAACCATTGTCTTATATTTAATTAGTAGGATTTTAGTTTATTTTTGTAAATAATTCAGTATTCCCAACTGTTGAAGTTGTTTGTGGGCGTCAACGTGCCAGTTATTAGCTGCTTTGCTTTGTGGACTTGGATGTAAAATGCATACTACCTGTAATTAAAAATTATAATATTACACATGTAGAAGTAACTCTCTCTGTCTGTCTGTTATCTTTTCATGCCAAAACTACTCAACCGATCATCATAAAATTTTGTATACACATTTTCAAGGATACATAGGGTACCATTCATCAGGAAAAGAAATACTATTCCCAAGGGATCATCTAAAATACCAAAGTCAAGTGTTACACATATATTTTTTGTTTTTCAACATGGACGAAGTCAAAGGAACCAGCTAGTAATCAATAATTTATTAAATGTATCACATAATCCCTTTGTTCTCTGGTGCATATGAAATGGAAGTGAAGACTTTTGATTTGAGTCAATGTTTTAAACTTTGTCATTATAATGTTCCTGTTATAAGTTGGTGTTGGTCATACTTACTTTAACATGGTCAAAGTCACTGGAAAAACTTAAAGCTGTCTTAGCTCTGGTCTCAGCAAATTTTCCAATAGCTACGATTATGTCAACTTTGTATAAATTGATGGTATCAAGGAGAGTCTTGTCACAAACTCTGAACAGATCCTCTTGGTCTTGTTTCTAAAAATAAAAAAATATTAACTTTTTTCTAATTACTAATGACTATGGGAAGAAGTTAGGTATGCATCTAATTTTATACTAGCTGCTGCCCGCGACTTCGCCCGCGTAACTTTGTAAGTTATATACTAAAACTTTCCTCGAGAACCACTATCTATTGGTGAAAACAGCATGAAAATCGGTGCAGTAGTTTTTCAGTTTATCGCAAACAGACACACAGACAGACGCAGAGCAGTACTTTGTTTAATATGTAGTGATATAGTTCGCTTTTTATGTAGTCCTATTTTTAGGCAATTAACATTAACAATTAACAAGGAACATATTATTTCTAATTTATTTATTTATTTATTGATCATCAAGGTGTAGAATAATAATTATTATTTGAAGAAACCTGTTTGTCCAGACAACCAACAATCTTCAAAGTCCTGACAGGAACTAGTCACATTATGGTGACATAGGGTATATAAAAACTCCATATCAATAATATCACAAAAAAAATACCTTCAGAGTGGTGGGTGGTAAATTTTTCCCTTTTGAATCTATGAATTGTAGTGGCAAATAATTATACACAAAACAATTGCTGAAAAAATTTGTAGGTGTTCGACAAAGTTCTCTAATAAGAGTCCAAAACCTTTTTCCGCTCACCTAGAAACAAAAAAGTTTTTGTTTTTTACTTTTTTACAATTTTAGTTAAGTACTTTTTTTACAATTTATTTTCAAAGAATCTCTCTTACTTCAGTTTTTTGAGAAGAAAACCCTAAAACTGGCCTCAATGGGTGTTCTTTGGCTGGTTTACCAACTGGTTCTTCTATCTCCAACCATTCTCTGACCGTTGTTACTTCACCAAATGGCACCTAAAAAATATTCAATTTTCGATGAAGAATAATTTGATTTTGTGTATTAATAATGTTTATAAGTATATACAAGTAAAAATAATAATAATTGTGATTTCGATTAAAAATACTTATTGCTTATAACATACGCCTGTTTGCGACATGCCCCAAGGGCCTGGATTCATACCCAGGAACATTACTTTTTTAGTAGTATCACAATATTTCTCTACATAACATTGGTAACTTCGGCGTGCATATATAGTGGGATTGTAAATATATTCCAATTTCTTTAAAAATTGTAGGTTATTTAATTCAGAGTTTAACATATCAGTAAGTTGCAAAAACGTTTCAGAAATATCTTTTTCTTTAATTTTTTTACGCTCCTGGTTTGTTGATATAGGGTCTCTTTTTCTTTTCAACATTATAGTTAGATTTCGTTATAACTTAGAATTCTCTTTATTATATTCTTCACTAGAAACAAAATCTTTAACAAATATGTAGAAAAGGGTGCCGCCAAAATCAAAAAGATTCCTAGATTGTTCAAGGATTTCTGTAACAACCTATTTACTTTCGGCAATATTTATAATTTTAAAATATAAATGCATAACAACAATTATAAAAGTCAAAACTGGATAATTTTATTTATATTACCTATTTTATTTAGTTATATAAATATTTTACAAAACGATTAAACAAAAACAAAACAAATCCAGAAACAGAACATGAGATGAGAACATCAACACAGATCACATCATCACAGAGAAAATTGACAATTTGACATGACAATTGACAGGTTGGAATTAGATTTTTTTTGGAATTATAACCTAACTAGACCTTTAAGACCAATAAAATTAGAAAGATAACAAACCATTCACAAACACGCCAATGAGAATAATTTTGCTTACAATTATTCTAATCACCAATTAAAAATATCAAACTATTATTTTTGTTTTGCCAGTATTGATGCTGAATGTATCACTTACTTATCAATGAAATAAAATTAAAGAAAAATCGCATACGGAATTATTTACCGTGATTTACTTGAGTAGTTTAGTTTAAATTGCGTTTCACAATTCGAACGAGTAATTTGACAGATCCAATCCAATCCAATGGGAAATTTTAGGATAATGACGAATGTTCAACGTTGTTTCAAAATGACGGTTTGCTTCGCATAACATAATAATCTGTGGCTGTGGACCATCTGTGGACTGTGGTCTACGCTGTCAAAAATGTCAATCAAATAGCAATATTTCGCGCCAAAATAACGCCAAATTGTGCGCACACAAAGTACAAAAACAAAACAAAATAAAATAAATTGTAATTGCTAGCATAAACTGCAATTATTTGTGCATTTAGTCAATAAACTTCGAATTTGCTATTATTTATTGCCTACCGTACCAAAATGGAAGGTTTCGATGATCCTGGAATTTTCTTTTCTGATAATTTAGGCGGTGAAGCAACAGAAAATCAAGATCGTATTAACCTACAAAGTATCAAGAAAAAGTTTAAAGAATTCATTAGACAATTTCATACAGGAAATTTTGATTATAAATATAGGTGAGTTTACAAAAATATGACAACTTTTGTGCTCTTATAAAACTGAACTTAAATTGTTTTCTTTTTCTCTTGCAAGGGACTCCTTGAAACGGAACTACAATTTGAGACAATATTGGGTTGAAATAAATATTGAAGATTTGTCAAGTTACGACGAAATTTTGGCTGAGAAACTCTATAAAAAACCAATTGAATATTTATCTATACTTGAAGACGCAGCAAAAGAGGTATGTTAGGTTATAGTTATTCCATTGAACCAGTCAGTATCGACCAGTTTATTCTTAATAATCCATACCATGTGTAAATCGTAAGAGCGTAGTAGGTATTATTTTTTGTGATTAAGAGAGCTTATCTTGCTCAAAAAAATTATGCACTAGACATTTACAGGTGGTAGAAGAAACAATCTATATACTGATATAAATAGGTAAAATTAGTGTGTTGTAGTAAATCTTTATAACTATTCATACAATTTTGTCTATTAGTAAATTTAGTCCTTAGTGACAACTGCTGGAACACAGCCTGCCCTGCACCTACTATATGTCTTAATACTAGATACTATATGTTATTAACTAAATGGTTTACAACAGATAGCGGATGAGTTGACAGCGCCTAGGCCTGAAGATGAAGAGATCATGGAAGATATACAAGTCTTATTGTCGTCAGATGCTCATGCTGCAAATCTAAGAGAGCTTAGGGTGAGTGTTCTCGACACATTATTCTTTAACAGATTATGTATTTTTGTATGTTTGTAATGAATAAACTCAAAAACTACTGGACCGATTTTGAACATTTTTTCACCTAATAAAAAGCTACATTATCAGCGAGTAATGTAGAGCTATATTTTCTAGTATAAATTATGCAGACATATTCAAATTTACAACAAATTATGTATATAGTATACCACGTTATAATTATTAATATTATTATACGTTGGATATTGACGGCGACAATTTAATAATAAGATAATATTTTACATAACGTGAAATAAAATTTTCAATATTAAAATTTGCAGTCTGATACCGTAGCACACCTGGTGAAGATACCTGGGATTATAATATCAGTGTCTGCTATAAAGGCCAAAGCGACAAAGATATCAATACAATGCAGATCATGTCGCACTGTGATCCCCAATCTACCTGTAAGGCCAGGCCTCGAGGGCTATGTCATGCCTAGAAAATGTAACACGTAAGTGTCCTTTATCTATATTTATACAATAATAAATCTGTAAGTGTAGGTATTGTTTGTATGTATGTTACTCCATAACTCTTAAATGAATTAACTGATTTTCATGAAACTTGATAGATAAAAATTTTGACATACAGAACACAGGATAGGCTACTTTTTTCCTTTTCAATGCGGACGAAGTCGCGGATGACAGCTAGTAATATAATAAAGAGGAAAGATTTGTTTGTTTGAATTGAATATTCTCCGAAACTACTGGACCAATTTGAAAAATTCTTTCACCTATAGAACTACATTATCAGAGAGTAACATAGGCTATATTTTATAAAGTTACGCGGACAAAGTCGCGTGCAACAGCTAGTATATTATAAGTAAAATGTTGCAGTAAAATCTCTTTGGTTGTATCTAATTCTAATTACATGTTACAAAAGAATATAGGAATATATATTTGTTGTTCAAGGATACACTGGAACTGCATGCCCAAAATTTGTTCCAAAATTTTATTCGTTCTCACTATATGGGCTAATTTTATAATGTCTTTTTTGTATTTTTATTACACAGTGAGCAAGCTGGTCGCCCCAAGTGCCCTTTGGATCCGTATTTTATTATCCCAGACAAATGCAAATGTATAGACTATCAGGTGAGCTCACTTTTTTAATTAATTTTCTTTTTCTTTTTCTGCACTATCAATTATAATATCACCATGTATGCACATGAACAAACAGAAAAAAAACTTATATATATTTTTATATGAAATTGACAGGGCAACTAGTAGCAGACATAAATTTGAAAAACAAAATGCTTTTATTAATATTATGCTCAAATTTGTTTAGGTATTGAAATTGCAAGAGAGTCCTGAGAGCATTCCACAAGGCGAAATGCCTCGACACATGACGATCTACTGCGAGCGGGAGCTTTGCGAGCGCGTGGCTCCTGGCACCAGGGTCACCGTCTTAGGAATCTATTCCATCAAGAAAATAGCCAAAATTGGAGTAAGTTGCACACTAAACTGTACATACTTTATTTAGTTTTATTTTGTAAAAAAAAGAAAATAGAAAATGTCTTTTGTGTTCGTTTTTAATGGCTGAGTTAGCCTATAAGTGGAGTATACAATATTATAAAAGATTGTGTAAATGTGAATAAGTGTATGGATTATTGTATACTGTGTTGGCTTGCTAATAAATAAAATAAAAATACTTTAAGGCATTTCGCACATTATATTTGTACGGGCCTGTTGCACCCGCGCATTTGATTTGGCCTGGCTGTTTTTGGCTTACTGAGTGGGCAGGGTCTCCGGCTAAGGAGGGGCTCACAGGGGTCAGCCGTTCCAGAGTTAGTCGAGGAGGAGAGAGTCGTGTTTTCCAAACAAGTTGTACTAGTACTGAGATCTTTATTACGCCGGAGCAAAGAGAAGACATATTTTTACAAAAAAAATAACCATTCTATATTACACTATTCGCTTACAGAACTAGTGGCGCTCGTGCCATGCGTCGAACAAAGCTTGCAGTAAATAGCGCGCAGGTGTGGCACGATCGCCCGAAATAATAATAACACAATCCGCTATTTGACTAATTTTAGAAAATCGTTTTAAATTGTTCATTATTACATAATAAGCACACTACAAAGTGACAATTGTTTTTTTACGCTATTTTCTGATAGGATAACCACAATTTGTAGTATATTTTAAATCTTGTCAAATAGCCAATTACTTGTTATTTATCAGTTTTATAGGCACGAACACTATATTATTCTGTACTATTTGTACATTATATTTCGATCACTATTGAATTCTATACAGAATTTTGTGGCTGTCCCGAAAAACAATATTCAAAATCGACTAGTATCCAACGAAAATCTCAAGGTTGAGTTTCCACGGAGTGTCTCAAATACATTTGTACGGTGAATCGGACAGTGGCACTGCAGTGACAGTGGCGATTTTAGTTTAGATGATCTCTCGGGAACCTATCTATCAAGTATATGTGTGTGAATAGTAAATGTGTGTCAAATTTCATTAAAAAAATAAGTTATGAATGAACATCTTGTTGTTCTCTCCCCTAGAAAGAGGGTCGCGATAAAGCGTCTGGCGTCCGGTCTTCTTACATCCGTGCCGTCGGTTTGACGGCTGAGGAAGGTGTGACCGGAGGGCTGAGTCCGTTCACTGCTGACGAGGAAGAGCAGTTCCGAAGACTGGCAGCGCAGCCGGACATATACGAGAGGGTGGCCAAGTCTATTGCACCCAGTGTCTTCGGAGTTGTGGATATGAAGAAAGCTATCGCCAGTTTACTGTTTGGAGGTAATTATATAATATAAGTCTACATTATTTATTGTACTTACTGATAAATAAGACTTTGCCATGCCACTAATATTTCTATGCATTTTCTCTCTATGCATACAAGACCTGTCGCATAAAATTATTTAATTGTAAGTATATTAAATATTCTTTTGTATTTTTTCTGCTTTTTTCTTTCATTGGTCACGTTTTGAAATAATGCTGTCCACGTTGGTTCAAAGGTTCAAGTCTAGGTTAAAACAGTGTTGTTTCGACAATTTATGTATTTATTTATTCAATTATTTGTTTTATTGAGTGTGACTGTATGTTTGTTTGACTGAGGGTTCCTACGGAATATCTGTGTTGGCTCGCGCCAACAAAGTACTGAGTAGGGTGGAGAATTTTTCTTGTATATTGTTGGTGTTATTAATTTATTCTATTTTATTTTAATTTAATTCTGTGTTTCCATAGATAAATGATTGTTTTTGCTGCGCTCGACTAGATACGGCCCTACCTAAAAGCTGCGGCAACTTTTTATTGTAATGTGTATAAAAGTTTCACTACGCCAATAAAATTTAATAAAACATTCGGCACGTACACATCACATACAGTTTGCAGTGTGACTAGCTCGGGTACGCCGAATTCGGCGTAGTATTTGTTGCCGCATTTGTGAAGTACGGCGGTTGTATCTAAGTAGAGCGCAGCGAGACCAATCAAATATCTTTGTGTGTTTCATTAAGTTACAAAATAAATGTTTGATTGTTGAATTTTTAATGCAAGGTTCTCGCAAAAAACTGCCGGACGGTTTGACGCGTCGCGGTGACATCAATGTCCTGTTGCTCGGTGACCCGGGCACGGCCAAGTCGCAGCTCCTCAAATTTGTTGAGAAGGTGGCTCCCATTGGAGTTTACACTTCGGGCAAAGGATCCAGTGCAGCCGGTCTCACCGCATCAGTCATCAGAGATCCAGGGACTGTATGTATTTACTTGTAATACTACTAAAACAGATTAATAAAAACCTTATACCTATACCTTCACTATACAACACTTCGAAAATATCTCGGCACTTTGCAACAATTTTATTTAACCTTACTTTGTATGTGAATAAAATAAAGAAACACATACATTAACTCTTAATTAGTACCGGAAAAAGACTCATTAATTTTTCACCCATTAGTCATAATATGATCTTTGTCTTGGGTATTTCCCAGACAATCAAATTTTTAGTTTTCCCAGACATACCAAATTTTCTTTCACCGGTATAAAAGTGACAAAATAAGACCCAGCCAGACATCTTTTATCGCTGTGACGAACAGTTGTGCTGGATTTTTTAAATTATTTTTAGACCATTTTTTTTTATATTTTCCCGATACATACAATCTATCTGTGAGCCAAATTTCATCCCAGATTCCAAAACATCTAAACTTTACCCTTACAGCGCAGCTTCGTAATGGAAGGTGGGGCGATGGTACTTGCAGACGGCGGCGTCGTTTGTATCGATGAGTTTGATAAGATGCGCGAAGATGATCGAGTCGCCATACACGAGGCCATGGAACAGCAAACCATCTCCATAGCTAAGGTGAGATTTTTGGTTTTACAAAAAATTGTATCGTAAGTTTGTGTTTTGTGGTTATACTACGTTGATGGCCTATTGTTTAAAACTGTTGAATTTAATTTTTGTAAACGCAAACACTCATATTATACGCTTCCAGGCGGGAATAACAACAACTCTGAACGCCCGTTGCTCCGTGCTTGCTGCCGCGAACTCGGTGTACGGGCGCTGGGACGATACGAAGGCCGATGACAACATCGACTTCATGCCTACCATCCTGTCTCGGTTCGACATGATCTTCATAGTGAAGGACGAGCACGACAAGAACCGCGACATGACCCTCGCGAAGCACATAATGGCGGTGCACATGGGCGGCGACAGGGCGGAGCGCACGGCGGAGGCGGGCGAGCTGCCCCTGCGCACGCTGCGAAGGTTCGCGACGTACTGCCGCGCGCGCTGTGGCCCACGACTCACGGCCGCGGCGTCGGAGCGTCTGCGCGCGCGCTACGTGCTAATGCGCAGCGGGGCGTTGGCGCACGAACGTGCGGTCGACAAGCGCCTCGCCATTCCGATCACAGTCAGGTATTCTATTTCTTATTTTATTTATTTACTAGCTGGTGCCCGCGACTGCGTCCGCGTTGAAAAGTATAAAACGCCATCTGCCGTGGAGCGGATCGCTAAAAATATCACAGAGCAATTGTCATGTTAGTCGCTTCACTTGATTCTGGATAGATAGCGCTGTCATGTGTATCCCGGGCCAAGCCGATAGTATTTACTTTTATTTTAGATTTCCCGTAGGAATGTAGAATTTTCCCGCGGAAAAAGTAGGCTATGTTCATCACGGATAATGTCGGCTTCTAATGGTAAAATAATTTTTCAAATCGGTCCAGTAGTTTCGGAGCCTATTCTATACAAACAAACAAAAAATCAAATCTTTCCTTTTTATAATATTAGTATAGATTTATTTACTAGCTGGTGCCCGCGACTTCGTCCGCGTTGAACTATGAAAGGCCCTCCTATGTCGTTTCTGGTGTTCCAGACAACGTATATGTAAAATTTCATGGTTGTGCTGTTCGGTTCAGTAGTTTTACGCGTGAAAGCGTAACAAACAAACTCACATTCACATTTGTAATATTAGTAAGTAAGGATTTATTTATTATCCATAAGATTTCCTCGTATGTACTGGCTACGTTAATCCTCCACCATATTCGTCCAAAACTCATTCGAGAAAACAGCATCTGTATAGTAGATCAGTAGTGATAAGCGAAGTTATGTTTCAGACAACTGGAAGCCGTGGTCCGTATATCGGAGTCGTTGGCGAAAATGCAGCTGCAGCCGTTCGCCACTGAGGCCCACGTGACGGAGGCGCTTCGTCTCTTCCAAGTTTCTACCTTAGACGCAGCTATGACTGGCTCCCTAGCGGGTAAATTATATACACTATTTTACTGACTTCATATTATGTTTATTTTATTAATAATATTCTGTTTATTTTTTTGGATGTTTTGGATCCAAAAAAAAAAATCAAACAAAATTTGGAATTTTGTTTAAACTAAAATTAAACTATAAACAGATACTCTTTTATTTTTTTACTCATATTCTAAGATCCTTGTGATTCACCCTGGTATAAGTACCTTTATATATGTATGAATAAATTTCTTATGACTATTAACGCACAGCCAAAACTACCAAGTGGACGGAGGGAGAGGGACTGAGACTAGAATGCTGAAAAATGTAACACAGGTTCATTTTGTGATGTAAGCATCCGCTAAGAAAGGATTTTTGGAAATTTCAAATTAGTCGCTAGTCGCCCTCGACAAATTCTAGACTTTGTAGTTTTAGCTGTAAGTCAGGACAAAATATTTTCTAAAGGGGCCATCACACCATTCAATTTGAACGTATCCAATTTAGGAAATCGAAAGGCGTGATCGCAGAAAGAACAGATCGGATTCAATTTAGATTTTAGATTCTATTATCCATTTTCAACTCTATATCTTCGATTTAGAAATCAATTTAGCGTAAGTGTGTTCACGAGCTCACTACTTAGATTCCTAAATAGGAAACGTTCAAATTGAATGGTTTGATAACCGCATAAGTATATTCAATGCTTTCAGGAGCAGAAGGGTTCACATCGGAGGAAGACCACGAAATGTTGACTCGCATCGAGAAACAATTGAAGCGACGTTTCGCGGTTGGCTCTCAGGTATCACAACAAACGATTATCCAAGACTTCCTGCGACAAAAGTATCCCGAAAAGGCTATATTGAAGGTCATACAAACTATGATTAAACGTGGCGAATTGCAACATCGTTTGCAGAGAAAAATGCTCTACAGATTGTCTTAGTAGGTAACCTTAAGTTGATGACGTCATCCATAAAGTGACACTTTCGTATTCCTCTGTACGTTCTATAAATCGGGTTCAACCATTTATACAATGGAGAATGTTCACTAATTTTAAATTTTAACTCTTCGTATTCTGTATTGAAAATAATTAATACCTGTGAAAAAAATATTTTGATACATCGTGTAGTTTCTGAGATTTGGCGTTTTAAAAATGAGATCGCCTGCGCTCGTTGCGGTGACGTCATAATCCAACGGTCTCGGTAAGTTCGCGCGCTCCCATATTGGGGCAAACCAAGCGAACCGACGCGACCGTTGGAATGTGACGTCACGGGCGCGCCTAGCGCCTGCTAGAGGTCTCGATATTTAAATGTCTGTAAAATCACAACTACTGGGTCTTTTTGAAAAAAAAAAAAAACAAAAGGTAGTGTGTTTCTATACGTGAGACAAAGTTTTAGACGATTTTGCATACCTATTAACATTCTCCATTCGTTCACAAGTGGTCTATTGTTCAGTAGCAAACATCAAAAGCATAAGCAACATTTTGTTTGAGTTATTATTTCAAAGTAAACATATCCAAAATACGATGTGAATTTTATTATATCGCAGATTTTCGGCGTTTACGAATCTCAACAAATATGGTTTTTATCGGGAAATATGATATTTGTATATTGTATTTATGTCGTAACGTAAAATATAAATTATCTTCGCCCTTTCGCACATTACGATACTCAAAAGCGATTCCAACATTTATCATCAACTTTGTATACGTTTAAGCTGTAATGTTGTATGTTCAACTTGTAATTGTGTTTTTAAAACATTAAAATAAATTAAAACAAATCTTTCTTTCAATAACATTTATTCGCACGCTCAAGAGTTTTTACAACAATTGCCAGAGCATTAAAAAAAGTTTGTCCAAAGACTGCGTCATAAGTGAAAACTACGCCATCTGTTAACATCTTAACAAAACTATTGACTAAGTTAAGCTTAATTGTGAACCATGTGCGGACATATTCGGGTAGATGGCGCTTATTTCATACAGTTAAATGTCACTGAGGGTGCCGCACATAGAGCGCACATTCAGTGCTTTTTTACCCATACTAAAAGTGCCCAACGCGCCTAAAAAGTTTTTACTTCAGAAAATTATTATTATTTGTCGAATTGTTCATAATTAACTTTCTACAGTAAAGTCTTAATTGCAATAAATAGTTGAGCCATTGTTAACTACAATTTATGCGATACATAGGGCGATGTTTCAATTGGCATTATGTAAAAAAATAAAAGAGAACATTGCAACTTTGCAACAGTTTCAAAGTTTGACTTTGAATTTTTTAATGTCGTAAAATTTTAATTTTCAATTTGTCCTTGCTCGAGATCTATTTTGTTAAATACTTGTTTAACATTTTTGTTTTCGATTCGCGAATGAATCTATGCAAAAATAGATTCATTCGCGAATCGAAAATGATTCTAATATAATTCGCTCGACATTTAATTATTCAGCTCCACAGAAAAATAAAAACAAATTTTGTACCTTGTAGATTGCCCTGCAGATTGCAAGACAGTATATCTTCAAAAGCCAGTATTTAATAAAACAAAACAATCGCAACAAACAGACAGCCCCTTAATAAATATACCATCTAATTACGATGAGAGAGGTAGAAACTGACTAGAATATTTTAGAAAGCTTGCGACAGAAGCTTTAAGCGGACAATTCAAAGGGATATTCAGGATGATTCTCGACACCTTTCCAAAATAGGAAATTAAAAATGCGACCCCTCTCTCCTTTATTCAGCTTCTGCAGTGTTGTCATTTCTTCGGCTGCCAATTCGAAATCGTAAATGTCCATGTTTTCCTGTGACACACGAAATCCATTTCTTTCATTGAACCTATGTACTTAATATGTAACTAACTATCTTTATCTATTATCTAGATATATTGATAAAACTAGGAATAGACACCTTAATCAATGTTAATGAATGTCAAGTAGACATAATATTGCATAATATAAAAAAGTATTTAAATTTATTCGTCAATCTTAAACTCAATTTTACTCGAATACTTTAGATATTTCATAAATATGTATACACTTATTTATATACTAGTTATATTATAACTATGTACGTATAGAATAAAAGTGTCAAATATAAATGGGGCTACATATCTAATATCTATACTATTATATAAAGATGAAGTTTGTTTGTTTGTTTGTGGTTTGTACGCGCTAATATCAGGAACTACTGTTCCGAATTGAAAAAAAATCTTTTTGGTTTTTTAATAGTTCATTTAGCGAGGAAGGCTATCTGTAGAACGCGGACAAAGTCGCGGGCACCAGCTAGTAATTGATAAGGCGACAGCCACACTCCTGCCTTAAAGGAATATCTTTTAAAAAATGTATTAAATGTTATGTTCACCTTAAGCCTGTGTTCGCTGGTGCTCTTCGGTATCACAACAATATTTTGTTGCACTAGAAAATGTAGCAATATTTGCGCAGGCGTTTTAGCGTGACGCTCAGCGATGTCCTTCACCTCTGGCAGCCCTAACAAGTCGGGGAATACATCGGGACTGAAATATAATATAACGAACTGACCTGTAGTAACTTGTAGTAAAGCACTGGACTGGCTGTCCCATAAAAATCAACAGATAATTTCGTGTACAATTTTGAAACGCCGCTGTACGAAAGTACGGAGAACTAATTTTTTGCGTATTTTTATTCCATAGATAAGTAAGTATAATAGTGTCCGAAATTAATAATAGTGTCCGAACTACAATGCCAAAATAGCGTTTTACAAATAGACATAATCATCTATACTTATATACTTAAAGAAATCTATACTTAAAGAGGAAAGATTTGATTGATTGTTTGTTTGTTTGTATAGAATAGGCTCCGAAACTACTGGACCAATTTGAAAAATTATTTTACCATTAGAAGCCGACATTATCGGGAATTATTTTTTTTAAATACATACGTCATACATATCTATATAAGTAAAAATGAATTCCTAAATGTGTTTCTAAGCTTAAAACTCGAGAACGGCTGGCTGTTTTCCCTCATGGATAGAGGGATAATCAGGGAAGGTTTTTAGAGTTTTTACGTTAAAAAAATGCACTCCGGGCGAAGCCGGGAGCGGGTCGCTAGTTATAAATACAAACATCCACGAGTCAGGTACAAAGGTAAAATGTTAACACATAAGCATTTGCCCCTAGCGGGTTTCGAACCCGTGAGCGCTCACAGGTCTAGACGTTAGTCTAGACCAAACGTGTCGTCAAAGTAAGTCAAAGAAGTGCTTACCTGTAATTATATTTATTGACGAAATGGTCTTTAGCACCGGGACTCCCTAGAGGTGCGTACGCGGTTACAACAATTTTATTCTCGTCGCAAAATTTACGCAACTCCAACTGTTGGAAATATGCGTGCAATTCGACTTGGAGCACTTGAGGCTTGAACGAAGCTGCCGCCATTAGCTTCGATATCTGCGATTCGTTAAAGTTGGACAAGCCTAGGTTGCGGACAAGACCTTCCTTTTGACACTCTTCCATTACCTAAAAAAAACACTTGCAATTTTTTTAATGTGGAATCAATGCGTCCGATTAATTACAACCAAATCTCAAATTGCCTGATTCCCATTTCGTCTGAAATCCGAAATGCCTTAGTACCAAATTGCCTGAAAATTTGAAGGTTGAAAATCGAAAATATTATTACATTTATGCATGTTTATTGTTTATCAGAGCCAACTGTGTTATTTGAAAAGTTGCAATTGCAAAAAAAGTTAACATAATAATAAAAAAAATGTACGGCTTACTTACTTTAGTAATTAAAAATTAAGGCGATTTGGTTTTCAGGCGAATTGGGAATCAGTATTTTTGGGATTCAGGCGTATTTACATTTCAGGCAATTTGGGAATTGGTTGTAATGGACCGGACGCGAATCAATTTCGAATATTAAACCGATTTTTTCGACATGTCATTAGTTAAATCTTTTTAATCTTTATGGTTAAAAGTGAAATCTCACCTTCCATGTACTAATATGGTCAGTTTCCATGTCTAAATCATATTCACCGGTATCTTTGACTAGGGGAACGAGCTTCTCTGGGTCACAGTGGAAACCAAAAGGCACATGTATTAGGTATAAATCTACATAATCCATCTTCAAACGCGTCAATTGCAACTGAAGAAACTTTCTTACATCGGAAGCTCTATTGCCTACGTGTGGCAGCTGTAAACAAATACTTGCATATTTATTTTTAATTCTATGGAATTAATGATACACTTACAATAATCTTGGTACGATATTTAGTGAAAACCGCATTCAAATAGGTCAAGCCGTTTCTGAGATTTAGCGTACACAAACGCACAAAACTATTTCTTTTTACCTCGATAACATAAGTACAAGGTGTACAAATTTGTTTTTGTAAAAAAAAATGTACAGACGACTTGTTTACGACTTTATTACTAGCTTTTGCACGTGACTTCGCCCCCGTAACTTTATAAAATATATAGCCTATGTTACTCGCTGATAATGTATTTTCAAAGAATTTTCAAAATCCGTCCAGCAGTTTTTGAGTATATTCATTACTAGCTGGCGCCCGCGACTTCGTCCGCGACCCGAGTTGAAAAATAAAAAAGTAGCCTATCCTGTGTCCTGTACGTCTAAATGTTTTATCTACCAAGTTTAATGAAAATCAGTTAATTCGTATAAGAGTTATGAAGGAACATACATACATACAGAAAAAAATTCTAAAAATCGTCAATTTAGTTTCAGTATCATGTATAGAGCCTATAAACATTATATTTCTGAAAACAAAGTAATTTACTCCATGACCAACCCTTACAGATTTTATAATATTAGTTTTTTTTTATGTTAAGGTCGACAGACAGGCTGACGGTCCACTTGATGGTAGGTGGCTACCGTCGCCTATAACACAAGCAACGCCATAAGTGCTCCAAGTGCGCTGTTGACCATAGAAGGATAAGGGTTAAGGGAGGGAAGGGGTAATGGGCTCCGGCATCACTTACTCACTCACCGAAACACAACAGCACATATGCTGTTATTTCACGGTGGTATTCTGTAAGGTGGTGGTTACTGCCGCCAGACGGGCTGCCCAAATAAAGCTATGCTACTAGTATAGCAAAGAAAGGTTTTTTTGAAGATTTTGACTCGTTGAAAAACCATTGTATGAAGTTACACATTCTGGTTAAGTTTTAGAGTTTAGAATCTAAAGAATCGGATATTATGTGTGTGATTAGAAGAGGTTTTTTCAAACCTTAGTTGTAACGAACAAATCCTTCCGAGTTCCTTTGCCATCACTAATCCAGCGATCAATGGCATTCCCAATGGCCTCTTCATTATTGTAATTAAATGCTGTGTCAATATGTCTATATCCCAGTTCCAACGCTTTATACACTGTTGATTCTATTACTTCAGAAGGTGCCTGAAAAAATAATGAGAACAATATCAATGGACACATTCATCATCCGTTTAAATCTCTACCAGTGAGGATATCTAAAGGCCGCCACTCACCATTAGTTGGCATGATCAAAGTAAAACTGACCAACTGATAGTGAGTGGCGGCCATTAGCTGGGACAGTGAGCCCCTGGGTCTGGATCTACCGTCTGAATAAGTAGAAACTTAATCTCAATAATAGCCACTTGCCATGAAGGTGTAAGTTTAAAAATTTAGGTTTACGTACATAAGTAATTTTAATTCTACTTAAACAGAATTCAAATTCGACACCAATATAAAGTAGGTGTAAAAATATAAATATTACACATATTATACATGTGTAATTGTGTAAATTAAATAAGTATATTTTAGTATGTAGCAAAGTAAGTATCAAACCTGCCATGTTCCTAAACCCAGAGTGGGCATAAGATCTTCAGTTTGAGTCAAAGTAATAAATTTCATATTTCCCAGAAAAAATCAACCAAATTTAAAACATTGAATTATTGAAATTTAATTGTGTTTTTAGAGTTTTCAGAAATAGAATGAATTGAATATACGACACTCCTAGTTCGTGGGAAAAAATATCTGTTTCAGTCAGCTGAAATAGCGCAATGGTTTTATGATTTTGACAAACACGTGAATTATTGGCAAGAAGCCAAGATTTCTTTTTTGATTAAATAGTATTACACGTTACATGAACACCATAATCTGTGTTCAATGCAGTCAAAGAAGTTTTTTCTTATTTTATTCAAATGTCCTGAATGAACTTGAAATTAGAAATTATTGATTATCTTCAGT
This sequence comes from Synanthedon vespiformis, assembly GCA_918317495.1. Taxonomy (NCBI): domain Eukaryota; kingdom Metazoa; phylum Arthropoda; class Insecta; order Lepidoptera; family Sesiidae; genus Synanthedon; species Synanthedon vespiformis. The sequence continues at coordinate 5,492,959 of OU906962.1, forward strand.
TCCTCAATGTCAAGTTCATTATTTTAAATTTCGCGCTAATATTAACCAAGTTCTCTATGGTCTTGATATTTTTGGAGTTAATTTTTTCTTATTTATTGAGATATAATTTTGAATCATGTCAAATTCTTTTATTAACTATATAACTAATCAATTAATAATCAATAACATGTAGCACCTTTGGCTAGTCTGTGCCTTCGGCCCGCGAATGGAAAATAAAAATAAAGAGCATAATCCATAATATAAGCACTATTAAATAGAGGTGCTGTAGTAGCATTGGGGTGTAGTGTTGTAGTGGAATTGGGGCTAGAACTCTCGCTAATAGAGAGTAGTTATATTCTTTGCATTGTTTATGATAGCTTCATGAATTATGAAACTAATCTATCATACAGAAGATCAATACTGCAAAGTTTGACAGATTCTTGACAGTTTTTCAGTTTTCAAGCACATATTATTTCTTGTACGGCCTTTCAATTTTAACGAAGTATATAGTGTTCTGTGGTTTCAAGTTTTCAACTCCATTCTTCTATATAGTTTATGGTTACTGGCTTATAGGTTATGTTTTGTATTTTGAATATTTTTTGAAATTTGATATTGTTTTTTTTCTATTAATGATTAACAAAAAATAATTTAAATCAGTTTTTTTTTTGGTATAACGTTCTTCACTTGTATGCTATGCTATGACAGTTTCGCTTTCGTGTGAAATGTAATTATTCCTGAAATTAAGATTGTTATTAAACATTCATCTGTGAAAAGGCGCTAAAATTACCTTTTTACTATTTAGCTATCATAAAGGGATATTTTGCAGAAAGCTGTTTTAAATTAATTTAAAGTAACAGACATAAGATGGGCGTAAGTTATTTCAAACTATTTAATTCATATTTATGTTACCTTTTCTATTACGATTTTACGTAATAACAAAAACCTTTACCGGCTTTCAGAAGAAAATTAATACTTCTGTCAACAAAAGCAAAGAGAAGCGCGAAGCAAGAAAACAGGAACAGCGCCGAATCGCAGATGGAATGTCGAATGTATCTGCTGCTAATAAACTTCAAAATATATCAACATTATGTAAAGAACTCTTGGTGTACCAAAACAAGGAACTGGATGTCGAAATGTATATTCAAAGAGTTACTGAACTAAGTCAAAATGCAATTGACTGGGCTATAGATCTCACTGAGAGAAACATGAAAAAACTGTAAGTTATAAGTTTATCTACACTGACATGATATTGATATGTAAATAGAAAAAAAAAAACCTGTATATTTCTTTGTTCCTAATGGATGAACTCAAGAACTACTCAACTGATTAAAAAGAAACACCTATACAAAGCTACATTATGATCGAGTAATATAGGCTGTTTTTAATTAAAAAAAAAACATTGAGATCCCTATGAAAATAAAAAAGTTGATGTGGTAATTTTTATCGCCCACAACTGTACTACATGTTTATAGTGCTTATCTTTACACATTATAACAAACACCCCATGGTTCATAACGAATGAACAACTCCATAGGACCGTTAACCACCCAAATATATTAGCGCAAGGCTTGATGAATGACAGATTGTCCGTACGCAGACTGAAATGCACAATACCACAAAATGTTGTTAAGGTGATGGTCACAAGAGGTCACCTTACATATGTGATCAGGTCAGGATGTGCGGCAAGGGTCGCACTCTTGCCATAATGTCAGGTCATAATTAAGTGTGTCACATATACTGCTAATATCCCACATAGGAGACAGATCGCCATATTACTAAGAACTAAAAAATAAAAAATTAGACACAAAAAGTTCACGAGTCTATTAGTCAGTTAATTTTAATAATAGTTTTGTGTTCAAATCAAATTATAAACACAGTTAGTTATCAAAACATCTCTTACTCTTACTCACTCACCGAAATACAACAACAAATGTGCTGTTATTTCATGATGGTCTTCTATCTTCTATAAGAGTCTTCTATATATAATCTGATGGATTATGCCTTCTCATTCACTAGTGGCTCCCTCACTGTTTGTTGCACATATTTTGCTGGAACAACTCTCCTTGGCTATGTTTGATAGGACTTGTTATTGGAAAATTATGTAGGAGGCCTATAACCAGTATTGGACATGCTATGTTTGAGATGATACTGTAATGGGTAATATAAATTTAATCTTTTAAGCCAGAATTATTCAAATTGGTTTGGTTCAAATTACATATAGCTGAGTGAATTTTTTATTTAAAATAATTTACTCACTTAAAGTAATAATTTGGAGCCAATGTAATAATTTGAACTATTGACCAAATCAATATATATTTCTTTCTGTTTCCAGCTATGAACAGTGTGCTTGGGGGTGGAACAAGGAACGAAAGACAGAGGAGATGAAAGATGAATCCGCATGGTACCTTATCGCAAAAGATAAGAATGATACCCCATTAGCCTTTTCACACTTCCGATTTGATATGGACTTTGGAGACCCAGTACTATACTGGTAAATATATCTACTTTTTAAAAATCTGTATAGTGCTTCAAACCTGTTCAACCTGTAGTAGCTCCGCTTGAAGTTATTGGTTTGATTCCTGCTCAGGACAAAAATGACTGCTTGTCTTGGTCTGGATGTTTTCTATGTGTTCTGTGCATATATTTACGAACTAGATATGCCCGCGACTTCGCACGCGTGGTATTTCGGTATTCGGTGTAAGTTCTTTGTTTGTAAACTGGTTTTTTTATCAACAACTTCAGTGGTATTTCCATGACATGGTAACCTTGATCTGATGCTGCAGCATCAACTAGTCTGCGGGACAGCCAACTCCTCAGATATTAAATTTTGTCCCTTTGTATGTTAGCTGATTCTACATTGGATATTTAAATGAAATATTTCCTTACTAGTTATATACGGTATACTTATACAAAAATGCTACTTTTGGCACAGTTTCTTTATAACAGAGGTAGAATTATTTAAGCTGATGGGTTAAGCATCAAGGGGTAAGTTATGTAAGGGCACAGGTAACTGTGTTACATATTATAAAGTAGTTAAGATATATAACACAGTTATGCTTTTATATATTAAAATAAATAATAAGGGAAATAAGTGGTCTTACTATTGGTTACATTAAAACAACTATTAAAAATTAGTTTTTTATTTATTTAAATTAACAATCATCAATAAAATCGTTTTTTAAGTGGTTGGTTGAATTTTATATTAATGTGCTAATTCAGATACCTAATCATCTTTTAAAATCTTATACAAATATTAAGTTTTTGGCCTATATTTAAAGAGAACAATTAAGTTTTAACAAATTTTTTAGTATATATACCACTAAATTTAAGTCCTAACTTTAAACTTTTAAAAGAATAGTGCCACATGATAATTGGCATCTCAACTGTCTTTAATTGTTGGAAATTCTGATTAAAATTGGTCCACAATACACAATAGACACATCAAAGTACTGTCATACAATTTCTGTACAAAACATGTAAATACAACAATTTTCTGTCGTCCATAAAATAAGTAGGTACTTAATTGGTTCATTAATTAATTTTTTTATCTGCACTATGGCGAAAGTGCAGCCAGTGATTATTCATTTCACCCACAGAGTTGTTTGTCCCCAGAGCTCTCATGTAAAAAACACAAACACAGATAAAAAAACATTTTATTCATAAATATCTTACTCAATATTATTTACACCTACATTATTATAATACATTTTGCTTTGTTAACCGCTAATCGTTTGAGATTCGTCAATTGTTTTTCACTTTAAATTTCCACAGTAAACAAAGGAACAAACTATTTCTTCTAAACAGTCTCTTTTCAAACAGAAGTGATTCTTTCGGCCACCATTTTATGCATCTAGTACACAAGTATCTGAATAGTATGTGTAAAATGTATATTGTCATTGCTGTTATCGCTATACTTAAAGCTATTACATCTAAGAGTAGGTATTGCGTAAGTGACAAGTCGATTGATGGGGAACGTAAGTGTGGCGCCCCCTTGTGCCTGATTACATACTCTATCCAGTAAACGGCCATGTCCAACGGAGCCACGGGTCGGTCAAGAAACACGTCCCTAAGTTTTTCCGAATTTATTTTGTACCTGAAAACAAAAAACAAAAAATGTAGGTACACCACTTGACGTCATGCGAGAATAATTTATCATTTTATGTGTGCCAGTGAGGTTATCAAAGCAAACAACGTTTACTAATCGTTAACCTTTCATTGTGACTAGCTAGACAGATAAAGTAACGTGCCCTTTTATTATCAGTGAAAAAAATTTGTCAACTTCGTTCTAGACTCATTCAAGACTTCAAGTAATATTAAAGAGGAAATCATGAAAATTGTTTTAATTGTAGGTTCTACTCCATCGTTTACAAGCTTGTCTGACGGTGGTGAGAAGCCAAGAGGAAACCAGTGCAAACGGGAGTGTTGTGTATTTACTAAAGGATAGAAAATAAAGCCCGGTGATTGGTTGTTGTAACGCCCACATAAAATTTTGACCAATCACTGGGCTTTATTTTCTATCGTTTCGTAAATACGCAACGCTCCCGTTTGCATTGGTTTGCTCTTGGCTAGGGGCCCACATGTGCTTGCTTCGATGTTCCATTGCATGAATAAAGTTTGATAGAGACAATACCCCTTATTTCGCTTTGTCACATTATTTGCACTAATAATAAGGTTGGCTGAGCCACTGTATCTCTCTGATCTTTTGAGGAGCCTGTTGGATGAGTGGTAAGGATGCTTGCATTGGAAATGAATCTACGGAATACGAAATTATGTTGTTCTGACTTGTTGACTTCTTTCAAAAAGGTAAACCCTTAACCCGGTTGTCTCTATTTTAAGCTCTAATTGTAGCTGACTAAATTATCCAGAGGAGATTTTCTCAAATTTTTGATATCCATTCTTTGTATCCAAAATATCGAGCGCCAAAATCAAAATTTCGGAAAAAAATTCAATTTTTTTTCACTATTTCGCCCATAACTTTTTCGTTTTTGACTTTTTCGAAAAATTGTTTTTGCACCTTACAGCTCTCGTAAAGACGCGTCTTTTGAGCTCTTTTTGAATATCATATCTTTACAACTCTCCATGATATAAAGGGATCGCACTTTTTCGTGAAATCGGGGCCTAATACTTCAAGCGAACGAAAAGACATTTCCAATGTCAAAAGACCATGTAAGACAATTATATAAATTTAAATATATACACTTACATTGGATCTGTAAGTAATTCGCGGAGTGCTTCCCTCCACGTGTGACTGTTTGTGTCCGTGAGTGTGATTGTTCTCGCAACGCCACGATCGCTCATGGCACGTCCGTTCAGAGCTTGGTCCGCATACAAAGGCACCGTCAACATTGGCACTCCACAAGCCACAGCTTCCTGTGTGCCGAGCAGACCCCCGTGTGATATGAACAGTTTCACATTGGGGTGACCTGTTGACAGTGAAAAAGTTATTAGTCATTTATTAATTAGGTTTTAAAGAAACACTTTTAAACGTCATATAAATATATTTTACCAGGGTATCGGGGAAAAAAATAGCCCATATGATGACGATCCTAAAAAGAAACCCCGAAAGGAACTCAGGAACCATTTTGTCATCATTTGTTTTACATAGACATAGAATATACATAACATAGACCCTGATGTCTGATGTCTTATGTCTTAACCTGGTTAAAACGAAGAATTGTTTGTTTTAATCAGTTTTATCTGGTTAAACGCTAACTAGCGGCCGGTTCAGAGTTCGCACGGAGGAAGTTTTTTTACTTTTAAATTATATACGAAAATTTCAATAACTATTCAAATTTTTAAGTTTTCAACTTCTAAGAACAAAAGACTGTCATTCAAAGTTAAATTTTTCTAAAATATTTTCTTACGGATTGATTACGTTTAAAAAAAAGCTGTTTTTCAACTTTCTAGACTTACTAGTTTTCGCTGTGCGTTGACAGTCAGGACAAATGATTTTAAGTATAAATATGACCTAATCAACAGATAGCGCAATAGCACCACGAGTAAACAGCTATCAATTTAGTTCCGTTATAATGTTTACTATAACCGTTACTTATAATTATTGTTATAAATTATAAACATAACTTTTAATGTTATAATATTAGGTTTTTTATTGTTTTAATGACTTATTCAAAGCTAGCCGTTTCCCGCGACTTCGTCCGCGTTCAAAATGTTATATACAGCCTAATTACTTTCTCGATAGACTATATCCAACACAAAAAGAATTTTTCAATTCTAATTAGAAGTTCCTGTGATTAACGCGTTCAACCAAACAAACGCGCTTCAGTTTTATATTATTAGCACCATTTAGCATAGTATATTAATTTCCTATACTGTGATATTAGTATGGATTGAAGCTTTCGGTTTTTATGTAAAACCCTCATTTAATCGCATATAATACTAAAAAAAATTAATGTTATGAAAACGGTTTTGTTACTTACTTATCATAATATTAATAGAGTTATTAACGAAAACTTACATAGAGTAGAATATTGTGGTATCCAATTCATAGTGTAGACATTGTCTGGCACTGTAAGGTTGGTCGCGAGCATCGCCCTGTTCATTTTGACAAGAACCGTCTGGGGCAATTCCGATAATACTTGGAATATTTGAGACAGCTTTTCAGTTGGTATCGTTTCTATTCTGGACATGGATCCGAAGCTCCAGTATATGACTCCCTCGACAGAGGCGTCCAATAACGTTTTCAATTCCTAATAGAAAAGAAAAACCACACCAATCACAATTAAATCACAGAATTAAATAACAGAATTCGAATTTGAAGACCACAGTGAAATAATAGCATGTATGCTGTTGTGTTTCGGTGAGTGAAAAAGGGATGCCAGACCCACTATGATTGGTAGCGCACTTGCAGCACTTGCTCGTATTATCTGTCGACCTTAACATAAAAAGAAACCATAACTAGCATTAGTGGCACAAATGCTCAGTTTTTTGTAACGTTTAGATATAGGTATTCATTAATTGTGATAAAATATAAAAGTTTAAGTGTACAAGAACACTAGCGATCAACTATCAGAAGTCTTGACAAGGCGCACCGAAATTTAGGTGACATCAACATTAAGATTTAAGATGCAGTGTAATAGTTTTTACTAGCACAATGTTAAAATGAATTCCAATTTTAGATGTGATTGGTGCATGAAGATAATATAATTAATATGTCAATAATTCTTTGGCTATGACGTTTCTTTATCGCAATGTTTATTGAGATATTGTTCATGGTAATAATTAAAAAAAAAACATATATACGAGCGTAGAGTTAATTAATTGATGCGAAGGAGCCTACAAGTCTACCCGAAGTGGGTCACTACTTGTTTACGTGTAGCGGTTAGCTGAGGGCGCAGGGAATTTGGCAACAACAGTACCACAGTATCGGCAGTGTCAATGGGGTCTTAGGTCTCGGGTCGCATTGATAAATCAGATTCCCCGTTGCAAAATAATATGGGTTAACAACTAAATGACACAATGCTCTATACTCTATTGTATTGTTTGTTGTGTTGTGTGATCATCAAAATGGGCTATTATAAGCTTGACGTGTGATCTGTCTGTGGAATCATAGTTCCCAAACGGATGGCCCGATTTTGATATCAGGTTTTTTTGTTGGAAAATGGCTATGATTTATCTGTTCTTTTGAAGGGCTTTTGAAGATCACTAGCTCATTTCCTAGGCGCGACGAAGGGATTTTACTAACTTCCACAAGTTCGATTGACGTATGTAATTTGGTATACTATAGAAGTATAGATATTGTTACTTCGGTAACAGACATGGTAACCTGGACCGATGTGCTTGCTTGCAATGTTTTGCTTGGAATTGTATCAATTATGTTACGCTATGGATAATATAAAAATAGGGATTATTTAAAGTTAAACATATACGAGTATTTTTATATTATCGTGTGTGTACTAATTAGAAAAAAATGGGGCGTGGCCGTGGCTGTGTCGTGGACAGTCATGGCTGTTTATGTTACTTGAATAGACATGTACTTTACGAGTAATATATTCTTTAAACTTATATATCCAACGAATTCGAATATACCATACACACCAAAAATGCTTTTATCCTTTAGCTATTGAGTGGTGTAATTAAATTTAGAATGTAGCTACACCATCAAACTGTATCCCCCGATTTTGTTATAAAACAAAGTCCTCCGTCGCGCCCGCCTGTCTGTCTGTTCGCGATAAACTCAAAAACTTATGCGGATGAAGATGCGGATAGCAGCTAGTCTAAAATAAAATAAAAAAAACTGACGCCTGGCCAAAGTCTTATAACAAGAGGTCAAGAGGTCAATATTTGCTTATATATTTTTGTCTTTCAATGTGGACGAAGTCGCGGGCACCAGCTAGTTCAATATATCTTATTTGTACACTGGTGCATGTGATGATGATGCATGCAAAATGCCTAATAACGACGAAATCGTTCTAGTAAATTAGTAATTACTGTAATCTATATAAATGACCCACTGACTCCTGGGAGATAATGAACTATGCATTCCGCCTAGTGATAATGAATGGCGATAAAATTATAGCTATTAGCATTTTGATTGATCTTTTACGTGATTTTGTGTGATCTACAATGCAAAAAATTTTTGCTTTTTTATAAGCCTGTATCCATTACCATTATCCATTATACCACCCAATCTTTCTCCTATATGTACCATTATAAAGCTTGTATATACATTTACGTTTCTTTGAGGAGTTATTTTAGACCACGCTAGTCCAAAATGATAAGCACAAAATTTTTCTCACCTTAGGTAATCTTTGAGTGTTGTCCATATGTAATCCTCCAACTTCAACTAGTGCAGGCACCAACGGACGCACTTCGTTTATACTGAAGTGACTGTTGGACAATACCAGACTGTAGTTTTGCGCTAAGACCTCCAGCGATGGACCAGGGCCAAAGACGCGATCCGCCAGAGCCTACAACATTATTAGTTGGTAAAAATAGTTTGAATTTACCCAATTTCTGGGGAAGTCGCTCAGAAATTGGGAGGAATTCTGGGACGAAAATTCCTGTGAATTAAAATGTTTAAGTCTCTCGCAGTACAAAACTAACCTGAGACGGTAACTGCGAATTGTTTTTGTATAATATTTTCGCCCAGATCACCGAAACTGTGTTGATTAATCTCTCCCAAATGTTCATTCTTTGACCGTAGCCCATCATGTATGCGGGAATATATGAAGTTGATTCTGGGTTACCCAGTTGTTCGTTGACCCACGGCAAAGGCACGCTCGAGAGTAGTCCAACCACAGGAGCTTGGAATCTCCAGCCGAGAGGTAGCAGGCATTCACTGCCAAATACTTCGACGATCACCAAGTCGAACGCCACAGTAGAATTAAGAAGCGCTTTGAATGTTGGCATTTTGAAAACGTTGTCGCACGCGTGAACGCATTCCTTCATTATTTGCTCCAAATTCCGGGCGAAGTCTGGTTTCAGAGATTGATGTCGTCTCGTGAGATTATTCGTTATTTCCGGTATTGTTCCCGCCAAGCTTATCTGTTCTACGTTCGGTGGAGGGTTTTTCTGTGAACAAATAGTTTGAAAAATCTTTAAAATGATCCATAGTTTGTGCGTTAATTATTATCCAAAAGAAGAAACTCGGGTACTACTATTTGCTTGTCTTGGCCCCATTTAGACTTGTAGTTTCATTACGTAAACTTTAATTTAAGTCTAAAAATGGTTGTAATTTTAAAAGCTGTTTAAAAAAGTAATCAGATACCCGAGTATTAATTATTGCGTGTTATGATTTTTCTGATGAGACTAAACGAACGTCTCCGTGTCTAAGAAAGTTATCGACAGCGTGGGCGGTAAGACAGCGCGTGCCGATAAGGGGCAGACTGTAGGTGAAGGGGCAAGCGGCCGCAGCCACACATATAAAAACTGATACACGACGTTAACCAGTAAATACTCATTCTAATGATTATTTGAACGTGCTGTCCCTAAAATGTCCACCTTTATCTTAATTATTACTAAACACTCGTATACATCAACGTTATCGGTGTGTGGCCCAACCAGGTAATGCTGTTTTCATTTAGAATTTTAGTTAGACCGATAGTAGGCGAATGTAATTTAGATAAAAACTGGGCTTTATTTTGTTTTCTTGTTAAAGAAAGCCATGTTGATGAAGCTAGACTGATGATACGAAAGTTAACTGCATGTAAGGTCATGTTTATACACTTAGAGAACCTAATTAAACGAAAAAAATAAATAGAATACTGGGTCATGTATTTTGATCATAGCTATTTTGCTAGTAGGGCATCTCGATAAAGGAGTAATTACATTTATTCAGCTCAATTCAAGTTTTGTCCATAGAAGATTGTACATTTTCTAAGTTGTACGGACACGTACTTTCGAACGTATCTACATATTATAAAACTGGCATTTTCTGAACTACCTTGCGTTACTCTCGTTACTCAAGAGAGTTCGCAAGAGCGAACTTTAAAATAGAGATTGCGTTTTTGTCTTAATATTTTCTCCATCAAAAATTTCTTAGACCAAATAGCAATAAATATACATAACGCATTTTTTAGCATTTCCTGTGAAATGATTTCAATTTTCTCTCTCACTCCCATCTCAATTTCAGCTTCTAGAGGTTGAGGTTCATTATTCAAAATTCAAAAGTGTCTTTAAAGGCGATAATTACCAACAAATTGCTAATTTACGACAGTCGATAAGACAAATATTTGGATCAGCGTGCTTGTTAACTTGGTAACAAGAAGAGGAGATAAACATTTTTATACAACAATCTCCAATTAATTGCTGCTACACATGATAACGAATCATTCATGCGTTTGATTCAAAATATACGTACGAGCCAGTCAGTAGGTATATGTAAGTTCACCAAACTACTATCGAACTTAGAAAGAATAATATTTATAGTATTTTTCTTTATATATGAATAACTTGTTTAAATATTCCGATAATAAATAGATTTGGAGAATTGAATGACCGCGCGTCCTTGTCATTGATGAGTTTGATGTCGTAAGCCCGTGATTTGGTGTATTTGGTTTCGCTGATTCGCAAACTGGGTTGAGTGACCGAATCATGATTATTGATATTACTAACTTGTTATCGTGTCTACATTTTAATTGTATTTATTCAAAGTTTGTGATTTCGTAATGCTCATCTTATTAGAGATCAAAATGTCAAGTAGAAGTCGCGAGATAATGGTTTTACGCTCATTCTCAATTGTACTTGTTGAAATAGTTTATGAAATTATAATTTGTAAGTTTTAACTTACAAATTATTATAAATTAATTGTATTACAAATTGTTTACAATTGACAAATTCTTCCAGATATTTTTTATGTAAAGTTTGACAGGTAGGCTGACTCTCAACTTGATGGTACGTGACTATACGCCATAGGTGCTGTTAGTGTGTTGCTGAGTTTATAGGGACCCTATAGTCCGCACTAGACAACTGTCGACCCCTGATTGTCGCAAGTTGTGTTGAAATAGCTAAAAACAGGCATCAGCGGGAACGCTCATTTGACTGTATAGTCTGCACCAAACAACTATCTACCGCTGAAATTGGTTCCGGCGTTGGTTTGCGCAAGTTCAAACTCCGCGCCTAATCGAGTAGGAGCTTGCGGGCCACGTCTGGCGGGGGGAGAAGGTATTGTGTCTTAACATTCTCTAACCCCATAGACGACGCGAGGGAAAACCACGGGTTTTTAGACCAAATACACCACCGAACTCTCTATCTCCGTAACCGTGCACGGAGATTTAGGCCGAAACGGTTTTTGTCAAATGGCGGCACGTCCACCCGCCTAATTTGTAAGGATTTTGTGCATGGGACAGTACGTGATACTGAACCATGAACCTATTTCAATAAACAAGAGTTGTAATTTAGTGCAGAAAAAAAATCTCTATTGCCTGTAGTAGTTATTACAAGAAGCGTAACACAAAATTCGACCTTGAAAATTTACAGAAAGAAAAAGACAACGAAGTTTAATTAGAACAATAAGATGAAATAGTATTATTTTATTGGAGGAGGCACACCATGATTTCCATAGATTTTTTAAAGTGAATTCCAAAAGTTCACACTCGTTTGAACAAGACGATGTTATCGATGTGCAGATACGGATACTGTCGACATTGAATGCACTGTAAACACGCGGTCAATGTCAGTGAATTCACACGTATCAATATAATTTAATCATAAAGAAATTACGCACAAGCAAAGCTCATTATCAACCGCAGATCTAATATATTATTTATTTATTTACCTCTATTTCCGTCACATATTTTCACACTCGGAAGTAGGTACATAATGTTACTTTTGCTATTTTTCACAATGACTATTATTTTAATTTTGTGGAGTTGTAAAAGCGTTAACAACCCCTTTTCTTAATAGAGTACTCTTATAATAAACTAGCGACCCGCACCCGGCTCCCTATTTCTGATGCTTTTCTAATTCTAATTATATGTAAGATGCATGCGTGTTTATATATTTTTTTCCATTAGTGAAATGAAAACCCTATTCAAACCCTTTGCTGATTTAGAAGAAGTTGTCGGAGAAACAGAGAAGGACAGCGAGACTTTATTTTAGAAATGTATAGATAAAGATTTTAATAATATTTAATTTTTACCTGTCCGTAAACACATGCAACATAATCACAAGCTCCAAAGTGTAAACGACTAGGTATATTGCGAACTCGCAAAACTAAACAATATATTGTATACAAAATAATTAACAATTAATCCTTGCACTATGACGCATTTTTAAAGCCCGACGCTTATCTGTTTGATTTCAATAGAAACTCGGAGATTAGTTTATAATTTTAATTATAGTTCGTTAACTAATTAATTGTTATGCGTTGTTGACGGGATACAAAGTAAATAATTACCGATTCAAGTCGCATCAATAAAATTGTAATAATTATGTAAGATTAGCAATGATAATAACAAACATGATCCAACTTCGTAGAGGTTCAACAAAGCCTTCACATGTGCAGGACCGTAGAAATATGTAAGATATACATAATAGGATCAATAATAAACGAAAAGCACGAGTATTAATTACTTCTCGAGTAAATGCGAAAGTGAGTTGGTTTGACGTTAAAGTATACTTTTAATTTTTTTGAATATAAATTGAAATTAAAATTACCTTTCTTAAAAAAAATGTATAGTTCATAGTTCACCCTTTGAGCTATTAGTCATTCAATCCGATTCTCGGCTGATGACTTATAAAGTAGTATTGTAGAAACAAAACAAAATTCAAATTATAATCAAAAATGTGATAATTAAAATATTGATTTGCAATAAAAAAAAATGTCATAATGCTCTGACACAGCACTTTACAATGCGTCTTCAAATCTTCTTACATCGAGTAAGTTCGAGCGAATAATAACTGCACGCGCTTGTTACGTGAAAACTTGATTACTCACAAAGGTTATTATGATGTCTTTGTAAGACAAAGTCTTTGTCATACATTATTATATTATTATGTAGGACAGTGTTACAGTGTTGTTGTTTAGAGTAGGTATAAAAAAACTACGCTCAGAGAGCTCCTCTGCGCCCATACAAAAACTTAGCGACCCGCTCCCGGCTTATCAATGATGCAACGTGACGTTTGGTGGCTACCGTCGCCTATAACACATACAAGTCCAATAATGCCATCCTTGTTAGAATAAATAGGGATTGAACAGTTCCACTTTTTGGGGCAATATCTATTGAGCAGGGTCAGGAGGAGTTTTAACTATTATTATCCCTAACCCCCACTTTCTGTACTCAAAGAGTTAAACGGAGTAACTGGGCCCTTAGCCAAGAGCACCCAGTGCAAACGGGAGCGTTGTAGATTGACGAAACAACAGAAAATAAAGCCCGGTGATTGGTTGTTGTAAAATTTTGACCAATCATTGGGCTTTATTTTCTATCGTTCTCTAACTTCGTAAGGGAGCGTTGAAATTGGTGTGCTCATGGTTCGTGATCAGGTTGAAATGTCACTTGTCGAAATAATGTTGATAGTGGAAATATCTAAACAAATATGTCTGTAATTTGTGAGATTTTTTTTCATGTTGTTATGTAAAATATTGACATGAAGCTTTTTCAAACTTGTTTTTTTTTTATTGCAATGAAGCTCCCAAACTAGATTACAAATACTTAAGTGTTTTGAACACTTTTTATAGGTGCACACTTTAGGTAGTATCATCTACTTTTAGAACGCCTTTAAATACAAAATAATGAAATATATCACTGAACTGAATAGAGTTCAATAAGTGGAACTTTTTAACAACGTTAAGACTATTTTTATCTTACAAAAAATAAAAACGACAAAACAACCCGTCAGTGTCAATAAAAATTACAAGATCTGCAGACGACGACGAACAGTTGCGATATCGCGATATCACAATACAAAAAATAGGATGGTAACATCACCAGTACATACTTCTTTAAATTATCAGTTACATAATTTTTTTTTCGAAGAACATAATGAATAACGTAACGAAACGTTTATCAGTGTCCTCAAATTCACCTAGGGTCATCGTGGATCAAACTGTAATTTGCCTACGCTTGTTTACCGTTCACTAGTAAAATTATCGTGAGCGGGTTTCTTTCACCCCGGACTATTGATGCGTTCAAAGATGATTGCTCGCTCTGCGCGCGTTCTTAAGAGCATTCATACACCAGAATCACGCTGGAGTCAAAATTTATGATTTCCTACGAAAAATAAAGTTTACAGATAAGATATCAACGTCATATTATTTGTAGTTTTATAATCTAGTACATGGCTGAAAAATATTTTAAAATATTGTGATAATTTTCTCATTGGATTAGTTTTTAAACTAGCGGTCGACGATCTACGCAGAAGGGAGATATTAGTAAAAATATATGCGACAAGAAAAATTATATTGATTTTATATTAAAACTGAAGACTTATATTGATTTTCAAAAATTCATATAAGTAACTTATTAGTAAATACGATTTTATAAAACATACGATTTCTGTAAATTTTCATTCAAGAAAAGTATTTATAATCAAAAGTGTCATTTTTAGTAACTTTTCGTGTTATTTGATCCTAAAATAACACGATAAACATCGAAACTACTGAAAATCATAAATTTTGACTCCAGTGTGATTCTAATGGATGAATGCTCTTAAACTCATTTACCTTCTAATAGAAATAATGAAGCTTCAGGTTGTTTTGATTCAGAAGCTTGAGTTGGTTTGTTTGGTTGAACGCGTTAAACGTGTAACTGCTAACTGCCGGTCGGATTTCAAATACTTATTAGCGTCACGCTGCAACCATTAGAAGCCGAGCGAAAAGAAATAGTACCGTATCACTCACCTGTTTTTTTTTCTGATTACTAACAGGCTGAAACTCCGTGAGTAGCTTCGGTTTGCCGAGACATCCACCTTTTTCCTCTGCGAAAATTCTCGATAGAGGTAGCTAAAGTAGTTAGTAGCCGTAAACAACTTCCAAGCGTAGAGGACTGAGAAAACGTACCACTCAATTTGTGGGACTATGCGGCCATTTTAATATATGCGACAAAAAATCAGCTGGTTAGTAATAATTTTTATGACCTCGTTATATTGGGAGTGATTTTTTGGGAGGGATTCGATTACTAACCAGCTGATTTTGCTGAAGCTACTCACGAAGATTCAGCCTGTTAGTAATCAGAAAAAACATCCAGTATGAGGGATACTGGACTAAATAGAGGTCCGAAAGACCGCTAAGCGGCTAAAACAATGGGGCCGAAGGGGAAGTCCTAATAATCCTAATAATGTGTATTATATAAATATAAGCAAATATAGCCGCCGTCACAGCGATAAAGATGTCAGACGTATAAAGAGATTTGTATTTGTATTTTTGTTTGTAATGAATAAACTCCAAGACTACTGGACCGATTTTAAAAATTCTTACTATAGATCAGCGAACTTGAATACAAAGATAATGTTATTTTGATGAGAAAGTTACATTATCAGCGACAGCGAGTTAACATAAGCTATATTTTTGACTCGTATACCTATTTTCATTTTTCAACGCGTATATTTTATAATACGAAGTTGGGACATTTACAAGATAAAATTAATATTACATTATGCATTTGTTTAATTTAATTAATTTTAATACAATTACACATTCGAAATTAACTATAATTATGTTTCTTTTGTATTTATTTGTGCTTATCTTATTATGTGGAATTTTATAGAAGGAAAAAAATACATTTTCGACTTTAGACTGTCAGTGGATAGCATCACAATATGATAATTTTAAAAGAAAGCTACTATGAATGTTTGTTTTACGTTTTTTCTCATGGAATCAGGATTTTATAATGCCATTACATACATATTTTTCAAAAATTTTGGATTCATCAAGGCAAACTTTTTTATTAGACTTTGACAGGAAATAGTTTTTTTTTTATATTAACGCAATGTTAATAAATTACGGACAACATTTAAATCTGTTACAAATTATTTTTCATTATACAAAAAAATAAACTCTGACGGTTTTTAACGTTTTATTTTTCATAGAAACAACAATCCGGAAATCCTGGTAATCTAATGTCTTGGAATGTAAACTATATCAATATATTTTATCAAACCTATTAAAATAAATATTTTTATTTAAAATACTTTATCGAGTGTGAATTTGTAATTTGATGGGAATAATTGTATATTAGCTGTGCCTGCGATTTCTAACGCGTGTTATTTGCACCTATGGTATGTATTTCGGACCGAAATAGTTACACCGAATACCGAAATTTTCGGTAACTTTTTTTGCAATTCGATTGGAATGAAACAAACACAAAATGTTTCGGGTCAATACATAACTGAAAACCGCATCTAAATTTGTTAAGCCGATGCTGACATTTGCGTGCATAGACATACAGACGAAAATTCTAAATACTAATTTTGTTCACCTCCGTATTAATATAAAATATGCATAGAATTTTTTTTTGAAAAAATATTGTACCTATGGAAACGATTCGTTTACGATTTTAACACATGATTTGATTGATACGTACCATGGGAAAATGTGAGACGACGGTGAGATGGTGTTGTTTGTTGGCGAGAGCCTCCAGGATTTTGCCGTACATGGCGTAGTGGCTCCTCGTGTTGGTAGGCAAAACGGCAAGCAGGCGCGCCGCATTTGCAACGGCCGCGCAATAGTATAGCAACAACCACAGCAGTCGCGCCCGCATCTCTCTACCGCTCGTGTCAATTTGCGTCCCCTGCGCGGGCGCACCAAACGATCCACGCGAGATACAACGTGACGTCACCGCCTGCGTTCGCCCAGCGACCACTCTTTCAGTCCGTGTCCTGAGTGACGGCGTAATCGCGGATGTGTAATCCGCTGCGCATGAAACAAGTATAGGTTAACAATGCTGGCGC
This sequence comes from Synanthedon vespiformis, assembly GCA_918317495.1. NCBI lineage: Eukaryota > Metazoa > Arthropoda > Insecta > Lepidoptera > Sesiidae > Synanthedon > Synanthedon vespiformis. The sequence continues at coordinate 5,510,284 of OU906962.1, forward strand.
ATTCACCAAATATGTTTGTGTTCATCCTGTTATGGTGGTGTGTTCATCCTGTTTTCATATCTTAACAAAGTACAGAGCAAGTGTGTTGTACATAAGTGGACCTGCACGGGAAAGAGACGGACAGTGTTGTCATTAGCCGCGCCACACTAGCCGCACGGGTTTGCGAGCTATGTTCGATTGGTGTGGACGTTGGCTCGGCAGAGCGTGCCTCGGACTGTGCTCAAAAGTGCCTCGGTATACGCTGTGTCATGCGACTGTTCATAGACACTATATTTTACTCGCCAGCTTTAGTTAATTTCCGGAAAGGTTAAAACAAACTGAGTATTTGTTTAGTGTGCCGCGGATTCCGCTTCCGCGAAACGCCGTCACTTACGACACGCACTCAGCCCGCCCACGCCGAAAGTAACCTTTCCCTCAGTCGCGATCCCATTAAAGCCTTATCGCACCGTCTAGTCTTCCCAAAGTTTCATAAAGCGTAGCGTGTACAGTGGAATAGTGGAAAATCGCCAGTGAAAATTGTTTTGTTTGTGTGCACTCTAAACAAAAACGAAGTCGACAATGACGCTTTCTAAAATAAGTTTCCTTAGTGCTATTGCCCGAGTGTTTATTTTCGGAGCGTTTTTATGCGTTTCATGCATTTTTGCCGTGATTTGAAAGTAAAAATACTTGGACTTAGTGGATTCGGTTGAAATGTTTACCATATCTTGTGTAGTCATTATGTTTATTAATAAAATAATTGAATGCATCGTATTGTCTTATTAATATGCAATGCCTTTTCGGAAATAATTAGGAGATTAGATAATTTTTATTTGTTTGTACTAATATTATAAAGAGAAAATATTTGTATTTTTGTTTGTAATGAATAAACTAAAAAACTATAATACATATTCCAAATAACCCTTTTTAACAAAAAAATAAACCGACTTCAAACCGTCTCATGGTCTTTTCTCATGGATGCCATTGTCAGAACTGGACCAAATTGAAATGGGACCATCCTCCCTTTTTTTGAAAGTGGGTTGAAAAGGAGGAGGTTCTCAACTCGACTGTATTTTTTTATGTTTGTTACCTCAGAACTTTCGACTGGGTGAAACGATTTTGATGATTCTTTTTTTTTATTTGAAATCTGGTGTTCCCCGCTTGGTCCCATTTCAATTTGGTCCAGTTCTGACATGAGAAAACGGTTTGAAGTCGGTTTTTTTTGATTAAAAGAGTTATCGGCAATCAGCAGGACGTGAATATCATGAAATCTTTATGTTTTAAATGCATCCAAAGATCCTTTAAAAAATCAAAAGTCATAGATCACTTTGTTCTAAACCATTGTCATCAAGTCAAAGATTTTTTTTAGTTTGTGGCATATTGAAGGAGAAGCAAGAAAAAACGAAAGTTGAGTTTATGTGCAAAATTTTTATTGGTATCAAAAATATAACAACTGTTGAGAGTTACAAGTATGTGTTTCCTATGGTTTTTATGCTGAAATCGACGAACTTATTGTTTTTTTTTTTTATAATTGTTTTGTAAACGACACTATTTACTTCGTTATTATTATTAACATCATGGGGTAACTTTGTGACGCAATTTAATCCCCAACACAATTTCGAAAAATACACTAACATGATCTACAAACAAGAAGACTTTCAGTGCAACTGCCAGAATTACCAGCGAAAACGATCCAATCATACAATCAAGGAGATTATGTGACCGTCAATTACGATGATGGGGATATATTTCTAATCAACTTTTTAGTTTTTTTAAGTAGATATACATGCCTATTACTAGTCCTTGGGGTAAGATTGAGCCTATTATATATTGAGCATTTTTTGGTGTGTCACAAAGTATGAGAGAATTTTGGTAGAGATTTTGGAAGGATATAAATACTAAAAATAACAATTTAGGTAAATATTTTTCTTTGAGTGGATACGCCAAATAATCTAGATTCTGAAACAGTCTTTTATTTGGATATAAGTAGAGAAACAAAAAATATCGTTGATAAATCTCAAAACTTGTCACAAAGTATCCAGTTTACTACGGTATAGGTATTATCCATTGCATTAAAAATCCAATTTAATGTCAACTTTCACCATCAAGGAGCTATATGTATTCTTTTTATTTTATTTATTTTTCTTTCGAAAATATAGATGAAAAAAATTAATACCTATGCAATTTTTTGTATACAGTATCAATTCTGAATACCAAATTGTCAAAACAACATTATTTTGTTTGTGATTTTTTTTTCACCTTCTTAATTTTCTTAATTTTTCTTAACCTTAATGAGAAGGAAAAAAGAAATGATATATAATATCATACATATCTTTTCCTTGTGAACATACGCTCGAATCAATCACATTTTATTACAGCGATAAAATTTATCTGCGACATGTTATAGTAAAATTGTATCATACTTATTAAAAAAAAAATATTCCTCATGCAATATTGTATACGCATAGCAACGTAAGTATAGTTATAACCTCTGTTTTATGCGATAATTTTCTGCAATGTACGATTAATTAGGCATTTTCGAAGAAATGTAAGTACATCCGATATCGGCGCCTCATCAGTTTAGCTCGCATTTTTTTGTTTCTATCAGTTGACCCGGATGACACTGACCGCGGCACAGCTTTGTGCAGATAGAATAAACGCAATATTAAAATGTTTTACTTGACGTAATCAATGTGAAAGGAAAAGTTTTTTAAGCATTCGATTATGGATTTTTTAATAGTTTACACATGAGTAATGTGAGCACGGATTCATTTTTTTTAGGTTATTCTCGTTTTCGCTCTTTACATTAATAGTGAATACCATATTAAAATTCGTCGGGTGATTTAGAAGTTAACGGAGAAACAGACAGCGACTGTATTATAACAGATTTATTTCATGTGTTATTTTTAATTGCTAATTTGTTTTGACAGATATTATAAGATTGCTAAGTAAGCTTGTTTTAAGCTTATTTAGAATTTGGGAACATTTTTTGTAGTTTAGTTTTTTCGTGATTGGTGGGCTTGATGGAAACATGGGGTTTATTGGGATTATAAAAACTAGAAAAAAAAAAAATTCTTCGTATGACCTTTTCAGGTTTTTTAATATTGATAAAAAATAATAAAACAAGTTTCAATTTTTGCTCGCAGAGATATATTATTTCGATTCCTTTGGCATGCTCTCAATACATTGTTTTGCATTTTCTTGGAGTGTTGAGTTATGATTCCAATCTCTGATGAAAGTTTAAATGAATTGGCGTTTGGTGGTAATCTGTTCTTTCGGCATCGCCCGGTTAGTGAACCAACATGACTGTGTTCGATGGGTCATGTCTGGTGAATTCCCTGGCCAAGTCAAACATTTTTTTCAGCCAAACACGGTGAAGTCCCAAGTGACTTCCTATTTGAAAGCGAGTATAATAATAATGTAGAATGTTTGTTTGTCAGCTATGAATTGCAAGTGGAGGCAGAGGGTAGGCGGCGCGGGTTGGGGCAACGCGTGCTTTGCGTTCTTGAGAAATTGGCGCACGCAACGCACATGCGCTACGTACGACTCACTGCGCTCACGCACAATCCCAATGCTTTGGCTTTCTTCAAAGCGTGCGGGTATGTATATCCTATCTCTACCTACTTATAATACTTATTAAAAAGCTTGCGGATATGTACAGTCGACCGCATAAGTCGATTAACACATACAAAAGTGCAAAACAACTGAAAACTCAACTCACTTACTTACTGAAGCTTTTTACGATCGTTTGTACGTGAAGTTTATTTTGTTCTCTAGTCGTGACAACGACTTATGGCGTGTTGAGTGTTCAGTTGTTTTGCACCTTTGAATGTGTTAATCGACTTTTGCGGCCGACTGTACAAGCTTTTAATTTTGTTCGTTTCTGTGCATTCAAGGTTAATCTCCGGAAACACTACTTATTTAAAAGGTGCATAATTCCGGTTTTTAAATAACATAGGTACTATTATTTTTTTCTTTCTTCTGAAGTCGAGTTAAATTGTTTTCTAGCAGCGGCAGTTTCCCAAATAAACATATACTTATAACATGTACATAGGAGATATGTTATTATTACATTATATTTCACTCAATGTAATGATCAAATCAGAGATTAAACCACACATAACTGGATCGAATTAATTGGCTTTCTCGGTGACTTTCCTCCAACGTTTCTATTATATAATGTCTTATTGTTTATTGACGTTAATCATTTGCAACAATGCAAACTTGAATTGGTCATTAACAATTAAGAAAGCAATACGACCCGTTACAGAGTGAGTGTATAATTATTTACTTAAGGTGGCGTTTTCCGAGCGTGGGAACTCATAGTACGGGAGGTAGCGTTGCAAATGAAAAAATCATAGTAAGCCGCCTGATTTTGATATCGGTGGTAGATCTCGAACCGACAGTCAGTGATCTGAAAGTCAGCTGCTGAAGTAGCGGTGGGTGTAGGTGTGAGATGCTGTGAAAGTTGTAAAAAAAAGTAATAGTACGCCGTCTGAAACTTTTATCAATGTTTCAAATTCAAATTCAAATGTATTCAAATGTTCGTGCATAATTTCTCTAACCCGTTATTTACTAATCTACAACTCTTCGGCTATCTGCCATAATTTTATTCTTCGGTTGGCCAGTACTAATTTCTCGACTTTTCGAACATTTTCCTCCGTCACTACCGTCACAGGACGCCCCGAGCGGGAATCATCTTGAGAGCTTTCTCATCCTTGTTGAAATAAGCGAGTCCATTTTTTGACCATGGTATACGAAGGCGTGGATTCCTGAAGAACTTATAACATGTATTCAAAAATTTCTTTCGGCGTTTTTCCTTTTCTTACGAAGTACTTCATTACGGCGCGGTGTTCAATATTACTGAAATTTGACGAATAGGCTGACCTGAGGACTTTTGTCCTTCGACAGATAATTTGTTAATGACCTTATTATCAAAAGAAGATTATATTTATACTACCAAGGAGTGTCGCAATTAGTGCTAACACAAGTGAGATTAATTTGTCATCGCCAAGTACCACAGGCCGCGGACTTATCAGCCGCCCTGGTACGTATGTATGTATAAAAATATTAAGTAAATTTAAGTATAAATATCACTGTAAGTTTTCCTTAAAAATAAATAAATAAAAAATATTTTATAAAGTTAATCGGGCGAAGTCGCGTGGAACAGCTATATTATATAATGAACGAAGGGCGAGGACGAAATAATTTAAAATTAATAAGTACATTAAAAAAAAATTAATAAAAAGTTTATGTTTGTACATTATTCCCTTTGTTGAGAAGTTTCAGGGGGTAATTTTATTATAATGTAGTTATTTTAAATAACAGGTACAGTTTGGACGAAACGAGCCCGTCCAAGGAGGAGGCGGCTCACTATGAGATCTTGAGTAAAGAGATCGTCAAAGGCGATCTGGTCCACTCTGGTGATACGGACGCACTCACGGACAGCATGAAGGCAGTACAGGTTGTCGCTTCTGTTTAATTATATTATTAGTCTGTTGTTAATCACGGTTGCATCATAAATGAAAAAATAAAAACCTTAAAAAACTAATAGGAACAAATCGGGGATAATATATTTGCTATAGGAGACTTAATGATTTTTTTATGATCATTGTTATAAAATAAAATAAAATTGTTAAATAGGTACTTTTCTTGAACAGACACTGTATTGTATGTACTCCTCTTTTTGTTTGACATTTGTCTAGTTTTGTCAATAATCTTTTCATGTATCTTAAACTGAATTAAATAGGTTTTAAAAAATACGTTAGATTATAATGGTTAAATAATTTCTATTCTATATTTCTTAATGCGAAAGTTTGTTATATTTTCACGCAAAAACTTCTTGCGGAACTTTTGTGAAACTTTATAACAGTTTGTATTTTAGAATTACACGTAGGCTAAGATATATAAAAAAAAGAAAAATCTTGGGAAAAAGCGAGTATTTTCTAAATCGTTTGGTTAATTTTTTTAAATAAATACATACAAGTCAAGATTACTTATTTACAAAATATGTAAAAAAAAATGTACCTACAGAATTTTGTAATCATAATATTTAATTATTTATAAGTATAAGCGGAATTTTGTTATGGTTATAACAATTTTATGTACAGTCAGCTTACGAAAACCTTCAGAGTCGTAGACTCTAGCTAGACGTTTGAAATGAAATGTTGGCATGATTGTAAAAAGTGCAAGAAATAAACAAATAATATATGTTGAAAACGATTGATATAGACTCCTACGCCGGCCATCAGACGACATATATAATAAATAAATTGCCCTGGTCCTTTCTTAGGGCCTCTTTCACCATCTGTCAAGTAGGCTAACTGACATTTGAAGTCACCGGACACCGGGGATATACCTACCTTTGTTTGTACGGTAAAAGTTCCAAACATTAAAAAGAAAATAATAAAAAAAATCGCCTATCGAAGGATGCACTAAACCGAGTGCATAATTCAATAAAATAATCAACACTTTACTTGTAGTTGGTGAAAGAGGCCCTAAGTGTTTAAATTAGTTATGTTAGTTATAAATTAAATTTCACAACTTGGTTGAATGAACAAATAAACTTTAAAGGGACAAACGAATGATAAGCCCGTTACGTTATATAAATTAAGTAGGTTTTATGAATTTAACAATCGCCCGCTCAAGGTAATCAATGTCCGGAAGTTTGACTATTTGAAACAAAGTAAAAATATTTTGCCACTTTGAATTCTTAAGCTTACCTAAAGGAAGCAAACGTTCTAAGACTTATTTTGGTAATTGTAATACTTATTTTTGCATGCATAATAAATTTTGTGCGAAAAACATTTTTTTATTATAATAATCCCCCAAAACTAAGTAGCGTGAAATAAGTATTTCATAAATTGAAAATCTAAATTGACTTGCTTTAAAATCTCCTTGTTACTGGACTGAATTTATAATAATTTTCCTTAATATTGGCCTGTTATCAATAAATTGATAACTCAATAACCAAAACAAGAATTCATTAAATTCGTAAGTTATAAAAATTAGGCTCCTTTGGTTTTGTAATAGCAATAACGTTGTTTCGAAAGGAATAAAATTACACGTTTTTTAGATTATTCACATTGAAATGAAGGAACATTTCTGATATTACATTAATAAAACAACTCTTTGAGAACGATCAACAATAAACAGCGTGGTTGGTGTGTGGATCGAATCAGTGACAAAAGTAGGGAACTTTTAAAATATCAAAAGAGCCCACACAAATCTGTGCGTCTTGTCATGGGGTCAAATAGTTTTCTGACAGGCTCTGATGTCATAAGGGCCTCTTTATGGGGCAGCTTGTAACTATATCTATACATAGCTATACTAATATTATAAAGAGGAAAGATTTGATTGATTGTTTGTTCCGAAACTACTGGACCGATTTGAAAAATTCTTTTACCATTAGAAGCCGACATTATCCCAGATGAACATAGGCTACTTTTTACCGCGGGAAAATGGTTCATTCCTACGGTAAATCTAAAATAAAAGTAAATACTAGGGGCTTGGCCCGGAAGATAGCGCCATCTATCCAAAATACTTTTCTTATACTTCTGGCGTTTTATACTTTTCTACGCGGACGAAGTCGCGAGCACCAGCTAGTATTATGTATTGTTATATTTTATTATATACTAGCTCATTGCCCGCGACTTCGTCCGCGTTAAAAAAGATACAAAGTAGCCTATCACGTGTCCCCGTACTTCTAAATGTTTATCTACCAAGTTTCGTGAAAATCAGTTAATTCGTTTAGAGTTATGGAGGAACGTACATACATACATACAATACCTACACTTGTAAATTTATTATTGATTGATTACTAGCTGCTGTCCGCGACTTCGCCCGCGTTAGGTACTTTGTAAATTATATACTAAAACCTTCCTCGAGAACCAGTCTATCCATTGGTGAATCAATGCAGTAGTTTTTGCGTTTATCGCGAACAGACAGACAAACGAAGGTGGCGGACTTTGTTTTATACTTAATAGGTAAGGATATTTGTAATCTGTGGGGTAAAATGACACGTTACAAATTTACAATTCATTAAACATTTTTATTGTGAGAGGTTTACTTATCCTCTACTATTTGTATGTATAACAGATACTTAAATACGATAGTAGGTGATCTCCAAGTTTTCCTGTTTCTATAGCCCATCTTACTATCACAATATTGTTTGAACTATGGGAATTTTCAATAAAATCTAACTATCACGAATTATTCCTAGCGATAGTGAATATGTTTGTAAACGCAAACTTAATTGATAGATACCAAAGTTATCTGATATATAATTATAAACTCAATAAATGTATGATAATCTATAATTTAATTTTTTCTCATTGGAGAGTTCCATTGTTATTTAATTATAGCTTTTTTAAAATTATTTTAATATTTTAAATTTCACGTGTTAATCATATCGATGTTATAACTTGGATAAAGGTGCAATAATACGAAACTAAACACTGAAGTAGGTATGTTCATCATTTGGTACTATCAACGTTCTCACTATCAACACAAATAATTGTAAACTTTAATCCACTTCCAAAGCTTCTTAATTTGGCCTTGCCGCGGAATCGAACCCGGGTCTAAGTAAGGAAGGTAAGTTTAACTACTCGACCAATGGGCTCGTAAGTTAAATTCGTCAGCTTACTTATTATTATAGCTAAGTATATAAAATTTGTATCGGCTTTGTGGGGGGTGGTGAAGACCCGGTAGCCACAGCCCCAGAGTCATACAAATACTGCACATAAAATAATAAGTATATTTTAATTTGCAAGTTATTTATTCATACTTATAAATATTTCTCGTTTATACTATTTAAATATTAAGATTGAGTACCTATATCACAGAAAATTACAAGAGACAAACTATTCTTATTTAAGTCAAATGAGATTCACGAGTCGACGGTTTCTATATCTAGTGGAGTTTCAGGTCTGGCTTCTTTTAAATGCGTTTCAATATCATTATTACTAGAAATATGATTGTTTTGCTTCAGTGACAGAGACGTAGATGTTGTGGTAACATTTCGTCGGGTCTCAGGTAAAATGTTCGATGCAATTTGCATCGGTGGTTCTGCAGATTCCGTGACATGCGGATTCCATGATGTAGTTCCAGATTGATTGGTAGGTGGTAAGGTGACAGAGTGCGGTGGCGTTATGATGGAGCATTTCTCTCTTCTTTCACGTGCGCGACGATTTTGAAACCAAATTTTAATCTGAAACAATTTCGTTAAGGTCAAGCGTTTAAAGTCGAGCAGGTAAATTATTCACACGGTTTTTTCTTATCCTATTCGACGCCTTCTAACAAGTTATATAGTGCAATTCGTCAACTAAGTATCTTACTACTAATATGTATTATAAAGAGGAAATATTTATTTGTTTGTTTGCATTGAATAGACTCCGAAATTAAGGACCGATTTGAAAAATTTTGAAGGCGTAAATTCTGTCATTTTTCGGTACTAGTTTGAACCAGTACCTAATCAACATTTACTACACAAGAACTATTTAACCAAATCCCTCCGCCGGCCTTGAATTGCTAGCGAAACATCTTCACACAGAAGTGTGTGTCCGATTGGACATTTATCATTAGATTATTCAGACATACGGCAGGTTACCATACTCATCTTTTCAAAATTCCCCCTTTTCGGACCAAACTTTTTAAAAACACTTTCATAATACGCACTGCCAAGGATTGGAACTCTTAGGTCTGTGTTTCCGAGCTCATATAACCCAAATCTTTTTAAAGTTCGAGTCATTAGACATTTTCTGGGTTAGCTCACTTTCTTGCACGGTTAGATGCTGGCCAATAGCAAACCTATTACATATTAATAAAAGGATTAGGAAGTATATAGTAGCTTACTCTGTCGTCACGAAGGTGTAGTGCCGCGGCAAGGGCGCGCAGCGCTGGCGGTGCGAGGTACGGCGCGCGCGCATACGCCGCCTCCAAAGCAAAGGCCTGCGCGGCCGTGAACGGCACCCGTGCATGGCGACCTGACCGCCGCGGACGACAGCTGCTACTGTTCACTGCACCTGCAGCAAAAACTCTTCAATATTACCTGTACAAGTACCTAAATTAAACTAAATTCTCGTCTCTGTGATTCCGTAATAAAATATATATATAGTAGAGTAAAACAAAAAATAAATTTAATATGGCTTATATATTAACGCCTAAAATAACTAATAAGCAACATTTAATTTATTTTAAAGAAATAAGAGGTAACTAAATACATATTCTTTGATATTATAATAAAAAACAGATAAAAAGTAGTTCGTTTTTTTGAAAATCTCACACGAATCTAACACTTTTCCACGACAAAAAGTAAATATCCCATATTATGTTAATTCAGATATATAGTGTGGTTTTTTTAGCTACCAAACATGTCCGTTATAGAGATTATAGTGTACACAGACAGACACAACTTTAACAAGTATGTACAATTTTTTTGAAAAATGATGTAAAGACACAGCTTTTACGATTTTATTATATGTGCCCATAGATTTAATAAATGTATAGATAGAGTGAAGTCGATGTCTGTGTCCCGAAGTCTAATTTAATTTGAGTTAGATTAATTAATAAAAAGGTCTAACGTGGAACTTTCGGCGGACAATATCGCGTGCAGCACAACCAATTTGGCACTTCGACACTCTCATCACAATTTCTTCTCGTTTCCTCACTCAATATGCGTTTTATACTGAAATCCGAATTAGTGCTCTTCGAGCCCGAACCATACGGAGACAGGTCCATAATTGCAACAGTGAAGGCTCAGTTCTAAATTTTAAATAAACTCGGCCAACCCCGAAAGAATTGCACAAAAAATGGGTGGAGTTTCTCAGCACCCCTCCCCTTTTCCGCAAGGGATGATGGGTCCCTAAATATTTATCAATGTTTAGATATTATCTGTTACCGCAATCAATGGGGATTACGCATCGGTGAGCGCACAAGTGTTGTGACATGGCTCATTCATACAAAACGAAAATGAATGAGAAACTGATACTGTTGGCTATTGGCACAATAGATTTGTTATTACCAACTTATTACTTTAAGGGCATGTGGGAAAATTAATTTGTAACTTATATTGTATTTCGTTTGTTCAAGTTATAATGCTGTAATATGATATTTTATTTACATGAAGCCACTTTTTGCGTATGTTTTTGTGTCTACTTAATTAAAGTTAAAGTTGTTTACAAGAATTGTTAATTGAAAAACTATGCTTTTATGATTGTTACTAGCTGGTGCCCGCGACTTCGTCCGCTTTGAAAAAGAACAAAGTATAGCCTATCCTGTGTCCTGTACGTCTAAATGTTTATCTACCAAGTTTTATGAGTTATGGAGGAACATACATATATATACATACAGAAAAAAAAAAAATCGTCAATTTAGTTTCAGTGTCATGTATAGAGCCTATAAACACGATATCTCTGAAAACAAGTAACTTACCCTTACAGATTTATTATTAGTATTGATTAATGTCGCAGTTTTCTTGAGTGGCAACTGCTAAATTGTACGGTTAATAATTAGCGGGGTGTAATAGCACCCGTGTTTGTTCGGGCTTGTATATGCTGACTTGGGCCCCTAGCCATGAGCACACTAATTCCAACGCTCCCTTACGAAGTTAGAGAACGATAGGAAATAAAGCGCGATGATTGGTCAAAATTTTATGTGGGCGTTACAACAACCAATCACCGGGCTTTATTTTCTGTTGTTTCGTCAATCTACAACGCTCCCGTTTACACTGGGTGCTCTTGGCTAATATAAGGGCCCTGAATGGGCAGCGCCTCCGTATAAAGAGGCACTGGTCAGCCATTCGACGAGTGTATTATATTCTCCAAACAAATTGTGCTGGTAATGCATTATGAGTATATTATTCTGTCTATTATATAACTCTAATTAAATCACCAGAAACCAGCATGTACTTACCTAGGTAGGTATACTTAAATAGCATCTTAATAACATCCCGTTCGACAATTTATCAGACGGTAATATAATTTTTAATGACTGATATAAAAATATCATCGATTGACTCCTTATACTCATCTTGTTGTAGGTATTGATTCAGTAATTAAATTATTAAGTGTTAGATTAATCTCCTTGAAGTTCCGGAGCGTTTAGATGTTATTATAGACATAGCTAATTATTTTAAGTATTTAGTTTTGATGCCACTGAATGCATTATGTTTTTATTTACCTGGGAATGTACAATCCCACATTTTTCAAGCTGACGGTAACATATTATGTTGAAAATGAAAAAGTCTCACTTTGTAAAGTAATTCAGTTAACTACTTGCAATGTTATCGTTCGCATACTAAATACATGAACACGGCATAAGTAATAAGTACATATTTACTTTGAGATAAGTATAAAATTTTTCAGTGCATTGTGTTGTATTGTGAAATGATTTATTATATAGGTATATAATGTAGATTACTGTATAATTTAATTGTACAATATAATCGTTTTACTTTCAATTGGAATAGAAATTGTGGTATGCGTCGTTGACTTATTTGTGGTATTGTTGGTTTTACTGGTATTTACGGTGTTGTTACCACTCAAGTGTCACTTTAATATATTGTTGAACATTGGAGCGTATAACACACCACAAAGACCGTACAATTGTGTCCTAAATAGATCGCAAACAAATTGTTATTTAGATGCGCTTGCGCAGATAGTAGCAATAACATATTACCTACTCTTAAGAGGTCACTTAAGTCGTTACAATTATTTTTTTATAAGTACACTAGCTGTTCTTCGCGTTTTGTTCGTCTTTGAAATCAAAGACTAAATAAATTACCGATTATTATTAATATCTAATATTATTACTAATATCTAAATAGATTACCGCTTCAATCAAGGGCTTAAATGTGTATGACTAGATGCCGAACAATTAAGAAGATTAGTTCTAAAAAAAATCCTACGAATTTCTTACCTTTTCCTCCATAAAGTTTAAAAAAAAAATCTCTTTTAGCAGGCTCCTCATTACATAAAGGAACTGTTCCTCTTTTCAAAAAATCTTCTTCCAAAACCTGACCAAACATTATTTTATAGGCTTTGTTTTTGTAACATAATCATCTACTTATTTCACGATTTTAATAAACATAACTTGAAATACAATTCTTTTTATAGCAGGAAAATCTCCTAAGTATAATAAGAATTGTAGGCAATCAGAATAGTATATCAGAAAAGTCGTATGTATGAAAATAACCAGAAAAACTACTACAGTAACCTATAGAAGTTTTACAAATCAAATATCGTCACTTCTAATCGTCATAGGTTGGAATGCTCAATTTTAAACAAAGACGTGGAACGAAACATCTTTTCAATTACTAATTTATGATTAAATTACAAAGTATTATAATAATAACATAACACTTATCAATTCCAAGCAGTTTTCGGACGCATTATATCCGTTTTATATAGACAAATATTGTAGGTATATATTCAAATTGCTTGACAATTTTTATTTAAATTGTGAACAGATTTCATTTTTAAACCTTCGACGCCCCACGCAAAAACGGGTTGTTTTATGTTCGACTTGTGTCTGTCTGTGTATCATTTTAATCACGAGTAAAATAGTTCTCAATGTTTATAGTATCTTTGAGCAAATCTTTGTTTATTACTACCTATTACCTACTCGTAGCTAGCTATGCTATGCTGTGATTTTTTTGTCATGACGAATGTCTGCAACTCAATTTATTAGTGACCACTAGATACTCTTCACTCTATAACACAGGGTGCAGTCTTTACGCAAAACACTCGACAACCAAATTTTTAGACACGAAGTTTAAAACATACAATCGCCAGTCTCCACTGCGGAAACAATGCACATTAAAAACAGCTGCATATAAAAATGATAATGAATTTCGTTATAGCTCAGTAAGTCGTGAAGCCCGTTGCAAACCGGTACTATTAAGTCTACATTACAGGGCCGCAATTACTTGCATTCTCTCACATTTCGTATTTAAACAACAAACAATAACCTATAGTTGCGCGTTTCTTTTAATTTCTCTCTTGCGCTGCTCTAAGAAGAATGTCACTCTCGGAATACTTCGTGTTGGAGGGTGGAGATCGTATGCCAAAAATTGGATTTGGAACTTGGCAGGTTAGTATAAAATTAAATACAATATACATAGGTATGTCAATTTAAAGATAATATATATTTTTAATATTTGTTTGTATATTTCTTTAAATAAAATTATTGCTCTATTATTAGTACAATATAGTAAAGGCGTATTTACTTCATCAGATAAAACCGCCTGGCATAATTTTATTAAAGTAACAATTTTGCCACAAGCTAGGAAACCGGAAACGGCATCTTTAATGCCTATCTATGGCTGTTGGTACGGGTAATTTATTTAAAATCATCAGCATTGAAATCACTACATATTATAAAACGAAGTCCTCCATCGCGTCTGTCTGTCTGTTCGCGATAAACATAAAAACTACTGCACCGATTTTGATACTGTTTTAACTAATGGATAGAGTGGTTCTCGAGGAAGGTTTTGGTATATAATTTGCATCCGTACGTGCGAAGCCCTAGTGTTAATAAAAAGTCGCTCAATTATATAAGTAAGTACGGATGAGCAGATGAGTATCGGATTTAATATGCAGATGCGCTTTATTGATTTGCATCAGCAAGCAATCTAAAAATGCATTGAAACAATTGATCTTTTTTGAGATGAATAAATAAATATAGTACTTTAATTATATGTATTCAAGAATATACAAGTAACTGCACCGCGTTTTCCGTTTTCTTAGAACAATGGACCGTTGGGAGTTGGGACAGGTGAAGGGGAGGGGAATATCAGAGTTGTGCGGATTCTCAAGGCAACAATCTGTTGTGCAACCGTAATTGCTGACCAGTTTTTGCATACACTATAGTTTGATTATAATGTAAATACATACACAATTTATCCTATATAAATAAATAAATAAAAATAAAAAGCCCATTTATTCCTTCAGAGAAATAATACAATAAAAAAATCTTAAATAGAAGTTAATATTTAAAAACACATTTTTTTAAGTTAAGATTTTAAAAGACGCGGGTAAAAGCCTCCTCCAGCTTTTGCCATTTTTTTCTAGATTCAACTAGATAAACAAACTCTTCGCTTTACTATATTTGTAGGTATAGATATATAAAGAAGATTTCCATACCTATATGAAACACCGGAGCTAATGTACTCGTGAGAATTTAATTGTAATAATTATATTATATTAAATTCTCACGGTCATTTGTGTACATATATTTACTTATTGTTTGAGCCGTCACAATGCATCTATTCTAATATAGAGGTTATCTATACTAATAATATAGGTAAAGTTTTGTATGTTGTAGAAGAAGGTACTTACGTACCTACCTAATCTTCGAAATTACTTATCAGATTTAAAAAAAAACATGTGTGAATAAGTAAGGCATTCTAGAGACCAATTCTCTATCCCTTAATTCTATATTACTACTACGGTCGACAGGATTAGCCATTATCCTTAAATTTACTAATGTCGACAGCGCACTTGCATTGTGTGTGGCGATAATATACTATAATATACATAGAAAAATCTCTTGTTAATTAAATAATTTATTAAAATTCATATAACTGCAACAACACTATACAACTAATCGCAAGTTTCTAATTTTATTATAAGTACAATAAGCTAATAACTGGCACTAGCTTCTTCCCTCTTTACCTCAACTAAGTCTTGTCTACTTTCTTCTACATTTTCGTCAATTTTTTTCACATCATCCTTAACATCATTTTGTTGCTTTTTTCGACAAACTTTACGTTTGTTTCCAAGTCTGAAAAATCTTTTGAACATGTGCCATCTGGATTTTTGCAAATTTGTACTCGAGTCTGCTATCCGAAAGGGTTTCTCGCAAAAAGAGACGTAGTCCCTGTCGGATCCGCAAGAACAATTGTCGTCATAACATATGTACTCGCGCTCCTTTATATCCCCACTGGAGTGGGATTTCCTTTTCGATGTGGAAGCACAACAAACACTCGTATTCGACCATTCCTCTGACACACTAATTTCTTGGCCGTCGCAAAGTATCTCGGAAGGATCATTAGACATTTTTTCTTTTTAAATCGAATGCAAAAAAAATTAGTAAATATTTTCATATATAAATATTTTATAGTAATAAAAAAAAAACTCTGCAAGCTTTTATTTTGTAAATATTTACACAAAAGTCAACAGTAAAATTCTACCACAGTCAGTGTCAATTCTTTGATGTCTACAAAACAAAATAATTGTTTGAAAGAAGTCTGGTTTAGTTCTTGCATTACAAACACTTTATAAGCTAATTTTTACGTATTGATTGTTTGTTTGCAGGAGAGAGTACCGAATTAAAAACAGATAATGTATTTTAAATCAAGTATGAATATCTAGCTTTCAAAGGAATGTATCCAATACTGTCTGTGGACAGATCGTTTTTTGCGTCTCAGATATAGCAAATGAAGGCCTATAACATTCCTTAACAACTGGTCTAATAAATGACTTCTAATCCGACTTCTCAACCAAACAAACAGAAAAGAATAAATGTCTTATATAATGTTTTCAGGCAGCAGATGAGATATTGGAGAGTGCTGTCGATGCAGCATTGGCCTGCGGTTATCGCCATTTCGACACAGCACGTGCATACGAAAATGAGGCGGCACTCGGCAGAGCACTTAAACGCTGGATCGGAGCTGATGTTAATAAAAGAAAAGAACTGTTTGTCGTCACGAAACTGCCACCTGGAGGTAAGTTTTTATTTAGACTAGATAGACGAAAGCCTCCTGTAAATAAAAATAAAAATTCAACGCGTAGCAAATATATACGAGCATTAACTATGCAAAGTATTTGCTAATCACTTGTCGGTTGTTAATATAATAAAAATAAAATAAAATATTTGAATTTGAATTAATTAGTGTTCAAGAAAAAGCGGCGCGAACGAAGTCGATGGCAAAAGCTAATTACTTTTTATATTTGATAGTAAGATGCTTTAATAAATGCTTTAATAAATCTTTAATTTATTTCAAAATTGTTTATTAATTAGGACAATTACATAGGTATAACATATATATGATATATACATGATATGTAGTACCTATGTACTAGTATCTATGTTACATACATAATATAGTATATGTGCTACATTAAAAAAATGGAAAAGGGAATGAGCTTCCACCATTGACTTGTAGTTTTAAGTAAAGACAAAATAATTGCCTTCAAAAAGTTAAAGGGTAATGACAATTAACGTCCTATCTATGCCAGGCAATCGCCCAGAACTCGTCCAGGAGTACTTCGACGCGTCACTGCGCGATTTAGGACTGGAATACGTGGACTTGTATCTCATACACACTCCGTTTGCATTCGAACACGTTCCCGGAGATCTCCATCCGAAAAATCCTGATGGAACTATCAAAGTGGACATGTCAACAGATTTGATCGCTCTCTGGCAGGTACTTGCCTCTATTAACTAAGTTTATTGTTAAGATTTATGTTAAGTTTGAGTTCATTTTGAATCTTACTTATAAGGGGGTTATTGAATTTAAAGGTAGATTTATATTTACTTAAAATTGAATAAATATTAAGATCTAAGGAGTTAATTAATAAAGTTAGTCATGTCAGCTCGTGAATATTATTTTAAATATAATTAACAATTTTACTTCAAAACTACAACAGCTGATATAAGGGCCGGCATAAATTGGACGATAGCGCGGCGAAGTATTTGAACTTTTTACCTTAGGTGCTTTTAATATAATTCAAATTTAGTTTTTTTTAAAATTTATTTGTGTACGGGAAAGCAATTGAACTCAATCTCAACTGATGGAAAAGTGGAAAAGAGGTCGAAGATGGGCAACTTAGATTGCCCGTTACCACCGCCGTTACTCTGTTTTTGAAGAATCCTAAGTTGTAGGTTTTAAGAAACACTGAAGAAGGGAGAAAATTCTAGTGCGCATTATAAAAGACGTGAATGTTTTAGAACAATTTTAAATCATAGAGTAACTTTTTATATATTGGAGAATCATATCGCTATTACTTCTCAAGACAAGTAGTTCGTATATTTCTTTGACAATTTATTTAATTAATGTCATTCTATTAAATGTCACAATAGTTATAAAAGCTACAAAATTCCCAGTCAAATTATTCCTCTTTTGTGAGTGCAATTTTTAATTTTTAACTTACATTTCTGGATTAAATGTTTTGATAAGATTTCAAGTTTTATAAAAAATGGGTGTTCCGTTTGATAGTGATTACAATTTGATGCATGAAAAAGATAAATGTTTTGTGAGCAAATTCATTATAAACGGATGCAATAAGAGTGACGCCGTGTACAAAGAATGCAGCTACTCGTTGCCCTATAAGAAGTTGTGGAAAATGAAGAAAAGTAGGGACACAACGAACGCGGATCCAAA
Organism: Synanthedon vespiformis; assembly: GCA_918317495.1. Taxonomy (NCBI): domain Eukaryota; kingdom Metazoa; phylum Arthropoda; class Insecta; order Lepidoptera; family Sesiidae; genus Synanthedon; species Synanthedon vespiformis. The sequence goes on from OU906962.1 coordinate 5,528,642, forward strand.
ACCCGAACATTTAACAGAAATCATTCAATCTGAGTCCGTCAATTTAAGAGATCTCAAAACATCTGTAACCGAGTTTCACGTAAAGCAGATTGAACCTATTGTCTTGAATGCAGATAAAGTAAAGAGAGCAAGCCATGTTTATTTTGAAGAAAGAGATCACAAGGAAGATATAGTTGACGAAGCTGATATCACTCAACTGACAACAGAAATGTTATGCAATAATAAAGCCGATTTGCATAAATCTAAACACTCCCAGACTATTAGGAAGAAGCACTATTTGCCTAAAGTTTTATGTCCTTGTTGCACTGGAGGTGATGACGACATTGAAGAATATGAAAGCATAGAACTACAAATGCTATACAACTTAGATAATTATCCACTGCACTTGGACCCTTCGCTTTTAAGTGTACTGCACATGCAAAGAGTCCTTAAGAAGAAGAAAACTGCAAAAAATTACGCAAAACTACTAAAAGTCCTCATACACAATACATATAAGAACACGATTCGTGTATTTCTGCATTACATTCAACAGCAGATTTAAAAAAAAATACAAATTCATTAATGTATGAAATAAAATAAAAAATATCATCGAAAAACATTAATTAAAATTTTGATGTGTATTACAATATATGAAGAATAAACATAGATAAAGAAAGCAAACAGATAGTGAGTACCTAACCATATTAAAAAATTATCAATCTCTGTATTAATGAGGTATGTAGTTGTTTGTAAGTAAGTGGTCTGATGAGTTGTTCCAAATTAATGCCTATAGATTTGAGTCTACTTGTAACGCACTGGCAAAGATAAATCTTTTTTTTTTCATTATTTTAAACATTATTTAAAAATGAATCAGTTTTAAGTCCTGAATATTATAAAATATAGCCTAAAGTAAATAGAAAAATCGGGTCAGTAATTTTTGAGATTATCATTACAAACATACAAATCTTCTATCTTTATAATATTAGTATAGTATAAAAGTATAGGTATATTATTTTATAGAGGCTGTAGAGACTCTTTGGTCTATTTTAATTTTGATCTTTCAATATAAAATTAGATTTCCTTGCTGTCAAAAAGATGTGACGACAAAAGATCAAGAAATCGTATGTCAAAATTCAGTCACCGCAACCAATCTTAATTATTTTTAGGCAATTTACATTGAAATATCCGTCTAAATGTATTAGCGGTTAATAAATGGCATGAGTAGGTATCATTTTTAACGATGACCAAAGTTAATCTGCACATTCCGGGAATAACGAAAAAATCACCATTGGATAAAATCAAAGACGGATTACGTTACGTGTTTTGTTGTGGTTGTTTCCGTGGGTAAAATTTGGCCCAGACTTTGATTGAGTTTGGATGATAAAATATAAATTATAGGGAAAAATAAAAAGAAAAATAAACTGGGTTTAACAAAAAAAAAGCAAACTTTAAATGCATTGTTAACAGATATTATAACATATGGTATCATGAATAAATGTCCATCGGAGGCTAGCCGAAGCAGTAGTAGAGGTTCGTCTAGGAGAAAATTTAAATGCAAAAAACTTAAAAAGTGCTGTCGATGGTTTTGGTGCTGCGGTTGTTGTCGATGTCAATGCAGTCGCTGTAGAAGGAAATCGCACAAAATTACAAGAAGAGTCAAAGATGTTACGTATGTAAGAAATAAGAATAAAGAAGATCCGGTTGCTTCTGGAAGCGCAAGCAAAACTGTAGATTCAGAATAATTCGTGCCTAAAAAATAAATCAAATGTTTCTTCTAACCCTATGTGAAGGTTAGTTCATATATTTTCTTGGATACTTCGATCATAATTGTTATGACTAGTGGTGTAGCTTGCCCTAAATGATCGAGCCCTGTATCAAATTTTATCGAGGAGCACTTCTACCGCTGATTGTGGAAAAGCTCACTTGGAAGGTAAAGAGGTTTTTTAATGTGAGAACTTTCCAGATCTTTTGAAGCTCCAGAAGAATGTTGATTGTGTTTATTGATTTTTCATTTTATTATCCATGATAGTTAGGTATGAAATAGAGTTATGGCATAATATTATGGCCTTGGCCATAATATTATGCCATAACTCTATTTCATTCGGTACGGCCGTGACGCTTTTCTGTGACAGAAAAAACCCAATACCCTCCCTCCGTCTAATACAAGTTTTACTGCAAAAATTAATTATATTAAATATAGCTGGTGCTCGCGACTTCGTCCGCGTAGAAAAGTATAAAACGCCATCTACCGTATTTTGGATAGATGGTTATCTCCCGGACCAAGCCGCTAGTATTTACTTTTATTTTAGATTTCCCGTAGGAATGAAGCATTTTCCCGCGGTAAAAAGTAGCTTATGTTCATCATGGAATTATCCGTGATAATTAATTAAGTAATTAGCAGACATTAGTCTGCTTCTAATGGTAAAATAATTTTTCAAATCGGTCCAGCAGTTTCGAAGCCTATTCTATACAAAAAAACAAACAAATCTTTCCTCTTTATAATATTAGTATAGATAAATAAATAAGTACTAATAATGATATCTATTAAAAATGTTCTGATGGTGTTAAATGACATCTTCATTACCATCAGACCACAAGGGTTCACTCACTGCTAGACCTTTTTTAACGTTGGGAAATCCTGTTGTGGGGTTATGCGTAGATGGGCGGGGTCGCGGAACGTTATGTCGAAACATCCCCTACCCAACACGGCTGTCCAACGCGGGGAGGGCTATTACACTGTTGAAAACCTCAGTTTTGAAAACTAGTTGAAACTTATTTCAGTTAATGTTTATTTATCTCTTTGTGAAGAGACAAGTAAGATTTGAATTATTATATTATTATTAATTAATATTGTGTTTTAGGCCGTGTTAAAGCTAAAGGAGACGGGACGCGTACGACACGTGGGCGTTTCAAATATGAACGCGGAGCAGCTGTCTCGCCTGTGTGCCGTTGCCAAACCAGCTTGTCTGCAGGTCGAAGTGCATCTGCTGTGTCAACAAGAATCGCTCGTTGCAGCAGCGAAGAAGCTTGGAGTGCCAATAGTCGCCTACTCTCCGCTAGGATCGAAGGCGCTTGCAGACGCTTTAGCAGCAAAAACGGGGTATGTTTCGCTAACTGCCTACTTAGCAGAAAGTCTAAAAGCGCCTACACACAGCACTAAATTCTGTGGCAATATCGGCCTAATAGGAGCCCCCCTAGATCGCCTCTAATTAACAATCGGAGGCAGTCATGAGGACTGCCGACAGAAGTGAAAAAACTTAAAACTGAGCATCCAACGCTCACACATACAATCGGGTATATGCAATGTGTTGGCGTGATCGCGTACGTAGACAGCTGCGCGCGCATAACTGTGAGCATTAGTTAGCACCATTCGCATGTTGCTGACGCGAACCGATACATTTTTTCGCTACCCGTATAACGCGCTATAGAAGTATTCACTTCAAAGGGACAAGGTCCTATGGTCCATGGTCTTTACTGCAGATCAAGATATTTCTGTTGCTAAGATTACCAAGTTAATTTCACATAATGTGTTCTGAAGTTCTGAGCTAATCAAGAGACTTTTCTCGTATCTACCTGTCTCTTTTATATAATAAGTAAGAGGTGATGTGAAATATACTCAAAAATCCTTAGACATAAGTACCTACCTTTCAAACATTACCGTTATTGTAGGGTTTTTATTATATTATTAATATGTATTCCGATAAGCTTGTTAGGTTAAAAAGCTCGCAAGTTTTGGATTTTTCTCTTTAAAATCCACTCTAAATATTTATTTATTATTTTATATTAATGTCCAGTGTCACAAAATATCTAGTTTCTCAAAATGTTATAGTAACCGTACTGTATATATATATACACAGACGAGAGTATCCTGATCTGTTAACTTTGGCTGCCGTGCAGAAGATCGCTACGGCTCACTCGCGGTCTCCGGCTCAAATAATTCTCCGTTACGCGTTGCAACGAGGCCTTGGAGCTATACCTAAGAGCACTAATCCAACAAGGATACAACAGGTAAAATTTTCCAAATTGTCAAAATCAAAATTTAATTTTTATTAATATTTATTTTTCAGGAACTACTTGTTGGAATTGAAAAATTCTTTTTGTATTGGATAGTCCTTTTATCGAGGAAGGCTATAAGGCTATAGAGAACGCGGACGAAGTCGCGGGCACCAGCTAGTTTCACTATAATTTCATACCGCGAATATAATGACTCACCGTTGTCCACTATTATAAGATAAGGGATAAGAAGGATGGGATGTGGGCTCTTCTAACATCCTTTACTCACTCGTCGAAATAAAACAGCACACACACACACACACACACACACACGCGCGCGCGCGCGCGCGCACACGCACATACATACACACTGTTATTTTAACGTGTTTTTTTTAAAGCGTGGTCAATGTTTTCAAATTGTCTGCTCAGGATTATGACTATTCACTCACGTAAACATTATACTTTTATTTCTGTAAGACAAAAAATAATTTTTTGGCCTTGTCGCCTCTTAAAATCTAATATCCAGCCTCCTCAGCCTTCTGGTAATTCCGCCACCGTGTAATATATTTCTGCATTTAATAATATTTTTATTTTAGAATCTCTCTGTGTGGGATTTCCAACTGAGCGAAGACGAAATGACTGAGCTGTCTACTCTGGATCGCGGGGAAAGTGGACGCATTTGCGATTTTAGCTTTTTCCCGGGAATCGAAAAACATCCGGAGTTCCCTTTCAAAAAAACTTTGCAATAAATGTCATCCATGTCTAAACGTTTTAAATTAAAACGACTTTTTCAAAGTGCGATTTGGCGCCACACGAGACTCTTTTAAATTGAGAATAAAAAAATATGTACCTAAAGTACCTTATTCATTAAAAAACGTATTTTGTGTCTAAAAATATTTTTTTATATGTAACACTTTAACGTAATATATTTTGTCATAATAAAAGCATTATACTTGTTATTTCTTTGTCTTTTATTCGTGTGTGTCATTGGCAACTTCCTAATGTTACTTCAGTGATTACATAAAGCTGGAAATCAAGCAGTAAATGTACTCCCAGACAACGTGTATGCAAAATTTCATGGTGATGGTTCAGTAGTTTTTGTGTGAAAGCGTAAAAATAACAAGCAAACTCACATTCACATTTATAATATTAGTAAGGATTATCACGGGAAACTAACTTTATTTACATTGTAATGTATGAAACCTTTGACATATTCACATATTTCAATAAATTTGCGATTATAATAAGTGAACAAGAGTATACCTACTTAGATGTATTGGTAACATTGTAATGTAAATACTTAGGTACAAGCAAAGTTCATTACAAGCAATAACTTCGTACTCAATGACGGCTTTCCTTCTACTTAAGCAAGAGTCTTAATAGAAAAGTGTATCAATTACCTACTAAAATTTCCTGGCAATATTGCTCTAATATCGCAGAAAATTATGCAAATTATCTGATCTAGAAACTTTTTAGTGAAAATGGCTTTGATTATTGGTAAAGCAGTGCAGTTATATTTTTATTTAAACGATGATATTGCAGGTATTAAGTATATTGTTTTTATATCTGATATTAAACGTGTAAAAATGTTGCAAAGCTTGCGGCAAAGGCATGTTCTGATCTAATTCTGATACCAGTCAGACTTACATCTTATACCACCTTTGAGTGTTTTTTGATTTCATGAGAAAATTCGAAATAACAATCACTTGTTCTTACGGTGGTGTGGTGGACCTCCTCACAATGGGGAAAGGTCTGTACTCAATAATGGGATGTTATAATTTTTTTTTCAAAAAGGAAGAAACGATCATTTTATATAAATTATATATGTTTTAATATACAAGTAAATATATAATTTTTAAATATATTCATCGGGTTTTTCGTGCCCGCCAACTCACCTCAGAGCACTGTGAAAGGTGAGTCGGGCACAAAGTTTTCAAAGTATCTATTTTGCTCTCAGACCCAAGAACACAAAACTGGTTTCTCATGCGATCACCATGGCTGGGTGTGTGCATCCTAATCGGCTACTTATTGGCTGTATGTCGATGGCTACCGAATTACATGAAAAATAGACCACCGTATGATCTCAGAGTCTTAATAGCGGTTTACAATTTTGTACAAATATGTTGTTGCTCTTATGTGAATTTTCAGGTAAGGAACCGATACCTATATTTTTTTAAAAACGTATAATTCCGTTGTGAAATTAAACTCATTGAATAGTAATTTTTAATGGATAGGTAATAATAATGTGTAAAATGTCAGAAATATGTTAAAAAGTATACCTACATCTTCAACTGCAGTCTTTAAAGTGTAGTTACTTATACCTACTTAGGTATACTTCAAAATTTTCTAGGCATATTATTTCGATGAAAGAGTAAACTACTTGCAATCTCACAAATTTTCGCATTTATAATGTTTACAGGACATATTGATACTTCTAAAAATATTTACAGAGTTTAAAGTTGGGATGGTTTAATCACTACTCGGTACTATGTCAACCTGTGGACGATGGGCACCCTAACAACCTCGAGTACGCTTACAAAGTATGCTATGCATACTTCTTCATTAAAATCTTCGATCTTCTCGACACCGTAAGTACATAGAGTCGAAACAGTAATGTGGAGATCCGTAGACGTTACTGACATAACCTGGTAAAGTGGCAGTGGGTAGGAGAGTCAGGAACTCAGGACACATAGTACGGAGGTCGGTAGTTTCTCGAGTGAAGGCCACGGACTGGCAAGCGCAGAGCAGAAAATCCTGATAAGAGCCACGGGTCGACGGTGGTCTTTACTTTTATTTTAGATTTCCAGTAGGAATGAAGCATTTTCCCGCGGTAAAAAGTAGCCTATGTTCATCACGGATAATGTCGGCTTCTAAAGGTAAAAGAATTTTTCAAATCGGTCCAGTAGTTTCGGAGCCTATTCTATACAAACAAATAAATAAACAATCAAATCTTTCCTCTTTATAATATTAGTGTAGATGAGATAGAAGATATGAGATTAAATTAATATTTTCCCATAGGTATTCTTCATTTTGCGTAAGAAACAAAACCAGGTGACTTTCTTGCATGTATACCATCACTGTGGTATGGTAGCTGTTGGATGGGGCGTCGTTAAATGGGTACCAGGTTAGTTTTACTGCCTATAATATTGTAATTAAATGCCGCCAGTCAGTAGTATATTGGTAAATGTTGAACTAAACTGAGTGACAAATATTTCCAGGTGGTCACGTGACTCTTCTATTAACCATGAACTCGTTTGTTCACGTCATTATGTACACTTACTATCTGCTTACTGCTTGGGATGAAAAGTACAAAACTTCTATATGGTGGAAAAAACATGTGACGCAGGCACAAATTGTAAGTGCTTAGTTTTTTTTTTAAATAGCTTTAAAGTGGATTCCATTTGATACTTTCAGAACACAGTGTGTTATTTACCCAAATACATACATACCTATATTGATAAAGATGTATTTGTTTATTTGTTTCAGATTCAATTTTTAATTCTACTTGTGCATTTCTCAACACTGCTGATAGTGCGGAGCTGTCCGTTTCCTCCGCAGCCTGCCTTCATCCTAATACCGCAAAACCTGTTCATGGCTATATTGTTTTCAGATTTCTACTATCGCACTTATATCAAATCTAAACGCAATCATTCATAGTTATATGTTATGTTTTTAGTAAACATTTTTCAAGCTAAATCCAGTGTTTTTATTATTTGTTTATGGATAAATGAATTTTTAAAATGGTAATTACTGTGATGCATCAATTCAGTATTTATTGTTGGACAGTATTTCTAGATCATAGTAAATACCGTTATACGTGTAAGCGTCGCCTAAGAAGGACCAACGCTATGACGACGATTACACGTATGGTATTTACTGGGATCCGTCAATAAATAATTATGTATCGTGGTATTTAATTGAACGTGTAGTCTAGCGTATTGATAAATCAGATACCTAAATGTCAATATTTTTTCTATGGATTTCTAGAAATACTGACATCCAACAATAAATACTGAACTGATGGCTCACAGTAAATACCGTACGACGTGTAACCGTCGCCTATAGGTTAAAAAAGCTACGTTACACGTCACGTGACGACCGCGTTGCGTTTTGCTATAGATTATGGAGGGTAGAGGTAAGGCTGGTTTCAGTGCTCTCCTGACGGTCTGTACTGACGATACGCACTCCTGACCGTGCGACCGACGCGCTTGTCATTTGTAGGAAAATTCACAAGTCATTACAGAGCTTGCCTAACCGTACGCACGCGTATCGTCAGGCTACCTCACGAGTACCGACTTTATGGCCGGTTTCAGTGCTCTCCTGACGCACGACCAATCGCGGTAGCAACACAAATGAAAATTCAAAAATTTGGTAAATACAAGATTTTAATGTGTTAAATATCTGTAAGTATTTATTTTGAGTAGTTTACTTAAATGGTTATTACGTCTACGGATCCTTTCATTCTTGATGCTATCTCGCACTGTAACTCTGAGAATAGCTCTCTCCGTAGCACGTTGAGCTTTCTTACGAGGCCCTATAAAAATAGTTAGATACTACATTTCAGCGCCATATATCATCATTAGCCACACACATTGTCACGCAATTTTGTTTTGAGGCATTGAAGAATTTTAGACGAGGATAATTATGTCTTGGAGCTGGATTCGACGGATGACCTCCTTTTCGAAGTTGGCTATATACCTAATTGGGCTTTTTGTTCCAAGTATAGACAGGTATAAAATAATAAAATTACATAAGGTTTTAAAAACGTATAATATGACTTTGTATTAGCAGTAGCAATATAAAAGCACACTTTTTATAAAATGACTCATTACATATTACAAAAGAAGAACAATTTACTTTAGTCAATATATTTATATGTAAGTAGTACTTTAGGATTACGTAAAAATAGCTTTATGTACTGAAAATACATAGTTAAAATTGACAGTCTCAACAATCTGGTAATTTAAAATAAAATATTGAAGATTACTTTTTAACACTCTTAAGAGAGTTTTAAGAATTATGTCAGCCTTTAAAATTTTTATAAATTTTAAACTTTTATTCACACAGTCCCACAGTAAAAATCCTAAATATATCAAGAAATAATCATATTATTTCATTGATGATTACAAAATAATCACAGCATCATTACACAAATTTCCGGAAACAAATTTTTTTTTAATAAATTGAACCTTATTCTACTTTTTTATTGTTATAAAATATTAGTAATTCTTTTTTTTTTTTTTTTTCAAAATAAAAATTCTTTCCTGTAGTAAAAATTGCGAACATAAATATGAAGTGTCCGTTTATCTCTATTAGATATACAAAAAAAAACTTAAGATAAAGTAAAACCCCCTTTGACTCGTTTCCCATTAAAATCCATGACTTTATTGGTTTGGAATTTTTTTTTAGTATATATACTTGTTAAGGGGTTCTCCTTTGTTAGTCAATATACAATTATAGTCAAGCTGTTAATAAATTGTCTAATTAATTAATTATATAAATTAAATTAATTAATTAATTAAATTGTTAATTAGATTAAAAACGCAGTATATATATAAGACAATGGAGTAATTTGACAGGTCCTAATGTCAAATTTTAAAATAATAATACCATAGAAATAGCAACAAAGTTACATTAGTTCATAATCTATTCACTTATGGCATTGAAAATGTCTTAGAAAGAGATGCATATATGCAGTAGTGCATTCGTAATTTAAAAGGTTGTCACTAGTTTTAGGTATGTCGATAAAAACTCACCCATGAAAGGTGAGCTTTTTTGTTCAAAAAACATCAAAAAAAGACATCAATTATCCATTTGACCGAGTGACAACCTTCTAAATTACGATTGCAGTACTGCATATGCATCTCTTTCTAACACCTTTTGAATGCCATAAGGGAATAGAGTATGAACTAACGTAACTTTGTTGCTAGAGTATTTTTCCGTAGCACTATACTAAAAAAGTTTTACTTAAATAGTTATGATATTTTATGGTAAAAATCTTTTTACAGATCTTGTTTTATTGATTTACCATTTGTATTATTGTTATTTATTCGAGTAAAAAAAATAAAATAAAAATAGTATAATGCATTACCTAACTATTATTTTGTGATAATTTTATTGTCACCTATGAAAATATTATATCATCATTATCATAAAAAATATAATACCTAATCGAAAATAATTTGGACATGTTGGAACGGACTTTGCAAAAGATATAAATTAAATAATAATTAATAAGTTTTTTTTTTTTAAAAGTTCTATTAGGTGATATCACCATTTTTGTATGGTCAAAGACTTGCAACTGCAACCCAAGAAATGTCAAATTACTCCTTCGAATATAGTGATCGTTATGTAATTAGTTACTAGTTACTATATATCAGACAATCTAGAAATGAGATTCTCCTTGACGGCATCTATGACGTTGGTCTGAGTGAACGCATCTATGAGGGCTCTGGTCAAATTGAGATTGCTCACTCCGCCATCCGTCGCGTCCTCTGTGGGAACATCTTTTTGACAATACCTTTTAATATTTTCCCGAATCAATTTCTTCAATTCCTCGCTAGTTACGCTGGGTGCGATTTCCATTTGATTTTCTGAATTGCCAACTAAATCTTCAACGTCATATTTCAAGTCGGCAACATTTCTAGATGAGTCTTCGGGAGATTCTTCGCAAGTTCTTTGTCTTTTGTAGCGACGCGTTTTGCGTTTACTACTCAGATAACTTTTCACTACAGTGTCCAGTTGTAAGAAGAACACGGACAGCGGTGTGGTCGTTATGCAGTCCTGTGGAAAATCCAGTCACTTATATTATAAACTAGCTGTGTCCTGTACATCTAAGTGTTTATCTACCAAATTTCATGAAAATCAGTTAATTCGTTTATCAGTTAATACACTTACAGGGCCCTGATTCTGTATGGCAAATAAATACGATTCCACACTCTTGTCTTACTTTTACAAAAAACGTCAATACAATAGTACACTGTGGTTTCTGTGAAATCTAAAGTTCCATAAGTGTGAAAACATTTAGATTTTTCCCACATTTAGAAATACCTCATTCGTATAGAAATTGAAATATACCTCATTCGGATTGATGATAAGGCGGGCGGTCTCTTTCGGCAAATCTTTGCACACTTGTGTCACCAATATCCTTATGAGGGCTTCCGATATTTGAGTTTGCGTGTCCTTCTCCTGCAATGAAATCCATTAAAACATATTTTCTTTAGATAAAGTTACACTCAGCCGCCGACACTGCAGATGCAAATTAGAATCTTTTTTTTTTGATTAGATTGAGGATCATTATTTTATTTTGTTTTGTGAGCGTTTCCGAGATATCTCGAGATATCGGTCCGAAGATAGTAATTGCAGTTTTGCAATTTTGCTGCCTAAATTTAATTTTGAAGTTACTATTTAATTTATGTATACTTAAAATTAAAATTAATTAACTGCATTGTTTTTTTGTTTGAAGAATATGACGTCATACAGACTACATGACGACGTATGGGTCGTATATTAGCCATACGCATACATTGTATACGTTAATTAATGTGGGAAGCAGTGACTTTGACCTTGATTATTTAAGTTCGGAGATGTTTTAGGACAATTTACAAAGAGTCATTTTTTGTTTATATTGATGTCTTCATCGTTTCTGCAAGTATGGTCGGTAGCCGCTATGTCGAGATTTTTTAAATAAAAAAAAGTAAAAATGTTTAGCTATGCCAGGCTCCATAGTAAAATGTCCTAGCCCTTTTAAATGTGGACATTTATAGTTTAAAATTGATTAGCAATTAAGTTAAAACACTTTTTGAGAAATATACAAACACCCTAATTACAGTAATATTCTCAGAAGGTGGGAGGAAAGAGAAGAGGTCACTGTTACTCACATGAGGAATCCAGATATTGAGTGTAATGTTCAATGGATCACAGTTTTGGACGTAATGCCACCAGCCACGAGGGACCAGTAGGGCATCACCCGAGGCCAGCTCCACCATTCTTCCACCGGTCAGACCTGCAATGCAACAAATTCCCAACTCCAGTTATAATGAATGGATTTCATTTTGTTTGGTTTTCTAATAGCCTAAAATAAAATAAAAACATTACCCATTAAAAATTGACATTTTTTATTATTTTTTTTTGTTTTAGAGGCGAGAACACCTACTCTATTTAATTTATTCAATTTTATTGCTCATATCTATTTGTCAGTCAAGCGCGTTGTTTTATTTTACTAACAATTACAACAAACACTTATGACGCTAAATTCTTAACAAAAAAAATCTATACTAATATAATATTAAAAAAAAGAAAGATTTGATTGTTTGTTTGTTTGTATTGAATAGGCTCTGAAACTATTGGACCGATTTGAACAATTCTTTTACCATTAGAAGCCAACATTATGAACATAGGTTACTTTTTACCGCGGGAAAATGCTTCATTCCTATGGGAAATTCTAAAATAAAAGTAAAATACTAGCGGCTTGGCCCGGGATACACTTGACAGCGTCATCTATCGAGAATCAGGTGAAGCGACTAACACTGACTGCTTGACTGCTGACAACTGCTTGGTGATATTTTTAGCGATCCGCTCCACGGTAGATGGCATTTTATAATTTTCAATGCGGACGAAGTCGCGAGCACCAGCTATTAAAAATAAAGCAGTCACTCCACCCAGCATTGCCTGTAAGCACTGCACATTTGTTTTAACTACTAAAAAATGCTATACTACTTAATAACTATGAAATGTAACAGATTATTAAGTAAATGGTACCTTCGAAAGGAGCCAAATCAATTGGACTATAAAAATTCAATTCACTGTACACAGTAGACTCTTCGTATGGGACTCTAGTGGACCTCAATCCTCCTGTTTCTGGTGGAAACAGTATCCATCGTTTTCTGAAAACATATATATTTAATTTACTTTCAATTATAACCCCAAGGAAAACTTAAAATTTAAAGGATACAATATATCGACACCTTTTGGCACTCAAATGGCGGAAACGCCATTTTGGCGAAAATTAGTTTTTATAATATAAAACAAAAAAATTATATTAAAAATCAAATTTAAAAAAAGTTTTTTGCTTCTCCTGAAAAAGCGTCTTTAGTCTTCAGTATACGTAAATGCGAATAAATGTGAACTTTAACTATAGCTAACTAGAAAAGAATATAATAATATAGTAGCACATTAAAACAGTATGGTGTGAGAAAATAAAAACATTGCAAACAAGGATTGGCTTACTTTCCGTGTACCTGTGCAACTATGTTAACGCCATATGTGTCCTGATGAGCAGGCGTGTGGGCACCTTCGCTGCCTACCCATAAAGTGGTATCGCAAGCTCCTTTATCTGGATATCCAAATCTTTCCCATGAAATTTCCTATAATTTAATGCATGCCAATATAAATAATATAATATTATAATACTTACATATTATAAAACAAATTCCTCCACCGCATCTGTCTGTTTGCGATAAACTCAAAACACTACTGCACCGATTTTCATACTGTTTTCACCAATGGATAGAGTGGTTCTCGAAGGTTTTAGTATATAATTTACAAAGTTAAGCGGGCGAAGTCGCGGGCAGCAGCTAGTATAATCACTAATATTATAAATGTGAATGTGAGTTTGTTTATTACGTTTTCACGCAAAAACTACTGAAAAGATCACCATGAAATTTTGCATACAAGTTGTCCGAGACATCAGAAAGGACATAGGATACCTTTCATCGTTCAATGCGGACGAAGTCGCGAGCACCAGCTAGTTAGTAATAAAGAAAAGCAGTAAGAAACATAATTTATCTTAAATTCACCTTATATAATTCAGTGTTAGTATCAAACCACTGATGAAGATATTTATAATCAAAGTACATCCACTCATCACAAGATGGAAGTTTGTCAAAAAAATTTCTGAATGAAATATTTTCCACTTTACATCTCCTCTCCCAGATGGGTTCGTCAGATACATAATTCTTCTTAAAACACCGGAATGGTATTACTTTGTCTTTGAATACAGTGCACCATTTTTCAGCATCCCACTGACATAAAGTCCAATCACTGACATAGTTACGAAGAACTATGGGTACACTAGAGTTGACTGATAAACTTTTAATTAAATCCTTGTTTAAGGTTACAGGCATATTTAAATATGTGAAGGACAAGTAATATGCAATAACATAATATGTAATATGAAATAGCAAGTGATGTTATTTAAAATATTATATGGAATATCACAGTAAAATTTCTTTATATTTGCACTTTCATGAATACACTGTACATTTTTATATAAAGAAGAATACAACGTTAATTTATTTTTATTATATTATGTAAATAAATTATTGCACCAATGGCTGGTCGCTGGTCTGTTCAGTGTTCAATTTTCATTAATTTTTATACATTAATTAAACATTTACAAGATACAGAAACTATATTTATTTGCATTTTAAAATCAATTGCAATTTAATTAAGGAGCGTAGAGATAAGGAGAACAATCTTATATGGGTGTTAAACTAAAAAAGTGGCAACTAAAATCGTCGAATTGAGATGGCGCTGGTGTGTCTAGGGCAGTGATCTAGAGAGTTTGAGAGTATGAAATGAAACGGAGTGAAGTGCGCGCTGATTTGAATTGTTTACTATCACTAGCTGCAACCAGCGCCATCAGTTCGTCGTCTTTCAACGGACACTTTTAATACACGGAGCTTGCGCTCCTTTACCTCTATTCTTCTTCTTCTTCTTCTTCTTCTTCTTTTAGGTTAAATGGCAATGCGGCTCATTTTAAAATGGCCATTATCTGCCAGTGTCAAGTTAAAATAGCAATTTGTAATAGCCTCTTTTTAAAAAAAAAAAGGCAAAATTGAAATCAAAGTCAAAAGTAGCAAACTCCTACCTCTATTCTCCTTGAATTTAATTAACGAATTGAAGTTGACACTTGACGTTGACATAATTTGTTATATAGTTGACTTATCTAACCATAGATACCTAACTAAAGACAGAGAATAAATAAACAAACTCAGATTGTACTAGACTTTTCTTTATATATAAATAAATAAATATTTACCAACGATTAATATCAAACATCTATGCTACACAAATTCCATTATTTCTGAATCTATTTATGAACCACTATTAAAATTGTTATACATACATACTTTGCCAGTTTTTACAGTGCGTTCCATTCCATAATGTTGTATGTATGTTGTAAATAAATAAAATAAATAAAAATAATTTGATGGAGTAATTGACGTCAAATTTTAAAATAATGTTGGCAACACTTAGTTATATTTGTCTGCTGTCAAAAATAGTCAACAAACAAAACCATAACAAAACAAAATAAATAATTTCGTATCGAATTCGAACGGGAATGAATAACAAACAAAATTCACACATTTATTACATTAATATTGTATTTTATGATATGATATCAATTATCAATATCAACTAAATACCACTTTTAGTATCACCTATTCTGTTATCATAACAATTTATTATCGGTAACATCCAATGATAAATAAATGATAATATTCAGTTTCGCTTGGATAAAAGTCAATTTGTAATAAATAAGTGAACTAAATAAATTATTATTAAATTAAAAATTCATAATTGAATTAAAAATTAAATTGAATTCATAATTGAAACAGTGACAGTGCCACAAACATCGAATAATATAAACTCTGGCCATAAATTGTTCGTATACAACTATATTAAATATTTCAGGCATTTAGACTAAAATGTTGTTTATTCGCTTAAGTTGGTATTCCTTCTTTTAATCTTAAATGATAAGAAGTGGATCTGTAAGAGGAAGAAAGACTAGGTATTAAATACTTAAGTTTTCTTTCAGTATTGTTTTAATTCCTTTTTTGGATTGTTATTCAGAACTAATCCAAGTATTTTATTATTAAAACTAGCTGCTGCCCGCGACTTTGCCCGCGTAACTTTGTAAATTATATACAAAAACCTTCCTCGAAAATCATTCCATCCATTGGTGAAAACAGCATGAAAATCGGTTCAGTAGTTTTTGAGTTTATCGCGAACAGACAGACAGACAAACAGAGAGACGCAGTGGAGGACTTTGTTTTATAATATGTAAGGATTAAAATGCAATAAAAATTAATGTATTTTCTTATATTATTATTTTATTACTACCCAGAGTAATTAAACATCTGGTTCTGATTTGTATCTCAAGTGGTAAACTGCTGCTGTAACTAGAATAAAATGAATTTTCTGTAATGAGAAACTGCTGCAAGCAGAATCTGTGCTCACTTATATTTATCATTGAAGTGTTCTTTCCAATGTAATTATCTAATGACATGAAAAGTAATCATGGTTATCAATTGACATGGAAAGTATCAAAGTTACCAATTGACATGGAAAGTATAAAAGTTATCAATTGACATGGAAAATATTAAAGTTACCAATTGACATGAAAAGTATGAAATTTATCAATTGGCATGGAAAGTATTACAGTTATCAATTGACATGGAAAGTATGAAAGTTACTAATTGATAAGAAAAATATCAAAGTTACCAATTGACATGAAAAGTATTAAAGTTACCAATTGACATGGAAAGTATCAAAGTTACCAATTGACATGGAAAGTATCAAATTTATCAATGACACAACAAGTACATACTAAAAGAGTAAAATAAAAATTTTAATGAATAAATGTGGTATAAGTAATTTGTGATTATGGCAATTGCTCACGAGTCAGAAGTTGTATCATCGTTTTTTACTAACACAAATAATGAAGACATTGAACCAGATAAAGATATAAGCCACGAATTTCTCAATATTATTGATGATTTAAATTATTCTCTAGAACACCTCCAGTTGCCTCCGTCTATAGAATGCGTATATAATTCAACAATATATGCTAGACATACATTTGAAATGTATGTTACTAAATACTGTAATACAACAAAGAATATTATGTACTTTGGTATGAACCCCGGACCATGGGGAATGTCGCAGACTGGAGTAAGTTTATTTTTTTCACAATGTACAACACAAGTATAATATATTTAATAAACAAATATTTTTACTTATAAATTTTCAGGTGCCTTTCGGTGAAATATCATCTGTGAGGGATTGGTTAGGTATTGAAGGACCCGTTGGGAAGCCCCCAAAAGAAATAAAAGCTAGACCTATTAAAGGATTTCAGTGCACCAGAACAGAGGTTTAAATAATATACATATAATTTTTTTTTCCCTGATATAATGACTACCTGTATTTTTATAAACTACTAGCTGGCGCCCGCGACTTCGTCCGCGTTGAAAAATAAAGTAGCCCATTCTGTGTCTTGTGTGTCTAAATGTTTATCTACCAAGTTTCATGAAAATCAGTTAATTCGTTTAAGAGTTATGGAGGAACATACATAAACAAATATAATACCTACACTTACAAATTTATTATTAGTATTGATTGATTATTGATTGTAAATTCATAATATACTTACTAGGACACAGCTTGCAGTCAATTTGAAAAATCCTTTCTTAGCAGAAGCTTATGTTATAAAATATTAATCTGTGTTTCAAATTTCAACTTTCTAGACTTTGTAGTTTCGATTGTGCGCCGATATAGTCAGTCAATAAAATCAAAACTAAAATAAAGTACCTACCTATAGGTATATAAGAGAAAGGATTTTTGAAAATTGTATTTTTTTTTCAGGTCAGTGGTAAAAGGTTGTGGGGTCTGTTCAAAAATATATGTGGTACACCGGAGAATTTTTTCAATACTAGTTTTATATATAATTATTTACCACAACAGTGGATGAAAAGCAACGGTTGCAACTTGACTCCATCGGACTTCAAAGTAATTGCATCATATTATATTTAACTAGCTTTTGCTCCCATGTCAATATTTATTACCCATTCTTTTTTGCCTTTATGGTAATACAACTGCCACCAAAATATACTTGGGTTTGGTTAATAAAAAAATATTCCTAATATCTTATACTGGCTGGTGCCCGCGACTTCGTTCGCGTTCTCTACAGCCTATAGCTATAGCCTTCCTCGATAAATGGACTATCCAATACACAAAGAATTTTTCAATTCGAACCAGTAGTTCCTGAAATTAGTGCGTACAACCAAACAAACAAACTCTTCAGCTTTATATGTATAGTAGCTGGTGCCCGCGACTTCGTACGCGATTATAAATTAAAAATATAAAAGCAATTATAACGCTTGACGCCTTGTAGCTGTAACACATTGGCCAGGCGTTAGTTACAGTTTTATATTTTAGATAATCCCCCGGGAACAGTACTTTTTTCTTGGACGAAAGGTACCCTATGTCCTTTCTGGTGTCCCAGACAATGTGTATGCATAATTTCACGGTGATCGGTTCAGTAGTTTTAGTGTGAAAGCGTAACAAACAAACTCACATTCACATTTTATAATATTAGTAAGGATTGGTATAGATATGAATATCTTATTAATTAATTTATTTATTTTTAAGGTATCCGAAATGCAACAGCTGTACAAGATTTGCGATCCAATTTTTTGCAGAGTCGTAGACTTGTATGAAGTTGAAATAATTGTGGCAATTGGCAAGTTTTGCGAAACTCGTGCGCAGAAAGCGTTAAAACAATATTTACCCACAAAGAATATAAAGGTAGAGCTTTTTTTAAGCATACAGTACAGATTTTTACACACGAACAAAATATAAGTAAGTACATATTGAAAATTTACTTCTTTCAGATTCTCTATTTGCCCCATCCCAGTCCTAGAACTGTGAACAATAACGATTGGGACACAAAAGCTTTGCAGTGTATGGAAAAGTTGGGACTTCGTCAGTTTTACACTGCTTAATACTTAATCAATCAATCAATATCATTACAGGTCAATGTTGGTAACTTTGCCTGGTCAACAAACTTTGCCTATTGAGGTAACTTGTCGGAGAAAACAATATTATTCCAAAACTATGTCAGATAATAATATGTGACTTTACATTTATGGATAAATATTTTATCCATAGTTTCGGAATGATAATTGTTCTCTCAACAAGTCACCTCAATAGGCAAAGTTTGATGACCACAGGCAAAGTTATCAACATTGACGGTACTAATAATAAATCTGTAAGTGTAGGTATGTATGTATCTATGTATGTATGTATGCACTTAGTTGCAAATTGCAATATACCAATGGTGCAAGGGGTATATTATGATCTTCTTATGTAGAGTAGAGGTAAAGGACATAATGTAAGCCTAAAATGACTATCCGTCTTAGTTCATAAGCTTTATTAGTTTAGATAGAAAGAGATAATTCAGTATATAGGCAGGGGAATATACCCAATTATTGGCACTTTAAGAGTTACGACCATTTATTGGCACCTTTCGACCTATTTGTTCAACTCAAATAAAATTCGAAAGTTTGACAATGTTTAAATCATTTGACTGTTTAGTGTTAGCAATTCTCGTAAACCTAAGATTTATTTATTTTTTGTGGGAACACAGTTTATTTAAGGAATAGTTTTCTTATTTTTTAGTGAAAAGTTTAGGGTGCCAATAAATTGGAGGGGTGCCAACATTAGGTTATTTTACCATATATATTTTTATTTTGTACTTCAAAGTTTATCAATGGAATTATTATTTTATTCAGAGCTTTATTTAATGTATGTTTTTTTTTATTGTGATATTCTTTGTCAGAGTTAATAATAATCTAGGTACTCGAACTTAATTAAGGAAGCGCAAACTATTTGAATTTGAGTGTGTATTTAATTTTAAAAACTTTTTTATTATATCTAATGTTTGTATCGGACACAAAAAAAATATATAATGATTATAATGTCGGAATAAAATTTATTAAAAAAAACTGTTTATTTTATATTTATTTGAAATCGCACGAAGTTGTAATTTTAAAAAATACTTTTGATGAAAAAACTTAAGGGAATGTAAAAGTTTTAAAATACATAAACCTACTACCTATGTTCTAATCGTGCGTTTATGGTCAGTCAGGACAAACGGTTTTATAAGTATAGATAGATAGATAGACAGCTAGTTAAAGGTATCCAATCAGTTTCTGGAAAGTGCAGTTTGAAATCATGTTAATATGATTATAATTTATGACAGTATAGTCTCAACATAAGTAAATTGAGATCATACTTCAAATCAACTTCAAATAATAACACTGCATTTCGAACAATACGCGCCAAGAACTTTGATACTATTACAGGTGAAGTAGTTCGCACAACTTTGGACAGATAGCGCTGTTTTCCTTTTTTATATAATATCATAATCATAAAATTCATACAGCCAATGTATAAAAATAAATCCTATTATCACAAATTTGAGACAGACAGACTTTGCATTGCGTCGCAAGAAACGTTTTTGACAAATGCAATGTCCGATTGAGAAATATACCTAAGTAGGTACTTGAAAATTGAGTCACAGCCACAGCCCATAAACTCATTTTTATGATAACACTGACTGGAGATACACGCAATGATAATTCATTTCTACTTTATGTTGTTTGTTTAATCGAAAATCACCATCTGTTGTGTTGTGTAATGTAACCAGGGAGCGTATATAATTCCTTGAACAAGAGCAAATAGTTGTATTAGTGAGCTGTGAGCAATAAGACAGCGAGTGAACTGCTGTATTTATTTTATTAACGGAGTGAACAGAGATTATTTTTAGTGCACCAACTAACCAACTATACACTTGTGAGATATACTTACACTTGGAAACTATATCCAATGGTTTAAAACCTTGACTAACTATAACACTTATATAAACCGACTTCAAACCGTCTCATGGTTTTTCTCATGGATGCCATTGTCATTGGACCAAATTGAAAAATCTGGGTTCACCCAGTCGAAAGTTATGAGTTTTTTAGTTAACATAAAAAAAATACAATCGAATTGACAACCTCCTCCTTTGGAAGTCGGTTGAAAATATAGTGAGAGCTGATTTAATTATTGATTTCGTGACTTTATATATAAAATAAAAAGGATTTATTAAAAAATAATTGTGTATAACCACTATCAATATGGAATTTTACGACAGCATTATCAAGTTTGAAGAGGGCAAAGTGAAGTGTATTATGTGCGACAAGATTTTACCAGATAGCAGCGATCTCATAGAGTCTCATGTCAACGACGACAACCACAAGGGATCATTTTTATTACAGATGATGATTGAAAACAACATTGTATCCAGAGAGAGTTGCTATTATTGTTTCATTTGTAATTTGAAAGTTTCGAATGATGCGAGCTTGATATGTCACATAAAAACGTTAAGTCACACGGCAATCATGAATAATATAAGGAAATTGTTCAGAGACGACGGAGACTATCTTGTGTTGCCAAAAAGACAAAATAAAACGTCTGATATTTACTGTAACTTGTGCGATTGTTTTGTCCCCTTCAATTTGGAAGCTACCACACAACATATACTTAAGGATGTCCAACACAAACATTTAAAAGCAATGACTGTCCAACCTCTTAATGGAATATTTTCAGTTGAAAACTGCAATGACAAGTTGTTGTATTGCAAATTATGCGACAAATATTTTGAAAATTACATAGAAATGTTGTTTGAACATATCAATGGAAAAGATCATTCGGAGAAGATCAATAAGATAATGATGTTAATAGAGAAACAGCACATCGATATTGAAAATTATTTAACAGATCCAAAACAAGACAAAGTATTTTGTTACTTGTGTAAGAGCAATGTGCCTTGTAAAATTATTAATCTTGACGACCACGTTAACGGAAATAAGCATACGAAGCTTATGAACGAGTTTAAGCAAGATCAAAATTAATTTTTTATTTGACATGTTGTTGCAAACAATTATTATTATTTAAAAATTTTATAATAACATTTTAGTTTTATTTTATGCTTACTCCTGTTATATTTACCAAAAATACTATCAATTAGGTATGGAAAACCGGTAGACATCGGACACGGGAGAAAATGGACACGCTGAAACTTGCCGCCACATTGAAGACTAGCTCGTTGCACGCGACTTCGCCCGCGTAACAGGACAAATTTTAAACCATTTATTTTGCCCTGTTATTTATCAGCATATTTAGCTGACTAATTAATTTCGTGTTAATAAAAGTTTATATCTATCAACAAATTTCCCCTCATCAAAAACTTATCAACTCACCTTCTATCTATCTACGAGTAGATAAATAAAAATGAATCACTTTAATGTGTTGCTAAGTTGCTATGGCAAAACTCGAGAACGGCTGGACCGATTTGGTTGATTTCTTTTTTGTTGTGTTTGTTGAAGTCTGAGAAAGGTTCTTATGTAGAGAAAAGACGTAAAAAAAATACGAGGAAAAATTAAAAACAACAATTTTCTTTTCCCATACCTACAAACCACTCTGACCCCAGCTATCCAACATTTGACGTCAATCAAAACAAAACAAAGGCGCGTTAGTATAGGTATAGTAGATAGTTCTGTCTTTACTCATGGATAGAGGGATAATCAGGGAAGGTTTGTACGTAAAAAAATAATAATGCACCCGGGCAAAGCCGGGAGCGGGCCGCTAGTATTAAATAACAAGATTACCTATGTCTATCATGTCCTCATCTCATGCATTCATTTACGTTAACATCAAACAAACATACCTAACTTAGCAAATGTAACCAAGTTAGCAATTCTTTAAAAAAAATCCTTGTAGAAAAAGGCTCGAAATTTAAAACTTTTAAATCGATTTTGTTGTCCCGTTGCCCCGGCGACATTGTAAACATAACAATTTACTAACATATGGTACGTTTCCCAATTGGGAAAATAAAATAGAAATATTGACAATTCCCTCTATAAATAATGGAAATGCAATTTGTCAGTATATGTTAGTAAAAGAAATTACAATAAGTAACAATGGGAGACGTAAGTTACCACTTTCTGCAGACTTTTCTTATTAGGTTTATTAATAAAAACAGTTTATCTTATAATCAAAACTGTTTAATTCTTGATTTTTTTTAATTATTAAAATATATATTTTTTAAATTAGCTGTGCCTGCGACTTCGTACGTACTGTAGTACGTTTTGTGAAAATCCCACAGGAACCTATCATTCTTCCAGGATACATTAGAGTTTATGAACAGCTCGGATTCTGTTAAATATATTTAATATATTTCGGCTTCTGCGATACAAGCTATGCTTAGTGGAAAGGCCACCGATTACAAATATTTGTATGTGTAAAATTTAATAAATAAATAAATAAAACATATACCCCAAAATATATACTCGTACACGCCGCAGTATATACCTACATAATCATAGGTAACCTACCATAAATAATTGTAGGAAACTGAATGCGCAACTATGTAACTTAGACATCATAACTGTTCGTTATCATAATATCGCGAAGTGATTATCACACATTCCGGATGAGAAGAAACTTTATCTCATCGATGCGCGAACTTTGAAACAATCTCCCTTCTGAGGGGTTTCCTCCTAGCTACAATATGGGCTTTTTCAAACGAGCAGTAAACAGCCGTAAATAATCCTTAGGCGACGGTAGCCACCTACCATTGCCCTGGGGTGGATCGGAGTTGTTGCCTCGGCAGAGTCCGGTCCACCCCGCTCAAAGGGCAAGGAGGCACCGGGGAGTTTTAGTGGGTAGGGGCCAGTTCTGCTGGTCGACCCCCACATACCCCTAGGGGATCAATAAAAGGATTTCTCCTCGTCAAAAAAATAAAAATAAAAAAAAACGGTAGGCACCTACCATGAACTGTCAGCCTGAACCATGTTCACTGTTTGTTTTTAGAAAGGAGATGATGTAGATCTTCGACTGGAATTCATGAGCGATTACATATTGAAGGCTTTAAAACAGAAAATTGACAAATGGGCAAAGTTTATAACTGGAGACGAAAGAGTAAGTAACTTTATATAACACTTGCAATCGGGAAGCTACGCCATCAGTTCTCTTCACGAAGGACAAGTTATATAATCATTGCATTCTGCCAGTGATGACGTTATCTAAATGTGATCTCTCATGGCAAGACTGATTAAGTTTTGTGTCGCTCAGCATGCTATAGAGCGAGCTATGATCGGAATTCGCCGAAGAAGCAATGTTGTCGACATAGCCAAGAGCAGATAACCGATGGGGTGGAAAAGTTTTCGAATGGAGGCCACGAATTGGGAAGCGCAGCGTAAGACGCCTTGCGACCTGGTGGACAGATAACCTGAAGGGCTTAGGAGGAAACGGCTGGATGCGAAGAACAGAAAACTGGCGAGCCTTGGGAAAGGCCTACATCCAGCAGTGGAGACACACAGGCTGATGACCATGATGATGATGTCGAATAAACGAACATTTAATTGTTTTTTGTGTATAGGTATATGAGAAACTAAAGCAAGCAATACGCCGTTAATTAGCTGTAGAGAGATGCAGTAAATAAATATTTTTAACAACTCCTTTTGAAACCATAATATGACTTTTCAGCATGTTTTGTTTAGATATTTTGATATGGCAAAGTATGAAATTATTGTGTTTCGCATGAACACAGCAGGATTGTTGACATGCGCAACATGTTTTCCGCCAATTAGCAGAGGGAAAATGGTATATTTTCTGAGGAATGTTGAAGATAAAATTACACAAGCCAATTTTCGCCAGGTATTTATATTAACACTGTTTAATTACAGTTGCTTGTAATATAAAGCTCACCACAGTCTTATATTAATATGTGATATAGCAATATACATATGCTGCCCGCGACTTCGCCCGCGTATAAAAAATTGATAAAAACGTATTCTCAGACATACCAAGTGTACATGACATATAAAATTTCATCAAAATCGGTTAAGCCGTTTCGGTATAGTATGGCAACTAACACGAGAATTTTATATATTAGAAGATTACATATTCTCATTTAATCTAGGCCATGACAATCGGGGAAATGTCTGGTAACGTGCTTATGGATTTGAGTGTGATGGCCGATGAAGTAATTGGGCCATTACTTTGCAATCCAGAGAATCAGCGTGGATGGCCGAAAATAGTGCAAAATGATATGAGAAGACATGTGAACGAGTTGAGAAATCTAATGCATCAAGTAAGTAGAGAATACTATGTTTGTTTGTCCATTAGAGCAATTCGAACTCGATGGTTGAGTGGTTAGGGTGTTTACCTTAACGCTATTTCAGGGGTCCCGGGTTCGATTCCCGGCTGGGTCAACTTTGGAAACAGCCCTTACCCCTTACAGAATACCATTTAAAATGCAGTAGAATATTATCGTCCATGCACCTACTCTTCTTTTATTGTAGTGTTTTTTTTTTTCAATTAATAAAATAATATAAAAAAATATATTGTAGCTCAAAGGAGAAATGTCAAGTCAAGTAATGCTGCCAATGCCGGCAGGTGTTGAAAATATTTATCACGCTGAAGCAAGATTAAAAGAAAGGTAACTAAAGTTCCAAAACTTAACATAACTTTTCATAAACGCAAATTTTAAAACATCAACTTATTCTAATGTAATGAATGAAATTATGCTCTTGATCCTATTAATGAAAAATTAAAAGTTGGTATTTTGTTTTCAGCGACGGAGAAGACACGGATTTAACATTGAAGACAAACATAGAAGGTGCTATAATAAAGTGGGCACAGCAAGTTCATGAATTGTTGTCAGAAGACTCTTATATAGGTACGTAACGTGTTAGTACATACGTCTTTATTAACTACCATGTACTTATAATGTTTTCATTTCTTTAACGTATAGTTCTTTCAAGTGTCTCTTAAAATATTTAAAACTAGCTGATGCAAGCGACTTCGTCAATATTATATAGGAAAAATTAACAAAACATATTAGCTCACAGCAGTGCTTGCGTTCACATTTGAACACACAATGAGATTTGAACTGTTGTAAGTACTGTTTTTCAACGATTTTTTTTATAAGAAAAAATAAATCAATAAGATAATATCCATAATATAATATATTTTTTACACTATCTGGTGTGACTGTGTTTCCGAGTATTCCCCTTAGGGTGGGTTTTTATAGGGTGGATAAACGGAATAACCGGTATGATAGTATATGATGAGATGTGTGATAGTCACGCGGGTCCATTCATCCACGAATTAAAATTAAACTGATGTTACAAAACGTTTAAAACCGTTTTCAGCGTTCAAACGTACGAAATTTCCATTACCGATTGCGGATATAGACTTCTATGCGAACCGTCTTCGCAACTTGGAGGGTATTTACGCTCAATTGAGAGACCCGCGCGTCAAACGCATGGCGCACTATTTGGAACAAACTCGCAGTGTCTATATTGATTGTTTCAAAACTATGCTCACTAATGTCGTGGCCGGTAAGTGAAATTTTTATTTCAAAATTTCCACAGTAGTCTAATTCTTTTACCGGTAAAGAGAAAATACGAAACTGGGAGCTCTTCTATAGTGACTAAGTAATCTTAGAAACTGTTGTTAGGAAGCGTAAGATCAACACCTATTTACTGTGCGTAAGGCCGATAACAAATGCACGACCGACCACGTCGGTAGCGCTTATCACTTGTATGAAAAATCTGAAAGATACGCCTGAACTGGTCACCCTAAAGCTTTCAAAATCAGAAACATATAACTTGTATCTCATAATGACAAGAGTTTGGATGTTACTGGATGTTACTGGATGGAGTTTGGCTTCGTAGCCCTCATAGTTACTTAGCCCTCAAAGTGATAACTATTAATTATCTAAATTAGTCCCCCTTACAGAAAAACACCGTGAAATAAGTGTAATAATAAGCATGTATGCTGTTGTGTTTCGATGAGTAAGTGCACCAGGGAAGCCAGAGTGCATTTCCTTATCTTTTCTTAATCTCTTATCTAAGAATATGGGTAGGATAGGAAGATGGGAAGATAGGATAGTATACTTAGGAAGAGATGGAGAAATAGGATCAGCAGCGTCCTTGCAACACCTGTCTGACGGACCCTTACATAAAATAATAAAATATTTATCTTTCTGTGTTGTTTTCCTGCAGCCATTGTCGAGTGTCGTGACATTTACATATATCAAAAACCTTTGATACTTCAGTTTGAAACGTTTGAAGGCACCGATTTCGCCGATTCTAAAAATCTCATCAGACCAATGTTTCATTGTATTGGTCTCCTGTGGGGCAATTCAAGATATTATTGTAACGTTGAGAAACTAATACGTGAGTACTTGTATAATGTGCATTTACTTAAGACCTGGTAAGGTGGAAGCAAACTGCCGTGGCTTATGGTCGCGGCTGCCAATGTGCACGGTCGTTCACATTCCATTACGCCAGAATTCTATCGGACGTCCGAACGCTCAAAAGTCACGTCCGCGACTTACGTCCGCTAGTTGGCTTGCACAGCTTTTTGTGTATTTGTTTGAATTGTACTGTCCAGATACCTCTCAGTTGCGTCCCTCAGCCGCGGCAGTCGATACGGACGCGTACGATAGTCTGTTTCCATCCTTATTTTTATATTTGACGTGAGGTTACTAAGGAGTATACATTCTAGCTTTGTTGCGTGAAGTCTGCAATCTGGTGATCCAGCAGTGCACTAATTCGACTGACCCCACATCGATATTTCAAGGGGACGCCGATGAACAGCTACTCAAAATAAGAAAAGCTATCGGTATTTTGAATCATTTTGTGTGAGTATACTTTATAAGTAACAATATGAGAAAGTGTACCTACTTAGCTGGTTTTTTTTTATTTATATTCAAAAACTAGCTGGTGCCCGCAACTTGGTACGCGATGATAAATTAAAAATATAAAAGCAATTACAACGCTTGACAATTTGTTGCTATAACACATTGGCCAGGCATTGGTTACAGTTTTATATTTTAGATAATCCCTGGGGATCATTACTTTTTTCTTGGAACACCAGTGTTCCAGACAACGTGTATGCAAAATTTCATGGTGATCGGTTCAGTAGTTTTGGCGTGAAAGCGAGACAGACAGACAGAGTTACTTTCGCATTTATAATATTAGTAAGGAGTGAGGATAGCTGATAGGTAGCTGATAGCTGAAAGAGTAAGGAGGTAGGTATAGGTAGAGAGCTTTAGTTTACGTGGCGATCACAATATTTCAGAAATGGACGAAGTGATACTGGTTCTCTAGCAGACAGAAATAGCCACTAAGCGTATAATAATAATAATAATAATAAGGATAGCTGATCCTGCGAACTTAGTACCGCTTCATTCCATACAAAGTGTATGAGAAAGTGAATTTAACTTACAATTCCTTTGTTTCTATTAGTGAATTATTCAGATGTTAATAGATATTAGGGGCGGAGATAAACTTCATAAATTACTTGACATATTTTTTTCAGAAATCTTAAAAATAGAGTGATGATTAGTAAAATGAGTATTTCTTTGAAACCTATTAAATATTGATTTTCAGCGAGACTTACGAATTGAATCGCGATAAAGTTCACACCTTTTTCCCTTCCGGTGTAACCCCGGTGCGCTGGTCGTTTGATTTCAACCGTGTATTCATGCGATTCAACACTTACATGAAAAGGCTCAAAATGATTGAGAGCATAGTGGAGGCGACCGTTGAAATACTCAAACTGGAGAAAGTAGAGTTTTGTGGCTTGAGAGGCAAAATTCTTAGCACTGAGTGCATGAAGGTAACATTCATATTTACCATTAGGTATATTACATCGATGAAGTGGGCGTGTTTT
The DNA here is from genome assembly GCA_918317495.1 of Synanthedon vespiformis. NCBI lineage: Eukaryota > Metazoa > Arthropoda > Insecta > Lepidoptera > Sesiidae > Synanthedon > Synanthedon vespiformis. The sequence goes on from OU906962.1 coordinate 5,557,190, forward strand.
TCGTTTTCGCGGCTGCCTTTTAAAAAATAAGTCTAATTATTCCGCTTCGGCCGCTTTGGAAACCAAGGGTTCGAAACCAGTTTAGAAAACGGAATTATTTTTCTTTTTTGGAAACCTGGTCTATTAAGTCCACTTTTGATCTTAGTAGGATAAATATTGAAATAACTCTTTTTAACGAACCGACTTCAAACCGTTTTCTCATGGATGCCATTGTCAGAACTGGACCAAATTGAAATGGGACCACACGAGAAGCACCAACTTTCAAATAAAAAAAATCATCAAAATCGTTTCACCCAGTCGAAAGTTCTGAGTTGACAAACATAAAAAAATACAGTCGAATTGATAACCTCTTCCATTTTTAGAATCGGTACTTATAGGCAAAAAAATTAATATTACTCGTAGACTGAACCACAGAGAAGCGTGGTTCAGCTAGTTTCATATATATAGGTATATTTGTAATTGTTTACAGGTACTTGATGAATATTCGGTGATTTATCAACACCTTGGTAACATAACATATGATCCAGCCGATCCCGAAGACAATTCTTTCATACCTGACTATGATAAACACATGAAGGTGATCGAAGACATGGACAGAAGGCTTGCTTCTTTATTCTCGCAAGGTCTCGACGAATGTCACAACATAGAACACTTCTTCAAGGTAGGCTTACTTTTCATTCCCTTCGGCCGCCTACGAAACCAACGCTACGTAGCTACGTAACCAGTTACGTATAAAGAATAGTTTTTTCTTTCTACGAAATATAGTCAACATATAGCAATGCCTGTGTTAACGAAATACAAAAACGTGTATTGTCCTTTTCCCATAAATGCAAAGCTGTGTCAGAAACTGGTTTCGTGATGGTCGTACGTAACTAGTTTCGTAACAAGAAAAATAATCGCATTGGTTTCGTCGGCGGCCGAAGCGTTTTCATTTAACTTGTATTGTGCAAAGATTTAAATCGAGATATGCGGCATTACTAGCGAAACTGTGTTACAAAATACAACATACTACATACTAATGACAAAAGTATAAAAATACCCTAAAAACGAGACTGTCTTATACTGCTGACGAAACTATACCCCAATTTATATTTAGTTCATTTTTGTAAGTAGTGACCTTTTGTGGCTTTTGCCACAAAAAATAAATTTAAGTACACATTCGTCATGGGGTTCAAAAGCGAACTAAAAATATATAATTGCGTTTTCGTGAGAGTGACGAATGTGTCCGCGACCGTATAATCAGTGGCATAGCTCGCTCTAGATGGGCCCTGTATAAAATGTTGACGAGAGTCCCTTCATGACAGTGGGTGAAGATTTCTTTTTTACAAAATTAACAAAAAAAAAAGGTAGCATGTTTTTAAACGCAATGAAATTTAGACTTTAAACTTTTGACTACAGCTTGTCTGACTACATTTACATAAAAATATGACGGTGATGAGGGGCTTTTCATAGTCAAAGATTTGTATACAATAAAAATAATTTCATTTTTATAATAAGGTTTCAACAGTTGCTTAAATGATTTCAGTTTTTTCAAATAATCGGAGATCTCTTTCATCGGCCTATAATAAAGGAAGAGTTAAAACCGAAATTGCCGCGACTACTTGACCTAATGCACGCTAACTTGGATGCCGTAAAGGAAATTTTTGACGAAGAAATGAGCGTGAGTATTGTTTGTCTAGCTTTCCAAAAGTTATCATATTATATTATGGTATGTTATTATTATTTTGTCGCTTAATTTGACTACTTACTTAGAGTGAAATTAAAAATTAAATAATTAAATATCTAATATTAAAAAATCTATCTAATAAATCTAATATATATCTAATATATCTAATATTTAAAAGAGTTTGAATCGAGCAGATTTTTACAAAATAATAAATCTATTTTCTGAAAAAAAAAAAAAAGTAAGTTACTGCCCAAAAAAGCTTTCTTGTCACAGTTTTAAAAAAAATCATCGCCTTAATACTTAAGAAAACCCTTTCAATTTTACTCAAATCGCGGTTCGGTTATCTCCGAGAATTAACAAAAAATTTGCCTCAATTCATATTAGATTTTTCCGTTGCGCTCATTTTGTTAAAAATTTTGGTTAGTAATTTAGTTAGTAGACAAGTTTAGTAATACTTGTCTGTGTATATATTTTTTGTTTTGCTTGCAGAAGGTGACCAAAGGGCCAGAAAGGCCAATGGTTGACCCCTATTTGCCTCCTATATCTGGCATTATTTGGTGGATATACAAGTTACGTCGAAGAATTCAAGCACCACTGGAAGAATTCATACTATTTGAGGACCCGTATGCAATTTATATATAACTAGCTGCGACTTCGTCCGCCTAACTTTATAAAATATAATACATTCGTGTCTGTGAAATACAAAATTTCAACCCAATCGGTCAAGCCGTTTAGTAGTTGACATACCGACAGCAGCGCCACCTACCGGGTCCAGTTGTATTTTTAAATCATCCAGGAAATCATCGAAATACCCAAATATTTCATCCCAATCGGTTCAGCCGTTTAGAAGTTATGTGAAAAAGAAATTATGTACGGAAGGATAATTCTTACTACCCGTTGTCCTTTTACCCGTTTTCTCGTAGGAATGAATCATTTTCCCGCGGTAAAAAGTAGACTATGTTCATCACGGATAATGTCGGCTTGTAATGGTAAAAGAATTTTTCAAATCGGTCCAGTAGTTTCGGAGCCTATTCAATACAAACAAACAAATATACAATTAAATCTTTCCTCTTTATAATATTAGTATAGATAATAACTATTACTATAAAATAGATGCATAAAATAGAGGCTTCGCTTAGATGCAAAATTTTCTCCAAAACTTTCCTCGTTCATAGAGCTCTTTCCATTTGTGTAAACCGTATCAAAATCTGTTGGGTGGTTTAGTAGAAGTTAGCGGAGAAACGGATAAAGATTAGAGGCAGAAAAATAGTTTATTTAATAAAATAAAATATATACTTAGATATATATGTTTTTTGATTTTCAGTATTATAGAAAAGGAATACGCAATGTATATGAAGCAAAAACACAATGAAATGTTAGTCTACTTGAACCAAGTAGAGGACAGACAGTTCAAAGCATGGTGTACAACTGTTCCGAACATTTGCAAAATACATTTAGCGAAAAATCTCATTTACCGCGACCCACCATTCGTGAGGAATAATTTCAGTCCAGAAGTATGTGTCATCAAATCACCGAGTATGATTTAATACTTAGGTTGTTTCCATTGTTGATGATCTCGAGTTCAATTTCAGTTGGCAATGTTGCTACGTGAAATTAAATACATGAAATATTTGGATAAACAAGGCATTCCACCAGATGGGTTAGAACTGTACGCTCGGAATGAGAAATTGCAGGTAGGCACTATTAAAAGCTAAAGAAATTAATTAATATCTAATTTATGTAAGAAAATCGAGTAACTATTTTTAAAATCAAGGTTTCAAATATTGATTAGGTTGATTTTTGTTGTAAATACATATATCTAGTTGGACTTTCTGTACAGAACAAAAGATCACATCCATAATAATATTTTAGACTAGCTGTTGCCCGCGACTTTGTCCGCGTTAACAAAGATAAAAAGTAGCCTATCACGTGTCCCGTACTTCTAAATGTTTATCTACAAAGTTTCATAAAAATCAGTTAATTCGTTTAAGAGTGATGGAGGAACATACATACATACAGAAAAAAATTCTAAAAATTGTCAATTTAGTTTCAGTATCATGTATAGAGCCTATATACACGATATTTCTGAAAACAAAGTAAATTACTCCATGATCGACCCCTACAGATTTATTATTAGTATTGATACCTACATATATAACATACAACCGCATTTAGGGATTTCACCTGTATCAGCATAATAAGAATTTTACTCAAGAAATGACAAATGCATTTTTTTAAAATTTGTCTTGCAGTTCCAAAATTTAGACAAACTCTTCAGCTTTTTGATATTAGTATTATTGTAGGGAAAAACCACATATCACTTAGATTTTTTAGACCTTTTATATTTATGAAATCAAAATAAAGTCACCACAATAAAGTTAAATAAATAAGTTAAATAATAAGTTTAATAAATATCATTCTAATAGAGCGTAACACTCCCCTCGAGTTTAGCAATTGACTGAATCTTTGAAACTTATCTCACGTACTGTAAGTAAGTATCTCCTTAAGTTTAGGTAATATCTGCTTACAGTACGATATGAATCGTTTGAATCGCGCGATAGCTTGGTACAATGCGATCAGAGAAGGGAGTCACGAGACCGAAGTGGCTCTTATAGAGAAGGAGATATCGGCTATAGATACATTGCTCGGTCGTGGCGTCGAAGAGCTCACGTGGAATGACGACTGTAAGTATACTGGAAGTCTATAGATCCTTATGCATACCCAATTAAGGTATGAATGTTTTGCTACATTAGATATTTTGATACAGTGGACCCACCTGACGCCACTGACCCTAACTAAACTGTGTTCCTTTGGGGTACAGTTACAGATTGGATGGCAGAGGTGTACTCGGCAATAAACACACTGCAGGAGCGTGTGTTGACAGCACAAAATAATGTGAAACGCGGTCTTGCCAATATTGCTGCTTGGGGTAATATACCATTGCACAATCGTAAAGACAATCCTCACAAAATGGAATTACTCGCTGTCCCTGAACGATTCCCCAGATTCGCGACCAGGTTAGTTATTTTATGAGGAATATCATTGTACTTAAAATACAATATAAATTATAAAGATAAATCCAAATATATGATTGGTTTTTATTTTCAGACGTGATAGAATTCTCGAGAGCCATTCAGAGTTCGAAGACATTTTAGTCACCAACTACAAACTGTTCTTTAATATTCAAGATGACGAGGAAGTGAGGCCTACTTTATAATAATATAGACTTTGCGTTTTGTTAATTTTGAATTTTGTATTTTTCTAATATTTTTTTGTGAACTAACGACTAAGAACTCAAAGTTTCGTGGTAGCGAAGCCAAATAGCCATAGAATAGGGGGATTCAAATGGCACTAACTCTGATAGGATATAATGGCATAGTTTAATCCGTCTGTTATGTTAATAAGTAAATATATACATATAATGTAATTGTCCATTCGTATAAGCTTGAATGAAGCAGCATGTATTTGTATTGTGCTCACGTCGTTAAAACATCAATCTATATTTGTCAGTTGGAAGAGGAAGAAGAAAAATTAGAGGAAGTAGACGAAGCCACACTCGATGATGAAGAAAAGGCTTTACGTGCAAAACAACTTCAAGAAATAGAGCAGCGTCGTGAAGAAAGACGCCTCGCAAAGGAAGAAAGGGAACGAGAGAAAGCTGAGGCTGAGGCTATCAAATTCGAGAGACGAGAAGCTCGTAGGCTAAAGCGAGAGGCGAAAGAGGCAGAGAAGAGAGAACGACAGGAGCGTAGAGACGCCGGTAATTATAGATCTAATAGTTTGTTTGTTAGTTGGAGAGTATTGAGAGTTCAGAAGCTGCATGAGATCATATCTCCTTCGTACCTTCGTACATTATGTAAATCCCTCTTTATATAGTACTAAGTGCTTTAAAACAACTGTATAATGCGCACTGACTGCCAAGGATTGAAACTTCCTGCCGGCGTATGTGTTTCTAAGCTCATACGAGTATAACCAAAATATTTTTACAATTTGAGTGAATAGGCATCTTCTGCTCGCTCCATCATCGGCCTCGTCTAGCCGCTGCACGGCTAGATGCTGACCAAGAACAAGCCCAACTTTATTTTTTTATTTATTTATTCAAAATCCACAGCTCTCAACAAAAAAAAAATACTGACAAAAACAAAAACACCCTACAGCTAGTTATGGATTTTACATTTATATTTTGATAATTTTATTAATAAAACTAGCTGTTGCCCGCGACTTCGTCCGCGTTAAAAAAGATAAAAAGTAGCCTATCACGTGACCCGTACTTCTAAATGTTTATCTACCAAGTTTCATGAAAATCAGTTAATTCGTTTAAGAGTGATGGAGGAACATACATACAGAAAAAAATTCTAAAAATTGTCAATTTAGTTTCAGTATCATGTATAGAGCCTATATACACGATATTTCTGAAAACAAAGTAAATTACTCCATGACCGACCCCTACAGATTTATTATTAGTATTGATTGGATTGATATAAACATTTTGTAGGTGAGGAAGTTGAATCGCCTGCTGAAGATGAGGAAGAGGTACTAGATCCCGAAGAACTAGCTGACATTGAAGCTGAAAGGCTTGAAATGGAAGAAGAAGCATTTAGGGCGGAACGGTGGCCAGATTATGTCAGATACGTGGACTCACTTGTAAGAAAATATTTCTGACACCATTCAGATTCAATTCAACTACTTTTCTTAAGTAATTCACTTTCACAATTTCACTTTTAGTTAATTATAATGAAACTAATTTGGACGTAACTGTTTTTATAGTTTACTTAGGTACTTGAAATCAAAGTTTTAGAAAATGTGACATCATAAATAATATATAACAAAAATTAGTAACACCTTGTTTTCATGTTACAAATGTTTTAGGTGTCACAACAAATTATGAAAGCAATACAAACAAGTTTAGATCTATTCGAGAAACAAACAGATTTAGAAAAAGGTCCAAGAGTGGCATTTTTGGAAGTTATTGCAGAACTTAGAGATCCTGGTAAGTACATATTGGTAATGAAATAGCTGAAAATAGCTCAACATTCAATCATCAGTGATCAATTAATGCCATTATCCTGTTTTGTAGACATTTATTTTAGTCCCTCGTTAGACACAGACGACAAGGACGGACTTTATGCAACTTTGAAGGAGATGATGAAAGATATGTTTTTGCAAGCAACACTTTTCCCGAGGATTGACCCCATTGTTCCCATTCCAAATTATGAAGGTAATAAATAAAATTATGAATGAGTTTTTTTGTAAGTTACATAGTATAATTCGTATCTAATTTCGAAGTATACACAGAACAGAACTCTGCATTGGATATGATACTTAGGCAATTTGAATTTGAGGCCGAAACTTTGTGATAATTGAGAAAGACAGGGAAAGACATATTGTGTTTGAAACAAATATCGAAGTAATTTCCAGCCATTTCGATGCGAACTTAGCTCGAACTAACATAACTAACTTACGAACTATGTAACAATATATCAATTAAAAATATTAAATCTAAATTAAAGCAGTATTTTTTAAATTGTAATTAATAGTATCTATTAATCTAATGATAACACGAGACTAAACCTCAGTGGTTTTTAGTATTATCATTTACATGTTATTATTTTATATATTAGCCCTTAAAATTGTAAATAAATAAATAAATAAACTAACTAGCGAACCGCCCCCTGATTTATATTTCCAAATGAGATTTTTTTTCGAAATTTACTCAAACTTTACTATTTACAAAAACGTTTCTCGAATTACAAAGAATAAACAAGAAAAAAAAGGCGAATCTATAAAAAAATCGGTCTAGCGAGTTTTGTGCTATGCAGATAAAAATACATATTATAGGTAAAATATAGTAAAATTTTCATAATGTTTAATATTTTAATAGTAAAAATTATTACTTGTAGATGATATAGCGGCTGAAGACGCATTGATTGATCTGTACCATGAAATTTTGAAGAGAATTGAGAATAGTATTAACGATGTTGTTTCCTATGCATCGGTAAGTTTTGTGAAATTAATTAATTATAGTACGGAATAAGTATTTTAAAACAAATACGAAATACTAAATAAGTGTCAAAAACACACCATTGCGAATTGTGGCAAACATCCTTAGATGTATATCCTTGGGGGATACCCATTCTTCGGATGGCTCGAATTATCAGGTAAAATAATTTAACATACACTAGCTGTTGGCCGCGACTTCGTCCGCGTTAAAAAAGATAAAAAGTAGCCTATCACGTGTCCCGTACTTCTTAATGTTTGTCTACCAAGTTTCATGAAAATCAGTTAATTCGTTTAAGAGTGATAGAGGAACATACATACATACAGAAAAAAAATCTAAAAATCGTCACTTTAGTTGCAGTATCATGTATAGAGCCTATATACACGATATTTCTGAAAACAAAGTATATTACTCCATGACCGACCCCTACAGATTTATTGTTAGTATTGATTTTGTAACAGAAATACGAAAAATACACGCCATTGTGGTTGGAAGACAGACAGGAGGTTTTAAATGGATTTCTGAAATACGGACGCGTTATACCTCCGGAGGAGTTTGATAAATATAGATACGAAAATGGTTGCGATCCGCCTGAAGTTAAGCCCAAATTGGAACAATATCAACAGGAGGTTGGTAAAAAATATTTGGTTTATTATCAATATAAATAAAATCATAAATTGCTTTTAAATGTGCCAACGCATACGACTAAGGGTCAAATAAATAATCAATCAAATAATAACAAAGTTTATTATGTATTTACAAAAGTACGCATTGTTATTTATTATTCTTATGTGATTTTTATTGTATTAAAGGAGCATGGGCAAATTAGTATGGAGTCTGGACCAATGCTCAACAGTGATAAAACTCATGTCATTTGAAAGCTTTTGAAGTTTTATTTAATTTATACTATGGCAGCCAAGCCAAGTCAAAATCTAGCGCGGATATTGTGTTTTGGAGCTCTCGATAATATAAAAGTACTTTGGGAGTTAGTAGCATATTGTGTTTTATATTAAAAAAAAAACATGTTTATATTAATACATTGATTTATCATGATTGATTTTGATGTACATAGATCGTTTAAACATTTTTTATTTCAATACTCATAACTAAAATATATTTTTTTAATATACAAACCGTAACGTCATCCAGATAAACAAATGATAAAAATTAATGTGAACATAAAAGAATAACTATTACATTTGTTTTAGTATCTACATATATAAATAAAAATCAATAGGCGAAAGTATGTGCGAAAAGAAAGGGTCAAACACTTGATTTTTTTTTAAATTATTATGAAAGATTTCAATTTTTTTAGTTTTAAAATCTACGAAAACACTATGTTCGCGCTTGATTTCAACTTAGCTGCCATAGGATAAAATGAATTATAGCCTGAAAGCAATCATTTGACATAGGTTCCATCACTGTTGAGAAGTTGGTCCAAAATGTCCCATTGTCCTTTGATTTCCAGATTGAAAAATACAATGCCATGTACGATGAAGTGGACGCACTACCTTCAGAATATCTCTGCAATGGTTGGCTGAAATTAAATTTAAAGCGTCTGAACCAAGCAATTATGAATATCATTTGTAAATGGAGTAACCTGTATAAGGAAAACTTAAAAGACCATGTACAAACAAGGTAAGTGCTAGGTACATATAAATTTAATTTACTCAAACAAAATTTGTGTATCAATATTGTATTGGATGAAGGAAAGGGTAAGTACGGAAGTTAAAGCACAAGTAAGTAATGGAGTATTATCGATCTTGGGTCGAAAATAGATGAGCTCGTTATCCATATTATAGGTGAATTATTATATTAAGGTTTGAAGACGACACTTGTGGGGGCAATCGGCGCATGTGTACAATTGTGCACAAAATTGCTAAGGAAAGTGATTTTTTTTTTCTTATTTCGTAATTTTTCACCTCACTAACTTAACATTACAGGCAGTGTTGATATTCCTTCCATAAAATCATCGTGCGATGTCGAAGAAGAACGTTTTTTTAGGCATTTATTCACGACGACGTATTAACTAATACGATAAAACAATCTGTACGCAACAGTACCCAAGAGAAAGAAGTGCGGGGAGGGGAAGAGTGACTGAGTCTACCAATAACGTGTCGGCACACCGACGCGCACCCGCCCCTCACGCTCCTCTGCCCTCTCAAAGACCTAAAAATAGAATTCTGCGCACATTTGCCGAAAAGTATTTATTCGCTGCACGACCTATACTAATATTACAAATGCGAAAGTAGCTAGGTCTGTTTTTGTGTTTGCTAACTCATGAAATTTTGCATATACGATGATACGTTATTACACTCATAATATTATTTTCTTTTGCAACGCGAACGTAGTTGCTGGCACCAGCTAGTAGTATCATATTTTACAAGTGACGTGTAAGGGTTGTTCTTGTAGTTTATCTGAAATTCACGATATTTCACCACTTCGCTATAGCTTCGTATAGCATTTCAATGATTTTCAGTTTGGATGAACTTGAAAAGTTTATCGCTTACGCTACAAAGGAATTGTCAGTGGAATTGGGCGAGGATGATTACGAGGGATTGCTTCAAGTGATGAGAGTATTGAATGAGGTGAAAGCAAAACAAGATGCGGGCACTGATCAAATGTTCGAACCCCTTAGGGACATAATTGACGTTCTCAAGGAATATGGTGTTGATTTCCCGGAGGAAACTTACGAGCAGGTAAGTAACGAATAATAGTCTAATAACACGGTTAAAGAAAATAAACGCAATTTACATTGTGGTGGTTTAGTATTGTCTAGGCGTCAGTCAGAAACAAGAATTTTGGTTAAGATATATAATTTCTGTTTAATTTTTATCTTACCTATACCCTGGATTATCAGCAGATCGAGAAAGGGCATAAATACTCTGTGCATACTTTGGTAAGATTTTTTTAAATTTTTACACCCACTTCATTTGATTTTAGTTGTTTTAAATTATAAAAACAAATTATAGGTTTTAATGTGCAGCTCCTAAAATATATGCTAGGCTTTTTGGCTTTTGATTACAAGGCTTACCACTTGTATTTCTGACAATGCCAATCTACATCTACACTAATATTATAAAGAGGAAAAATTTGATTGTTTGTTTGTATAGAATAAGTTCCGAAACTACTGGACCGATTTGAAAAATTCTTTTACCATTAGAAGCCGACATTATTTGTAATGAACATAGGATACTTTTTACCGCGGGAAAATGCTTCGTTCTTACGAAAAATCAAAAATAAAAGTAAATACTAGCGGCTTGGGCCGGGAGATAGCGCCATATATCCAAATCAGGTGAAACCCCGCAGAGATATTTTATTTCGATGGGTGAAACGACTAACATGACAACTGCTTGGTGATATTCCACGGTAGATGGCGTTTTATACTTTCAATGTGGACGAAGTCGCTAGCACCACAGCTATTAATAATAATTTCTTAACAGTATAATCGCATTATTGTCTTGTTCCTCCCTTGGAGAGATTTGAGCATAATAGAAATAACAACAAGTGTATATTGTAAAGCTGGACGTGTTGCCGGAGAGATGGCGCAACTTGGTGAAGTTGGCGACAGTTATGAAGAATACGGTGGCGCCGTTACAGGCGGCGCAGGCTGCGCTTATCGCAAAGCGGGTTGCGCTCATATCCCTACGGCTCACAATGTACAGGGAACAGTTTAAACTTAAAGAAGTGAGTTGTTTACGTCGTATTGCAAAGAATTCAGAATTCCCTTAAGTGGCACTGGCAACACGGTGGTTTATGGTGCCTACCATACCGTGTTCTCTATCCTTACTAATATTATAAATGCGAAAGTAACTCTGTCTGTCTGTCTCGCTTTTATGCAAAAACTACTGAACCGATCACGATGAAATTTTGCATACACGTTGTCTGGGACACCAGAAAGGACATAGAGTAGGTACCTTTCATCCAAGAAAAAAGTAATGTTCCCGGGGGATTATCTAAAATATAAAAATGTAACTAACGCCTGGCCAATGTGTTATAGCAACAAGTTGTCAAGCGTTGTAATTGCTTTTATATTTTTAATTTATCATCGCGTACGTACGAAGTCGCGGGCACCAGCTAGTAATAGATAATAGTACAATATATTTACAAATTGAACGATCTCGACATTTACTTTTTGAGTAGACGGTCATTTATCGGGCGAGTGTTTGATGGTCTGCAGTATATTGCAAAATGAACTGGTCCCCTCCACTGAGCAATACCACACACACACACACACACACACTCACTCACACACACACACACACACACACACACACACACACACACACACACATGCAGACACCCACAATAATGAATGTATAATATGTTTATATAATGTATAGATGTGTATTGTATGTATATTGTTATCATTTATTTTTTTTTTTTTTTTTTTTTAAATTAGGTACTAGCACTTTTTTTTTGTACTTAGAAAATTTAAGATGCCTAACCTTGTAATAGGCTATATAAAAATATAATCTGTTTTATATATTTGTTAAATATTAAATGCTGTAAGGTTAGCTATTAAATAAATAAATATATATAATATATATATAGCTGAACACCTTTAGTAATTTTAAATATGCAAATATTAATTTATCTATACTTATATTATAAATAAAGAGGAAAGATTTGATTGTATGTTTGTTTGTTTGTATAGAATAGGCTCCGAAACTACAGGACCGATTTGAAAAATTCTTTTACCATTAGAAGCCGACATTATCCGTGATGAACATAGGATACTTTTTACCGCGGGAAAATGCTTCATTCCTACGGGAAATCTAAAATAAAAGTAAATAGTAGTGGCTTGGCCCGGGAGATAGCGCCATCTATCCAAAATACGGTAGATGGCGTTTTATACTTTTCTATGCGGACGAAGTCGCGAGCACTAGCTAGTTTTAAATAAATCAATAATATTTTTTGTATAGGTAAAGAAAATAATCCAAATTGGTATTAATTGAAATCTATTTACTCAGATGTTTCTCGAGTCCTGTAAGGAACCGTATAGGCAAATAAACATAGTGCACCAAGAACTGTTAACTTTTGAAGATATTGTTGAAACCCTCAAGAAGTCTTGCACTCTTTTCGATATACAACCACCGGATGAGAAGAATTTGAAGCAATGCCGCCGAGAACTAAAACTTGTTAAGGTATGCAATGAACAATATGTACACTTTAAAACATATTAGCTGTGCCTGCGTTTTCGCCCTAATAAATTTCAGTTTTTGACGCTAACGGAGAAAAACAAACGCTTCATAAATTTTTGCCATCCAACTAGCAGAAGCTAGTGCAGCCACAATTAAATATTACCTTCTAGACCTAAACTTACAATAAAAAAAACTCCATTTCAATATTATTTAGATTAATCAATCATCAATAGTAATAATAAATCGGTAACTATATGTATGATATATGTTCCTCTATAACTCTTAAACGAATTAACTGATTTTCATGTAAATTGGTACATTTTTTCTTTTTCAACACGAACGAAGTCGCGGGCGCCAGTTAGTTAATTAATAAAATTAATTATTTCGATAAAATTAATTATTTCAGCAACTTTGGGATTACTATTTCTTGGTAATGGGAACAATTGAGTTTTGGAAGAAATCTCCATGGAAAAAGATCGATGCCGACGGTATGGATCAAGAGTGCAAACGTTTCACAAAAGATCTACGACAACTTGATAAGGAAATGAGAGTTTGGTGAGATAATTATTCTTTACAAAAAAGATCATCGCAATTTAAAAAAAAATCGTTTCGCTGTTGCAATCTCGACGTCAGCTGAGTGTAAACGGCGCATTTGAGGCACAGACACCATGGTGGTCTGCGCTTTGACGCTTGGTTTGTTATCCTCCATACATAAATAAAACACTTTTCAGGGAACCATACATTTCCATCGAAGCAACAATTAAAAACCTAATGACATCACTGAAAGCCGTGACTGATTTACAAAATCCAGCCATCAAGGATAGACACTGGGTGGAATTGATGATGGCGACCAAGGTAAGTGTTCATAAGTGAAATGTTTAAAATCGACACAATACATTTGCGAAGGCGGACTTAGTTTAAATTTTTTTTTTAGAGAAAAATGTTTCATTTTTGTTTAGATTCATTCACATTCATGAATGAGAATAATTAGACATCTCATATCATCAAGATTTTTAATAGTGATTTTTCAAAAATTGTTACATTACGAACTATACCTACTACATCAAGAAGAAGTCTCACCCACGTCACCGCAAAAATTATCATATTTATAAGTATCGATTTTATTATTTCTGTAGAATATCATTATCGTCGATTACAGATAAGTTTTTAATTTTGTTTTAAAAATAGCTAAGTAAGTCTTTAGAGGAGATATTACTTAATCATATGTCAACAGGTCAAGTTCCACATAGATGATGACACCACTTTAGCAGATTTGTTGGCTTTGAATCTCCACAAATTTGAGGAAGAAGTTAAGACCATTGTCGACAAATCCGTAAAAGAGGCTGCGATGGAGAAGACTCTCAAGTATGTACATTATATGATTAATGATTAATATCACACATACATTGTCTCGGATATAGACCCCATAAATTGACCTATGAAATAGCATTCGTTCGGGTATCTAATAAATTCAAACGGCAGCGTTTTGAAATAATTTATGGGATTATTTTTTATGAAAATCACATAGTTAATCAAGAGATTGTGTATTTTATTGAAGCTGTTTTTGGTCATTTTAATATAATGACTAATCTTGATAATAATAGTTAAAAAAATAATGCATATTTCTTTTTAAACAGAGAGTTAGAAGCTACTTGGGCAGTTATGGAATTCGAATACACTTCGCACGATAGAACAGGTATTAAATTGCCCAAAGCCAGTGAAGAGCTTGTAGAGACTTTGGAAGATAATCAGGTAATGGTCGACATCATTTTTAAATCTAACAAATAGAACTTATTTAGACCAGAACTTGTAAGGAATATGTGTTTGCTAATTTTCATCTCAGAACCAAGTGCAAAATATGATGTCTTCAAAATTCATTGGGTACTACGAGACAGAGGTGACTGCGTGGCAAAAGAAACTCGGAACTGCGGATGCTGTAATTGCTATTTGGTTTGAAGTGCAACGAAAATGGCAATACCTTGAGAGTATTTTCGTTGGATCTGATGACATACGATCCCAACTACCGGAAGATTCTAAACGGTTCGATAACATCGATAAGACCTTTAAGGTATAAGATCTATACAATTTTACGCGAATTGAGGGGCAAAATTTTTAAATAATCATAAAACTTTGGTAATAAGTTACTAAAATCGTGTGCAGGAACTGCTAAGAGACATTGGTCAAACACCAAACGTGATTCAAGCTACAAATAAACCTGGTTTATTGGACAAATTGGAAGAACTAATGGCGGCACTGAATCTGTGCGAGAAAGCATTAAATGACTATTTGGAGACCAAGCGTTTAGCATATCCACGATTCTATTTCGTGTCTTCTGCGGATTTGCTGGGTAAATATTGTATTATACCTAATCTTCTAAAATTAGTTCTCGTACTAAATTTAGCCGTGTTGTTGTCATCTAGATATCCTATCGAATGGAAACAACCCACCTGCGGTCTGCCGTCATCTCACAAAGTTGTACGATAATTTGGCTAAGCTTGTGTTCCCTAAAACTGGCAGCAAGCTTGCTTTCGAGATGATTTCTAAAGAGAACGAAGAGCATGTACCGTTTAAGGCTCCATGTTGTGACTGTTCTGGGAAGGTAAGTTGATTTATTGGTGACTGCAATGCTATAACACTTTTGCCAGCGTTAGTTTATATTTTAGATGATCCCACGGAAACCATACTTTTTCTGAGAACGTGTATCCAAAATGTCGTGATTATCGGTTGAGTGGTTAAGGGTGAAAAGACAGACACACAGACAGAGTTACTGTCACATTTACATAATTACTAAATATGGATAAACATTACCGCATTTTGGAAAAACGATAAAATAAGTTGGCTTTGTTTTTAATAAAAAAAAATTTCATGTTTTTTATGCATAATTATATTTGCACTCACCAAAACACAACAGTACATATGCTGTTATTTCATGAATTTTTCAAAAAAGTCAAAAACGAAAAAAGTAATGGCCGAAATACTTAGTTAAATTTTTTTTTTCCGAATTTTTGATTTTGGCGCTCGATATTTTGTAAACGAAGAATGATATCAAAAATTTGAGAAAAACTCCTTTAGTCAGCTACAATTTGAACCTAAAATAAAGACGATCGGGTTAAGGGTTTGCCTGTAGAACCTTATTGAAAGAAGTCAACAAGTCAGAACAACATATTTTTTCGAATTCCGTAGATTCATTTCCAATGTGCTCGACAGTCGTGTGAGGCACGAAATCTGTGAATTTTTTTTATGTTTGTTACCTCATAACTTTCGACTGGGCGAAACTATTTTGATGATTCTTTTTTAATTTGGAAGCGTGTAGTTCCCGTGTGGTTCCATTTCAACTGGGTCCTCCAGTTTCGACATTGGCATCCATGAGAAAACTGTTTGAAGTCGGTTTATTTTTTGTTAAAAAGAGTTACTTATTCTGTTTCAGGTTGAGACATGGTTGAACCGCGTGACTGATTGCATGAGGTACACTCTACGCGATATATTCGAACACGCCGTGAAGTCTTATGAGGATAAACCACGTGACGAATGGGTGTTTGACTGGCCAGCTCAACCGGCACTTGTCGGCACACAGATCTGGTGGACAACGGAGACAAATCAAGCTTTTGAAAAATTGGAAGAAGGTCCCAAAAACATTTATAATATTCAGACATGAAACTACTAAAGACATGACTTCTAAAGTAAACTGGCACAGTTTACGTGGAAAGTTTCTAACACGAATTTTCACGTTACTCAGATAAATTTATTTTACTTAGATAAGTAATTTATAGTTAGATAATGAAAAAAACTATACACATATTGAACGTATATATTACATAATAAATAAATAAATAAACTAACCAATTAATTAAACTAAATCAAAAACTAAACTAAACTAACTAAACTAAATATTTGTAAAGAGGAAAGATTTGTTTGTTTGTTTGTTTGCATTGAATAGGATTATTGAAAATTTCTTTCACTGTTGGGAATCTATTGTATATTATCAGCGAGTAACATAGGCTATATTTTTATAAAGTTACGCGGACGAAGTCGCATGCAACAGCTAGTATTCAATAAATGTAATGACTTTTGCTATTAAAATATCTTAATTATAACGTTTGTTTTACGCTCTAATATTATAGTAGCTAAGTAGTATAAATTTTGCAACAGGTTATGAGAATGCTTTGAAAGATTATCAAAAGAAACAAATCGCTCAATTGAACGCGTTAATTGTTTTGTTGCTGGGCGATCTGACTGTTGGCGATCGACAAAAAATTATGACAATTTGCACGATCGACGTGCACTCGAGAGATGTTGTGGCCAAGTTGATTGTTGCAAAAGTGGAAACATCGGCTGCTTTCCAATGGCAGAGTCAGTTAAGGTAAAAAAAAGTGTCAGTCCTAGGACCGGGGTACCTCACCGGGAGCATTCGCGTGTAATGTAACGTTACAGGTTCGAGTATTACAGATCGCGCGGCGAGAGTTTGGCTTTGACCTTCGGGTGGAGGGGATTACTGCGCATGGGTACTGTCACGCACACAATACTTTTCCTTTTTTATGTACCAGGTTGGATATTTGAGTGGGTCAAAATTCATGTACAGTGGTAATAATGCTAGAAAATAATACGAAATAGATAAACTTCTTCATTTATTAAAACTATTGATAGTTATTTTACTTATATAAAATGTTTATTTCCTTTTAAAGTTTACAGAGACAGCGATGAAAATTCTAAATAATTGTTTTTTGACTGACTGACTGAGTAAAGAAGCAACTTCCTCAATCTGACTTCGAATTTGCTTCAATGAATCGATACATTCGTCAGCTTCTTTCTTTAAAAAGCAATTCACGTCATATATCATTTTCCGTGCTTGCCTTTTTAAAACAATGTTTTTTTTACACATTTTCAAATCACTTTTTAATATTTAACAAAAAAAACTTAACTGACAAACTTAAACAAACAAACTCAACAAATAATAACAATCGACAACAATAAACAATTAACGAAAATAGCAATTCACTTGTGAACGTGATTGTACAACAGGAGTGCGCGGTACGTCGTATCGATGCGAGAGGCAGGGAACGACTGGAGCGCCAATCAGAGCACCGCGTGCGCCTACACACCCGCCCCGCACCCCGCTAATTGCCCGTTGATACCCAATTTCTGATTTCTGCGCAATAACGGTCAAAGCCAAACTCTCGCCGCGCGATCTGTACATTAGTGAAGGAGGAGAATCGATTATGATACAATGTGTAATATGCTCGCAAAGTCAAATCTATAATGTTACATTACACGTGAATGCTCCCGGTGAGGGAGCACCTTAATATAAAAATATTTAAACATGTCGATCCCGCGAGTTCAGTGCTTTTTCCCTATACAAAAAGTGCCCAACGCGCACTCCAAAAATCTCATATGAAAATTAACAATTTTTGTATTGTTTTTGTATTATCAAAGGATAAATTATTATTGTTTTGCAGACACCGTTGGGACTTGAATCTTAATAACTGTTTCGCAAATATTTGCGATGCTCAGTTTTTGTACGATTATGAATATCTAGGGAACACACCTCGCCTCGTAATCACACCGTTGACTGATCGTTGCTATATTACTCTGACTCAGGTATTAATCATTATTATTTCATGTATGCATAATAGATCCAGTGATGCTGCTTGACTTCACATGACACAAAATTAAAGCAGTCTCATTCAACCTCTAAAAATATATTTATTTATTGGCAAATTTTCATATTTTGACAAAAAAATTCATTGTCCAATACTTATGAAATATTTTGACGTACCAACTGAAAATATATAATTTTTAAAATTTTCTAATTCCGGCAATAGCTTTTCAAAAAAGTATCTATACATATAGGTATTATAAAATAATGTTGCTCTTTGCTAAAGTCAGTTTCTCCTCTAACTCCTTCTAAACCACAAAGCGAACTTTGATAAGGTTTTCACTATTAAAATGAGCAATAAGCGTGGAAGGTGTTAATAATTTGCAAAAAAATGCATCTCTGGGAGCGTCGCTAGAGTACAGTATAATCATCTCAACTACAAACTACTAAAATGGTTTTAAATTATTATGTTAATATTTTCAATTAATATAAAATGTATTCCACTGCTTTGTTGATAAACAATATGTCTATAAGTAATAATAATAATAAGCCATTTATTCTACATAAAAAACATTTGAACACTTTGAAATAACGCAGATACATTTAAGTAAGTCATTGTTATGATTTTAGTTCCGATTAATTTTATGCAGTCGCCTCATCGGCGTAGGCCTCCCCCCATTTCATCCATAATTTCCTGTCTCTTGCCTTCCTTATCCAATTTTGTCTATAAGTAGGTATATATTAAAAAGGAAACTAAATAACTGCAGAGTCTGCATCTAATAATGGGTGGAGCTCCGGCGGGTCCCGCTGGAACTGGTAAGACAGAGACTACAAAGGATTTAGGAAGAGCCCTAGGCATTATGGTATACGTGTTCAACTGCTCAGAGCAAATGGACTATAGATCCTGTGGAAACATTTACAAAGGTCAGCACTACCTCTTAACTACTTAAATATTTTGTGATTGCTCTACCTTATTACGATTTTCTCAATAATTGAAGGTCTGGCTCAAACCGGCGCTTGGGGTTGCTTCGACGAGTTCAATAGAATCTCAGTGGAAGTGTTGTCTGTCGTATCGGTGCAAGTAAAGAGCGTGCTGGACGCTATTAAGGCGAAAAAGAAGAAATTTGATTTCATGGGTGAATTTATAACTCTTATACCCACTGTCGGTATGTTCATAACAATGAATCCCGGATATGCCGGTAGAACGGAATTACCTGAAAACTTAAAAGCCCTTTTCAGGTAAGTTAAAATTTTGTTACGTGTCATTTTTTCCTAATAAATTTTGCACACACCATAAATTTATTTTTCTGTTTGCCATCTTTTAGTTCAATCGACAGGATAATTATTATTTTGGCTACTTTTTATTTTAATAAAAAGTTAATTTTTTAATAGGATATTCCTAAATGGAAATTTAGGAAAATTAAATGTCCTCTTCCATTTCATTAGGATTACAAAAGTTTAAAACAACTTTGTTTATGGGTTATGTCTTGTTAACTCCAACTTGTCTTATTAACTCCGATTCATTGTTTTTGTAATAGACCTTGTGCCATGGTTGTGCCAGACTTTGAATTAATTTGCGAGATCATGTTAGTGGCAGAAGGCTTTCAAGAGGCTCGATTGTTGGCTCGTAAATTTATAACACTCTACATGCTTTGTCGTGAATTATTATCAAAGCAAGATCATTATGATTGGGGTTTAAGAGCTATTAAATCAGTGCTCGTCGTTGCTGGTTCTTTGAAGGTTTGTATCAATGGAGTAATAAAATAAAGGCATATACATAAATACTTATGTGTATTGTTTCTAATAAGTCTTACCTATGTATATGTTGTAGCGTGGAGATCGTTTAAGACCTGAGGACCAAGTGCTTATGCGTGCACTACGAGATTTCAATATTCCCAAGATTGTAACGGATGACTTGCCCGTTTTTATGGGACTTATTGGAGATTTGTTTCCTGCACTTGATGTGCCAAGAAAGCGAGATTTTGACTTTGAGAAAAGTTTGGTGGACGGAGCTCTGTCAATGAAGTTGCAGCCAGAACCTGGTTTTATTTTGAAGGTTGTTGTTTTCTCATGTTTTAAATTTTAAATTTGATAATCGTTATTAAAGTTATATGCATTCATTTCAGATGGTTCAACTGGTGGAACTGTTTGCTGTTAGGCATTCTGTTTTCATCGTCGGTTTTGCTGGCACCGGAAAGTCGATGGTGTGGCAATGTTTAAACAGAACATATCATATGCTAAAGTTGAAACCTTTCTACAACGATTTAGATCCGAAGGCTGTAACTAATGACGAGTTATTTGGAGTTATTAATCCAGCCACTAGGGAATGGAAAGATGGATTGTTTTCGACAATTATGCGTGATATGGCGAACATGCCAGGAGATGGACCCAAGTGGATCGTGCTTGATGGTGACATTGATCCTATGTGGATCGAAAGCTTGAATACTTTGATGGATGATAATAAGGTGATCTATTCAAAATAAACGAGATCTCTAAAGACACAGACTCCTATCATCGTGCATCCTATTATTAAAAAGAATAAAAAGGGGGATTTCACTGTAGAGTTAGGCTTTAAGCCATATGTTATATTTTATCAGTCATGTCAAAATTTCATTTCAAACAGCTGTTACTTGTCTGCTTAGTGATTTAGTTTCAAAAGTCTATAAAGGAATAAATTTGAAAACTGACGATGGTTTTCGTACTCCGACTGTATTATAAGTTTCATGTTGTAAAAGTTTTTATTTTTACTCAAGGTGCTGACATTAGCTAGCAATGAACGAATCGCTTTAACCAAGTCGATGCGGTTGTTATTCGAAATTTCCAATCTACGAACTGCTACACCAGCCACTGTGTCACGTGCGGGTATCTTATATATTAACCCACAGGACTTGGGTTGGAATCCGTGAGTATATTTTGATCAATAAAAAGAATGATAATACATAATAAGAAAAATATTTCTAATTTAGATCTCCACTTCTATTACAGATTCGTGGCTTCGTGGATTGATACGACGCGTGACGATGAATCGGAAAAGGCTATGTTGACAGTAATGTTTGACAAATATATTCCGTCTTTGCTTGAGTCATGTAAGAAGTACAAACGTGTCACGCCTCTCACTGAATTGCAACAGATTCAACTTACTTGCTACTTACTCGAGTGTTTCCTAAATAAGTCTCTCTTGCCAAGTGATTGTCCAAAGGAGTGGTAAGTTTGAATGAAATAGTTAGAATGCTTAATACATTTCCTACAATATCTTTAACATCATTCTCTGATTGTAATTATACTTTTTCAAGGTATGAAATCTATTTTGTATTTTCGATTGTATGGGGCTTCGGATCGGCCCTCTTCCAAGATCAGCTGGTTGACTGGCGCAATGAGTTCAGCAAATGGTTCTGTAACGAGTTTAAACAAATTAAGTTCCCGTCCACTGGGAATGTATTCAGTTTCTTCATTGATCCGGAAACCAAGAAGTTTTTGCCGTGGTCTGAAAAGGTGGAATCGTTTGAATTGGATCCAGATTTGCCTTTACAGGTTCGCAAATACAAACAACATCAATAAAAAAATTGACTGGAAGAATAAGTAAGTAAATATATGTAATAATTCACATTTCAGTCTTGCCTTGTATCTACATCGGAGACCACGCGCATTAGATTTTTCATGGACCTTTTGATAGCTAAGCAAAAGCCGGTCATGTTAGTCGGTAGCGCCGGAAGTGGGAAAACTGTCAGTGTTGCAGCGAAACTCAATTCTTTGCCGGACTCGTTTGCAATCGCCAGTGTACCACTTAACTTTTACACAACCTCAGGTAAAACTGCATTCAAAATGCACAAACATAGGATATTTAAAAGTTCTCATTCCTAATGAACTCTTTTCAATATATAGAGATGATCCAAAGAGTGCTGGAGAAGCCTCTCGAGAAAAAATCTGGGCGTAATTTTGGTCCTCCGGGAAGCAAGTTCATGATTTATTTTATAGATGACATGAACATGCCAGAAGTAGACACGTATGGCACGGTTCAGCCTCACACCCTCGTAAGGCAGTTCATGGACTACAAACACTGGTTTGTCTATGTTAAATTTCAATTAACTGTGTTCTAACTAAGTACATTCATTATAATAAACGTGACCATCAAATTTGATCCATACAGGTACGATCGACAAAAGCTGTCATTAAAAGATATATCAAACTGTATGTTTGTGTCATGCATGAACCCTACGGCTGGTTCATTCACAATAGATTCGCGACTTCAAAGACACTTCTGTACCTTCGCCGTCAGGTAATACTCGAAACTATTCGCGATTATGATAACAATAGATTCTAAAAACGTTGGAAATACCTTTTAACCATGTAATTTGTTACAGTTTCCCAGCGTTGGATGCCTGTTTTCACATATATAAACAGATTCTTTCCCAACACTTGGCGAATCCGTTGAATAAATTTGGATTTATAGTGCAACGATATGCGGAACCTTTGGTCAATGCAGCTCTAGCTCTGCATACCAAATTGTCTTCCACGTTTTTGCCCACGGCCATTAAATTTCATTATATATTTAATCTCAGAGATTTATCCAATATATTTCAGGCAAGTATAGCAAATTTTTATAGACAGGGCAACAGTGCATTGCGTAATCTGGTCAGCCAGATTGGTTATTTCAGTGTAAAGTAATTTCAAAGTCAATAAGTGATACTGCAGACCTTTATACACTATGAATCCTTTATACTATATATAATTTGTGATTAGAAGCGCCTTAATTCCCCACTGTAGACGGTAGCCACTTATTACTAAATCGCCCCTTATTCTGCCTTCTGTAAATCTGTAGATTCATTCAAGCACTAAGCAGATCATTTATTAATGTTTTATTGTGTTTGCATAAAAATTATAAATGATTTTATTTCTCAGGGAATGCTGTTCACTACGGGTGACGCCATAAAGTTACAGTCTGAATTGATTCGACTATGGATGCACGAAGCGACTCGTGTTTACTCTGATAAACTTGTAGATTCCAGTGACAATGAAGCTTTTAGCAAGCTTATTGTCGAAGTTATCAAGAAGAATTTCGAGGTAAACATACATATCTGTATTTATTTGTCTTTATATATAGGTACTATAGTGAACACAGCAGACGTTATCCTTTTTTTTTAACGTTGGGGGAAATATTGGATACCCGGACATTGCGGGGTTATGCCTGATTCGTGCCATATTATCTAAAACCCAATGACGTTCTAGCGTGACCCTTGGAGGGTGTCCTGTTCAACAGGCCAATCTTTTTTGAACCTATCTTTGTCTCACAATCGTATATTAGAGAAATCCGCTTAAAAAAAATATTAATGATTTTTAGGAATATGATGAGAATGTTGTATTTGAGAAACCATTGATTTATTGTCATTTTGCGGAGGGCATCGGTGACCCCAAATACTTCCCTATAAGAGATTGGCCTCAAATCAAAAAGCTTCTAGATGAATCTCTGTCCGGATATAATGATCTTGTTGCCACTATGAATTTGGTACTGTTTGAAGACGCCATGTATCATATATGCAGGTAATTAATTCCTTACTGTTTTTTTGAATTTCTTTTTTCATAGATCTTCAAAGCCGTTTTTCTATACTAATATTATAAAGAGGAAAGATTTGATTGTTTGTATAGAATAGGCTCCGAAACTACTGGACCGATTTGAAAAATTCTTTTACCATTAGAAGCCGACATTATCCGTGATGAACATATGCTACTTTTTACCGCGGGAAAATGCTTCATTCCTACGGGAAATCTAAAATAAAAGTAAATACTAGCGGCTTGACCCGGGAGATAGCACCATCTATCCAAAATACGGTAGATGGCGTTTTATACTTTTCTATGCGGACGAAGTCGCGAGCTCCAGCTAGTATATAATAAAAATGTTGTCTCAGTCATATTATGTTTCTGTTATTTAAAGTACTAAAATCTACCCACTCACTGTCGATTTTGAGTTGTTTTATGCGTTTAAATTGTATTTGCAGAATAAATCGCATTCTTGAGGCACCCCGTGGAAATGCCTTACTTGTCGGTGTCGGTGGTTCCGGAAAACAATCGCTGTCAAGATTATCCTCCTTCATATCTTCACTTGAAGTATTTCAGATTCAATTGCGGAAAGGGTACAGCACGAACGACTTAAAAGTGGACTTGGGTGAGTTTCTATATCTATGATTATAATTATGGTGGTTTGTTCGTTTCTAGTCACATTTGGACAGCATCTTTGTTTGAATCTGTAATATTCTTTTAAATTTGACTAAAAATTATGATCACTTGATTTAATGGCAAACCAAGTAGTGTGTGACAAGACAAGACTTAACAATTAAGATGAAACAAGTCGGCGGCCCGAACTCATCGGTCTCATGGCTAAAATGCGTCCTGTCTTACACAGCACAAAGCGCGGGAAGAGCACTCGACTGAGATGCACAATCATTCATACATTCATACCAAAAGTAAAATCACAAACAGACTCTTGGGCCAACGCTTTTTTTGACAAAACTACTGCATATATCTATTTGATTATTTGAATTCTATTAGTAAATTTATTTGAACTCTTGACTAACTAATCAATGTTTATATGTAAAAGTATTTTGGTGTTTTTGTAAACTAGAGTGACCTATTCAACCTCAAAGTTGCATTAAAACTTGTGTTATCATAAGGATTTTTCAAGGGTCATAATTATCTTTTAAATTAATACTTTTTTTAAAGTTTGTATGCATTCGAACCTAGTTAACGACAAGATAAATCGGTATCATGCCTACTTTTGTAAATAAAACATAAAACAGCGGAGTAATTAGGGTTCTACGTTTGTATGGAGGAAAACTGACTTGTATTACCTTAAGTATCGATGACATTTCTATGTCTTGACACTTCACAACGGTCTGCCCGATACTATCGTTAATAGAATTATTATTACTATTTAATAAAATTTACATCTCAGCGGGCCTGTACGTGAAAGCCGGTCTGAAAAACATCGGCAACGTGTTTCTGATGACTGACGCTCAAGTAGCGGATGAACGTTTCTTGGTGTTGATTAACGATTTACTCGCATCTGGTGAAATACCGGAGCTGTTCGCTGATGACGAAATCGAGAATCTTATTAATGGTGTGCGAGGAGAGGTGAGAATTTAACGCAGTGTTTTAGTGTTTTAAATATGAAATAATAATTATATTTACACATCTTGGCAATTGTTATAAAAATATAGTATACTAGCTGTTGCACGCGACTTCGTCCACGTAACTTTATAAAATATAACACATTCGTTCGTATCTGTGAAACCATGGGAATACACATACAAAATTTCAACCCAATCGGTCAAGCCGTTTAGTAGTTGACATACCGACAGCAGCGCCACCTACCGGGTCTAATTGTATTTTTAAATCATCCAAGAATTCATCGAAATACCCATATAACATTTTAACCCAATCGGTTCAGTCGTTTAGAAGTTATATGTGAAAAAGATAAGTACGGAAGGATAATTCTTACTACCCGTTGTCCTATTACCCGTTTTCCCATAGGAATGAAGCATTTTCCTGCAATAAAAAGTAGCCTATGTTCATCACGAATTATGTCGGCTTCTAATGGTAAAAGAATTTTTCAAATCGGTCTAGTAGTTTCGGAGCATATTCGATACAAACAAACAATCAAACTTTCCTCTTTATAATATTAGTATAGATAAAATTTGTGTATTTATTTAACTTCAGACTAAAGCATCGGGTGTACCAGACACAAGGGAGAACTGTTGGAGGTTCTTCATTAATCGTGTACGGACCATGTTGAAGGTAAAAGAAACATTTTAGTAGCGTTAATGGTTTTTTATTTGTTAGAGATGGGTTTGCTCTTGGCTAGCATTCAGTTGTGTAGCGAAGATGAGGCTCACGATGGAGTGAGCTCACCCAGAAGATGCCTATTCACGAAAACTTAAAAAAGATTTGGGTTATATATGAGCTCGGAAATACAGGCACCAGCAGGAAGTTCCAAATCTTGGCAGTTTTAAAGCGCTTAGGGGGCGTTCAAGTATTACGTAACGCAATTTTCAACGATTTTTAGCCCCGCCCTCCCCCCATGTAACGCACTATAGCGCTTTTCTGTACCCCCCCCCCCTCCCCAAACGTTACGTAACAATCAAGTGACCATTTTTTACCTAAAAAGTCACAATTATGTTGGGCAAAGTACCGGAAAGTCGCTAAAATACTTTTGTTATTGTTTTAATCGCGTTTGCGGTAATAATAAATAAAACCCTTCCCTAGTTTTCTTTATTTAAATAAAAAAAACAATATTACGTAACGCGTTGTTCGAACCCCCCTCCCGCCCCTGTACCGCGCCGTAACGTTTTACGAGACTCCCCCTCCCCCCAAATTGCGTTACATAATACTTGAACGCTCCCCTAGTCCGAGAAAGTGGCTAAGTGTTAATGATTTATAAAAGCGGCCATATCATTTTTGAACAGGTGGTGTTGTGCTTCTCACCAGTGGGAGCGACTTTGAGAATTCGTGCTCGAAAATTCCCCTCCATTGTGAATTGTACGGCCATTAATTGGTTTCACGAGTGGCCGCAGGAAGCTCTACGGTCTGTGTCCAAACGATTCATTTCTGAAGTGGAAGCCTTACCGGTATTATTAACCTTACTTTATCTGGGTGTAATACTGTTTGTATTGGGCACGTATGGGTGTATTTTGTCATAAATTTATTTTCATTTTAAATAGAAAGATCTCATTGAATCGGTGGCCAATTTCATGGCGCACGTACATCAAAGCGTGAATCAAATGTCTGCGATATATTTCCAAAACGAGCGACGCTACAATTACACGACGCCGAAGACTTTCCTCGAACAGATCGCACTCTACAGCAAACTGCTTACGGAGAAAACTAGTAATTTGAAAATGATGATTACCAGACTTGAAAATGGTCTTGAGAAACTTGCGTCTTGTGCTGCTGATGTCGCCGTTTTGAAAGTGAGTATCTTTTGTTTGTATGAACTTTGGATTCGACTCGCGTTGGTTATAAAGATATTATGCCAGTGAATTGGGGATTTTTTGCTACCTAATTGATAAAAATGATTCTGTGAGTGTTATAAAGTGGTTATGCTTTTAGGTTACCTTAGCGGAACAGGAAATTATATTGAAAGTTAAGAACAAGGCTGCCGAAGAGCTCATTGAAGTTGTCGGTGCCGAAAGTGAAAAAGTGTCTAAAGAGAAAGCATTTGGTAATGTATCTACCGATGTAAATAAAATCATGTATCAAAAATCTGTATGTACCTATATAAATAAAAATAAATCGCTAAATGTGTTGCAAAGCGCAAAGCTCTAGAACGGCTGGACCAATTCGGCTATTGTTTTTTTTTTTTTAAATATTCGTCCGAAGTCCGAAGAAGGTTCTAGTGAAGAGAAGAAAAGGAAATATAGAATTGAAAAAATCCTCCGTTTTTGTTTTTTCGTTTTCGTCGGTTGAAAATCAACCGCTATGACCCTTTTTATTTTATTTTTTACTTTTGAGATTATGAGACATTTTGACAGATTTTGAGCTGTATTTGTGTACTTAAAATTATAATTTTAATTTATTTACATACCTGGAATATCGCTAGTTCGTAACCGGTCACGCTGTATATAAAAAAAAATGGTTTTAATGGAAGGGTTCTATAACTAAAAAAAAAATTTTGGGAGTTTTTTTAACTGAGCAATCCTACCTGTTGAAACTGAGGGCTAATTATGATGTGCGTTCCAGCTGCCGAGGAGGAGAAGAAGGTGAAGGTGATTGAAGAAGACGTGACGATAAAGGCGAAAATTTGCGCAGACGACTTGGCCAAAGCCGAGCCGGCTCTGTTAGCAGCTCAGGAGGCTCTCAATACATTGAACAAGAACAACTTGACTGAATTGAAATCTTTCGGTACTCCGCCAGACGCCGTCGTCAATGTAACAGCGGCCGTACTTGTACTATTTGCGAAGAAAGGCAAAATACCCAAAGACAGGTCGTGGAAGGCTTGCAAAGTAAGTTGTCATTTTTAATTTATCAGAAGTATGAATGAAATTAATGTACGCTTTAAAGATCAATCTATACTAATATTATATAGAGGAAAGATTTGTTTGTTTGTATAGAATAGGCTCCGAAACTACTGGACCGATTTGAAAAATTCTTTTACCATTAGAAGCCGACATTATCCCTGATGAACATAGGCTTCTTTTTACCGCGGGAAAATGCTTCGTACCTACGGGAAATCTAAAATAAAATTAAATAGTAGCGGCTTGGCCCGGGAGATAGCGCGATCTATCCAAAATATGGTAGATGGTGTTTTATACTTTTCTACGCGGACGAAGTCGCGAGCACCAGCTAGTTTGAAAATAAATTGAATTATTTGAATAAGTTTCTTGTTTTTGTTTACCAACTCAAGCTACATTGAATGTAACCATTCCATGAAATGTACTCCTCATAATAATATTTCAACGCACAGATCGTATAAGCTTTTTAATTATATAGGTTGTCCCGTAATTTGTAAGTAAATCACCTTACCCTTAAACTTTGTCCCACAAATTAGTTTTTACTTGGGATCTGCCTTATTGATAATTTCAATAATACTATTATTACTTTATTATTATTATTACTATTCAATATTATTTCAATAACACTATTTACAGGACATCATGTATATAAAAGGTATGAGTATATTCGTAACACTAAAGTTGATGCTTTTTAGGGCATGATGGCAAAAGTTGATCAGTTCCTGTACGATTTAGTCTATTACGACAAGGAAAATATACATCCGGACGTAATTAAGGTAGTAATCATATAGTAATGATTTGAATGATTTCTTTTTAAATTGAACTTTATTATATACTAGTGGGTGCCCGTGACTTCGTCCGCGTTAAAAAAGATAAAAAGTAGCCTGTCACGTGTTCCGTAATTCTAAATGTTTATCTACCAAGTTTCATGAAAATCAGTTAATTCGTTTAAGAGTGATGGAGGAACATACATACATACAGAAAAAAATTCTAAAATCGTCAATTTAGTTTCAGTATCATGTATAGAGCCTATATACACGATATTTCTGAAAACAAAGTACATTACTCCATTTCCGACCCCTACAGATTTATTATTAGTATTAATTAACTTGAATGTGTCAGTCAAAATACTACTACAGAAAATACCATTCCTGATGTTGTTAATGCGAGTAATGTAGAAAAGAAATCCCTGAAGTTGTTTAACTCGTTGAACCACCTTATGTTTTTGTCGGTGCGTTATCACACCACCACTCATAAGTCATAACACTTCGCAGATTAACCAGATTAACCTTCTAAACTCATAAGTAATACAAAACCTATATAAACTTCTCCATATAAAAAACCTTTACGGAACGCCAAACAAAACACATTTCATTTTAAATACCTCCGTTTACAGGCGGTACAGCCGTATATTAAAAATCCAGAATTTAATGCCGAGTTTATAATGTCAAAGTCGGCAGCTGCGGCCGGTCTTTGTGCTTGGGTAATTAACATAGTAAAGTTCTACGACGTGTACGTTGTGGTCGAGCCCAAAAGGAGGGCTCTCAATGCTGCCAACGCCGAGCTTCAAGCTGCCAGAGACAAGTTGACAGCGCTAAAGGAACAGATTGCGGTGAGAATCTATAATTCTATAGACAATTTGTGACGTCATGACCTTTGAGACTTCATAAATTTCTATTCATGTAGGAACTCGAGGAGAAACTGGAAACCCTGATGAAAGCTTTCCAAGAGGCTGTCAATGAGAAAATGAAATGTCAAGCGGAAGCTGATGCAACTAATTATACTATTGATCTCGCAAATCGATTGGTCAACGGATTGGCTTCTGAGAAAATTCGGTATGTTAATGAAATGTTGAACTTCATAGAATTTGTTATTTCATTTTGTGACTGTTGTATTTAATAGATGGTCGGCAACGGTGGTTAATCTAAAGGAATCTGGTGTGATGTTACCCGGGGATGTAATACTGGTGACCGCTTTTATATCCTATGTGGGTTGCTTTACAAGAAAATACCGCCAGCAGCTCATGAACGACGACTGGGTGCCAACACTTGAGAAGACCAATGTAAGTGCTACATTATTCAAAACAGGTTCACTAATCTACATTTTTAGGCTGAAGTAGCAAATTCTAAACCACTATCTAATGATAATTTGAGCGTCAGAGGAATCACGAAGTCTCTTCTATATTAGTCTTAAATGCTTGTGATTTCAGCCAAAAATTGAGTCCACACCGGGCCTAGACCCGTTGTCTATGTTAACTGATGATGCGCAAGTAGCGTGCTGGAATAATGAGGGTTTACCCACTGACACTATGAGTACTGAGAATGCAACTATACTAACGAATTCAGCCCGATGGCCACTGATGATTGATCCACAATTGTAAGTACGATTTTAAGATTGAATTTACTTAATATTTTATTTCGTACAAAAAAAGTGACAGATATTTTTCTTTAGGGGCGTTGTGCTCATTTTTGTATAGGGATAAAGTAATGAATTCGTGAAATGCCCTCACTTTAGCGTCATCCAAGAAATACAAATTTTTAACGTTATGTGGCGCTCTATGGTTATTATTCTACGGTTATTTAACCGTAGAATAATAAATAGACGTTAGGTCCATGTTGCTCCAAAAACATAATGAAATTGCCTCAAAATAAAATGTTAAAATGAACGTCTTTTGAGACCTTTTTGAATATCATAATATCTTAACAACTCTGCGAGATATAAGGGGATCGCACTTTTCGTTAAATCGGAGCTAGCCTATACTGAAGCGAACGAAAACACATTTCCAATCTCAAAAATTCAAATAAAACATCCTCAAAATATATTTTCTTAACAACCCAAAAATTATGTGTACATGTTGTGGAGTTTTCACGTTCAGTCCTTTGCCTGACAAGTGTTTTTTTGTTTATCACTTAGGCAAGGAATTAAATGGATAAAATCGAAATTTGGAGACAGCCTCACTGTTATCCGCTTGACACAGCGTAACTATATAGATCGCATCGAGCGTGCAGTTAGTAACGGTGTTGTAGTTCTAATGGAGAACATCGGAGAGACTGTTGATGCTGTACTCGATCCACTTCTGGGGCGAGTGCTCATTAGAAAAGGAAAGGTGCTCAAGGTGAGGCTATATATAGCTTTAATTCAAACTGAATACAAATTTGATCATACAATACAATATATGTACCAAACTAATGGACTCATTGGTTACAGATTGGCGATAGAGAAATCGATTACCATCCTAGCTTCCGTTTGATAATACAAACGAAACTGGCTAATCCTCACTATCAACCGGAAATGCAGGCCCAATGCACGCTAATTAACTTCACTGTCACCAAAGACGGGTAAATTTATTTCTTACTATAATATAGCTGTTTAGTAACACTAAAAATATCTCTTACTAGCAGTTGCACGCGACATCGTCCGCGTAACTTTATAAAATATAATACATTCGTGTCTGTGAAACCATGGAAATACACATACAAAATTTCAACCCAATCGGAGAAGCCGTTTAGTAGTTTATATACCAACAGCAGCGCCACCTACCGGGTCCAATTGTATTTTTAAATCATCCAGGAAATCATCGAAATAGCCATATAAAATTTCAACCCAATCGGTTCAGTGGTTTGGAAGTTATGTGAAAAAGAAGTTAAGTACGGAAGGATAATTCTTACTACCCGTTGTCCTTTTACCCGTTTTCCCATAGGAATGAAAAATTTTCCCGCAGTAAAAAGTATCCTATTTTCATCACAGATAATGTCGGCTTCTAATGGTAAAAGAATTTTTCAAATCGGTCCAGTAGTTTCGGAGCCTATTCTATACAAACAAACAAATCTTTCCTCTTTATAATATTAGTATAGACTAGCTGGTTATGAAAAATTTAACACCTGGGAAAATATATGAATAAATAGATTTCTTATTTATGTTTATCTTCTTTTTATTTTTGTTGCTGTGACGACGCGACGACGTCGTCACATTCATTTATTTTTTTAGATGATCCTCGGGAACAGTTCATTTTTATAGATGGAAGGTACCATTATAATTATAATGTCCTTTCCTGAATGTATCTGTACGTAAATTTAATAATAAATGGTTGATGAGTAGTCAAGGCTTGAAAAGGTAACAGATAGACAGTGTTACATACTTATATAGTGGGTAATGGATTTGAGAAGAAAATCTATTTATAAAAATGTTGTTGGTTATCGAAAAAAGGAGGTTTACACATATAAATAGAGCGAGTCGCTAGTATTATAAATCTTTCTTTTATAGTTTGGAAGAGCAGCTGCTTGGTGAGGTGGTAAAAGCAGAGAGGCCGGATTTGGAAAGTTTGAGATCTGGTCTAACCAAACAACAAAATGATTTCAAGATCACACTGAAAACTCTAGAAGATGACTTGTTAAAGCGTCTGTCTTCTGCTGGTCCTGATATATTAAGTGATGCAGCGTTGGTGATAAATTTAGAAACAACTAAGAAGACTGCGGCCGATATAGAAATTAAGGTTGAAGAAGGCAAAGTGACATCGGTTAAAATTGACGAAGCCAGAGAAAGATATCGGTAAATTTATTTTAAATTATTACTTTTTTTTCGTATTAGGTACATATGCCTTGCCTCCCACCATGTAAGCAAATTCAAAGAAGACAAAATAATGTTAACGTTAAAAAAATAGCCGAATTGGTTCTCAACCCATTCCCGGATTTTACACTTGGCAACACATATAGCGATTCGTATTTATATTAAACTAGCTGGTGCCCGCGACTTCGTTCGCGTTCTCTATAGCATATCTATAGCTGATAGCCTTCCTCGATAAACGGACTATCCAACACAAAAATATTTTTTCAATTCGAACCAGTATAGTTCCTGAGATTAGCGCGTACAACCAAACCAACAAATAAACAAAATCTTCAACTTTATATTTTGGTATAGATATGATATAATTATATATTTCAGAAATAAAAAAAACAACTTGCTACCGTTGCAAAACATTAAACTATTACTACCGAAGTATAGTCGGCCGCATAAGTCGATTAACACATTCAAAAGTGCAAAACAACTAAACACTCAACTGACTTACTAAATTACTTACTCACTGAAGCTTTCAACGATCGTTTGTACGTGAAGTTTATTTTGTTCTCTAGTCGTGACAATGACTTATGGCCCGTTAAGTGTTTAGTTGTTTTGCACTTATGAATGTGTTAATCGACTTATGCGGCCCACTGTACATTCATTTTTCCCATTGCAAATTCCATTTAAATTAATTTTTTTCAGAATAAATTTTGTAACTTTAAAAATTTTACAATTATTACAGGCGAGCAGCAACCCGTGCTTCAATTCTCTACTTCATACTAAATGATTTATTCAAAATCAATCCAATGTATCAGTTCTCTCTAAAAGCGTACAGTGTAGTTTTCAAAGATGCACTCGCGACCGCCGACGAAGCTGAAGATCTCGAAGGTCGTGTGAGAAACTTGTTGGATAGTATCACGTTCAAAGTTTTCGTGTATACAAGTCGAGGGCTCTTTGAGAGAGACAAACTGGTGTTCCTCTTCCTGATAACATTGCAGGTATGTCTATACTAATATTATAAAGAGGAAAGATTTGATTGTTTGTTTGTTTGTTTGTATAGAATAGGCTCCGAAACTACTGGACTGATTTGAAAAATTCTATTAACATTAGAAGCCGACATTATCTGTGATGAACATAGGATACTTTTTACCGCGGGAAAATGCTTCATTCCTACGGGAAATCTAAAATAAAAGTAAATACTAGCGGCTTGGCCCGGGATATAGTGCCATCTATCCAAATCAGGTGAAACCTCGCAGAGGTATATTATTTCGATAGGTGAAACGACTAACATGACAACTGCTTGGTGATATTCCACGGTAGTTTATATTTTTCAACGCGGACGAAGTCGCGAGCCTAGTTGTTAATAAAGTTAACGACCTTTTTATAGCTTCACTAAGTAAGTATGTGACCGTTTTTTTATAGATTGTCAATATGTTTGTATATTTTCACGTTAACGTTTTAGACCTTGCAGTGTAAATACATTCGGTTTTACTTTATAAGTCTTTTTCCTTCTTTTGGAACTTTATAAACATTATGCTTGGACTTCAGAATAATTGAACTGCTGCTGGAACTTTGAAATCAATTATTGAGCATCCCAAAATTATTAACAATTGACATAGTTATTTGGAAGAAATATATATACCTAACGAAGAAAAAATATAGTTTCTTGTAATGAAACCCATAGAGCGTTTATCATGAGTCGTACTTACGTCAGATACATGTAAAAGTTAGGTTTACAAGATACGCATGCTGTGGCCCCGAGTACAAAATGTTGGTTCCTCATATTCATTAATCTGTCATTTAAGTAATTATTCTCAGATATTTCCACTTCCCCTATGCATAGGTAAATTCAATTGGTTTCAGGTGTTACAATCTGAAGGCAAAGTAGACCCAAGAGAATTGGACTTCCTGCTGAAGTATGCTGTTGCGCCCGAGGTTTCTCCGTTCAGTTGGCTCACGAACAACGCGTGGGGTGGTATCATGGCTCTCTGTAAAATGGACGCTTTCGATAACCTCGACAAGGACATTGAAGGAGCAGCAAAGAGGTACTTTATGCGTTTATTATTATCTATGTATTTCGTATAATGTGCGAAGATTCTAACTATCTAGGATCTCATATTGTTCCATATTCAATAATTCAATATACATACCCATAAATAGCAGTTTTGGCCAGCGCCGGATTAGCTACATAACCATAAATATATACCAAACTACATATAAACTCTTAGCTTTATATGTATATTGGTATATATTTAAAATCCACGTAATTCTTTGACACTTTAAACTGAAGATCCTAATACATACAAAGGGCCTCTTTATAGAATTTGCTACGTGCCCCACGCATCTTAATCGGGCACTGGTTTTGGCTGTGCGTTTATAGGATAAACGATTAGATTTACAATAGCCCTTTATTGTGAAAAGATGGCAAAAGTATGCGGACGGAGAGGCGCCCGAGCGAGATAAGTTGCCGGGCGAATGGAAGAACAAGACTTCATTACAACGTTTGTGTATCATGCGAGCACTGCGACCTGATCGCATGTCATACGCCTCAAGGTAAAAAGTAAAAAACCGCTATACTTATTGCATTATTTAATTTATTTATGAAAGTTCGATTACCTATCGGAATTTATGAAGTGAATGTCACTTTACTTATTTAAACTTTTCACACAACTTACAGCTCATTCATACACACGGTGGGTCAGTTTTGCAGGAACACCATTTTGTAGAATAGCGTTATTCATTAGTGCCCTACTACTATAACTAGGTACTTAAGTAAATGAAAAATCACAAGTATATTTTGTTAGTATATTATTTATTTATTTATATATTCTAATAATAATAAATAATAAAATATTTTGAAGTGTCGATTTGTACCAAAATTATTTGATTTGATTTTGATTTGTATTTTTTTTGGAATTAGTCTATGGCAATATAGTTCTTATTGTTTCTATTTTTTGTAAACTAAATTGTGTATGACTGTCTTTGCTATAATAAATAAAATAAATAAATAAATTCTACAACAATGTTTAGTGCCTTTTGTGAAGAGAATCTGGGCGCGAAATATGTTGAGGCTCGAACACCGCCTTTGGAGAAATCGTACCAGGAGAGTAATTCTACGACTGCAATGTTCTTTATTCTGTCACCAGGTGTAGATCCTCTAAAGGTAATATTCTTATTGTTTATTTTGTGTATAAAATTAAAAAAATAATAATGTTCCACTTAATATTTTTTTTGATTAGGATTATTTACACCACAAATTTTATTTGATTAGGATCTCGAGAAATTGGGCCGCAAACTTGGATTTTCGACAGACAAGAAAACTTTTCACATCGTCTCCTTAGGCCAGGGACAGGAAGTGGTCGCTGAGGAAGCAATGGGTGTCGCATCCGTTAATGGTCATTGGGTTATTTTGCAAAACATACACTTGGTAGCAAAGTGGCTCGCCACTTTGGAGAAAAAGATGGAGGAATGTTTTGAAAATCCACTACCCGATTACAGGTCTGTATTTCACACGCCATAAATATTACCATACATTATTTTTATAATACTACAACAACCAAATGTTTATTTTTCAGGTTATATTTAAGCGCAGAGCCTGCTGCTGCAGCGGAGTACCACATTATACCCCAAGGCATTTTAGAATCCGCTATAAAAATTACTAATGAACCTCCTATTGGTATGTGGGCCAACTTACATAAGGTACGAGTAAAATATACACTATAGAAGGAGATAGGTTCGGTTAAATACACACAAAACTGACTGACTGTGCATTATTTTTAGTCCCTAGATAACTTCAATCAAGAAACGTTGGAAATGTGTAGCAAAGAAGCCGAATTCAAAGCAGTTTTGTTTGCTCTGTGTTACTTCCATGCTGTTGTCGCCGAAAGGCGTAAATTCGGTCCTCAAGGGTGGAATAGGTAAGGAAATGTCTTTCTATATCTTTTTTTTTGCAACGCGTACAAAGTCGCTGGCCGGCACCAGCTAGTAATCCTTACTAATATTATAAATGCGAAAGTAACTCTGTCTGTCTCGTCTCGCTTTCACGCCAAAACTACTGAACGGATCACCATGAAATTTTGCATACACGTTGTCTGGAACACCAGAAAGGACATAGGACACCTTTCATCCAAGAAAAAAAGTATTGTTCCCGAGGGATTATGTCAAATATAAAACTGTAACTAACGCCTCTGGCCAATGTGTTATAGCAACAAGTTGTCAAGCGTTGTAATTGCTTTTATATTTTTAATTTATCATCGCGTACGAAGTCTCGTTCACCAGCTAGTGAATCATATTATATTTTTGCAAAAATTTAATTTGTTTACGAACATTACAGAGTTTATCCGTTTAATTTCGGCGATCTGACCATTTGCGTTTACGTATTATACAATTACCTGGAAGCGAATCCGCGTGTGCCCTGGGAGGACTTGCGTTATCTATTCGGGGAGATCATGTATGGTGGGCACATTACAGATGATTGGGATCGCAGGTTGTGTAGGACCTTCCTGTTAGAATATATGCAGCCCGAGTTGGTACGTTAAAGTAAATATATACGAACTTTGTCTATACTATAATATTATAAAGAGGAAAGATTTGATTGTTTGTTTGTTTGTATAGAATAGGCTCCGAAACTACTGGACCGATTTGAAAAATTCTTTTACCATTAGAAGCCGACATTATCTGTGATGTGTTGAGTGTATTGTTTATTTTTCTAATATTTAACATGTTTTTTTGTGAACTAACGACTAAGAACCGATCCACTCAAAGTTAGGTGGTAGCGACGCCGAATAGCCATAGAATAGAATAGAATATTCAAATGGTACTAACTCTGATCTAGACTAAGATTATAAAGAGGAAAGATTTGATTGTTTTACTAACTACTGGACCGATTTGAAAAATTCTTTTACCATTAGAAGCCGACATTATCCGTGATGAACATAGGCTACTTTTTACCGCGGGAAAATGCTTCATTCCTACGGGAAATCTAAAATAAAAGTAAATACTAGCGGCTTGGCCCGGGAGATAGCGCCATCTATCCAAAAGCAAGTGAAGCGACTAAAATGACAACTGCTTGGTGATATTTTTAGATGGCGTTTTATACTTTTCAACGCGAACGAAGTCGCGAGCACCAGCTAGCACTTTATATACGACAGTGAAAATAACTATAAATTTAAAAATTTACATTTACATTCCAAACACCTTGTACATATAATTAGAAAAGTTCTACCGGGACATTTCAGGTCGACGGCGAATTACAACTGGCCCAGGGTTTTATATCGCCACCAAACTCTGATTACGCGGGGTATCATCAATACATAGATGACTTTTTACCAGACGAAACTCCATACTTATATGGTCTGCATCCGAACGCCGAAATTGGTTATTTGACCACTGTTTCCGAGAGACTGTTTAAGGTAACGATTGAAACCGAATACGATTCAATCGAATAATGAGGAAACGTTCTTTACGAGGATTTCATTGATATGTTGTGTAACGATTTTAAATAGGTCGTCTTTGAGATGCAGCCACGTGATGCTGGAGCACAAGCTGGAGGTGGTGCCAGTAAGGAAGAAACGGTAACTTTAATAATACAGTGAAAATCGGTTATAGCGACCTTCAAGGGAACACAAAAATTGGTCGTAATAAACGGATAGTCATTATAAGCAATATTAAATCGCTATAGGAATTCAACAGGGATCTTGTCATTTGGTCGTTTTAACCGATATGTTGTTATAACCGAAGTCGTTATATCCGGTTTCTACTGAATATCCCATTCCAGAAGTTGTTTGCATACATCCTTATAAAATAAAATAACGTCACTCTCTCACTGTGTGAGTTTCTCAGTAAGAACCTCAGATAAAATAAGAAATTAAGATATTGCATAGCAATAGCAGAGCCGATTACACGCACACAGATGCCATAAAACTACGCATGGCCTTGTTAAAATATTTATTACTATTAAAAATGCCGTATTTCGTAGTGAAAGGGTGTAAAAACTATAGTGCCCAAAATATAAAAAGCAGGATGGAATCAACTTAGAATTCAATAGTTTTATAATTCTGTCCACAGTTCTTATGGTAATGAATTCAATATAGGGTGGGTCTATTTGTGATATCTTATATATAGGTTTACTAGTGGGTGCCCGCGACTTCGTCCGCGTTGAAGAAGAAATTTATGCTAGCTTGACCCGGGCAAACGTTGTTATGCAACTATCACTTACCTACCGAAAAAAATTTCATAAAAATCGGCCAGAGATCGGACCTCAAACTACAACAAAATTCTGAATATAAATATTTGACAACCAAACCAAGTAACAATTTTAGACAAAAGACATCAATAATGTTTCACAGCTAGGAATATTTTGTGTTGGAATTTTTTTGTCGTTTTTAGTATTTTCCGTTACTTATTTATTTATGTTGTCACCGTTTAAACTTTCCCTGGACTTTCACGAATATTGCAAAACCAAAATCTCTTGTTGTAATGTCATCTCATGTCATCTTATATCGCTGACGACGACGATGGCGCCGCCATGCGACAGTGGCCCCCAATTATTTATGTTTTTATATGATCCCTCGGAAATAGTCCTATTTTTCTGGATGAAAGGTACCCTATGTCCTTTCAGACAACGTGTATGCAAAATTTCATGGTGATCGGTTCAGTAGTTTTTGCGTGAAAGCGAGACAGACAGACAGACAGAGTTACTTTCGCATTTATAATATTAGTATGGATAGTATAGATAGTAATTTCTTGTGCATGCTTTGTAAAATTTGAAATTTTTATAATTTATGTACGTAGGTAATTTATTTGTGTAGGTAAGTAATATAAGTACTATGTTATTTAGATTAGGAACAGATACATTGAATTAAGATTACTTCTGTAATGAAATAAATAAATAAAATTATATTTTGGTCTGAAGTAAGAATTAATTAATTGTCGTTTTCTTATTAAAAACCAATAACAGAGTATATAAATACTTATTAAACTAAAATTATTCTAGATGGTATTGATTCTTTGTATGAATCCAGGTGCGTTACCTCCTGGACGATATCTTGGATCGAGTGCCCGAGCCTTTTAACCTGCACGAGCTGATGGCGAAGGTAGAAGAGCTGACTCCCTTCAACATTGTCGCGTTGCAAGAGTGCGAGCGAATGAACCGACTAATGGGAGAAATTCGACGGTCACTCAAGGAGACCGAACTCGGCCTTAAGGTAATTTGCTTAACCCTTGTATTGTATGTAGCCCAAGGAAATGCTACATCTTACCCAACATTTAATGAGGTACTTAGCTTTGATTTTTTATTATGTTGGTAACTAAACCAAATTTCCCACCTCGAAAACCTTTCGGATCATTGTTAAATTTATTAAATTTTAGGTCTTTTTTTTCGGTTTTTGACAATTTATACTACCAAAGACGTGTGTTGTGTAACAGTTTACAGCAAGAGTCACTATGCACATTTTTTAATTAGATTAAATTTGCAATTGAATGAGAATAATTTAGTCTTGATAGGTCAAATGGTTTTAAAGATACGACTCTATTCAAAAGTTTCAAAAATTCTAAAAATATTGTTGATTTTCCGAGTTTCTTTTTTCGACAATTTTGACCCGTAAGAAATGGGTTTATGGCAAGATTTATCTTGTATATTATTAAATTAAAGTGCACTAAATTTCCAATAAAATGAGATAAATTTTGTGTACAGATACCTGACAGCTCTTGAGATACAGCTGTTCAAAATTGTGAATAAAAGAGACATTCAATGCAATAATAACATTATTGTCAAAGGCAAAGTTACATATTATACTTTTGTCTAAACACACTTTTAAACGCACATAAAGTGACTGTGCGATCTGCGCCCAACCCATTGTTAACAATTTTCGGTGTGTATCTTTGGTCAAAGGTCACTGAATTTCGAATAGCTGCATATTGAAGGATTTGTTTGTAACCCGTATCTGCGCCTTAGGGTGAGCTGACGATCAGCAGCGACATGGAGAAGTTGATGGAAGCACTGTTCATGGACAAGGTACCGGACTCTTGGACAAAGCTGGCCTATCCGAGCTTACTCGGTCTTGCCGCTTGGTTTTCGGATCTTTGCCTCCGTCTCACCGAGCTCGAGAATTGGACTGGGGATTTCAATGTGAGCATCAAAACTCTAAGAGAGAGAGAGAGAGTGTGTGTGTGTGTGTAGGGACGACTGTAGGGACTGGAATTTAATCATCTGTTATATTGTAAATTAGTTGCCGCCTGCCGTGTGGTTGGCTGGATTCTTCAACCCGCAGTCCTTCCTTACCGCTATCATGCAGCAAACGGCCCGAAAGAACGAATGGCCGCTGGACAAGATGTGTCTCAACTGTGACGTCACCAAAAAGAGTCGACAGGATTTCAAGTACGTAATACATAGGCTCTAGACCCTCCAGGCTCGCCCGGGTTCAAGATAAAAACTATACTATCTTTAAGTTGGACCAATTTTTTGCAACATATAAATAATAGTTAAAATAAAACTTAATTTTTATTAAAATCTATGTTCCGTCCGTTACGCTTGTGACTTGACTTTAAATCGCCTTTCACATCTCCATGAAACTTTTTCGCTTAGGTACTGATCATTGCAGACATTATAATCAACATAAATAATGCGACCTGTTCAACATAGCCGCAGTCTTAACGCATGTCCGCATCCACTGCAACCTGTTCTAAATAGTGACCGACCGAAATTTCGGTTTTAGTTTCGGCCTTAGTTTCGGTTTCGGCCAAAATATAGCCGAAAATTTCGGCCCCGCCAAAACTCGAGTGTTCGTGATTTTTCGTGCGTCGTTCGGTAAAATTCGCTCGCAGTTAACTCGTGCTTGCTCGCCGGCGGGGCTCCGGCTCAGTTCGCCACCGTCGGCCTTGGCTCAATTCGCACACATTCTTTTCCTTTTACCGCATATAACATATAACACTTTTTCTTATGCGTTGATAAATGTAAAAAAAAAAACAGTAAATTTCAGTAAATAATTGTAATTTTAAATGTTTTAATAAGTTTCGGTTTCGGTTTCGGCCGAAACAGAGAGCAAGACCGAAAGTTCGGTTTCGGCTGAAAAATCAGTTTCGGTCGGACACTAGTAGTAAAGTCTACACTTTAACCACCAGAGTCGGATTTATCCGACATTTTCGTGTCGCTTTCGCCACACAAATTACGACAATGTTCCTCTCTACTTGTATAACGTATATTTTTAGATCATTGCATATAGCTTTCTCTTGAAAAAATCAAGTCTAGTGCTAGGGGCACGACATTTGCTACAAAACCAAGCGGTTAAAGGGTTAAATACTCTTTATTGCATACTATATAATGATGTGATGTGGACAGTGCCCCTCCGCGCGAAGGGGCCAACATCCACGGACTGTTTATGGAGGGCGCACGATGGGACACGGCCACTGGCGGCATAGTGGAGTCCCGCATGATGGAGCTGTTCCCCGTCGTACCAGTCATCTACATAAAGGCGGTCACACAGGACAAACAGGACACGCGCAACGTTTACGAGTGTCCGGTCTATAAGATCCGGTACGTAACCACCGCCGAGTGTATTTATTTTGTACTAGTGACTCACCCACGGACTATGCATGTTTATATATACAAAATTTCCATGTTTTAACTCTCTTTCCAGAAGTGAAAACCGAATTAAATTCGGTCTAGCCATCCTTGGTATAATATAAGTCGAAAAATCGTTCTATAGAGCTCGGTATGACCATCTTTGATATTATCTTAATATGAGAAATGAGGATTTGTACGATATGAAATTTGTACGAAAAAAAGTGTTTTTATAAAATAAGGATCTGTTCCCAATAAGGAAAGTTTATATTATGTCAATTTATTTTGAGTATTTGTTAACAGAATGCGTGGTCCAACCTTTGTCTGGACCTTCAACTTAAAGACCAAAGATAAACCAACGCGATGGACACTCGCCGGCGTCGCACTTCTGCTCGGTGTATGAAAATATATATGTTTTATTATTAATTGAATTTAGTTACTTGTTATTTGTTATGTTTGTTAATGTGCTAGTTTTTTTAGGATAAAGTTCTATATTATGCCTTGAAGTGTTTTGTCTGAAAATTGCCTACAACGTCATCGATTTCTAAAGACACTATCTATACTATAGTAACGCCAAATAGACAACGCAAACAATGCAGAACAAAACCGGCCCTCTGTCCTCTTCCCTCACACGAAACGGCCGGCGCTATCTGATTCATGGTAAAGGAATAAGTGATGTGCCGGATATCCGTATCCGTTACTTTTTGGCGGATCTTTTTACGGATCTTTTAACTTATTAATTTTTAATTCATTACTGAAATTTTACATATAGGTTGTCACATATATATTTTTAAGGTGTCCTTCAGTATAGTTAATTGTGCCGGTCGTCCAGCTTTCTATTAACTTGCTATTCAAAATTTCGCGCGCAACAGAGGTTGCATTGTATATCTAAATCCGTCGTCGATTTTCCGATCGATTGATTGGAGTTCGGTGCTGCATTCCTATTGGTAGTTGAAATGGTTGCGGGGTTCACATAGTCATTGCCTCGAGGTGCACAGGCCGCCATTTTCTCGTTCATTTTTCACGAGCAGCCGTGGAGGGAAGTCGCACCGGTCTTCAAGCTGTTTTGGCCATTTTTAATTACTTTATCCTATCGTATCTAACGCATCGTTAGACAATTTTGGTTATTAAATAGTCCAATAATATAATTACCTCCCTTGCGAAGCATCGGTAAGTGTTTTTTGTAAATATTCTTCATGAATTTAGATTTTTTTAGTGATACGCATAACATGCCTTTATTCAGTGTCGTGGTTTTCTTTTGTAATAGACGATTTTCATGAAAATCCAATCGTTTCTTACGTGGGTTAGTGAAAGGTATTATTTTCATATTTTTTATAGTTCCGCCTTTCTTCTTTTTAGTGCATAAATTGGTAATTGTATATTTTATCATGGCGTCGGCCATGTACCCTTTTTGATATTTATTTCTTTTAGGCCGATCGCCATTGATTTATTATTATTTAAACGGATAATCCGTCTAGTTCTTTTGTGTGTTTCCCTGAAAGGAGCCACGTGTAGATTTCATATTTTTTATTACCAATTGCTGCGGAACCTTGATTGACCTTTCACTGATTTCCATATTATTTTGCTAGATTTATTAATGTAGGTAATCTAGGCATCACTTGTAGTTAATTTCTTATTTTGGCTTATCCAATGACGTGAGTGACCTAGACCCGACCTTAACATGTTAATGCTAAATAAATTAATTAGTGCATCTAAAATTATATATAACCTGGAAGAACCACGGTCAGCCTACTTAGACGTTCGA
Organism: Synanthedon vespiformis; assembly: GCA_918317495.1. NCBI lineage: Eukaryota > Metazoa > Arthropoda > Insecta > Lepidoptera > Sesiidae > Synanthedon > Synanthedon vespiformis. Next base: position 5,601,473 of record OU906962.1, read on the forward strand.
CTGTACGGTTCCAGGAGGTGCTTGTACGGGACATCTGCTTGTACGGGACATCTGTTTGTACGGGGCATCCTGTTTGTACGGGGCCGTTTCGACGTGACATCTGTTTGTACGGGGCAATCTGTTTGTACGGCTACGTTTTGTACGAGGCGTCCTACGTTTTGCGGGACGTCCTACGTTTTGCGGGACGTCCTACGTTTCCATCTACCGAGTGATACGCACTCCGTGTATTCGCTGTCGACGTGGTTGCCGACGGTCATCGACGGTCACCATCGATACTTGACTTGTACGTGCGGAGGGACCGCACGTACAAGTTTGTCGGTTTCCTTTTTATATTTCGTGCGCGTAGCAGTAGCCTCCGATTAGCATTTATTTTAGATTCCTATAGTAATACGGTATCGTTTAAATTATTAGGATCGGTCGACGGCTTTCCTCCAGGTGATTCTGGTTCTTACTGTTTCATTAACTCAAGCTTCCCAAAAGTCCCTGTTTAATGTACTGTAATTTAGTGTAATTTAGTCTCTAATTTTATGGTACAAACTTTATCAAAAACTGTTTAGCTTTGTATAAAACTGCATTTAAATTGTATAAAGTCCTTTTTTGTAAATAAACAATATTATTGTGTCTAAAAAGGGTTTTTATTTATTTTTATTTATTTTACTTTCTTTTTATTAATTGTGCACTTGTCTGCCCCTTTACCGCAGAAAAAGTGTAACAAGGTGATTAGGTAACAATGGAAAACTATTGATTTCCATAAAGATAAATAAATAAATAAATAAATAAAAACATTTATTTGTTCCAACCAATTACATAGACTTGAGTTTAAATCGCATTTTACTTAATTATTTTGTGAGATTTAAATCAATTCTTACATCTAAACTAGGCCGAGCCTGTATTTTAAATGTAAGCCACTTCCAATGACACCATACCGCTGCCTAATAAGAATTTGATTTTGATGACTTTTTATTTCTTAAAATCAAACATTTGGCACCATTATAATGCAAGCGTCAAGTGGCGGGTGTCAATTATCGTTTCAAGGTCACACGCACCGACACCGATTGACTAAGAAGGTTAAGATCCGTATCCGTATCCGCGGATCTACGTTTTTAATGATCCGGCACATCACTAGAACCCATCTTGACAACTCTGTAAAGTTTGTTTACATTCTTTGCGTTACCCGTTGGCCTTGCTTTAGGTTGTTCATTCCTGAATAAGAAACGAGAACATTTATAGTTTGTTTATTAGAAAATAATTCTACATCTTTGAGTATTCCACAAATATTTTTTCGGTGCTCACAACAATGGACGGAAACGTTTCTATTTAAGTTAAAATTAAACTGTGCAAGATTCATACGACATCTTTGTAGGGAAGACTACACAAATTCAATAATAAATATAAAAGTTAAAATAAACTCTGAATATACATAATAACATCTTAACGTTTTTTTTTATTATACATACGAATAGAAAAATATGTTATACTTGGACGGCTTCGTTCAGTCAATACAATATTATAAATATTCGTTGCATCTCATAGTGCATTTACTAAATTCAAACATTAAATAGTTCTACAAGAATATGTCGGGACTCTTCCATCTGGCAGTGATTAGAGCGGACACATTAAAAAAAATTGTGGGTTTTATGAAACCACGACGCAAGTGAAACTTTCCCTCAGGATGACAACGAGAACTTCCTAAAACGTCTTTTCCAAAATAGCCAATTTTCTAATGTAAGTAATGCAATCTGTAATGCGACATGCGATAAATGGACGAAAATATTTGAGGCGGTGGAATAAAAGTTTCACTTTTATAAACTAAATTTTACGTCGAACAAACTTTAGTAAATCAAGTGTTACACGCGTAGAGGGTGTTCACGTTTTTAAATAAATAGTCAGCCATCTAGCCACTTTCTACTCCCTTAACGTGTGGTGTCCCGTTGGGAGAAAAGTTGTCGTTGTCTGAAGTCGGCTCTGAACCTTTCACAGTAAACGTCACGTAATATCTCTTATTCTTGTCCAGTTTTTCTGCAGGCAAAGCGATCAACTGTCTCTCAGTTCCATGAGATACTTCAAGGGTTACATGAGCCTTGTTAGCCGTTGAAGGTTTAGCGTTGATTTTAGGCAAGAAACCTTTGGATTTTGTAGCTCCAGATGCAGTTGCTGGCTTGGGCATTGTATGATGATTCCATTTGTAGGGTACTGGAAATATAATTTTACAAAGAAGCATTCCTTATCATAAAATTTATTGAGAGGATTAATAATGGGAAATATTCTCAGTATGTCTAAAATATATACGAACTAAATTACCTAAGTATTTATCAAACTGCCTAAATAATAATGTATAAAATCTCCGTATGTGTATAAAATTATGATTTATAATATATTATAAACTAGCTGGTGGTCGCGACTTCGTCCGCATTGAAAAGTATGAAACGCCATTTAAAAATATCACCAAGCAGTTGTCATGTTAGTCGCTTCACTTGTTTTTGGATAGATGGCGCTATCTCCCGGGCCGCGCCGCTAGTATTTACTTTTATTTTAGATTTCCCGTGGGAATGAAGCAATTTCCCCCGGTAAAAAGTAGCCTATGTTCATCACAGATAATGTCGGCTTCTAATGGTAATAGAATTTTTCAAATCGGTCCAGTATTTTCGGAGCCTATTCTATACAAACAAACAAACAATCAAATCTTTCCTCTTTATAATATTAAGTAGTATAGATAAGTCGAAATATGTGTAAACGTATTTAACTGATATCTAAATTTACTAGATTTCTTAATGCAAAAATAATTTTTTACGAAGAAATGATCTGACGAAAGCGGAATCTGACGAATGTGTACTAAATCGTATACTAAAGATAAGAAAGGATCCTATTGATCCAATTTATAAATTCCATTTCCTATTAATAATTGAGGGCTCTAAATGGAAGAAGGCAAGAACAGTTACACTTACTGTAAGCAGAACATGGTATTCCAGTGTATGCGTGCACCGCATGATAACATCGGTGCGTTTTACTGGTACATAAACATGGATTATCAGGTATACCACTCATTTTGTACAACTCACTCTCTCCATAATCAAATTCAAACGGCTTCTCTGGAAGATCATCTAAATACTTCTTACCGCTTTTCTGAAGCTTTCTCAAACTATCGTAAAGAAACTTTTCAAAACTACTGAATGAATAATCGGGATTGCTGTAAGGGCCGAGGCCGACGTTAGCCAAGCTTGATTTGTTGTACTCTTCAATAGTTCTTTTTACAAGAACGGCCTCATTGGTTTTGCTTGTGCGTATCTGTAAACGTTTTAACTCCAATAGATGCTGAAAAATTTTTCTTTCACAGTAATATCTAAAACAAAGGAAGTAGGTTAGTAATGTTTCTTTAAAAACCAAGTTACATTTTAGGCACGAAATTGTTTATTAAATCAATATTTTAGATCCAATTACTGAAAGTTTGAAAATTAAACTACATTTCGTTACAACTTGTAGTGAATAGATTGCGCAGAAATACGAGTATCTATGTTTAATCTGTTATAATAGGTGGAATTAAATAATTACTGTAGGTCCAGTGCTTACGACTTAGAATAGCATAAATTCGTAATGATATTATTTTATTGTTTGGATAAAATGACAGAACACATTTTTTCTGTTAGAGAACGTTTCAATTATAATTATCTTTTTATTTGGTTTAAGCAATGAATTGAAATCCTTTTACCGCACTTGTTCGAGTATCAAAATATTGATCCCTATCGGTGACTTAATTGATAGTGACAAATGTAATAAAATAAATTATACGAACCGTCTCATGTTAGTCTGGATTCGCTGAGTTACTGATCTCATGTCTACAGCATTTTTATCTCCTGGTTTCCGAACAGGGATTCTGCTGTCAGATTTGCCAGAAAATCTTCCACTTGCGTTCCTTTGTTGGTAATAAGCAGCCAGACGAGGACTCATAATACGGCGTTGAATCGCTCTAGGACTTGGTTCGAAGCCAGAGTCCATCAAGCCACTGGATTCATATCCTCTTTCAGAATTTTCACTTTTTGATCTGATTGTAGTACGACTTTTTGTTCTACCCTTTTTCCTGAACCTTTTTCTGCGACCATTTGCTTCTGAATGGCTATAAATTTCATTGTCGCTTACACTAGGGACTCTTCCATAAAAGTTATCTTTTACAAGCCTTACTCCCTGAAATAACAGTTCTTTATCATCATCTAAAAAACTATCATCCTGTTTAGGCTTTTTCAAAATTCCAGGGCTCGGTGCATCGGTTACACTAGGGATATCGGACAATACTTTGTAGCTCTCAGTCTCATAAATACTGCTTTTTCTGCTACTCATAAGACCATCTTTGGAATGTTTTCTACTTCGCTTTGGGGAAGATTGTGATAATGTGTGATTTGCATCTTCTGATAAATTTTCCATTATAACTTGTTGAACAGCCCTGTCTGTTGCTGTAATTGAATCATCAATTACAGTAACAAGACCTTTGTCAACCGTTTTACCCGCTTCTGTATTACTATCAGTTGCTGATGCACTCTCCTTTTGTTTGTCTTCTGAACTTGCTTTCATTGCTTCACTAAGCCCTTTTGATATGCTGTCCTCTACTTGACCTCCAAGCCCAGTTTCACTATGATCTATGGCTTCTCCCATTAAAGCATGAGCGTCTTTTAATTTATCGTTGGAATTTAAAATTTCGTCTTTATTTGCAAACGACACTGATGGAGAAACACTTTCCAAGTTTGGCTCTTTTTCATCATTAGTGACATCAACATTTGTGTTGTCTGTCTTATTTTTCTCTAACATTATTTCATCAGGACCAGATAAAACTTGAAAAGACTTTTTTCTAGTTCTTTCTAATGTATTAGTAGGTGTTATTTCATTTGATTGTTGTTTACTCTCGTTACTAGAAGTTTGTTTAGCTTCTAAATCTTTCTCTTCGACATTACTGCTGACATCTTTTATCAAATTTTCCATTGCACTCTCTTCTGTTTTTACTATGGCTGTTTCGTTTCCTGTCTCTATATTTGATTTCATGGTTTCGGATTGTGTCAGGTCATTTTTGTCGTCATTTTTTATTTGTTCGTCTACATTCTCCTTGCCATTTACTTCTTCTACATTTTCTATTTCTTTTTTAATTAGAGAAACATCGCCGTTTTCTGTACTAACATCTAATTTTTTATCTTCATTCAAGTCTTTGTGAGTAACAGACAAGTTAGCAGTTTCAATTGAAACATTATTTGAAGAATCTACTGTCACGGTTATTTCAGAGCTTCCTTGTTGACTATTCTCTCGCTCCATGTGTATTTGCGCTTCAGTTACAACCATGTTAGTTTTTACAGACAATGTATCAGTTTCTGTTTCACTTTGAGGCTTACTTTTTATTTGTTTTTCTTCATTTTTTTCGCCTTCACTTATAGTCACGGCTTTATCAACAGTTTCATTTTCTCCGGCTTCTTTCGTTTCTGTGCTCAATAAACTGTCTTGAGTTTTATATTTAACTATGTTTACGCTTTGCTTTTCATCGTCGTTCTCAATATGAATAGATGTTTTCTTTCCTTTGCGTTTTGTTTTGCGCCGTTCACTTGATTCTGAACTACTACTTTCAGACGAAGTACTTGATTTTCTCTTGCCACGCTTACGACTTCGTTTACCCTTTTTCTTATCTGAATAGCTTTTCATTTCCGAAGAACTTTCTGAACCAGAACGAAGGTGTCGTTCATGTTTTGCGCTAGTTCGGCCCTTTCTAGAGGGTTCACTTTTTGATCGACTATTTTTCGAACCTTTTTTGTATCTTCGGTCATAAGAATATTCCTTACCTTCAAGTTCAGAGTCATATCCATCGCTGAAGCTCTTTTGTGACTCTGTGAGCCTTTTTCTACGATCATAGTGTCTTTCTACATATTTAGATCCTTTCCTTTTTTTTTGTTCTTCACGAACTTCGGAAGATGATTCACTTGTTGATTCATTGTAAGACTTACTTCTATAACGATGCCGTTCTTGGTGTGGACTTGAAAGTTCTACTACTTCTCGCTTTTCTATTCTTATTCTATCACGTACGTCAATCTTTGTGCTTGTTACTCGTCGAGTTGGTAAAGCAGTAATTGGTGCACCGTCGATTACTATTTGTGTATTTGTTAGCTTAGACGCTGGAAGTCCACCATGCATTTGCAAATATTTTGCTGTAGATCGGTGTCCACGACTGGTGGCACAATCCAAAGGCGTTAACGGTTCGTTCTTTGAAGATCTTGCGACTGGGTTGACCTCTGCGCCTCGATCCAGCAAAAGTCGACAAAGATCAGCATTATCTGTTGCAGCTGCAATGTGTAGTGGCGTTCTACCTTCATGGTTCGTAGCATTCACTTGTGACGGTCTACCATCTAGAAGCCATTTTACAAGCTCTCGTCTACCAGAAGCAACGGCTTCGTGTAAAGGCAAATCACCTTTTGAATTTCTTAACCATAAATTCGTTCCCCTACTACCTATAATTTGAAATGTTTTTAAGTAGATAGTTAAAATAAAAATATATGTTTTAACTTATTTGCTATTGACTAAGAAATAATCATTTTAATTGTTCTGTATATTTAAATATTTACGTGATAAAAGTAGTCCATAATCCATATATTTTTTTCCTCTAAGGCCGTTTCCTAAAAGTACAGATTCGTTTAAGGGCGAAGCACTCTTTGAAAATGAAATCTTCAAGTTACAATAAGTGACTTTATTATTAACTACAACTCGGAAGACGGAACCTATGAAAATTATTTCATATATCATTTAATTTATAATCAAATATTTATTATAATATTTTATAGCTAATTGATAGTTCTACTGGTACTAATCGCATAATAAGAAGGTAATAAGCGACACTGAGATTTGAACCGAGCTGGAAGGCGTCTGCAAAGGATCTAACGTTGGTTAAATTAACTAAAAATTAAAGGACAAAACAAAAAAGCATATTAAATTATTCTAAACGTACTGGCAGGAATGATAAAATCGGCTTTTGTTTGTTGGTCTTACCAATAATAAATTATGCTCGCTTTCAAGGAATATAATTTAATATTTGTTTATTTAAATAACATTAATCAAAAACGCGTTGGGTTCAATACACACTTGTTTTAAAATGCCAAGGTTTACGTAAAAGTACTTAGTCATCGTTAGGTTAAAGGCCTCAGCACCAAATCAGAATCACCTCTAATCGTCGACATTTGCTATTGTGTCTTTTGCCCGTTTTGTCCGCGATTTGGTTTTTCTTATATAAATTTTAGTCTTATTGTGTCTTATTGTATGTTATTGTAATGTATAAACTATATAACTGTAAAGTTTCATGAAAATCCGTTTAGTAATTTTAGCTTGAAAGATTTTAAGCAGGTTGTTATTAATTTGTATTTTTGCACTACGTGAAATATTGCAAAATTGTTAATTTGTGAAAATTTTCGTATTTATATAAATGGCACAAGTCTCAAACTAAGTGTAAAGCAAAATGTGTACCTATATGAGTGAATTAAATTCTGTCCATAAAGCAATCTGTTATTTTAGGAAACTGGCAAATCATCTTGATATCTGAGTAGATTATCACAAAGATCGGTTCAGCTATTTTGGACATCAGGTACAAAATACCGTGCTGTAGGCTCTTGTAACATTATATTTATTATATTTTGTGCTAGCTACATACTGAGCTTTATTTACTAATCTAGCTTAACAAGTTCAACTAAGTTAGCTAAGTTTAGCCTAAGTCACAGTAGCAATAAAATTTCTTAATATAATGTATATAAAAGCACAACTAACCAAGTATTCGTACAGTTTCAATTTGTCCTTTAGCAGCCGCGGTGTGTGCTGGACTTCTACCTCTTCTATCTTGACGATGAGCGTCAGCCCCATGTTGCAACAATGCCACAGTAGCATCAGCGTGGCCTAGTGCAGCCGCGTAATGTAGAGGTGTACAACCATGAGAATCGGCGACGTCGACACGAGCACCACATAAACCGACCAATGTTTCCAAAGCTTCTGTGTGGCCACGTGCAGCTGCACAGTGAAGTGCCGATAGACCATCCCTGTACACAAATATTTAAACAGTCTATACATTTTACTAGCGTCAGATTACATGTGGCAGAGTTGTTTTTTCTTTATATATATGCTAATGATGCACATTAGTGTGTATTTTTTGGACTAACTGATTTTGGCAGACAATTAAACGAACTCAATTTAAATATGTATCCGTTTTTGTCCACGTTCGTAACTGGATTTTCATAAACAACTAGAACATGTATTTTTTCTAAGCCTTGGTGACCAGTCACCAAAATCATATATGTTAAATATAACACATGGGGTATTGGCTAACCTATCTGCATCATCAACTCGTGCACCAGCCTGATGTAACGCTAGGACAGCGGCTGCGGAACCAGCAGAAGCTGCCCACAAAAGAGGGGTCCGTCCGTCAGCATCTCTAACATCCACACGAGCTCCGCCTTCTTTTACTAAAGCCCTTAACACTTCTAAAGCGGCACCTCGACTCTGTAAGCATAGGAAAAGATATCATAAGCATAGCACGTTTTAAACGGGACTCCAATCAAGTTTTCATTTAGTAATCGAGGGATTCTATTAGGCAAAGGATACGCTTCATTTACAAGGAAAGCATCAAAAATACTTTAATTCTTTAATAAGAAAATCACCTTACAAAATACCACCGTGAAATAACAACATTATGTGTTGTTGTGTTTCGGTAAGTGAGTAAGGGATGCCAGAGCCCATTACCCCATCCCCCCCTTATCCTTCTATGGTCAGCAGCGCACTTGTAGCACTTGGGTTGCTTGTGTTATAGGCAACGGTAGCCACCTACCGTCAGCCTGTCTGTCGACCTTAACATAGATAAATAAAAAATAAATAAAGTACATTATTAAAGAAAAAATACATACCTGATGATCCGTAGCGGCGGGCGCTCCACACATCTGTGCTGCGTAGTGGAGAGGATAGCCACCGTGTTGGTCCGGGGTTGCTGCATCAGCGCCAGCAGCTAACACAGCACGGAGTGCCCCTACTTCTCCACAAACTGTGTAGGACCAAAATAATTGCTATTTAATTTGTACTCAAAAGACAAATTACGTGTTGGATGGTCCATGAATCTTTTTTTATGTAAGGTTAGCAGACAGGCTGACGGCGCACTTGATGGTAGATGGCTACCGTCCACTATATAAGTAACACCACATGTGCTGCAAGAGCGCTGTCGACTATAGAAGGATTAAGGATAAGGGAATTGGAAAGGGATCGGGAAATGGGCTCTGGCATTTACCCACTCACCGAAACACAACACTACAAATGCTGTTATTTCACTGTGGTCTTCTGTAAGGGAGTGGTTACTGTCCTGTTGGCGATCAATTCCTCATTCTTACCAAACGGACTGCTTAAATGACTGCGAAACGCAGCCACTACTTTCCAAAACCAGGCCAAAGCCAACTTTGAAAAGTTTATTCCCATAGTTGACATTCCAGGAATCCACCCTGGCCCTGAGAAAGAGCGTTAAGTACTGTACCCTGGCTATGTTTAAAAATTGTTAGTTTAGTACCTACTGTTGCATCAAAAGGAGTATCGTGTAGTTTATCCCTTTAACAAACTGATTTCTAATTGTACTTTACTCAAAACCACATAAGTTTTATTTGATATATGCATTGTAAAATAATCATTCTTAGTCAGCGTGAAAATCTAGTGTTCTAGATAGACGGTCTGTCAGTTCAAGGGCTCGACCTTGTTCGCCGCTCGATATAAGTCCAACGCCGGACATGCCTCCTCGCCGTCCCCCCAAAATATAGACTTAACTAGCCACCATTATTTCCCCCCCTCCCCCCAACGCAACATTAGTCATAGGTCCATACAGTTGAAGGACAACTGATTTACATAGGCTGATTTTAATCTAGATTCCGCGTAATGAACAAATATAGGTTTGTTGGTTGTTGGTTAGAGTTTATATTCTTTAGATATTTTTTAAATAAGATGGTCCTTAGTCATTAACACTTCATTAGTAAAGGAGTTACAATTTACAATACCTAGATGTAATCTTCTTTTGATTACTTACTTCTCGCAAAAACTCAAGAATGCCTAGACGATTTAATTAGGTTTTCATTTATGAAAAGAAGAATAGACATCAGGTACGGCTTGTATGTATAAATATTGTACCCCGGGCGAAGCCGGAAGCGGGTCACTAATAAAAATTTATTAGAGTCAGTTAAAATGTCATATATCGCGAATAAGCTGTTGTAGTGAAATGGAAATACACATACAAAATTTCAACCCAATCGGTCAAGCCGTTTAGTAGTCGACATACCGACAGCAGCGCCACCTACCGGGTCCATTTGTATTTTTAAATCGTTCAGGAAACCATCGAAATACCCATATAAAATTTCAACCCAATCGGTTCAGCCGTTTTGAAGTTATGTGAAAAAGATAATTACGGAAGGATAATTCTTACTACCCGTTGTCCTATTACCCGTTTTCCCGTAGTAAAAAGTAGCCTATGTACATCACGGATAACTTCGGCGTCTAATGGTAAAAGAATTTTTCAAAACTGTCCAGTAGTTTCGGAGCCTATTCAATTTTCTTATAAAATGTAGCAGTAGCTTTTGAGTTTATTAATTACAAACAAAAATACAAATCTTTACTCTTTATAATAACAGTACATATAGATAACATTAAACTGCTATAAGAGCAGCGATTTTGGTAGTATTTGTATAAAGTATAAAACTTTATAAGTTTCAGTACTCCAAGACCTAGATAAACTTGAAGCAAAAATTATAATAGTATATCCGTAGGTTAGTACAATATTTAGAGATGCAAAAACACCGGAGAGAGGAAGCAGCCAGGTCCGACCTTTACAGTCGGACATCCGTTTGAAAGTTCTTGAGTGAAGAGCGGAAAATGACATGACCTTCTACGTCCGTGCCTATTAAACAGGACCGGAACTTGCCGACCTCTGCCCGACTTATATAATCCATTCATGTACTTTACTATCTGTGCCCTGCGGCTTCGCCTGCCTTCTTCAAATTTGTCAACATAACAGTCATAAAACTTTCTCCAAGAAATAATACATTGAGTGCCAACTTTAAAAAAAAAAAAAAAAGAGTGGGGTTACACCACTCTCGTGGGCCATTTTTTTGTAACAAATATAAGTAATTCCTTTGTAAGTTAATATTATGATTGTTAAAATATATACTCTATATTTACGGTTTACCCCTATCCTTAATCCTACGTTGCTTATATTATAGGCGAAGGCACCTACCATCAAGTGGACCGTCAGCCTATATGTCGAAATGGAAGTCGTTGCACAATATACAAAAATCATAAACGTCTTAACGTGAACCTAGCGTGAAATAGAAAAACAAAAACAGCATGGGAACCAATTAGGTAACTAATGCAGAAATCTGGAAGATAGCCAAAGACAAGCTTCACATCAAACCAGCTATCAAACTTGAAGTGGCATAGTTAACTGTAAATAAGACCATTAACAGATGGGTGAGAAAACTGACTTCTACTACAAATAATGAGTGGGATAATAAGTGAAAATATATTCGTAGCAAAAAATATATGGACAGAGCAGGTGCATGCTGTTGAGGGTCTTACTCTTGGGAGAAATGTCCTGTAGATTATTCAAAAACATCTGTTCATTAGGATAATAATGAGTTAATGATAATCCACGCCATAATTTACAATAAAAAAAAATGTGTTAAATAACTCATCTACGAAGGTCAAAACATAATGGAAGAAAATATATTTTTTACAGTTCATGACCTAATTTGATTAGGTATAGCATTAATGCTAACTGCATATTCACAATGTGCATCATATGACTTATACGAAACCAGTACAGTGTAACTAATTGGTTGCGTGCAGGTATGCCGTCAAACAGTCTGATGCGGTGATAACGGAGGGCGCAACTACACCGCACACTGAGTGACACCACAAGATAACAAGTCACTAACGCCAATGCTATTAAGACCGCCTCTAAAGATAGAGTCAATCGATTAACGATATCTTCAACGCCTTTTAGGCTACGGTCTCCCATTAAACGCTATATGTGACGTGCGACGACGTCTGAACCCAGGCACAGCATCGGTTGCCAATACAGGAGTATTGAAAGACGCGACGTCTCGATAACAGCAGTAGTTGCAAAGCAATGTTTGCTTGGTGATTATTGTACTATAACTCTAAACACGACCCGACGTTTACATTGCAATGGTTAAAATTAACTAGGGACGCAACGCTTACGACGGCCGAAGAGACCGTATGGAATGGGAGATACTTATGGCATTTATTTAGCTTTTGTCCATAGAAAGTAATTGTAGAACCTAATAAATACCCCGAAACACATATATTTGCATGAACACTGTTTGTTTCCGTCATAAAATTAGTTGCTAAAGCGTCAAGAACCATCGTCAAGCGTTTGTGCAGTTACTGAAACGACATACGATCACTCAAGCGTGTATGCAAGCAACAATATGATTGTGTGCGGCCTCAATACAAATCCGGCAAAGCGATAGTAGCTTAGCTTCGAGTTATTACCAGTAGCCCAATGAACGACAGTGTGATGTTCATCGTCTCTTGCATTGACATCAGCACCAGCCGCTAGTAGTGTCTGCACTAAGGGTACATTTCCGTGCACCACGGCGAGATGGAGCGGTGTTAGTCCGTCGGCGTCGCGCGCGTCTGCCAGCGCGGGCGCAGCCATCAGCACGCGGTCGGCGCAGTTGGCTCGCGCTGCCTGATTTACTCCAGCACCGCTCGACGCGCAGTAATGAAGAGCGCAACGGAGACCACGGTCACGGATTCGTACCGACGATGTCTAAATATTTAAACAAGATTATTGTCTGCATAATGTATTTAATACTTATGTAATGACAAGGAATGTAGCGAATATTGAATATTCGCACCCGCTAATTCGAAAATTTTACACCGTTTTAGACATTCGTTGTCGTTTTTTTTTTATTAAATCGTTTCCATTTTCTACTATAAAATTTCGTTACAAAAAACATTTATTAAAATTATTAAATTCAATCATTCATTTCTGCTTCTCATAATCCATTTATTTATTACGAGTATTTCTGCACTGCAAAAATTCTGAGAAAGAGATCCTCTAAAAATACGCATCCCTATTTTATGCGGATGTTAAAAATCCTGCATCCGCATCAAAGACAGGGCTCACTGCGTTCCGCAGTAGTGAACTGGTTAGCCTGTCTGACCGCAGTAAACCCCATTACCACCGCGAAATAACAATAATATGTGCTGCTGTATTTCCCCCTTCTATCTTTTATCCTGGTAGGTAGCTCACTTGAAACCCCTATGATGTTGGATGTGTTGTAGCTACTTAGCATCAAGTAGATTAATTGCCTTAACATAAAATATAGGCACTTTAAAAGATCAGGACATGATCTTTTAAAAATCTATAGACACTTTTTGTAGAACATCGCCTTTAGCAAAAATATGGATAGGTGAGTAGACAACTCTATTTCACTTTAATCCATTATTAAAATCCATTAATGAATTGTAACCCTCAGATACTTACCATGTTTTTGTTTGTTAAATTTAACTTAGAAATTTAAAAATTCAAAACTTAACCAATGATCAACTTTATTCGTCATGTTATTACTAAAGTACTGAGTAAATTACATGATAAATTAATGCTGAATTATGACTTACTAGAAATGAGTATATAACTTCTAAAAAATTAACATAAAGACACATGCAAAACATTAAATAAAAAAAATACATATTAGTCATATTAATGACAAATATTCTTCTCAACTTTTCAGCATGAGTGCTACGGATAGATTTAATTAATGAATGGATGTCTAATGAAATAACGTGTAACGAGGCATTCTGAAACTTTCTATAGGAGACCTAGTAAATGAATTTCTTAACAAGGTAGTAAACATGTCTTGTATACAAGCGTCCAATGTAATTGTCGTGCCGTCATATATCAGAGAATAGTTTGGTTGCTATTGTGTGTCGACCGTTTCTTTACCTATTGATTGACGGTATTACCCCGCCTCCCGCTCGCTACCCCACACCGCCGTGTAGCCTCCGTTGCATTTCCTTAAAAGCTTTTTCAATTTGTTGAAAGCAAAACACAACATCGGTGTTACGCTTTAATTACAGGTTTAATGAGAATCGCCCTTATTTCTTGCAGTTATTTTAGTTAGTTTCAAGTACATAATATGTAGGTAATTGTTTGGAAAATATTGACGGAAGCATTAGAGCGCACACGGTATCGGTTGGCCGTGAGTGTTGTTTACAAGCTGAAGCTCAAGCAGAAAGCACACTGCGAGCTTTTGCATCGCGTGTTTAACCTGCACCATGGCTACAATTATTCTTAAGAATTCCATTATTCACACTTTGTGAGAACTACTAATAAATGCAAAGAAAATTCTTAAGTTTACAATTTGAATTTTACAAACTCAATACGGTTTAACAATTTAAAAGAACGGTTTAACAACTTTAACACGGTTTAACAATTTCGATCGACATAAATTTAATTTAAATTGAAAATTACAAAAACGTGAGTATGACTGAAATGTTTTTTTAACTACATAAACAATAGTATTCTGGTGATAAATGATTAGTGCGATGACTATGAACTCACGTCTTTGTTAAGAATGTCAACTACGGTTTTGTAGTCGGCTTGTTGGCAGGCGTACATGAGCTGTGTGCAGCCCTGTGGCAACGGTGCGCTTACATCGTCACCTCTCTGCTTCGAACCCTCCACTTTCTCGCGTTTGATCTTAGTGCTTTTGTCTAGAAGATCACCCTTTCTATTGCCTTTAGGTTTTTTGAGAATACTCGGGATCGGCTCGCCCCGACCGCTGGCTGCTCGCTTGTCCATAACAGAGGAGGGTTTATAGTGTTAGAGCGATATATGAGTCATGTCAATGACGAACGTATAGTGTAGTGTGGTTTGTACGTGCGGCGTCGCCTCGCGATTGGCGAGCGGGCGCTTAGAACGCGCACCTCAGACTGCCCGCAGTCCTTACGTGCCAGGCCGCTGTCCGCCCTGCTCGGATGGACTGGGCGGCGCGTCAACTCAACTCACTGTAGCTGCTAGGTCACACGCGCCGCCCGCCCAACGACCACCAGCGGCCCTAGGGCGGCAGGGCAGGTGGTAATATATATACTAACTCACACACACATACACACCACGCAACTATCGCAACAACTAATCTATTAACTTATTGCACTAAACCAGGTCATCGCTTTTCACAAATATATATTAAGTAAATAGTATATTAAATGTTAGCGTAAGAGTGTTTCTTTCAATTACTTAGTTGCTACAGTTAATAATAGGAGTATTATAAAGAGAGAAAATTTGTATTTTTGCATTTTTGTTTGTAATGAATAAACTTAAAAACTAATGGGTCAATTAAAAAAAACTAATAACTACTTGACCAATTTAAAAAAAATATTACCTAAGTATAGAAAGAAAGCTAACAAGGCGAATGAATATCATAAGTAGTCAATCTTTGGTCGGCCCTTTCGTTCCCTGTAATTTCCACGTAAGCCTTAACCCAGAAAAGTCGCATTATCCTTCCCTCTGCGCTTATTTCTCTATTTGAATTCATTTATGTGGTTCTTTTTTCTTTCAAGAGGTCTAGGGAAGATCGACAGTCACAGGAGGATCTCCATCCCGCCAGTTTTCCTAGCGATAACCGTCATGGAGAGCTTCTGAAACACCGTGCAAAAGGTCTTTACGCCGATTTACATAGACTGTTTTGTTTATATTATATTCACTAACTCCCTAGTAGTAACTAGTAGTATGACATTTAGGTAAAACTTATTAAGAACATGTCTGATTCATACCTACTCAATTATGGAATGTACATTTCAATGGTAAAGTTAGTGTTATTAAGTTCGACCAAGCTTAGCAATGACCCTAACCATATAACATTCATATATTATGTTTCATTTTAACACTGGACAGTCATGAAATGTCAAAAGTCAATTCAGTCAACCCATAAGTAACTCGAATGACCATTTAGTTTGGAACTTTCCACCCAACGAATAATGATTTAACTACATAAGTTTGCGCTAGGTCAAGGTGTAATGGACTTTTAGGTTCGGTGTAGTATTGTTATAAGTTAGAAGGGGTGGATTTATAGTTTAGCGGGGTGTTTCGTGGGCCGGTGAGAGAGTGCGTGACGTAATCCATTGCACGCTATCAACCGGCCTCTTCAATGGTGATTACACTAACGTTATTAAAGCTGCTTTTTACAGATAATTTTCGCATACATTCATATAGAAACACTCGTTTCTATTATGCATTTTGAAAGCAGTCTAAAGAAGCTATACTTGTTGTATATGAATATTTTTGTTAAATCTACCATCGAATGGAGATTCGTTAACTCTGTTTTTTTTTTAAGTTTTATTTCGAATTAATAGGGTTACTAGCCAATATCACGCTGAAGACGTATTCAGCGTGATATTGGCTAGTAACCCTATTAATTGGGTGTTTAAAAAGACTAAGTAGTGTTTGAATGCTCATAAAGTCTCATTATATACATGCACGTATGTAGAAATGTGACAAAACTGATTGCCCTAAGAAATGTAAAATCATTCCAAAACTTGGAATGATTTATTTTTCGTTCTTACTTTCTAATTGAAACTGTAATTATACTTACCTATATAGATTTTTATCAATACTAATAATAAATCTGTATATGTATCTATGTGTGTATGGAAGTATGTGTGTATCATAACTCTTAAACGTATTAACTGATTTTCATGAAAATTGGTAGATAAATATTTAGACGTACGGAGGTTACTTTTTCTTTTTCAACGCGGACGAAGTCGCAGGCACCAGCTCGTTCTTATATATATATATATATATAATTAATTATTATATATTAATTATTATATTTATTATTGTTTCTTTTAAGAAGGACTTAAATAAGACTAATATTTTTAGATTAAATTAGCAGTAGCCTATAGATTAACAAAATATAATAATTTTAACTGTTTATAATAAAAGCACAATACACATTTCTTGTGTAAAACAAATTAAATTTAACTCGTCTTGTATATTTAATACAAGCAAATAGTACTTACTGTTAAAAGGTGATAGGAAAAAAAATGGGTTTACATTAAATAATTTTATATACTTAGTACCATCAGTGTGACAGAAATAAGGACATAAGCACCGTTTACACGAGGAATTTAAGCAAATACGTTTCTTATAGGTATCCACGCAAAGGCATAACTTCTAATTTTCTCACGCAACCTTAACAATGGCCTAAATTTGGAGTAGGTAAATTAGAAGTATTGCGCATTTTTCCTCGGTCTCACTTCAAATCTGTGATTGGGTTGACCCGCTGCCCTCGTTCGCGACACGAAAGGGCTATTTAAATGCGACCAAGGAGCTGCTGAGAAATCATTTGGAAATTCTTTGAAAATATTTTTCTGGTTAATGATTATTTTCTACAAACAAAAATTTAATTTTAACAGACAATTAAGATACTTGAATCAACGGTTTAAAGGAACGGATATGAGTTATTTTTATTTTATTTTTGGATAAAATTTATTCACTGACTTAATTATTTTTTTTAAAAGGAACGGATATGAGTTATTTTTATTTTATTTTTTGGATAAAATTTATTCACTGACTTAATTATTTTTTTAAAGTGAACTATTTTTACTTATTTATAAATGTATAAGTAGTTTGAAAACTACAAAGGGGTTGTTTAATTTCTTAAAATGCTTTTAAAAAAAAAAAAAAAAAAAAATAACTAAATGAATGTGTATTTATTACAAAGTTATAAACGATTTTGTGACTTTTACCTAAGACCTGAATTTTACTTAAAATATTTTTAAAATGTAGGTTATTAATCCTTACTGTGCCTAAAATATTTTATTTGTTTATTGTTATTGCTCTTTTGTATTTTGAAAGTTATGTTATCTATGATAGTATAAGTACTAAGTAGATAGTCACATGTGGTTTTATCTATATGGTTTTAAAGTAGTACTACCTTACACAAAAATAAAAGGTCCCCGAAACCTGTATCGAAGTCTTAACCGGTTAATTCTTGTTTAATTTCCATATTAATTGCGAATGTAAAGCACTATCGCACGATTGATCGCATTACGGAATGACCCACTTTAAGAAACGCCGCAAACATTGATGACCAGTCACCGATACGCGTCTGATTAAGCACAAAGTTAATCTAGATAAGTAAAGCCCCTTAGATTCTGCAGGTAACAGTCTCATCGACTATAATGAAAATTGCATAGTTTGATTATAATTTTAATAAAATATCTCTAAATACAGGGCGTCCAAGACTATGCGACATGAAGGGAACGTTTTTTTTTTATTAAATCAAGGCAGCGCTTGACCGCAATGTCACTTGATGTAAGGTGCAGATGCGGTCGAAGGTGGACCACGCTTACCTAGTAAGTGCCCATTTACCCTTGATTTGAAGACCCCGAGGTTGTAATTTTGACGAAACACGGACGCAGGCAATGAGTTCCACTCCCTAGCAGTTCGGACAAGGAAGGTGGAACTGTAACGCTTCGTGCGTGATCGAGGAACATCAACCACGAAGGGATGAAACTCCCGCCCGCACCTCGTGTTCCGTAACTGGAACGGTTCCGGCTGGATCAGTTCGTGCAGAATAGACGCACACTCTCCATAATGCAGACGATAGAAAATTGATAGGCATGCCACTTTTCGGCGATGCTGCAGGCTTTGAAGTTGAGACTCCACAAGGGTGTCGTTGCCAATAAGTTTCTTAGTTCCCCTTTCAATCGAGTCCAGTGCAGCCAATTGATATCGGACAGATCCATCCCAGAGGTGGCAGCAGTACTCCATGCAGGATCGGACTTGTGCTCTGTATAAGTCAAGGGGCTGTCTCGCAGTAAAGTATCGCCTAACCTTGGAAAGGATGCCCAATTTTCTGGCAGCCGTTTTGGCAATGGACTCGATATGCCTACCAAAGTTCACATCGGCAGGTAAGGTCTACACCAAGGAGTTGCAGGTGGTCTGTGATTGGAACGGTCACTCCCCGGAATATTTTGCGATATAATATTTAGTCACGTAGTTAGAATATTTTGCTGAAAGAAAAACTTGTTATTTTCAAAAGTTAGTAATAGATTCAAAGATTTTCTAAAAATTACGTCGTCGTCGGCAATCCTTACTAATAATATAAATGTTGAATATGAGGTTGTTTGTTTGTTTGTTACGCGTTCACGCAAAAACTACTGAACCGATCACCATTAAATTTTGCATACACGTTGTCTGGAACACCAGAAAGGAAATAGGGTACCTTTCATCGCTCAACGCGGCCGAAGTCGCGGGCACCAGCTAGTAAATAATCTTGAAATTTGAATGAAACATTTTACGTTATTCCTTTCTTTTAAGATACTATTTTTATTATTTTTTGTCCATTCTTTCGATTTACATCATAAAAATACATTTCGATTCCCAAACGAAGCAAGTAATTTATAAAAAATCTTTGAATGCAGTATTACTAACTTTTAAAAATAACATAAAGTCTCCTTTCAGCAAAATATCCTATCTACGACATTTAAGGTACTTTACCTTCATGTCGCATAGTCTTGGGACGCCCTGTACCTATATAAAAATTTCGTGACTCTGAACCTTGTCCATAGAACATAGGATAAGTAGTTTTTACTTTGAACACGGACGAAGCCGGGAGCGGGCCACTAGTATCATTACAAATATTTTATGAGTCAATTTCCCTGTCGCTTCTCAATCCTTTAATGAATCCTACAAGATTGGCAGCGTACAATTCAATTCAATCAAACCATAATTATTGCAAAACCATAATGTATAGATAGATACTTAGATGTTACAAAATTTATAAAGACCAGTATTATGGACTCTGTCGGGCATGCAACTTAGTTGCGTGTACTTGCATGTGTTGTAGGCGACGGTTGCAAACTACCATCAAGTGGACCTGCAGACTGTCTGATATTAGAAAAAATAACATTGATTGAACAGTATAGTTTAACAGTAACATTTAAAATCTTAGCTTAAAACCTCTGTGATTTCTATGAATAAAGTTTAATTGTGCGATTAATCTTGTTTCTTTCAAAATGAAGTACCTATATGATCAAGAGTTTCTTGTAGAAACCTAATTGATAAATAAATATTTTTATTTGATTTGATTTGATTTTGGATATTATCGGATTGTATTTTTGTGAACCATATTTTCGACAAAGTCCCTTAAGGAGTCCGGATATCGAAATCGTCTTTTTAGTTAGTAGAAAACAATATAATATGTGGACTTAAATTATTAAAATATGTTAATTTTAAAAACTTTTTGATTTAAACGTATAATTGATAACTTTTAGAATGATATTAAAATTACTCTTCATTCAGTAAACATACTTTATAGTGAGTCAATCTTTACAATATATTTTTAAAAATATTCTTCAACTTACCGATTAAGAAATTCCTATATTAAAATCCGCGATAGAGTCTGCTCGTTCACTTTTTTCAAAAACATCTCACTATCCAAATAACCTTAACCTTAGAACTGACTAACCTTATTCACATATAAACTCAAACTATTGCTTTACTGATATTAAGGCCACGGACACGTTCGCCGGTGTCCAATACAGTGGCTTGTCGATATCGAAGCTAAACACATGTCCAGTCATTAGTAAATGAATGGTAAAGACAGCACATTGTGGCATTTTATATCACGTTATCACCATAGCTACAGTAAAGGACGCTATCGGTTGCCATAGCTCTTACTCGGCGGTGCCATACCGTACAAGGTTACTCAACGAGCAGGAAGAAATTAATGGAGTTCCATTAATTGACCGAAATGAGATATGAGTCGATGATTTCTATTTTGGAATAACATAGTTTGATTTATATCTTGGTTTGTTCATAATAATATGTTGAAATGACAATCTTCAGATTAGTCCAGCGGGTAAATTTGTGAAATCCTGCGGGTCGCTAGTCTATATCTATACTAATATTATAAAGAGGAAAGATTTAATTGTTTGTTTGTTTGTTTGTATAGAATAGGCTCCGAAACTACTGGACCGATTTGAAAATTTCGTTTACCATTAGAAGCCGACATTATCCGTGATGAACATAGGATACTTTTTATCGCGGGAAAATGCTTCATTCTTACGGGAAATCTAAAATAAAAGTAAATACGGGAGATACGGGAGATACGGTAGATGGCGTTTTATACTTTTCTAGGCGGACGAAGTCGCGAGCACCAGCTAGTTTAAAATAATTATAAACTAACCCGATTTTCGATATGAAAAGTTGTGGTATCCCATTTTATGTCGCTCCTATTGTCTAATAGTTTCTTATTAGACCATAAATGTTTACAGAAATAGTCAAAATTACCAATAAACATAATTATATTTATTGTTGCTACAGTTTATGGAGTACATAATCCCTTTGTAGCTCCTTTAGTTCCTGGCGAACAGCTGAAAACGGGTTCCACTTCCACGCCAGATCTCGTGTCAAAATTAAGTTTCAGGCAACCTAAGGCCAATGTAGTTGCGTTCACTCCCAAAGTGGCAGCAGCCGGAAACAAGTAATTGCAGGGAAGTGTGGCACCAATCCTTTCACACCTTCCGTTCCATAGTACAAAGCCGTCCGCTTGGCAAGGATTTTGCTCACACGTTGCTATGACTGTCTTCTCTGGTAATACTAGGTACTGCCCTTCGGGGCAGGGTCCTCGTCGGTACGCCGACCAACAGGCGTCCGATTGTAGGTGGAACAAAAACGCTGTAAAGCAACAAGAACATCTGTAATCGAAAAAAACAACGAAACGTTTTCCGTATATAGCTTCAACCATTGCTTGATGATGCATGTGGAGAGATGCAAGTCTTAATAATAAAATAAAATTAGTTAATCAAATTAAAGTTAAATCTGTGTTTATGTATGTGTGTGAAATTTTTATGTGCAGGTTATGTGTGTTATATCTGTAATTCATTATTTCTATTTTTATGTATTTACTAATTATAGGTTTTGTAAGATGTAATTCTAACACTTTGGGTCCAAGTAACCCGATTAAAGAAATTTATTATTATTATTATTATAGCTGATAGATGATGAATATATATTTACTTTACTGGGCAAAGCGTGTAAATTATATGAATATATTTACCTACTAATTTTTGAGATGAAAGAATAGGCAAAGGTTGAGTTTCAATCAATGGTTGAGATTCTTGAAATATTCTTAGCTAGCTGTGCCTGCAACTTAATTTGTACGAGCAGTTTTCATACGCTCGGTATTTCGGTATAACTTTTTGGTTTGTGGAATGATTGGAATGAAACAAACACTAAATCTTACAGGAAGCTTACTGCAATACCAACATCAGTGAAAACCGCATTCGAATCAGTTAAGCCATTTCTGAAATTAACATGTACAGCCAAACAGACAAAATTTCCAAAATCTATTTCTTATTGACTAATTGCTTTAAGTACCTGGTCTGCAATCACATATTCGATCATCGTTCTGATCTCCAGGATAATACAATTCGTTCACTGGACACTTGGCCGGCAGAAATAGTGGTTTTCGATTCTGTAATAATAATATTTATTTATTTTTAACTCTACAAGGTAAAATAGGTGAAAATATGTAATAATAATGATAATGCAGTTATTGGCTCCACACAATATACAGACATGTTAACCTATTGTTACATACACAAGCAATGGTTATAATAACTGTATGAGAACCTGGTGCCCATTTAAATCTTTGCAAGTCGGTGCCCGTGGTAAGTATGAAAAATACCTGTGAACCAGGTCAGGTCAACGACAATATTACTTTTAACACAAAAGATAAAAATATCAAACACTAAAAGATATATTAAAGAGTGGACGAATAATGTGTTTGGTTGTTCAATACAATCAATTCAAATACACTGTTGAACGTCTTAAGATTCCAATTCGCAGTATGGGCTTAAAAGTTACGTGATATATTTTATCATCCAAAAATTTATTAATGTTTACTTAAGTAGATGATGCTAGGTATAGGTGAATTATTATATTAAGGTTTGAAGGCGACACTAGTGGGGGAATCGGCGCATGTGTACAATTGCGCACAAAATTGCTAAGGAAAATGACATTTTTTATTATTATTTCGTAATTTTTCACCTCACTAACTTAACGTTACAGGCAGTGTTGATATTCCTTCCATAAAATCATCGTGTGATGTCGAAGAAGAACGTTTTTTTGGGCATTTATTCATCAAGACGTATTACTAATACGATAAAACAAACTGTACGCAACAGTACCTAAGAGACTCGAGACGCGCGAACAAAGTGCGGGAGGGGAAGAGCGACTGAGTCTACCAATAACGGGTCGGCACACCGACGCGTACCCGCCCCTCATTTTCCTCTGTCCCCTCAAAGACCTAAAAATAGAGTTCTGCGCACATTTGCCGAGAAGTCTTTATTCGCTACACAAACTATAGTACCTATCGTTTAAAAGAGGTCAGCAGATGTTGCGAATCGAAGCGAGTCAGGGTCAGGCCATGGGCTCTTGCAGCACCATGTCACGCTATATATAGCTCCTGTGAAGCTCCCGTGTCTCCTAAACCACCCAGCGGACTTCGATATGAGGTTTTCACTAGTGAAGCGAGGAAGGTATATAACTAGCTGCTGCCCGCGACTTCGCCCGCGTAACTTTGTAAATTATATACTAAAACCTTCCTCGAGAACCACTCTATCGATTGGTGAAAACAGCATGAAAATCGATACACTAGTTTGTGAGTTTATTGCGAGCAAACAGACAGAACAACAGAATATGCATCCGTTCGAAGCTGGGAGCAGGTCGCTAGCTATAGTCTATACTAATATTATAAAGATAAAAGATTTGTTTGTTTGTTTGCATTAAATAGGCTCCGAAACTACTGAACTGATTTTAAAAATTCTTTCTCTGTTAGGAAACTATATTATCAGCAAGTAAAAAAAGTTTAAAAAATTTACTATTTTAAAAAGTTACGCCGACGAAGTCGCGTGCAACAGCTCCTTAATAAATTACAGATTGCACACACATAAAGTAACAAATACCTATTTAATCATAGTTACTTGTTACATCCACATTAAACACATTCATTATGAAAAATATTCATAAATATATACTTTTTTATCCTTCTAAACCCCACCAGGAAAATATATATGTTACTTACATGGCCAATAGATATGAAAATTTAATATTAAGTTTAAAGGTCAAATACTAGATAAGTAACTGTTGAAACTAAATAAGTTAATATTAAATATTTATTTATTTACTTATGAATTATTACTAGCGAAATTATGCAATTTTTTTTACTCCACAAACATACACAAATCCTCCTTGTTTATCGCTCTTTTCTAAGTTGGTTGGTTTAGAAGTTAACAAAGTAAAAAACAGAAGCGGTCAGCTATTTGTACTTTATTAGTTTATTTTATAATATCTATATTATACCCAGGGCCGCTAGCCACGAGCACACCAATTCCAACGCTCCCTTACGAAGTTAGAGAACGGAACGATAGAAAATAAAGCCCGACGATTGGTCAAAATTTTATGTGTTACAACAACCAATCACCGGGCTTTATTTTCTGTCATTTCGTCAATCTACAACGCTCCCGTTTGCACTGGGTGCTCTTGGCTAAGGCCCCAGGGCCCCAAAACCTTGTTGGAGAATGACATGACATGGCGAAGGACATGACGGAACACGTGAATATAACAAAGTATCAGTCAAGTTTCAAGAGCAATAAAATACCACCATACAATAACAAATTTATGTTGTCCAATATTACCTACAATATGTACTTACATCTTTGTTTTTAAGATTCGGATCCTCTTCGGATTCAGGAAAACCGATCGCATCCTTAGATTCATTCTGGTTTTGAGTTAACACTGTACCGAGTAATACGCAAGCAAAAACACTTGTAAAAAATACAACATTGTTTAAAAACATGGCGTTTTTTATATTAGGCATTTATAGTATGTAGATATAAAATTTTATATTTTCACTGGGCTTCGCAGACACGAATACTATCAGAGGCGTTATTATTGACTATAATGAATGAACTGGGGTCAAATCATTGTATGTACCTATATGTTGTGACAAGACGAAGTAATTACGCTTTATTATAACAACTGTGCATGTCCAGTCACGATCTGTGAGCGACTACTATACAGTTTCCAATTAACTTGATTTCCAAGCACATCCGACGTCACGGCTCGTACGAAAACAAGTTTTTAAATTTAAAAGATTCTCACAGACGGAAATCTCTCGGATTCTGCGGTAAGCAAACACCGATCGATAAAACTCATAAAAAGTTTTAACGAAAATAATTAATCATCATCAAATCATCAATACCTACTAATAATAAACTATAAGTGCAGGTATTGTATGTATGTATGTATGTTCCTTCCTCCATAACTCTTAAATGAATTACGATTTTCATGGAACTTGGTAGATAAACATTTAGATAGGCGCCAGCTAGTGTTGTTAATAAAATTATCTCGGGTAAATTGTCTTAATCTTAAACATACTTTAAAGGTCAATGTATCTAATTGTTGATAATAAATTATTGTGTATCTATTTTATTTATAAATAATCAGAACAATAATAATGAGACTGTAAATCCCACGGAAATTTGCAGGTCGTGGTTTTTTTAAACGCCAAAAAATTTAAAGCCGTGAAGTGTACATTTATACAGTCTTTGATAATAATTTGTAAAAAACGAGAACATATCGTGAAGCAATTGACAAAAACCTCACGTCAATTTAATCTCTGGAAAATGAGAACTGGCGAAAGCTAGTATCTAGTTTTAAGCACCGAAGACCATAGAAAGGTGTGAGCAAAGAGCTTTTACATGGGTTCCTAGCGACATCCGAGGCATTTGTGGGGCAGGAATTACTTAAATCCAGAGAATTACGGGAAAGAATGTTTGTCAGGAGAGCAGATAATAATGTTTACTTAACTTACCTGCCTAGAAGTTGGATAATTGTTGTAATATTTATGATAAAATTACCTATATGAAATAATATAAAATTTGACTTATAGATGCTTATAGGTATAATGGATAGGCAAGTATTCTTCATTGCTTGAACATAAAATACTAATTATTAAGTGTGCTCTTGATGATTGTGTTAACTAACAGCACAGTCAGCACACTCATTGATAACTGAATTCCAAGTTTTACGTACTTTTAAACCTAAGTACGATATAGTGCCATCTATCAATTATTACTAAAAATAATATTTTATGTAGAGATATTGCCATCTTGCGGACTAAAATGAAACTGTTAAGCATTAAGCAAAGCATATAAGTCAATCAATTTTCTAATAGGAATAAACAATTCCAAACCTTTCCACAAGAATATTTTATTTCACATCATCAATATATATTTTATATATATACATTTAAAACTTTAAAATTTTTCATCTCATACTGCTCTGGCAAAGGCAAAAGATTGCCCAACTAAGCGAGACGAATTTAAAAAAGAAAAAAAACTGTTTACGTCAACTTCAGCAGAAGAGAGATTTCAAAATGTCAAAATGGGAGTGAAATCTCGGAGGAAAACAATGTAATATCGTAGTAATATCGATGTAAAATGTATTGTAACAATGAATAAAAACAATTTCTGGACCTTATAAAATCGTTTTCGATATGTTCACCAAAAAATCACATCAAGATGTCAAGAAATCAACAGTTAAAATACAAGATTCCAAAAAAGATTCTGCCACCCGATTAAAACATTTAAAAATTGTCTTAGGTAAGCTTTTTCAGCTTTTAATCGTGTTAAATTATCATAATTCTGTTTTCCCTTGATGTACTCTATTAAATTTTTACATTATAGCGTTTTGCATTAGTGTCATGCTAATTAGAGAAAAGTAACTGTATATGCTACGTATCCGTTTACTTCTATGCCTTGCGCTAGGAAAATTGAGTTATTGTATTACTGTTTTCGTTGTTTGCTTTTATAAAATTACTTAGCCTTTTATAATAATCAAAATTATTTTTTTTTATTTTGAAATTTACAGAACACTTTGACACAGATGAGGCCAAAACGTATTTTGAAGCCAACTTTAGCCATGTGTACTTCATATTGTATGATAACTTTATTCAAGCCGAAAATAACTTGCGTCAAAGAGGTATGTTGATCATATAACTATAATTGGATTAATAATAAATTCATTTTAAATTAATGTTTGTATCAATTGAGCTATAAAAGCTAGCTGGCTTAGCTGGCACGACTTCGTCCGCGTTCTCTATTGCCCTCCTCGATAAATAGATTATTCAACACAAAAAGAATTTTTTAATTCGAACCAGCAAGTAGTTCCTGAGATTAACGTGTACAACCAAACAAACTCTTAGCTTTATATATTTGTATAGCTTTTCATATATCTAGTGCTGACTGACACCCTTATCTCAATACCAAAAGGCGCGATAGTGTGCTTAAGAAATCCCGTAAGCAACAAGTGTCTCTAAATCCTGTCATGTACATAGTTTTACAGGTTCCACATGTCATGTACATAGTTTCCACAGCGCTCTACCTTTAGTTTTAATTTTATCTGTGACCATGATGCGTGCGTATTGTCAGGTGAGCTCTGTAACGACTTGTTAATTTTCATACAAATGACAACGTCGGTCACACGGTTGGTCGTGCGTATCGTCAGTACTGACCGTCAGGAGAGCACTGAAACCGGCCTTAGACTTTTGTTTTTAAAGAATAAGGAAAACCAAATGTAGTTTTAAATTATACAAAATGGTGATTCGTCAATCTATACTGACCACAATAAAAATTATTCAAATATCAGAAATATTATATTGATTATTTAATATACATGTATATACATATTGATTTTTTTGTTTCTGGCCCACAGAACTACCCTTTCATCTCGGTGAGTTATGGGTGTTTATATACAATATAGCTATGTCATTACAATGATCACTTTATAAAGTTGCAAATTATCGTTGACAGACATTATCACCTAAAATGCATTACATTATATGTATTAACTTTTGAGCCATCAGATTTACTATCTTATCTTTTGTTTATTAGCTTGCATGAGTCATGCTTCCGATATATCCACTTATCATTTAGCTACTTAATATTGATAACAGAATTGTCTCTGATCATCATAACAAAGATATATCTTTGGAACTTCTAAAATATTTATCAGATATTATTAGGTGGTCCATTTAAAATATTAAGGAATTGAAGAAATATGTAAAGTGTTTGTATTAATAAAATTAATGCAATTTTTAAACTTATTAAGATAAAATAAAATCTAATTTTAAAAAATATTATAACTTTCATTTAAAATATTTACTTCGTTGCTTGATAATAATATGTACTGTCATTATAAATGTAATTTTAAAATGTTTTGATTTATATCTCAGTAATAATTTATTCATGAATCATTATTTATTTATAAGTGACACTAAAATCAGCATTGCTTCTTAATTATTTTTTTTTGCTGCATACCTTTTGCTTTACAAGTATACCTAAAGCTATTGTTATGAAAAACAATACAAACATTTAAAATAAGCATGCACTTCCAGTTCATTTAATAGTTAAATCTCTCTTCCTCTTTATAATAACTTAAGTGTTAGCGAATATTTTATATTTTGTGCAAAACCCTCAGTGTCCATCTATTGCATAGTTTATTTATCCAGCTTAAGAGAGATTTTTTAGGGACCAATTCCACAGATTATTTTTTATTGAAATTGATATTGTGTACTTCAGTATTTGCTTCTTGTCCTTTCATTTAAACATAGACAAACGTAATATCACTAGTCAATAGATTAAGAAAGCGATCACCATATGAAACACAATTGATAAAATTACAATTTAAATTCATAATAAAAGTAAATTCATACAAAAAAATGGTTACGTATAACACTTTTTTTTAAATTAACTTACAATTAATAATTAACTTTATAGTTCACAAAGCTGGTAGGGAGGAATTGGAAGGAGCATTATCTCTATTGGAAAAGGTGTTATGTTTACTGCCCGAGTTGATTGGAAAAAGATGGCAACTACACTCTTTGACGAGAATATTTTCCAAACTTTTACATCGTGGAAATTCTCTAAAGCTACGAGCGGAAGCTATAAGGTAATTTTAACAGTTTTTTTTTTTTGTGTGACTATGTTTATAAGGGTTTGGTTCGAATTCTACATTTGTCCATGTAGTTGTAAAAGGGTATTATCGAAAAGCACATTAAAATCTTGTCATATGAACCAACTCTAATAGTATGCTAATTGTAATAATACGTTTTAGGTACTTTTTGCAATGGTACCAAGCACTTGGAGACAATGCACCAGTGGAGGTGCACAAAATGTTTGCTTCCCTCGTACCAGGAGTCCCAGATCAAGTCCTGCTACCAAATGGTGCACCCTTAAGACCCAAATCTTATGATGGACTGTCAAATATACCCCAAGATGCTGGCGATTTTAATTTAGAAGATATTATGCAACATCCAAATTTTGGTACCGATAATGCAAAGAAGATTGTAGTGGAGCAAACGCCAACCGGCATTATTGGGAAACTTGCCAATGTATCAGCATCTATATTCCACGATACCAATGCATTGAATCCGGTACAGAGTGTTGAGATCCAACCTCTATTACCCGCCAGTTCTAATGAAAGAGCAATCGATAATGAAACCAAATATTTCTTTGAAATACTCCTCGAAGGAATGGCGTCATCTGTTGTTAAGATACATTGGAGGGACAGGTCGCATGCAAAGTCTATGAGATGTTTCGCGTTCTTATTGGAAAAGTTCAAGTTATATTATTTACCGATAATATGCCCGCAGTTCAACTATAAAAATTCTCTTTATAAACCCAACCTTGGTAAGTGTTGTTTTAGTATATATACCACCTGAGCTCCGCGGCTTTGTACATAAAATTTAATTGCATAACATACATTTAATTCTTGTAGTAATTTTATGATGCTTCTGATCGAACTAAGGCAACAGTATAATAAATAACCAATTATGTCAAACTTTTTGTAAATATAGGATCTGGCATTTCCTATTATTAATCAATCGCAAATCCTTACTTATGTGCAATATATAACAGAAATCTAAGTTTTGATCCTTGCAATAAATTATTTTGCTATTTTTGACGAAATAATTTAGATATTTTCTTCATATACAAACAAGCTAATATAAGTGAAGTGTAGTGTAATATGATTTTCAATTGCTATTTTTTTTTTAGAATTACCTGTCCAACATAACATTTTGGAGGACGATTTTGTATTATGCCGAGTAACTCTAATAAAGTGGGTGGCGAACTATGCGCACTTCATGAAGAAACAGGGCAGTGACTACGGCCAACCGTCGTCAATGACGAGTATCGGTTCTCAGGTGCACTCGCACACGTCGATTCCCGTGACCTCGCTCCACCATGAGGAGGAGACTTCATTCACTGTGGGACATCCATCGGATTCCAGTAGAGCTTCCTCTCACGACTCGGCGTCTAATACACCACACCCCAGTTTGGAGTCAGGTATTTAACATTATTTGTGTTGATGTGATCAAATCTATTCATTATCCATAAAATAGGATGTTCGTTCCCTTAATTTAATTCATCTAATAAAATAGGCAAAAAAAGATGTAGCAACGAAAAATTGTATAAATTCTATTAAAATTACTATTGTAGTTCCTAGGAGGCTCTGATTCAGTCACTGAATCAGTGACTACTCCTAATATTATAATTATATACTATAAATATAAATACTAACATTATAAATGCGCGAGTTTGTATGGATGTTTGGTACTCAATCACACAAAAACGGCTGAACGGATTTGGATGAAATTTAGAACATAGATAGTTTATTGCCTGGATACTTTTATCCTAGAAAAAATGTTACATTAAAAAAAAAAATTAACACCATGTTTGCTTCCTACCTTCCTACGGTTACCTCATTCTTAATCCTACGGCAGCAAAATTAAATAAAAGTCATCTGTCTGTCCAGGTTCAGGCATGTTCGAGGAGTTGAGTTCGGAGCAAGTGGTTCGCGACGTGTTGTGCTGCTGGTCCCGCGAGCACGTGGACTTCACCATCGAGGTGCTACGACAGGCGTTCCTTCTGCCTTTCGCTCATGCGGCCGCCACTCGCCGCGTCATCGCTCTCTACAAGGACTGGATACAAATGAATGCTAGTATTTTCTACTACATATCTCTTTGTTGAAACTAATAACTTGTTGTGTTTTTAAAGAACGTAATCTTCAAATTCACTGTATATAGTATATATGGTAACAGTGATTAATTGTTACAGGTAGCAGAGATCCCGCCGTTTCTGTTGGAAGGTGCGCGCGAGTGCGGCGCAGGGGAGCCGGCCGCGCCTCCTCGTCGCCTGCGCAACGATTCCTATTTGGGCGCCGTTGGCCGGGACAACCTCATAGTTCGCGCTGGATTGCAGGCAAGTTAAACTATTCATTTCAACTATCAAACTCCGCGTCTATGTTAATAAGATTTAAAATATTTGCACACCCCCAAGGATAGAATGTAGCGAGAAATATCTATTGTAAAACCTTTTTACCATTGTAATTCAGCATATAAATGATGATGATGATGATTATTATTATTATAAGAACTTATTAAAAAAATATCTTCACACATTCCACACAGCACCATCTAGTTCCACAATAAGCAATTAATGCTTTTATTATGGACTAGCTGGTGCTCGCGACTTCGTCTGCGTAGAAAAGTATAAAACGCCATCTACCGTATTTTAGTTAGATGGCGCTCTATCTCCCGGCCCAAGCCGCTAGTATTTACTTTTATTTTAGATTTCCCATAGGAATGAAGCATTTTTCCGCGGTAAAAAGTAATGACGGATAATGTCGGCTTCTAATGGTAAAAGAATTTTTCAAATCGGTCCAGTAGTTTCGGAGCCTATTCAATACAAACAAACAAACAATCAAATCTTTCCTCTTTATAATATTAGTATAGATACCAGTCAGTTGGTATACTACATAGATTACTTTTTTTTTGTAAATACATATTATAAATAAAAAACATGCATGACTCAGGTACAAAGGTAAAATGACTTGCCACTAGACTTGACAAACTTGTCGACAATATTTTGGATTTTGCACAGAACGTGCTACAAGTGTTCATGACGACGGCGGCGAACGTGTTCGTGGCGACCGCTTCGCCTGTGGCGGGTGCCGGATCGGCGCCTGTGCAACACCACCATCAGCTGGACGAGCAAGTGGACACGTGCAAGCGCGTGCTCAACATCTACCGCTACATGGTCATGCACGTCGCCATGGACGCGAACTCATGGTCAGTTGTCAGCTTTTAAGACGCTAACTCCACATTCGTATAACCCTGCTGTACAATATATTACTGCGTAAGCTCACTCCATAGTTTTTTTATTGCGAATAATATTGATAGAGGTGACTTCTCTTGTTGCAATTGATTAAATGATTACTTATCAGCGTCCCTATATGTTATGTACATATTGTACACGCTTCGCCACTTGATCACAAAGTGCTAACATTTTGTGTAACATCATTTTGAATGTTTACTTATTATGTTTGGTTACTTATACAGGTATAATTTTATATTAGTATTATTGGAATGAATCAACACAGGGATAAAAAATTAAAAAGATTATATTAAAAAAAAAACAGATCAAAATGCACAAGTACAATTTTTAATGGCACACAGCGCTGATATTCAGTTAAATGAATTAATTAAATTCCGTGTTAAAATTTATTTCGTTAAAGAATAATAAACATAAAAGTCCTACATACTTCATGTTAAATGTATGACTAGGCTTTGAAAATTGAAATGTTTTTATTACTTCATTAAAAAGAGGACTCCATTATTCATGGACAAACAAGTTTAATTTACAAAATGACAAATTATTATCGTTAGTGTTTGCTTTTATTTTATTTTATTTCTAATCAAGTGTTTTTCTTTTTTTTTTTTTTTTCAGGGAACAACTGCTGTTAGTATTGCTTCAGATAACATCGCTTATTTTGACTAAAGTCCCACCGAAGAGGAAGCAGGAAACATTGGGTGAATAATTAGAATTCTTTCCCGTAATAATTTAAATCACATTCGTTGTGAAATAATGAGGTTAAATACATAATAATGTTTGTTTTTCAGGTGGTTTTTTGGCTTCAGCATTGTTTCAAACGTTAATAGTGACCTGGATAAAGGCGAATTTGAATGTAGCCGTGAAGCCGGAGTTGTGGCAGAATTTCATGGAATTATTAACAAGACTCACACATTGGGAGGAACTCATCAAAGAATGGGCGGTAAGTTCATTGGGAAATGTGATGTACTTTTAAAGAAAACTCAAAACTGTGCCAAAATATTCTCGCTTTTATAAGCAAAACAACGATAGCTCAATGGGTGCAAAATTTGGCTGCCGACATGGTAGAAGGCAGGTTCAAATTCACACATAAATTTTAAGTTTTTTGCTATAAAAGTACGGTTTTATATATTCTAAATTTATGACTCATTGCGTGAATTAAAAATAATAATAACTTTCCCTAATGTAAAGAAGCATACAAGAGCCCTAGAAGATTTATTGATAGTTTATTTAAGGCCTAGGACAGATAGATAGATAGATAGATAGATTATTTAAGGATTTTTATGAAGTATTATTATTACTAATAGGTTGATATAAATAGCACATCAGAATGGAGGAATTAACAGAAATAATTTCTCTACACATAGGTGTAGTGTATTGTGTATATAGATGACATTGGCCTATTCGCTTAGAGGTGGATTGTCATTCTAGCTACCTTATACCATAGAAACATACATGAAAATATTAAAAAAGTGACTTTGCAATATGTGTGTTTTGTTTTGGCGTAGCTCCAGCTTTCGCGCATGCAACTCAGTCTCTTCACAAGAGAGATATTTAAAGATCATTACACTCATTACAGTATTAGTTTGAAATAATAATTTTGTGTAATAAACCTGAATGAATCGCTGCTAATGTAATTATTTAAAATTATAATTTAAATTTTATACTAATTTTTAACTTCTGTTTTTGTTTGTTAACTGGTGCAAGTTTATAACAGTGTTGTGAATGTTTATTCCAATAGTGATTATTTTATTTACCGTTTATTTCTGGGGGCACCATTAATTACGTGAGGCATCATAGCTCCCAAATAATGGACCAAATTTGATGCGTTTTATTATTATTTAAAAGCTGACGTGTTCGTTATGGTCTTTCCTATAATTTATGAAGTTCTTTTAATGCGTTTGAATATCATCAAATCATTTCCTGGTTGACGAAAGCATTTCACTAACTTGCACATGTTCGATTGATTTCAAGTTTGATAACCTTAATCTATCCTTGATCCATGATATGATAACCTTAGTCTGATGCTACAGAATCAGGTCTGCGGGACACACAACTCCTCAGATGTGCAGATGTAGCGTGTTTAGGTTAATTAGAGTGGTATCAATAGTAACTGTAAGGTCCGTTTCACATGTAGTTCACTCAAAAACAAGTTAACAACTCAAATTTCTAACGAATTTCTATAAGCTTCACGACGAGACTAGCCACTAACCGACAACTGTTCACGACTGCAGTGTGCGATCATCACGCTACTAATTGCCATTGAAAAGTAGTGTTAAAACTTCTTCGCTCGATTCACTTGACATACCCGTTTCCCCTTGCCGTGTGTAAGAGAAGTGAATGAAATCTTGCAACTTGAGTAGCGTCATGTGAAACGGGCCTAACACTTTGTATTGTGTAGAAAACAATGGAAACGTTGACACGCGTTCTCGCCCGCTACGTTTACTCGTTGGACCTGACGGAAGGAGGCGGCGGCGGTGGCATCGAGGGGAGAGTCGGTCGTGGGGGCCGTCGCCCTACGCCCGCGCCTCAGCCTCAGCCTCGTCCTGCGCCGCAGCACGCCATGCACGTCACCTCCGACGCGAGGACTCCGGGTAAATTCACTTGTATTTTGAAATACCCAAGTAGGATAAACAGTACAATTCAATATAGAACTACTATCTGGTGTCCGCGACATCGTCCACATTCTGGATGAAAGGTGTGTCCCAAACAACGTGTGTCCAAAATTTCATGGTGATCGGTTCAACAGTATTTGCGTGAAAGCGTAAGGATTCACCAAATGACTACTTCATTTGGTTGTTTTACCTAGAAAGTTTTCAGGGAATTTTGAAACTTTGTGATTTCGTAGACCTCAATTTCTCTCGTAATATATAAAAATGACGACTTTTGTGTTAATTTTATTTGAGCCACTTTCTCAGCAATCCACAATTTTTTAATGGTTGATTGAAGGCAAATCTACGAAGGGTAACCAAGAGGTGGCAATGCGCAAAGAGGCGATGGCGCCTCGTCGCGGTTTGCAACGATGTCGCAGCGAGCCGCATGTCGCGCGCGCTAGGAAACATGCGCATGCGCACGAAGCGATCCCAACAGGTAACACTACCCACAAACATTTCATAAACCATACTTCAGCCGCAAGTTAGACTTGTCCGATCAGAACCTCTTTATATTTTCAAAATTCGATCTAAAAAAACGGCCACATTACTCTTGTTCTTATTTTGTTGCTTCGTGCCTCAATATGAAACTTTATAAAATATATTAGAAAATTGTTAATTCATATTTTCTTCTCTGACGCGAGATATTTTTTTTTAAGGAGTGGGCACTAGTGTACTGTTGTACCCTCGCTTAAGTTAGTAAGAACTTCAAGTTCTATTGTAAATCTAAAAAAAAAAAAAAATAATACCTATTGTATATCTTAGTATTATGAAAAATATATTCCCTCGGGTCCTAATACTGTCATATAATTAAAGGTAACAAGGAGCAGTCAAGCAGCAAGCCTAGGAGATGGTATTCTCTCGATTCCTTAAGACAATCCACCCCACACGAAGAGAGGGACTCGGCGAGTGGTAAGTGTTTTCTTGTCTTTTTGATTGATTCCGAGTTGGAAAGATATATTTAAAAAATGAGTTATCACTATTACTATGTCACCTATTTTTGTTTGAAAAATTAAACATTTTCCAACAAAATAAATTATGCTTCACCATAATATCATGTATCGTTTCATATGCAATAGTTGGCATATTGAGCTCAACACTAGTTGTGTATTTGAAGGCTCGAGGTCTCCCTCCCCGGCTCCATCTAGCGGCGTAGAGAGTAGTTCGATCAAAGACTCGCCCTTGCAGATAGATTTGGCATCAGATGGAGGGAACGTCGGTAAGTAAACACCATCATTTCCAATCAATTTACTTTATCATAAAGTATACTTACACTTTCCTAGAAAGAAAATTCGCTTTCATATATGTACTCTTTTTTTTTTCGTGTAATCCGCGTCATATCTGGCTCGAAGGACCAGTTTTGTGTTGGATTGTAGACCAGTTTTACAAGATTTACTTAATATGGGCTGTGAATTTGTGTGGGAATGAAGCAGCGCCACCTAGTAACTAACGTGTAGCTTTTATTTATTTTAATAAATTAATTAAAAATAATATGTTTCTTCCCACCATCAGTTATTTGAAAACACCTCAGCCATTATTCAATAAAGATATTCAATAAATAGTGACATAACTTAAAGAATTAGGTGACAACGTACAATACGTGTTGTTTTTATACTTTTCCTTGTGCATCAAATAGTCACACGCCTACACCACACTATCGTTGATTGTGTGATCGTCTATAACCGGCACGATCATCGTGCAAGCATCCACCCACACAATCGTCTGTTATGTAGTAGTTTGTCAAACGGAAAGCGTACAAGATTTCCTTTGATGCGTATGAAAAACCTACAAATGACCGATCGCAGGCGATCATAGACGATGAACGGCGAGTACAGCCGATTATATGCATGCCCTCTACACAATCGTGCTCGCCCGTATCGTCTGTAATCGCCGATAGTGTAAAGGAGCCATGACATGAACTAGAAGGTGTATAATAATGTGCATCAGAATGGTCGGAGAGCGAGGGTTGCGAGAGCGCGCTGGGTGGAGGTGCGTCGGGCGGTGCGGGTGTGGTAGGCGTGGTGATGGGCGGCGTGGTGCGCGGATGGCTGCCGGACGTGGCGGCAGTCATGTGGCGACGGATGCTGGCCGCCCTCGGCGACCCCAATCGACTGCGCGATCCGCACGCTCACGCCACCGCCTACAACCATCTCATACATCTCAACGAAACGCTCCTCAAGGTAAATTCTGTTATCTACAATGAGCTAGCACGAGTGTTAGGGTTGAGGGTTGGGATCATAACGACTACGATTTGTAACGATATGGACTTGTAACATAATTATAATCAAAAGCGTAAATGTTATATTTTCTTTGATAAGACTTAAAAAAGTATAATTAGTAAATAGAGCGTAAAATACTTATTCTAATGGCATCATAAAGTGATTCAGGGTCTCAAACAAAATCACTGCGAAAAAGTGTCCTATATAATGATATAATCGTACAATCGTTTGTCCTGGCTGATTTTATTAACGCACAACCCAAACTAATAAGTCTAGACAGCCGAAATATTTAACATAGCTTTATTTTATAACGTAAGCATTCAATAATAAAGGATTTTTTAAAATTTCAACTCCATGCTAATGCTAAGGTAACAGTAATGAATAAAATAAAACACAGTCAAGTAAAAATGTCTTCAGTTTAGAAGTCGAGGACAAGTTACTAAGAATATTTTAGAAATAACATTTTTGCTTACGTAAAAAAACAAGCAATAAATCAACGTTATCGTAAATATGAGGTAAAAATGTGTCGCTAATAAAATCTTTTCTGTAACCGTGAATAATTCGACGCAGATTTTACCAAGTTGATAGTTATTTTTTCTCTTTAAGCCTGGCAGTTATCACCCCCTTACAGATCACATGGGCGAGTAAGGAAATCCAAGGCCTATTCCCCTATTCTTCCTCTTCCTCATTCTTTAAGCCTGTCAAAATCGGTAACGCACTAGCAATTCCTATGGCATTGCTTGATAGGCATTAAAACTAAAGTTATGACTTGCCTAGGCACGCTTGATCAATTTCATATACCATGCAGTCACGTTTATTGGTAACGTGCTAAAGCGCAAGTAACACAAGTTTAGTGTTCATACCGTTATAAACATACTATGTCATTCAATACGACGCGTTGCTGTTAATTTTTATCACAAACATGCCTCAATCTGTCCATTTATCACACGATATCTACGGACATTTGACAGATGTTGCTTTTGAAATTGTTATTCATGCTCGGATTACGAGTGTTTCTGTTTGATTGTTTTGTTTTTCTACGAATACTCTCATTGTTTTATAAATAAACAAGGCTCCGGTTGCTTGTATGGTGTTACTAAAGTTGTGCGAAGTGTTGTCGAACAGTAAAGTATTCAAAGATTGCCAATGCGAACGAAGGTCAGGAAGAAGGAGGCTGATAAAGAGGCGTCAAAAAAAAGAGGTGTTCCATTATTTGTACATTTATATTGTTTTGTGATGAGTTATTTACTTACTTTTCGTCCCCGTTAAAACAAATGTTGGAAAATATAAAGAAAATTTGTATCGAAGATGGTATAGAGTTCTATACTATATGAAAAAATATTATTTTCATGTTTATTGAATTAAAATAAAATTAACAAAATTTAACTTTTTAATGAAATCGCGCTTTTAATGACTCACTCAGCTGTTAAGTTTTGTGAATGTAAGTGAAATGCTAATTTAAAGTTTAGTTTGAACAGAACTAAGTTACATCAGTTATATAGCCTTACGTATCATAATAATCAGCCCACAAGCGTCTATTGTTGGGCATATGTCTTTTTGTACTGTGCGCTACAACACTCGGTCTTCCATCCTTCACATCCATTCACTACCATTTTCTGTAAATCCTCAATGCAAATATTTCATAAAATTGAGAAATAAAATTGTATGATCTCACTTTTATTATCAAAAATGACATCACGCTGAAGTAATACAATAGATATAGGTTTTTTGGACATAAATATGATAGCAATCATAGGCGATCACATAATTAAGATTACCACAAATGTAATGTCAGTAGTAGGACCCGGACACTCAATTCTCGTCATAAATCATATTTAACAAATTTTTCTATTACAGATAAACGCAAACCAAACTCTAAATGGCAATACGGAGATTCACGTGCCTTTCAACCTGGTGGCCGGATGGTGTCTCGAAGCCGAATCGTTGCCATCTTCGCATAGGTATACATATTTTTTAGTTAATTAAGGGTTAAAAAAAACAATTAACGCAACATTGAAGCATTCCAAATTTTCCAAAATAAAGACAAAACTACTTATACTTTGTCCATTTATGTTCTGTTAGTTCTGTTGCTTCCTAAACCGTTTCCCCATTTGCAATAGTTAATGCAAATCTTTTGCCGAAATGGATCCGGAGCTAGTCCTATATCTGGCAGATGTTGAAAATTTCTGCATCCACAAAAATCCTCCACAACAATATTTATAGTTTGTATGACAAGCTATAAACTAATTTGGCTGACTACTATTTTACTGTGATTGGATGTGCAGGACGGGCAAGTTACTGGCGCTGCGTCTACTGTGCGAGTCGACACAGGCCCAAGGTCCCGGCGCTCCTTCCTCTTGCAACAATCGACTGCATCTTGCCCACCTGCATCTCTACCAGCGAGCGTTGCATCACGGTACTGAACTGACTCGGTGCTTTTTTCTTTACTAGGGGAGAAATCTTCAAAATTACACCCTATGACAAAATGCATACGGTTACGTTACGTGGGACTCTTTTACGCACTAAAACACCCCTAGAGATGGACGTGGTTCTAGTCCTTGGGAGACTTTGGAAGCGTCAGTGGTCTTTAACGATAGGATGCAGAATAAAATACGGAATTTTTATACAAGAGCTTTATAAAAGGATATAAAGCCAATAAAACATTTCTAACATTTTTTAAATAACGTTTTAAACACTCGAGGTGCTATTTATCAATATTCAATATATCAATACTAATAATAAATCTGTGGGGGTCGGTCATGGAGTAATTTACTTTGTTTTCAGAAATATCGTGTATATAGGCTCTATACATGATACTGAAGGACGAAGTCGCAGGCAACAGCCTAGTTGCTATATAAAAATATTGATGTCAACCGCCTTATACTCTTGAATTTATGAGATAAATCAATATAATTAGCAAAACATTTACAGCAATGCTGTCAAATTTTAAAATAGTTAATTTTCTATCGATGATTATGATGCGTGAGTGAACATTGGACCTGTTTTATTTCAACTCTGATAATACTTAAATCGTGAAGAGAATATATATGTGATCTGAATCCATTAACCAGGCCTGACGGGCGAGGATCGGTCGGTGGTGGACGTGCTGGTGGAATATGCGGCGCCACGTTACCTGTCGCTGGCGCTCGATGGCTACTCACTGCTTCTGCTGGACTTCGTTCATGCGTCCACTGTGGTGCTCAACTCCTCAGATATGGGCGTATCGGTGAGCACATTTGAAATTCTCATTACTCTAGCTAGCTCTAATTCTAGTTTCACATTTGCGCATTTGCGTTTCTTAAGTACATAGTTATATGCATCTTTTCATTCTGCACAAAGTTGTATAATTTTATTTCGTGTGCAGTGTCCACGCACCGCGGCTGTGACGTTTCTTGGCTCGCTTCTTTCGCTTCCGGACGGATTGATGAGTGCGCCGATGTTGCAGCCATATCCCCACCAGTACAACACTGTCTCCTGCCCTGACCTCAAGGTGGATCAACATAAGCGATTAAATTTTAATTGTACAATAAATTAAGGAATGTTCACAACAGGAACATTGATGGTTCAATTGAAATGTTCCTATGTCGCCTGTGTCAAAAAATAGTAACAAAAAACTATATAATAGGTCGATTTTTGGTCTAAAACTTGTAGATAAATTTATTTCGTAAAATAAAGGTATTTTTAAAAGAATGTGAAAATAATGTTAGTGATCACACGACGCAAGACCAATGATATTCTGGGCGCAATAGTTATCATGTAAACGATTATTGTAATGCGTGTCCGCGCGGTCGCAACTAAAAGCCTAACAATTACCTGAACTTGCCTTTAATTTAAGGCTACACATTACGCGACGTATGCGCGATTCGCTGGTTTATCGCCCCTGCAGTGCGAATTCTCCGTCGCCTTAGCAGTGTGGCCCCGGCATTAACTATCTCTGTCGGCTGTTAGTAAAGGAAGCGTTGTGTGTATGTGACAGGAGCACGTGTTGAACATAGTGGTGCGCGTGTGCCGGCGCGAGGGTGCGGCGGCGGCTCGATGCGCGGGCGCATGCGCACTGGCCGCGCACCTCGCCCACGTGCTGGCCGAGCGTCGCGACTGCCCGCGTCTACCCTCGTACTTGCTGTGTCTGCTGCAGATGCTCATGGTATGACGCTTGTTCATTCCTAACGCTCTTTTAATCCTCATCGGACACGTTTTTTTAAATGTTAAGGTCAACGGACAGGCTGACGGTCTACTTGGTGGTAGGTGTCAAGTGCTAGTATAGTAAGAACCCCTGTGGATTGTAATGGGATAGGCAAATTTTTGGAAGGCTATGAAGTCAAAAAAATAACAAAAGCCTTAATATAAAAACATTTCAAAGTATCAAACTATAGCTACTTAATCTTATCTTTTGAATAAATTCTATTTTTTCGTCTTAAGTAACTAATGTAATAGTCACTACATTACATTTTGCTGTCTATTCCGTAAAATATCGTAGAAATGACATTTCGTAAATTATTTTTTTTTTTATTACAGAATTATTTTTAAGGCGAATATTTACTGAGAATAGAATGTTGTTTCAGATGAAAAACAGAAGTATCGCCAAGGTTGTGAGCGACGCTCTGCTGATGCTTACAGATTATACGGATCGTATTGTGGAATTGTATCCAGGACTCGCTGGTGAATAGTTTTTTTTTTTTTTAATATTTAATGCTTGCGTACTAAATGACTAAAAGTATCCTCACCCATTTGTTAAGTTTTACAAATGTGATATATTAACTGTACGCAGGTAAAATGATAATGTGGATATGCGCGTGCCTCGGTCAGATATCGGGTAGTAGTGGTCGAGACGCTGTGAAGCCTTTGGCTGGCTCGCTACTGCTCTGCCTCGCCGAGCTGGCCGTACGTTGTGGACCCGACTACCTCTTGCAGCAGACACACGGCGAACAGACCCTTCTGCTGCTCATTTTTAAGGTAAAATATTATACACCAAATGTTAATGCCACAAATTATCCGGCTCGAAGGACCTGGGATAACTTACCTTACTTTCAAACGCACATTTAAAGTAACTCACTTACGAACGCACGTTAACGTACACGAGTTAAGTCAAACTTTAAATAATTAGTTTTAAGAAGTAATTCAGTCATAGTTTAAATCATAAAAGTATAATAATAATGTGTGTAATTAAAATAATTAAAAAAATCATATAGCATATTATAACATTTTATTTAAGAAAAACATTAAAAGTTATCCATTTACAGTGAAATAAAATCACAGCGTTTCATTATACTTAGTTATAAAAATAGAAAAGTAAAGAAATTATTTACAAATGAAGAAATGAAATCTGAAACAATGGACGGTGAATTTGTCGAAACGATGACACACAGTAGGTTAGGTATACGTTTGCGCAAACATTTGCTAGATCTGTGTTGTGTCTGTAGTTTTAATTACGTAAATGTTTGTAGAAAACATTTGACCCAATATTAGCATATTGTGTGTATTTGACTAGATTTCTCTATTGTTGGTACTGAGGTTGGCTCTGACCGGGATGTTCGACGCGTTCTTGAGGCTGAAACCCGTGTTCGTTAGCCGTGAATGTCACCGAATAGACGAGTCCATCGGGTGAGATGTACTTGTAGTTTCCGGTGACTTCAAGAGCCTTTTGGTCTTCGCCGATTTGCTTCAGAGTGCCTTGCTCTTGACGCGACGTGCCATCACTCGTTTCAAATCTACATTTGAAACGAAATTTTTATGTGACAATAGTTATTTCTTGTAATTTGGGTTCTACAATAATCTCAGTAATTATTACCGTGTTTTAGCATTGCAAAGTAACATAATCACCTTAAAGTCGACATTTGCTTGTACCAGGGAAATTATCAGTCGTGCCTAAATTTTATTTCAAACGTCTGTCTGTTGTGTGCTTAATGCTGTAGTTTCAAAAGGTACCAACAGACTACGACTTGATAAAGGAAGGAATTTGAAAACTGACGAGTTTTCGTACACATTTACAAATAATCGAGAAAATAATATGTATTTAAAATAACTTACTCGAACTGATATCCATCAGTGTTGACATTAGACTCTTGTTTTAATGTGTAAACTGGTTGCACGTCCTGAGGGTAAGCTGCTGCCAATGCAACCAATACGAAAGCACATAACATCTGTTAAAAGCAAAAAGAACTTGATTTAAGAACGTTATTGTAAGTAGTGGCAGAAGCACAAGGTGTTTTCGCCTTACAGGCTTACATAAGACCACCGTATAATAATAGATGTATTCTGTTGTGTTTCTGTGAATGAGTTCTGATGTCCCAGAACCCACTTCCCTATTCCAGTATCTTACTTACATCCTATCCTATCCTTTGTCCCTCACTTTATAAATAGGCTACGGTTTCCACTTGGATACAAAAAGTTCAAGTGGATACAAAAAAAATAAAACTATTTTTTAAAGTAAATTACTAATAGATATTTGTTTAAAATATAGACATTAGACATGTTTAAGAAATGCTCTAAGAAAAACACTTTTTTTTTTCTTTTCATTGATTAAAATTCACTCACGTATTTCTGCATGTTGTTTATTATTTTTTTTATAAATTCCTATTTGCACAATGCGTACGAAGATGATCACGTCGGTGTCTCACTGTGCAGATCTAAACGAGCGCCGCCGTTATAAATGCAAACACTAATTTGATGATGAAACTTTTCACACGTAATATATACGCTAATGAACACGAATGTCGTTGTCCTACAAAATTTCTTTACACCGAAAAATGGTTATACTTGTACATTTATTATATAAGTGTTACTTTTGTTAGGCGCTATCTCAACCGCCACTGATTTTCGCACCTATTCGACCTTGTTTCTAATTCGACTTTTTACTAATAATTTTTTTTTAAATATTTTTATTTTCATCGCACTCTCCAAAGCAAAAAATATCTCAAAAAGAAAAGAATACAATTTATTTATTAATAAAATATAATAGTAAACATTAATATTTTCTGAATGTGTTTCATCACGTTATACGTTACATGTATGGATATAACGAGTCGTTTTGCGTTTATTTCAGAAAATAATAATAATTGTAAGGTAGAGCTCAAAATTAGTATATTTTATCGTATTTAATAATCGAATATTGAAAATCGTTTCAGGTGCTACACGCAGTGATGAAAGGGACCAATGGATCTGATATACAGGGTCTCTCGCTGCCCGTCGACGAAGACTTCGATCCCAACATCCAGCTAGACAATTTGGAGCCAAAGACAT
Organism: Synanthedon vespiformis; assembly: GCA_918317495.1. Classification (NCBI taxonomy): domain Eukaryota; kingdom Metazoa; phylum Arthropoda; class Insecta; order Lepidoptera; family Sesiidae; genus Synanthedon; species Synanthedon vespiformis. The sequence continues at coordinate 5,645,877 of OU906962.1, forward strand.
CGCCAGCGTCCACTATAGATGTTAAACTTTGGGCGCAAACGGTATTGAATTGTATTTTATGCATTCATTAAAACTTTGATACACGATCTAAATTTAATATGTCAAAGGACCATCACGTGAACCGTCAGCCTGTCTATCGACCTTAACATTAACAAAATCAAACTTTTTTTTTTGTAAAGGTCGACAATGCAATCTGCCAATGGACTTAAAGTTAGATGTCCACCGTCGTCAATAAATACACAGAAAGCTGTATAGGTGTTACAAGAACGCCACAGACTTTGTTAGAATGTAGGCTAAGGGATATTTTAATTTTTTGACTTACAATATTGGTTGTAAATTGTCGACTTGATAACGATTGATCCACATTGAAATATCTTGTGTTATAGATCTGCACGCAGCTCGTTGTGTTCCTGGGGCAGTGGCCTTTGTGGGAGGGATGTCAAATGTCTTCCCGCGTGTGCGAGCAGCACGATAGTCCGCTGCTGGGAGGCGAGCTCGGGCCGGCCGTGCTGGCCGCCTCTCATGTGCAGCTCATGCGTTTCAGTGGCGCCACCCTCGCCTCGCTGATCGAGCTGCCCGCCTTGCATCTCAGCGCCGCGGGCACCACGCCAGGTATCATTTGCATTTAATAATGAACCAGTGGTCTGCTATGGATAGCAAAATTCAGAAAATATTTTATAACAAAATATGTAGGTGGGTTCAGTTTGATGTTATAGCTTACATACTATGTCTTTGGCCTACATAATATACGTCTTCTACAATGGAGAACACCAACACATCCAAATATTACTATAAAAGTTACCGGATTTGATGCGCGTACTTGTGCAAATAATAATAGTTTTTGTTTCATCGAAATTGGGCCAGGATTACCAAAGTTGTAAAGTTTCACCGCTTTTTAAAATTTTAGTTCATTCGCAGTTCTTACTGGAACTTGCAGTATGACGTCATACTGCGTTTGTCTTGTCCGATTGCGAGTATGCGGAGTGTTTACTTTTATAAAATTTGATATGTTAAGTGGTTTTCAGTTATTATTTTTAGTGTTGTGTTTATAGCGAGTGAGTATGGAGGTACGCAGAATCGAATCGTAATATGACGTCACAAGTCGCTAGTCGGATTTTGCCGCGGAAGCCGTACTTTAACTTTTAATATCTCAGTCATTTTTGAAGATAGGAAAAAATAAAAACAGATTCATTTTTCTCGAGTTACTTATTTTGTAGATATGCTGGAAAAAAAGTCATTGGTGTTCTCCATTACAATACAAAGTTTAATTACACAACTGAATAGCTAAAGGATAGTAGAATATATATAGATTTTGAAATGAAATAATTCATATGTAGTAATATGGAAGTAAAATTTATTACTTATAATACGCTCAAAGGGACGTACATGCACATGTTCACCTTAAACCCTTACCAATTTTTTTCCAGTCCCATTCAATCGCTTGTCTACCTATTACAGCTGATAAACTGTTTTGGGCCCAGGTCTAGCAATGTCCGATCGTCAAGTTCGCGTGCTGCTACGCCACATTGCTGGTAAAGCGTGCTGGGATGTTTCCGCGCTGTACTACGACCCTTCGGGCACTTCTGAAGAGGAGTTGAAACCCCTTCCTATGCCCACCAAGTAAATATCTTAGTTACATTACACATACAAACTAACGCTTTTGCCACGTTATAGACATTTTATGAGATCTTTCATAACATTTTTATTTATTTGTAATCTATAAAAAAGATGTGTTATTTACAGTGTGGACAGTCCACGAGATAACACACTGTCATCTCTGCCACCGCCGCTGCCTCCAGATTTACTGCCAGATTACAAAAACTCTCCACCGGACAAACATCAATTGGATCACGTAAGCAATAAGCCATTTGTTTTTAATTTTTTTTACAATACAAATCTAAGCTAAGCGCAAAGCTCGAGAACGACTCTACCGTTTTTAATTCTGTCTTCACTCATGGATAGAGGGATAATCAGGGAAGGTTTTTACGTAAAAAAATGCACCCTGGGCGAAACCAGCAGCGGGTGCTAGTAATATATAAAAAACAATAAATATTATAAAAAAAAAAAAATCCGAATTCCTTTCACTAAGTACGTTAGATTTAAAACTGATCTAAAAACAAAGTCTGCGTGGAATTTTATACCAATCCAGTTTTACTTACAATAATATGAGTCATAGAGCGTAACAATAGCAAGTGCATGTTCACTCCTGTGACTTTTATTTTTGGCTGCCGAGAGACATCGTTTGTGAGTTGAATAAATAAAATTGTGCTTAAGGTTCTGTCGTACATCGGACACACGTCGCCGGAAGTGGTGTGCGGACGGCGGCTGGACGAGGCAGGCGCTTCGCCGCTTCCGGCCGGCGCCGAAGACGAGTTGGTCGCGGCACTCGTCGCGCATCGAAACGCCGAGAGGCATTATGTCGCCAACGCCAACGCATCCGACGCGATCGCCTTCGCACACGAGTAAGCCTTACTTTATTTTAAACCTTGACGACTTATTCAATCGTCTGTGTGGAAAGGGAACATTCCATAAATAAGTCGAAGCTGCATTAACTCATGCCGCCTTTCCCTTTCTTCAATCGGACATTTACAGGTACGGCTGGTTACCATCTTCATCTTGCCGAAATCCTTCTTTTTCGGACTAAGCGCTTTGTAATATGCTCACTGTCAAGGTTTGTCAAGGTTTCAAAGTTTGAGTGCAAAGGCATCTATCTTCTGGGTGAGCTCGCTCCATCATCGGCCTCGTCTTCGCTACACGTCTAGATGCTGGACAAGAGCAAACCCATGTTTAATTAAAAAAAAAATGCGATTTCTATATATAAACTTTCAGTGATGATATTTGAGAGCCAAACGTTGAGGAAAGCAACATCGAGATCTGTTTTAGCATACATTATTTTTTTACAGCAATGATGAGGATATAGACGGAGCGGAGTGTTGCTCGGAGAGTGCGTGTGGTGGTTCGTCGGGTGGCGCTACGGCTCCCTTCGAGCAGTGCCGGCTGTTGCTGGCACAGCTCGGCACACTTGCGCCGGCGCGACGTGCGCACGCGCAACTATTGCGCCGCACCGACCGCCTGCTTAGGGAGTTGCGCAATCTCGACGCCCAGAGGTATCATTCACATACTAAATTATACTACTCGTATGTATGCAATATCAAAATCTGCTATATGCAAAAAATAATACTTTTGAGATATTGACATGAAGGTTAATTTTAAAAAAATTATTTGAAACTTTATTTTTATTATTTTGTTAATACTTAACAATTTTTGTTTGTTTAGATGTCGTGAAACCCACAAAGTGGCCGTGATATACGTGGGCAAGGGTCAAGAATCGCGCAATGAAATCTTATCGAATCGCTGCGGCAGTCCGGCCTACGAGGCGTTCCTCGCCGCTTTAGCGTGGGAGGTAAATTATCTTCAGCTCATCTCTGCTCGCGACGCTAATAGTTTTCTTTTGTAGATCCCGGTGCCCAATGCAAAAACAGGGTGTTATAAGTTTGATATATTATGTGTGTGTGTGTGTGTGTGTGTGTGCCTGTGTATATGTATGGAATCGTATACACAGGCATAAACAACTCCCTCACCTATAACATAAACAAGGGTGGATGCAAATGCGTTGTCTTGTACGCTAGTATGATACTCAAATGTCATTTAGTACGTGCTATTTTAAAATCTACGAACTAAAGCAAAAACTCATTGGCCGCCGCGACCTGTCCGTGTTGTTTCGTTGTTGACATACGGTGTGGGATCGCAGGTGGAGTTGGAGAGTCATGTGGGCTTTGCGGGAGGGCTGCGCGGCGGCGGTGGCGGCGGCACTAGCGCGCCGTATGTAGCCACCCTCACCCTCGAGGCGTTGTTCCACGTATCCACGCGGATGCCAGCCGACTCGCCCGACGCGATCCTTAATAAGGTCAGTTAATGTTTAACGTTACACAAAACCCATAGGCCACTTCCAGTCGTCCACACTACAAAGAGCCTGGCTTAAAGTTAGTTCGCACCGCACTAGTAATTTAGTCGAGTAGAAAGTAATTTAATAACTAAACGTATCTGAACACCAAAAAATTTGTCGAATACATTAGCAAGTAAATTAGTCGAGTCGGTACATTTTGTTCTGTTTTTTTTTTGTTTAACGGCGCGGTTCCGTGCACTTAGACTGCGCTTCGCGTTCGTATTGACGTCATGTTAACAAATTCCTTAAACATGTACATACTGGATGCATCAGTACAAATGTGAAAATAACTTAAAAATTAATTTTTTTTACACCATAGACCCGGCATCTGGGCAACGACGAAGTGCACATAGTGTGGAGCGAACACTGGAGGCCGTACAAGCGCGACACTCTACCCACGCAGTTCTGCGACGTGCTCATAGTGCTGTACCCGCTGCCGGGCGGACTTTTGCGCGTAACCGTCGCCAAGAAGCCGGACGTTGCCGTGTTTGGACCGCTTTGGCGCGAGAGCATAGTACGGGTCGGATGCGCTGCGGCATTGGTTCGAGCAGCCGCGTTTTGCGGTGGACGCGCCGTACGCGCTACCATGCCGCTGTATCAACACGCGTATTCGGAACGCGCGAGAACTCTCGACGCCCTAGTACATCATCACACGCGCGCAACTACCTTCGAACAATTCGTCCAGTTGCTGCGCGACGTAGCGCCCGCAGCGGACGCCGATCAATCAAGCGGTCGTTTAGCCGCAGCGCTGCTGGATCACGGTGCGAGCGCTTGGAACACTTGCTCAGAGCCGCACACGATCTCGCCCCGGCCCGCAAAGCGATTAGGCGCTTTCAAGCGGCCGCTGCAAGCGCCCTCCACTCCCCCCGCCTCTCCGCCCGCCCCGGCCCCTGCGCCGCGACGCAACCGGTGAGCGAAAAACAGCGTTCTATTTTTGAATGCTCGGTACGCACACGCAAGCGACGATTGCATGCATCGCACTTGGCTAGAAAGTGACGAAATAAAAGCGTAAGTTAATAAGATTCTAGCAATCTGTATGGACCTGTTCAGGTGTTGAACTAACACCTGAGTTTGAACATCGCTATTTAACATCTCAGACCAAATAAGATCTATAGACAGAAATTTTGCAGACAAATAGTGAAGCCGGTTCGCAGTATGTATTGAGATTTTGGGTTCCAAGTTGTGAACTTAATTTTTGTTTATTTTTATTGGAAATACGGTTTTTTTATGGCTGGTTTTTACGCCCTTTCGCTACATACTTTCGCAATTTGGCATTTTCACTATAGTATACGCATTATCATCTGTCGTCGGGTAATTAATCATATTTATCTGTATATTATATTATCTCGCTTGCACATACAGGTCTTATGGAGTGGTATAGTGATGTGCTTAAGAGAGGTGCCTATCGTCTATTCTATCGCCATTGTTGTTTATGGTGCGACGACTCACATGATAATGTGTATATGTGTATATGTGTATAGTAATTATTTTAATAAGGCGAGGCGTAGTTTCACCGGCTTCACTCTACCGTAGTATAACATATTTTTTTTATTATCGTTGGCTTTGTAACTTATTATTGTTAATAATTTCTAGCTTGTATCGCGGTGTACAGACAGTCGAACTTAAATGATAATAAAATGAAACCAAATTTTGTAAAGCATGCAATAGAATATTTTTATCTGCCTATTTGAAATTATTATTATCGTTGTCAACAGTAAAAGTTAAGTATTGAGATTAATGTGAAAGCGTGCTTCTACGAGTACTTTTGAAATTTTAAGTAAGTAAGTTCACATATTAAATTATACTAACGACTTTTTATGGTGCATTAGTTAGGCTAGGTTTAAATAAGAAAGAGAGGTTTAAATATTTGCTTTTTGTCTGTTTATATAAGCATTCAAATATTTGGAAGGTATTCAATGTGGATGTGGATGGGGTTGTTGAACATGTAAGGTAATCAATCACTAAGGAGGTCTAATTTGTTAAATTTACTTAACATATTTATTAAAAAGACTTTTTTTTTTTCAAGTTAAATTACTTCTACCAAAGTCTTAAAGAAGGATGAATTAATTGGCTGAGTTAAATTGAACAATTTATTTATATGTACATTGTACACCTTAATATTAAATGAACAGATTGTTTTCATAGTTTTTTAAATTTTGTATTTTATTTGAAATTCCTGTTAAAAATTCAAAATATGTTGTTTGTTATAAATCCACGAAATTGTTGAGGTATAATAGCTTATTATTTTCATTTTCTTTTTAATCTGATACTTTTGGTTGAAAATAAAAAAAAATGTTCCTGAGGTTTTTAAAAATTAGTAGGCAACCATGTTATTTTCAAAAATATTCAAAAATTTTAAGTGCTTCAGGATAAAAAATGCTTACAAATTATTATCTCAAAAGGAGTTTTTAGTCCACCTTAAATTTAATTGTTTATTGTGCTGTAAAAATAATGGCCGAAAAAGTAATAGAAAAATATTTTTAAAATATTTAAACAGGCTTATTTTATTGTTTTTAATATAACTTGAATATAACATATTATTGATACTCTTAAAATGATTATATTTTATTACTTTATCAAAATATACTACGGCCACCTTGGTTGATTACCATTAATGTGTTGTGTGTAAGTATTTCTTTAATTCGTCCAACCAAAATAAGATTATAGGAGACGACGGGGCTTAATAATATGTACTTAAAAATATATATTGTAAGGTTTTAAACTTAACATAGTTATCTGCATTTAAGATTTAGTTAAATAACATTTTATTAAGTTTTTAATTTCGTTTATTAAATTGCACACATTTTGAATAATCTCTGTAACAATTATAATTTTAAATGGTGACAAGTGATAGTTTATTTTATTACACTCTGTTGAAGAGTTGAATTTTAGAAATTAATTTTATTTAAATGTTTTTTGTGTGTATAACCGATTTAATATTTAAATTGATTGGAAAATATTTTTTTCTCTGTAGGTATGTACTTACAAAACAATGTTATAAACATAGATAAATGATGGGTCTCGCTGCGCTGACTAGATACGGCCCTACCTAAAAGCAATATTAGCTCCGTGAAATTGAATGCGGCAACTTTTTAGTGTAAAACATCGTCACTATTTATCACTTTTTACACAGTTTAATTATATTTGTACATAGTTTCACTGTGCAAATTGAGTGGCATTTTATTATGCCCAAAATTTAATAAAAATTCACGTACAGGCACATCACAAACATTTTTCAGTGTGACTAGCTCGGGTACGCCGAATTCGGCGTAGTATTTGTTGCCGCATTTTTCGAGTTCAGCGGCCGTATCTAGTCGAGCGCAGTGAGATCAATCAAATCAAATACCTTTGGTTATAAATACTAAGAGAGACTTACTCACTTGCTTGTTTATTTATTCCAATTTATTATAGTTTGGGACAGTTTAGTAGCAAATCAAAATTTGTTATCTTCTGGGACATTTTTTGAGATTAAGTTTTTTGAAGTAATACCGATAGGCGAAAGAATTTTTTGATTTCACCGTCTAGAAGGGGTGGATTTTTTTTTTTCCTATATCAAGTATATAAAATAGGTTCAAGTTAGAAAAAAAATCCAGACAATATATATAGTAGGGACTCAAATTTTGTTTTGTTACTGAATTTTCCTGAACTATATTACCAATGCTAACAAACGACACAAAAGTATTGAAATATGAAATACTCTGGCCATCGCTTTTAAAATATTTTTTTAAGCTTGAAATTTTATTGTATTTATAATTTTTTTTCAAAGGTTTGTTTATATTCTCCATTAATATCGACGTACCGTACATTTTTAATGTTTACACCGTTCTAATGAAATAAATGTGCAAAAAATATGTCCTCGCTGAAAGAATATTGAAATATCTGTTCTCAAAGAGAGCTATATGAAATGATTTATTATTTTTTAACAAAAATATAAATGCCTTTGTGTCATTTATTACCACTGGCCAGTCTGGATTTTTTTCTTAGATTGAAACGTATAAAAACAATTACATACATTATACAATAATGTTACGTTTATTTAATTACCTACTTATATAATGTAAATATGTACATTAGATGTAAAGCTTTAACTGTTGTAGATTTATAATATTATAAAAAAAAAGATATTAACGTATTTATTTATGTGAACATTGTCCTTGGTTCTGTCTTGTTTTACTTCCGTGCTTATTTATTTTTTTGTTGTTGTGAAAGCCTGCCTAATATTTAGTTAAGATGAGTCTTACTACCAAAGGCAAGATTTTTTTTTCTACTTTTTACGGTAAACTGCTCTCTCAGTGGGAATTGATTTCCAGTGTTCATTAAACAATTTTTTCATTGTACGATCTACACAAAATCGGAAAGTTTAGTTTATCAACGCTGCTCGAGCTCTTAATGCGATTAAATAAATGGTGACCGTCCACTGTGTAAAAAAAACTCTTCGGCCGCCGACGAAACCAATGCTACGTAACCGGTTACGTGTGAAGGATTATTTTTCTTGCTACGAAACTGGTTACGTACAAAGAGGTTTTTTCTTCCTACGAAACTAGTTTCTGACACATCTTTGCATTTGTGAGAAAGGGACAAAACACAGTTTTGTATTTCGTTAACACAGGCATTTGCTATTTATTGGCTATTTCGTAGAAAGAAAAAAGATCTTTCTACGTAACTGGTTTCGTAGGCGACCGAAGGGAAAAAAAAGATTATATTGATTATTATTAGGTATAATTGAGTTGAGATCCATCTACTTACGTATAATATAAAATGTACTAACATTTCAAAAAATATTTTATACTGTGGCATTTCTCTACATTCCAATGCAAAAAAGGGGATTTAATAAATACAGAATTGTCAATGAAGTTTTAAATGAGATTATACAAAATATGCTTTGCCAACGCTTGTTTTTATATTATTTTTATGCATTCCATTTTGGTTTTTTTTCTCCGAACTATAATAATAATTTATGAAGTACTGATTTTTCGCTAAATATTATTTTAGATTTTTATTATTCTATGCTTTCAAACGTTTCCACTATTAATTTTAAACAGTATTTTATAGATATTAAGACTGACACATTTTAATGTATTAAAATCACTAAGTATTAATATTACAAAAATATATATAATTTTAATGTCTAATTGTATAATGAAATAGAGCAAAATTATCAGAAATAATATTCGATTATAGTGGTTGTAACAAAATTAACCATCTTTGTTAATTCACAGGATGTAACCCACTTTTTTTAATATATGAAATGGTAATAAATAAAGTTTTGTTAAATCATTAAAAAAACGTTTTATTGCAAATAACCTTAACAATAGTTTTATGTTTTTGATAACTTATATAAACCCCCTTGTAATATAAGTTGATGAGTCCGCACCTTTGTGTCTAAAAATTGTCTGAGCTCCTGAATACTGCATTCAGTTCCGGGAGCTTGTGATGCAAACATTTTTAACATCTGGTGAATACGCTCCAGTGGCAAAGAATCCAAATTAGTCAGCATACCAACTATGTATGACCAAAATACTTGGAGTTCTTCCTCCCTCTGATCGTGAGCAGACGCCATCACACTTTCAGTTTCCTCATCCTCACACATCATTTCCGGAACTTGGTTCGTTGAAACATTGCCTTTGTTTGCATCGGAACCATCGACTAAAGTGTAAATATCTGGACACTTCTCAGTGATCAAGCCCATTGATTGCCAATAAGTCATTTTACGCCTCAATATGACTATAGGTACTTTCATAACTTGATGAAGCTCGTCTAGTGACCATTCAGGCTTATTTTGAAAGTGCATAATCAATGTAGCATTAAACGGTGACACGGTCAAGTCTAGCTTCTTCTCGCCTATTTCAATTTCAATATTCACATTGCCGAGATGAGGCTTCCAGCTCAACGTTCGGTTACCTTTCAAAGACTCAAACGATCTTGTGTACGCTTCGAATTGTTGTTTTATTTCCTGTGGCAATTCTAAGGTTTCATCTTTGAATGGCGGCCAAAATTGTGCAGATAGAATCATAGCATTAGATGTAAATGTGTGGGCGGGCGATTCATAATTTTTATCTTGTTGTATTAGACTATTGATTCGTTTCGAATCGGATATATCTTTTAACATGACCTCGCAGAAATGCAATTGAGACTCCCCAAATCGCAACTTCAACAATTCCAAATACCGTATTTCCTTCTCTGTATTGACAACATTTTGAGCTAATAATCTGTCGGCAAGTAGTGTTCTGTATTCGTTGACAAACAACTCTTTACTGCCGTAAACATTGACCAGCATTGATATAATGTCGCTTGCTTTTCTATCGTTTGAGTTTACTTTTGGATCAGCGTCTACTGGGTCAGGATTCCACTCATCCCATGCTTCTTCTTTCTCAGTGTCATCACCTTCAGCTGCAAATCTGGCTAGTTCATCAGCCAATTCACTTCCAGCACCTTCCTCAGTCAAACTGCTAACAACACTTCGGACTGTGTCTTCTCTATTTCTTAAATAATTTCTGACTGGCTTTGTAACCGTTTCCAATATCACCCCCGAAGGATCAAGATGTCGCAACGCTCTGATTGTAGAAACATATGCAGTTAATATATCAGGTGTGTTGACACCTGGATGTAACAATCTCGTTTCTAGTGCTTGTTGTAACTTTTTACATAGAGTTGGCCGTAAATCTGTCTTTTCTAAACATATTTTAATGTCATCAATTGCAGATTGAGACTCTGGATAATCAATAATGATATTAAAGAGTTGATCTATTCTTAGATTCGTATAACTGCGATACATGTAGTTACTTAATTTTTGTTTGGATCTATTAATAGATATTTGAATATTTTTGTCGTCTGGTGGTGGTTTTAGTGAGCCAGCACAATAGATTCTTGTGAGCCATGTCATAACTGTTGAGTTTAACCAATGCTCCAAGGATACTATATTTGAGTCTGAAAACTTTAAGGTACACAAGCCTTGTATGTGAGATTCTATTCTCATTTCAATAAAGTTGGTTAAAACATCACCGGTTAACCTCTCTAAAAGTTGAAGATCCATTAGTTTTCTATTAGTATCATAGAAAATTTTGACTATATACGCACAGTTGCAATCTGTCAATTCATTAGAACAGCCCGCACACATACCGGGTATATTAGGACTCTCATTTTCTTCATCAAACACATTGAAAGACAATTTGTAAAAATGCTCAATTATAATGTGAAAGTCCAGTGGCAATTGAGACAATAATGTAGCTCGTATCAGTTGCTTAAACCCTAAAATAACATCGTGCTCGCCAAATATCGGCTTGTTGTCACAACAACTATGGTTTAGAGTTGTTAATCTCTCGAGAATTCCTGAAAAATTCGATACTGATTCGTAAAGATCATTGACAGCCGATTTAAACAACTGAAACCCTTTTATTTCTTCATCAACTTTCTTAAACTTGGACCAGAAACATGGAGCAACATGCTGTTGAAGATACTTTTCAATATTGAGGAGTACGAGATCACGTATTGTGATTTGAATTCCTAGGTTCACAATAATTTTGTGTATTTCATCGTATTGTGCACTTGTGCAATCAGTAAATATTGCGTTGTGTAATATTGGAAACGCATAGTTTATTTTATTCCAATACACTTTAGTATCGCCACTTCTATGAGACATTTTTGTAAACAAAAATAAAATCAATTGAAAATATTTTTTCAAACTAACTGCAGGCACTCTGCCTGCACTGAGTCGAATGTGACAGGAACAACATAGTCTTTATAATCTGTGGTGACGTGAGTGAGCGCTGTGGCTCTATAGTATGAATTTATTATCATTCCCGCTTGATTCCCGCGCCTCAGATTAAATAGCACTATGCCCATAAAGGTATAATTCCAACAAGTAGGTACAGAGCGCTAGCGTTCAAGGGGGCACAGGAGACGCGGGTGGGAACATACAACTTGATCTCGTCTAGCCCTCGCCAGTCATAACCGAACACTTATGACGAGCGTGTTCCCACTGAATAATCGCTTAGTTTTCAAACAACGATGGTTAAATGTGCGATAAAATCTTATACAAATGATACTAGGAAAGATAATAAACAGAATTCCGGCATCACATTTCATCGGTAAGCCGCTAATTATATTTTTAAACCGAATTAAAAGTACACTTCGCTGGGGTGAAGTAGGTGTAGGACGGGCGCGGATGGAAGTGACACCGCACTGCCCCGCACCTACGCTACGATACTAGTGATTGACACGTTCGGCGCAGGAGTCGATATTTTTGGGTCATTAGATATTTGATTTATATTTTCAAGTGAGAATCATGTTTTAAATCAATATTTTATGACACCTGAATTAGCGCCATGAATTGTCTTATTATTAGATTTTATTTAGTAGTAGTTTATTGTAGAAGTAGCGGCCAGCAGCTAGTTAACTGTTATTTACAAAGTTATAGGAAACTCGAATCGCTTAGTAATCAAATTTAATTTCACAAATTTAGCTGCTTGAATAAACATAATTTTATTATAATAATCATACCTCATACATTCACTAATGGTCTGACTCGGATTTTACAAGGAAATGCTAAATGTATCGCTATTCAGAGTATCGCAGTAACATCAGCATATCGATCGATTGATTCACATCCCTATTCCTCACACATTCTTCGATATAACTATCTATAGCTCACTTGTCTACGACGCTCACTAAGCGATCGGAGCGAAAGTAGCGTTCTGTACATACCATTATTATTCTATGACTATGCCACTATCGGTATATTAGCGAGTGCTGTCATTACAAACTCATACTAGAGCCATTGTTCAAAGGACTCGACTCAGCAGAGTCAAAGGACTCGAAACCGCGTGCATAGAGTAACTTATAATGGTTAGGGAGCCCACGATGCTAAATTTGGACTTGGCTCCGCTACCATAAGCTCCTCGCGAAGTTAAACGAGTGTGTAGACGCACTTCGTGTTCGGTCAACTTTTTTGAGTACTTCGTCGAGGAACTTCTCAAGAGTGAAGCCGCTGCAATACACATCAAAAATCGTTTTCAAAGCAAGGAAGAAAATATAGAAAAAAGTAAAAATAAACTACATGTTTGTGTAAACCAGAAGTATATTTATGAAGAACTTACATTAAAACTTATGCTATAACATATTAAATAATATTTCATTATTTATGATTTAGTGAATTTGTTCTGGTTGCTGGGTAATGAGAAGTCCAAACCTCTTCTTTATTGTTATTCTTTCTCTTGAATACTTATCTTCAGGCGAAAAACGAGCTGAAAACAGAGACCCTGAATATTATAATGTTACAACCTTACAATATTAAATATTATAAAACAAAGCCCTCCGCCGCGTCTCTCTGTCTGTTCGCGATAAACCCAAAAACTAGTGCACCGGTTTTCACCAATGGATAGATAGTGGTCCTCAAGGAAGGTCCTACGCTAATAAATTATCTGTGTCATCCAATTTTGTTGAGCCATTTTTCACGAATGAGCAAGGTCTATCGCCCACTAGGCAGCCAGCCAGTTACAGCAGCCAAATTAACGGCCGTTGTCACCCAAACGTCAAGTGATATGAAAAAGTTTTGGAATAAACGACTGGCTGCTACAAGTGCGCGGAGACTCATGGCAGCCACATACATTTGCCTAGTCGCTAAACTACTCTGCCTGGCTGCGCGCAGCCAAGGGGCTGCCGTGCAATCAGGCGCATTCTATTGGTTCTATGGTTGTGCTACATATATTCCCTAAATAAAAAACTATTTAAACACAAACCTGGATGGGCTGATAAAGTTGGTTTTCCATGTGGATCCAAAGTCTGAAAATTAAATTTATTTTAACTTAAAAAAAAAATGTTCATTGGCAATAACACTATCAGTAAAACTAATCTAAAATTAAATTTATATTTTAAAACCGGAGCAGCGTTTTGTACTTTACATGGCCCAGATTAGGCCCCATATGGAATACTGCAATCAACTCTGGGCTTGGGCGCTAAAATACGCCTTGCAATGACGAATTATTCGATATGTTAACAATCCAATGCTCACTGAAAAACGGTTAGTTTAACGAAGGGGTGTAGCCTCTCTTTGAGTGTTCTACCGGCTATACAATGGTGAGTGCTCTGATGAGTTATTCCAACCCCAAGTTTTTACCACCATACTGCGCGTCATAGATGTGGAGTTTATCCGCATTACTTGGACAAGGTGCCACTACGAAACTTTACCCGAGGACGCGCAAACTTTGGAACAATCTCCCTTCTGAGATGTTTCCACCTAGCTACAATATGGGCTACTTCAAGCGAGCTGCAATATGAGATACTGCAAGCAATTTAAGTAATCTCACATTTCTTTCCTCTTTATCATTTTATCAAAAAAATCTCATAAAGTTTTGCAAAATATTTGTTTGGTTAACAGGTTAGGACCACAATCACAAATATACTTACTGCCAATGTGTACTGGCGGTCACCATTTTCGTTTAAGTAGTATCTTAAATACATGTTTTACACTTTTAAAAATCAGTTAGAAAGAATGCAAATTACAAGCTAGAAGCTAAAGAAAATAAAAACAAAATATAACACACAACCCCTCTGCTCTGGAACTCGGAAATAAAAAGCATGGATTGATTGAAATTTGAATTGAAACAGACCACAGTCCATAGACCTGAGACCAGACAGATTGATTGAATTGAAAAAGTAAACGTAGAGTATAGGTCAGTATTATAGATTTAAAAAAAATATTAAGTTTTTTTATTAGTTTCCTGTGTTCAGACCGAAGAGTATAGTAATATTGGTTCAGACCTGGGCCCAAGGAGAATAGAGGTAAAGGAGCGCAAGCTCCGTGTATTAAAAGTGTACGTTGAAAGACGACGAACTGATGGCGCTGGTTGCAGCTAGTGATAGTAAACAATTCAACTCAGCGCGCACTTCACTCCGTTTCATTTCATACTCTCAAACTCTCTAGATCACTGCCCTAGACACACCAGCGCCATCTCAATTCGACGATTTTAGTTGCCACTTTTTTAGTTTAACACCCATATAAGATTGTTCTCCTTATCTCTACGCTCCTTACCTGGGCCCGTATTCTCTAAGTGTGGTTTTGCTGTGGTTATCGACTCGATGCGGTTATAGACTCGACAATTGTCTACTTTGGTATTCACTAAGCACATGTCAAAATGTCTACGACGTTTTTTCCTTAATTATACATGTCGATGAAGTTATTGGCGCGTTATTGTGTGGTTTTTAGTTTGACAAAGTACTATTTCTTATTTAATGTCGACTTTGAAGTCGACACGTTTTTAAAAACCACAGATAGAGAATAGGCCCGCTGTTCAGACTGTAAAATATAATATAGTCTGTCAAAAAGTGTAGAAAAGTGGCAATAACTGGCAATATAGTGTTGTCTCTTTCTTATCAACTTCATGGTTAGAACGAGACAACACTGCAGTATTGCCACTTTTCAATTTCTACACTTTTTGACATGAATATTTTTAATTACATAATTATTATATTTTCTACACATCACACCTTCCAACCAAAACTTCCAACGAATGTAAGATGGAAGTTTCTTTTTTGGTATTTAGTTGTTTTATGTCATATGTATTGTTGTTTTTGGCTTAAAGGTTTAGTTATCAGGCCAGTAAATTATATGAAAAAATTAAGTTGTTTTGTTTATTATTATTATTACAATTAGTTTAGTATGTTTGTTGATGGATGACTACTATGAATGACTAGATTATTTGTTTTGTTTGTAATTGCATTGTATTGGTTTGTTGACTGACTTGGTTTTCGTTTCCGTGAATTCCGTGCAAGCAAGGAAAGTCTAGCGAGAGATTCCGTAATTCAATTCGATTTAGATTTCATTTTGTTTCGGTCGGGCATATTGTCAATGCATGTATTTTTATTTGCTTAGCGTTTACCGGATGCCGACAAAATAAATTGAATTTACATAAATTATGTAATTTATTGACATTAATTAAAAAAGCATAATTTATTTTAAAGTTTTTACTTATAGGTATAAGGTGTTATATGTTGCGTATTTTACGCTGTGCTACGAACAATTACTGTTACTTAAATTTACAAAAAATGGCAAATCTTCCACCAAGAAAAAATTCTACTTCTTCTAAAACTTCGAAACAAGACAGTTCGCCTCTCCAAATATTATTACAGATGGGCTTTACGAAGCACCGGGCGTAAGTTTTCATTATGTGTTTACCCTTTTTGTTTTTACAATAAATATTTTATTGTTTTGAATTTTTTTTTTACAATTTTTTAGATTGAAAGCGTTAGCAGCAACGGGCAATCGTAGTGTTCAGTTGGCTTCAGACTGGCTTCTTACACATGTAAATGACGCCTTCTTAAATGAAGACGACCCTCGGGAATACATTCTGTATGCTAATCCAACTGGACCTCTGCTTACTCAGTTGTTAGAGTTTTGGGAAAAATCAAAAATTATTGGATGGAATGGTGCTCATAATTGTCCTCCTCACATAACGTTGGTGCCATTTTTCAAAGTAAGGTTTATAATTTTTTTTTAATTCATATCTGAGATTAACACTAGCCTCTTGGTCTTGTAGGAGTTGTGATGCTCGTTTTTAGAATAGAAAGCCATGCAATAATTAAAAAAAATATATACAAATAGAATGATTAAATGATTAAATAGAACGATCGAAATTTGATCATATAATATGAGTAGGGAAAGGGAAAAAAAAGATTAAGTCTATCTAACAATAGTTGTACCATATTCATTGTATCACTTTAATAAATCATGCATACAGACACATTGTGACTGTATTAAATTCTTTAACTTGTATTACAAATAATATATCGTCAATTGTCAAATTGTTGTTATCTGCTATGCTTACATTTTGAGATTCCAACCTTTTAACCTTTAGTGAATAGTTCACGGTCTATCATATAATAAAAAACTGTTCGTCAAACTACGACCTGTTAAAAAAAAAATAAGCTATGTGCAGAAGCTAGAATCTGTTATATATTTTCAAAATAAATTATTCAATTTTCACATTTAAAAGACAAATAAACTTAATATGTATAGCAATCCTAAGTTTCAAATAAAATACTCCTTTTTTTTAAATACCTTTTCAAGGGAACTTTTTTGTCATATCTCAAAAGTATACTTTTTACACATAGCAGATTTTAGTTTGAGAATGATGATATGATATGATATGATATGATATGACAATGATGATATGTAAAATAATGTAATATAGTGTTCACTAGCTGATGCCCGTGACTTCTTCCATGTTGTACGATGAAAGGTACCCTATGTCCTTTCTGGTGTTCCAAACAAAGTGTATGCAAAATTTCATGGTGATAGGTTCAGTAGTTTTTCCGTGAACACCATCCATACATCCATCCATACAAACTTTCACATTTATAATATTAGTACGGTTTATATGTGAAATCTTACAGGCTCCAAATGAAAAATCCCTTCAATTAGCAAAAGCAGTGAAGCCTGTGGTAGAGAAGGCAGGGGATCCGCCCGTCTCTTCTCCCGTATGGGAGCCATACGTATCACCCAATTTCATGGGGTTGTTTCTGAGTGAAGAACATTCGGATTACTTAAGTTGTATTGCTGCTGAATACATCAAGCATGTCTCTGCGGGCTGTAAGTATAAGAAAAATCATTTTTTTACATAAACAAATGTGGTGAATTTCTTCGGTCTAAAATAACTATTTGTTAATTTATTTATAACTAGCTGGTGCCCGCGACTTACTCCGCGTTCCCTAAAGCCTTCCTCGAGAAATAAACTATCCAACACAAAAAGAATTTTTCAATTCAAACAAGTATTTCCTCAGATTAGCGTGTTCAACCAAACAAAACAAACAAACTCTTCAGCTTTATATATTATTAAATATGAGTAAGGCCTTCGCCTACAACTAATCAATAACTCCAGCTTTAAATGTATATTATATTGTCAGATTAAAAAGATGAGATTAATGCTTATTTATTTTTAATTTAAGCCTCAATAAGCTTAGAGTCTCATGTGAAGTCATTGCATATCACTCTCGCATATCATTTCGAGGATGCGGCCTTTGACTCGTTGAAAATGTTAGTGGAAGAACTTCAGCCGGCAGAAATGTCTAACTGGGAACTTAGATTGTATTCAAGAGATCCGCGTTTTGTTAATCATCAGGTAGAGTTACCTTCTTATTGTTGATGTTTTGTTTCTCTTTTTGATTTCACTCTGTCTTTCTTTATGTTTAGGTTTTATTTTTAGTCATACACGAGCAAGCCTATCATCCAATCTGCATACAGCATCAATTTGTCCAATTGCATCATACCTATTAAACGACCGACTAAGGCATTATAATATAAATCTATATATTATATGCATAATTGCATTAGGATTTATTGTTATGTATTGTAATGTGTGCACGCACGCACACACACACAAACACGCGCGCGTATTCATTCCATTTAAAAAATATTTTTTCTTGTTTAAAAAAAATTAAAATTATATAATATTATTACTGGCTTTTATGGAAGAGCGAAGACTCCTGGCACAGGCTTCCGCTTAAAAGGAGTCTTCAATCATTGTTATTGTAAAAACGATTTTTCTAACTATTAATAAACATTTTTTTTTATTTAAACTAAACTATTATACCAACTTGACTATTGCTGGATCCAGGTATATAAGGTGACTCAAGGATATGAGCCGAAAGCGAGTGACGAGCTGGAGCTGGTTCTTGGTGATTACATCTATGTCGAACAGAAGGAGTTGGACAACTCGCCTGATGGGTGGGTGCATGGGACCTCATGGCTTACAGGTACGCAGACCATTTAGATTTAAATAGGATGTTGCCTATAGGCTATACAGATATAGAAATAGCGCTCTATAGAGCTGTAACATCCAGGCAGTTAGTTTAGAGGATTTTTTTATGTTAAGAGCTAGAGAGAATTTGGCTCAGACATCCTTTACTCTAGCAACAAAACAGAAAAGTTATATTGTAATGGTCTTGTATGAGTATAATGTATAGTTTATTAACGCCCCACGCAAAAACGGGGTCTTATAAGTTTGACATGTGTATAGGTGTGTCCGTCTATCTATAGAGTCGCAGTTCCCAAGTGTGTGGATAGATTTTGATCCGTTTTTTTTTTTCAGTATGTCGAATATTTATGTGTACACCTTAAAATAATAAATACGCAGTGTGTTCTTTGTTTTGTCATACAAACATAATGTGCCTCACAATCAAATCCTTAATTTAAAAGTTAATAAACGTTATTTAATTGTTTTTAATTTAATAACGCTTTCAGTTTCGCTATTATTAACTTGAGTATCGTTTAATGAGAAAAATAATTAAAATCTATTTTAATCGTCATTTATAAACCAACAATGTAATCTTCAATATCTATAACAACATTTCTAATTGTATAATTTAAGTGTCTTCGCACGATAAGCCCTTGACTTATTGTGTGTAAAGTAAATAAAAGACTTGGTAACTTTTAGTAAAATCGTGTTAATATTATAAATGCGAAAAATTGTGATGATGGAATGAATGTACATTGTGTATGTTTGTTACTCTCACGCAAAAATTACTGAACGAATTTGGATGAAAATATCCACATAGATAGTTTATTACCTGGATTAATTTATAGGATACTTTTTATCCTGGAAAAATTTTAGGTTCCCGAAGGATCCTCTAAAAATATTAAAAAAATTAAACGTCACAACGATAAAGATATCAGACGTTATTTAGGAATTCATTTTTTAACAAGAAACCGGTCATATAAAACACAAGATTCTTATTAGACTGATTAATAGATTACTTAATTTTTATGTGTTACTTAATGAATTTTCGCATTTTTTTTAAAAATATTTTGGTTAAATAATATTTTAAGTCATGATTTATTAAAAAAAAAACATGTTGAAGGAGTTTTCTTAGCTTTGTTAAAGATTACTTAACTTTAAAATATAACGTTGATTACAAATAACCCACACGAGTTTTTTGGATTCTTTACTTTCGGTTTATTCCGCGTATAGTATTTCTTTTCACGCTTGTTTTAAAATCACATATAATTTTTAACATCTTATTGTTAGAAATAAGATATGTTATCTGTCTCTGATAACAATGAGTTGTAAAAACACAATAGGAATGAAACAGAATGGAAAGTACTAATACACATGAATTTTATTAGAAATTTATAGCATATGAAAATATTTTATAATTAAAATTAAATATAATTTTTGTGCACCGGAATCAACAAGTAATAGGTGTTTATTATATTTGAATCGACCCTGAAGTGTTGTTTTACGGTTAGTCGAAGAGCATCGTCGAGTAGCGCTTCTATTCTAATCTTATCGTCGTCCGTGACATTGATTTTGGCACTATGGGCATTCTGGCGAAGCAGTTGCGCTTATATCAGATAATATGTCAAGGTTAGTGAAGTTATCGGTTTAACTTTTAAACTGTGAATGTATTTACGTAGTCACAAAGACACATGACTGTGATTTGAGTGTGAACACTAATCAATATACGTAGGGGAAGGAAGAAAGCAGGTACGCGGAGCAGTGAGGTAATATTTGTGCTAGATATTGTAAATAAAATTAAAACAAAAACCGTCGCTCTAACAGGGACAATATTTTGTCAAAATAGGTCGCTATTTATAAGCTGTTCGTTGCTTAAACCAAAGTTGTACTAAATAGAACAAGTTAGTGGAGAAACGGACAGATGCGGACAGCGACATCAAATTATAATATGTAGACAAACAGACATCTATACAAACTTTCGCATTTATAATAATAATTACACATAATCATACGTAACAATGAATTATATAAATTTCTTCATTAGGTGTAAGCGGATACTTGCCTGCCGTATACACGACACGGACTGCCGAATCGGACGCCTGGACTTTACACAGAGCAATGTCTCTCACCAGCAACATGAGTGAGTATGGGGCAATCATGTAATCAAGGTTTACATCAGTTATAGATTGTTTTGGTTGATTTCATCTCGCCAACAAAACTAGTGTAATTTTATTTTGCTTATATGTATATGTATCTATACACTTTAAGTTTTACAGTATACGTAGAATGATTTTGCACACATATTAGAACTTAGAATTAAAATCCATTATGGTTTTTACGCGAATAGCCAGTGCGTACTCACGCGAGTTGCGAGTGCGTACTCACGCGAATCGCGAGTTCGTTCTCACGCGAATCGCGAGTGCGTACTCACGCGAATAGGGAGCTCGTTCTCACGCGAATCGCGAGTGCGTACTCCGCGAACTGTAAGTGCGTCGCTGTAACTACCGAAAGTGTATAATTATACAGCCACCATTAAATTTACCGTCGCGTGCATCTCCTACTAAATGGTTATGTGTGCCCAATTGCCCATACAGATTCGGACAAGTCAGAATCGGACAGTGCCACTGAAACTGAGGGCGAGACGGGAGCTGCCCACGACGTGCAGTTCGCCCGCGACCAGTCCGAGAAGACGTACAGGGAGTGGCACCAATATTGGAACCACGTTCAGTTGCACAAGAGCCTCAGCTTTCTCGACGTCACCAATGGTGAGCGCTACTACACACTTAACAGATTTAAAAGAAATTTCAAATATAACCCCATTGCCTTTTTGCAATTACATAATATAATAAAATTATTTTATACTCGTGAAACAAGTTGCGTGAGCAGTTTCGGGCATTACCTCCTACCTCCAAATTTAATGTTATGTACCTTTATGTAACATTGCATTATAAGTTCAATTTCAATCAAGGAAGTTACCAATGAATGTCTTTAAAGTTAACATTCTACTGAAAGTGTGAATGATAAAAAACAAAAAGTATACATACATAGAATAACATACTTACTTATATTACTAGCATTAAGGAATATAATTCTGTCTAGATATAAAAAATATATATTAAACTTATGTGTTGACAGGAACCACTTGCGATTGGAAAATGAACACGCATACAAATGGTGACTCAGAAAAACGAACAATTGATCAAGTGAGTAATAAGTATTTATCTATTTATTTTATTGTGTACCCATATTGTAGGTAGAATATAACAGTTATTTTTGTAAAAAAGAGCAACGCTCACTCTATGAGATAACGACGTCTCTGTTGTGACTTCACTAGAGCTTTTGTGCGCTGATATTAGATGGCGCCATATTTAGATTTCCAGTCTGCAACTGTATACATAAAATTTGAACAAGATGTGAGGTGGTATTTGAGTTTCCGTGATGAGACATTTTATCTATTTATCGTCAACTAGTGACCCGCCCTCTGCTTCGCTCGTGTGTAATTTTGATCTGCTAATTATGCATTTTCGAAACTTTTTCGTTGAAGAAGTTTTAGAAAAAAAATAGAAGACACATTGATGATAATTGTTTTGGACATGTAGGAAGTGAAAAGTGGCGTTAGCAACGGCACTAAAGGCGACCGGCGATGGATACTGAGCATGCGGCACGGCGAAAGAGTGGACCTCACCTACGGACAATGGGTACCTTACTGCTTCGACAAGTCTGGCACGTATCAGAGGAAGGATCTCAACATGCCCCTCACCTTGCCCGAAAGGTAAATCAACCTTCTTCGTAACAGACATCGTCAGTCGATTAAAGAAAGTGGTTTGAAATGCTCTAAAGGTGTACTGTTTACATGTGAATAAGTTTTAAAATTGTATTTTTTAAAGCCTACTGTGAAAGAGGCATCTGTTTGTGGCATCACAGCTCCCAAAACTGACGTAATCGAGATATTTCTTAACTATAAAAACAGAATTAAAATCGTTCGAGCGGTTTAGGAATAGAGGCCAAACATACTTAAATTGATTTTTATAATACACCTAAAAATTGCAGAGACAGCAAATTGATATTCGGCCAAGAGAATAGGACGGGCTAGTAGGTGTTTAATACACATTTCATTTTGTATGTAAACACCTACTATGCGTGTCAAATGAGAATAGGACTGGAAATTCGCATTTTGCTCGAACTTCATTAGTGATGTGTACGGAGTGCAAAACAAAACAAGCCAAGAATTAATTATTATTTTTATTAGTTTTTATTATTTTTGTAATGTGATTTATTTATTCAGTTAGTTTATTATAAAATCGTATACATTGACCCATAAAAGAATTACTTATCTCGTGGAGACACGTTAGCAAACTTAAGGGCTTTGCTACATAGAACCAAAGCCGAAAAGATCGTATAAATACTGTAAATACTGTAATTTACAGTTATAGTTTAATTACTTAATAGTTATTATATACTAGCTGGTGCCCGCGACTTCGTCCGCGTTGAACGATGAAAGGTACCCTATGTCTTTTCTGGTGTACCAGACAACGTGTATGTAAAATTTAATGGTGATCGGTTCAGTAGTATTTGCATGAAAGCGTAATAAACAAACAAACAAACCAACTCACATTCACATTTATAATATTAGTAAGGACTAAGGATATATATATTTATACATATATAATTTTATTAGATAAAAAATAAATAAAAAATATTTATATTTTTGTTATTCGGATTTTTTTGACGACATTACTACGATGACTCCGATCATGTGAAGTTTGCAGCAAGTGCGATCCTATTCTCATTTGAAACGCATACTACTCGCCATAATTGTGCTAGTGCGCAATTAGGGTGGGCACTTGGCCTAGTAAAAAAAGGAGGTCCGAGTGACTGTCTCGCCATTCTACTCGTCAGAGGGTGTGTGATCCAGCCCTTGAAGTTGTGCCGCAGCCTTTTTATTATCTAAATGCCTCTGCTGAGCGACAGGCGAAAAAATTGTGCAATATCACACTAAATCGTATCACGTAGCTCATAACACTATAGTGATTTCTATAATAAGTCTGCCGATGTTTTAGGGCCGGCGGTGCAGAGAGGTTCGGGCGCGACACGCCGTTGACGCGCGTGGGGCGTCTGCAGGCGTGGCTGGTGGGCGAAGCGATGAGGCTGGCGCGCATTCCACTGCGCCACGTGTACTGCTCGCCGGCGCTGCGCTGCATAGAGACGGCGCAAGCGATGCTGCAGGGCCTCGAGGCGGACAAGGCGATCGCCATTCGCGTCGAGCCGGGCCTCTTCGAGTTCAAGAAGTGGCACATGGCCAAGGGAATGGTGCCGTTCATGACCCTCAACGAGTTGCATCGCGCCGGATTCAATGTCGACTTCAGGTATTAACCATGTTCTACAAGTTGTGAGGAGTAAATGCAGCTAGAGAAATTTCCCGTATTGATATTTGCAACGTCATATTGAAAATCTTTTAAAATTGTGGGAAAAAGAATATCCTATTCATTGCCTGCAGTGAAAATATATATATTTAAATAGTAAAATATAAAACCAGATTTGTTTACAAATCTCACTAAATAACATTTAGTAGTTGCAGGGGCACACTATGTTCCCCTGCATCTTTTTTTCTAATTTTTAAACAACGCATAATCTCAACACTTATGAAATATTTTTTCCAGTTACAAACCATACGTTGATGTGGATGTAACCAGTTCGGAGGAGTTGGATGAGTGGTATGAGAGGAGCGAAAAAGTGTTCCAGTCTGCCGTCAAAGATACGTCGGCCGAAGGTGAGTTTTTCCTTTCTCCGATAAAGTTACGAGAGCGAAACATTTAAATTGGGTTAAAATTATTGAATCCGCCATCTTGAATTGTATTGAATAACTTGTTTATTTTCAATTCTACACGAAAAATGATTATTACTGAAGTTGTTTGGAGTTCAATTTTCTACGATTTTGGTAAACTAATTTTTTAGTTAATTTTGATTTTTGAAAACCTATTTTCCAGGTGGAAACATAATGTTCGTGGGGCACGCCGCGACGTTAGACCTAATGGCTGTGACGCTGAGACGACTGGACGCCGATCCGACTGAAACTCCTGCGCCCTACCAGATCAACAAACACCTGGACCGTGTGCCTTACTGCGCGCTGGCTGCCATGCAGGACCAGCCCTTCCAGCTGGTGTGCCCCCCCGTTCCCCCGTCTATCAACTCGAGCTCCGGCAGATTCGATTGGAAGATGTTGCTCGACATATGAAACGCAGATTACAAATCAGAAGGAAATCATAAGACCGGTGAGATGATAGAGGCCTTTAGCGACAGATCTTCAGAAATGCGCGCGGCCTCGCTAGAGATATGGCACCGCTAAAGAATAGAGCATGCCTCGGAAGACGTGAGTGGATGAAGGCGATATGTCGCATAATTCCAATTTTGAATAAATCTAGGTTAAAGTTTTAATTTTTGAGATAAGTCGCCACATTATGATGCAAACTTGTGTAAACAACCTAAAATATTAATGGTATGATAGCACTTAAACACGTCTAATATTTAATTTTTTTAAAAAAGTGAACATAGCTCCCTCTTCCATTAACAAAAGTAAACTTTTCTGCACTCTGCTTTTTAAAATTAACTGTACATAACACTTTTTTCAACTTTTTATTCTCCAAAAATGTTTTAAATCGACGATCTTAAGGTCTGTAATCATTCATAAGGACATATTACCTTTGAAAAAATATACAAAAAAATGAAAAAACTGCGACATAACACCTTCATCCACTCACGTCTTTCGTCGTGAACAACAAGCGAGCGAACAAACGCTATTGGTCCGGCAGTAATGTGCGTGTAAGTGGGTACGCCGGGTCGGTTGTCGTTGTGTGCTATTTGTACGTGAGTGTGCGTAATTTTAGTGACACGGTTGTTTGTTCTAATATTTAATGCCACATCTCCAGCGGGGCGCCCGGCCGCGCGCATTTCCGAAGGTCTGTGTCTTTAGCACACTTTTTAAACAGCGAAACTCTATTTTTTTGAATACGTTAGGGTACGTCCTCAAGTGAAATAGCGCGCTGCGAGGCGTGCGGCTTTGAGCGTTGATAGAGAGGCCCCAGTAGACGCTCAGAGTTCAACTGAATCATGAATGTTGTTTAATACTAGCTATTGCACGCGACTTCGTTTGCTCAGTGGTTTCCGTAAGTGGGTGTTTACTGGCTAAAAAATGTTTTTTTTTTACAAAATTTGAATTGCTACAATCATAGTTTATTTATATCATAATATATATTAGATTTTTTTAAACTATACCACTATAAACACACTCAATTTAACTAACTTACACACAAAATATTGCACCATTGTCGGTTAAGCCATTTTATTATATTATTTACCGCCCAATCTCCATACAAAACTGATTCATCTTTAGTCTATAAAGATAAATATTTTTATTCTTAATAGTTAATTATTAAGTTTAATATTAAATGTAAATATTATCTGTGTTTAATTTCCATTATGATTAAAAATCAATTGGGGGGTGTACGATACGAGTAGACCCCCAATTGATGAGAAATTTTATAATTAATATTTTTTATTATTATACAAGTTATTTTACAAATACAAATCATGTGATTTTACTCATATTCTATGGTAGCTGGTGTCCGTGGCTTCGTCCGTGTTGAAAATTAAAATATATAACGCCTGACATACTACATATTATGCTTTAGTCAAGAGTACTTTAGTCTTTATTTTAAGATAGGCATATACTTTCTAACTATTGAAATATTTTTAATAACATACAAACCTTACCTCATATCAATTAATTTGATAACTAAGAATTTGTGTGTTTGGAATGTCTGTTGGTACTCTTGCGTGCAAACACGAATAAGTTTTCTTATAAAATATTTTTATATTATCTGTATCTAATCTCAAATTAGTTTAAATTTGTATAAAATAAATATATTTTTTTAAATGATTAGAAAATTAAATTACATTATGTTAATTAGATGTAAGAAAAATATATTTTGAATTTAATGAAATTGTTGTAATTATAAAAATTGCGGCATAATTTGCACTTTAAGTGGATTTGGTAAATTAGTAATTACGTATTTGTAATAAATCTTTAAAATATTTATATTAGAAATTTTTTTAGTATCACTATGTTTTCACATTGAAATATAGTGATGAGTATGACTATTTTGTACTTGTCTTATTTTATAAATTACAACATATTATTTGGTTTCGTAAATGTTACTTATTATTAGGGATGTTATGGATATGAAGTTTCGGATCTGGATACGGATATAAGAATAATATTATACCGGTTTTGGATACGGTTACGTAATTATTTCGGATTAACCGTTAGTTTCGGATATTCTAATTAAATACACGTAAGTAAATATAAAATTGACTGACTATTATATATGTAAACAAGCTATGCAAGACTCGCGCGAACAAAAACCTGTCGTAACATGATTCATTTAAACTCGGCCCTTATCCGAAACTTGTATATCGATTACGATTACGTAGCTCCATGACATCCCTACTTGTAACGATAGAATTGTGATAGAAGTATAACTCTGATGTGGAATGTGAACTGATTAGACTGATTATGTATAACTTACTATTACATAATTGGGATTCAATAAATAAATATAAGTAAATTTAATACGTTTTTCCTTACTACAAGTTGAATTAGTTTGTCCCAAATTGAACAGACGGCGCCGTAAGTATATTTGGTATTGTGTAGAATAATGAAGATTATTATTCTAGCTAGTCAGAAGTAATCAGTTCAATACTGATTACTTACTTTACTTCAATACGAAAAAGCCAATTGGCATTTTAGAATCGAATCTCGGGTTGCCTACCTATAAGCGATAGCGCAGCATGTGTATATTTATTTAACTAGCTGCTGCCCGCGCAACTTTGTAAACTATATACTAAAACCTTCCTCGAGAACTACTCTATCCATTGGTGAAAATAGCATGAAAATCGGTGCAGTAGTTTTCGAGTTTATCGCGAACAGATAGACGCGGCTGAGGACTTTGTTTTATAATATGTAAGGTAAGGATTAAAATATTAGAATAACTACTAACTTTTCACTCTCGATATGAGAGGCTCGGAGATCCCAGAAATTAGAGCGTTGAAACAAAATTCTTATCAGATTTATTATATTAGTATGGAACAGATTTGTATTTAGATTTTAGTCAACCAATAGAATCGTTGAAAATGTTTAAACTATATTTTTTTTTAAGGTTTAAATTTGGTCCCTTCGTCCATGTTCGTAACTGACTGCAACTGGTTACGTAACTGACATTACCTAACCAGTTGCAAGAAGAATTTTTTTGCTGTTTGGTAACTAGTTGTGAGAGTCGTATTGAATGAATAAAAGTCGGTCAGCAATAAGATTATTTTATTCGAGAAATCGACACAATGCAAAAATAAAAACAATATAGAAACATGATACATCAACAAACATGAAATGATAAAATTTCCTTATTGATATTAAAACAGAATTAAAAATGCTTTATACAAGAAATGTATACTGTATACATTTCCTCAACTTGTTTATGACTAGATAATCTGTTTTATTATTAAAAAAAACTTTAAGTAACGGTGTATCATAATTAAACTTAAAACGAAATGCAAAACATAAAAGCAAAACAATATACATTTTTAGGAGGCACATTTCTTTTTTATATTTTATTATTTCTTTTTTTAAATTTTATATACAATCTAATAATTTTCATTAAAAATTCTTAATAGTCATTTTAGTTTGTAACTATAAATATATTAAATCAAAATCTTCATGTATTTGAATTTGATATTTGAATTGAATTTCAGTCATTTTGGGATTCAATTATTTTAAGACAATTAGAAATATCATTGTCACTTATGATAGATAGCCTTGAACCGAGATCAAATTCTTAATTAAATAAATGTTCACAACACAAAAACAAATAAATAAATACCTACATTTCACTTACTATCTGAATTAGAGTAATTCATTTTTTCAGCTAATACCTCTTCTACAATCTGTTGGATTATTTGTCTATCTTCTGCTTTGATGTCCTCTGGTTTTGTTTTGTCGTCATATATTTTCCTGTCTATTAGTCTCGTTATTACTTCTTCGACAATAGCATTGATATTTTGATTCGTACGATTAATTGTACTTTTATTTTCTATTATCCCATCTACAGATATAAGTTCTTCATTATCTGCTTCAGTGGTGTCATTAACTAAGGTTTCTATGTCATCAAAGCCAACCGTTTCAAATACTTCGGGTATATCACCCCTACTATCTTCTATTTCAATTACATTATCAGTTATAATACTCTCAGAGAGTTCATCGGCGATATGCTTATGTCGTTTCATTATTTCCTTTAACTTCTCTTTAGCAGAGGCAACCATTTCTCTGTGAGTTTCAGACTTAATTTTCTCTATGGCTTTCTTTTTTCTCTCTTGTCTTAACATCTTTAGTTCATCAAATATATTTTTAGCCTTTGGTATTTTACTTGATTCCTTTTCTACTTCAACTTCTTCTTGGATCTCTTTATCTTCTACATTTTCATCTTCGGTAGCTGAAGTAACATCTTCTCGCTCTTCTTCACTCTCTTTTTGTACATCTTCAACATCTTCATTAATTGCAAAGGGCATAGCTTCTTCTGATTTCGAATCGATTTCATTGTAGTTAATATAATTCGTATTAGTCTCTTCTAACGATATCTGACTAGATTCACCGTCATCTGGTATGTCGGTTTGTGTGATATGACCTTGAGGATGTTCGCGAAAATCTTTTCTTTCCAATATGAAAAGAGCTGGCTTAGTTTTTATTTTGATTGGGGGCATAAACTTGTAATTCATAGCTACTTGTGCGAATGTATCAACACTGTCTAATATCACGTGTGTTTTGGTGAAAGCTTTTAGATTTGAAGAATATTTACTTCTAGCTTCGAAAAGAAGATGAGTGTACTCTTGTAATTGTTCTGTTTGGAGCGATTCATTCTTGCTGTATGTCCAGTGGTTATGGATTTGTGTGAACCTTGTAACACCGGTTTGAGCTGCCAAATTGCTTATATGTATATGTACGTACGGTTCATTTTTTAACATATGGTGGAATCTGAAATTATTGTAACGGTAATGTCACATTAAACAACGACGTAGATTTAGTATTTTCTCATGTAAGATAAAAATATGTTGGAAATTATAAATATTTTTTTACAATAGAATATATGCATGGTGTGAAATCTAAGCTAGTGTCGACTCAAATTTTACCCTATGAGAACTTGTTATATTGTTTATAAAAAATGCTCTAAAAACTACATATTTTATATAATATGTAACCATTGTATGCATTGTAATAAAATTGTCACCTTGTAATGGCCACTCCGCCTGGATAATTGGTCATGGCAACGCACACGAACGCTAATGATAAAATCATATTTCCAACCACCACCACCACGGTGCCCCAGAATAAAAGCTCATATATTGGGGCTTTTGTTCGCCTTATATATCTGAAAGAGCGAGAAAAAACATTATGTTACCTTTTTTATAATTAATTTTTAAACAATTTGGATTTTTCGAATTCAGCTCGGATGGGATTGGGAAGCGTTCAATATCACCACTAAAAAAATTATTATTAAATAGGATTTAATATCTATGTTAACTACATATAGGTGAATTATTATATTAAGGCGACACTAGTGGGGGAATCGGCGCATGTGTACAATTGCGCACAAAATTGCTAAGGAAAATGACATTCTTTTTTTCTTATTTCGTAATTTTTCACCTCACTAACTTAACATTACAGGCAGTGTTGATATTCCTTCCATAAAATCATCGTGCGATGTCGAAGAAGAATGTTTTTTTTAGGCATTTATTCACCATGACGTATTACTAATACGATAAAACAATCTGTACGCAACAGTACCCAAGAGACTCGAGACGCGCGAACGAAGTGCGGGAGGGGAAGAGCGATGAGTCTACCAATAACGTGTCGGCACACCGACGCGCACCCGCCCCTCACGCTCCTCTGCCCTCTCAAACACCCAAAAATAGAATTCTGCGCACATTTGCCGAGAAATCTTTATTCGCTACACGAACTATACATTTGAGTACAATTTAAAAAAATATTTCTTTAATTTATTTTTAAAATTGTCATACTGTTACACATAGATCTGAAGATAGGCTGTTTGATAGAGGTATTCAAAGTCGTACTGCTAAAAAAAAAATATAACTCACATGTAAGTGCAAGTAGCTGCGGACGCCACGTTGAGCAACGGGAAGACGTATATTATAAATCTGAGTTCCTTGTGTGGCAGAAATGAATATAGTAAAATGTACGTGATGGCAGGTGTTATTATTGGCACCAATCTTCGGTCCAAATACACGCCCACTGGAATCAAGACCACACTCGGCCCGAGACCACGCGGTAGAGCGGAATATATGTACCATAGAAATGGCGAAGTCTGATTAGATTAAAAAGCTAAGGATTCTTAGGAAACGAATGCTTATGATGGCATGATTATAGATATTATTATGAATAATAATATCTATAATACGAAACATTTTCACTGCACTGCACTTTTGTGTTACATATTCTCATACCAGCAAGAAAATATAACTTAAGATTTCTCAAAAAAAATGGTTTCAATTAGTTTTCAATAAATAGTTTTCAATTAGTTTTCTCCAAGAAACTCTTATGAACGTCATTATAAATTTACCAGGGTTTCGGAAAAAAAAGCTAAGATGACGATACTGAGAAGAAACCCCGGAAGAAACTCAGGATACCATTGTCATCTTTAAAATAAAATTGCAATCATTTCAATTAATTACATAACAAACAGAGTTTTTATAATAAAAAGAAATGGTAAGTATATATGAGCATTGTCTGACTAAACTACATAGAGCTAATTCGTTTGATGCCTCTCTGATTTTCCATGTTTATCAAAATTAAAATTGAAAATTGATAAAGGCCACAAAATCGTGTTAAAGTAATAAATAATTATTCATACATAAAAAATATAACATTAAACTTATCGCTTCCTATTGTTGTTTTATGAATGCTATAATTATTTTTATTACTTTTTTGTAACCAGTTCATTCATGCAATTGCATATAGGTACTATAAATTTTATTGCACAACAACAATTGAGTAGATAAATATATTTAAAGTAATAAAAGGATACACCCCAATCGGAACTCTTGTTTAAAATTGTGTTGTACCAAAATACTTCTGCTTCAGGCCACAACAGTCTACCCCAGAATATTGAATCAATGGCCACTGTTAATGCAACAAGCGCTGCACCAGCTGGTATTACTGTCTTCAGTATCCTACAAAAAGGAAACGTTTAATTACCATGCGAACATAGACAAATGATTGGTCTCGCCGCACTCTATTAGATATGGCCCACTTTTACATAAAATTAAAAAAGGATACAGAAAAGATTTTTGGTAAATTATGGCACTATTTGTAGCTCAGAGTGATAATAAAGTCTCTCACTATTTAAAAATCGAAACTAATATGAAAAAATGAATGTTTCTGTGAGACAATTACAACTGAAACTGGTGTGGAATCCCATTACATAGTTAAATATTTAGTAGAAAGTAAAATGCAGATATAAAACAAACTTGGCAAAGACTCATAGTTATTATGAAAAAAAATATCAACATACTATACATATTAAATTAACACAATAATACTTACATATTGATACTAATTTTTTTCACATACAAGTCAACAATGAGGTAAAGCCCAAAAAGCATTGCTAGCTCTGATCTAAATATTACAATAGCAGCACCAGCGGTCACTAAAAACTGTTTGTGTTTTCCCAACAACCACCCTTCAAATGCTAAGAGAACTGGAAGTGAGAAATGTTTCGAGTCACTATTAGTGTACAATGTAACTAGTTGCAAGAAAATAGTAAGATATTTTGTCCTTAAATATGATTAGATGCTTTCCATTAACAAGTTTTTTGGATGAAAATAATTTAGGTATAAACTAGCTAGTAAAAACTATTAGTAATAAATAACTTACCCAATGGTAAAGCCATTATATTAGGCAGTGGGCGGCTCATATAAAACATAAAATGGTATTGTGTAACAGTAATCAAAGTGAACCACCAAGCAAATGTAATTCCAAACAGCTTCTGAAGGGCATCTCTTAAACGATTCCAAGCCCCTATCACTGAAAGTGCTAATGTCAGACGTACTGAAAAAGAAAACATAAATCTACTTGTATCATATAAAAACCACTGTCACTTTGGCCACTTGTCATTGTTGGGTATTTTGCATATACCCACGTAGAACAATATGTAACTTGTAGGTGGCATGTATTTTGCTCATAATAAATCAGTCATTTACCGCCACTTGTAGTTTTAATACATACATATTTAACTGGCGACGAGGGTCTCGGTTTTCGGTCAAATATCGAGTTTAATAATGCCTTACGGCCAAATGGAACACTTTGACCTATCATCACGCAAGTGGTCGACTTATGTAAACCGCGTAAAACAGTTTATAGCATTAAACGAAATTAAAGAAACTTTATATGTGGCTACTTTAATAACTGTCGTCGGCGAGTCGACCTATGAATTGATGTGCGATCTGTGTGCACCTGAAAAACCCGAAGACAAGACTTTCGACGATCTGGTTGACGTCGTACAGAAACATTTAGAACCCAGGCGTTCGGACATTGCGGAGAGGCATGTATTCCGTCAGCGACGTCAGAGACCGGGTGAGGAACTCGGCGAATATTTGCAGCACCTCAAACACCTCGCAAGCACGTGCAATTTTGCTGAGAAACTCGAAGAAAATCTTCGCGATCAATTTGTTTCCGGTCTCGCGAGTGACGAAATGCGCAGTAGATTATTTGCGGAAGCCGAGATAGACTACAAGCGAGCGGTGGGGCTGGCGTTGGCTCTGGAGGCTGCAGAGAGGCATGCGGTGGCGAGTGCAGCTAGCGCCGGGGCGCATCAGGCGCCGGGCACTGGGCTGGAGGCGGCGACGGCTGGCGCGTCGTGGGCCATACACAAGATCGATGCCGCGCGAATGGGCAGCGGGAGCAGTGCGCCGCGATCGCACAAGTGCTGGCGGTGCGGAAGGCAACATGCAGCGGACAAGTGTCGTTATCGTAATTTTAATTGTGATGAGTGCGGTGCCAGAGGCCATATTAAGGCTATGTGTAAAAGTGCGCGTCGTTTACGTAATCAGTTATACGTAGAAACGGACTCGGATATGGAAGAGAACTGTTTTTTCGGCTTGCAAGTCGATGGAGTTAATGATAAACCGTATGTTACGGAACTTGTTATTGAAGGGGTGCCGGTCGTATTTGAAATAGATACGGGAAGTAGAATTTCAGCTATTAATGAGTCATTATATTATAAATATTTCAATAATCTTGCTATCTGTAAAAATAATTTAAAATTACGATCGTATACGGGCGGCACCATAATACCTCTCGGTTTTATAAATGTGTCGGTGCAGCGAGGGGGGCGCGGCGGCTCCGGCGCATGCGCAACCGGAGGGGAGCAAGAGGAGCCCAGCCCGGCCGCCCGCGCCGCCGACGCCGTGTCAATCCTACCACTATACGTAATCAGTGGCGGGGGGGCTCCGCTTCTAGGTCGCGCTTGGATGCATTGTTTGCAAATAAATAATATTAATATTAATTTAAATTTTTTAAAGCAGCGCGACGCATTTGTTAAAACGGATTTAGTTAATGTACAAAGGGTTAGTAAATTGGGTAATATCAAAACGGATGATATTGTTTCACAATTAATTAATGAGTGTCCACCGCAACCTTGGCAAAGACTACACGCAGATTTTGCGGAATATGTTGGGCAACATTACTTCATCATTGTTGATGCCCACAGCAAGTGGATTGAGGCTTTTAAAATGAATAGCACCACAGCGAAGTTTGTTATTGCCAAATTTAGAGACGTTTTTGCGCGTTTCGGCCTGCCATTGCAAATAGTAACGGATAACGCTCCCCCTTTCACGTCGCAAGAGCTAAAGACGTATTTTCAAAAAAATGGAATAATCCATAGCTTAACGAGCCCGTATAAACCAAAAGGTAATGGAGCTGCGGGAAACGCAGTTGAAACGGTCAAAAATTGCATTAAAAAGGCGGTGAGTGAAGGGGTGGATGTCGAGCAGGTCTTAAGTAGAATGCTGTTTCAATATAGAAACTGCGAGCAGGCTACCACAGGACTCGCACCAGCCGTAGCTCTAATGGGGCGTAAACTGCGTGGTAGCCTGGACGCAACCCCGGAAGTTTCGCGGCGCGTGCAGGCTGCTCAATTTAAACAGATTGAGAGAGCGGGTTACAGTAGAAGTAAGGATAAGTGGGTTGAAGGACGGGTCGGCGAGAGGGTCGGTCCCAATTCATATGAGGTTAATTTGCCGAAGGGCGTCGCAAGGAGACATGTCGATCAAATGTTAGCTGCAAAGCCAGGGAAAAACCGATACTCGCTAACCCGTTGTGATACCCCTAGTGTTGGGAATACGTCCCTCGCCGTGTCTGGTTCGCCGCCTGGCTCATCTGACGTCGAGCCGGACACGTCAAATGAGCTAGCTTCGCCTAAGACGCCAAGGGCTGTCGGTCGGCGTGCTTCGACGGGCGATTCTTCGCCTAAGACGCCAGGGGCTGTCGGTCGGCGTGCTTCGACGGGCGATTCTTCGCCTAAGACGTCAGGGGCTGTCGGTCGGCGCGCTTCGACGGGCGATGCTTCGCCGAATACTAGCGATTATAAATCTCCAATAATTAAACACCAAATTCAGTTGCGCCCCCGTCGAGGATCGCGACCAACAATTAAATATTAATGTACTTTGATTGTAGTAGCTAATAGTGTTATATATATGTGTCTTATTAAGTGAGGAGGTGTTGGGTATTTTGCATATACCCACGTAGAACAATATGTAACTTGTAGGTGGCATGTATTTTGCTCATAATAAATCAGTCATTTACCGCCACTTGTAGTTTTAATACATACATATTTAACTGTCATGAACATATTTACCGATGATGAGCAGTGGCGGACTGGCAGAGAGCCAGATGGGGGGGGGCAAACTTAATAAAGATTCATTTTTATTATTGCTAAAAATGTTATGGGTCCACACAAACAATTTAACATCTAATATGTTTTGCCAAATATGTACATAATATTTTTTCTACAATTTGCAAATTCATGTTTGGTAATAAGGAGTGTTAATGAGTTCTTTAAATGTGCCTGGGTGGGTGTTGAGCCTGGGGACAATTGTATGTTTCTTCATTAAAAAATTGTACATAATTGATATGAGTGTGAGCTAAGGAACTGAGGAAGTCAATAAGGGCGGTAAATTTTGAATGATGACCCAAACAATAAAGCTATTACTCTATATCAGTGCTTTTTATTTACTTAAAATTTATGAATTTGATGGATGGCTAGGGATGGCTTGCCTTAACATTCTGTCTTAGGCTTTGGTCTGGATCTGCAAAGTAGTAGCAGAGCACACTGCATTTTGCAGTAATTTGGACAGCCCATATGGCGGTAGTAGCAACCTACCATCCAGTGGACTGTCAGCCTGTATGTCAACCTTAACATAAAAAAATGAAATACTACAATAATTAAGTGAGTGAGTAAAGGATTCACAATATTTCAGAAATGGACAAAGTGATACTGGTTCTCTAGCAGACAGAAATAGCCACTAAGGGATGCCAGAGCTCATTTCCCTATCTTTTCCTTAATCTTATTGTAGTCGGCAGCGCATTTGCAGAACCAGTGACATCGCTTGTGTTATAGGTGACGGTAGCCACCAACATCCAGTGGACCGTCCGCCTGTCTAGAGATTGTACAGTTGTAGGCAATAAAGATTGCACATCAACTTTTAGAGAAAGATGAATGGCTAGTTACAGCTATACCTATGTGACGTTAGTGCTTCGAACGATAGAGATAACGCTCTACAAAGACGACAACGCCGAAACTAGCTGATCACCTCTCTCTAAAAGTTGATGTGCAATCTTTATCGCCTACAACTGTACTTACATATATTTCCAAAAAGAAAAAAGAATATTATAGCTGTACCAACCTACATACTGCATCCAAAACTTATTTAATCCAGATAACTGTAATACGCCTATAATAGGCGCCGACAATGCAGAAATAACGATGGGCCCAATAAAAGTTCGCGGCACAACACCAGGAAATTCATTGTGGTCATACTAAAACAAAAGTTATAATATTGTAAAAGTTATAGTCATAAGAAATCCAAAATTAGATTTTCTAATAAAATATACCTGTGTAAGGTTATGCCTATGATAAAGAATATCGTGTGTTGCTTGGATATTAAAACTTTCTTCCACTTTCGTAAATGGACATAGTAATACATGTAAACTAGCAACGATATAAAGTAGCTGCGCCATTTTCAATTGTACATAAAAAACTTAAAAATACATAAACCATTTCTCTTTTCTTTGGTCATAAAATTATCTTTCGTAATTTTCGTACATATCTAACTAAATAAAAAAAAAAGCAAAATAAATTTGACTTATCTAGTGACAACTGACTTGTCATTGACAAAGTCAAAAATCACTTTGACACTTTGACACTACATGAAGACATGAAGAAATGATGAAGAACAATGAAACGATTTGTCGGTTATGGTCGGTTACTTACTAAGAATAGGTGACGCTATAGTAGTATAGGAGTATGGCGCTGTAAATCACCAAACTTGGGCCGCGCGAAAATTTTTTTATTTTTATTTTTGAATTTTTATTATTGCATATCGTTAGTTCATGGTTTGTACTTAATTATTCGCTATGATATGAATAATTGTTTGTTCTTTAGTTGTTTATTTAAAAAATAATTAATTAAAAAAATACATTAGCCTCACCTCAATCAAAATTATTAATATTTTCTCTCCAATAATAGTTTTAATACAATAATAGAACTCAATTGGTTATTTCTTAGTTGTTTCTGAGCAATAAAATAATGCAAATATTTCATATTTTCTTCTGTGGCTAATGGGTTTGGCAGTGATGTGTTGGTTGTTTGTTATCTATGTAAAATTGTGTATGTCGTTTCCATTTAGTTTTTTTCTGCAATGTGTAAAGTACTAAAGTAATGTAAATGAATGTTATATTTTCTGTGACATTAAAATGGCTGTATTCATTTTTTGAGACGAAAATTATAAATAATGATCAATATTTACATAAATTAGTGCTTGCGAAGATATTATAAAATATTCCACTCAATGTCATTACAAAACAATAAGAATGTGTGATGTTTGTTCGCAGTTTTCGCAGCTTCTAATAAATTGTAAGATTCGTTGTTTCGAAATTTTGTAGTTAATTTAATTTTATATACAACTGTATTTACCGTATACATACAGTTCGAATCCAACAAATATATTTTTCATCTTGATTTAGTATGTCATTAGAGATTTCAAATAATCTTATATTAATTCATTATAGGTGAAACGAGAATAACCGACGATGTATCCCAATATCTAACAATAAGCCAATCCGAGTTGGAAATAGTACTAAACTACATTCTCTCGTGGCCACAAAGGTAAAACATCCATATAATTTTGTTTTGACATTTACTCTATTTTACTTAAATGTGTAACTACTTTAATTCATCATTATTGTGCAAAACAGTGTGTGGAAATGAGTATGTGTTAGCAATTTTGTATTTGTTATCATGTCCCTTATTACTTATGATAATTTAAATAAAATTCTGAATTATTGACTACTGTAATATGATACTATCCTTTTTATTTTAGACAATGCATGTGCTGCTATCGAGATGTGAAAAATTTTGAAAGATTTTACATGGTAGTGCAAAGTATTCTTTGTCTATCCATTTGCCAACTGAAACTGCTCAAAGAGAAACTTATAGAAGCATCAAAGGCACCCCCTTCAGATGACCAACCTGATAAACATAAATCTTCGGAAGTATCAGAAAATCAAAATGAAGATCAAAATGCAGATACACAAGAATTGGTATCAGAGGCTGAGGTGGATACATCAAAGCCCACCCAACTTTCACCCGATGAAACGGATGTTGCTAAATCTGAAGACACCTCAACATCTAAAAATGAAACTGAATTGTGGTCTATGCTACAATTAGAGAAACTTATTCATATAGTGTCCAAAATATTCTTACTAAATTTCCCACTCTATTTAGCTTGCAAACATTCAGCTCTAAGCCGGCAAGATGATTTATCACCTCAGGAGGCGACAAATTTGGGTATTTATTGTGATTTACACGATACGGAAATACCAGCATACTTGCTCAGGAATGTCAGTTTTTTCTGCAAGTTGGGAGGTGTGTGTGAAATGACAGGAGTCCTCGAACATGCTACACCAAAAACCCTACCGTTGACTTTGGCACATACTATAGTTGCTGCCGTAGGAAACCTCAAATTATGGTTGAATTTTAGAGCTGTGGCACAACTCTTTATGCCATTAAGAAGCAAGCTTCTAAAGTACATGTGTAGTTTGGAGGATAAAGATCTCAGGGTGCCTGCCATTAAATCTATGGCTGGTAAGTACTTTACTTTTTCTTTGCATACTTATTATTGCATAAAGATAGATTCTCAACCGAATTGAGTTAAAACATTTTGACAAAATATCTCAATATAAAAACTTAATATAGATTTTGTATAAAGTACCTACACCATTGATAGTTCACCTTTATATTGCTGAAAAAAATAATAATTTGAATTTAAAACAAAAGATGCTAGAGATATAATCTATAGACATAATAATATCGTA
The DNA here is from genome assembly GCA_918317495.1 of Synanthedon vespiformis. NCBI lineage: Eukaryota > Metazoa > Arthropoda > Insecta > Lepidoptera > Sesiidae > Synanthedon > Synanthedon vespiformis. Next base: position 5,685,265 of record OU906962.1, read on the forward strand.
AACAAATAACAAATAAAAAACAAATAATTTGTACTTATGTTACAGAGGTAAAAAAACTGTCTATGTGTTTGTGCATGCCGATTTCAGAAACGGCTTAGCCGCTTTAAATGCGGTTTTATCCTTGAAAAATGTTAGATCCCTTTAGCATTTTCAAGAAATGGACTACAGCGTGTATGAAGTAGCAGGCACCAGATAGTTGAGAATAAAAATATAACTTGTTAGAGGTGGCTATTTTCAAAGAATATTTCTATATTTTAGCCATAAACTTTTAAGAAAATTCCTCTCAAAATATGGGGGTATATTTGAAAGTTACATAATAAGTTCCTCATTTTAATGTGTGGATTTAAAATAATTATCACTTGATAAAACTTACAAGGGTTCCATTACGAAACTAGCATGAAAAGTATTGCATAAAATAAATACACTATAGATTAGTATAGTTGACTATAACACTTACCTCCTCACATTGAGGATGTGCCTTGTGCCCAGCATTGGACCCAATATATAGATAAATTGAACAAAAAAATGTATAAATTGCTCATATTGATACAATTTATGTGTTTCAATTGTAATAGATTTCATGTGGGGCGCTGCCAAGGAGCCTCTTGACGCACCGCTCGCGTTTGATGCTGACGGATTAGCTCTAGCATTGAAATACTTTAATAGTAGCACATTGACAATGAGATTAGCTGGAGTAGCACAGATCAATGCTCATATAGCCGCGCACAGTGAACTGTGTACTGCCGAACCAGCAGCTGATGCCGAGTTGGCAGGACAGCAGTTGGCCTCGTGGCTAACTAACAACAATATCATGGAACACTTGTTTGGACCAAATTTACATGTTGAGGTGAGCAATTTTATTTTTGTGTCTATGCTAATATTATAAACTTGTATTTTTGTTTGTAAACTCAAAAACCTCTAGACCTAACCTGGATCAGCGAGTAATGTAGGCTATATTTTATGAAGATAAGCAAATGAAGTCGCGTTCAATAGCTACTTTTTTATAATTATGCTTTCTTAATTGAAGAATATTACCCAATTTACTATTTAGTGAGTCTACTTTGGGAAGTATACCTGTAATAATAGTGACTGCACTATTAGTTATCCACAGTCATAAACTGGATAACCCGTATCCAGTAAATAGAAGTAGATATTTTTTCACGTCTAATAGTCTTATATTTATTTTTTCAGGTCATAAAACAGTCTCACATGATCTTGAAGTTCTTGGCGATGGAAGGTCGCGTGACGTCAGAGTATATCGAGTTGATTTGGGCTGCTGCTCAGCTGAAACATTGTGGTCGACAGGTTTATGACTTGTTACCAAGTTTCATCAGAGTCCTGGCGCCCAAACCATGTGCACTCCTATACAGTTTGTTATGCTCTCTGCCACCAAAGGAGCATACAGAACAGGTGGGTAGTCACTTTTAAAATGTTCTAAGCCTAAATATCTAATAGTGTGTCCACAATAGCTTGATATCTTAATATCTTTTCCATGTAAACTATGCTTGATCATTAATGTGCTCAAGTTGTTTCAAATTGAACATAGTCAGTTGAAGTGACGAGTTTATAAAAGTTTAAAAACTTCCTTGTCTTGAGCTCATGCAGTGTTGCATAGGATCATAGCATGCATGCTGGGTATCATAGTATTATAATCCTACGCCATACATGCGGCCTGAATTTTGAGAATGTGTAAAGTCTCAAAAATGTGATGAAAGATAAATGCGATTAGTCGTTTTTTAGTTGAGAACTATGTTCTACAGTGAAACTATTTCAACAGATTATCGTAAACTCATTATAATTCACTATTTATGTGATTTTCACCTGTTACTGATACTGGTGACCTTTGTGAACGCTATGATGAATGAACTTACAGAGTTTGTACTTGGCGTCGGTGCTGATGCGAGCGATGTGGTCTCGCGGATGCGGTTCGCCTGCGCCTCCTGACGAACTGCCTCGGCAGCCAGCACCTTCATGCAAGCCGCACCACTCTTCAAGCGAGGCTTCTGTCAGCATGGATCAGACCAATTCAGACGATGACCCGGTACAATATCTATTTTAATGTAATGCTCAAACTCAAAACACCTTAATGACTTGGACTTTTGTTGCAAATAGAGTATTATTTCTTTATTGTTCTGTTAGAATATAATTACATTTATAACATAAAATATATTTAAAAACGTTCTTGAGACATTTTTATCTAAATTTTATCTATAATTGAATTATAAATATTATGTTTATTTCACTAAACATATAAAAAATGTACATAATGAAAAGGACAACATAGTGACACTTAATAATTGGTGTTGTTTGTCTAAACTTATATTTTTTTGATTAATCCTTACATATTATAAAACAAATTGTCTGTTTGTTGCTGTTTTCACCAATGGATAGAGTGGTTCTCGAGGAAGGTTTTAGTATACATATTACAAAGTTACGCGGACGAAGTCGCGGGCAACAGCTAGTTTTGAATATTTTTCGAACTTATTAAAACATTTTTTTATAAATGTGGTAAACGTTTTTTATAAAAATTTTTATAACTCTTCACAGTGTGAAGAGTTGAGCACGTCCGGCGAAGAGGCAGGACCAACGCCTAGGAAGCAAAGCAAACATCAACGCGAACTAACCGGTAAATATAACTGCATTTGTGCTTGTCTCTTACTAAGTATTTATTGCAAGGAATAAATCAAAACATTGTTTCCAGCCGAACAAGAATGGCTTCGCGAAGGCGAGGAGCTCACTAAAAAGGAATGTGCTACGTTGAAGCCTTGTCATAAGTAAGCATTTATTTTAAGCAGTATCTCATCTAATGTTATAACTTCATATATGTAAGCCAAGAGAAACATATTTTCTGCTGTTAGGTTCTAAGCCAAGTAGTTAAGGTGTTTGCTTTGGCGTTCTGACAACTTTGGAAATGAATTTTTCGAAGTTACCTCTATAAGTTTTAGTAGTGGCAGGGTCCACTCCATTTCGCAGTCATAAATACCGTCAGTAAGCGCTGGCCCTTGATGAGTTTAAACGCTAATAAATGTTGTAAAGGCGCAGTAAACGCGCTGGAAGCAGCGGCAGTGCGAGTAGCGGTGCGGAAGAGCTGCTGCGCCCGCGCAAGAAGAAACTCTTCAAGAAACGGCACAAGTCCAACAAGAACAGACATTTCCGTGAGTTTGTGGTCTATACCGATGTCTTTCTTTTTTATTGAATTGTGTTATTGTATATTATGTAGGTTTTTAGTTAAGTTGCGTACAAACTCATAAAGCTGAGAAAAAATACTATTAACTAGAAATTATTTTGGTTCAATAGGCTTTACTATGATAATTTTATTTAAGTTGAAAAGTGCTAATTTAATCTGCTTGGATATTTATATATTTTATATTTGGTCTTTACATGTAATACTGATGTATTTAATACAATGATATAATAATAGCAACGCCGCTGAAGACTGCAGATCTTGCCGAGTCTGTATCAGAGGTTGAGGAGGAGTCTTCGGGCAGTGACACGGCCCATTGCCAGCTCGGATGTGACAACGTTGACGCCAGGTGACTTGAATTTTACTACAATTTACGACGATATTTATAATGATAGTTTTTTTTTTTAAGTTAAGGTTGCCATTAATGTCGACTTGACTTGACACAAGCAACGCCACAGGTTCCGACTAAAAGTAGGGGATGGACTGAGTGTAATAAGAGTGTACTATGTGCGTAATGAAATTTACAGGAGACTGATGGAGCTCCGCTTGATGGAGAATTACAAGAGGCGAGGCGGCGAAGGCGAAGAAGAGGAGGGGAGTGCCTCGTCGGCTCTGTCTCCTCACTCGCACCGTCTGCCCGACCTCGACGAGGATGATTCCACATGCGAGGAGGAACTCGTGAGGCTCGCAGCTCAGGTTTTTATTAATTGGGCGGATTTTTCGTATGTTATCGGAAATAATTATGAAATATACGTCTGATGCCAAGCGACTTCATCCGCATTGAAAAATAAAAAATAAAATAAGCAAATAGCTGTGTTACACGAGACTTCGACCGAGACTAATGTAGATTTCTATAGGTGAAAGAATTTTTAATACAGGCCCAGTAGTTTTTGAGTTTATTCATTGCAAACATACAAAATGTAACGCTTGATTGACAGTTTTATCGATTAGGTGCCCAATTTTTTTAAATATTTTTAGACGATCCCTCGGGTTAAAAGGTTTTCTGTATGTTAATCCAGGTAATAAACTATCTATGTGCCAGAATTTCATCCGAATCCGTTGAGCCGTTTTTGCGTGTAAAGTGCGTGTCACTTGTGTATGTATGATTGCCATATTTATAGTGTGCACCTATTGTTTAGGCGCAGTGCATGAGCGAATACCCGGTAGACGGCAAACGCGCGCGGCCCCCTTCCCCTGCCGCGCCCCCTCCAATGCCATACAACGTGGACGACGTGTGCAGACCAGGGAACACGCTACTATGGGACCTGCTGCAGGACGGAAATATCGTGAGTTTATATTGAACGTTTTACACGAATGTCTACTTAAGGGTAAATTACCGTCGCCTATAATAATAGAAATGCCGATTAAACTGCGCTATCGACCGTAATGGGATAAAGAATAAGAAAATAATTTGGCCGTAATATTCCTTCCGTTCGCTACAATTTATTTTAACTTTTCTATGTATGCAAATGTATGTATGTGTAAAAAACACACATTAACAATTTTTGATATAATGTAAATAAACTTTCTTATATAAAAATAACTTTTTCTTTGCCAACCAAAGCGTGTGGAACTGCATTCTTTCTAGGTGTCGAAAAATTTCCCAACGGTTATACAAATACATATGTATTAGTTTTTCGTGATTACCTTTATTTAACAGTAGACTAAAGCCGATAATTATTTAACAGGAACAACTCGGCGAAGGACTCGCTATGGAAGCTGAGAAGGCACTTTGCGCCCTGTTATGTTTTAGTACTGACAAATTCATAAGGATTAAATTCATTGAAGGCTGTCTCGATAATCTTGCAAAACACAGGTAAGAAAATTGTTACATTACAAAACGTATATACGACTTTATAATGTAAAATATGTATGTTTTAAATTGTAAGATTTTGTATTAACATCTCTTATATTATCTGAATAGATCCGTAGCAGTCTCGCTGCGCTTACTACCGAAGCTGTTCTCATCATTTCAACAGTTGCGTGGTATGGACATGCATCAAGTGAGTTTTTTCAAGTCTAGAAACTAAGTTACAATATAACTGTCGAAACTTGTTTGCTGTGGCCTGTGGCATACTATGAAACTGACATTGTGTGTGTGTGCGTGTAGGTGGTGATGTGGGCGGAGCGCGAACGCGGTATGATGAGGCTGTTTCTAGAAGACCTGCGGCACTACACACAGCAGTGGCGTGCCAGCGCCGGCGTGGTGCCATCGCCCCCCGCCGCCCCCGCCGGCCCCTCTGCTCCCGCCGCCAACGCCTCCAACACAGCCGCCAGTCTCGTTTCCGACGCTGCGCACTACGCTCATATCACCGAGCTCACAGTGCGACTGCATTTCCTTACCGCCATATTCTCGCCGCTTGGCTCACCGCAACACTTTCGGTAAGTACTCTATTTCCACTACCGACTCCTTTTTCTTGAAGTAAGCTATTTTTATCATACCTATAGAGTCTACAAAATGGCACGCAACTCGAATAGCCGCGACAGATTCAACATCAACATCTACGGAAAATTAATTTTCTATTTACGGCCGCCGACGCTATTTGTAGTATAAATATTGACTAATAATTCTACCCACTCGTCGAGATTAAAAGATAACGTGCATTGACGACATGGTGTCGCAATACTTTATAACGGAAATCTTGTCTTATTCCAGTAGCTTCTTATGAAAAAGAAAAAAAGTAGCCCATCCTGTGTCCTGTACGTCTAAATGTTTATCTACCAAGTTTCATGAAAATCAGTTAATTAGTTTAAGAGTTATGGAGGAACATACGTACAGAAAAAAATTCTAAAAATCGTCAATTTAGTTTCAGTATCATGTATAGAGCCTGTAAACACGATATCTCTGAAAACAAAGTAACTTAGCCCATGATCAACCCTTACAGATTTATTATATAGTATTGATAATTTATGTTACAGGAAGGTCAGAAAAGAAATTAAGATCTCTTTTTTTTCGCTTGCTCGTGATTTATTTTGATCGATGTCCTTTGTAACATTCAGACTGACGGTGGAACAAGTGGAGGAGTTGTGGCAATGCCTGGTGGTGCGTGGGTCTTCTGATTGCGCCGACTGTCTGTACTCTTGGCTGCTGTCGCACACCAAGTCGCCAGAACAACACGCCCTGGGACTTGATGCGTTGCGGTTTCTCTACGTGGAAAAAATGCCCACTCTCGATCCCGAGGTGAATAACTTGCCATTGATTAGAGTCTAATTAGACAATTGGTTTGAAAATCTAGAACTAATAACATTCGGAACTATTTATTTGTATTTTTAAGCAACTTTAGCTCAACACATTCAAACAAACAAACTTTTCAGCTTTATTATGTTTGAGTAGATAATAGCTTCTTTAACTTATTAGATTTCACAGATAATGGAGAAATATTTTCTGGAAAATATTTGGCGTCTCATTTTGCGTTACTTTGTTTTCAGACTATAAGTATAATGGGATTGAGCTTATACCAGCAGTTATGCAACTTAGCAAGAATGGCCCTCGGCACCGGTGACTCGCGTGACACCACGCATCCGCATACCCTGGCAATGGATCACTTATGGAAGATAGCCCTGAGGGCAAACAGCACTGGTTAGTATTTTATACTTATAAAAATTGTAATGTAAACGTTATTTAGTATAAGGGGTTGGTTGCTTTATTTAGTATAACCGCCAAACGGGCTACTCAAATGACTGCGAAACACTTAATTATGTACTTACGTCGTTGCGAAGTCGTCATTATAAATTCAGAGTAACCCTATGAATAATGTGTGTATTAATTTCAGACGTATCAATGGGGGCAATACAGTACCTAAACAGTTACTACATGGGTCAACAGCTGCAGCAGGAAGACGATTTCGTGTCCAAGTGCATGTTCCATCTGTCCTCTGCGGCGAAACGGCTCATACCGAAAGAGCAAGAGGGGGACAGCGCAAACGCGCCAATCGTCCAAGAGGCGAGCGGAGAGAGCGAGGCAGCACAAGAGCGAGAAAAAGACAGCGAGAAATCGCCAGACAAGACTAACATTTACGAGCGGATGACCGAGGACGCGGCGTTGCAGTGTATACAGAGGGCACTGCTACTGCTAAAGACGCATCTAGACACATTCAAGAGGCGGTACGCGTATCACCTTCGGCGGTGGGCGCTCGCGGAGTCCGGTGCGTGGGAAGGTGCGGGCGGTGCCGGTGCGGTGAGACTTACTCTGCAGCCGGCCGGCGCTGGCCCGCGAGCTTCAATAGCCCTGCACCATACGGATTTGGTAGCGCATCTGCGCGCTCACGTGCACGTCTGGTGGGAGAAACAGGTACGTCATTCTGTCAGCGACATCCTAATGGCCGTTTTACATTGATCCAGTAAATGAATCCAGCGCTTGATTGGCACTGGCACAATGTTTCAACTAATCGTTCGACATTAAACTACTTGGACCAATATAACGAAATTGAATTTGTATTCAAAAGCATTTCATAAGTCACTTATGTTACAACATGGACTTATCTGTTTTTCATAATTATGATGTTTTGTAATCTTTAATAAAAAAATTACAATAAATAATAAAATATAGAGTTTATATCACACAATTAATATTGAATTGAAAGATTTTTGTTTCTATTTTATTTTTAAATGTGGCCTACATTCATAGTGAGAGTGATGAAAACTATATTTACTTTGTAGATTCAAGGCGAAGAAGGTGTAACGACGTTATCGACCGATGGACCACTCCGTATGATCACACAGGGTCAAGAATTAACAATCGACTATGACGAGAGAACACTGTACGATATGGGTTTTAAGGATAATCAGGTAACGTTTTAGTGAATAAATAAAAAAAGTCTTAATTTTTTTATAATATCAACAAAAATTAAGTAAATTTTAATACAAAGATATAAATTGTTTATTATTTATTGTGGTACATAAATAAATTCGATATATATTTTAGCAAAAACTACAGAGGCATAAATAGTTAGTAGTGGGACTCGTCAAACCACTGAGAACCATAAATTATTGAATTTATTGCATTTATCCGACGAGGCATTCAAATGCCTGCCTCAAGCCAACAACGCGGAGGACGATATTCATCATTTAACGCTTGTGTGCGGATCGCTGTTAATCTTTAACGTGTAGTAAAAACTTTATTAGGTACATAGTAAGATGTGGTCTATCAAAGAATTTGAATGGTGTTCAGTTGGTGTTCGTGTCAGTGGGAGTGGGCGGGCGTGGGGCGTGGGCCGAGTGGCCGTCGGCGCAGCCGGCTCCGGCGCGTGCGAGGCTGCCCACTCTGCTATTGCTCGACCCCACCTACTTCCACCATCTGTTCACTCTCATGCAGGCTTTAGGACAGATGAAGGAACCGGGCGCTAATGGGGTTCGTATACTGACTTTATTTCTATTTTAACATAAACTGTTAATGTTTGTTAAAATTACGAGAACTATAAAATTGACAAAATACTAAAAGAAAGAACCATTTCTATATTTTTAATTTGGTAAGGGGGGTAAAACAGTGAATTACACTCAGTGATGTTTTCACTTTTGACGTGCAGTCCTACAACTGATTTACTTCTACGAACTCTATTGATTTTACTTACATAAGACCATAGTTAAAATATAGCATAATGTGCTGTTTTGTTTCTGTGAGTGAGTAAGGGATGCCAGAGCCGACTTTCTTATCCTTTCCTAATCCTATATCCTCCTATAGTCGGCAGCGAACTTGCAGCACCTGTGGAGTTGCTTGTGTTATAAAGACGACGGTAACCACCTACCATCTGTCGACTGTTAGCCTGTCTGTCAACGTTAACATAAAAAATACTTATGAAATATGCTTAAATTTTCGGTTTAAAGAATTTTATTATTTTTGAGTAACTATCTTAACTACAGTTATCACTCTCTCAAAAATTTTCTTATTTACAAAAGGCTTCACAATTCACATATTTACAAGCATAAAAGACATATTTTTGAATTCAGGAACCCGTCGCTCACACGAAAGCTCAGCTACTATCGAGGCGAGTCTGGGATATACTACAAGCCGTACCACTCAACCCAGATCTGTTGGAAGCATTCCAGAACCCCATCGAGAGTAAATTGCCCGAACTTCTCGATCCCACAAGCCCGCAGAAGCTCATGTACTCGCTCCACATCATAGACAAACTCAGTTCAAATAACAACGCAAACGTGAAGGAGACCTCAGCCAAGGAAAAAACTGACGAGGACAAAGCAGCCGTCGAAAATTGGAACGAAATTTTCATAAAGAGAGGCGGCTTAAGGATCTTATACGATATAATGATGTCTGGTAAGTTTTTCATACAGTTTTACCTATATTTTTCTAGAGTTTAATATAAATTTTAATATGCGTGAAACCTGTAATAATAATATTTTGATGAGTGTATTTGTGCAGGTGTTTTACAACGCAGTGATGACAACGAATGGCGACAGGACTGCCTCGCATTGCTTCTGCAACTGCTATGCCGCATAGGAACCCTTCCCTCTTCGGATCCAGCGCAAACGCCCAAATTGCATCCTGTAACTATTTTTATACCGTAAAGAACATTATTTACTTGTATAGTGGATCTAGAAAACATAAACCATGCCATATTATTGGTATTTTAGGCAGGCCTAATTAGTGGCGGGTAATTAGTGTTCAGTAACAGGGAGTAACTGGAATTATTTCTTTTTGTCAATTTAAGTAGTCAATTTTGCTTTTAGAAAAACATTTTAATAAGATAATTTGTTTCAATTCATTCCTATAAAAATGGATAAGACGAAAATGTAAATGAATGATTTAATTATTTTCAGTCCTTACTGTCGCTAATGAGTGTGGAGGAAACGACAGAAAGGCTAATATCAATCCTGTGTGAAGCAGCCACACTCAAGGAACCAACCACATACAAGACTGGATTTTGGGGACGAGCACAGGTATTTCTTTTTAAACTCTACAAGTAATTGTGAAAGTCACAGTATCCGCGCGACGCCGGGAGCGGGCCACTAGTAAAGTAAAACATAAAATTTCACAGGTAGTGCAACACGCAATGCGCATGTGCGTGTGGTGGGCGCGTGGAGGCGGCGACGCGGTGTCGCTCGCTTGGTCGCTGCGTCGTGCTGCACCGCGACTGTTACTGGACGATGCAGACCCAGCCGTAAGAGCCGTTTTCCATACCATTTACATCTTACCCCCCATTACTCCCCATCCCTCTCTTATCCTTAATCCTTCTATGGTCGACAGCGCACTTGTAGCACTTATGGCGTTGCTTGTGTTATATGCGACGGTAGCCACCTACCATCAAGTGGACCGTCAGCCTGTCTGTCGACCTTAACATTAAAAAATATATATTTGGTGCCTCTGGAGGTACAACCTGAATTTGATCATAACCTGAATCTGAATCGCTGGCTGTGTTGCCCGTGATGACATTGTGTTTCTAACTATGGACCTCGTGAGAAAGCTCAACGTACTCAAGTTTAAACTTCGAGAGATCGAATCATACATAAATGAGGAGATCTGTAGACGTACGAGAGACACAAGCCGGCTGATAAGTAAGTTGAAGTGGCAGTGTGCTGGACACATAGTATGAGGAGCTGAATGCTCTCGAGTGGAGGTCACGGACCGGCAAGCGCAGCATATAACTACAAGGTGGTCTGATAAGGGCCGCGGGTCGCTGGTGAATAAAGGCTGCTTCTGACCGGTCCTATTGGAAAATTATAGGGAGACCTTCGTCCAACAGTAGACTTCCTGTGGCTCATATGATGATGTTGAACCTGTGTGTAGGTGCGTCGCGAGGCCGGAAGCGCATTGTACCGGCTATGCGCGGGCGGCGAAGTGGCCGTACTGGCGCCGCTACTGCAACTACTGCTCGAGCATCTACCACGAGCTGCCGATATGCGTCCTCACCACCAACATCACTCGCATCACAATCACGAGGTGACCAGTTTGTTATAAACAACTAAGTTAAGATCTATTAAAAACTTTTCTCTTGTGTTTTTCATTCCAAGACTCGTCTAATGTAATATATTTGTGTTTATTTTTATAGGTGGTTCATCACCACGCAGAAGAAGGCAAAGAGCCTTACGGTCCAGCTTGTCGAGATTATTTCTGGCTTGTCTGTAGACTGATCGATGGATTGCCTGAAGATTTTTTTAAAGGTAATAAAAAATAACATTTTTCAAAAAACAACGTCAGGTAGTAAAAATAATACCATGTTGTAACTTTTTATTCTAATTAACTAGATCGATAGCACACTGGCATTCCTCCTCCTGGTTCTGTTTATTGTTTTTTGTTCAATTGCCACCTACAAGTAATCGATGAACGTCAGTTAGCCTAACGGCGCGAAAGTAGCGCCTTATTAAAATTGAGGTTTGCAATTCAGAGGGTGCTACGTCGGAGGACAGCGGCGCACCAGATCTGAACGAGCTGTGCTCTCAAGTGCGCGCGTCGTTGGAGGCTCGAGAGGTGATCGAGAAGCGCACTGAGCCTTGTACGCCCGACGACGGCCTCTACGGCCAACTGACGTTGCTCACTCACCTGCTCAAGCATCCGCTTCGGTTCAAGACCTCGGACCAAGGCACCGCCACGCTGGAAATGGTAAGCGTGTCTCAATATTTATATCATACATCACAAAGCAAACACTCGCAGATTTACAATCCATACATACTACAGTCGTAAAATGCCTTTGATGTCGGGCGGCCTTTGACATAGGGAAGGAGCTTCCCTATGGATCCATTTCTGGATCTCGTGACATGAAAACTGTGATTATTAGTGATTGAATATTTCAAAAATGAAAATTAGACTAAGGAATTATTTAAGGCCTATTTTTTATCTACTTTGACACCTTAAATTCACAAAAAAAAATCAAATAAATTTAGAGAAAGCTATCGTGATATCGTATAAACTGTCGGACAATATCGCTCTCATGTAAACTCAAGATTTTTTCCTTCTTTCTCCCTTTTCACCCCGCATTCCTAAGGAGTGTCGCAGTGGTTTCGGCAAAACTATATACTAAAGAACCCCTATAGCATACTAGGTTTATACTAGGAATTACAATAAATACTTCATAAATTCACACAACGTTATTGTTTTCAGGTATTTGGTTTTCTGTTTGATGTGCCAAATCCGGATAATCGCAATCTGCCCAAATGCAAGAGTCAGAAGTCGCGTGCGGCCGCATACGATCTACTAGTGGAGTTGGTGCGTGGTGCACCCGACAACTACATGCTGTTGTACCATAAGCTTATGGAGCATCACAAACCGGGTAAGGAATATTCGATAATATTTAATTATTTAATGACAAACTCCATATCCTATAGCGTTTAGCCTTGGAAACATTCTCCACATGAATTCCGAGAAAGAAAAGTTTATTGGTATTAAAAAACATATATCTATACTTACTAATATTATAAAGATTTAAAGTTTGTATATTTATTTGTATGTAGGAGGTTAATATTCGAAACTATTCATCCGATTTAAAAAATCTTTCACCAATAATTAATAATACCGCGACGAAGTCGCAGGAACTAGCCAGTATTAAATGAACTACACTTGATTCCATGCAAGCAAAAAAATCCCAAGCCTTCACATTCCATAACTTTTGATTTGAGGTGCAAAAAAAAAATATAAAAATTACACTTGTAATGATCATTTCTGATCAAACTGCTTGGAATTGTGATCTAGTTTGAATGCAAGGTGAAAAACGCAATAATATTGTAATTGTAATGTGACACGGTTGTGACAGGGCCGCAGTCGTCGTACCCGTGGGACTACTGGCCGGCGGAGGAGTCGCGATCGGAGTGCGGATTCGTGGGGTTGACTAACCTGGGCGCCACTTGTTATATGGCGTCGTGCATGCAGCACCTGTACATGATGCCGCAGGCGCGCGCCGCATTGCTACGCGCCCACGCACCGCCCACTCGGCACGCGGCCACCCTACACGAGATGCAGAAGATGTTCGCCTACCTCATGGTAACTCCAAACCACTGTTCAACAAATTTAAGCTACATGTATAGTTTATTTATTTATTTTTTATTAGATATGGATTAAATGTTCCGTCCATTTAATAATAATAAGGGTTTACAGACATTGTTATCTTATTTTGTAGAATTTATGTGTTGGATAGTAAATAAATAAAATAAATAAATAAATGAATTTACGTCACAGAGAACTGAAAACAAAACCTCACTAAATTGCATGAACCGTATTTCGTTTTTACAATGTTACCTACATAGTTTTAAAGTATATCTTCTCACAATCTGGGAGCCGCAATATGTTCAACAAATATATATTTTTATGAATGATTGGTTTGATGGGTTTGATCTTGGCCAACATCCAGCTGTGTAGCAAGGATGAGGCCTATAGATGGAGCGAGCTCTCCCAGAAGATGCTATTCACTCGAACTTTGAAAAGACTTGGGTTATATGAGCTCGGAAATACATACGCCGACAGGGTGTTCCAAACCTTGGCATTCATCTAGTTCATTAATTTATGTAATTTATTAATCACGAGTAGAATAATTATATAATACAAGAGTCTGGACTTTCAGTTTAAGTTAATAACTAATACAGATAACTTATAGGGCATTATTTCACCTTGAACGTTTATTGATTTCGTACAGGAAAGTGAGCGGAAAGCGTACAACCCTCGCAGCTTCTGCAAAGTGTATCAAATGGATCACCAGCCCCTCAATACCGGCGAACAGAAGGACATGGCGGAGTTCTTCATTGATCTGGTCTCGAAACTGGAAGAGATGACACCCGAACTGAAAAAACTTGTCAAAACCCTGTTTTGTGGCGTCCTCAGCAATAACGTCGTGTCTTTGGTAAGGTTTAAGTCGGTTTTTATTCCCATAGAATACCCGTTTAATTGTGCTTCCAATTTAAATTTTCTATAAAATTAAGAATATAATAATTATTGTTATCGAAATTTAAATATTCTGTAATCAGGTTTGGTTACTTTTGCAAAAGGAAACAAATTTTCTGAGATTACTCGAATAAATAGATATAATATAACACGAAATATTCTTACCCAGAGAGCGTACTCTGATTTATGGCGTCCCACAAATCAGAGACCAGAGGCGTGTTGTAGGACCTTTATTGTTTATATCGTACATGATGCACCAAGAGCTGTTGAGCATCCATATTGTCTTTTTGCGGATCACTATGATAATAAAATGTAATGACAGATACATACGGCAATGACATTAGTATTGCTTTGATAAAGTGAAATAATAATAATTTAAAAATTATCGCAGGACTGCGGTCACGTGTCGCGCACGCTCGAGGAATTCTACACGGTTCGGTGTCAGGTGGCCGATATGCGCAATTTGCATCAGAGCCTCGACGAGGTCACCGTTAAGGACACCCTCGAGGGAGACAACTGCTACACGTGCTCTCATTGTGCTGCCAAAGTGCGAGCGGAGAAAAGGTTTGCCCCTTTATTCTATTGCAGAAGAGCTGCTGCGAAATCAAAAAGGTCAGGTGTTTGGTAGAAGTTAGGTTAGGTTTTCTATAAAGGTGTGTTTTGTTAGTGCCTCTAGTGCAGTTTGTCAGTTTATGATTAATCAACCGACGGAAGGTTTTAAGTTAATTTGCTATTTAAGTTAATTATATCTTAAGTTAATTTGCTCGCGATTATATTTTCATCACATATGCCTTGTTCCATTTTAACTCCTCTCCACTTACCTGTTCGTAGAGGTTTATTGCGAACGTACATTATACGTACATAACTTGATACAGTAGTAAAAAGTGATTTTAATCAAATGTTTTTGTTTTAGGGCGTGTTTCAAAAAACTGCCACGCATTCTATGCTTCAACACAATGCGGTATACGTTCAACATGTTGACTATGTTGAAGGAGAAGGTCAACACGCATTTCTCGTTTCCCATGAGATTGGACATGTCTGGCTATGTCGAGAAACATCTTATGCCGGCACAGTATCAAGGTAAATGAAATATTTTTTTATAAATAAATTCTTATTTGTGATCTCGATATAAATATGCCTATTCTGTAACTGTATGAATTTTGCGATTATTTTGGAAAAAAATAATATATTTTTGCAGAAGAGAAGAGGAAATCGGCTGAAATGAAAAAGGATGGTGAAGGAAGTCCGAGTTCTGAGAACGAGGATAATTCTGAATTTGAAGATAATTACGAGTGAGTACGATTATTTCTGTATTTCAAAATTAATACATTTTATTGAGTTCTTAATTAATAAACGTAAATTTGGCATTGACGATGATCTGGCGTTAATTTTTGACTTGGTGAAAAAAGTTGTGCCAATGACATCTCTAAAGTATTTTCTCTTTTAATTTTTTTTTAATAGATAAAAATCCTAGTTAAAATAATAAAATTGTTATTCCTTCCTTATTTATCGTCCATTAAATGATATCGTCACTTATTAAGAAAGCGTTAGATCCTTTTCTCTAAGATTAATCAATAAAATAATGATGTCATAGTTAGCACAAAGTATTAAATACTGTTTGTTCCACTGTTGCAGATACGAGTTGATTGGAGTGACTGTACACACGGGCACGGCGGACGGCGGCCATTATTACTCGTTTATTCGTGACCGCGAACACGACCATCCTGACCGCTGGCTGCTCTTCAACGATGCCGAGGTCAAGCCTTTCGATCCAGCCCACATTGCCGCCGAATGCTTCGGGGGCGAGATGACTGTAAGTCTACTCGTATTTTAATATTTAATAATTTTATTAATAGTTATTTTACAGATTTTTTTATTTTTATGTGGGCGACGGTAGCCTGACGGGCCACTGGATTGTAGATGGCTACCGTCGCCTATAACATAAACAACGCCACAGGTGCTGCAAATGCAAAAAAAATAATCAAGCCAGGGTTCACTAGTGATGGACACCTCAAAAACCCAGTAATGTAAAATCCAATAATGGACACATTAGAAGTTATGAGCAGCCAAATATGAAGTTGCGGACATCTTAAAGGGAAATAAAAATACCATATTTTCAAAATCACTATACTTATTATGCCAGTGTTCCTTACTGGCATCATTTTCAACACTGTAGCCACTAAGTTACTTATTATTATTATATATTGTTTCAGAGTAAAACTTATGATTCTGTGACGGATAAATTTATGGACTTTTCGTTTGAGAAGACAAACAGCGCTTACATGTTGTTCTACGAATTGAGTCCTCCGCGAAATCAACGCAGCTCCGACTCTGGACAACAGGAGGAGGCACAGGTATAAAACATATGTGACATACATCGCTTCTAAATAAAAGTGCTTCTTAGCATTGATAATGAAAACAGATTGTTGCTCTAAGCTAAGGAGTCATAAGAATCTAATTGATAATTTGGTGAGAAGTGAGAGATGTGCAGTTCGTGGAGATTTAAAAGCTACCCATAAGTAGCTACTATACATTTTGTAATTTAATAGTACAGGTTTTAAGTATAAAGTTAATTAATTTAAGTTAATTTGAGCGAGAAGGCCAAGAAAAACTCTCAAATGTCACTTGTACAGTCGGCCGCATAAGTCGATTAACACATTCAAAGGTGCAAAACAACTGAACACTCAATTTACTTACTTACATACTTACTTACTGAAGCTTTTTACGATCGTTTGTACGTGAAGTTTATTTTGTTCTCTAGTCCTGACAACGTCTTATGCCGCGTTGAGCGTTCAGTTGTTTTGCACTTTTGAATGTGTTAATTGACTTATGCGGCCGACTGTACTTAATTTTATGCATTGCTTAGTTGTAAATATTGTTGAACTTGTTTAATTTTGATCAGTCATCAAGCGCGGAAGAGAGCGGCGCGTCTACGGGCGGAGGAGGAAGTGGCACAGCAGTGGACCGTCGTGGCACCTCAGTCGACATTCCGGTAGATCTGCTCAATTGGATCTGGGAGGACAACATGCACTTCCTGCACGACAAAAACATATTTCAACATGCCTATTTCACGTTAGTATCAATGTTGCTAATTGTTAATAAACATTTATTTATTTATTTATAATTGCTATGATTTAATTTTACGCAAATAAATATAACGTGCACAATGAAATGAATTGACATAAATGTTTTAAAGTCATTATTGTCACTCAAGTTGGTCTGTTGTATTAATGGTTATTAATATTTTTACATTGAAATTTCCCTGATATTTTTTTTTTTCTCCAGGTTTATGGGGCAAATGTGCAGTTCGGTCCCTCAATCGCTACTGACACTAAGGCCGGAGATCACAGAGGTGGCTGCAAGATTGTCGACGTCGTTCTTCATTGAAACTTTTATTCACGCAAAAGAAAAAGTAAGTACACATTGTGTAAAACACAACTTTCAGATTTTATGATAAATAAGAGGGTAACAGTTAGTTATGTATAAGTAACGTTATGCCTAAAGGTTACCCTTATGTGATTGGACTGTGCACTGAAAATATTAATATTATTTTTAACGATTAAAATGTGTTTTATCACAGCCCACCATGGTATCGTGGGTGGAACTCGTGACAAAGCAATTCAACGCGTCGGCGGCTGCCTCGGAGTGGTTCCTCGGTCACATGGCGGACGACACCTGGTGGCCAATGCAGGTAATGAATTGAAATTTCATTATTGTATTTTTTTTCTAAGCGTCAGTAAAGCTTACGTTCCAATTGGTGCCTGAATTTATTTATAAACCATAGTCTAATAAATAAATTCACACGCTACAGTGCGGCGTGCATGTGGAGCGCACGCAGTACTTTTAAAATATTATTTTACAAAAATATTATTTTTTATTTTTATAAAAGCAGCCAAGTTACTCCTTATAACATCAGTTATCTGCCAGTAAAAGTCAATTGCTTCAATTGTATTTGTATACTCGAAATTTTTCAAATTACTTAACTAAATTGCCATTGTGATATATTCTTCAGGTGCTGATAAAATGTCCCAATCAAATGGTGCGACAAATGTTCCAGAGATTATGTATGCACGTCATACAGAGACTCAGGTAAAAATATTGTACCTTTCGTTTTTGTGATGGGTTTCCTCAATAAATTCTTCATTTTTCCTTACATTTGATCGAGCTTGTATTTATTTGCTAAAATCTATTTTGATTTGACGACGTAATTTCAGATCTAACGTTGTTTCAGATCTAGTCATTGTGCGTTGTACCTGCAAGGCTGTGAGGAAGGCGAGGACAATAGTAAGCTCGGTGAAGCCAGTTGTGTTACTAGGTTTATAAGGATGTTGTTATCATTGGTGAGTGTAATCTTTTTAACAGTGTACTATGATTGAACCAGTAAAAACAGGTTTTATAAAAACTTAAATGACATCCTTAAAATATGAAAAATTAAAATATGAAACGATTGTTTACAGATGGAAAGTGGAGCGAGATGTCATTTGCGACATCTCACAGAATATTTCAGTTTATTGTACGAGTTCAGTAAGATGGGTGAAGAGGAAGGAAAATTCATGCTTCGAGTGAACGCCATCGCCATGATGGTTAATTTCTATCTGGGACACAATTCAACTTCGGTGAGACATTACATATTATTTCTGGTAGTTTTGGTTTTTTTAAACATACTATGATTAATACAATTACAAGAATACAATAATTATCTTTGAATAAATTTATACAAGAATTATCTTTGAATAAATTTAAAGTTTATATTAAGAAAACCCTGTGTAAAAAGGGTTACTATAGGATATTAGATTACATAAATGATGACTGTCCTTGGAGTCAAATATAGTTGATTATTGTGTTATGTAGATTGCTATGTATAGTTACTAAAACGCCTACAAGCACCTTATATCGAGTTGATGTTTAGCAACAGCAAACTGAGTGCGGCAACGAAGAGGCCAGCGGGAGCGGGAGCGGAAGCGGGAATGTGGAGAGCACGGGAGACAAGCTGAGGCCCGGTGCGCTCGATAAAATGGTAGCACTGGTGAGCGGACTTGTCGAACGTTCGCGCACCGCGGCTGGTCAGCTAGCGCTAAGGGACCCCGATGCCAAAGCGCTGCTACACGCGAAGGTAACCGCTCCACTTACATTTCTGAACATAAACCACGAAAGTATAATTCTGTTGATAGTCTAAAAGTTGTTTTTTTTTTTCAGGGTTTTCCATTCATCTACCAGCAGACACGCGACTGCCTCAACCTGCAACAGACACGCACGCTCATCTTCGCACTATGTCGATGGAACGAACCACTCGCACAAAAGATTGCAAACATGATTTTTCAAGCCATCACTAAACACAGCGAGGTACAAATTCACGTACAATAATTGAAAACTGGTTCATGTAGATTCAGCTCCTTTCAGCGTTCAGCGTATTCGCTGCTGTTCGCCTCACCCAACATTGTTGATATAACTGTATAACTGCTGTTGAGAATTTCATTTCAATTAATTACTTATCCAAAATGACACATGTTTCCTATAACTTGCATTGAATTACAATAGGTTCTGTTTTATATTTTTTAGTTCGTCTATCAAATATGTATCTCTTGCTCAATGGGAGGGATATAGTAGTACTCATAAAATTGTATTTCCAACAGAATTCGGCGCCTTTCTTTAAATTGCTGAGTCTACTGGTGGATGGTAGCGGTGGAGGTGCAGGGGCGACGGGCGGCTTACCGTGTTTTACACAGTTGGTGCTCGCTCGACTTTGGGACGTCGCCGATGTGTGTCCACACGCTGCTTTAGAGTGGCTTGCACTACAAGTGAGCTGACTTTGTATAATTGTTTGCAACTAAAGCCTATAAATAACAAGAATTCAGGCGTGATTATTAATAAGAAGAATATGTAATTTGATTTTTGAGCAACGAATGGTTGCAGGTGCCACGCAATAAGTGCGCGCACGCGTGGGCGCTACGCACCGCCGAGCGCTGGGTGGAGACGCAGTTGCTGGCGGCAAGCGCAGCGCGCGTGCGCGCGGCGGCAGCGCTGCTGCTAGTGGCGTTGGTTCCGTCGCAGCACTTCCGGCAGGGCTACGCGCGCAATCGTCCGCCGCCGCCGCCCGCGCACCCGCACAACACCCCGCACCATCTCACCAAGCTGCCCGATACGGCGCATCACACGCTGCACCAGGTACCATTATGTCTGTTGCCTACAGAATAAGAAGAGCTCGTTCACATTACGGCCCGGTAAAACTGAAATTTGATGAAGAAAAAGTTTCTTTTGAAGTGTTTTTTAATACATACAAATTTTTGGAGCTTTTTTCTACCCCTAGGTGACACACAATTGCCATTCGATATAGGTAATGGTATTTTATTATATAGTTAATGTTTATGATTAAATTTCTTAATTATTCAGGTGTATACTATGCTTTTGAGCAAGTTGAAAGTTGCTCGCAAGTATACGGACATAGCTGTTCACGGCACCACGAAATTGACGGCATATTTCGGCGTAATGTCGTACTGTGTTGTCAGCAGGGTCGAGAAACTTATGGTGAGTTATAGTTACGTTTACTTCATCCTTATCGCAACAATTTCATTTAAAAAAAAATTAAGTACCTATTTAACGAGAATTTTTCATAATATATATACTAATGGAACACTATTGTGATTGGTCCAACTTTTTGTATAAATACTTGAAAAAAAAAATGAATAAAATGAAATCTTAATCTCACTGTACCCAGCATAATTTTGAATAATATTTGTGAAGTAGAATAAAGGAAAAAATGACTAATTATTTTTTTAAATTTGTGAATTCAAAAGATTTGAAATGTTTTTTTACAGTTCGGTTCCTACTTCAACGACCTCTGGGAGCTCTACCACCCAGCGATATCGGAGCCATCTGTAGCAGTGCACCCCAACAAGCAGGCACTGCTGTCCTTCTGGCACGCCGTTTCCATTGACTGTCCAGAGAACGTGCAACTCGCACTTGCCAACCCTCGACTCGTCAAGCATGTCGCCTTCAACTATATACTGTTAGTGAGCTTATCATTATATTATAAACACACGTGTAACACTGCTACCTTGCTGCTAAAGCCTACATATTTATACTAAAAAAACTTCGACCTTGTGGCCGATTAACAATATTCAAAAAAATTAAAGTAATCTATTTTTCAAATAGATATTTTATAAATTAAATTAATTAAATTAAATTAAATAATTGTTTTAATTTTATTTTTGTTACAACATTTATTGTTATAAATATTAACGTCTTGTTATAATATTTATTTTTGTGGTCGATATTATTACATTGCAGCACACGACGTCTATTAAATTCTATTTACATTCTTGATAAACCTCGAGTATACTGTTTAGGACTGCAATTAGCAAATTAGTCTTTTCATGGTTTTGATTTAATTGCAATCTGTACTAAAATAAATAAATATATTTTTTAGTGCTGACCACGAAGACGGTGAGGTGGTGGCGTACAACCGTTCAATGCTGCCCCCGTACTACGCCCTGTTGCGGCTGTGCTGTCGGCGGTCCAGTGCATTCGCTCGTCAACTAGCTCAGCATCAGAACATCCACTGGGCGTTCAGGAACATAGCGCCACACGCTCACTTGTACCCCGCTGCCGCCGATGAACTGTTGAGGTTGGTCGCTTAGTCGCTCGCCATCGCAACTTAATTTGCCGTAGAGAAAGTTTTCCAAATATCTGACATTCACTGATATTTTGTTGAGTTTTGTTCATTGTGTAAATCAGTACATAATGATATTCAGAAAAAGGCGTTTATGAGTATAATTCATGAATATCTTACTTATATATTTGCCGAGTTACAACAGGTTTTATCAACCATAATAAAATAATAATTATGCACTTTTAGGTTAGCGCGAATTCTTTCTTCGCGTGGGGGCGGTGGTGGCAATAGTAGCAACAGCAGCCCCAGCAGTGGTTCCGGCACAGAAACTCCGGACGGCCGGGAGGCGGCCGCCTTTCGACGGACCACGCTCTCTGCCTATTTACAGGGTACTCAATTTACGTTTTACTTCTACTGATATCTAAGTTTTCTATTTTCAACCGACTTCAGAAATTCGACTTTAATTAATTTCTCCCTTGGTAGTAGCTGACCACCACCGTAGACTTTAGTATAAACACAAGAAAAACCGCGAGGCCTTGAATAGTTAACACTTTTAACTAAGAGAATCGTGAAGATATTTTTAGTCACTTTTCTTATTGAAGTCGTATTTTTATAGGTATAAACGGAAGGACTTGTTGGACGACACTTATATCGGCGTTTTGTACTTTAGTCGAAAACGAGGACGATAGACTGTACGTTGTTTATAACGGAGGGCTGCAAATGACATTTGAGGTAAGAATCTTTCGGTTATTTTTCTCTTGGTTATTGACGATACTATTTGTAGTAGGTACGCTAAACTCAAACCTACATAGCAGCAGATGTCTACTAGGGTACTAAACTACAGTAATCTGTAGGCACCTCAAATTTTAAATCAGGTCGGTTATCTCCGGGAAGCAACAAAATTTGCACCTTTGATGCATAGGTTGTGCTCATTATGGTAAAGAATTCGGTTTAAGGTTAGTCCTTGTATTAAAGAATAGAATTTTAAACTTTGTATTATGTGTGTTGAAGGCGTTGCACAGCCTGCACGCCATGTACGTGGAAGGGGGCGGAGGCGTGGGCGGCGCGGCCGGAGGTGGCGCCGGCGTACGGCACGAACTGGCATCAGCGCTGCGTTGGTCCCGCGCTCTGTGCCGCACGCTGCGCACTCGCCGCGAGCATAAGGAAGCGCGCGCTCTCCTGCTGGCAGCCAAGGACTGGCCGGAGTGCGCACGGCGACTACTCACCATGCTCAACGTGCACACGCACTCGCAAGGGCACGCTCGTCCCAAGCAGCTCAGGGACGCGGCGCTCGGCGTGCTCAAGGAGATAGTGATGATAGGCGGCGCTGCGGCGCTAGGCGCGTTGGTGCCGTTGGCTGGCGGAGCGCACGCTGCGGCCCGAGGCAGCGCTCGCCCGAGGCCACACGTGCGCGCTTGCGGTTCGCGCGCCACCACCCACCATCACACCAATACGCTCGCCTCACTCTACAGGCCGTACCATAAGTTTATAGGTAACTATATAACAAGGGCCCGCATCTGCGTCCGCGTCCTTTTTAAAGACAAAATTTTCAATTTCTTTCAAATTTTTTCTTTCGCTCGGAAACAGTACTTTTTCTGGATCAAAAGTACCTTATGTACTTTTCTGTAACCCTCACAGTTTACTTTCCCATTTATAATCTTTATAAATAAAAATGAATCACTAAATAATGTGTTGCTAAGCGCAAAACTCAAGAACGGCTGGACCGATTTTAATTGTGTCTTCACTCACGGATAGATAATCGCAAGGTTTTTAAGTAAAAAGAATGTACTCCGGGCGAAGCCAGGAGCGGGTCGCTAGTATAAAATATTAGTATAAATGGGCTGCACATTTTAATTAATGTTTAAAATAGTTTAAATCTTCATTCTCACACAGTTTGTCCGTTCCATCTTTACAACAGAATGGCCCAACATAATCACTTGTTGGTTGTTGTAAATTGAGATTCGAGCCTTAATGTTCGTCCCACTGTGCTAACTATGTGCACACACTCCACAGACACGTGCTGTCGCGTGGCCCGCTCGCAGCGCTGCATGTCCGAGCAGCTCGTGGTGCTGTCGGCGTTGTGTGCTTTGGACGCGCTGCCCTTCCGCTTCAACTACTTCGCATCCTTTTGGCGGGATGTCGCTGCGTCACCGGTATAACATTACACTTTTTATTTCAATCTGTCTAACGCTACTGTATAAGCCATCGAAACCCAATGTGATCAAACCTCTTCGGGTATAACAAGACGTTAGGCTCAATTTTATCCAAGAGTTATGGGTGCATGTTACATAAAAATTGATAAATAAAAATATGCAATTGTCAGGCGGATTCGAAGCTGGAGGAGATGTTGTGCGAGTGCAGCGTGGTGAACGAATACATGGACGCGGTCCTACTCGACGAGCGCGACTCTCTAGAGGACCCTGTTATCTATCAGTTCATGCAGCACTACTATCCCAAGGTTAGTTTATCAATAAGTCACCTTATTGTAAGCATTCTTCGCAAGATTTCTGACTATAACTTCACCTGGACAACTACAACAATAGTTTTATCACCGTCGAATTTGGTTCCAAGGACATGTTCTTTAAATTTCTTTAGTTTCCGAGTGCACGTACGTAGCACTAGTACGAGCTGTACGTCAATCATAAGCGACCGATGTACGAGTACGAAAGAACCACTTGCGGTTGCTCATTTATTCCGCTATGGTGGACCTTATAACAAGTGAAGCATTATCGAAAATGTCGCTCAATAGCTAAAAGTATACTCGAATGGTGCAGATGGGTGGCGGAAGCGCGGACGGCGCAGGAGGTGCAGGAAGTGCAGCGGCGACGGCTCTGGCCGAGGAGTTGTCGGTCTGCGGCGTGTGGGGCGCGCTGGGGGCCGCACGAGCCGCCACCTTGCTGGCGACGCGTGGCCTGTCGCCCGCCGCTGCAAGAGCGCTCAATCGCGCCGCCAGCGCCCTCGACCAGCGCCTCCACAACACTACCGGTAACGCATTCGTTTATTCACATCATTACTATACTCGTCTTTGAATTTGTGTTATAACTAATTCAAATAAAAAAAAACACTAAATCGTTCCATTCGTTTGGGAGCTACGATTCTACAGACAGATACAAAGACACACACGTCAAACTTATAACACCCCGTTTTTGTGTCGGGTGTCAGTGGTTAAAAATAGTCGACAGGGATTATGAGTTTGTAAAAATGTTGAAGCAGAGGAGGAGGAGTCTGAGGCGGAGGATGTGGGCGTGACGTCGGCGGCGGTGAGCGAGGCGGTGGCGCGGTGCCACACGCCCGACAACAGCTCACCCGAGGACGCCGAGGAGGTTGCGGCCGACTTGGACGACTCGCCCGACGACGACGCGCCGCCGGCTGCTCCGCGCGGCCGAGAGTACTTGGCCCACCTCGCGAGCGCGCTCGCTGACATCGAAGCCGCCACGTCTATGCACAGCGCCCAAGACGATTAGCCCTGTCTAACGGTATGCACAACCTACTGACCTTTGTGAGGATGGATGTATTGTATAACTCGTCGGAAATATCTTGGCACCTCGAAATAATGCAGTGCCGTACACTACAGTCGGCAAAGAAACAACAGTACAAAAAAGTTTATTGATATTATAATAAAAATAGTAATTGTTTTTTTTATTTGTGTCTGTCAAGAAAATAGTTAAATTAACGAAAGCAAACTAATAATTACATTTCAATGAAATTTTTATTATTTTATATCAAATTTCAAATCGATCGTTTAGACAACTCATACCTCAACTTTTCTGATAACCTGATTACGTGGACGTGGATTCCTTTTCTCATCCTTAAAAAAAATAATGACTAAGAACAATAATTCGTTCTCCACTGTAATAAGTTTTATCGTACTGTGCGCAGTACACGAATCAGTTTAAAAAAATATATTAAAAATTTGAAAATATATAAAATGGCACCCAACTCTTTACTGTGCAAGTGTACACTTACCTCTTTATGCAAATGTTTACTTAGTTTTTGTTTATCCATTTTATTATATATGTACTCCCATTTCTTTTCAGATCGGCATAAATGAAACCTCTGACTCAGCGTGGCTCTATTTGGTATATTCCTAGTAATGTTATCTGGTAAACAAGTTTAGGATCGTGTACTCATTCTATTCGGTTTACATTGGATACAATTTAGTTCTTGGGACAAAAACCTCAGAGCCTAGCCTATAATTATGTAAGTTTAATGTGACGGTGTTGGCTAAAAGACTAAACTGACTGGTGCATTCCACGTAACAAAGGAATCGGCCACATTTGTACCTTGTTAGAGGGTGATTTATCATTTTAAATGTAAATTTAAACTTTAGGGAACCAATGTGTAATACGGATATTACATTAAAAAAAGAATCAGAACTCATCGTTATCACACCCTTATATTGATTGTTGATTGAAGCTCGTTTCAAACGACTATTGCAAGTGAGTGTGTCAAAAGTTTTGTAAATGTCGTATTAGAAGCGCTTTGGCAATATTGACTCAAATGAATTTTGTATGGTTTTTATAATTTTTCTAGTTAGCTTGTAACTGTATTATAAATAGCCTATTTTGGTCTTAAAGGTTTGATTGATACTATTGGGAGTTTGTATGAAATTTCAATTTTGCTTTCATACATTTTTTTAATAGCGTCTATTCCAATTAAAATGGTTTGTTTTTGAATATATGTAATTGAAATATAAGGCCGGTTTCAGAGCTCGAACGACCGTCGTCGGTGCGTACGTCGGTCGCGCTTGTCATTTGTATGAAAATTCGAAATCGTTACAGAGCTCGACCGACTGTACGCACGCGTTTATTGCTACAGTGGTCGGTCGTGCGTATGTATCGTCAGGACCGACGTCAGGAGAGCTCTACAACCGGCCTTATTGTATAACAGTTGAAATATGGCTGAAGACATGTCACTGTAGATGTACTTTGTAAACATTACGCTCCCTTCAAAAAGGGACTTTAATGTTAGTGGGATAGAGATCAAATTATAATTGTCGTTGTATTGCGTTAGAATGTGCAGTAGCATTTCTTTCTAAATTTCTTCGCACATTACGAGACAAAATATTTCAAAAATTTTAATTTAAACGTTTCGACTTTGAATCTGATGAGGTATTCACATTGAGTGTTTTCTATTCTATTCTATTTGACACTTCTTCTATTCTATTCTTCTATTAAAAAATTTCTATTAAAAAATAACACTTCTATTAAAATGACACTTTCTATTAAAAAATAACTATAGTTTTGAAATATTTATTTAATATTCTTATTGTGATGAATACCTTTTTCGATTCAATGTCGCTATTTTATGACATGACTTTTTTAAACATATTTATGTCATCTATATTGTATATATAATTTTTTTTCTTAGACATAATATATTTAGAATTTCACCGGAAAACAAATTATATACTTTAGTAATGAAATTAAATGATTGAATGCATTAATATAAATTGTATATTTCATTTTGCGAATTACTTATATAAGAAATTATTTTTATTTAAAAAGTGTTGTGCTTATAGATATGCTACTGCGAGTATATAGCTGGTTTCCGATACACATGATTTTATTTTGGGATTATAATAATATGATGACGATCATAAAATTATTCTGTTTCCATTCAGTCGTTTGTAAAAATGGGTATAACTTATGGGGGGTTAAAATAAAAATGTAAAAAAAAATGTTCAACAACGTAGTGGAAACACTATACTTCATATTTCAAAATCAACTTCTTCGATTCATGCTTCTCTGAAACCGGCTAATTTTGCCATACGGAAATGAAAATTGATTTATTTATAAGACTGTTTGGAGCTAATAACTCAAGTCAAATTTTTGCTCGGTTCTATGCAATTAGTTTTAAGTTTGTATATTATCAAAATTTACGAGTTACTATATAAAAAAATTAATTCTCAAACTCGAAAAAAAGGCATGTTTCTTATGTATTCCTTTTTCCAGCAACATCAATTGAATTACCAGAACTATTGCTTGTTGTGAGATGATAATTATGATTGTGTGGTATGAATGGCACTTTAAAATTTTTATTTAGAATTTGGAGCCTGTGGCTCAGATGATTATTAGCCTTTATCTAAAAAAAAAAGAACATTAAAATTGCCAAGGTATTTTTCGTTCATTGTCCATTTAAGTGTAATTTGTTGAATAGGCATTCGGACAGTTATTAGGTATAAATGGAAAATGTAAAAAGTAAAGAACGTTCTAAAAATTACAATAAGTATCGTGCAATAAAATGTTTTGGTTGAATATACATAAATGTAAAATGATTTGTAACTCAATGGTAAAGGTACTCATGTTGTCGAATTTCCTACTATTTTTAAAGTATCATTGATACCTACAGCGCAAGTTTTGGTACATTACAAAACAAGTGTTTTGTATGGAAAAAAAGCTGAATAAAAATGTAGTTACTCCCTTAGAGTGAACGACTGCGTGGTGCAAAGTAACGTTGCATATAGAGATTGTGTGAAATGATATTGAGCTCTCCCACATTATAATTTAAGTAGTATTTAGTGAACCGTATACTTTTGCATTTTTGTTCGTATCAAGGTCTACTTTACTCGGTCTTGGAACTGTCACAGTATTGCTGGGCACGCACAATAAGTATCTTGTCATCTTTTGCCTCATTTTTAGTCTAAAATCCTTCCTTAAATCATTATCAAAAACGTGCTATTAAAATGCGCTCGTGGCGGCGTACTTTCGAAGTGATCAAATTTTGGTCATAAAAATTCCAGATTAGTCATAAATTTTGACGAATATTTCATTTCTGCACAGAGTTAAGCGGAATGCTTAGCTAACTTAGTTTAGCTTAGCTCGCATATAAGCTTGAGTTGAGCTAAAGTAAGTTTGCTCAGCTTTCGGTCTGCGTTCAGTTCAGCCTAAGTCGCCAAGTGAATTCAATCCAAGATAAATAAACACAGTCTAACTAATGTAATTCTGCATAACGTAGCTCGAAGTTGATTTACAAGTCTTAGTTTAGTCAAGTAATTAGTTCATGGAGAGAAAAGTGAAATTTATTCCGTCGATTCACTAAGAATCTCTGTTAAAGATTTTTTTAAATTGATGTTTATCGAATAACGTAATCAAAAACTGTTGTTTTGATAATTAATTTTTATAATAATATAAAATCCTTATTAAAGTTTTCAAATATTTCTTAGTATTTTTAATGTCTATAACCGGGTCAACGGCTTTAGAAAGTACGAGACCAAATTAATAATTTCCGATTGACAATTTGGATTAACAATATTTGGGAGTACATACTTTTATTGCAAATAACTTTATATGTATTATGATGTGCATTTTTTAGATGTCTGAGAAGGATTAGAATGTTAATGAATGTTAAGAATGCGTTTGTATGTTTCGACACTTTTGTGCTGTCTCATTTTGAGCCTAAAGATAGTTTAGGGAGTTCATCTATGTGTGAAGGAACTTTAAACTCCACCGATTTCTTACTAGTACATAATGGTAAATTTTGTGCAGGTTTGTTAGTAACCACAACCCTTGGAAATAGCTTTTAAATTTCTATACCGCTGGAACACTAGGCTAGCGAAACTAATGTGTCAGCTGTAATAGTAATCGACTATTATCTTTTTAAGTCTTAGCAATTCTAGCGTATTAATATCATACAGAAACACATCTGTGCATACACACTTTATTTTTTGTCAAAATTATAATTATTATATATTATGTTTCGGCTGTGAAGAGTTTCGTTAATTAA
This sequence comes from Synanthedon vespiformis, assembly GCA_918317495.1. Classification (NCBI taxonomy): domain Eukaryota; kingdom Metazoa; phylum Arthropoda; class Insecta; order Lepidoptera; family Sesiidae; genus Synanthedon; species Synanthedon vespiformis. The sequence goes on from OU906962.1 coordinate 5,714,605, forward strand.
GGATAATGTACGTATTTAGCAGAGTTTATGAACTGTACGATTACTGCGTGACTCTCGTGTAAGCACGTTTTTACTTCATACAATATCTATACTTAGACTTACCCATTAAGACAACCCGTCCAAGTCATGCCCACATTTTTTTAGTAATGAAGTATAGAAATGCAATACTTGTAAGTAGAAATTTTCCTTTTAATGGAAATATTGATGTTTATGCTTTGATCCCAAATTTCGCTAAATGTATGTACATAATTCTATATATGGGTTGGCCAGAAAGTTCGTGCGGTAATGAAGCACAAATTAACAATTAAATATGTATTTTAAGCTGTTAATCTACATAATTTTGGAATTGTCTTTTAAAACCTCTTTTTTTTGCTTGTGCACCGCTCTAAAAGACTTTAGAAAGAAAGTTAGTACTGGTAGCAAAAACAACACGAGTTTTTGACCAATCCACATTATTTTCAAGTTACAAAACACCAAATTAGAGAGAAAATCATAATTTTAAACCAACATTAAACCTGTAAGCATAAATTGCATTGTTGACACCACTTAATAAATAATTCAACGCAACTTCGTCCCTATATAATTATGTAATACATTTTTTCAGTCTAAAATGTAGTGCGTTAAAAATATTTATTTTTTAAATCCTGTATACATGTTTTCATTTTTTTGGTTCGTTTCGTATACATAAAAACAATTCGAATGGAAATAATGAAAAAGCATGAACTTGTGAACTAATAATAGAAAGAGTGGCGCTAATTTTTTGTATAATCATTCTACTAAAACAGAAAAATGTTCGAATGTGCTCAGATATATTTCTCTGGAGTTTATTTCAACTGGAAAAGAACTGGCATAGAAGGCGTTAGTGATCAATTGTTTTATGAAAACGTAACAAAATAATGATGGTAATAATATTTCCAAATAATGAAATGATAAGTAGTTGAAACAATGCGATAGATGCTAAACTAATGTCGATGCTACTTGCGTATTAATAACTGATATCACTGCCGTAAACGCATGCTTATAGACCGATAAGTCGGTCATAATATGAATATTTAAGTGTGACTGGAAGCGGTGGGCCTCTTCAATACAGGAGCGGCCTAGCGACTCCATTTTATAAAATATACTTAATAATTATTAGATTTTTTTTATTATTGAATGTCGTGTCCGTTTTTTATATATTTATAATAGTAACACCAATACAATAATCATCCACAATTTCCATTGTAGATATTAAAAATTAACAGTAGGTAGGAAACAGTGTCGTAGGAATATTTTTTACGAAATCTCTAGTGTGTTGTTTGACCAGTAGGTTGTACCACTTTCATAGCATGTCAATAGTTGTGTGAATGTGGTCACAGTCCTTTGAACATTTAAAAGCAATATTTATATCGAATTAATTAACCTCACTTGTTACGTATTAAGAGGGTAGTATTGCAAAGTTCGCAACAAGTGCTAAGTTCTTATTTGATACACCGAGAGTATGACACCTTAGTAAAGACTTAAAACTAGTTCGCACTAGGCTAGTAATTTAGTTGAGTGGATTAGTAAGTAATTTAGTCGACTCGACCTTTTTGTTCTAAATTTTGTACGGGCGACTAGCACGGGCAGTTCACCGGCTACAAGTCTGACTGAAACTTTCGTTTTAGTTGAGTTCATTAGCTGCTGCAAAAACGTCCATTTCACTGAAGCAAAGAAACAACTTTAAAATTTGTTTCTAAATATGTTCAACATGAATACTTGTGAAATGTTAAGTCTCCACAATATAAAAACCTCTTCTAAAATAGACATTACTGTAATCTTTATTTCATTTATTGCATTGTACCCCGTTCGTCTTGCAAAATACACAAGTGAGTGCACTTGTGTACTCTTCTTGGCTGTAATGCGAACTGTTTCTGAGCAGTAGCGAGTAGTTTATCCACTAAATTACTAAAGTAGTCGCGAACAAGGCTTTGAGGCGATTAAGAGTTTATTCAGACTTAGTGGGCAGCCGATGAATGTGTGGATACCCAAACTCTTCGTAAATATTTGTAGGATTATATAATAATTGTTACTTAATATCTGTTGTATTACATCAGCAAAGTATTGTTTTGCTGCGGGGACAGTCATTGGCGATTTTTAAATGATTTGTGGTGTAATGTGGTGCTAACCGTCAGATTGGTGTGACTGGACGTAAATAAAGACAGAATGTATATTTGATTTTGTCCTGATTTTAGAGCTTATTAATTAATTAATATATAACTTATAGTAACTATGCTGTAATTACCTTTTATTATTTTAAGATGATGTTTATTATATTATGTATGTATGTATGTATTATGGTTAAATTGTGAGTGTCTGTACAATAAATATATTTTCGACGAAGTTTGAATAAGTCTGAGCATGTTTCTAATTAAAATATAATAATTTGACTTTTACTTGTAAATTCACCTAGGTATGACGAAAGATCATTAAAATAATTTTAATTTTTTAATTGTAGTTCGAATTTTGTAATAAACAAAATGGCCCATTTTTGTTGTGATTTCTCTCATTGGGACATGAATGAAATTTGCTAGTTTCGAGTTAACTTTGCTGTCTGTACGTGCACTCACAATGTTTGATTACACTTTTACCTAATTAGCTTGTATTGATAAACGTTGTATAAAATAAATAAATTTGTTACTGAAACAAAAGCTTCAGTTCAATTAAACTGTGTTATAAATTTAAATTTGTGAAAATTAAACTGAAATACTGTGAATCAGATTGGAAAGCCAAAGTAAACAGTATTTTATAAGTATTGTTTTTTATTTAAACCCCTATTATACCTTGTTTTCTTTCTGTCTTGTTTTAGTCTTGAATCTAGAGACCTGATGCTTTAAAAGAAAAAAACAATGTAAGTTACTAATTATTTATTTTTTAGCTTCAATTGAGCTATTTTATTTTTAATTTCCACAGGAAATTGGTCTATACTATCTATAGAGCAAGGTAGACAAAATGTTTTAAGAAAAAAAATACTGCACTCTTTATTTATGCACACAGGTTTTTGACATAAAGCACAATCTGCACCCAATACAAGAATTTCACCTTTTCCTGGAGGACTAAAAGGATCCTTCATTACATAACTTGGGTATTTTAAGACAATATTTCGTGAAAATGGTGGACTTGTTCCTTTATATTGAGCCTTCTCATGAATATTACATGATGAACATTTGAATTCATACTCGACATGTGCGGGTTCCTCAGTTTTTTTGTCCTCCATTACTGAAACAAGCACAATAATGGTGTTTGTTATCACATGAACAAAATCGGTAAAAATAAAATCTACAATTTTGATAAAGTTTTTTCTTTCGGAGCCTCAAGCGGCCACCATGATGGTTTCACAGCCTCAACTGAATAATTTGCAATTTTTAATTCTTTGGCATTTCTTGCTTCTTTAATCCTCACCAAACCTATTCCATAATCTTTTATATAAGCTTTGAGCTTTCCTATATTTGTCTTTGGATTATCACTATCAATGATTATAGTATTCTTCTCAATAGAATCCTGCACATCCTTAGAAAATTTGATAGGCATGACACGCTTTCTAATCACTCCTGTGTGATATACTCGTGCAGTTAACTCTTGACCTATGTAGCAACCCTTATGGAAGCTTACTCCATGAAGATAATCACAATTCATTTCTAAAGGAAAACTCGTCTCTGGTTCTATTTCAATGACTCCTTCACTAACACCTAATGTGTATCTTAAGTATTTGTAGTCATCATCAACAGTTTTACTAGTGATCTCTTCCCCAACAGTGTTTGCTACTTGTACGCCATTTAAGTGAATGGGAGATATAATTCGATAACCCAAATCTGCGAGACGAGGGTCTTTATAGACATTGATGTTCTCATTAGGATCAAAATCTAGTTTAGAATCAATGTTAGGTGTGGTTAATGCCCATAGTCTAAGCTCTGTATTCATATCGACGATATCTATTTTTCGTTTCAGCTTATAGATTTTCAGATGCTTCTGGATTAAGTTTACGACGCTTTTATCACATTCCAACATAAAAGTATCTTTGTCTCCCCATTTGTATATGAGTGTGTCGTACAATACGCGTCCCTTATTGTTTAAAAACATAGCATACATTGACTTGGCGCCTTCATCGAAATGTTTCATGTCATTTGTAATAAGTCCTTGAAGAAATACGTCTGTATCTTCTCCCGATATTTTCAATAGATTTCTGCTAAGTAGTGGATGCAGAGTTCCCACTGTTGTACTTTTATAGCGTGTATTGTGTAGAAATTGGCTCAAATAAGTTTGTTTTAAGCCGTATTGAAATAAAAACCTTTTTACCTGATAAATTACCATTATTCCGGCTTAAATGTTATAGCTGTTATATTGATTATTTCAATTTATTTACAAAATACAAACATTTATTTACTTACATTACAAATTTATTAAAAAAATTCAATTTAATATTTAACATTGATATTTGACATTGACACCAAGGAAAATTTGACAATAACGAAGTGTTCTGTGGTATTACTTTATACATACTAATCTATTTGTTTTGTAGTTTGTCAAAGCTCTCGCTAAAGCGCTTATCACACTATTGAATTAGTAGGAAACCTAAATAGTGAACTAGTTGATCACACTACACTAAATTGATTTCTAAGTCGAAGACATAGAATTGTAAATAGATAATAGAATATAAAATCTACTTCCTTGTTATGTATATAGTATCCTATGGTATGAACATGAGACTGCAAATGCGTGGCAAATTCAAAAAATACATGACACAAAAATATCACCACTTGTACTAGAATGAAATATTATGTAATTTTGATGATTAATTTTTAAATTACCTATTTCCGAGATATTTAAATAATTGCTTTGGCATCATTCCATTCGTTAATTAGCGTATTTTTTAATTTTATATTTGTAAGGTGGCAAATATAATATGGAATTTAAATTGAGATTTTTTTATGTTTTATAAAGCGTATCAATTGAACATTAAAAATACATTTAGGTAGATAACCCCAAAAACCTGTCGTATTCAATGATTGTTGGATAAATATATAATTCCAAAAAGTCAAGACCTATTGATGTAGGTACTTACTTTCCCAAATGCTTAAATAAAATTACTTATTTCATAATGTTAAATGTTTATTAAATGCATCAAACTTATGTACATAAATATCTATATATTTATTAACTAATACCTTACAATATAACAAGAATTTTGTAAGTAAAAATTAAGTAGCTTAAATCTGCATAAAGATTAGCTTTTGGTGGTGTTCCAACTTTGTCCAAGAAAAATATAAAGTTCACATAAACTTATTATTGTTCATTTAACAGGCAGTTAGCCACAGAAATCCTCAGCCTCAGAGTAGCCATTATACAGTCGTCACTGGGGCCGATGACGTCATAACTGACGTCATTAAGCGAATAGTAGGACATCAACAGTGATGACGATATTATATATAATGTAAACTTATTTTTATGATCAAATAATGAGAGTTTTTTTATGATCATATAAGTTGTAATTTCACAAAAATTGGTAACTGCAAGTTAAATTGCGCCCTTAAATTCACGGATCCTTAAATTTGTAGTTTTTTATCGAAGTATATAGGTATTATACACTAAATAGACATTTAAAAAAATATATAAAGGGCAGGCACAAAGTTTCTGGACAAAATTAGCGGGAATTTATATTTCCGAACAATTTTATTACTAGTTAACTGTTTAACACAAAGTGTGGAATGAGCCTAGGATCCACAGACACAGTTATAATATGACTCAATATCTAAAAGACTTCGATCGGTTTAGATATAAATTAAAGACACTATTGTTGTTCGAGCAAATTGGAGCACTTTGTTAGGCGTGACTAAATTAGAACTCCTATTTAAACCACACGTAATACGGTTACGGTTGATCTTCAGGTAGCTCGTGAGGTATGAACGCCATTTCTACCATTTCTCCCTTGTTGTTCTTGTACGGTGTGACGACAAGTGATGTCGGATATGAGTTGTCTCCGTGTTCGACCGAGGCCGTCACCACCTCTGTGACCGCCGTAGGCTCTGACATTATCGAAGCGTTGTCCGGTTTTGTTGGCGAATTTTGAGAAGAGCGATTTGAGCGCCGCGAAGAAGCTTTGAGATGAGGAGTGATTTTCTGTTGGAGGAAATATAATTTTCAGAATAGATCAAACAAAAGGGGCTGTTTTATTTTTTGCCCCGTCTTTTATATAGGTACATACGACAGAGACAAACTATGACATTCTTGATGTTTTCATAAGAAGTCATATATCATAGGCTCTAATTTTATCATTATATTATATCTACTTAAAATTCAATAGGTAATTTGTCTGCAGTCATAAACGAGCAGCCCGAATGGGTCGAGCCCCCATTTCACGAGCCCCCATTTCGCTAGAATGGGTAAAAGTGGAAACCCACTTGTTGTAACCCCTTTTACGTTGCTTTTACGAGCTTATTTGGTGATCTAAAAAGGAATAAGATCTCTACAATAGAGCTGCGTTTAGATCATAATATGGTGATAATAAAAAGTTTACTATACGAAGCGACAAAACTTTATAAATAATAATAATAATATGTTTAATGAAAATCCTACTCACCATTTGTGGGTCCTTCGCAAGGTAAACCCCTGTTCGTCTGACTTCGAAGTCAGGCGCTGCAAGACACCGAGCCAGCAGCAATGCAGCGACGCAAGCCCACGCAGCCCACACCCCTGCGCTCGCAGCTCGCGCACTTCCCACCCTTCCCGATACCCCCATACTCGAGTTCCATGCACTCTCCACATAATTACTTACTGGCGAACAACTGAAAATTTTTACTTTTATTAGCGCCTTATTAAAAGATTTACATTAACCCTATTAAGCTGGTCAGGTTTGATGTTTGGACGTATTAATTCGTCATTGCACCTTCTGACTTTGTGTGCAAAATTTTCAAATGCTGTTCAAGAAACTTATTTTTCAAGAACTCGGATCCCCATCCGAGTTATTTCTAGAATCATATTATATCAATCAAAACTTCAATCCACTTTACCAGTAAAAATTTTAATAATCATATAATACTGTAATCCATATCTTAAATGTTAAAAAAGATTTTTTTTTTCAAGATTTACTTATTTTTCACTGTTACAACAAGTGATTGTTATTTCTAATTTACAGATGAAATCGAAAAACATCAGCCTAGCGTACAATCCGTTGCACCCGTATAGGTTCATAAAAGTATTTTAAAAGTTTTATAATTAGAAGTAAAAAAATACTAACGTGGTCGCATTAGTAACATTGTGAAAAGCTTCGCAAAAAGCATGAAGACCTCCATTGGTGGTTGTAAAATTGTGACCCATCAGGCCAACCATTACAATGGCGAAAAGAAGCGCTGGCGTCAAAATCCGCCATGGCTGCTGCAGGCTGAAAAAAGAAGTGTTGTATTAATTTTATGTACAATTTAGGAAAATTATTGTTTCCTGGGGTTATGGCTGGGTATTAGCGTGACTTACTAACGCACAGAATGGTGTAGGTAAACACCAATTTGTAGATTTAGAGAGAAATGCCAAATTATGTTGCAACTAGCTGCTACCCGCTACTTCGCCCGTGTAACTTTGTAAATTATATACTAAAACCTTCTTCGCGAACCACTCTATCCATTGGTGAAAACAGCATGAAAATCGATGCAGTAGTTTTTGAGTTTATCGCGAACAGACAGACAGACGCGACGGAGGACTTTGTTTTATAATAGGTAATTATGTAAGGAAGACGTAAACTTTTGTGTTTTTTTTTTAATTGAAGCTCAAAACTTCTCATGAGAACTTATTTTTTATAAAACTGTTTTAAATTTTCTCCAAAACTTAGATGTATATAAATAAACGAAAGCCCACGTGTAAGGTCCAGAAAAATGATACTTTGTTATACCAATGGTGACAAAAAACACGTTTATTTTTTTGCTTTGGAATCAATCAAAAACTCATTGGAAAATAACTTACCCAGATCTAGCACGTCCACCACCGGGGCACATTATAAACAATGTCAACCACACCATAGCGAATATTGTTGATAAAATGGGAGTGTATTCCGCGAACTGGCAATACTCATCTTTTCCGAAAAATGTCCTTGACACGTCCAACGCCAGTCGATGTGTCCTGTTTCCTGTCGAAGAATATTTACAAATTATTCCACTTCTTATTATTCAATACAGAAATATCATTCTTTTTTAAAAAATAATATTTATAAACTGAAGTTGAAAGCATTTAATAAAAGAAAAATATTAAAGAGTCATTAGTGTCATCAATATTATCATTATTTCTACAGTATTATTTATCTAGTATAATGTATATATCGTAAAATTGGGCAGATCGTAAAGTATGAAATCAAAAATGTTTCACCAAAAGTCAAAAATAGGTGCGACGAGGAGCGGAGCGGAGCAAAGCGAGGAGGAGCGTGTTAGGTTTACATGGAAATAAATTTGGCGAGCCGAGCGAAGCGGAGCGGAGTGAGGCGACCCTCTCAGTTTTAACAGAAATATGATCTGCCCAGGAATATCATGATATGCCCAATTCTACGATGTGCCGACGACATAATATATATGTACAATAGAAACAAAAACACACTGCAGCATTAGTAAAATTAGGAAAACTGAAAACATGTTAACAAATTTGGAAGAATAAAATGCACGAACTCTTTCTCCGTTTAATAACCCATTTTCGAAATCTATTTAATGATAATTCAAAATGTGTAATCGATGGATCTGCCAATGAGTGTTTTGCGTGTCCTATAAAAATGTAAAAGTAAGAAGGCATTACAAAAAATCATAGCTTAGAAAACTCTTCAGGCCTTTTGAAATTATTTTCTGATCTTTTTATTTACGTAGAAAATGATATTTACCGAGTATTGCCAATTTACTTACCAAGTATTACCGTTACATTGTTGACTGTAATTGTTGTTTCATAATCTGTTTCATTAAGTTGAGCTTCACGTTTTACAGTTGTAATAGCGTCCGTACTGTTCGCGATTTCCCCATTTTCAGGGAGCGTGTCAATATTTTGAGCAATCACACTTCCGTTGGCATTTGAGTTTGCGTCTTCGTTAACAATTTTTGTCCCGTTAACAGTAACCAATCGTTCTATCATATGAAATTCTAAATGGCGGGGATATAAAATGCAATTGTTTTCGACAAGTTGTTTTGCGCTGTGTAGAAATGTGTAATTCAATATTCCGAATATTGCTGCCAAGATGTATAGGGTTATGTGCCATCCTGTAAAATAAACAAGATTTTGGTTAACTATAGGTTTATGTGTGTAATATCCACTTTGTATGTAACGAGTATGTCGAATAGATACAAAATATTACCGAATGCAGTAATATTCTGCATAATATATCATTTCTGTTAACAAGTAGTTGACTGATCTTTTTAGCGAATAATAAAAAAAAACATGTTTTTGACTTGTTATTTATATGTTATTGCATAATAATAATATAGGTACATGGGATAGGATAACATAGAGGAGTGGTTAATAAAATGAATGATGTCACCGCAGCCAACAACACTACCGATAAACTTCAAGTACGTCTTGAATACGACGACTACAAATTTTAGTTTTAACTGACGATAAAATAACTAACGAAAGAGGAATGATGTAATACGAATGCGAGTCATACTTTACTTACCTTTCCAGATTTTAAGACTTCTCGACGTCCTTTCCTGCAACTCTATGTAGTCGTATAAAAGAATCGTCATTTTCACATCGTTCACATTCCTGAAACCAAATCAGAATAATATCTATACTAATATTATAAAGATAATAGATTTGTATTTTGCATGTTTGTAATAAATAAACTTAAAAACTACTGGACAAATTTTAAAAACTCTACTACCACCGAGTAACATAGGTTATACTCGTATTTAATAAAGTTACGCGGGCGAAGTCACGTGCAACAGCCTAGCGTTATGAAATAAAATCAATGTTCGCTTCTGTCTGTAGTTCTTCTTCAGTGAATTTATTGATACGGTTCACTAATAAATGTAAAGAGCGATAAATCCGTTGGTTTGATAACATAGATGTAGAACTTTAATGTCAAATTAAAGTTCTAGGAACAATAAAATTGTAAAAGTTGTTTGGTTAAAAAATTGATTACACATTATATGAATATATAAAAAAAATATATGAAGTTTATGAAAAAGTTCTTAGTAATAGCTCAGATTAAATAATGAGTTACTGGTATCTATTATATATTTTTTTAAATACACAAATCTTCCCGCCTTTCCGTAAGTGAAACTCTTTCCATATCTACTTAACTGATGGTTAGCCGATTCTAATTATGGTTAAGTTAAGTCAATCAGAAAAAAGTATTATTTCCCGAAACATGCGGACGAAGTCGCGAACAAAAATTAGTATAATATTAATAATCGTATGCAAAAAATCTACAAAATCAATAACTACTGTTTTTTTTTAAATTTATATCTTGTCTTGACCTACTTAATTAATGTGGCTGTTTTATTATTCCCCGAATAGTTTATTAATTGGTTCCCTAGAGTGTACGAAAGTAGGACGAGGATAGACAAAAATAATGCCTGGTTGTATTAATTAATTTTTTTTTATTGGCACGAACCATTCGCCATTTCCTTATCTTATAATATATCTAATGCAATCAATCTGGATTTCCAGAGATTAAATTGGGTTCTCTCATGAATAACAGTGCCATGAATTTTATTTAACCTTAGATTTAATTAAAATTAAGAAGATTTAAGTACTTATATATATTTTAAAGTATAATATCTAATATTATCTATATTAGGTATTTTGTTGGCCAGGAAAAATTGGCCGTATAAATTATTGTACACATATTATTCATAAATTTCTTTAAAGATAATTTCATCCTAAGTCCGAATAGTTCTTTTGTCATTATTTATTACTAGGCTGTTGCCCGCGACTTCGTCCGCGTTAAAAAAGATAAAAAGTAGCCTATCATGTGTTCCGTACTTCTACATGTTTATCTACCAAGTTTCATGAAAATCGGTTAAATCGTTTAAGAGTTATGGAGGAACATACATACATACAGAAAAAAATTGTAAAAATGGTAAATTTAGTTTCAGTATCATGTATAGAGCCTATATACACGATATTTCTGAAAACAAAGTAAATTACTCCATGACCGACCCCTACACATTTATTATTAGTATTGATTCAGATTAGTGGAAGTTCTTTTAATATTGTTTTTATATTAAAAAAAATAGTTTTGTAGTCCGTTTCATATTCTTGTTATAGATTTATTTAGAATTTGAGGTGTGGTGTGTCTTTCTGCCGGTCTTCAACCTTTTATGATAAAGCAATTGATTATGTAAGTTTGGCCAAATTTCGAACCACTTTGTGTGTTTATTAACATGTCTAGACGATACGTTCGGAGTAGTTAAAAATGGAAACGCACTTATATATGCTTGGTTGGTCTTTCTGATTGGAGTTTAGGTTACTAGGTTTTTTTTTGTGATTGTTTCTATAATTATATTTATTATTTAATAATATAATATTAGGTAGTATATTAGTAGTGGCGGCAGTAACCACCACCTTACAGAATACCACCGTGAAATAACAGCATTATGTGCTGTTGTGTTTCGGTGAGTGCCCATTACCACCATCCCTCCCTTATCCCTTATCCTTAATCCTTGTACGGTCGGCAGCGCACTTGTAGCACTTATGGCGTTGCTTGTGTTATAGGCGACGGTAGCCACCTACCATCAAGTGGACCGTCAGCCTGTCTGTCGACCTTAACATAAAAAAAAGGTAATAGTTAAGCGGCGGGCCCTGGTCTCGAGCAAAGCAAAGAAATAGACGACTTTTGGCCGAATTTCCTCTCTACTATAACGGTGTGGTGTGACATGCCATTCGGATGTCTGCCAAGAGTGATTCGGTAGGGAAGAATTTTTTTTTATTAAATTTAATAATATTTTTTATAAAAGCTTTTCTTTTAAATTTATTTTATAAATTATGTTAATTTGTTGACTTTTGTCTTCCTGTTGTATACTTTTTGTAATGTAACCTAAGCTATCGGAGAACAATTTTCATTCGCATCGATCTTTTAAAGCAAAATCAACTATGGCGCCTTCGATATTCCCTCAACAATTTTATGATAACCAATTCCGTGCATACATTAATACCGAAGCATGTTGATACACCCACGAGAAGTGTTGTTTGTATTCCAAATTTACACATTACATTATCGTGGTTTAGATGCGACGCACTGTTTGTCGACGAGACGCTGTCATCTCAATTATTCTAGATTCGTTGACCCATGTCGAAATGTCAAGGCCATACACGACAAGAAACACCTTATACTTTACTTGTGTCAACTATGTATGTAATGTTTTTATGTTTTATTGCCCAATATTCGTGATAGCCCTTTTCAATATGTATTTTCATTTTATACTACTAAACATACCTAATAATAATATTTTAAGATGTACAAACGACCTATAATAAGGGCCAGATTGCTTCTGACTGGTACTTCTGGAAAATTAAGGGAATTAATCCAACCTACGGCAGAGACGGTGGATAAATCAATACACAAAGTCGCTGTCCGCCCCTGGACTATTTTTTCGGTAATATCTCCTAACCTAAATGTATTTCACCTTAATAAATTACCTATAATTATTTTTAATTAACGTGGTTGCAATGCAATTATATCATAAATTTAATCACCTCGTAGTAAACAAAGTACTTACTTAAGTAAAAAGGCTCTCGAGTATCTAAAAGAATATATTTTTATTATGAGTATTTCACTCGACCACGAATGTTTATAAAAACGGCCAAATTGTAAACACATTAATTTAGTATTTGGTAGCTGGTCTGGATGTAAGTATAGTCAAATACAAAATAAATTTAATTTTTTGAGAGGATGTGAAGCAAATTCATCCATTTTAGTACATAGGAACTAGGAAGGTATTCGCTAGCTGGAATAATTTAACTTTTTACAAAATGATATTTTTTTAAACTGTAAAATATCCATAACTGACAGTATTTTAAGATGAGAAGATAAGTCATTGTCATTTCATCAAAATCGATTCAGTGGTTTTGGAATCTATAGGAGACATTATTATAGGAGAATGGTGTCAATCCATATAGTTATTTATAGTGAATGTTGATGGCTATATTTATTACAATAGATGGCCCAGTCTGTTACGTAAAATAAATCTTATGATATAAGTAATTTCTTCTTTATTTCGTTAATATTGAAGAATTTGCGATGTATTAAAATATTTTTTATGTGAAGGATTGTACAATGTGTAAGCTCGTCTGGCTGTAAGCCAATCGTGAAACACCGTTTCCAATTTCATTTATAAACGCATTGGTCATCTATTTTACTTTTAGACAAAATAAGCGTGACCTAAATTTATATGAGTGTACTGGACCCTACTGAATATTTTAATGTATAAACAAACATGATTATGGCAGTATGTTTACAGTAATAAACTAAAAGAGGCTATGAATTATGAATTTATAATGGAAATGGAACTCGCGACTTCGTCCTCGTGATCAATCATCAATCAATCAATCATCAATCAATACTAATAATAAATATGTAAGTGTAGGTATTGTATGTATGTATGTTCCTCCATAATTTCATTTTTTTTATTTTTCAACGCGGACGAAGTTGCAGGCACTAGCTAGTAAGTAAATATAATAAAACATTTAGCCTCATTTATGCTGTTCATTGTTTTTTTTTATAATATTTTTAGATTATGTCTTATTTTTTCTAGATAACAATTTTCTGACCGAGCTCATATCAAACTTTTCAAACCAAATCATTTCAAAGTTCGAGTCAATCTTCTGGGTGAGCTCGCTCCATCATATGCCTCATCTTCGCTACACGGCTGGATGCTGGCCAAGAGCTAACCCATCTCTATTAAAAAAACCTACCTACCCATCTTACCTATGGTATACCTACCCAATGTCCTTTTCTGTACGCTATCTCAATTTTTGTCTGTGTGTCTGTGCAAGCTTTCTCAGAAGCGGCTACCGATTTGGATGGAGATACGTTATTATATAGCTGGATTCATATTTTTCTTGTAAAAAATGTTAGGTTATTGTGTAATTTTCAAAAAACGAATTACAACGCGTACGAAGTTGCGTACACAGTACTATACATTGAGTTATGTTATATATCATTCCGTCGCTTTTGTATAAATCTCTAAAAATTTGTATGAATTTTGATCCACGTGAATTCAGGTTACGAAAGACGAAATCACCTGCCTAGTTATAATTTTATACTACACGTTCCGTAATCTCAGCGATTAGACATGACGTAATATCCATTTTATGCTAAGTTTTTATAGCCTATATGCGATAATCGTATGTAGGTACCTATGTCGTTGAATGCGGTTAATTATAGGAGCTATTGTTAATTAATATTGTTAGCGCATAACTTTTTAAATCTTATTTGTGGTTATAACTTCATTTTATTTAATTTTAACAAAGGTATAATCTACTATAGAAGATTTAATGTACGTCTACGTACGTTTTTTAATCTTAACCTTGAAACGTCTAACAGGATTCAGAAGTGTGGCCTCTTGTTTATTGAATTTTTAGTTCTCTAAGTTCAATATTTAAGCTTTGTCTACTAGTACAGATCGCGCGGCGAGAGTTTGGCTTTGACCGTTATTGCGCAGAAATCAGAAATTGGGTATCAACGGGCAATTAGCGGGGTGCGGGGCGGGTGTGTAGGCGCACGCGGTGCTCTGATTGGCGCTCCAGTCGTTCCCTGCCTCTCGCATCGATACGACGTACCGCGCACTCCTGTTGTACAATCACGTTCACAAGTGAATTGCTATTTTCGTTAATTGTTTATTGTTGTCGATTGTTATTATTTGTTGAGTTTGTTTGTTTAAGTTTGTCAGTTAAGTTTTTTTTGTTAAATATTAAAAAGTGATTTGAAAATGCGTAAAAAAAACATTGTTTTAAAAAGGCAAGCACGGAAAATGATATATGACGTGAATTGCTTTTTAAAGAAAGAAGCTGACGAATGTATCGATTCATTGAAGCAAATTCGAAGTCAGATTGAGGAAGTTGCTTCTTTACTCAGTCAGTCGGAGAATAACCAAACTATACAGACTATGCAGGTAATGAAAACGGAAACTGTTTCTAAATTAAATTGTGTAGTCAGTAAATTAGCTCAAATTCAAAAACGGACATCGGAGGCCACTAAGACTTCAATTGGCACTGTAAAAAATATCGCAAATCAAGCCAAGAGTTCCGATTTGCTAATTACTTTCAGAACACCTGGAAAAAAACGTCCCAGAGCTAAACCAGTTACCAATATTGATAATTTTGACCAAGGTGTAATAAAAAGATGTATACACAATTTTCACAAGACGAATAATGAACTTCCCACCATTGGGAAACTAAAAAAGAAACTTGAGGAAGATATAAACTTTAAAGGGTCAGAAACAAGTCTTCGTGTAATTGTAAAGGAGTTAGGATTTCGCTGGAAAAAAACAGAAAACAACCGTAAATTACTAATAGAAACATCGAATAACCGATTACAACGCATTGAATATTTAAGAAAAATAAGAAAATATCGACAAGAAGGAAGACCCATTGTTTACACAGATGAATCCTGTGATTCATACAATATGATTCAACAATGCTCAAGCCACAATAGTACAACTTGATAAAAGCTAATAAAGAAAGATTTAAAACTTTTTCAATAGATCAAATTTTAGCAGAAGCAAACCATAGCATATTGAGATTACCGCCTTACCATCCAGACCTCAACCCCATAGAAATGGCATGGGCTACTATTAAACAATATGTAGCTAGCAAAAATGTTAAATGGAATTTACAAGAATGTACCAAACTTATCAAAGAAAAAGTATCCTTAATGGGTGCCCAGGAATGGGAAAAAATATGTAAAAAGGTAAAAGATATAGAAGAAGAGTACGCCAAGAGTGACCATGTAGTTGATTTACTTACCGAGCAATTTATAATTCGCGTCCATGATAGTTCCGAAGACGATGATTCTGATGATGGTTATGAAGATGATGATGATGATGACAACTGCGACCGAGGAAGCCCTGAACCCGGACCCTCAACAAGCAAAAGACGTTGCACAATTTCGTGTCGCGGCAGCACCACTGGACCATGCGGTGATTTCATAGAAGGCGTTAAACCTTTAACTGATTCAGAATCTGAATAGCACTGCTGCTAAGACCTTTTTTTAATGTTAACTTTTTTTAAATTACATTTTGGTGTAGTTTCACCCCCTTTTGGGGTTGCAGATTATCCAGGGACACACTGTATTTAATAATTATTTTAAGTTTTCTTTTGTTTGTATGTACCAATTTTACATGTATCTTGGAATAAATAATTTTATTAAAAAACAATTATTTAGAATTTTCATCGCTGTCTCTGTAAACTTTAAAAGGAAATAAACATTTTATATAAGTAAAATAACTATCAATAGTTTTAATAAATGAAGAAGTTTATCTATTTCGTATTATTTTCTAGCATTATTACCACTGTACATGAATTTTGACCCACTCAAATATCCAACCTGGTACATAAAAAAGGAAAAGTATTGTGTGCGTGACAGTACCCATGCGCAGTAATCCCCTCCACCCGAAGGTCAAAGCCAAACTCTCGCCGCGCGATCTGTACTAGCTTTGTATTCATCTAAATCCTTTGTATTTTTAAGCAAGCAAAGTAATTGTGTCACAAATAATTAATAACTATAGTCGTGAAAAAAACTTTTTATCAAATTTATAAATTTTATCAAGTGTTTTTTTTTTTTTTTTTTTTAAATAAAGATAGTGTCTGCCAGTCAGTAATAATTTAAGTACTGTGTAAATAATTACAGAAAAAACTTAAAATATAAAAAGAAATTAAAAAGAAACAAAAATCTAACACTTAAAAAAAAGCTTCAAAATTTTCATACAAAACAGAGAGCTTTTCCAGCTTAATAAATCTTTGACGACGAGTGAACCTCGCTCGGCTATAGCCGAGCTATACCTATAGGTACATAGTTATCTACATTATATCTTCTAGCTAGGTCAAGGATTATTCGAGGACACGATGTCCTTGAGTTGAGACGTTCACTTCCTTCAATGTATGCTTGTCTATACAAATGCCATAGTTATTATTACTGAGATAACAAATATACATGATTATAATATCCGTTTTTTTATCAACATATTGAGGAAACCGTTTTTAAGGACGTCTTAAGGCATGTTTATTAATATTTATAACTTAAAGTATGTAGGTATGCCTTATTAAAAGGCTTATTATTTAACTTATTTCCGCATAGAGTTTCACCTGGATAATTTTTTTTTTAATATTCAGGGTGTCAGACAAGCAAAAGGACTCCTTGACGATAGGAGGCTACGGTAGTCTAAAATAAAGCAACCCCCGCGTAGGGGATACAAGTGCGCTGTCGGATATAGGACAGTTTCAGTAAGATTCAGTAGAAACTTGGTCAAATATTTTACGTTTTTGAGTTTTACTTTGAGCCACAACATTACTTACAAAATGTAATATTGTATAATAAACAAGCATGCCTATGAAATAAGAATTTATTGAAATAAAAATATTTTTAAACACCTATTATGAAAGAAATAAGGGCGAGCGTACTTGGGAAAAATATAATCATAATAATGAATAGTTTCCTTTTTCAATATTTATTGTTTGTATATATGTAATTGATATTGTAAAAAAAAATTAAAATTAAGAAAATAAATAAATACATGAAAATAATACTAAACAAATTGCCTATATACCTAATTAATTTAATTTATTTTTTATATACCTACATTTTTATATCTGAAATCACCTAATTAAAAAAAGTTTAATTAATTAATTATCTTTTTTATTCTATTTAATATACTACGTTTTAATGAACTTACCATGCATTTTTTGTCTCAATATATTTTTTTAAATAAAATAACACTAAATATTATGTTTGTTCACATTGTCTGACTAAGTATAGATAAGTAATTGTTTCGCTGAAAAAGCACAAGTGCACACGTGCTGTGCAAGTTATTCTACAAACAGAACGAAACCAGAAGCACTACAACCTACAACACATATGCCGCGTAGACTGAAACGAACACACGATAGAATTTTGTTCCTTCCTTATATCATTTTATATTTAGGTTGCGGTTGTAAAAAGGAGATAACAATGCCACATAGAAAAGCCACCGTGTGTGCGAAAGAGACAGACGTATAACAGTCTACTCGGTCAACCCTGAATGATTTTGTTTACGTGACGTAACCACATGATGTCATGGCAACGCCGCCGCGCATGGAAACCGCGTAGATTATCTAGCGCGCGCGTGTTTTGATTTTGTCGCGTAGCGTAGATCGTAGATCCGAAATAGACGCGCTCATTTTCATTTCGCAATAAAATATTTCGTAGAATTAACTCTGGTTAATAAAATTTAAGATAGATACTCGTTTTTTATGATTATATTTCTTATATAAAAAGGTTAATGTCTGTAGGTAATTACTATTACTTTCATTCTGCTTCAAACTTCAAAGCTTTCAAACTTGCTATAATATTTTCTCATATTATGATGTTTATATTATATAAAGACGTACTATAATTAAGCACATCCACAGTGGCTGGATTTTGCGAACATTTTGTTTAGTAGCGTAGCCATACTATTTAACGAAATTTTATCAGAGGATACGGATATTGACCTGTTCCACAGTTCCATAGTCAAAACAAAAAACATTATGGCTGGTAAATTTTTCAGTGGCCTATAAATTGTTTTTTTTTATTTATTTTTGTTATCAATAAATGAAATTTTTTTATTACGTTAAGTTTGTTTACTCACCACTATTATTAAGTAATTATACCTGTAAATTTCCCTAAAATAAAATAAATAAATATACAATATTTAAACTACGAGCGGTATATCTGTACTCGTGACCTCCGGGTGGACATAGTTATGGCCACTACGCTATGCTCCTATCCTATAATCCCCATCTCGAACCATCTCAAAACTGCTGCTGTGATCGTAGGATAGGAGTCCTGCAAAACCCTGCAGCTCCTACACTGCCGGGTATCCACGAGGTTTTCCCAACGTTAAAAAAAAGATACGAGCAGTTTCCTTCCAGTACTTAGAAGACATAATATGCACTGCCTGCAGAGAAAATTTGATTATTCAAATTTATTCAACAAGTTGGATATATTATGAGGCGTTTGATCCATCATGGCTAGCTAAATATCATGGCGAGGGCTTCAATTGGGTTGAATGTAAAGAGTATGTATGACATTATCATCGAAATAATATATCTGTGGACATTATACAATTAACTAATTTCGTGTATATACCACTAAATCCAATTAACTTGGCACATCGCTCGAATGTAAATGAACTCTCCTCATCCCCGCTCACATGATAGACAATTCGATGCCCACTCAACTCTTTGGCGCATGTCCTATGCGAATGCAGAGTTTCGATTCTCGGCCAACTTTTGAAATGAAATTTCCAAATCTAACTCTGGGGTCTGGCAGTCAGGATGTGTGGTATTGTGTTAAGTGAGTACGTTCTCCTATATTGAAACTAAAACTTCATACCCAAAACTAAAACAATATTATCCTCTTGTTACATTACCATCTTGTTATTAATTCAGGAGCATTCAGAATCA
Organism: Synanthedon vespiformis; assembly: GCA_918317495.1. Taxonomy (NCBI): domain Eukaryota; kingdom Metazoa; phylum Arthropoda; class Insecta; order Lepidoptera; family Sesiidae; genus Synanthedon; species Synanthedon vespiformis. Next base: position 5,734,225 of record OU906962.1, read on the forward strand.
GCATTTATTAATGTATTGCTAGGGCAAAGAAATCGCTCGTTGTGGGGTCCTCCGAGATGGCCGGCGTACCTCTACAGTCGGGTTACACCGAGGTCCCGACAAGCTTAGCCCTCCATCCACGCGCTGGACAGACATGGTGGGAAGCGGATGTTCCCGCGCCCATCTACAGCCGCACTAAAAAGTCATTGGGTTTAGCTGGTAGGTCTCCTACACTACCTGATATCTATGAGGATCTCCCAACGTTAAACAAGAGTCAGAAATAGAGTCATATTAGAAATAGTCTCCTTTATTGTAAATACACTGGTTGTTAAATATTAAATCGTTAAAGCTACTACATATAAAACAATTACTTTATTGTATAGGTACACCTTCATAATATTTCATTAAGATATACAAAATATTCCACTTATATCATATAGGTACTTAACTTATCACAATCACTGACATTTCCGCAATCACAAAGTTTTTTTTAAAAATTACTTGTTCCCTTTCCGCCTTTACTCAGCCTTGCGTCAGCAAAATATGTACGGCCTGACGCATATGGGACATCTGTCGGACGTGGCAAGACACTTTCTGAGGCAATCCGCGTGAAAGAAATGTGCACAGGGTGTTATACGAGCTGATTTCATTGCGCCCAAGCACACGGCGCATACGTCCTCTAGAGTGGATAATTCCGCTCGAGTCGCTCTTCTGAACTTCGCCAACGAATCGCGAGCCTCGTTCAGTTTACCGAGCGCCTCACCCAGACGATGTCTTCCGTGAACGAATATGTTCACATATAACACTAGTATCGACAATCGATAACGTTCGCACCAGATAAGGGCCGGTACTAGGGGCACAGCAAGAGCTGTGGTGACACCTCTTGACCACACACCGCAGTACAATGCTTCCATTCCTTCTAATCCTTCCAATTTCAGCGCTGAAACTGCTATAGGCCATAGCTCAAGGAATGTTCTTTCAGTCAGCAGGTAGTATATGCCTGTGATTGCCGTGTACAAGGCTGTTGGTCGGTAATGTTCTAGACCCTGCTCGAGTCCAAGAGCAAGAAGCACGAATGTAACTGTCACTATGAATGTTACAGCTTTTGTCCACTCGAGGACGATTTTCGTGGCCGACATGGCGAGGTGTTTGACTGGCGAGTGTCTCGTAACATTGACGTACGGTGACCAGTCTTCTTTGGTGCACAATTCGCGCACATAGTTCACAGAATAAGTGACAACATTGTAGAACATAAGCGAGTAGAGGCAGGTCAGCCTGCCTTGGGAGACGAGAAGACGATCGCACGCCGTGAACATTAGTAGCTGAAAGAAAAAAATTAAGACTTAAAATTTTTGAATATACTACCATCGTTAGAACAGCGAATACCTTATGCACGGGAACTTTGGGAAATTAATTTTCTCGATTATGTAACCTTTAATAGCTGTATTTGTAACATCTAATTTACCCTGAATGTAATCTCTAATAGATATATAATTCCTCATAGTGACGGTTTCAATAAAGAAGTGACTAAAGGACTAAAGTCGAACATACCGATTTTCACAGAAAACTTGACGAAGATACAGAAAGATTTTACGCATGTCTAGTAGCATCACGTGTAATGTCAAAGTGCCCGAGAGGCAGACCCAAATATGTTGCATACCTGCATGGTACACATTTCTTGATGCCAACGTCGTACGTCTATATTACTAGTAGAGTGCAGTTTAAAATATCTGCATTATGGATACACCCTGGACCTGGGGTGCGTTTACACCCCAGGTTTGCCTACGAAATCTTTTTAGGCACACTCGAAACAAATCTTCTTTTATATATAAAAATGTAATGTTTGTTTGTAAACTCGAAAACGGGTAGACCGATTTTAATTCGGTTTTCACTTTTGGAAAGAGGGATAAATGGGGAAATTTTTTATAGATAAAAATTGCACCCCGGGCAAAGCCGAGAGCGGGTCGCTAGCTATACTAATATTATAAAGAGGAAAGATTTGATTGTTTGTTTGTATAGAATAGGCTCCGAAACTACGGTCCAGTTGAAATTTGAAATTTTTCTTTTACCATTAGAAGCCGACATTATCTGTGATGAACATAGGATACTTTTTACCGCGGGAAAATGCTTCATTCCTACGGGAAATCTAAAATAAAAGTAAATAGTAGCGGCTTGGCCCGGGAGATAGCGCCACCTATCCAAATCAGGTGAAACCTCGCAGAGATATATTATTTCGATGGGTGAAACGACTAACTAACATAACAACTGCTTGGTGATATTTTTAGCGATCCATTCCACGGTAGATGTCGTTTTATACTTTTCAACGCGGACGAAGTCGCGAGCACCAGCTAGTAAGGCCAAATTAACTACTCTGGTCTTATAAAATCTATGCGGTTGTTACATGAAATTCAATATATATTCACTATTAGCAAGTTGACTTACCTGACTAATCATCGTGGAGAGATTGTTCATTTGAAGGAATAATTTTTCAGCCCGCTCGACCGGCGCGTATGCAGCCTTCATGACACCGAATGCGACAACCACGGGAGCTTTGAGTCTTCGCGCCACTTCTGGAATACAATCAGATATACCATATATTTATTATCTAACCAATGCATTGCTCTTTAACCTTTTAGTGTCGCCACCCAGCCACCCAGTTAACGGCCAAAAAGTTAAGTAAAAAATTTCGCGGATTTCATGAAATGTTATGTTAATAAATAGATTTATATCAATTTTACATCGGCTAATTAATAAAGCGAAGATTCGTACTTTTATTAAGAACTAGCTGGTGCCCGCGACTTCGTACGCGATAATAAATTAAAAATATAAAAGCAATTACAACGCTTGACAACTTGTTGCTATAACACATTATTGGCCAGGCGTTATAGGTAGTTACAATCTTATATTTTAGATAATCCCTCGGGAACATTACTTTTTTCTTAGATGAAAGGTATCCTATGTCCTTTCTGGTGTCCCAGACAACGTGTATGCAAAATTTCATGGTGATCGGCTCAGTAGTTTTGGCGTGAAAGCGAGACAAACAGACAGACAGAGTTACTTTCGCATTTATAATATTAAGTAAGGAAGTAAGGATTAAGGATTTAAGATTTTTTTTATTTCTACACATTTACGAGCGCGTTCACATTTTACAAACTTTAAAACACTTGTCTGTAATTTAAAAGATTAAAATAAAAGGATGTGTCGTATAATAAGGGTCTTATTTATTGAGCACATTGCGACCACCCAAATCACCAGGGTTAAAAAACTATGATTTAAGTATTAGTAACGAAAAATTGTAAAAATACGTTAACAATTTTTGTGAAGGCTGTTTCAATTTTGGTTAGGTTTTCAGTAATTTATCGTATGTATCAGTCTAAGTTAGCTTTTCACTTGTATAGATTAATAAATAAGAAAAAACATGTTTGAATCTCGTTTAAAAGAGCTGGATTAATAAAAAATCGGGGGCAGTCATGAGGACTGCCGAGAGAAGCGAAAACTTAAAACTGAGAGTCCAACGCACACACATATAATCGGGTAACTATGAGCATTAGCATGTTGCTGACGCGAACCGATACATTTTTTCCCTACCCAAAGTCGTATAACGCGGCTATAGAAGTATTCACTTCAATAATTATGTTACCATAAAAACTGAGAAAAGAAAAGAAAATATTTTTTAAAAAAAACCTACCACTTCGTTGAATCTTTTTTAGATCAAGTCGTATTGAATTATTTATTGGTGAACGATTTCAGCCTGTCAAAACAGATTTTAGCTTCAGTACTGTCCATTCTCGTTTTTTCCCTTATTTGCATAAATTTTTCTTATAAATTTCATATAATTAAAACGAAAGGATGATTTATAAGAAATAGAACCTCACACAAGATTCTTAAAAAGATTTTCTATTAACTTAAAAATATTAAAACTGTGAGCAAGTTTTAATATTTTCACTTTTTTATAGTGTTTTTTTTTGTCCAAAAAACTTCACAATGTGTTATATGATATATAAATTAAAATAAATTAGGAATTATAGAATTAGAAATCTGGTCATTGAAAATACATAATCGTCATTATTAATCTATAAAGATAAGAAAATGTATCAATTACCAGTACCTAACTTTAGAAAGGAGCTTTTCAAAGCTTAGGCTTAGACCTTAGAAGTAACATGGCATATACAATATACATAACTCTCAATAAATTTTGTTAATGGTTATCTATTGCATTTCACAACCCAATTTTTATAATGATTTTTTTTTCTAAATTATCCATGGAAATAGGGGTATAAAAAGACAACCCCAACACAGGGGTAGATAGTTCAGAGCAATCCTCCACCACACACAATAGTCTTCAACAATCTAACAGAAGCGCTCTGGTAAGTTTCTCTTTTAAATTATTATTTATTCAGTAAATTGTTATCTATCTTTATCTACTACATATTATGTTATTTATACTGATATTATTAAAAAGAGAAAAAGAGAGCTGTTTAGTTTATATGAGTTTAATTATATGTAAAAAATAATGTCCCAAATTAACCTATTTGAAAAATAACCGTAGCAAAACCATAGGAAATCATACACAGCATAGCTTTTCTCCATAGCTCATTGAGCGATGTTGAGATTTTTTTTTGGAATCCCATAAGTAGACAGTTGGGGCCATATTTCACAGCTATAAGTCATCACTGGCAAAAGTTGTTGAAAAATTATGAACAAGAAGATGTCTCGGAGCTTTCTAAGCGCTGCTCTTTCGCATATTATGTACAATTAATGTAAAACTTTATCGAGACCATATTCGCTGCTGAAAAACCCAAGGGGCCATAAAACAAAAAGTTCAAAAAGGTTTTTATTGAAATAATACAATCACAATCCTTCATATTGTATGTTGCAAAAAGACTTATATCTCTTCTAGTATTCAGTTTATTATAAAAGTACTTAAAACATTTAATGCTACCTAAAAATACGCTTCTAACGATGTATTATATGCATATATTTGATATATAGCTAATAAGAAAAAAATAGACAAAAAATAATTTATTTTTTTCGTTTAGCTCTCCTGTAAAAAGTAAAATTTTGATTTGTGACCCTTTAGTGTTTAAAGAGCGATATGTTCATCATCATAATCATCATCTCAGCCGTAGGACGTCCACTGCTGAATAAAGGGCTCCATCATTTTCCAAAAGGACCGGTCTGTAGCCAGCCTTTATCTACCTTCGAACGCGGCCCTTATCAGGTCGTCTGTCCTCCTAACTTTCGTTCGTCTTTTCTCATTCCTGATTCGATGTCGCTGTTTGTGTAACATTGAGTTTTCTTATGAGGCCGTTATGATGAGGCCCATAGTTAGAGACCCAGTTTCAGCGCCATGTGTCATTACATACTTGCAAATTTGTTCTATACGCCATTACTATTTTACAAGAAGTTACGTCGTATACTTGAATAAGTACTTGTAATGCTTCTATAAGGAATTTGTGTTGGGGGCGTGTTGTTTAGTGGGTACGTGTGAACCCGTGTGTTTGTGTTTAGACGCAAAAAAAAGTATGCAAGTAAAAGCGAATGACGCACTTGCTTTGGCGCAGTGCCCACTTCCGTCGCGCCATTCAGTTCTACATCGACAATGACCTGACTTCACCGAAATATCACTATGTACAGCTACATTATGATCTATAAACAACACGTTTAAAAGTGTTCATTTATGAACAAACAACAAAATTCTAACATCATTAGGTGTTGCGTTTACTGCCCTCGGCTAATATGTTCCATTTCGCTTTTTTCGACATTAAAGTGAGACTAAACTGTGAAATGAGACGTTTACGCAAAACGACACCAGCAAACGCACAATGACCCACTTCAAAAGTCTCTGAATGAAATTTAACAACGTCCACACTTAGCAAAGATATTTGATTGATTTCGCTGCGCTCGACTAGATACAGCAGTGTGATATATATGTACGTTCCGAATGTTTTATTAAATTTTGGGCATGATAAAATACCAATTTGCGTAGTGAAACTGTGTAATAAGTAATATAGGTATAGTGACGATGTTTTACAAACACTACAATAAAAAGTTGTCGCATTCACGGAGCTATTGCTTTTAAGTAGGGCAGTATCTAGTCGAACGTAGCGAGACCAATCATTTATCTACTTATGACACTTAGCTTTAAATATTCAATGATATCTATATTAAGATTTATTATTATTTATTATTTAACTGTCGTTTCTTTCACACATTTTTATTTTATCATTTGCTAAAATCCTTGACTTACTTATGTTTTGGAACTTTAGTTCTTTGGAAATGATGACGCATTCAATCTGTGACTTGTGTGCTGAAAATTCTAATCGTCAAAGTTATACCCAATATTAAAATGGAAAGTGACAGCCAAATTCCGATTTCAATAATAGCTTACCTATAAACAAACAATCACTTTTATATAAAAGTATGCATAAATGTGTATTTATAGTAATATTGAATGTCATCACAGATTCTATGTTAGTAACAGAGGAGGCGGAGCGTAGGTCAGGAGATCGGCACCGCTTGGTGTTTATGCCAAACGCTAATTTCCTCTAATCATGTTCAGTGTTCCATTATAGAAAAATGTTTACAAGCATTTTTTATTATCATGCGCAGAAATTTTATATTTACTAATAACGCGAAAGGAGCGAGACGTTATTTCTTCGAAAGTCACGACGCCCTTGTACAGGTATTTTGGTTTCTGATGTGGACTAGAAGTAATGACGCATCCGTATTTATGTGATTGTGATACTGTATTATTATGAAAGGCTCGTTGAGATTAGGTACTAGTCCGAAATATGTAGAATTTTAACTTGGAGAGGAGGCTAAAATTATATTAATTCCGATACAAAAGTTTCAACAGATAGCTGAGGAATTCTGGTAGCGAAAGAACGTTTTCTTAGGAAAATATTATTTCAGTCCTCTTATTAGTTGCCAGGGAGGTGTGTGTGAATTCTACTAGAAACAAAATTAAAAGTGAAAAGTTATCAATAAGTCAAATATTTTTAAGATTTTTGAAATAGAAACAGAAACAGAAACGAGAGAATAGACTAAAAATGCTAAAATCAGACTCGAGGCATAGCCCTAGCCTGTAAGAACTTCAGCAGTTTAGACTCTAACCAGCACTTAAATTCAGTTTAAAGTGTTCTTGGGTCAAATGTCTTACTTCTTAATTCTTTCGTTTGAATTAAAACGATCAGTAATGCACAATGTAGAAGTTGGAAAAAGAAATCAATTATCTTATTGTACATATGCAAGAACTTTCAAGGATTATTACATCCAAGGACGTAAGGTTTCATGGTACCTGGTGTTTAATTTTCTTTTTAATCATAACGTAAACTAATAGACTCTACTCTACGTCTCTACCTACACACTTTGGAAGTCTTAGGTCCACCTTTCTTATCGTTTTAAAAGAATCATGGATTTTTATGGATTTTTTTATTAAAAACCCCCTAAGAAAGTATCCATGGTTTTTCACATTGCTCGAGTCGATGACATATCTTCTGTTCTTCGTATAATATGATTAGATTGTACACCATTTTTATATGTTACCTTGAGCTAGTTTAGCCACTGCCGGGTACCATCTCGCCGGATACTTGTAGTTAGCCGATATGAGAACAGGTACAACGAGGCATGTGTATGCAGCCATCAACCAAGCACCTCCCAGCGCCACAAAAAGGCCTCTAGGCGCCCAGAAAGGAAGAACGAGCACCAGGGATAGGAGCCACACTGAAATTATTAAAAATCTTTGCTTATGTGGGTTCTTGTTTTGAGATAAATCACGTGAACAAGAATTAGTGAACTAGTGAACAGATGCTAAATTAAATATTTACAAAGCTATTTAAATTATTATCCTAGTAATATTATAAATGCAAAAGTTTGTATAATTGGATGTTTATTACTCAATCACGAAGACGGTTGAACGGATTGGATATTGTAAAAATGTTAAGATTCCCGAGGAATCGTCTAAAAATACAAAAAAATATGGGGAACATTGTCGCTATGGCGGCGCCACCGTCGTCACAGCGATAAAGATATTATATATTTTCTTAGGTGTTATGTTTTTCAGTTTTCAACCCAGTCGAAGTCGCGGGCACCAGCTAGTATATAATAATTATAAATGGGAATGTTTGGATATTTGTCACAGAGATAGTTTATAAACTGATTTAACATAATTTATGTGATACTTTTTATCCTGGAAAAATTTAGGTTTCTGTGAGATTTTCAAAAAACTAACTAGTAGGTACGTATAGTATTGTATATGCCGATACAAACAAGATAAAAAGCATCTCGAAGATATTAATACGAATGCATACATTACTTTTATTACATTAGGTATAAAAATTAAAAACATCCCAGGATAATAAACTTCTGGAGAGCTAATGCACGGAAAACAGAATCCAAAAATACATTAAAAACAACTCTGTTGAAATCATAACATGCATTACGGCCATAAAATGTGTCTGCATTTGAACGGGTTTAATGCATACTTGCTTATTTGAAACACTCCGGAGCATTCCGTCCCGAACGGTAACCTTCTTGTTCCTGATAAGCATAAAATAATTCTTTGTGCTTTTCTGTAATATTCTATAGTAAATATATACTTAATACTAGCTGTTGCCCGCGTTAAAAAACATAAAAGTAGCCGATCACGTGTCCCGTACTTCTAAATGTTTATCTACCAAGTTTCATGAAAATCAGGTAATTGGTTTAAGAGTTATGGAGGAACATACATACATATAGAAAAAAAATCTAAAAATGGTCAATTTAGTTTCAGTATCATGTATAGAGCCTATATATGATATTTCTGAAAACAAAGTAAATTACTCCATGACCGACCCCCTACAGATTTATTATTAGTATTGAGGATATACTTGTCGACTCTTATTGTCCTTGTTTTATATAATTTTTGTATATTTTCATTCAATTCATTTTCCCTCTGTGTCAAATCTCTTTGGGTCGACCTTACCTGCGCGCTTTTTGTCAAAATGTTTGGTCTTCGTATCTACAATCTAGAGGTTTCTGAGTTGGCTATTACCAACTATTACCGGCTATTCAAGTGGACCGTCAGCCTGTCTGTCGACCTTAACATAACATAACATACCTTTGTCAGGTCAACAAATAGGCATTGCAATACAAGGAGGTAATGCAGTCAGCATGCGGGACCCTGCTTAGGGGACCGAAGCTTAATATAATATACAATTTGCAATATCTATATACGAATATATATGCGCTAATCTCAGGAACTACTGGTTCGAATTGAAAAATTATTTTTGTGTTGAATAGTCTATTTATTGAGGAAGATTATAGGCTATAGAGAACGCGGACGTCGCGAGCACTAACTAGTGTAATATATTAGTGTAATATAGGTTTATAAACATTAGTTTTAATTAATATACTTATTTAAATCAATATTATTTAGGTCTATATCGTACATATCATCGATCATCAATCAATCAATCATATCATCAATACTAATAATATATCAGTAAGTAAACTAGTTATAAAATAAAATATGTCCGCTTCTGTCTCTTTGTTCGCTGACTTCTTCTTACCCATCCACTCAACAGATTTTGGTTTTTGCTGATGGAAAGAGCTGAAGGTTTATAACGAGAAAAAAAATGCATCCGTGCTAAGTCTGGGAATCTTTGATTTAAAATTTACGCTTAAGTATTTGTACCAAAACAAAATAATAATTTTTAGAAACGACAAAATTTACATTATATGCTCTTTCGTTAACAAGAAGACTTTCACAATATTCGACGTTACTTTGGCTACAAAATATAAAACTAAACAAAAATATAATAAGAATTAAGAAAGCGAAGCATAAAAACTGCTTTCTGCATCAATACGTCCATCCTTAATTCCTCACAAACTATCGCATTTATTATATTGGTAGGACTAGTAGGATATATAGTAGAAAACATTACGAATATTACATTCAATTCGAAATAAAGCGAGACAATGCAAAAATGCAATGAAAAATGTCTTGTTTTAAAAGTACTTAACAGAACTTACAATACAGTGACAATTGTAGGAAAACAGGCATAAAAAAATCTTAAACAATTGAAAATAACAATGGTTAAAAATTTGTACTTTTTTTTCTAAGATTTCTTTTATTTAAAGTGTATTTAAGTAAACGAAACTAAGCCCGCCCTGGCCCCTGCACAAGGATCGATGTTTTAAAAACTAATGGTTAAACGTATTTATTTAATACCAAATTTAAAAAAAATTATGCGGATTTTTTATGCGCTTTTCACTAATGGAAAAGGCTATAAGCGAGAAATTTTTGTATATTACACGTAATTTACAGAAAAAATTGCATCCACGTGAAGCCGGGGGCGGTATAATATAAGAAAGTTACAATGTAACTTTGTAAGTAACTTGCTAAGTTTGTACATTTGATTATTAAATTTGAATTTTACATTTATATTTAAGAGGAAAATCCCTAAAGGAATCGTGACTTGACCTAATTTCTGTTTTAAAAATACTCAATCTTGCGCATCTGTTTATTTAACAACAAGCAACCTTAACCCGAATAAATGTAAAACATAACTTACCTATATTCGCTATTTTGTCCTCGGATCTCATTGTTTGAATCTTCGAGAAGGAATCACTCCGAATACGACCGCGCACTCGTGATATCATACCCATTTTTATTAAAATAAAAAATGCAACGCAGTTTCACAACACCGTTTTCAATAGTTTAATTTAGAATGTTATTATTGACAATAAAAAAAATTGAGCTCGAAAAACACATCCGTTACACGCGATGTTTATCACATGAATGCTTTGGGCGGGCGGGCGTTTGTAGCATACATTGTTATATACTCGTATGTATTAAATATAGATATTATTATACAGGGAGTTCGTACATTGCATGCTCGAACGATACTCAGTATCAATGAAAACAACATCAAACTAATGCTTCAGTATTATTACGAATACAATCCACATCGCACACTGAAAGCTAAATATAAAATTCGTATAAAACCATCAATGTATACGAACATATGAAAGTTATCATCATGAAAACATTTTTCAGACAAAGTTTGCCGCGAAAATTCTATTTTAAACACCATTGCAAGTCAGTGACTTGTGAAATTGAACCGTTATTATTTTGATAAAATTACTCACTAATTATTAAAATAGGAAAATGACGAGTTTAGTAAATCTAATAATCAACTTACAATATGTATTCGTATGATAGAGTAAAACGGTTTCATTCAGAGAAAAATCTTTAAATAGAAAATTCCTTACTACGTGGTCGATGGCACGAATTTGAAATACAAACATTTGTCTACGCCTTTTTTTGTAATATGGATTGATGGCTGGTCATAGTCCAAAATAATATTTAAAAAAACCATTTCAGATATACATACGAGAGGAATATAATTCTTCCCCTGGTTTTCATTTCACAAGATCTCGAAATTCTATGAATATTTGAAAAAAAAAACACGCGCTTGTTGCTAAGCACACCTTTTGATTCATTTTTATTTATATAGAAGCTGATGCCCGGGACTTTGTCCGCGTTGATAATTAAAAAAGTCGTAGCGCCAAAAGTGTAGCAATATTACACTTTTGGCCAGGCGTTATTTTTTTTCAAATACTAGATGATCCCTTAAAACGGTACTTACAGGATAAAGGATGAAAGGTCCTGCCTTGTATTCCTAACAACGTGTATGCAAAATTTCATGAGTATTTAAGACGTTAAAAGGTAACAGACGACAGTTTTCACATTTATAATATTAACTATGGATCAGTATGGATGTAAATATATATACCTACTCGTATAGATCCTTACATATTATAAAACAAAGTCTACTGCACCGACTTTCATGCTGTTTTAGAAGTCGTGGGCAACAGCTAGTATAGATATATAATATATTACATATTTTAAAATGAAAAGACATTTGAATTTTGCAAAAATAAATCGCTAGTTTTCCAAAATTTTATTTATACATCCAAATAATAATAATACAAAACTTGACAACGTTGTGTGTGTGAAAATCTCAAATGAGTCCAAAAAAAATATTTCGATGGGTCGAAGAAATGTTTTGCTTATTACATGAATTAAAGTCAAAAATAATGTTAATAATTTAATGCCAGTAAAACTCTTTTTTGAATTTTTTATGGGTGTGTCATCATCTTATTTAATGAATTCATGTCCTATACCTATTTATTGATTACTGCATGATTACTTAACAATGCTCCTAATGGACGTCTGACTGTCCTCTAAATTATCTGCTTCTACTTGTATATATACATAATTATGTATTCGCATATAATCTATACTAATATTATAAAGAGGAAAGATTTGATTGTTTGTTTGTATAGAATAGGCTCCGTAACTACTGGACCGATTTGAAAAATTGGTGATATTTTTAGATGGTGTTTTATACTTTTCTACGCGGACGAAGTCGCGAGCACCAGCTAGTGTATAATAAGTCTAAATAATTTATTGATATACTTTTTTTGTACGTGCAACCTCTACCTTTTTTGTTTTGTAGATGCCTAACCTTGTAATAGACTATATAAAAATTGAATCAATTTTATATAATTGTTGAATATTACATGGTGTAACATTAGCTATTAAATAAATAAATGAATATACATAATATACGACACGTTTGGTTTTGTGGTTAGTAACCCTAGCTGTTAACCAAACGGTCGCGGGTTCGAATCCCGCTAGGGGCAAATGTTTTTATGTTGTTACATTTTACGTTTGCACCTGAGTTATGGATGTTTAGTATTTATAATAGGTATGTATTTACAAAAAAAGTAATTTATGTATTATATCAATTGTCTGGTATTCATAATACCAGACAATTTGCTTATTTGCTTACTTTGGAACTAAATGGTGCTGTGTGGAATGTGTGAAGATATATTTATTATTTATTTATTTATAGGTAATTAGTATTACTCATATATACTTTCCTTGTTTTCGAACTAATTGCAGAACTCTCAAGAATGAATCTATTCCTCTACGTGTTGCTAGTTTCCTTTAGCACCTGCATGGCACACTACAGACGAAACTATGACTCTCACAACCTCTTGGAAAGGGAAGAACCACAGAGCGAAAGGTAAGGATCCTGAAGTACCTAATATTACGTTACAGCACACTGAACAAACTGCTTAGTGTCAGACCGAAGGTCAGTTCACTATCGTCCCAACCTTCGGTCGAAGCCGAAGCTTAAAAGCTCTAAAAAATGTTCAAGATTGGCTACAAGCTACGCTACAATCAATAATAATAAATTACTAGTGTTTTTGCTCGCGACTTCGTCCGCGTCCGATTGCTACCAATCTTCACAGGAACACCCGCTGCACAAAATCTGAAAATTGTCTGAAAGTATCATCAAAATCGATTCAGCGGTTCATAGGAGACATACGGAGACATATTATTATATACACAATTATCGCCTTTTATATATTAAGATTATAAAATGTTAATATTGAAGGTTTATTTCGGCTGTATATTTTAGAAAGGTAATTTCAATCACGTCTAGAAGTTGATCTAGAGATGAAAAAATACCTTGTAATTTATTTGTCAAAAATAATTACATTTCGAAATAATGTGAATTATAACATTTATTTATTAAAGTAATTTAACAATAACATTCAGATCGATTGTTAAATTCCATTTTTACCTTTAGTAGGAGTCTTGGGCGAAAGTGGATTTTTTGGTCGAAGGTGGCCGAAGCCGAAGCCGAAGCTTCGGTCGGATACTATACTTAGCACCAATCATTACGAGGAGATAAGTGCTATAGTATAGACCAGACCACCGAATCAAATAAAATATTTATTCATCAAACAGGTTTTCAAGAAACTATCTCTTTAATGGTCATTACATTATATATTTTACCAGAAGGATTTTGGAAAAAAAATTGCCAAGTAAACACGTTCTTGAGAAGAGACACCGAAAAAAACTCAGAGACCAGTATTTTTCTTTTCATCTTTAAAATAAAATATAATAAGTAACAATTACTATTTATTACCTATAAAAAAATTACCCATAAAAGAGGGTGAGCCTACCTAGGTCTCAAATGACTAAGAAGATTTTTTTTTACGTTTTTAAATAAAATCTATTTAAATAGATGTTATTTAAAATAGAAAATATATTGATTTTAAATAGAATGACATTCCTAAGAAGAAATGTAAAAAATAATAACTTTTTATATTAAGCTAACTAAAGGAAAGCCGCTAAGTGTTTCAATTTACTTACTATACTTACTTAGCTGCGCCCGCAACTTCGTACGCGCCATAGTTTCTTTTTTTGAAAATCCCTCGGGAGCCTAACATTTCTCGACGATAGAAAGTATTCTATATGTTAGTCCATATAATAAACTATCTGTGTGCTAAATTTTATCCAAATCCGTTAAGCCGTTTTTGTGTGACTGAGTAACAAACATGCAAACTTTCGCATTTTATAATATTAGCAGGATAAAATAAATACTTAAACTTTAGTTGTAAATACTTTATTTTTAATATAATATAATATAATACAAGTTAATAATAAAAGAATCTTAACAATTTGCATTGTTAAGATTTTTTTTTTAAACACATTTTAGTTTTAAAAATAAAAACATTAAAAATTAAAGGCTATTAAAATAATTCTTTAGTTAAGTTATTGTTAAGCTATCACACAAAAGTTTCTATACAAAAAATGTTCAAAAAAAATTCATCCAAAAAATGTACAAAAAAAATTCATAACTTTTACCTATCAGGAACAATTACAAAACAATTTTTTGTTTGGTTGTTAATGTGAATTTTTAAATACCATTTGACTTGTTAAAATGTTGTTCGGAGATTTTAATACTATAGGCATAAAATTATATTATTGTTCAAGTTTGATGCATTTTTCTACTGAAATCTCTTTTCAGAATTTTATTCATTGATATTTTTTTTATATCTTTGCTTGAATAAAGTTTTATTTATAAACTAAGTACATATATATATATATATATATATATATATTTTACACATATTTATTTAACTTTGTCATTATTTTAGTTAAGCATACGATACATTTTTTGTTGAACTTAATCTCAACAATAACAGATAAACTAAGTATTTGTTCATTTCTTAGTTTAAGTATCTAAATTTTAATCTAATCTAACATTTTAAGTATCTACACTACAGTTACAACTTCGGCCATAATAAAATATGTCATTACTTTGATTATTATTAATCAGGCGTTTTGTTTTAATATTTATCCATTTTTTAAATACGCATTAAGATTAATCCATTTTAAATTGAATATAATTTGTGAATAATACTTTGTGAACATTTTTCAGTGATTTGGTGGAATGTCCCGTATGCGAAAACTCTGGAAATTGGATGTCGAGTCAAGAAAACTGTCCGATAAGGAAGGGGAATAAGTTGTACAAGCGATGCGAATACGGCACATACGTCAATGAAGTTTGCGGAAATCGACTCGACTGCTTTAGGGTATATCTTTTATTTTTATTTCTATCTAATATTATAAGGATCTCTCCTTTTTGTAATGAATAAACTCAAAAACTAAATGGACCTGTTTTAAAAATTCTTTCACCTATATAAAGTTACATTAACAGCGAGTAACATAGGCTATATTTTATAAAGTTACGCGGGCGATGTCGCGTGCAACCGCTAGTAAATAATATGCTGAAACTTTGCTGTATGCTTTGCTGCTAGTTTTCGAGTTTTGAAGACACAAACATAAGAAAGCTAAACTTTTATATCATTTCCTTACATATTGTAGAACAAAGTCCTCCGTCGCGTCTGTCTGTCTGTTCGTGATAAACTCAAAAACTAGTGCACCGATTTTCATGTTGATACCACCAATGGATAGAGTGGTTTTAGTATATAATTTACAAAGTTACGCGGATGAAGTCGCCGGCAGCAGCTAGTTATAGTATAAAGATTGCTATAATTACTATAGTCCCTTTTTATACATGTAGTTAAATATATGTCATTGTGTAAGTAAATTTAAACAACCTTTTTTGTTTGTAAAAGACACGTCAAATTATAGAAAATCCAATGGCACACAAACACAATACTTTATCAATCTCTTGTCCTTTTATACATTTACTAGCTGATGCCTGCGACTTCGTCCGCGTTGAAAAAAAAATGCCTATCATATGTCAGAAAAAAATTCTAAAAATCGTCAATTTAGTTTCAGTATCATGTATAGAGCCTATATACACTATATTTCTGAAAACAAAGTAAATTACTCCATGACCGACTCCTACAGATTTATTATTATATGATGATGATGTAAAGTGTTCTTTTGTTTCAGGGTCCAGGTGACAGGTGTACTGAAAAAATGACATACGACATGTACGGACAGAGATGCGCCCACGGCTATTATTGCAACAAGGCTCTAGGAGTTTGCACAGGTCTAGACTATGCCGTCGATAGCAACGTGCAATGGCTGATAAGCCCTAATTTACGGTATCCTCTCAGAGCACGACGCGATGTTTAAGACTATTAAGTAATTCATTCCATTTTTATATATAATTATATATATTTTATAGTCATGAAAATTTTATAAACGACTGATTTGTTTAAAATATGTTAACCATTAAAGGAAAACCTATTTAAGTTATCTTAATTATTATAAAACAGTATGAATAGCTACTTATAAGTTGTTTTGTATTAATTGCTTACATATAGGTATCTATATAGCTACTCATTTATTAAGTACCTAATTAATGTGACTAACTTATCCTAACTGCTTGATCTCATTTATATATTGTCTAATTAATAAAGTTATTGATCGCAGCTCTTTATGTAATTTGTTTTATTTTAGTATATTATAAAATGTAGCCGATGACTACTTAGTGCAAGTAATCAATAGCTAATTACTTAACCCTGCTGGATTCGTTATCTATCTGGAAACAACTACTGGGCTGATTTTGAAAATTCTTTCACTTATAGAAAGCTATATTATCAGCGCCTAATAAAGGCTATCTATACTAATATTATAAAGAGGAAAGATTTGATTGTTTGTTTGTTTGTATAGAATAGGCTCCGAAATTACTGGACCGATTTGAAAAAATTTTTACCATTTGAAGCCGACATTATCCTTGATGAACATAGGCTACTTTTTACCGCGGAAAAATGCTTCATTCCTACGGGAAATCTAAAATAAAAGTAAATACTAGCGGCTTGGCCCGGGAGATAGCGCCATCTATCCAAAATACGGTAGATGGCGTTTTATACTTTTCTACGCGGACGAAGTCGCGAGCACCAGCTAGTAATATATAAAAACAATTATAAAAACAATCTCTTGGCTTCATTTACAAGACATACCGCATCCAAACTTGATAACAGTAATGACTTAAAACTTCACTAAAATACTATTAGGTATAAAACAAAGTCCCCCGTCGCTGTCTGTCTGTCTTTTCGCGATAAACTCAAAAACTACTGCACCGATTTTCATGCTGTTTTCACCAATGGATAGAGTGGTTCTCGAAGAAGATTTCAGTATATAATATACAAAGTTACGAGGGCGAAGTCGCGGACAGCAGCTATTAGTTATTAATAAAATAAGCTCTAGTTAGGTTTCTATATAAGTATGTCAAGTATTTGAACAAAAACAAAATAATGACAAAAACAAGTACATAAGGAAAATGAGTAACTTTCTTTATACTTAAGGAATTGTACCTAATAATAATACCTAATAAAAAAAAATGTTTTACAATCATCCATACAATAGGAGCAAATATTTCTAAGCATTAAAATGTTGGCCATTTAAGGCTATTGTTTAGGCCCTATTGTTTAAGTTACTGCATTCGAAAACAAGCAAAGTAAAAATTAAATTCCTAAAACTATATTGTTGGAGTTTTTTTATTTAAATACTTAAGTTTATTTTTTGTCCGATTGTTTATATAAATTTACACTAATAATAAGTTTCGTTGCAATGGAGAATGAGGTGCCACAACGAGAAAATATATAAAACTATCAATCAATACTAATCCTTACATATTATAAAACAAAGTCCTCCGCCGCGTCTGTCTGTCTGTTCCTCAACCAAGACATTTGTCTTCTGCCGACTCCTCTTCGCCCTCAATCTTGCCCCCCTCAATCTTAACGATAAGGTGGAACACATGGTACTTTTCGCCCCTCAAGATATGACCCCGAATTTCGGAAATCCTGAGATTTCCGAAATTCGGCCGCAATCCCGTCAGTACCTAACTAAAAATCCTGAAATCTCAGGACAAATCCGGAGATATGGTAACCCTACCCCGATGCAACTTTAAGAACCCTAATATTCGCCGGTAGCTCTTCAAAGAACTTCCATATTGGACACCCTGTCAGTCCATAAGCACGGAGCATTCTTCTGTGTAACCATATTTCAAATGCCTCCAACCGGTTCATGGTGTAAGAGCCATACAACAAGACAGACCAAATGTAGCACTTTAACTTTAACATTCGCTGGCGAAGATTAAGGTTCAAGTTATCTTTGTAGAGTAAAGTTGCCTGTGTGTTGGGGGTTAGCCTGTAAATGGTTCCCTCAAATACCCGGAATTATTTTACATATTATCGATTTGATGCTAAAATAAATGCTAAAATTTAAATTATTGTTATTTACATAATATTTATAAATATCTAGGTATATTATATATATAATTATTACTTGAAAATATTAAGTGTAATTTAGTAATACGCTTTTCTAAGTAATTTTATTACTTAATTAATTACTGTTTATTAATAATAGTATAAAACTTAATTACCAATGAAGTCATTGTTTACCTATTGTATAGATAGACCATTAACAGGTAACAAAAAATTAACAACACAAAATTGCTTTTGTATTTTATTTTAAAACCCATTTTTCTATTGTTGCTGTCCCCGAGGTATAAATATTGTAAAAGGCAAGGCAACGGTTCAGTCTACTTCAGGTTTTCATAGTGAACGGTCATTGCAAAGTAATATATTTTGTATTAGTTAACTTTGATGAACTTATAACGTAGTGACATAAGGACAAAGGTGTAATCTACAAAATTATTTTTGTAAATTTAATAGTGAAAATTTGATAAAGCAAACAAGGGTGATAAAGTGGAAATTACAAATTTTATTTTTGTTGTAGAGAAAAAAAGGAAATAAAGGTAAGTGATGCACGTTATTTTTTTTTGTTAACATTACTTTTACATAGTTTAGGTATAGGTAAACTTTACTCTACAGGTTCCTAGGTTCCTAGGTTATAGGTTCTACAGGTTGGCACTAGCTGTTGCCCGCGACTTCGTCTGCTTTCAAAATGTTATATTATAGGCTAAAGCTTTTCCTCGATAAATACACTATCCAATGCAAAAAGAATTTTTCAGTTCGAAGTTCCTGAGTTCCTGAGATTAGCATGTTCAACCAAACAAAGCTTTATATTATAGATAGAGTTATTATTTTTAATTTGTTTTTAATCCGTTTATTGAACACATTATAAACATAGGTGTATATGTTATCTAATGTCAGTTATTAGTAAAAAGGTTCTGTTATTTAAATTAGAGAGACCGTTATAATATGTTAAGTTGTGATTAAGAAGCATTAATTGTGTTACTGGCGGTATTTGTACAAGCAACAGTTAAATTTAAATCCAAAGTTTATAAAATTAATATAAAATTAATTAAACAAGTGTATGAGATTGCCTCTAACGAACTTCATAAGTAATATGCTTAGGATTATGGCAATTTAGATGATTCTTAATTTTGATTAAAGGTTCTGTTAGGTATTTGAATTAGATACTAAGTACATATTTGTTGAAATTGTGATCAAGGTTGTGATAAGGTTGTGATGGTTTAATTATGTAAAGTGTGACTGACGTTTATTTATCCACAAGCAACAGTTAGGTAAAGGAAAGGGGAATGCGCGATTTTTATACGAAACTAGCAGCGAAACCTGGCGTTGCTCGGGTGAAAATACATCGCATGTTGGTATAAAAAATATTAAAGGGTCCATTTTTTAACGTAGATAACGTAGATTTCTATCGATTGAACATACTTTTGATTCTTTGTATGTTTTATAGAATGATAAGGTCTGTTTTCCTTTAGTAATCAATACCTATTTCAAATCTAAGCCTTAGCGAATTTTGAAATGAATGGAATTTGTTATCGAAACTTTCTGTCGGCCTTTTCGCCTTTTCTGGTCGGCCCTAAGTCAAACAAAGGAAAAAATCGTTTTGATTGCTCGCAGAGTTATATTAATTCGATGCTTGTAGGCCGTTCCACTCTTTTATTATGTTAGAGACAAAAGAGTACCTAGTGATAATACTTTTGGCAGGCATTAGTTTTTTTTAAATTTTAAATGATCTCACGAGAACAATACTTTTTTTCTGAGTGAAAGGACCCTACGTCCTTTTCAGTTTCCTTTACAATGTGTATCACTCTTTACGTAATTTTAGCTTGTTTGGCGCCGACTCAAAATTACTTAGGTAAAATGATAATAAGATTATTTAATGCTTCTAAGTTTTTTCGGCGGTTTTATTTTTTGTTAAAAAGTTTTATTTTATATTTTTTTGTGGCTATAATCTAATATTTACTACATGCTTAATTTTTAATTTTCCCACCCCCATTTTCCCACCCTTAGGGTAGGAATTTTTTTTCCAAATTTATACAAGACCAACTTCGAGGTATACCCATTAAAGAAAGAATTATCAAAATCGGACCACTCTGTAAAAAGTTATGCGTGGTTATACGCTACAATCGGTGAGTGAACAATCAATCATCCCCTGTTTTCCTACCCTTAGGGTTGGATTTTTTTTTTTTTTTCAAATTAAAATGGGACCCTCTTGGGGGTGCACCCTTTCAAATAAAAAAAAATATCAAAATCGGACCACCCTGTCTAAAGTTATGCGTGATCATACATAATAATAAATACATAATAAATAAAAAAATTAAAAAAAAAAAAAAAATCCTTGTTTGTTTTTTCGTTGTCGTCGGTCGAAAATTTCATGATGACCGTTGAGTAGTTAAATGTACACAATGCATGAAAAGTTAGCAGACATACACAGACGGAGTTACTTTCACATTATTTTCTCCATTGTTGCAAATAAATAAAACAGCTATATAATACTTACCTATCACACACTCGTTATTACTGAAAATTTCAAATTATTTTGCCATTATTTTATCGACTTTAGCGATTATTTATCTTTACATATCGAAACATCTTAAACGGTATAATTTATATGAAATTTATTTCATATGATGACTCTTGCATTGTAGAGAAGGACATTAATTAAAATTAATTAAAAGGACATTAAAGGACAAAAGAAATAATAGTGTAGTCTTCATCACATGAGATTTATAGAATATAAATTATTCTTTTTTGCAAGGGGCAATACTCGCAAATTGTTATGTTGGTAAAGTTTTGTTTTGACATTTGACATTTTCTTTGGGCATGGGCATAAGCATAGACACTAATATACTACGTAGGCATAAGGATGCAGGGTTGCCGTTTTGGTGACTTTGTCACTAGATCTAGTGAGTTTTTCATGCTTTTAGTGACATTTTTTTGAGATATAGTCACCAAAAAAATTCTAGTGAATTTTAGTGACTTTTCCAATAATCTCAGTTACCCATTATTTCTTAACTTTCGCTTAAGAGATTTATGCCAAATTACCTGATCGGAAAATATTAAAGGATATATTATGTATTTAAATTATTGGTACTGGCAACACGAGCTTGACAAAGCGGGACTTCCCATAAAAATGTTTGATATAATTGCTTTCATGGCATACTTGTAAAATATTTTACGCTGTATTGACGAGCTAAAATATTTTAGCTCGTCAGACAGTCATCCGCAAGCTTCTACGTCTTCAGAGCAACATGACAATTTGATGATGATATTATTCAATTGATTGAAATTTAAATTAAATATATTTAATTATGATTTTTTTTAATTATTTTGTTAAGTACTTAGTTTTTATTTACGTATTTCAGATAAATTTTCATATTTAGTGAATTAAAAAACTTATTTTAAAAGTGTGTAAGTTTAGTGACTTCTTGAAGTAAAATTTTCTCATAATCTAACTTTTTAATTCTACTTTAATGACTTTATTTTTTCCTTAGCGGCAACACTGTAGGGATGATAGGGGCATAGACACTAATATATGGATAGGGGCATAGCTTTGTTGATTTGATGCTTGCTTTGTTTGTTGTTACTTATTTGTGTTAGTTCTTGTGTAAAAAAATGCTGCTCTGCAGGTTCCTTTCCTTGTCCTTGTACTGCAGTTTTAAAAATTAGATTACACAATATTGCTACACACCCATAATATTGCTTACTTTGCTTTTAAACTAGATCTCTTTTAAATGCATTAATTAATGAATAATTACGTACTCAGTAATTTTCTTCTTGCATTTTATTGTAATGTGACTGATCTAAAAAGTGTAATATAAGTGTAGTAAGTACTTAAAATCATATTTCTTTACAATAAGATAATAATGTTTTCTTCTCTAATAATCCTTACATATTATTAAACAGAGTCATCCGCCGCGTCTGTCTGTCTCTGCGATAAACTCAAAAACTACTGCACCGATTTTCATATTGTTCACCAATGGATAGAGTGGTTCTCGAGGAAGGTTTTAGTATATAATTTATAAAGTTACGCGGACGAAGTCGCAGGTAATAACTAGTTATTAATAAGTTTAAAAATAGGAAATTGATTTAAGTACATGAAACTATAATAAGTATAGATATTTACACTCCAAATAAATATAGAAATAGTGCTTTCTCATAAAATTCTTTAAACATGAATGTATTTTTTGTTTTAGAAACATGTATTGCCCAGTTTGCGGAGTAGTCGACCAGTATTATGATGAGAATTCGGAATTGTTTCATAACGAAACACCCAAACATATATGTAATATGATTTTAAAACGTTACAAAAAGAACAAGTAAGTATTTTTATGTAATTGTCTGCAAGATTTCATCACTACAATTTTAATTAGCCGAGGCACAATAACTCTTACAAAACCAAGTGGTTAAAGATAAAGATAACCCTTATTTCAAGGAATCTTAATATAAAACATGCTACTGTACAATATAGAACCAAATTTTCCTTTCTATTATTTTTCCTCACTTCTCCAACGACATAGACCTCCTCTAAGGTTTTTCTACTGTTTTCTATACTCTGCTTTTCTCATGTATGTTGCTCCTGTTACCTTCCTTATATCATCTTCTTATCTACGGTTTTGTCTGCCTCTTTTTGGTTCACTTAATTATGAATTTATGAAATTTATGAACCACTTTAATGCTTTTAGCTTGCCATAAGTTTTTGAGTTTAACACCCTCACTTACCTTACTTACTTGCCTTACTTACCTTACTTACATGTCAATCGGTAATCTTGTGTGATATGACCTTAGGGTCATATGACTTGTCCATCTCCATTTGAGTTTCTCTATAGTTTAGAATTTAATTCTTTGCTTTATATTAAATATTCAACCAGGATCATTTAAAATTTTAATTAAAAAAACAAATTGTAGTACATTGATTTTTATTCGTGCTTGCCTTTTTTCAGGAGTGAATTTAACAATAATAAGTGTGGTATCAGCGTATGCTGCAATGTCATTGTGAGGAGACGTATAAAGAACCAATTGAAATTATTCAGTCTGTTGGAAAATTGTACAACTAATAAAATTCGAGTATATGTAAGTATTTTCTTTATAACTCGTATAACACTTATTACCTACTTATGGATTTCTCTGTCTATTATGTACAAGCAAACAAGTTTATGTTATGGTGAAAGGAAAATTTAAATGTCTGCTGTGTTGAATAAAATATAAACTTCATTTAAAAAAAAAATTCAAATTATTGTCGATATCTTTATTATTTATAAATGAAATAATATTTAAATTAATAAAATTTATCAAATGCATAACTTGATTTTCTGGATCGAGTCCATTAATTTATTAGACTTACATACTAATTTTTTTTTTGTTTTTAGGTAAAGCCACATGAGAGGGTCACGTTTTCGTATTCAATAAACAACAATACCAAAGAGCACGATTACAGTATTGTCGGTATACAATGTGCTCATCCGCAACCGCAATTCGTAGCGAAATACAATCCGCATTTGTTTGGTTCAACCGTTCCATACATTTTAAAGAGCAGTGAGTAATTTTTTAACATAAAGCATGTTTTACAATAGTTAATTAAGACGTTAAGACGACACGTTTGGTCTAGTGGCTAGTAACCCTGGCTGCTAACCAAACGGTAGCGGGTTCGAATCCCGCTAGGGGCAAATGTTTGTGTTAACATTTTACCTTTATACCTGTGACTTGTGCATGTTTGTATTTACAAAAAAAAGTAATCTGTACAGAATATCGTCAATTTTGATGACCCATTCGATAAGTGGTTATGGTGTTTGCTTTTTTAACTTTTATAAAACTGAATAATAAACCCAATTGAATATTTTCAGAATCCAATATTATCAAAGAAGTGACATATATTTTCGAAGCAGACGATATTGGACAATATGAAATGCCCTTAATATTTACATTCCAACGGAATACAGACGGATTGAGTGTTATAATTGTATTACAAATGGTAAGTTCTCTTCTCTTTCTAATTACAATACAACTTTATATCCTTATGTACGTATTATAAAACAAAGTCCTTCTGTCTGTCTATTTATGTCTCTTCGCGATAAGCTCAAAAACTACTGCACCGATTTTCAAGCTGTTTTCACCAATGGATAGATGGAGTGGTTCTCGAGGAAGGTTTTAGTTTGTTATAAAGTAAATGCTAAATTTTCAATGTGCAAATCTTGAAATTTTTGAATTTTTGACGAAGTGTTGACTAATAGGATTGTATTGTATATTTTTTTTAATTTTTTTTTTTTTTAATGTTTAGGTTGTAATGGTGCAAGAAGACGAGGTTGTACATTATGAAACCATTAGGTATCCATATACGAATGAACATTTCGACAAGGCTGGCAATTTCATCAGGGCGCCATTTTTAGTGTGAGTTTTATTTTTGTATTACCATCAATCAAGTTGAAATTGTTATTTTTAATTGTTTTGCGAGCCCGACAAAAACCCGGTGTCGTTAATATTTACATTAAACTAAACTAAACAGCATCCTAAACTATCCATGTCTAGTCTATCAGTGTTCACAGTTACTTGGAATATTCTCTACTCTAGTAGTTTCTCCTTTTTTGGGCAGTAATTTACTATACCTATTAATTATTGCCAAAATCGAGCTATTAAAGATAAAATATAATTTTTTTACAGACGTAAAGTTGTCTCTAAGCACATAGGATTTTAATTTTTTTCTTATACTCTTCACTAAGAGAATATTTTGTTTTTTAATCTCTCCTATTTTTTAATTTTTTATTATTCCATCGAAATAAGAATTCAACCTTTGCAAGAATTCTCTTTCGTTTAATAAATTTACACATTGCTTAATTGTTCAAAAATAAAGTACATAATTGGATAATGAATGAGGTTAGTAACAAAATAAAATTATACAATAATAGTTATATTGTTATTGTTTACAGGTCGACCCCTAACGAATTTAAAATACCATTTTTACTGAAAAAGCTTTTCCCTCTCGGTTTGGAAGATGATTCGTTAGACAGGTGCAAGGAGTCGCCTGAAATTAAGTTTCAACTAAGACATGCCCTAATCGAGACACGGTAAGATTTCATTTCTATTTGGATTTTCTATTATATTGAACTTTTTTTTTTTTTTTTTTTTTCAAAATTTAATCATTCCTTTTCTTTTGCAGTGCTATCTTCGATGAAGGAATAAGCGTGAACAATTACGTCAAATTTTTTCACTATTTATTGTGGTGGGAAGAAGTCGTGGCTAGAATCAATCTCAAGGTGAGTTTGTTCAGTTTTTATTGAGATTTTTTTTTATTATTTTTAAACGAAATTGATTGATTGCTCTGAATAATGATTGATTGAGGATGAAATAAAAAAAAAATATTTTTTCTGTATATTTTAGAGATACAACATGTCCAAGGTGAATTTGGTAAAAGTGGATAACAAATACCAACTGGAAGTTCCCGGGTTGTCTGAAAATCGACCCTCCCTGTTACGTGGTAAGTTCTATTGGAGTTTTATTGTTATACTGCCTTTCAGTATAGTTAGCAGTAGCACAGTTCTGAAGTTTTTTTACTAATACCACTCTTTAGGTGTAGTTAGCAGTAGCATAGTTCTAAAGGATTTTTACCAATATACCACTGTACTCATTAGTATTAAAGAAATATGATATACGAGCTGGTGCCCGCGACTTAGATCGTGTTGAAAAATGTATTTCAATATTTGTACAAAAAGCATAATATACTGATAGAAGGTACTCGTTGAGTAAGATTAAATTATTTTGTGGCAATTACAGTTCCTTATTTAAAACACAAGTGAAATAAAAGCATTTATAAGACAAGATAAATAATATATAAAAGATAAGACGACAAAATAATTCTTGTTATATTTTTCAAAGGGGTCGAAGTCTCGAGTCTATGTGTGCTTGTTTGTTTATTACGCTTTCACGCAAAAACTACTGAACCGATTGCCATGAAATTTTGCATACACGTTTTTTGCTACACCAGAAAGGACATAGGGTACCTTTCGTCCAAGAAAAAATTACTGTTCCCGAGGGATTATCTAAAAAATATAAAAATTTAACTAACGCCTGGCCAATGTGTTACAGCAACAAGTTGTCAAGCGTTATAATTAATTGCTTTTATATTATCACGGGCAGCTAGTAGATTATAATTTTCACAAATAGTGACTGATGCATTTTTAAATTTTTTTTAGGTGACCGAGTGTTGATCGGTCCGCACAGGAGCATGTTCATATTCCTATAACTTGTTCATTTTAATTTATCATGGCGTACGAAGTCGCGGGCAGCTAGTGGAATATAATTTTCACAAATAGTGATTGATGCATTTTTAAAATTTTCTTAGGTGACCGAGTGTTGATCGGTCCGCACAGGAGCAACTTGCTCATATTCGAGACGGCGATCAAGAGCATTGCGGACGACCACATAGTGTTGGACTCGTTCGACTATTCATTCCACAACTACTACATCTCACAAGCGTTCTTCGACGTACGCTTCGTACTGTGCTCGATTCCGTTCGAGAGATGCCACTACGCCGTGTCCAACTTGCACACGTCCATGCAGACCTCGAGGGTCTTCCCGAAGCCAAACAACGACACAACACCGGTTCAAACGATCACAAGGTATGTATAAATTCATTCAACTTTTACAGGACAGGACGACAATTATGTTTATAGACTTAAATATTGTGACTTATGACTTGTGAGGCAGTTGAGAAAAGTGATAAAAATATATATTAAATCGGGGAAAAGGGGATACAGTTCGATGCTCTATCTATTATTTATAAACAAAATTTAATTACATTACTCTATGTATGTATATAGCTAAGATGTTTTTAAGAAATGTATGATATATACATTTGAATATATGATAGCGGCTGCACGCGACTTCGTCTGTGTAACTTTATAAAATATCTAGGAGTAACATAGGCTGTATAGCCTATGTAATGTTACTTGCTGATAAATGTAGCTTGCCAACAGTGAAAGAATTTTTCAAAATTCCAGTGGTTTCGGAGCCTATACAATTCAAACAAACAAGCAAATCTTTCCTCTTTATAATATTAGTATTAAAAGTGTAAATAGTATCCGTTAGCGCGATTTAACTTTACCGCAGGCGCTATCTACTAGCGCATTTGTGAACTAAACGTTGAATCATTGTTTTGTTCAAGTTGAGAGAATACGAAGATTTTTTTTGCAAAACGAAATTAGTTCAATAAAAGTCTGCCTCTAATATTGACGACAGTAGAGGCCAACCGTTTGAATGTTTGTGTTTTTCTTTTAGATTTTACAATAGCAGAATAGCGGACAACCCAGAACAAGCGTCGGCAGTGCGTCACATATTCTCCGGTACGTCCGGTTTGGCGCCATACCTCGTGTACGGGCCGCCCGGTACTGGGAAGACGATGACCATCGTTGAAGCCATCATACAGGTATTTTTATTCACTTGAGTTAAATTCTTTGAGGTACATATACTAGCTGGTGGCCGCGACTTGGTCCGCGCTAAAAAATGAAAAATATAACACTTAGGGAGTATTATAACGGCCGATATCTTTATCGCGCTATGACGACGGTACAGCCATATTTTTTTATAATTTCAGACGATCTAAAAATTTTTCATAATAAAGTGTATTTATATGTAAATCAGAGTAATGCACTATCTGTGGCCAAGTCTCATGATACAGAAAAAAGTCAAAAGCCTCATTGCAACTTAGTAACGCCTGTCGCAAAAACGGGGTGTTTTAATTTCAAAATCAATTTTTTTATTTATCAATTAGATTTCTAATTCTGAAATAAATGTTCTGAAATAAAGCTGGCATTTTTGACTTCTTGGAAATTTACATGTGACGTAATTTTTTAAAGAAATATGTACCGAAAGCCACCCGTACACTTATGTACTACAGTTAACATCGTTCATTGCATTTCTATTTTATATATTTTTTTCAGATCGTTGCCAGTGACCCGACAAATCGAGTTCTGGTGTGTACAGACTCAAATATGGCCGCCGATCATATTGCTACGATGTTGTTGAAATACAATGAATATTTGGACATCAATGATTTTATATTCCGCGCCTGTTCACGGAACAGAGTTTGGTAAGAATCTGTCTAGTATGTGAAATAAAGTCCATCGCATTTAAATCTTAAATTAAAAAAAAAATATTACCAATTCATTTTTATTTTAGGGCCGTGCTGCCGTCCTGTCTAGCTCCTGTTTGCAACGGCACCAACTACGACAACTGTTACTCTGTCGATAATTGTTATCTGAGCAGGTTTAGGATTGTGGTCACAACACTGTTGCACGCGGCGAAATATTCATCGTGAGTATACCTGTAAAACAAGTTTCTCTTGCAGCTCTTGCAGAAGACTCTATCGTCTTATTGTCTTATTGTCTTATTGGCGCCAACAAGACAATAGAGTCTTCTGTAATCTGTCGCAATAAGACGTTTTAAGAAGTTTTATCAATATATTATTTTATCGAAGTTTTACCAATATATTATTTTATCGAAGTTTTACCAATATATTATTTTATCGCAGTTTTACCAATATATTATTTTATCAAAGTTTTACCAATAAAAATAATGTATTGGTAAAACTTCGATAGTTTTACCAATATATTATTTTTCAGAGTCTGACTTTACCTTTGTTTTTATTAACAGCAAAATGTCCCAGAATGCGCACAAGCTAGTGGTGAGCCATTTGTTCATTGACGAAGCAGCTCAGGCTTCTGAGCCAGCCGCACTAGTGCCTATAACGGGTTTGCTCGCGCCCAGTGGAACGCTGGTGCTGGCCGGCGATCCCGAGCAGCTTGGACCCGTTTGCAACTCAAAGAGCGCCGGCAGGATGGGACTCGGTATGTATACATGTTTTATCTGCATGGTGACTAGCTCTATTCTCTCTATCGTGTACGACCCGCTTAATTATAAATAAATTACTAACAAAATAATAATTTATGTTCTTCTCAATAGGTACATCGCTCATGGAACGTCTGAAAAGAACATACGTTGACATGTATGAATCGGATCCAAGATATATAACGATGCTAATCAAGAACTACCGCTCGAATCCTGACATACTCAAACTATCTAACGAGCTTTTCTACGATAATAAACTGGAGGTAAAAACGTTGTTACGTGTGTGTCTTAAAGTAATTTTAATGGGACAACAGAATTACATGTTTATTCATATGATATCGCTTCTTTCAGGCACTTGCAGAGTTCGATCCCATTAGTAACGTCAGTATCTTGGGAGACAAGTTTGGTCCCGGCGGAGAACGAGCCGTTGTATTTCACGGTGTCAATTCTAAGGAGCAGAGGATTGGAAAGTCTCCCAGGTATGTATTGTCATATGTCATAAGTCACATGTTTTATATTTAAACATATTATGTATGTATTAAATTACCAGTATAATTATAATTAGCAGTAATTGTTTTTGTTTAGAAAAATACAGCCTTTGAAGTTAAAGGACACAAAAAAAATTTGTTAAGTTAAATTTTTAACTCACAAAATTTATTGATTTCAATATACATTATGTAGTATACTGTTACATATTTTTATTACAATTTTATGTTTTATTGCAGCTACTTCAACGAAAAGGAGTTAGATATGCTTAAAAGATATGTACATGCGTTAATAGTGGATCACCAAGTCGCTCAGAACGAAATCGGTATCATTGCTCCGTACATTAGACAGGTGAGTCGGTAATATATATATATATATATATATTATTATTATTTTTGACGCCCGGCGCAAAAACGGGGTTTTCTCTTTTCACTATGTTTTCACTTCTGACGTGCAGTCCTACGATTGATAGTTTTTTTATTCGATACAAATTTTTTTTTATACACTTTAGGACCTTGTTGAGTCGTTTCAAAACTGGCGCATTCATTTCAGGTGTACAAAATGAAATATTGGCTCACGGACAACAACTACAGTGACATTGAGATCGGCACCGTGGAGGCTTTCCAGGGCAAGGAGAAGCGCGTGATGCTCGTGTCGACTGTACGCGCCAACTGTAAGCTTCTCGACTACGACGCCAAGTACTCGCTGGGATTTCTGGTCGACGACAAGGTGAGTCGTTCACTTCCCCTGTTATGTGTGAGCCCTCATGTGCTAGTTTTACTCTATCAAACGCGTCGAATTGAACGCGTAAATGTTAATTTGTATGGCAATGAAGCAGCGCTTACCTGGTGGCTGACATCATTCCCATACAAATTGACGTTTACGCTTTCGACGCCTTTGATAGAGTAAAACGCGCACTAGGCTCCCAGAACACCTTGAGAGCTGGTACACATTTAAAATTTTTAACCAAACTCCTCCGAAACGGCTTGACCGATTTTTTTATGATTTTTTTTTTGTGTATATTCGGTAGGTCTGAGAAAATAGCTCGTAAACTATTTGTTATACCCCTACTATAGGTGAATTATTATATTAAGGTTTGAAGGCGACACTTGTGGGGGAATCGGCCCATGTATACAATTGCGCACAAAATTGCTAAGAAAAATGACATATTTTTTTTCTTATTTCGTAATTTTTCACCTCACTAACTTAACATTACAGGCAGTGTTGATAGGATATTCCTTCCATAAAATCATCTTGCGATGTCGAAGGGCAACGTTCTTTTTTAGGCATTTATTCACCATGACGTATTTACTAATACGATCTGTACGCAACAGTACCTAAAGAGACTCGAGACGCGCGAACGAAGTGCGGGAGGAGAAGAGCGAGTGAGTCTATCAATAACGGGTCGGCACACCGACGCGTACCCGCCCCTCACTTTCCTCTGCCCCCTCAAAGACCTAAAAATAGAATTCTGCGCACATTTGCCGAGAAGTCTTTATTCGCTACACGAACTATATCTAAGTGATTAGGGCGGCCCACTCTAAAAACGAATTTTATATGGCAAACAACGTTTGCCGGCTTAGCTAGTTTTTATAGAAATATTGAATTTTCAGAGGTTCAACGTGGCTCTGACACGTGCCAAGGCGAAGCTCGTGATAATAGGCAACAGGGCGTGTTTGGATCGCGACATAAAGTGGAGGAAGTATATGGCGTTGTGCGAGGAGTACGGTTGCTCGTTTGGCAACTCCACTCAGCAGCTTCCGCGCACCGCGACCCTCCTCGACCAAGTGACTAATGAGAATTTCAAAAAGTTCCGCATCACCGAAGCCATGGCGAATGCAGAAGAAGAGGAAAAAGAAATAAGCAATTCACATAACGACAACGATGGCAATGTCGCATTATAAATGTTTTTACTTAGATATGTATTGGTTTTTACCATAGACATAGAGAGAATGAACACAGAGTTCCCTATGCAGTTGAAAAGGGTAGAAAAGTTTTTGATGTGAAAACTTCTATAGCCGCATTTTACACGACTTTGGGTAGGGAAAATGCATGGGGTTCGCGTCAGCAACATGCTAATGCTCACAATAAAGTGCATACTTTTCAGATTACATTAACAAGATTGTAATCTTAACAATCTAGTCTTAAGGGCCTCTTTCACCATCTCTGAGTAAAGTGTCAAGTAGGCTAACCGCCATTTAAAGTCACCGTTAAGAAAGCGTAACTAGCTTCACCGTGTCTTCGAGTAGCATTACTCAACTCAAGGGTAATTTCAATGAAATTGACACAAGATACTCGTAACATTTTATTCAACACTTTACTTGTAGTTAAGGGGCCCTAATACTAATAATTTTATTTATTACTCACAGTATTAATTTACCAAGAATAATGTCCATTGACACGACTCTTATTAAGGGGAGAAAAGTGTGAGCAGATACGAAGCGATTTTTCTAGAATTTTGATTGGTCCTCGAAATTATTACAGGAAAGAGATGAGTATATTATGTCTAAAAACCCCTTTATCTCTTTCTAGAGATATATCAGTCCATATCTCTATGTCTATGGTTTTTAAGGTCGACCACACAATTCAGCTATCGCCAGTATTTTAGTTTTTTTTTACTTATTAGTATTATTAGTGCGAGTTTATAAATAAAATATACATTAATATGTATGTATATAGTATTATATAATCTTCGAGTTTTATAAAGATTACTATTTTTGATATTAAGTAAATGAAATTTATATATTTTTATTGATTAATTGATTTAATTATATTATTAGAGTGTAAATATTGCTTATAAGGAATTTTATTGATTCGAATAAATTG
The DNA here is from genome assembly GCA_918317495.1 of Synanthedon vespiformis. Taxonomy (NCBI): domain Eukaryota; kingdom Metazoa; phylum Arthropoda; class Insecta; order Lepidoptera; family Sesiidae; genus Synanthedon; species Synanthedon vespiformis. The sequence continues at coordinate 5,766,901 of OU906962.1, forward strand.
TGCGATAAATTATATACATAGGTCACAACACTAAAGATTTTATAAGTTAACTATCTACTGCCCGCGTAATTTTGTAAATTATATACTAAAAAAAACTTCATCGAGAACCACTCTATCCATTGGTGAAAACAGAATGAAAATCGGTGCAGTAGTTTTTGAGTTTATCGCGTAGAGACAGACAGACAGACGCGGCGGAGGACTTTGTTTTTTTATAATATGTAAAATGATAATCAGTCAACGATTGCTCGATTGTGTGATTGACAAATTTTAATTATACCTGGCGAAGTACAAAGTAGTATAAGAGAAACAATATTTGTTTAGTTAAGAATACGAATTATGTATTTGTTATTTTAAAAAATTATAATATTATTATTGAATAATTACTTTTTTTATTCTCATGACATTTTTTTAAAATTTACTTACACTTAAGTAATAATAGTAAAATGTGCGTGTGTGTGTGTGTGTGTGTGTGCTGTGTGTGTTTGTGTGTACAAGTCGCGAACAATGGTGCTTAGTGTATAAACTGTTTAAAATAATTTGAAGTCTAGACAATTAGACAGGGTATTAAGACTTTTATATAACTTGTATCCACCAACTCTATCTATCCACCAAAAGATTTTGAAAAAAAAATATCTCGATAACTAAAGTAAGTCTACAATTCGCTGCTTAAATAATTCTAAGGTACTAACAAATCAAAAAATTCCAAAAATGTTTTTATCGTAAAAAATACAATCACAATTCTTCATATTGTATGTTGCAAAAAGACTTGTGGTTGTTTGTTTTATTCCATGTTATATTTAATTTTACTATATTTTGATATTTATTTTTATATTCAAAAGTAACTTGTATGCTTATATCTCCTTTTAAAAAAGTACTTGTAACATATGCTACTAAATTTTCTTTTTTTTTTCGATTAGCTTCCTGTAAAAAAGTGAAATTTTGATTTGTGGTACTTTTAAATATAAGCAGCGAAGTTATAATATTGCAATTGTAATTATAATGGATTTTGTAACGATTTTTTTCATAAAGTAAATATTTTTTTGAAAATATATATTTTAACTGTTTTACTTACCGTTAACTGAGTGTTAATAGGAAGTCGAAGCTCGAGGTGATGGCGACATTAAGTTATTTTTTTGTTATTAACTCGCCTTTTGAACTGCATAATTTGTTCGGTTACTTTTTATTTACGACACTTAATTTTTTGTTGTAACAAATTTTAAATAAAACAATAATAACATGAATATTATATTACATTCGTATACTATTAATAACATATAGCGATATACATAATACATATGTATAATAATTTATATTAAAGTTTCAAATAAGCCAAAGAATGAAATATATGTTTATACATAGTTTGTATAATCTCTATATCTAAATATACTAGCTGTTGCACGCGACTTCGTCCGCGAAACTTTATAAAATGTAGCCTATGTTACTCGCTGATAATATAGCCTATGGCCAGTAGTTTCGGAGCCTATTCAATGCAAACAAACAAACAATCAAATCTTTCCTCTATAATATTATTATATACATAGATAAAAATTACGTGTCACTTTGTTTGACGCCAGTGAACTCCTAAACCACTGAACCGATTTTGATAAAACTTTGTAACTATGTGTAATTTGGTCCAACGTAAAATATAGCATAGTTGTTATTTTGGATCCGCCCGAAGCCTTGAACGTGTAGCTAGTTATAATAATTATAATATAGTAATAAAGCAAAATGATTTGTCGTCATTGCCTAGCTTAAGCAATCGAATCAAATGAAGGTCTATTTTTTAATTTGGTTGTGGAGTAGAATTAATGTAACTTCTCATAATATTTTATTGTTACATCAATAACAGTGGTCCAGTTTCAGATAGTTCAAATATTGTAATACATAGGTATTAAGAAATAATCAATTTGTGTAGAATAATTTACTTTTATTAATATAAAAAAAGTTTTTATTGCCCTTTTTTACATTTGTTTTATAATACTATAAAACATTACATTTTTTTAAGTAAATAAAATGAACTTTCAATAGTAGCAAAAAATAATTTTTAAATGTTAACATATTAAATTGTACATTCATATTGAAATTCGGACAGCCACATAGTTAAATATCAAATGTTTTCCTTGTTTACAATTTAAACTATGATGGTGTAAAATTTATCTTTTCCGAGATAGTAAATAAATGTGTGATTACAACTGAGTATAATAATATTGAAAAAAAATAATAGATTCATTGATTTAATTACAATTTAATTTGACTGATAGTATTAATCTTAAAACAGTGAGTGAAATTGTATCATAAGGTTCAATTAAATTTTATTTTGTAAGTTACATGTATTGTGTTGTGTTTAAACATGTTCAATGTTCATTCCATAGATTAATAATAATAAATTGTATAAAAAGCTATTTATTGAGTTTAATTTTTATACTGTTTACAACCCTGTGGGCCAAAAAACGAGAAATGATGCAACTTTTTTGTAAAGCGACATGCCGTCACGTGACTAGAACTTACAATTAACCTTAGATACAATATCTATAAGGTTGATAATACAATGTAGCTGTTAGTTTTGTCTCGCTCACAAAAGCATAATATGCCAAGCGGCGCATGCTAACATAGCGTACGCCGCTTGCACATGGCAGCTTTCGACCAATAGCGGTCCAGAAAAAAGCAGCAGTGTGTGCTTTAAAGCCGGCGCCAGACATAGCAACAATATTTGTACACTTGTGAGACGGATATTTGGGTATTTATTCAAAGTTTGATTACATCTTTGCACTTTGCCATTCAGTGTCGGTTTTTGGAGCGCACATCAAAGCGTTCAAAGTTCAAACAGTGCATAGCCTGCTACACTTGTGAAAAGTTCAGTGAAGTTATTGGCGTAATAAATCTTTTTTAGCTTAATAATAAAAAAAATTACCAACTTAGTTTAATAATAAAAAAATAGAGAGACCAGCTTAATTTTTGTAGACTTAAATAATAGAGATATACTGCGTCCATAAAGTCGTTGTCCATCTATTGTGAAGCGAACGTGTCTGCAAGCAAAGCATTTCTGGCAAGTACAACAAACATGTGTTCAAATGTGTGAGCAAAGTAGCTCAAAGTCTTTGTTCAAACATTTGACTGTATCTGGCACCGGCTTTCCGCGCAGAACTCAACCCAACGGATACAACCATAGACACTAGTATACTACGGATACAACCAACATGCACAGTATTCTGTGTATGTAGTAGACAGTAGACAACACCACAGACTCAGTCATCAGTCAGTCAGTAGTGTCAGTTGTCAATTAAAAATCAATGTCAGCATGATGTCAGCACTCAGCCAGCAGCAGACGTCAGTCAGCGGGCGGCTGTGGCCAGCGGCTTCGGATGAATGCAGTGTTTTGTATTTTTATAGAATGAAAATGAACTTCTCTTTCGCTCGGCTAGTGTCGCGGTTTGTTTAAAATAACATAAAGAAACAAATAAATAACAAAGAAATTGCCTGTTGAAAATGTGTGAATTTTAAATATATTCATGTACAAATTTCTAGGCGTTTATTAACGATTCTATATATAACCTTAACTTTAACTTTGTAGTGGTAGTGTCTAATATTTTTAATAATGAGTGAAGCATTGGATTTTAAGGACATTTTAATACCAAGAAAAACACAATGTGGTGTAATGAATTTCATGTCGCGCTCGTGGAACCCGAAAACGACTGTAAAAATAGATTCACAATTAACTCCAAAAGAACTAAAAGACGCCGTTTTAAATTCCGTATATATTGATTCTATCATAGAGGCGGTAAGTTCAATTATTTAACACATTCTTTGCCGCATCAAAAATTTCAAGTCTCATATGAATGGCCAGCGGTCTAATGTGTTTAGGTTGAACTCGTTTGGTGAGTCGTCGGCCGTACGAATGAGGAGAACAGACTCGCGACGCGAGTGCACGGCTTTTCAATTGCATATCTCCACATTTCAAGGTGTATTTTGAATGATTAAGTTGTGTTTTACATCAATTCCTAGTATTTTTGAAGAAAAACCGATGAATAGTTTGGACTCACGTAGCAAGTTCTAAGATTTTAGTGGATTTTTTAAAGTTCTATTACCGCCAAACAGGGTTACTTTGACTTTCAGGGGAACATTGACAATGGGTTGCATTGCAGGTCTGTTGGTGTCTTTATAAGTTCCATTTATATTTTTTTCATTGAAACACAGTCACATCTTTAATTATTCGTTATTACGGTAAGAATCTCTATTCCTAAGTTGCCAGACTGACTCTGGGTAACTTTGACACCAACAAAAAAAATCATAAAAAAATATAGAAGAATTCAATTTTTTCCCCATTTGAGCATTGGACTGTATAATTAAAGAGATAAAAAAAATCAAATATTGTAGGAGTAACACAAAAGAAACACATTGTAGGAGAAATATAAACCGCCAAAAACCTGTCAAATTAACCCTGTTTGACGATATATGTTAAAAATAAACTTTTTAGGAAAGTCAAAGAACCGGTGTGCGGAAAGAGAAGTTGAGAGAGGAGGTGCGGATCTACCTGGAGGAAATGGGCCTCGATAAAAAGGTGTACGTCATCAGATGGCTTGGAGTTCTATTGCTAAGGATTTTCTTTATGATGAATATTGGAGTTTTTGTCAATGAAACTGCACTTCTCAAGGTATATCTACATTATCTTCTTACATTTATTTTCATACAGTTATCTAATGGATTCTAAAAAGTGACCAAGTACTATTATATTATATAGTTGAGTCATTAATATCAAGATTAGTTACTACAAATTAAAATAAAATAAACTATGAAAACTGCTATCTTGTTAAAGAAAGGAACACTGATAAAAGATAAGGTGAGGTGAGGTAGATAAAGGTGTAAAGAATGAGAAGAGACTATTAAAGAGATTTTAGATCCTTTTATTCATCATTTATGATATATTTATCATAATAATAATAATAAATCATAGTAATAAAATTTTATTATTATGATTTTAGCTAATGTTTTGAAGTGACTTGTGCTCATGAAAAAAAATACCTATTTTAAACTGCTATAGGTATTTTTTTCACGAGTATTATTCAAAATATTAGAGTGTCAGCCCTTGAGGTTTTAATTTTTTATTGTTATTTTTTCATTTCATTATTTTGTGTGAGGTCTAATTTAGATGCTTGCCTAAGCACTCTGACTCAGCTGTCCTGGGTTTGATTTCCGGCAGGGCCAACTTTGCATATGAACTTTTCAAAGTTGGCTGGTCTGGGTGTGTAGGGTTTCATCTTCAGTTCGTTGTATGATCAGATCATCCTATAACACAAACCTAATAATAGTGATTTCTTTGATTACGCCTTGAGGGCGTACAATTAGAGTGTTTAGTGATTTAGTTCTATAGGCAGTAAGTCTATTTGTCAGTTTTTAAAATCTTTCACACTTGCTCCTTTGCCCTCAGAGGTTTGACTTAAAAATGTGTGCCTATTCTCTTAATTTTTCTGTCCTAAGAACATTACAGATATTAAAAAAAATACTTGAAATGACTAGGCATATTAACATTTTCATTGTGCCCGTTTGAAAAGAGAAAATATTTAACTACTTTTCTCATTATTGACAGAGCTCTTATATACATAGTAATAGTTTCTAATTTCTTTTAGCTAAGATCATCGATGGGAAATAATCCGGTGCTGTTCTTGCCAACGCATAGGAGTTATGCAGATTTTTGTCTAATGACATATCTATGTTATCATTATGAAATTGACTTCCCAGCTGTGGCCGCTGGAATGGGTATGTATATATACATTTCATTTTTTTAGATTACATAAAAACAATCTCTTTATTTATTTTAAATTACCTGAAGTATTTAATTTTTTAATGATAAAATTTCTATAGAACCATTATTTTTCCAAAAAATTCCTAAAATCATATATTCTCAATTTAATTATAGACAGTTAATTAGGTACTACATAAATTTATATACCATAGTTAGTAAGTACTTGTATTTACTTTTTGTAATCCCAAATAAAGGTGTAATTTTAAAGTTCTTTCTTCTTGGCTTAGTTTGGTTATTTTTTTATAATATAAGATAAGCTGCCTAAAAGTTTTATGTATTTTTCCATAAGAAATCTCAAATTTTACACACAATATAACATATTTCAACTTTTGGTTATATGCTATGTTATGGTTACATTTATTGAAAAATACTTGTGTATAAATCACAAATATATTTAACATTACTCGTAAATAGTTTTTTTAACAATCGTCATTCAAGTAGCAAAGCATCTAATATCTATTGGTCTTTGTACCATTACCATTGTATTTTTTTTTTTCAAGGATATAGCCAACCATTTACATAACACATACATTTCTATATTCATATTTACTTCTTTCCTAAGTTGATGGACATGTTTTATCAAAAATATACCCAGTTAAGTATTTCAATACAAGTACAAGCGTTGGGTTTAATAGTGTCTTTTTTTAATTTTTATATTTTTTTTCTATTTTCCAAACCTTATCGATAAATACCTACGAAATCGAAAATCTATCGAAAAAAAGAACACTATTCTTTTAATTGTGGGTTTGAAATTGTATTTGGTCTAGATTTGGATACTAGTGGCAGGGCATGCTGCATTTCGCAGTCATTTATTTGGGCAACCCATCTGCCGGCAGTAAGATCAGAAGACCACCGTGAAATAATAGCACGTGTGCTGTTGTGTCTCGGTGAGAGAGTGTGGGATTCCCCTATCCCTTCCTTGTCCTACTATGGTCTGCAGCACACTTGCAGCACCAACTGTGACGTAGCTTGTATTATAGACGTCGGTAGCCACCTACTATCAACTGGACCGTTAGCCCACCTGTAACATAAAAAAGAGACTAACATAAAAAAAAACTTTAATTACTTTAAAACCGTTGTCACTTGTCACAAACTAAATAGTAAATACTAACGTATCAGACGGTCATCTGCAGTAAAAACAAATACGCCGGACATGGGCAAGAGCACTTTAACCTCACCTGTTTGGTCATAGTAAGATAGAAAATGACATTTGACTTCCCCCGCCCCTCTCACCCCTTTGTTTTTTTACGGGCTTAAGGATCCTTGAATTTATTTTCAACTACCTATGGATATGGATATCATCATACAATTTTCGAATTCTTTCACTGTTGGGAAGCTATATTATCAGCGAGTAACATAGACTATATTTTATAAAATTATGTGGACGAAGTCGCGTGCAACAGCTAGTTTAACATAAACTCGTTGTGGGTTGCAGACTTTTACTCAATGGCTATATTGGGTAGACGAATGAGGGAAACGTGTGCGTTCTACATCCGCCGAACTATAGTAGGGGCACCTCTATACGCTGCAACGTTGCGCCAATATGTCAGGACCTTGGTAGCGAAGCATAGCGCTCCCATTGAGTTCTTTCTAGAAGGCACGAGGAGTAGGAGCAACAAGAGCTTGCCGCCTAAATACGGTGAGTAAGGGTTGACGAATGGTAGATAAGCACTGACATCACTTCCTCAAGTACTTAGCACAATGCACATGTGCTCTTGTGTGGTAATTATGCAATTTGTGATGCTAACATTACTTTAAAACGCAAAAATAATGAAAGAAAGGTTCAGTGTCATGTGATAGAAGTCTTGTCGGCCTTGACTTTAGGGCGCGTTTTTATGACACGAATTATTTCGTCAGCCAGTCGCACGGCGAATGTTGTTATTGTGAAATAAGCTTTTTTGCTACTACGTAAATTCTTCATCGGAATAAATATTCGGAAAGATGATTGCAAAGAATGAATGTTTTTGCCTAGTCAGAAGAGTCTAAATTTTCTGGGAATAAACTTAGGCTACGTTCACAAGACAAGTGTTAAGCGTGCCCTTATGAACTTCATTCCCAAAAATAAGATGAAATTTCGTACAGAATGGTTTCTGGTTCCGAGTTAAGCTACTGTTTCACTTGTAGGTATGTTGTCAATGAGTTTGGTGCCATTCTTCGCCCACGAAGTATCAGACGTGACGATAGTTCCAGTCAACATTAGCTACGACCGACTGATGGAGCACGGTCTGTTCGCTTACGAACATCTCGGTGTACCCAAGCCCAAGGAGTCTACTGGGGTGAGTTGCTATTAACTACAAGACTAAATTTGGTTGACTCATTGGAGAAATTCGACTGCTATCGTGCTTTTAAAGTCTCAGATTCACTAGGCAACTTCAAATCAACAAGACCGTTACAAAAACTCGTTAGCCAACTCCAATGAGCACCTGTGGTGTTGCTCGTGTTATAAGTGAAATATACCGTCAGCCTATCTTTTATTCTTACTAGCTGCTGCCCGCGACTTCGCCCGCGTACCTTTGTAAATTATATACTAAAACCTTCCTCGAGAACCACTCTACACATTGGTGAAAATCGGTGCAGTAGACTGTAACATCGAACAGACAGACAGACGAAAACCATTCAAACCCTTTTGTGTCTAGATTAACCTAAGTTATAGGGTATTTTAGGAGGTTAAAATTGAAATAAGTAGCCTGTACTTCCCGGGGAGTTAAGCTATTTCCTTAACAAGTTTCATTAAAAACTGTTCAGTAGTTTATGTGACAGACATACAGACAACATACAGGTTACTTTTGCATTTATAACATTATTACAGTAGGTATCTAATGTACATTTTGCATCCTTTAATCTTGAAATCGTAACAGTGAAGGCGACAAATGGTACTGAGTAAATAAACCGCCAACACTGGACAAATATTACGGAAACAACTTTATGCCGCTCGAGTGCTCACTTCGTCTACAATAAACAATTCCAATGACCACAATGACATAAGCGCGATTTCAAAACACCGAGTGTTTGCTTTTAGTTATCCCCTTATAACTTTATTGTTATTATAACAAGTATATTGTTTAATAATATAGTATTTGAGTGTTTAAGAAAAATCCAATCGACAATCATGTGGTAATGAACTAAAGATTTATTATAATTATTTTTGTGTTTCTTTGTGAGTTATATTTTTGAATAAATTTGTTTTAATAAGATTGTTCGCATTCGACTTGTAAACGATTCCAAATCCATTCTTTGTTTACTAATAATTTGTTGTGACTTTTTTGTACATACCTTTTTTCTCGATAAGGTTCTTTGTATTTTTCTGTATTCCTGACAACATGTATGAAAAAATACGCGATTATTGGTTGAGTATTTAAGGCGTAAGCTCATCCACATTCGTAAATTGGATATATAATCTAAAAAAAAAACAACAATTCAATAAAAGGCAATCAATTCCACTTCGGTTGTGGATTAAGATGTAGAAGAGTTTTACATCTTAATCCACAACTAACAGGAAATCGGAGTTCTGCGACCCATAATTTTTTAAACATAAAATGTAACACAGCCTGCAATATTGTGACAGTCGAGAATCTTTTAAAGAAAACAAGTTTCAGAATTATTTCTCTTTAAATTACAGGGTTTTTTGAAATCGCTTAACAATTTGAACGATCACTTCGGCAATGTATACGTGAATCTCGGAACACCGTTCTCAGTCAAAGAATATATAAAAAAGCAAAAATCCCCAAACGACACACTCAAACCTCTAGATCTGCAGGAATTGACCCCTGAACAGTTTGAAAGTGTACAGGACATTGCTAATTACGTAATAAGTTTGCAACAGAAATGCACAGTGGCAACCATAACAAATCTACTGGCAATAGTTCTTATGCAAAGTCTCATTAAAAACAAAGTGTTGAGTTTGAACGAGGTCTTAAAAGAGTTGGAGTGGGTCATAGATGTTTTGAGGAATCTCGGTGGGTCCGTGTTCGAGAACGACATCGGAGGCGATGTGGAAAGGATTTTGGTGGTTCACAGTAAAATGATGAAATTGGATCATCACGAAAGGCTTAGATTACTGTCGAGCCCTTTAATTGATGTGTCACCGGAAGTCAAGAAAAAGATGAAAGGTAAAAGATGATTTGTTTTAATGATCCCCAATCCATCGTCTAATTAATGTTCGAAGAAAATTAGCACTGCCAAGTGAACCCTACTGAATATTGCCAGTGTTTTTTTAATAGTGAAAATACTATTTTTCAGGACACACACTAAAAGCTGAGACAATGGTGAATGCGGTGCCTATAATACAACTGCAGTTGTATGTGAACCCTGTCATGCACTATCTCGTGCCTCCCGCCATTGTCTATCTTTTAGTACAGAGGGGTGCATTGGATAAAGGTTAATATACTCAATATATATATATCCCTTTTCAGTCAATATACAATTTTTTTGCACAAACAAAGAAGGCCTAACCAACAAATATATTTTTCACTTTTTGTATTAGTATAGAAATGATTTCAAAGTGGGATCCAATTTTTTGTGTTTTCAGAACTTCTCATCTCGGATTATACCAGATTAAGAAACGTACTTAAACACGAATTCTTTTACTTGGAGAAAGATGAAGATAGAGTAAGTTTTTTTATCATTAACAATCATTATTATTATATTCATTTGAGGAAGAGATTTTATGTAAACAAAGACACATAACCGTTAGTCGTTTTTACTTAGAGTAACAAACATTATAAGCTTTGGAATTTATAATAGTAGCAGAATGCAATTTATTTTTTCATTGACAATCAGCTATTCATCATACTTTCTTCCACAATTAAACAAATTTACTTGTGATAAAACCTGCTGAAACAGCCAACAGAATTAGTATTTATAATATTTATACTATTTGTAGACTTTGGAACACACGATAGAGTACTGCATCAAATACGGAATAGTGAATAAGGAAGGCGAAACATTCTCTTGCGGAGCTCACGTAAGACTTCAGGAGCTCCTGCGATGGATATTGTGGCCATCGCTCACGACTCTTCTGACGTGTGCTGACGTCATGACTCAGGTAACGGTGTGTGTGTGTCCTCAGTGACGGCGTATCGCGGAAGCGGAATCAGCCGCTCACGAAACAAATTTCGCTTCCGCGATACGCCGTCATTAATTGCTTGAGATGTCGTTTTACGACGGCTTAAAATATACAACGGCTTAAATGTCTAGTTACCAGGTCATAAAATTCAAAAAAAAAATACAAACACTTGCTAATGCGTGGATTGGCTTGGATGGACTAAATGTCATATCAAATTACCTTTATGCCTAGAAAGGTATCAGTCAAATTTTTATAAAACCATTATAATTGTTTATCAGCCTAAATCGCGTTTTGCCAACTAAACATCATAACTTGGCTACGGCAACGGCAACGGGTAATACTTACTAACTCGCCCGGTCCTAAAAAAGTACCAACTCGCCTGGATAATCATCCTTGGCATCAGAGGCCCTATAGTCGAAGTAACAATCGAAAACGATAATGAAGTTCGAAAACAATAAAATGTATGGGATTGACATATGCCGTCGCTAAATCACGTGATACTTCCCATAGATTTATTCTTTCGAACTTCGTTATCGTTTTTAAAATGTTACTTTGACCAAGGCCCCTGACTTTGGCACAATTAGCGACCTATAAAAATATTTTTAAAGATATTATTTGTCTCCAGCAAGTGCGATGCGAGCAAAAAGAGAGCGTGAGACTTGTGCAAGAGAGAGTGGAGTCGAGTCGCTGCCACCCCTACTGCCTCAGCCTGGAGAGTATCGCCAATTGTTTGCAAGGCCTCGTCATTGTCGGAGCTCTGATGCGCACTAAAAGGTTACTCATTTACGTATTTTAAAATAATACTTTTTTTTTAAGTTGTACTTTGCAGGAACCTAGTTAACGACAAGATAAATGCTTTTGTAAATTAAACATAAAACAGCGGTGTAATTAGGGTTATACGTTTGTATGGAGGAAAACTGACTTGTATTACCTTAATGTTTCAGTGCACAAGAGGTTGTCTACGAAACGGTTCCCGCGGTGTTGCCAGAGTACAGAAGTCTAGTGGCTTCAGTGTTGCCACTTTACGAAGTTGACTTTGGCCGAACCAACTCTGTTATATACGACCACTGTGTTGCGGCGCATTTGTAGTTTTGTAAAGTTGTGCTTGCATTTACAAATCGTCAATTAATTAATTATGGTATTGGTATAGTGCAATAAAACTGCTAGTCCTTAGCTATTAATTGGTTTAGGTCATTTTGTTAAGTTTTTTTTATTACATAAATAAATTGTTGAATGCAATAATTGTAGGTAACAATGAATCTTTATATGTATATAAGAGAAATCGACTTCCATAAAAATTGTTAGTGAAAATGTTTAAACGGTACGAAGTTATTATGTTGACTTTAGTACATAGGTATTTTGTATTTGCTGTAGATAAATATTTCTGCCCATATTAGTGTTTTTAATAAGAAAATTTGCTAGAATTTATTACTATGCCCTAAAATACCTTTTATGGCAACACTAGTTTATGTTTTGGAAGCTTTTACGAAGCTTTCAAAACATAAACTAATGGGATGCCATCTGATTGGTTCTGGTCACCATATTTTGACTTCGTCAGCCACTGGTCCTAACAACAGTACTTAGTTATATCGGTTTAGAATCTACTTGCATGTAATGATGCACTTATATTCAGTATTTAGTAAAAAAACTTTGCCTTTACCTTATTATGTATTATCCACTTTTTGTACTCCGTCCTTTCTATTGTTAATTTTTAAATTCCTGCTCCTAAACAAAACAAAATGGGGTGTATGTGTTGTATGAATTTGTTTTGTACGTTATAATAAATTATCCTTTGATATCGTTGGCACAACTTTCATCCGCGACGGCAATGTTGATTTCATTAAAAAAAGTTTAGTTCATTTTTTCGACGACAGGTGTCGCTGCGTCGGCAGGTTATAAAGCGTTCCTTTTATATTTTTTATGGATATTGTGTGGGTAATGTTGCATAAAATTTGTATTTCTGATTAGGTTGCCTTGTAAGCCATATAATTTTATTAATAAAGCAAATAATTCGGTATTTTTGTGTATTTTATTTTTCCGAGCTTCAGGGTTTAACCGCATTGATTTAGACATCCACACATTATGTCTACATATTATGCGTAGGATGAATTATGAAATTGTTTAAATCAAATTGGTCCAAACATCTACTAAAAGTTAGATATCTTATATTACTAAACGAGGAATTCTTGTATACCACGACGATCTCGCAAACGGCTCTAACGATTTTCACGAAAACCTATAACCCCGCAGTGCCCCTTTCACTGCCGGGTATCCAAGAGGATTTCCCAACGTTAAAAAAAAGGGTTAAGGGTTATTTATATCTAGAAATCGATCTATAGGACATTTGCCACAGCCTATCGCCATCGAGCGAACTAAATACTTTTTGCTACTTATACACTGATAACAGATGACGTTTGAACCGGAACCCCGAAGTCGATCTTTTAGGGTCTTATCTTCGAGAAAATTTGTTGTAGGTAGTTTTTTTAATGGAACTGTTACAAAAGTAATACCGCTTGCTCGTTTTATAATATTTTCAATTATTAATTCAAGTATTCTTGAATTTTTTTCTATAATGTTTCATAGACTTTCTTTCTTACGTGTAAAAAATTTTAAACCTTTCATTGGCCGGTCGCTCAGGCTAGTTATAAATTAAATGACTTAAAAAAAAGAAACTTTAAATCCGCATTTACAAATGTGATGAGGATGGCTCTGTCTACTCTGAACTGGCCTCTATTCACAAAATCTTACAACACAGCTTCCACGTGTTCTGACACGTGGAAAGTATTATAGTGAGTATTGTTTGGGGCCACCACGAGAGTTGTGAAGACAGAAAAAAAGGAAGATAATCGATTTCTTTAAACTTCACAGTATGCAATATACATATAGATACAAAAAGTATAAACAACAAATATTATCATAAATTTTATTAAATAATAATATTTACAAATTCATTATTCCTACAAATCAGCTCGTTTTAACAAAGTTATTTACTACTAATGAATTTTCCGGTAAAATTTGGTATCTGTCACACGATTGCTATAAATTTCTACTAACTTATATTCTAAATAAATTTACAACAGCGTAAAATAGCACTTAAGATCACAAAAACTATGTGTGAAATTGGAAAGATAAATATCAACCCAGCTCGGCAAAAAGTATAGAAATTAAAGTGGCAATATAATATAGTGTCGTAACTTTTTTATTAACTTGATGGTTAGAACGGGCAACACTGCAATATTGCCACTTTTTTAATTTCTACACTTTTTTTTACCAAGCTACAATATTCAATAACTTTATCTACAAATACATATGCATATAATATTAAAAAATAAAAATCTTAGTCAGGACAGTGTAATGGTTAACAGAATATTATTATTTAATATTATAATACTTAGAAAATTAAAAAAATAACTAATATTTTAAAAGTTTCTTTGAAAACAAAGATCACTTGAAACTTGTCGATAGAAACTTCTATATTTATTTATACTATAGCGAAGAAAACGAAAGTTTTACAGACAGCATAATATGCCAAGTATATTAACATGATTTCAACAATTTTCTTTTAGTCACTTGTTAGCTAGTATTTTTTTAAATAAAAAAAAATTACTAACAAGCGATTAAAAGAATTATGTGCGTCTCAATATATTACAATACTTCTCTATTACACTACAATAACAAAATCGACACAATCATCTTCTATAAAAACTGAATTATGATTATTATTTTTATACCTTAATATTCAGGCGAGTGAAAATCGTATTATTAAAATACGACGTTACCGCTAAATTATATTATTATAAAATTTTCTGGCAACTTGGCATTGGTATATATTTAAAATTAATTAATTTCACTCAATAAATCAATGTTAAAAAAATAAATAATTATATTTCTTTCAAATACTTTAGGGTCGGTATTTTTTACAGTAATTCTACTTTCTCTATCTTATTAATATTTATAAATATTATATTATATTTATAAGATATTAAAATATTTTTTGTTTGCCAACCGATGGGAATGACACAAACACTAAATGTTACGGGAATTTTGCCACAATAACATCGGTGAAAACCGCATTCAAATCGATTTAGCCGTTTCTCAGATTGGCGCGCAAGAATCTGTAAAATAGTTTTTACGGTTTCACAAACAGACTGTAAAAACTACTTTTTTCGACTTCGGTAATAATGTAAGAAATGTTTTTTTTTTTTAATAATATTTAATGTCTCTTTTTACGATTTTTATAAGAAGACAAATGAAATCACGCCCAATTGGTATTTCAAATTTTAACGATTATATTTTAAATTTATTAGTTCAAAGTACAACAAGCCTCATTAAGTAAAAAATACACAATATTATAACTTTTCATATCCATTGTCTTTTTTCATGTAACTTTCAGTCTCATTTCTATGTATGTTTTCTTCATTAATCTATTTTTATGCCAGAACCTCGTACAGACCCTTTCCATACAAAATGTATGACAGCTTTTGCTTACAATAATTATACATAAAATAGGCAGGTAACAATTACTACAAGTTATTAAATCCTTTAGCCGCCAGAGTCGGATTTATCCGACAATAATTTTCGTGTCCATTTCGCCAGAGCCGTATATATACGACTAGCTTGTGCTCGCGACTTCGTCCGCGTAGAAAAGTATAAAATGCCATCTACCGTATTTTGGATAGATGGCGCTATGTCCGGGCCAAGCCGCTCTAGTATTTACTTTTATTTTTGATTTCCCGTAGGAATGAAGCATTTTCCCCCGCCTATGTTCATCACGGATAATGTCGGATAGTTTCGGAGCCTATTCAATACAAACAAACACAAATCTTTCCTTTTATAATATTAGTATAGACAAATTCCTCTACTTGTATAATGTTTATTTTTAAATCATAGCGTTGCTTTCTCTTACAAAACCTAGTCGAAACAAAAGCCTCCTCCAGCAGCTTCCAATCATTCCTCAGTAGAAGCTATTCGATGCCATTTTTAGTCGTCAAAGCAACGTTTTCTTTGTATTTTTCTTTGAAATCTACATATGAAACCACTCTTTTATTACGTCTTTAGTCCGTTTACTTTTATTTTCCCTGAGCATGTGATGTGTCCATCCACTTCCACTTGAGCTTTTTAGTTTTAGTATAATAATCTGACATACTAATTAAACACGAATTTTATCTTTGTTACGGCTATCTATGTAGAACATTTTAATAGTACAATAATCTGACATACTAATAAAACTTGAATTTTATCTTTGTTACGGTAACGTTTTCTATGTAGAACATTTTAATATATGTATGTACTCCACAATTGCGTGTCATTTTTGGTTTTGACGTAAAAACTTATCACACAAAAGATGCCCCCATTCGGGAAAATTTTTATCAATGTTTAATGGTGATATTGACGAACACCGATCGTATCTCCATCGGACAAAGCGTCAGCACTCCGCCTTCGAGAGGCGCTCGAACGTTCACGAACGTCAGCGAACTGTCGAACACTCGAGACGTCTTTGTGTCCAACAAATCGGACACTTGCAACTGTGAACAAAATTAATCCAATATTGTTAGGGCCCCATTTCACTGTCCGACAATTAGGCTAACCATCATCATTTAAGTCACCGGTAACCGGGGATAATTGAGCTTGTAGGGACTTGTTATATTATAACCTTCGATGTAAATACTTATTGTATAGTCAAATGTATATTGTCACATATTTGCTTATCGTCAACTTGTCATTGAAAAATAAAAATTTTTTCCTTGTAAATATAATTTCATCGACACCTAAACATTAAAAAGAAAATGAAAAAAAAAAATCCCCTTTCGAAGATACACCGAGTGTATAATTGAATAAAAACAGAAAATTATTTTTACAAGTAAATAATCAACACTTTACTCGTAGACTTACTTTACTTATTCCAATATAAATTACTAACTTTTACACGCGACTTCGTCCGCGTAACTTTATAATATAATAGCCTAAGTTACTCGTTGATAATGTAACTTTCTATTAGGTGAAAGAATTTTTATAATCGGTCCACTAGTTTTTGAGTTTATACAAATCGTTTCTCTTTATCATATTTAGTATAGACTAGCTGTTGCACGCGACTTCGTCCGCATAACTTTAGAATAATATAGCCTAGTTACTCGCTGATAATGTAGGTATGTAGCTTTATTTTAAGAATTTTTAAAATCGGTCCATTAATTTTTGAGTTTATTCATTACAAAACAAAAGTACAAATGTTCTCTCGTTATAAAATAATTTCTCGTATTCGCTAAGCTGTATTATTATTACTTGTTGGTTTTACTGCTTTCTTTAACAATCAGTAGTTTAGTAGTTTGGTGTACGTGAGTGAATCCCTTTTCTTTATACGTAATTTATTTACATTAAATTTGGCTTACTTGAATTTAAAAACAAAAAATAGATATAAAAACGAGGTCAGCTCACCTGTCCGTCAGTCCTTGGGTACCATTTGTCTATTTCCTTGTTTCCGTAACACGAGTCGAGATGTACTCGCTGCAGTGTCATCCCCATTCCGTGCAATAACACGTTTTCCTTGTTCTGTTCAAATTCAATAAATAAATAAATATCTTCACACATTCCACACAGTAAGCTACTACTAATGCTTGTATTGTGGATACCAGACAGTTGATATACTACATACATTACTTTTTATTAAATAGGGCAAAATACCCTATTATTGGCACTTTAAGAAATACGACCATTTATTGGCACCTTTCGACTTATTTGTTCAACTCAAATAAAATTTGAAAGTTTGTCAATGTTTAAAAATCATTTGACTTTTTAGTGTTAACTAACAATTCTCATAAACCTAAGATTTATTAATTTTTTGTGGGAACACAGTTTATTGAATAGTTTTCTTATTTTTTAGTCAAAAGTTTAGGGTGCCAATAAATTGGAGGGGTGCCAACATTAGGTCATTTTAGCCTACATACATAAATATTACAAATACAAAACATCCATGACTCAGGTGCAAAGGTAAATGTTAACACGTAAACATTTGCCCCTAGCTGGATTCGAACCCGCGACCGTTTGGTTAACGGCTAGGTTTACTAGCCACCGGGACCTCCGATACCATAGACGAGTATAGACGAGATCATAAATCTGATATTATTTATCCGACAAATGATGCTAATTTGAAACTCGATATGGGGCCAGCGATGATTGGGAGTTGGATGGTGTTCTAAAAGTGGCCAGAGTGGCGCTAGTGTAGCATGTCATAGAGTCGGTCGGTCCTCCAAGTGGTTTCTATATACCTTAGTGGTGACGTGCGCGCGCATCGAAGCCAGTACGACGTCGGCGGCATTGAGTCGGGCCTGCGAGTAGACGGCGCTTGGCGAGTCTTCGCGAGCCGTGTAATGCATCACCACCAACGGCTGCAGAAGACTCTGCTGCGACACGTGAGCGCCCAGCGACAGCTGACCGCTGATTGGGGCCTCTGGCGATGCCCTTTGCTGTATGTAAAATACACACAATCAATTACTTACTACACTCATCATCATCATCATCATTATCATCAACTGCAGAACGTCCACTGCTCGACATAGGCTTCTCCGATAATTTTCCGATAGCCTAGAATTATCACTTTATTTTTAAATTACAAGAATTAAAAAAATTACGAAATTAAAAAAAAAATTCAAATTGAAAATTTTACACATCATTAATATTAGTGATGAGTAATGAAGTATAAAAATAAAATAGTTACACAGTCAGATTTGGTTCTCTCGTAGATGAGCTTGTGCGTGTGGCGTGTGCGCACGTTGTCCATTACGCCTTGGTTCATGCCACGGTTGTCGTCTCGGCTAAGGCGACGGTCTTGCATTATCTGCAACCACAAAGCAGTGTCGGTCTTAGGGTCAGCTCACACCGAGACGCGACGCCGCGCGCACATTTCAATATAAAATCAATCCAATACACAACTAGCTATAACGCTATATTTACTTTGAGTTGCTAATGAGTTTGGTATGCCGCAGACCAGACTACTCGATGCTGCACCATAAGGTCACTATGGAAATACCACATTTTACATCGAACCTGTGGAAGTTAATGGAATCCTTTCATAAACTAGGAAATGGCTTCACAAATTATAGCTGAAAAACCGGATCAAAATCGCTTCATCCGTTTAAGAGCCACGCTTCCGCCTTCCACAAGCAGACGCACAGATACACCCATACACAAAGACACACGTCAAACTTATAACACCCCGTTTTTGCGTCGGGCATCGAGAGTTATTTCACAGCACTCATCTATAAGAGCGTGATCACTTCCGTCAAACGGTCTACCCACACAGACTAAATTTAGTTTAAAAAATAATATACGAAGCCAATAAAATCAGTAACAGCAGGAACTCAATCTGTTTAATAAAGTAAGGTTGATTTAAGTATAACCTCAATCTGTCCGGACTGTAAAGCGGCGACACCAAGCGGCGTAGAGGTGAGCAGACTGAGTCGTGACTTCTCGTCTTCCAAGTACGCGGCCGCAGGGAGTGGGTAGAAATTCGCTTGTAAAGGCAATTTCTCAAAGTACCGTCTTTTTATCATCTGAAAAAGTATAAAAATATTATGGGATGTATAAATAAATATACATTGCTAGAGTGGTTAGTCGATTTAAAATATTACACTTCAAGGAAAATAGATGAGAAAAAGACCAACTTCAAGAAAAACCCCATATTAACTATAAAGGAAATCTTGAGAAAATTAGTAAAAACAAACATCAAAAGTGGAATGGCATCAAAACTGCCTAGCGGATTATTACGCAAGCTATTTTTTAATAATCTAAAGTTGTAAAGTATCGAAATATAAATTACCTGCATGCCGTTCATATCTGTATAAAAGACGTCATCGTTCTTAATATTGGTTGAGAACCTCATGGCCATTTCTAGATCGTCCACTGCTGGGTCTATCAAAAAGGTGTTTGAGATCTCTACTTCCGTCTGAGGTAAGAATGGATTGTTGTACACCGTTATCTAAAATATTAGGTAAGACTTTTTTAAATATTGAAGACAATTTCACTTTCAAGTAACGTGTATGATCCAAATGAAATGATTTGCAAAATTAAACAATCTATATACAAATTATGCTATAATTTTTTACAAATTTTATCAAGGATAAGGGCCTAAATGACACAAAAATATTTTATGACAAAAAAAAAAAAATTTAAATACCCTACGCCACAATTTTAAATTATTATAATTAGATCATACTTTTTTCATAGAGTTAAGTAAAATAAAAACATACTGCCAGCACAATTTCAACTGAACTCGGTCCGTTGATGGCGGCATACAGTGTCGCCTTGTATTGACCTTCCACAACCACAATTTCAGGGAAAGGACTCGGTTTCAACACCTGACCGGGACCAGATGGTATAAACAAATATGCGCCGCTGTTGTTATCGGGCGTTTTTTGTGTGTCGTAACTGGAAAGTACATATAAACACCGATTATAATATAATAACAATATTATATTTTGTTGAATAATAAAAAATAAAATAAAATGACATGCATGTTATAAATTTTTCTGGCAGACATTTTTAAAGTTATTGGTTCATTTTTTACTGAATGTAGGGTAAAATGACCTAATGTTGGCAGACTAAACTTTTCACTAAAAAATAAGAAAAATATTCCATAAACTGTGTTCCCACAATAAATAAATAATTCTTAGGTTTATGAGAATTGTAACACTAAACAATCAAATGATTTAAACATTGTCAAACTTTCAAATTTTATTTGAGTTGAACAAATAGGTCGGTCGAAAGGTGCCAATAAATGGTCGTATTTTCCCATATATAGAAAATGATTAATTCCGTATATCTATACTAATATTATAAAGAGGAAAGATTTGATTGTTTGTTTGTATAGAATAGGCTCCGAAACTACTGGACCGATTTGAAAAATTCTTTTACCATTATAAGCCGACATTATCAGTGATGAACATAGGATACTTTTTACCGCGGGAAAATGCTTCTTTTTTACGGGAAATCTAGAATAAAAGTAAATACTAGCGGCTTGGCCCGGGAGATAGCGTCATCTATCCAAAATATGGTAGATGGCGTTTTATACTTTTCTACGTGGACGAAGTCGCGAGCACCAGCTAGTTAGTATACGATAAAGTAAAATAAAATACGCAACAAGAATCTTACGTAACGAAATCCATGTGGACAGGTACTGTCTCTCCGTCTGTGGCGACTATAGACTTGATGAGACCGTTCATATTGGCGACCAGCTTGGTCCCGTTGCCGGCGCGGAAGGCGACGTCTTCAGTGAGTCGCGTCGACGGCTGCTCCACGGCGAACATCTTCGGCAGATCAATGTTCCAATAGTCCGCGTTGTAAACGCGCACTCGACCGAACGACGTGAACCTGACAGTGTCAGTGTTAAGAGCCAGTTACGTTGGGGCTGTTTGTTACAGATTCCCACGCAAGACAAAAAAAAAGCTTTCTTTAAAAAAGCACATACTTATTTACTTGTGCCTTATTAATTGGTACAGTTTATAATATTAATTTTTTTTTTTATTAACAGAAATATACATTTCAAACGTTTTCGAAATCCTCCTTATATTTCTACTATTCGAATCTATTTGAAATTATACATGCAAAAGTTTTTAGTTATTATATGGATGTTTGTTACTCTTTCACGCAAAAACGGCTAACGAATTTGGATGAAATTGGGCACACAGTTTTTACCTGTATAGGATACTTTTTACTTTGCTTTTGCTCAAACGCTAAAGAATAACAACTTAATGCCACCTCAGTAACCCGAAAATAGTAACAAATCTTCAAATACTGAGAAGCAAGCGACATTCACTACCAAAAATCACGAGACAAAGTGCTTAGAATACTCTGGGAAATGAAGAAAAACATGTCCCGTAATAAACCTACTTGTTAATTGTCATGCTGTCTCGCATCGAGACTGTGTACGAGGTGATGGAGAGGGCGTCCACTGTCACAGGGAACGACAATTGGAATTTATTGGCCGCGAATCCAAGTCTCTTTTCGCCGGCTACCACGGGAGACACTTGAGCCGTCACAGGGTTGTCTTCAGAGTCAAATACCTGAAACGCGACAAAGGGAATAGGAATGGTTTTTTTCGAATATGTGAGTAAACAATACACAAAAGTAGTAGTCAAAGATATTTGATTGGTCTCGCTGCGTTCTACTATTAGATATAGCCGCCAGACTTCACAAATGCGGCAACAAATACTACGCCGAATTCGGCGTACCCGAGCTAGTCACACTGCAAACTGTCTGTGATGTGTACGCGTCGAATGATTTATTAAATTTTGGGCTTGATAAAATGCCAATTTGCATAGTGAAACTGTGTAAAAAGTGATAAATAGTGACAATGTTTTACACACACACTACAATAAAAAGTTGACGCATTCACGGAGCTATTGCTTTTAGATAGGGCTGTATCTAGTAGAGCGCAGCGAGACCAATCATTTATCTATGACAGTAGTAAAAGGTTAAGTGCATTAACATACCCTCGTGTTGTATCTTACATTAATTTATTTATATAAATTTTATGGTTATCTTTTACTCTTATTTTTCAATGTGTGTCTTGAAAATGCTATTTAATTTTGTGTTAATGTTTACTATATTTTTAAAAATATTTATTATATTGCGTGTTTTTGTGTAAAACGCACAATGTATTAACTTTTTTAAATTTTTTTTGTTGATAATGACTACTTCCTTTAAACAAGCTAATTTTTTAGAGCGAAACCTAATTTCGCTTTCACCTTGAAAACTTGAAAAAACCTACAGTTTTCTGAATCAAATATTTTTATCAAAATATTTACTGATAATATAATATGCACTGTTGCTACACGAAAAATGACACATTAAAAAAATACATAGAGGAAATTTGTGGAGCTAAAAGACTGACCTCCACGTGAGGTGTAGAAACGAAGACGGTCAACACTTCGTATCTTCTAAACGCGAGCGCGTTGTACAGAAGTATCCTTCTGGAGGGCGACAGTATGTCCAGTGCGATGGTGATGCGTGACGGTATCTCGTCGTGCCTCCGCCATATGTCGTCCACGTCGAAATGTATGTCTTCCTGGTTCTGATCCTGTATCTCGGGCTGTTTCACCAGGTAGAAGGCCGCTTGTTGGATGGCCGACTGTGAGTATTTGATAGCCGCCAACATTCTATGACAAATATCATCAATCAATACTAATAAGAAATCTGTAAGTGTAGGTATTTTTTTATTATTATTTTTTATACATGAAACCCTCCAGCATCATGCGCTGAAGCTATATTTACTACTCATTCATTCCATTTTAGTGTAGGTATTGTATGTATGTATGTATGTATGCATGTATGTATGTATATATAACTCTCTTCATAACTCTTTCTCATTAACTGATTCTCATGAAACTTCGTAGATAAATATTTAATTAAACGCACGGGACACAGTGTGATAGGCTACTTTTTTTTTCCACGCGGACAAAGTCGCGGGCGCCAGCTACTTCATCGTAAGACCGACCTCTTGGCGTAGTCCTCCCTGGTCGGGTCCGGGGAGGTTCCCGTGATGCCGTCGTGGTGCTGAAAGAGGGAGAGGTCTCGCCGCGCCAACTCCACTCGGTCGCGCAGTTGCAAGGACATCACGTGACTGACCGCCTTACTGGCCACCGCCTGCGCTGTGATCATCTCCGCCGCTCTGCAAGGATACGTCGTTTCACTGGTTGTGTATGCCTAGAGTGGTTGGATAAATTGAGAAACTCTAGGTCCGAATCCTAGAGACGTGGACGTCGTGCACTCTACCGAATGACTTTTGAAGAGCAATCTTGACAATTGTCTATTTGACAATATTTAAAATATACTACAAATTGTGGTTATCCTATCAGAAAATGGGATTATTTTAAACTAAATTATGTATATTTATTTTATTTTAAACTAAATTATGTATTTATTTTAAACACTTTATTTTAAACTAAATTATGTATATTTTTTGCAAATTATGCAACCAATTATGCAAACCAGTCACAAGGCGCCCAAACGCCCTGTGACTGGTTGCAACTCTGATGACGTCATACGGTAGTAAACATATAAGACATAGAGTAATAAATAGTGTTTATTCACTTAATATTAGTTCTCTTTGTCATCATTAAGTTCAGTTTGTTTACTATTAGCGTGTGACGTCGCACGTATCAAAGACCAGGGGCCTTAGACAAAGTAACCAATCGAAAACGATAACGAAGTTCGAAAACAATAAAATGTATGGGATTGACGTAAGCCTTCGCTAAATCACGTGATACTTCCCATACATTTTAACGATAACGAACTTCGTTATCGTTTTCGATTGTTACTTTGTCTAGGGCCCCAGGGCCCTTAGCCAAGAGCACAATGCAAACGGGAGCGTTACGCTTATTAACGAAACGATAGAAAATAAAGCCCGGTGATTGGTTGTTGTAGCGCCCACATAAAATTTTGACCAATCATCGGGCTTTATTTTCTGTCGTTTCGTCAATCTACAACGCTCCCCTTTGCACTGGGTGCTCTTGGCTAAGGGCCCAGCGCCATTACAGAAACAGCGTTTTAGACGCGGTTTTGGAAATTTAAACTTTAACATTGATTTTTATTAATAATACAGTAGATCTCCCAAAAATATCAATGTAGTGTGATGTAGAATATGTAATGTAGAATAGTTTAAAACGATTTTCTAAAATTAGTCAAATAGCGGATTACACATTGATAATATTACACACACCAACAGAAAGTATAACTACTTAAACTAGCGCGAAATAGAAATAGACTACACATAGTCGATACAGAAACAAACGCTCGCTAGTACAGATTAAATCCATTATTATTAAATCCCATGAGAATCTGCATACTGCATACATTTTTGACAAAATAGAAAAATGTTGTTTGATCAAAAATTTAATTTTGTTTGATTAAACTTAAATAAATAAATAGGATTATATTTAATATTTACCTTACGTAAGCTAGTAGTATTCTATCCATATTCTTATAGAATGGTCTCGAAGTGTAATATCCACTCCAATAGTGTTGGTTCCTATCTGCATACGTGAAGAAGTCGCCAGATAACACTGGGAAGTCGGACATTTTCACTTCGTCGTGCAATGCTTTGAAGTAATCGTGGAGCGTGCCGAATTGGATCTGTCAAACAATTTTCAATCCTATTAAACTTAAGGTATAGATGAAAATGCTTTGAGGTTATTTCAAAAGTGAATTTAACACATCACATTTGCTGTGTCTATGAAAAGGAATCTGCTGTCTGACTATAGGTACAGTAAAATTAAATACATAATTTGGCCTTTGCTTTAAAATATACTTCAATTATGGAATTCTGAGAAATAGTTGACAGAAAAATTAAGGAACTCTGTGCTGTGTATACTAGTAAACACTAGTGAAAAAGGAAAACTTTAATGGAAAATGCCATTGATTCATATATTATTGAAATGTGAGTAATGTGATGATAGCACTTGAAATTATTTCAGTTACACATATATGCGAACGCTGCGAAAATGTGTGTCGATATTGAATTATTGATATTAAGTAGTGTTAAAAATCTAGGAAAGTGGCTGCTGCAAACAACAAGATAAGAAGGAGATATTAAATGGTCTATTACCTCAGCATTATAGGCGTCATTGTTGTTTATGTGGTCAACGATCATCTGGTAGTTGTTGAACTGATTGTCCCATTCGTTGGCGCGATCATATCTAAAGTCGTCACCGAGAGGGAACAGCACTACGTTACTGCGATACAATTGAGCCTTCTTGCGCCACTGATCTAGAATCATTGTAGCCCTGAAATAAGAATACTTTGTTCAATAGTATGATTGAATGAATCTTACATATTTTATTAGGATGAAAGGATTCCGTGGGTGTATCATTGCGTAAAAGATTTTTTTATTCCATGGACGACACCAACATCACATCATTACATAAAAGATTTTTCTTATTCCATAGACGACACCGACGTCACATCATTACATCTTTGTATCATGACATAAAAGATTTTTCTTATTCCATAGACAACGACATCACATCATTACATCATTGTATCATTACATAAAAGATTTTTCTTATTCCATAGACAACATCGACATCACCTCATTACATAAAAGATTTTTCTTATTCCATAGACGACACCGACATCACATCATTACATAAAAGATTTTTCTTATTCCATAGAGACGGCACGACATCACATCATTACATAAAAGATTTTTCTTATTCCATAGAGACGGCACGACATCACATCATTACATAAAAGATTTTTCTTATTCCATAGAGACGGCACGACATCACATCATTACATAAAAGATTTTTCTTATTCCATAGACGACACCGACGTCACATCATTACATCTTTGTATCATGACATAAAAGATTTTTCTTATTCCATAGACAACGACATCACATCATTACATCATTGTATCATTACATAAAAGATTTTTCTTATTCCATAGACAACATCGACATCACCTCATTACATAAAAGATTTTTCTTATTCCATAGACGACACCGACATCACATCATTACATAAAAGATTTTTCTTATTCCATAGACGACACCGACGTCACATCATTACATCTTTGTATCATGACATAAAAGATTTTTCTTATTCCATAGACAACGACATCACATCATTACATCATTGTATCATTACATAAAAGATTTTTCTTATTCCATAGACAACATCGACATCACCTCATTACATAAAAGATTTTTCTTATTCCATAGACGACACCGACATCACATCATTACATAAAAGATTTTTCTTATTCCATAGAGACGGCACGACATCACATCATTACATAAAAGATTTTTCTTATTCCATAGAGACGGCACGACATCACATCATTACATAAAAGATTTTTCTTATTCCATAGACGACACCGACGTCACATCATTACATCTTTGTATCATGACATAAAAGATTTTTCTTATTCCATAGACAACGACATCACATCATTACATCATTGTATCATTACATAAAAGATTTTTCTTATTCCATAGACAACATCGACATCACCTCATTACATAAAAGATTTTTCTTATTCCATAGACGACACCGACATCACATCATTACATAAAAGATTTTTCTTATTCCATAGAGACGGCACGACATCACATCATTACATAAAAGATTTTTCTTATTCCATAGACGACACCGACATCACATCATTACATAAAAGATTTTTCTTAGTCCATAGAGACGGCACGACATCACATCATTACATAAAAGATTTTTCTTATTCCATTGGCGCAAGCGTTCATTCCATTCTGCATCTATATAAATTGAGACTAAATATGATTATAATTATAATGCCATATATACCTGGCTTGAACGTTCTTCGGTGTAATCTTGACAGGTGGGACACCCCACGGACAAGTGACTCCATTTCCAGGCAACCTCTTGAAGTCAAATTGGCAGCAAATCTGAAAAGGTTTTAAATAAGTAAACATTAAAATCAGTGACAGGTTGGTCAGCAGAGACCACATCTTTGAGACTTCGATTTCAGATTGAATTTGGAATGATAACCACTTGCTTTGATGATAATTGTAATAATCGAGAAAAAACCTATACGTAAAATTCTCAAATTGTGGCAGCCTTTACTCGGAGAAGCCTGAATTATTAAAAAATAGCTCGATACATAGATTATTATATCTAGAAGCAAGAAATTAGTAATATTTTATTGAGATTTGAATTGCTACTCAACAAATATTTCAATACAATTAAAGGGATAGAACGAAACATATATACAATATAAAAAATAAGATAATAAATATAAAAAATCTCTGTTGCCTATATGTACTTAAGTATACAAAACTAACCTTTGGATCTGGTCCACATGAGTGAGGAACATCGTAAGAATAAAATGGCATCATGTGAGTGAACATATCAGTTTTGCCAATACTATCTGAAATCAATTTTTAAAATATCAATTATTTATCTGATTAGCTGTAAGAAGTTTTTGTATTTTGAGACTTTGTACTAGCACTAATAAAATTTAACTTCTAGTTAAAAGGGTATTATCAGATCAGATCATTATCAGATCAGGGTTGCAAGTTTCAAAGAGAAAAATTGGTAAAATATTACTAAAAAAACATTTTGGTCAGGCTTTCCGAAAGCAGAGCTAAATCAACGCAATGTTATTTTATGTAACTTAATTATACATATTTCCAATTTTTGATCTATAAATTACTTTCTAAAGATTTATTCAATAAGCGAGGTCTTACAGCACAAGTAGAGTTAATCGTAAAAATCCTAAATTTTTAAATTGTCATCGCATTTCATAATTTGAGTACAATTGATGATCAAATGAAGTTTAGGAGGAATTCCGTCAGATGGACATTTGGCTTATGACCAAATTACCAACCTGGCCAGTACTAAATAATCCATATACTAATTTCTTCTCATATTTCTTTCTCTATTTTTCTCAGATAATCATAATATAATATCTTCACACATTCCACACAACACCATCCAGTTCCACACACTAAGCAACTAATGCTTGTATTATGGATACCAGATAGTTGATATAATACATAGATTACTTTTTTTTGTTAATACATACATATTATAAAACAAAACATCCACGACTCAGGTGCAAAAATAAATTTTAACACATAAACATTTGCCCCTAGCGGGATTCGAACCCGCGACCGTTTGATTAACAGCTAGGTTTACTAACCACTAGACTAGACCAAACGTGTCGTCAAATCATGTCATCTTACTTACCCCACATCTGTCTCCATTTAAACTCCAATTGTCTATTTTGTGCTAATTCCTTCTTTATCCTATAATGTACCCTTTGAATCAATGCATTCTCAAAGCCTGCCAGTTTCAAGAGGTACGGTTGAGTGCTCGAGTATCCAAAGGGATCGATGGACCATGAATTTTTCGGTATAACACCCAGGTTGTCTATGAGCCATTGGTGACCAGTTGTCAACTGTTGTATAATAGAGAGCCAATGCGAGTTGGCCTCGTCATTCATGACCCAACCGCCGGTTACAATTTCTATTTGGCCTGATTCCAATAAGCTGAAATTTTTGGCAAAATGCTATCATTTATCAATACTAATAATAAATCTGTAGGGGTCGGTCATGGAGTAATTTACTTTGTTTTCAGAAATATTGTGTATATAGACTCTATACATGATACTGAAACTAAATTTAATGTGACACTATATATTTGAGACCCGATAATAAATTTAATTTTCACAGCTCTTACTGAAGTTATCAATATCATTGGGAAGGAAATTTATTTTAATACACAGTAAAAAATACTGCACATTATTACTAAATATTTACAAAAGTACAAAAATCATAGAAACTAACCCCTGAAAGATAGCTTTCTCACGCTCTGTAGCATCAGAGCTCCACCACAATGACAAATAGCTTATCTCGGCCCAAATAAACTTCCTCCCGACACCCTCGTTCAGTTTTTCCACCATGTTTGTGAATATAGCTTTCGTTTGAGTTTTGTAGTAATTTTCAAACGTCTTTATCCAACCTAAAAGTTACAATTTCAAATTAATATAGTAACTTTTATTAAAATTCTGTATATTATGTTACCAGGGTTTTGAAGTTTGTTGCTGACAATATGTAATAATAATTTTATTTTAATGTTAAGGTCGGCAGACAGGCTGACTGTCCACTTGATGGTTGGTATAATATTGATAGGAGCGATAATAATATAAGATAAGGGACACTTACACCCTTAACAGTTACAATCTTACAATAAAGAGGATTTAAGGCAGAAGTAGTCAGCCGCTCAAACTCATCGGTGCATGTAGATAAAATTCATTCTGTCTCTCACAGCACAATGCGCGGGAAGAGCAGTCGAGTGAGATGCACAATGAGTCATACAAAAAAAAAAATCATAAACAGACCCTGGGGCATATACTCTTTTTGAGAAAACTACTGCATATATCTATTTCGTGTAAAGTTATTTGAACTCTTGAATATCTAATCAATGTTTGTATTCAAAGTATTTTGGAGTTTTTGTACACTAGAGTGACCCATTCACCTTCAAAGTTGCATCAAAACTTGTGTTAAAATATGGATTTTTCAAGTATCATATCTTTTAAATTAATACTTTATTTTTATTTTGAATGCATACAAACCTAGTTAACAACAAGATAAATCGGTATCATGCTTTCTTTTGTAAATTAAAAATAAAATAGCGAAGTAATAATGTTTAAACATTTGTATGGAGGATATCTGACTTGTGTCACCTTAATTAATGACTGGATGATATTCATAACAATGATGATTAAATAAAAAAAATCTCTATAAATAGTTACCCGGATCGTTGTGAGAATGTGGTACAATAAACACTTTAAGTTTATTTTTCTGACTCCACTGTTTTTCGTCATATTCTATTTTCCAGCCTTGCTTCCATACACCACCATCTTTATCATCAAATAATATCCTTTCATACATTGACAGCATCTGGAATTGTTTAATATGTCTTAAGTGGGTAATGTGAGCTTTTTTTGCATACTATACAGATTTCATGGTACCCACAAATAAACAGATATTCAAAAATGCTATTCTTGTTTTATACTCTAGAAAGCTACTTAGATTAGATAGACTAGAATTAGTTGTTTTGACTGTACCTATGTTAATAGACAGACAGGACATATTTTATAAGCATAGATATTAAAAAAAGAATGGGTTACCTGGACATCAAATTTAGGTGCAACCTGTTTCTGTATTGGGCAAGTTGACTGGTCAAAGTTTATATGCATTTTTGGAGGCTCATCTCCGACCACTTTGAACTCTCTGTATTCAGAGCCCTCTTTGTGGACCTTATCATCGTTAACTCTTATTGGGTGTTCCTTTGACTGTTCCATGATTTGATTCATGGCCGATTTAATTTCACCAACAACCACATGGTGTTCTGTGAGTTCCTTCTCTATATTACGAAGCTTTGATTCAAAAGCAGTCCATTTGTTCTGTAATACAAGTACACAGTTTGTTAAAATATTTTTAATTTAAATTACTTCTTTATGTAGTGCAGTGTAGGATAGACATATTAATAAGATCTGTGGGTTGACGGTGCTATTGGAAAAATATGGTGGAGGCCTATGTCCAGCAGCGGACGTCCTACGATTCAATTAATATAATATTTTTATTAGGTATTATTTTGACTTGACTGTCAAATCCAAAATCCATAGGACTTAATAATGTAAAATGACATGCTCAATAATGTGTTACTATAAAAGGAAAATATGAACAATAGTCTGAAATAATAAATGGTCTACACTACAAAGTGGTATACCAGAATCTGATGGCATTAAAAAAATAAATAAAATGTTTGAAATCACAATTATTCATGTCTAAGCCTCATATAAATACTTAATTTGCCATGAGATTTTGGCAGACCTTTACTTTACTTTAATCAAATAAGTATAAAGGTAACATAACTAAAGTATTTAAATTTCAAACTAATAAAGTTAGATTTAATAAGGCTACATGTTTCCTTTATTTCCAAATTGAAAGAAACTATAGTACCTATGATAGGTAAATTATTGTTATAAAACTTTTAATACTTACATCATCTAATTCTTGAACAGGCTTAATGCTAGGCAATTTAAAACTTAAGTCGGTGACAACGTACAGTATAAAGATGAAAGCAATAATACATGTTGCCCAGAAAATTGCCGAAATTCTCCTGATTCGCATAATTCAAGAATATCTAGACCTAAATTAGGAAAAATTAATTAATTATATTCTAACCAGTCTAACATCGCTATCTTAAAATTTAATTGTATTATAAAGATAAATTGCTTACGTTTTTACAGATAAGGAAGGAGCCTTTTCGGCACCCGAAATGTTTTTTTGTCTTTAAGAACAATTATATTACTCAACTACTCATTTTATTTATGTACAAGTTATAAATAAAAAAACGCTGATACATAATCATGTGTGTTAAAAATGTAAACAGTAGTTTTACTAGTTTTATTTCTTCTTGAGATTTTTAAGAACCTATAAAATTATTTATACTTTTGTTATGCCGTTCGTTTAGAGATAGAGTTTAGTTACAAGATGACATTGACAAGAACTACTCCACGACAATATCAACCTCTGACATATGTCTGACATATCAAACAACAATATAAATTGACGCTTGACAACGACATTTCTATCATACGATGTGATGGCGTATGATCTGGATCTGTGAGTGATTGACAGATTGACAATTAAGCCCATGGAACTACATGGAACCATCATCGAATGGATATGTCATGGAAGGTAGATTAGGAAAACTAGACTACAATATATTGAATCTTACGAAAATAATACAGCAGCACACTAACTTCAATTTTATTTACATAATATTAACAAAATATTACAGACAATATAAAAATTAATATACGAAATTGGTCTAGTTTACTCCAATCCCTATCAAAATTTCTTTAAAAATCGTCATTAATTTGCTATATCGTTATCGTCTATAAGATATGTATTGTATTATTAGATTATAGATCGTATTATTAGATTTCTTAATTGTTGGCCATTTTATTTCAATTAAAAATAATTCATTAATAGTAAAAAAAAGGTTTATAATATAGTCAACTGGGGCCCTAGACAAAGTGACATGACGAAGACGATAACGAAGTTCGAAAACAACAAAATGTATTGGAAGTATCACGTGACTTAACGAAGGCATATGTCAATCCCATACATTTTATTGTTTTCGAACTTCGTTATCGTCTTCGTCATGTCACTTTGCTGAAGTAGAATTTTATTTTTCTAGAACAACATTTACTTTTAATTGTAGGTATGAATGATTCAAATTCCTAATTTCACAATTTCCATGGCTAACACATAGCAGTAAAATGTGTTTTAATTAAATTAAAAGAAAAAAATAATATTTAAAATAAAATCGATGAATTATTCTCGCTTTTTCTTTATACCTACTTACCTAAGAAAAGAATAGATAAATATCAAAATGTAGGTATAATCTAAAAGAAACCAGTTTTAACTAATCACTTTAAAACTGATTATTATGTTAGAAATAATTTTGATTTGATTTTTTGATAACAATGGTTCGACATTGATATAACATAACGCAGTGTATTGTATTGATTTTTTAAACGAACTTTGAAACGTCAAACAATTTGTTTGTGAAACATGGCGTCAAAGGAGTCTCTCGATGTGAGTATTGACTTTAAAAAAATATTTTGACATTGTTTTACACTTTTTTTTAGCTCAAGTCTTGTGTGCATACTACGAAACGGAAAATATATTGTCTGGTCTTATAAGATTCGCTTTACACTCTCTTTAAATCGAGATTTTATACAAGAATAGACCACGCCCTGGTAAAATTTTCAAATTTTAATACTTTAGTATTTTTTATATATTCAATTATACCGCGAAAGAAACTTTTATTGTACAGAATAATTATTAAACACCGTATTTTACTTGGAAAATTATATAAAAGCTCCTTTATGTCAGCGAGTTGCTAAAAACTTATAAGAATTAAATTAAAAGGTTTGCGGCTTTTTAATTTAAACGCCAATAAACTAATTTTTAATATTTAATCTCCCATATTTAACAATGTATAAGAATCCTTATACTTTATACGTCCTAATATAAGGGTGTATCTTATAGAAAAGTAAAAAAAAGATAAATCTGACCCAATCTTTTCAGTTGTTAATACATAATACATACAAAAGTTAAAAATTAGTTCAGTTTTCACTCAGTTTAAGGTTACTTATAGAATTAGTCTGATTTTTTTAAAAAACCCAGGATATAATACATCGTGACTGGTTTGTTCTCCACTGATTTTCATACTGTTTTCACCAATGGATAGAGTGATTCTCGAGGAAGGTTTTAGTATGTAATTTTCAACTCGGGCGAAGTCGCGGGCACCAGCTAGTATAATATAATATAAAATATGTCTTAGGCTGGCACCACACAATGGTCCCAATGCTGGTACCAACGTTTGGATGGTTAATTTGTGAGGCATACATATTTTGGCTATTATACCAGAGCCAATGTCAAGATGTTGGATATAAAAATCTGAATTTACAAATGCTTTTACAATACTGAGTGCATATTAAGTATTAAGTATACTTGATGTGCTTCCGGTCCATTACAACCAAATCACAAATTGCCTGTTTCCCATTTTGCCTGAAATGCAAATTACCTTTCCCATTACAACCAAATCCCAAATTGCCTAATTCCCATTTTGACTGAAATCCGAAATGCCCTATTACCAAATTGCCTGAAAATTTGAAGATTGAAAATTGAAAATAAAAATATTGTGTGTTTATTGATTATCAGAGCCAACTTTGTTATTTGGCGCAGCACCATTTTTATTTTGAAAAAAAAAAACAGAAGCAACCACCTTCCATCGAGTAACCACATACCATTGAGTCTGTCGACCTTAACATAAAAATTATAGAAATGTTCGGCTTACATTAGTAATTAAAAATTAAGTCAATTTGGCATTCAGGCGAATTGGGAATAGACTTTTGATGTATAGACTTACAAATCACTAACATACTGACATAACTTGATACTTGTGGCAACAGGACTGAGTCTATCACCAATAAGTGGATCAACTGCGAGCGTCCTTTTGTAAATATCCAATGCTTGCTTCTATGTAGGGGCTAAAGCTATTTTTTAGTAACTGTTCGCTTCTATCTAGCGGAAGTGCATGTTATTATTTTTTATAAAATACTAGAAGACTATGGACAGTGGCTGCAGTTGCCAGACATCAGAAATTTTCAAATAAATAAAATAAAAACTTAAAACATTATGATGTAATGAGGCTTATTTAGGAACATATAATTTTGGTTCATTGAAAAGGTCTAAATTATTACAAATACCCTTAAAGAGAGTGTAAAGTGAAATTATTGCTTTGTGTTAGATTTTAAAAACTTTTAAGAAATATTGCTTAATGTCTTATAAGAATCTTAGTAGTGTTGGATTTTTATACAGTTTTGTAGGTATTATAGATCGGTGTTTTTGCAGCATTTTTGATATTTGATATTTCTATATTTGTTTTTGAAGACTGAACATTTTGGAAACGTTCACATTTTACGTTTAATATTTAAATCGTGTGGCAGCTGAAAGGCAAACGGAGCGTTTGCGTGATGTTTATCGCGGTTCGATAACTTCGGTCACTTATTTTATTTTAAAGATGGAATATTTTTGGGACAATTGCGATTACATTCGCGCTGAATACTTTCAGTGTAATACCATAAACGGTGCGAATTTCATAAATCGTGTGGTAGCTGAAAAGCTAACGCAGTGGTTGCGCGATGTTAATCGCGGTTCGATAACGGTCACATATTTGCTTTTAACGACTAAATATTTTTGAGGCAATTGCGTTTACATTCGCAAAAACTTCCCCACTGAATACTTTCATCAGTGTAATATAACCATAAAATATTGCGAATTTTATAAATCGTGTGGTAGCTGAAAGGCAAACGCAGCGGTTGCGCGATGTTTGCCGCGGTTCGATAACGGCCACATCAATTGACCGCATCCGCATTTATGGCAAAGGACGCAGCACGCGCTCCAAGACACGCTTATCTTTACTCAAGGTCACTGGATCATCACCGACCAGGCACAATACCCCTCAGACCTTATGTAGGTTGCATTTTATAGCGGACGCGCCTATTACAATTTAATAAAATGTTTCCATTAATTAATTTTATTCTGCCTGGATTTTATCGTTAAATCTTAAGTAACAGCATAGTAGGAAGTAAT
Organism: Synanthedon vespiformis; assembly: GCA_918317495.1. Taxonomy (NCBI): domain Eukaryota; kingdom Metazoa; phylum Arthropoda; class Insecta; order Lepidoptera; family Sesiidae; genus Synanthedon; species Synanthedon vespiformis. The sequence goes on from OU906962.1 coordinate 5,802,472, forward strand.
GACACTCGGATTTCTTTGAGCTAAAATTTCGTCGATTACAAGCGATTTTAATTGTTTACAAAAGAAGTCATATTCTGTTACTATAACGAGAATAAGTAGATTAATATTTTTTTTTAATTCCTATATTTTGTATGACAAAATCGAGATAATTGTTACATAGTTCGTAATACTGATGGATAAGAATTTACATCAATGAATAACCTGTCTATGTCTACTATACCTAATATGAATGTGGCGACCTTACTGGCCCAGCCCATCCCTTATATTGTACAACCCATTTAATTCATGAATGAGCTCCGACTGGTACTATATTCGTATAATACGGTCAGCACATCATTTTTCAGCGTCAGTAACAGACGCTCAGAGTGTTCTGCAGATTAATTTATATAGTTGAGTATTATAATACGGAATTAAAAGAAAGACATAAATGAGCATTATTATATACTATTATTGTTTGCCTTTGTTAAAAGAAAAAACAAAAGTTGTTGTTTAAAGTTAAAACAGTTAAAACGTAATTTGCTTAAATTATTTCCTTCCATTTTAACTGGATTCTGAATAATCCATCAACATTTGAGAAATCAAGTTACGGCTTCGCTCAGGTGAATTGAAATTAACTGAATTGAAGGAACCCATGGGATTATTTTGATCTAGCATATTAAATGGGAAGCCTTGCACATTTTATGATTCGAAATTGCATTTGACACGTTGAAAACTTGATTATTTATTACCGACGAAAGCAATGCATCTTGCTTACGATCATCTGACAGGATTATCTACGAGGCTAAGGTCCTCCCAAGTTGACGCAAGTGGCCTTACTTCCCACAGGATGTCGGGAATGAGAGCGTGTCCTTATAACGTGTGCTCTGTCGTGGGTGGCGATCTCAGACGTTGTGCAACTTCTCGCTCTAATGAGGATATTATTCAAAAACGTCTCAAAGCTGTGGTCGCGAGATTGTGCTTATGAGCCGCTTTTAATTACGCGGACACCTTGTTAGTCGCCGACGAGACATTAAGCAGATTGTGTCGTTAATTTAATACGCGCCCCGTTCGTTGCAAATTATAAGTTGATCCCTTTGAATATTCTGATTCTTTTAACTATAAGGGAACAATAAATAGGTATTCTAAAAACAATGGCAAATTTGCGGGTTTCAAACGCTTAGAATTTGAATTTGAAAAAAGGGTTGAAAATGGCATTTTACTAACCATTTGTTAGCATATTTTTTATATATATTTTGACTTGCAAGGTTTGTTTTATTATGTCGTGCACAATATTTAATAATTTATTCCCTAATATGATTGGTTCTCTTTCAAAAATTAGGTTGTTCGTTGATAGATTGAGTCAGTGACAAACGATTTTCTAAGAACAGAGAAAAGTAATATATCTTTATCGCGTTCGTTCTCTCTAATAGTCCAGACTCAAGTTATCTTATTTAATATATAAAACGATATGAAGATACATATATTATATGTAGTTAAAAATTGTACCTACTTTAAATATCAAAAAAATTAAGCGCCGCCATTTTCTAAACTTTTTGTTTTAATTGATGGTTAAAAACGAGATTTTTAACAAACCATTGAAGAGATTTAAACTTGAAAAATCGAAAATGTACCACAAAATAGATTTTCCCATTTATAATACATATTTTTATCTGTATTGATCGAATAGGTGTTTTATGTTATTATTTGGTTCTGGGGACATTTTTCACCATACTTTTGTACGACTTTTGTACGTGCTCGTGCATATTGTTCGTTACTTAGTTTACTTATTACGACTTTACATGTCTTAGAGCATTGCTAATCTTCTCTGAAACCCAGGGATTATAATAAACAAGGCTTTTATATTTAAAAGTTATTAGCGAACACACCAGTCGATTTTTTGCGAGCTGACAAGTATTGATGGAGACGTAATCTGTATGGCGAGATGCTCTGTTCGCAAGTTGCTAAGAGTGATTATCGAAGTTAAAACGGAGTTTCATTTGATTGTAATGGCCTCTTAACGGTATAAAATGGTATTATAGGTTGATAATTTTTGTATTAATGTGTTTTACTTAATTATTCAGTCTATTAAGTTATTACTATTAGCAAAAATCTAGTAACCATTCTGTCAAAGTTATTGTAAATACTTGTTAGGATCTAGTGATTCCTTTATAGTTCAGAAAAATTTACCACCGCATCAAAGTTTCATATCCTTAGGAGAATTTACGGTGGGTGAAAGAAGTTTTCGAATCCAACTTATACATAGAAGGGTTGAAAAAGAATTCAATATACAAGGACAAATATTGTAGAGAATTTAGTTTTACATAACTATTTTTACTAGAATTAAAATCAATATAGAGTTGATACCTACGTTAATTAAAAAAAAATCACAGTGAGCTAATAATGGTTTTAGCATTTTACCCAATGCTAAACTAAAACCATGTAAATTTTTTATTGACATTACATTTAAAACATTTGTATTGTATTGCTCTAGTCTACATTTTGATTTTTGCTAGTTATTTTGGACCCTATTTTCTAATAAATACACACATTATTTTCATATAAGTACTAGCAAGGTAAGGGAAGTTATATGTCTGCATTATCTTACTTTCGTCAATGTTAAATTAAGGTTATTTTTGTCTAACAATCTGTTATTTTTATAAGAAATGCATTTATTTCCAACATTTGTTTTTTTTTGTCATCGGCGTACAGAAATATGCCATGATGTGTTATATTGGGAAGGTCGTTAAATATATTAAAAATAAAAATGGCCCAAGTATTCTGCCTTGAGGAACTCCCGACTCATTTTTCTTATAAGAAAGATTTAGTTGTTATCTTACAGCTATTACAGATTTACTCCTATGGACTATTGTTGGAACTTAGTTTTAGTAGATATTAAATTTCTCATATAATAACATAATGTCTTTTATTTTTTGAATATTAAGTCGACGAATTTAGATATTTTGTTTTTATAATGGAGCCGTCCTTACTAATCCATATCATCGTGAACTCTCGAACACATCATCATGTTGCTTCTAGCTAGACTATAAGTAAGTCAAGTGGAACAATGTACCAATAAGGCTTATCTTTGCCTGGCTCTAGACTTGTTATTACGTAACCTTCTCTCGGAGTAGCTGTTTGCTGAAATCTGCGTATTTTGTGGTTTTGCGGAATATGTGGAGATAGCGCCTCAATAGATTGCGACGCTCAGATCCATAAGATAAACTACATACGTAGAGAAGGAGCACATACATGAGTGAATACAAAGAATATACCTAAAGTGAATACTTTTCCATCTAAGAATAGAATGAAAAAATGGTTGTAGTGACGTATGTTCTTTGTAGTATTATTCAAGAAATTCATTTAAGTATAATAAGGCATATGTTACAAGAATTTAACTAGAAAGTCATGACAAGAATAAAAAGTGAAGTCAATAAAAGTAAGCCAGTAAGGAATTTATAAAATTATTATTCTGTCTATTTTGTTTATATTTTAAAGTTTCTGAACGTAAACATTAAATCTATGTTATATTGACCTGATTTTACAGCGTTGTGCTTTGCTTGCACTTTACAGAATTATGCGCCATTGACGGCTGTACAGTACAGTAACGGCTTTGGGTGTAAATTAATTAAATTACAAGATTACAATAGCTATTCTTCTAGTATTGGTTGTATACACACAAAACGTTTTGTGTGTAACAATAAAATTCGACGCGTATATAATATATATTTTATGCATAACTTTTTACAGAGTAGTCCTATTTTGATAATTCTTTTTTTTTATTTGAAAGGGTGTAACCCCAAGGTGGTCCCATATAAATTTGAAAAAAAAATATTCTAATCCTAAGGGTAGGAAAACAGGGGATGTTTGATTGTTCACTCACTGATTGTAGTGTATTATAACCACGCATAACTTTTTACAGAGTAGTCCGATTTTGATAATTCTTTCTTTAATGGATATGGTATACGTCGAAGTTGTCCCCATATAAATTTGGACAAAAAAAAATTGCCACCCTGAGGGTGGGAAATAGGGGTGATTTATTGTTTACTGACAGATTTGAATGCTGAGCTGAGTTGAGTAAATAGTAGATTATAGCCACGAAAAATTATAAAATAAAACCACCGAAAAAACTGAAAAGCAAAAAATAATTTTATGGCGCTTTAATTTTTTGTTAAAAAGTTTTATTAATATAGTGAAAGGTAGCAGACAGGCTGAAGGTCCACTCACACTCAACACTCCATATTTACCGGCAAGAGAGATAGGACACGTAAGATTTTCAGTGTGGGTATTAAAGAACTTTATAATAGCATCTATTTATTTGACTAGAAAGCGATTTTATATGAAACCTTTTTATAGTGTTGCCGTTCCTCACCTGACCCCATTTTATTAATTAATTACCTATTTATCGATTTTCAATTTGTTGGAGGTCGACTGACCGTCTGTGTCGAACGTTTTGTAATAACGTGAATTTCATAATGAAATGCCGCTCTCAATTAAAGGGGCTCATATCAGATAATTAAAGTTCATTTTACTGAATATTATTTAATCGAAACTTGAATATTTTTTTTTATATAAACGTCGGCAGTATAATGGTTCACTTTATGGTAGGTGGCTACCATCGCCTTTGAATATTTAAGCTACCTATCTTAAAAAGGGGATGTAAAAGATGATAAATTATGAATGGATAGGAAAATTGGCTCTGGCATTCCCTTACTTTAAAACATATCTTTTATATTTTTGGACTATCCCTCGGGAACTTAACATATTTTTCAGGATAAAAGTATCTGCCATATTCCAGTTTCGTCATAAATCAAAATTTATAAAAATTTTGTTCGCTTTGGTCATGAATGACGAATGTTGAAACATCTAAACATCCAAATCCATTAAACCGTTTTTGCGTGAAACAAATATCCATCCATTCTCACAAACTTTCGCATTTATAATATTAGTAGGAATACTTATTTGAGTTGTATTTATACTAATAAATCGGTTGAAATTAGATAGTTTTTCTTCGCAACGTCTTCGCACACGAGTTAATGACATTTAATTAAAACTATCTTTAATAGTGTTTTTATTTTCTTGGAATACGCCCAGTAACAGTGTCAACATAATAAAAGGTTTCCTCTGTCATTTTTGAATTGAAACGTTAACTGAGTTTCTGGTAAACCCTCCAAAGATCAATATCTCCAAGGTTTATTGTCACATATAACTTTATTATACCTTTTCGGTTTAGGTATTCGTGACAAACGCCTATCAGGTATTCATAATAACACCAAAAATGTTAACTAATGAAATTATCAGCGGTTTCATTTCTTGTGTTAAATTTTTCTGTTACAATTTAGGAATGCAATCCGATGACAAATAGCATTCCGGAGTCGTAATTCGAGTATGATTCTTATTAATTTATAATTGACGTACAATGTAATTATGTACATATATAAGTCATAATTTTTAACAGCCGACGCAAAACGAGGCAAGGAAATAAGTACTTCAAAGGAATAATAAAAATGGGAATAATCCAAAATTTTGTCGTGTGTATCGAAGTACCATTGGACTGTACCATTAATAGTCTAATGATACTAAAAAGAAGCCAGTTATATATATAAAAAGTTATATATAAGTTATCAGTATATATATTAAAAAAAAAAAAACCAATAACTCATAATAACTGAACAACTTCCTTCAACGCGACGTCACTAACGCTCTTAAAGTCAGGGTAAGAATGATTAGGTCAAAATTTGCATTTCATTTTATAGCACCCGCTCTAGTTCTGTGGGATCCCACAGCATTAGTTCAGCCCATTTTCCGCTTGGTTTGGTGGCTAGCAGAGTTATTTCGCAATTTGCGTTTTGGAGCCCATTGCGGTATTTACTATATAAATATGTACCTAAATACATGTAGGGTGAGTTTCATATTTAATTTCTCGAGCCGAGTTTCATTTCACTTGTCCCTGTGAACGGTAGCATGAGGTTTAATTTTGTTTCTTACATGTTCCCTCCCTTAGTTCCGCCGAGTATGACAGTTTTGAGCGGCCCTTGACGTTCATTTTCACGATGAACGTGACACGAAAAGCTCTTACAACATCCAACCCCTCGTATCCTATTCAAAGACGGTATTCATGTTTATAGGTACTTAATTAATCATTTACTTACGCGTCAAATGTGATTTTCAGCTTATATTCAAGAAATTTTAGGTTATTATTAACAAAGGCTATTAACTAACTAATTGGGCGAATAGTTATTCTTGCCTTTAGCACCCTTATTCAAGGGTCTGTACTTTTCAAAAGATGATTTTGGTCTGAGTGTGCAGAGTTTTTATGTCTCTTGTCCTTTGTATGGCCATCCATAACAAGACCAGGGGGCCTTGTACTATCACCTCTTAAAAGACGATTCAAATTCAGAACAGTTTAATTTGGGTTCCTAAACAAAATCGCTTTCATATAAAAACGAAGTTGATGGTACGAAATGCCTAGCAAATGGAATCCAATTTAGGTCCTAAATTAAATCGTATTAAGAGTTGATACTGTAATTACCTTACCTTGGCGCTATCAATTGACGTTTTTGGTCTTTTGATAGCAAAAATTATATAAATTCTCTTTTTTTGGCTATTTTACTACTACCTATAATATATTCTTACTGTGTTATTTTACTGACATACATACAACCGCACCTGATTTAATTCAAATTAAACCCTCGTTTATATAAATATGTAATGTATCATTATGTGATATTCAATAATTTCTTTAATTTCTTACATCGACTGTAATAAAAGACATAAAATGTGTTAAGTAAATATAATTGTTCGTAAGCAGTCCTATATATTAACTCAATTTTAAATATGAGTAAAGATGTAATAGATATGACGGAGCGTATAGTGGCGATTCCACATCTAAAAGCCTTTTTCTCGCCATATCGGATTTTTCTCGTTCCGCACTTTGTAAAATGTCGGGAGCGCCATCATCCGCTCAGCTTGCTTTGTATTGAATTACATTGATAAAAGTCTTACGTACTGGAAATTTCTTCGTAAACAGCTCATAATTCTATTTGGAGCACCGTCTATTCTAAATTTTATTTACAGGCAACGAACCTACGTTTTATTTTCAATCAATAGGCTGTAGTCGCTTTCATATTTATTCATTTAGTGCTATACAATGCATCCATTTCAGTTTACGGTGTAAAATTCTAGGAATCGGGCATAAGATTTTAATGAAACATCTTTATTTAATAGAAATGGTTTGGAACAAAAATCTAATTACGTTATTGATGCAGTTACTTTCGAAGAAATACGTCACTGATCAAGGGTTTTCAAAAACGCTTCATAATATTTGCTTTAAGTATATTTAGTTTAGTTTACTGATGGAAAAGATTCTATTGATTCTATAAACTTATATCGAAGGAAATTGTTTTACAGCAATTTAAATACTTACTAATATTTCCAAATAGTTATGTCATAGGTATTTTAAAGTAAAATATGTTTTATATTAACGAAAACACTAATAAATTGTTATATAAAATTAAAGTTTATTTATTTATTAAAATTTCGCATTTGTTATTCAGTAGAAGTTGGAAATAGCTAAATTGAAATTCAAACTCGGCTAGCCGTTTTGGCCTTTGTTGTGCGATAAGCCTGTATCGATTTAGTCCACTTTACGTCGGAAACTATCCAAATGATTTCCTTTCTGCTTGACATGTTTGCTTAATGTATTTCGTTATTATTTTTTTTGAAAAACCGACTTGTGATTTGATACCTTTTTGTAAACTCCATTGATAGCGGCGTGAAAGTAGATAAATGGATAGTTAGATTAGTTTAACATTTATTTTAAGTTCAGAGTCCTTCACACTTGGTAGTTTCATATTCAAATAGAACTACTTTGAGAGGGTGGGCGCGCCCTCAGCTTTTTAGGTTTTTTTTTATAACCGGTTGAGGTTCACACGATTATTTCCACAAAAGATGTAGAGCTAGATAAAACTAAAAGAAACTCCTCCTTTTTATGTGATGTACATAGAACACGAAACGGTTGTCCCGGGCAGTTAGCTTGGTGCATTGCTCGGTAAACGGGTCGCCATCGATCGCAGGCAGGTCGCCTCGCAACTTACATAAGCTAGGTGCACTGGGCGCCAAATTGGTGCTGCGTCAATCATAAAGTCTATTAATGCCATTTTTATTGACTGTTACACGATCATCTACAATTAAGATCTTTTCATTATTACTAATATGTCTGGAATTGATGAATAGAATCGATACTCTTTTTTGTAAACCAATGTAATTAATTTGGGATTCATTGTGTATTATATGTCTCGAAGGACCAGCTTGGTTTTAGTGATTGTGTTTAAGATAGGCTCATTAATTCATTAATGGATCTTAAATGAATATATTAATTTATAATCTTAACTGGAAATAATGATAGTTTATGTTTATTTCATTATGTACCATTAAATCATTATGAATAACTATTTATTAGCCCCAAGTTTAAAGGTTATGAATCGTCCATATCATCTAAATTTATCGAAACGTGAAAGAACAATCAACGAAGAAGCAGCGACGTGACTAACTATAAATTAATTATATAGGATTTATATAGGATATGTTTATCTGCCATGGTGTAGTAACGATACCCTTCAAGGCTTGACTTTTATCTTTATTTACTGCAAATTGAATATGTCTGCTACGTAAGTGTAGCGCACGTACCTTCGTGCATCAAAAAATAGCCTTTGCAGTCGGGGTAGTCCGCAGCCGTTTAAAAATGTCAGAGGTTAAATTGAGTGGCCTTATACTGAAATAGAATCTAGTATTTAGAAACAGATAACAGTAGGGATAAGTAAGTTTTATTATATTTGTATTTTTTTGAAAACAAATGATAACTTTTTTAAATATAAAATTGTCAACTTAGTTTATCTCGCCATGCACAAGCCAAGGACAACATATTAAGTTATTTGCTTTTATTTATTACAATATGATTGGCAAAACCTAAATTTGTGTTGCTTTTATATGAGACATAATTATGAACTAGTAACTAGAGCCTCTTTTGTTTTCGTGTCACCTTCGTGGACCCCTTTCGTTGTATTGTATACGTTGAATTAGGTAGAATTTCATAACTAGATGTTTCAGGTACATTTTACCCGTTCTTATTAGATTACAGAGGTAAAGGTTCGCCGGTCGGTCGGTTTAACGTATATTTCTTACAAGAGAATTTTATGCTTCTCTGAATATTGCTTGCCTAAAGTTAGTTCCATGTTTTCTTTGATTTAATATAGCCTTGTACAATAAGTCACACAAAACTTGTATAATGATATGAGACGTCTTTTTCTTTCATAATAGCCTAGTTGTGCCCCGCGGCATTGCTTGTCATAAATTTGTACTCCCATCGTATTTTATTGTGCAGCAACGTCACCTAGTGAAGAGTCAATACATTGCCAGATTGTAGGTGTCGGTGTAATAGGTCTATCGGTGTTTAAGATATTCTAAGTTGCCCATTTGCAAATGAGAGAGCTTTATGTTTAGGTCGACAAACAGGCTGACGGTCCACTTGTTGGTAGGTAGCTAGTGGCTATTGTCGCCTATAACACGAGAAACGTGTAGGTGTTGCAAGTGCGCTGCCGACTATAGTAGGATTAAGGATAAGGCAACGGGCTCTGGCATCCCTTACGTCAGTCCATCCCTTCCAAACATCGAAACACAACGCACATATTGGTTATTTCATGGTGGTCTTCTGTAAGGAGATTGTTGTATGCCACACTGGGTGCCCAAATGACTGCGAACAGTGTGCCTTGCATTATTTTCCATATCCAAACCAGAGCCAACTTTGTAAAGTTCATTTCCAAAGTTGACCTTGCTGAGAATCGAACCCAGACCCAAGGCAAGCACTCTAACCACTCATCCAATGGGTTCGTCAAAATCCATGAGCTATAATAATTACGGTGTCACGACTACGAAGTCTGTAAACACCAACTCGTTTGCATTATAAGCTTACAATTATCCTGTCGTGTATGTTGGTTTAAAAGGCAATTTAAACGCCAGTGTCAGAGATGTAAAGCGAACACACGTGGAACCCCAACTGTACTCGATACCAGGCATCGATACGCATTGAAGGTCGAACCGGTCGGTTGCGTGTCGACATCCCCTAAGCTTTCATGTTTAAACCCACTGGGGTGGGTTTGCTAAAAACGCCCTTCAAATAAAATTTAGGGCAGCAAACCGACAGCTATATAACCAATATTATTGACACAGTTCTAGGGACTGATTTGTATTTACAGGTCAAAATTTGCCTATAGCAAACAAGCGGTTTTTAGCTGAGGCATCACGACGCCATAATTTACTACATGGAGCATCTTAATACGAATTCTTTTCGTATTGTCTTCATTGCTCTATTATACTTTTAATATTTCCCAACTAAGTAGGGGGTTGCACAATAGAATCAGGGTCTACACTAACCGCAAAAATTATAGGCAAAATTGTAGGTTCTTTCTTTATCAAAAGTAAAAAACCAAAAGTATACCAAAAGTACAAGATCGCGTCAAAATGCTATCTGCATTTGAAATTATAAAAATAAAATTATAAAACGCTATTATTATTTTAATAGGGGTTAGTATATAATATATGTAACTATTATATTATTAATCGAGTTATGGCGGCGTAATTTTAATCTTGACAATTATAAGTCTTACACATTACATAACTTTTATCATAGACTTTTAAGGAAGCAGATTTTCGAAATTCTAAATTTATATTAGGTACTTTGATGATTATAGAAAATATTTAATGTGATAATATGCGTTTAAGTCAATATGCGTGAAAGAAATAAGTCATTATGCGAGTAACCCATACTTTGCACGTAGGTACTGGCTATAGCCAGTTGAACATGTGAAAAATAGTTTTCTGTTTGTTCGCTTTTGTTTCACAGCAACATACGAGCGTTCCCCGGTATATTGCGGCACTGTTAAATAATTCAGTACCTTCCTTTTCGTTTGGAAACATTAGTGTTTTTCCAACATTTTTTCCTTATTTGTGTTGTATGGTTCACTGATATATAAAGGCTTTCCAGGGAATTGTCTAAAATGCATCCAACATTTTTCGATGTAAAAACCGGGTCAAGTCTGTTACTTGGCTTGTTTGTGCGTTCCGTTGTTTCATTCTGCTACCTTATATGGAGTATTCCCAGTAGTTCGGTTAACAGTCCGGTTGACCGAACTAGTGACTAGTGAGACTTTTTTTCTCAGTAGTCCGGCTGTACAAATCAAATACTTTATTTAAACCGTTAGCGTAATTAATTGTTGTTCGAAACATCATCTAGCTAGAAGTTCTGTCAGTTTTTGATTTAAACTAGAACATCTACGAGTATATAGTAGTAGTAGCAGACACTGCTCACTTCGTTTCACAGTCATATTCGTAAATTGGGCAACCCGTTTAGCGGCAGTAACCATCCCCTACAGAATACCACCTTGACATATCTATCATGAACACACAATGTCAGGGTGCAGCAGAGAATAAATAATTAATTTTTGATTTGAACCGATTTCAGATTATGATTCAGTTGATGAAACTTTCAGACAATCTTCAGATTAGTCTAGCGGGTAATCCTGTGAAGTTTGGTAGCGATCGGACGCGGGCGAAGCCGGGAGCGGGTCTCTAGTTATACATAAAAACTTCCGTTTAACGCTCTTTCCCTCCTTTAACGCTCTTTTCATAAGTGAAAACCGCATTAAAATCCGTTGCCTAGTTTTAAAGATCTAAGAGACAAAGGGAAAAACAGAGAGCTGGAAGCGACTTTGTTTTGTACAATGGAAAGATTAAATTTTTGAACTAAAATAGCAATGAAATAAATTTATGATTTTCATAAAAGGACTGGCATATTTGCCACAGTGGCAAATTGTTAAAATAATGCCAAAATGTACGTATAACCATGCCAACTTTGGTGTCAAAGATCTCTTGCAAGTACGCTGTGAACTTATTCGCGTACATTGTCCCTGTCGTATTGATTTGACGGTTTGCTTGAAACTTACGTAAATCGAATTGTGTCCGCAAAATGCAGACATTACTATTACTATCGAATGATACAAGTTGTGCTGGAATACTATACTTCATTTTATACATTTAGTCTAAATAAATGTCTATACCTACTTAAGGTATTAGGAAGATTTTTAAAAAATTAATATTTTTGCACTGAGCAATATTACCGTCCACTGCTGGACATGACATCTTCCATAATTTAACGTGGTACCGAAATAAGACTTGATTTTATAAATAGAATATTTAATACGTTTCAACAGCAGATATTAACATACTAGCTGTTACCGGACTGTTACATATTGATACATAGGAATATCTATACCTACCATAAAACGTTGAGTGTCAGCTATGACAACCGTACCTTATATGTGTATAGAACACGCAGATTGGGGTCTGTCTTTCATCGCGATAATTGAATATAGGAGGTGTTCGGCTTATTCATAGGAATCATATGTCGAGATACTCTTAGAATACGTAACGTCTAAAATACAAATCACTCCCCAGTGGATATAATATTCTGATTTTTAATCTATTTCGAAAAAAAAAATGCAACATTTCTGAAGACGTTACTGTGAGTTTTCTTCCTTGAATTTCAAGCATTGTTATAATAATAACTTCATTTTTACTTAGGATACCTAAGAATGAAGGGTTTTTCAAGACGTTCATAAAGTGATGATTCAACTTCAATCGATTTGATAACTAACTTAAGCTGATCATTATTAAAATCAGTATTAAAAGTTTTGATAGAAGTTATCTTAGTATTAATCAAACTTCATTCAAAACTCGTGTATCACATATATATCCAACGTAAGAATTTTTCCCGTTGTTGTTATTAGTTAATCGATATTATATTTTCCATTAACAGATATTTTGATACATACATCCATCATATTTTTATATAAGCATGTTTGCTCCACCCTCCCCCTCATGAATGTTACATAACATTTATTTATGGAAGATCTTGCCAAAACCTTGTGCTTCGGATGTATAAAAATCTTTTTATGAATGTTGATTTGCTTGCCAATATGATTTTAATTTTTATTAACATCATTTTATGACTGCCATCAGCCTGACTATAGCCTCTGCCTCCTACTGTGCATGTTAAATAATATTTCAGTCGAGTCTAGGAAGTTTTTGTATTATGAAGACAATGCACGAATACACACAATACTTGGATTGAGCTATGATACAAAATGCTGGAAGTATTTTTTATCATAGCTAAAACTAAAACATCAAAACACAAATCACGATGGTCTTCTATAAGAGGGTGGTAAGGGTATAATAAATTTATGCCTTGCCACTACTAAAACACTCCCTTGAGTGAGAGCGCTGAAACTAATTGACCAATGGTCTCGTTGTTAGGTAGATACTCTACGGCCTTAACTCATTTGCTTGAAGCTCATAAATAAAGCCATTATTATATTATCTACATTTTATAACGAAGTTATCCGATACTTTTAACCGCCTAGCGCCATCTGTAAGATATCGTTTCGCAGACTTCATTAGCCGTATCCAACACGATAAAAGGAGTAATTAAGAACACAGGGAATTGATGCTAATTCTTTAAATTTCCATCCCCTAATGGTTAGGCAGAATGATTCTCCGAGGACTAAATTACAAATTCAGATGTAACCACTTCAATATCCAAGCGTTGTATGAATGTATTCAAAAGATTAGTTTTGTCTAGATTCTACTGCATTGCGCACTAATAAATTCAAATTCAATCTTTACCACTTGCTTTGACTCGTCATTCTCATTCACACATATGGAGTTGCTTTTATTTCCCTTGTGTTTGTTTGAGCTCAGAATTGTGATCTATTTAATACATGCAACGTGGGTTCTATTGTATATAATAATTACTATGTTAGGCGTAACACTTTATTTGTCTACTTCCAACTATAAATGTTAGTCCCAGAGTTAGCTGACAACAACTACAGTATAATTTGGGCAATTCTAAAGACGAACTTAACCATTCTTTTCCTTTGTGACTCATGCAATGTGACTATACCAGACTTTTATATAGGAGTCCATAGACTAAATTATATCCAGCTTTAACTGCATTGTGCTCGCATTTTAAGTCTGAGTCTCTTAGGTCATACTCATCTTAATGTTGTCTTTTAATTTTCGGTTTTCATGATAGTATGATGAAACAAATCTGGATTTAGTTATTATTTTTATTATTAATCTTTAAAGTGTATTTTATCATCGTTATTTTCAGAGAAAGCTAACGAGTACATCGTTTGTAATTACGCAATACGATCTCTTATTCCCAGCAGGATTCCAGCCAATCATTTCTTAGCGAAGATATTAACTGATGTATATAAAGATATATTATATCATTTTCCATTTTTTTAGGTGTGATTAGGCTGTGTAATGTAATGTATGCTCTGCGGCTTCGCTCGCCCTGAAATTTAAAAGCATAACAACATTTTACATGACTTTAAAATAAAAAATTGTTCTTACAAGATAGTCATACCGACGACAAAACTAGTTGCCGTTTGCATTCTACATCGAATGTCTTCCCGTAACTTTTGATCAAATCTACCGTAACTTACTCGCCTTATCTTGAGTATAAACTCTGGGATCCGTATATCTGTCGGCTACTTAAAGTTGCTACTTTTGAGCTTAGTGGTTGCATTTATAATAGTTTTGCTGAGGATTTACACATTGCAGATTGCACCAGCTAAAGAAACAAAATCTGTTTCTAAAAAGAACACGACAAAATCAATCAATGTATCCAAAAAATTGCTATATAAAATTGCAATTTCACTAGATGAAACTTAACACTGTCTGATATTTTTTTCCAGGCTTCTTTCTATATATGAATTACGATGGCTGAACCTTAGAATTAAAATTTGCCTGAAGTTCGTGAATCGCCAAGCAAATAATAATAATTGTATATACAGCTATTCTCTTATCTTCATGAAGCAACTTGAAAGCGGGAGGGATAAAACAAGCTAAGTAAAGTTACACAACGCCCACATCCAATTTCTCGCGAATTTCTCGGTGTAATCGAGACAGACAACATTATTAGGTCCCTAATCTTGGAAGCAAGTAATATGTTCAACTTGGCGGGTTGCGAATGCTACCTACATTGAAATAGTTATTAGTTCGACTGTTGAGAAAATAGGGAAAATAAGCGAAGAAGGGACTTTAATTCTTCGCCAGCTGGGACAAATTTGCCGATCGGCATTCACGAATAGTCAATATCCGCTTTTTTTCGCTCTCTCTCCGCTACCTTTTAATCAATTATCTACAGGTCTATCTACACGTCAGCTATCAAACGCTATGATTAGTGCAATTTTAGTTCAAAAGTATTTGAATAAAACACAATGAAGGTCGCTTTTTATTATATAATTTGTTGTAGGTAATTGTGGACTACTCTAGCCTACTATTATGACCGAGCTGACGTATAGAAGTACCATATACCTTTTGTAACTGTAGAGCAGGCAGGCCATTAGCGAATTTCATTCATACGACACACCCACACTCAATTTGTCCGTCATTCTCATATTACAACATAATTAGGAAAAGGACGTAGCTGAAGTGTGCAAAGATAATTTTTACCGAATCTCAACTTACTTACTATACTTGGCCTTCTAGCATATTATTTACAGGCTAAGAATACCCAATGTCTCCTCAGTTGAATATAATAATCTCTAAGCCAGATTATAAGTTAATCCACAAGTTTTGCTTTGTAAAGTTTGAGACTCTTGTCATCTACTTACTCTAGAGTTTCTGTCTATAGAAACTGTTTCGCCAACATTCTAAAAATGTTATAAACCCAGTCAACTTTAGCCGATGTTAAAGGTATCTTTTTAAGGAATAGAAAATATACAGTTAAATGTAATTTTTTTTTTTACTTGTGTGCACATTTTTCATATTACTGGAAAACGCTTCAAAGATGTATCTATTTTTAGAAATAATTTCTTCACTGACTGATTGGATTTAGAAAGAGAATTAATATAATAGAAAAAAAATGTTTAATTAGGTACACCATTCTGGTCTAAATTAAATGGTTTTTTTTATTTAATAATGATTAGTAAAATGTCGGTATAGAACTTTAGACCAAAATAGGAAGCGCCGCCATTTTCAATCCTTTTTTTAAACGAGTGGGTTGGTTATACCAATCTTAATTTTTTTTGAACAGAATGACTACTATAATTACATCATTTTAATGTCACTTCAATAAAAAGATCACAAAATAACTTCGGAATATAATTTGATAATTTCTTCATTCAACTATCAATAATATTAAAGTACAGTACAGTACTCGGATTAAAAGTTGGGTATAATAATAACTCATTCGCAGAACTAGGCCAGACCTTTATAAACTTTTTTTAAAAGCGTTGAGTTGAACTGGGCGAGATGAAAGAAATATTACTTCAGCTCGTGAAACTAACAGTTGTCTGGTATTTTATAAAAATGTCCTTCCTTTTATGAGTTTTATTTTATTTTAACAATATATTGTATCAATTTATCTGTGACCAATGATACAACGTTGGTATTGAGTCATCATAAGTTTTATGGATTAAATAAATCCCCGTAAATCCTCATGCACTCTCGACTTTGTAATAACAATATCAACTATATAATTATGTAGTTTCACTTTAGCACTATCAGTAATTTAGTCACAATAATTTGCACTGTCACGATCATTGGCACTTCAATGAATAGTGTTAAGTCTAAATTACATAGTGTTTTTATTTGTCTTTACATAACATGCGCCAATTTCAGAAAGTTGCGATCGATTTTACTCCTGATAGGTGTTTCTGGGGATTTTTCCCGTTGTTCTGTGTTCTGGGAAAATATAACACCTGGTAAATCTTACATTTTTATGGCGCCTAATTTTCTAAATTTTTAGACGATCCCTCGGGAACCTAACATTTTTTTTGCGTAAAAGAGTAACAAACATCCATCCATCCTCCTCACAAACTTTCGCAAGGTTTTTTGGGAGGGATGGGTAATATGGGTATACTAACCAGCTGATATTTTGTCTGCAGCTTAGTAAACATTTGTATAATAAAATGGCCGCACAGTCCTACTAATTTTCGCCGAGGAAAAAGTTGTTCGTCTCGGCAAACTGAAGCTACTCACGAAAATTCAGCCTGTTAGTAAACAGAAAAAAATTCATTTGAGGGATACTGGACTATTAACGCCCGACGCTGTGTATAGTGGAATCGTAACTCCCAAACAGATGAACCGATTTGGATTCGGTTTTTTTTTTGTTTCAATGCTGATATGATCGTTCTTAGCTATGATTTATGAAGATCTGTTTAGACGTTTGAAGACTATCAGCCCATTTCCTAGTAGAAGGAGGGATTTCACTAGCTTCGACATGTTCGATGAGTCTTTTTTTAGAATCTGTCCTTATGCGAATAAGCCTAAATTTGGTGTACTGTTACTTCGGTGGTATTTCCATGACATGGGCAACCTTGACCTGATGCTGCAGCATCAAGTAGTCTTCGGGATACCCATCTTGTTGAGAGCTTGTTTATTGTTATTATATGACGTGGTCTGCACAAGTATGAGAAAATTTAAATTTGAATAAATTTAAATTAACCTAATGTAGATACCACAATTAGGTTGAGGTACATTGAACCATAGCTTGAGTGCGCGAGCGAACGGAAGTGGTCGCGCGCGGCGGGAGACAGCGGCCCAGCTCCACCGGTGTACACCACTTTACTTGTACCGGCTCACTCCGGCAACGGCCAGTACCCACAGTCTCAACGATCGTTTTGGGGTCACCCACCATTACAATAAAATGCCACACGCCCGTCTACTGCTCTTTATTCGCGATATTTTTTCATTAAAATGTGCTATTTCTACTCTAAGTATTTCCTTCATTGTGAGGATTTTTGAAGAGAACATTTTTTTAGACGGGTTTGGGGCTTGGGCAGTTGTTTGTATGAATAATTTGATAGATAGAATTAGTACAGGGGTAAAACAGTGAATTCGGACTGACATGACATGAATTCTTATTGTATTAAAAGTGTAGTTCGCGTTGAGGAACGAAACGATAGCGTGTTATAAACTTCTGGCACCACGACATCTGTCGAAAAAATAAGTAATCTCTTTTTCAAAAAGCCTACATGGTTGGATTGCATATGCTTAAAAGTGCTCATTCGTCTTTGACATCGATACCTTTTGTTCTTGGTGACGAGCCGTCAAGCTCATAATTGAATTATGTGGAGCCAGGCAATTCTCGCGTGCACTTAACGCCGGCTGATTCATGGTCGGATTTACGTAACGCGAAATACCCTGGAGTCTGTTTAGCGCGACCCCGTCCCAAATGTTAAATCCCTGGTGTTGGATTAGCGAATACCGACTAGGGCAAACTATATTTCAAACGATCTAACAACTGTTTGCGATAATGAGGACGATAAAAGCTTTCTTTCATTGGCCGACCGTTTAGGAGCATCACACGCGCGCTAAGGGCGGGCGACCTCTTTTCTCTTTCTGTATACATTAATCAATAATAAGAAGTGCATTCAACTCTAGCCTGGCTTGTTTTTCGCACATCGCGACTGCGCTGTCTTAAATGCATGCAGTTGAAGACACTTAACCTGCTAGTTTGAAAGTCGTTGTATAAGAACTAAAGTAAATTTGACTTTACCAACTGACGACAGACATTGCAAATTTTGTCACAAAGCTTAACAAGTTATGTAAATGAACTACCCTTTGTTAAAAACTACTTTGACGACAAAATGTTATGTAAACCCTTCTGCAGACCAGGGATGTTAGCAAACCTACCCGAAACATTTGTCACGTTTTAGTTAAACAGTTCAACCTCGCCAATATAAGTGTAATTACGAAACTGAATTTAAGACAACTTTAGTCTTGATAATGTTTTAATTAAAAGTTCTAAATTTTATACACATGTGCCCTTGGCTTCTATTATGTCCCTATGTCCATCCTGAAATTATAATTTATTATAACTATTGGTGAAATTTTTGACCTCTTTATAATATTTGTATATTTATTGTGCATGTATTGCCAAAAGTAGAAGACTCATCACACTGTTTAACGTATGCATTTTATTAAAATTGATAAATCATCAAAAAGGTTTTGTTTCGTAATTTAACGTAAATAACTATTATATTTGCTTTAATAATGTTGCTAACTGCTAAATTGAACATAAACATAACAAATTTGGAAGTTAATACCAAAAATTTTTTATTCAGAATTTAATTTTTAAGTTCTTAAAAAACAGAAATAAAATCAATGAATTTTACTAAAAAGCATAAACAGGTTTATTGGTACCTGTAATGGAATTGGGCATATACGCATGTCTATAGACGTGTACAAATTAAGTTTGGACATGTGCTACTTCGAGGATATTCTAGAGAACTATAAATTATATCTGCTGATTCTAATAAACTTTCTTCATATTCACCTTCAGTTCATAGAAAAAATGGTGAATCAACTTTATATAAAGCGTTAGCGATGCCGTAGTAACAGCACGACCGTGATGTTCATGTTTATCTTCGCTCATATTCTGTTTACTCTATAATAATTTCATTGACTGAAATGTTTTACGGAACGTTCAGTCCGCATAAATCTGTACTTTAAGTATTCGACGTAGTCGTAATGCGAGGCCGAACGTTCGATTTGGACCGATCTAAAGCCAGAATCTAAATCGATTAAATTCTTATTCACACACAATTTCCTCGCTTCTCGGAGTTCCAATGCGGGGCCGTTACTAATCTTATCATTTCTTTTTTCAGCAAGACCAATTTTATTTCTTTGCTCGTAAATATTTTTCCTCGTATATACATTATACCTCGGATTCTTAATATCCAAAGTCCATTCGATAGATAAGCGTTCTATGCTCCACTTCCTGAGGATAAAATAGTCCTCCGTTCGAAATACCGTCGCCCCACTTCTGCATGCAGGCAAATCTAATATCGGAAATTGACTCGACTCAACGATTTATTCACTTTGACCTCGGTTATCGGCAGGCTCGAGGTGAGGTAAAACTATTATCCACCACTCATTGCGTTAATGACTCAGGATCCACCTATACACATCACTTCGATTATGTTTATATTTCAGGGCTAGTTAAAAAATTATATTTTGGTTTCGATTTCTGAATTTGACCTGCTTCTATTATTTTAATTTATGAACCCATTCTAACACTTCGTTGTTAAGGGAGACATAATCTTCTTACCGGCTATAATAGAGAGAGCTCTCTTAACAAGCTACTCCATGTCGTAGCTTTACCTACTTCCATTTCGTAGCTTCTATTACATATTTTTCTATATGAGCCCATTACTCCTCAATCGGAGCCCTTGGTTGTTAAGGGAGACATCTTCTTCCCTACGCGTTTTCTACTGGTTATTATAAGGAGAGCTCTAACAAAATACTTCATCTTTTTGCTACTGTATCGATACGCGCGGAAAAGTAATCCCATCAAATTATCTCGACACATCTAAAAACATCGGATATTGACAGTTTTAACAATAAATCACGATTTTCTACTTCGTTGTCTAACACTGTTTTTATATACACATCCATACGTTTAATATTACTTTACTGGGACATATTATGTCTAAAAAATATACCAAACGTTACATTCTTCAATGTTATTGCAGTACTTATGCATTTTGCATTTATTGAAATCACATGACTTAGTAAACTATTTCCAAGAATTTCTTCCTAGTTTGATAACTAACCATGCAGTGCATACTAGACTTTATAGGCGTTTTTTTCTGTCGTATATATATAAGCAAATCAATATAGTATATTCCCCTGAAAATTGTAGCTTCCTACCATCAAATGGACCTTCAGCCTGTCTATGGGGCTTAACGTAAAAATAATCTTAACGAATAACAGTGAATATGTGTAGTTGCTGTTATTTCACGATGGTCTACTGTTAAGAGTATGGTGTGGTGTTGGTTACTGACTGCTTGACTGGTTCCAGACTGAATGCCCTCTAATATGTGTTAAATTATAGTTGAGAACATAATTACACTTATTAATTATTCTTTTAATTCATGTAAGTACCTATCAATATAGTTCGGTAACATCAAAATTTATTATCAATTTTGAATTTTGATTGTAACAGTTTTTTGAAGTTTTTCCCAATTTTAGTGTCGAAAATATTTTCAGGAGTTTATGGATAAATTCTGGCAGCACATACGCTTGCCGAGCACTGAAAGTAGGTACGAGTACGTACCTTCTATTTCGACACGGTGCTCGCTTAGTTATTTCTGAAACCCGTATTGCGGTCTAGGTGCCTTTACCTAACAATAGATGATTTACTGCGTTCCTATAGAATCTCGTGTGGACGATGTTGTTTACGTACACTGAAATATCGTAATATCTTTGAAATCGTTTCGAATCACCCTTTAGAAATTCGAAGAAGTATTTTATGGAAAAATATCGTTCTCATTGTTTGACCCCTGCTTTGCAAGTTTTTGCCCCGTACATAAAATCTTTAAACATCTTTCATATTCCGTTAGAAAATTAAAAGAAGGGCTAAATAAAATATTCAATTATATTCATCTCGGAAAAGTTTGTCATCGAATGTAGCTTAATGTAAAAAGTTTCGCGAACTGAATCCAGTTAAAATGCAAATACAGAGGATTCGGTTGGTTGTCCTCGGCTTGTTTCTAACTTTACTATGATAGGTTTTTGTTGGTCCAATATACGTGAAAAGTATTTCTAGTCGTGCAAATATCGTTAGTTAATACAGATATTAAACTTATAACGATATAAACGTTCATAGTTAATTTATTCTCATTACAGCTGAAACTTTTCTTCCCTAGTTAACATTCACGCCTCATCAGCTCATTATATTTGTGTCCCCATTTTAGCGCCCTTTTGACTTGAAACACTTCATTATATGAATTTATATTATGTTTTAAAATACGAACTCTTCGGTAACTCGTACGTGGGAGATTCAACGGGAAGTTACGTTTTCGTGCTTCACACGACTTGTATCGAGCACATTGGAAATGAATCTACGGAATTCGAAATTATGTTGTTCTGACTTGTTGACTTCTTTCAAAAAGGTTAAGCTACAGGGCAAACCCTTAACCCGATCGTCTTTATTTTAGGCTCAAATTGTAGCTGACTAAATTTTCCAGAGGATTTTTTCTCAAATTTTTGATATCATTCTTCGTTTCCAAAATTCGAGCGCCAAAATCAAAAAATCAGAAAAAAATTCAAATTTTTTTCACTATTTCGGCTATAACTTTCGTTTTTGACTTTTTCGAAAAATTATTTTTGCACCTTACGCGTCTTTTGAACCCTTTTTGATGTCATGTCATATCTTTACAACTCTCCGAGATATAAGGGGATCGCACTTTTTCGTGAAATCGGGGCCTATACTGAAGCGAACGAAAAGACATTTCAAATGTCAAAATATTACAAATAGTTGAGTAAATGTGGTTATAGATGTACCTACTGTAATTTGACTATTCCCATTTACTCTTTCTCGGGAAAAGTTTTTTTACAGTCAATCTACAATCAAAAGGGGGGTTGTTAGCGACGCTCCATTAAACTTCAGCAAATTAATGAGAAATTAATTAATGATTTTTATGTTCCGAGAAAAGATAGACGAGAGACATCCGTTCGTTCTTATCCCATGTGAGGTCAACTTCGTTATGTAGTATACTGCCTTGTCGTGCAAATCCCATTTTCGGCGTAACAAGACAAAATTGGCGTATAGTTCTTAGTTTCCAAGCCTAAATAGCTCATATAGGAGGCGATTTAGAGAATAATTAATGTCGGTGGGGCAGTGTGCGAGACGCGTTAGGTAACCGGCGCGGCGGCGACGCGGCGACGCACAGAGGAGCGAGCGAGAAGACCGAACGGCGCGCGCTGCCACAGCTATTGATCGCGGGGAATGACGCCCGGGGTGACCCAAATAGAGCCTTCGTACACCCTCCACAACCCCACCCCGACCGCCTCGAGCCGTCGTCCCTCAACGCCCCGCGCCGGCTGCTCTACAACGAATTTTCATATCTGCCTGTCCTTCACGCTGAAGGAATGGTCCGCTATCCTGACTCGCGATACTTACCGCCTTACATAATACCTCATGAACGCTCCATGAATTTCCAGTATCTTGCCTTAATATCTCTTTGTCCTTTCACCGCTCGACATCTGCAAATGAGGGCGGGCGTCCCTGTCCCTACGTCTGGAAATACAGAAATTGTGAAAATTAATGTTGATATATACAATCATACATACTAGTTATATTAATGGTTTCTTAATTGCAATGGTTTTTTTAATCCATTTGCAATTAATAATGTTATTTTTCCTCAATTTACTTTAGCGCAAATATCAATTAGGAATTACCTAAAATATTTGTTTTTAGGACACATTCTCAGAAATCGTTTTGTCAGGAAATAAATTGCTACTGTCTCTTCTGACCAAATTATCTTTGAAAAAATTGGTATTGGCTTTCTTTCAATTTCTTAGAGTACCTACTGGCTTTATCTTAATCTCAGCTAAAATCTCCCCTATTTCGTGTTGTACTTTCAAGATAGGGATATATGTTACAGAAGTGTTTAGTTGAGATTTATATTTTCGATACAAGTTCTTTATAGTAACGAAGCTGCTGAATATTGTATTGGATATAATGAATCTGTATGTATTTATCTTTACCGAATGATAAGAAATTTAAAAAATATTCCGAACAAAGATCATGCATGACTCAAGAGTCGTGTGACCTATTCCCGTTTTTAGTAAATTAATTCAATACTGTTAGTTTAATTCCTACACGTTATAAATACGTTATTTATCCATTAGAAAAAACAAAACCATCACTAATGAATAAATGAATTTTATTTTATTTTTTAATTAACATGACCCATTTATATGTCAATTTTCTAATGCATATTATAACTATTTTGTAATAACTGACCTATGGTAGGAAAAACCACAACAACTTGACATGCTTGCGTGTGTGTACCACTTCGCCATAGGGGTTACTTATGCAATTAAACATAGATACTGATCTATCTTTATTTGACTTTACAATTAGAACTAGGTATTATGTACTTGCAAATTTTTAACATTATCAAAAATATTTATAAAGTCTTTCTTCATATCCGTAAGCCGTCATTTGAATTTTCCTTAGAAACATTTATCGTGACCGTTTATCGTTGTTTAGTTGAAACTTCGTTAATCTTCGGAATCTTCCTTTACATCATTAGATCTATTAGGTATCGTGCAAACCTCTCAAGTTAATAATCTTAAATATTTTATAAAAAAAAAGTATATAAAAATGATCGCCAAAAGTCGATCCTTCATCGGTTTTATTCATCTTCAGGAAAAAGACTCATAGAGTTTTTAGAAAATAAGCTGGCTAAGACATCAATGCTGTTTATTTGATAAAATATGCCACTCATAACAAAATAATGTCTACTGATTTTCATTAATAAGTGTCTAGCTTTGAAGAAACTATTTATCAAAATTCGCACAGTTGGAAATAAAATGCGCGCAAATGCTACCAACTGTCTGGACCATAAATCATGTGGAAACAATGCGAAGGAGAATCTTTTTGTTTAAATTTTCAGTCCAGACTCGAAATGAAAAATACGTACGCCGCTCTGAGGCCACATTCTCTGAGGCGAACGTACAAATTGAAAAGTGCAACTTGCCTTTTACACTAACGAGCAAACTGCACTAGGCCGCAGGCGGAGTAGGATTCATAAATAACTAGCTTTCGCCTGCGGCTTCGCACGCGTGAAAAGTTGGTATTTTTCCAGCATTCAAGCCAACTCTATACTAAATTATAGACCTTTTCATCGTTATTGAAACAAAATTAAACTACTCTTGACTTTATTACATAATTACTTTCTCATTTTTACGATATAATATTTAAACAGATATAATATTAATGTTATGTAATTATACAAATTTGGAAATATTTATTAGGGCAGCCTCGAACAGCCGGGAAGGTCTCTCTGAATTCATATTCATAATTCATAATCTGAAAGATTAGTATTACGCTCGTAGTTTTTGGCTCAGACGAACGTTACATAAATAAGGAAGAGAAAAATATTTCCATCCTAACGAAATTTAAATGACCTTTTTGGCTTTTGCTTCTAGAACATCACACAGAAGAGAAAATTTAGCAAATCTTTCAATGGTGTCGATATACCAATTTTTTGAATTCTATGAATGTGTTTTAAGAAGTTCTGATTTTCTGTGTTGTGATTTTTTTAAATTACTTATTTTTAACTCACTCTAAATACAAGTCAACTTTACGACTTTTCAGCCTGTAAAATCGCTGAGAGTAAAATGTGGCTGACTGCAAACTAGGTCTTGAAAACCACACGAGTCGCGGTTAAAAAGTTACCCCGGCCAGAGTATTACGAGTGTACATGCATCTATATTTTATGAAGTTGTGCCGTAATTACTGGCAAGAGAGGGTTGCGAAAAACAGGAAATTAAATAACTGGGCAGTTTTGCAGTATACGTTACCTATGTTTAACTAATGCCAAGTTTAATATTTAAGGCTTTACAAAGATGGATGAACCTCTCTTATTTTATTGCAATGTTTACAATATACAATTTATTCATATAAATACAATAATATAAAATTTTATTGAAATCCAAACTATTCAAATTTCTTTTAGTATATTTTGAAACAAATTTGCCCAAGGCTTGGTACAGTAATAAAATTATTTAAAGAAAGAATTTATGAAAGACTAGCTAGCGCCCGCGACTTCGTCCGAGTTGAAAAAGAAAAAAGTAGCCTATCCTGTGTCCTGTACGTCTGAATGTTTAACTACCAAATTTCATGAAAATCAGTTAATTCGTTTAAGAGTTATGGAGGAACATACATACAATGCCTACATTTACAGATTTATTGTTATAGTATCGATTGATATAGTTTAAAAGGTTTTTAAAAGAGAAGCAATTATTTTTTTTTGTTAAGCAATATTTGAAACACAATAATTATAAGACTAATAAAATTCTACATTAAAACGTTTGAGTTAGGTAATCAAAAATGTTATTTTCTTACAGCAAATTTAACTTCCCGAAAATCCCGTTTTATATTTCCACGATTCAATCAACTGTTCAAATATTGGTTGTTTACGACTCATATTTCTTGTGGCTGTACAAACAAGTTAAATTAAATCTTTAGTCCGGATAGTTTATTGATGTACCCACGTACGAGTATACCTAGGTACTGAATACTGCATTGCAATTTACTTGTATCGATTTCCTACAAATAGCACTGAAACTGAAAATGCTTTGTGTTCTGTAATAACTATGCCAAGCTTTGATATATATTTTTAGAATATTATTAGAAATTTGTATTGACATTTCAAGTTATTATTAACTCCATCCTACTCGGGATTTTCAATGGAGAAAGTGGATTGTAAGGTACTGTACTGTAACTGCTAAGATAATATTAATACTGTATATATCTCGTGGTGAGCCAGGCAATCGTGGCCACATTCGTGCAATAAAATATTTATATACGTATAAAATTTATGTTCGGAGGTTATGACATTATCATAATGCGAATGTAATAAAACTAGCAATACCTACAGTCTTTCGCACATAAAATGTATACCGGCTACCGAAACACGGTTTATGATTTATATGTGCTAGACGATTATATAACTTACAGTACAGCTGCATAATAAATCGCTGACGTACTCTAGGTGTGCTTAAAATGCCTATTCTTTAAAATGAGTTTATTAAACTCGAGCCGTCTATAATAAACGTTTTAAATATTTTGATGTCTATCTGTAGGTATAGAAAACTTTTCCGTTAGGAATTTGTCCTTCAGATAAGAGCGTGCCATCTGTCATTACTCAATACGACATTGGGGTTGGGCTCGACGCCGAGACAGCCTTTCGCCCGCCTCCGCTCCGCCCTTCGGACGAATGCCTCATGTACATAAGGTGTTAATACCATCCGCAACGAGAAATACAGTTACTTAAGTGATTAACTTTTGCTATAAAATTAATGTTATTTTGTTAAAAACTAGCTAAAACATACGCGTGGGGCGCCGCCCGTCTTTTTTGACATAAATTATGATAACTCGGCAAATATAAATCAAGAATTATACACATAAATCATCCTCAAAAATTCCTCTTTCCGTCGATACAATCAGAGCACAAATCCGGACAGAACTTTGCGAGATTAGCGCATACATACAGTATAGACAGACAGGGAAAAAGTGGTACCTTATACTATATTAAAGACGGAAAAGATGTTCGATACGAAAAGGCTGTCAATGTGCCGGTTGTGTAAGGTTACGATGGGCTGAGCGGCGGCGGCAGAGGGCGTCCAGGATGTAGCTGCGCGCGACGATGGCGGCGGCGCTGGCGTCGTGACGCAGTGTGACGTCAGAGCTTCGTTGGCTCGATACGTGCCAGCCCCACCGTCAGTCGCCGCCCGAAGCAGTCCAGCGAACGTTGCGCCCGACGCGCCTTCGCCACCCGCGACCTCTCTTATACCGGGTTTAAGTTTCGCACCACGATGACATAGCCCCAGTGCCGTGCGACGAGACAACGTGAAAGCGCACACATACCTTTTTAAGTTTTTTCGTTGTAACGAGGAATCCGTATAGTTCCCCGTTGTTGCAGAACTAGCTACGACCCACCCCCACAGCGTTGAGAGGGACAGAGGCGAGACCGAGAGGCGTCTTGTTCCTTTTAATCCGCCTTTTGTAAAGACTAGCGAATATGGGCGAGGTGAGTGCGGTGCGTCTTGCGGTAGTGTTTGCCACTTAGCCATCATTTGTAGCAAGCTTTTCAACTATTTAAAAGTGCCTTCGTGAAGATGTGAGTGCATGCCGCAAATAGTGATTGCGGATGAGACTTTTAACGGGTTCCGGAGTCTCGCGTTGTCCCATCCGCTTCTGGTGAACAGTGCTCACGGTCCCGGCGCCACCGTTTTTTTTCTCACTTTTACCAGACATTGCATTTCATTTGCACTTAAAAATCGTTTTTCGCCTTTGTTCTATCACTATATAACATCGCTTACTTATCTCATAATTTCCGCGTTTATACACGAAATTTTTAAAGCTTATTGCAAAATTTATGACTACCGAAGTTTTTTTAAGGAGGAGAACCGCTATTTTTTATTTAAAGCAAAACCGGTATGTATTTCTTAAACGTGCACTAAATTAGAATATTTCTGGGATTAAAAGAAGAGTATATTGTTAAAAACGTCGGTAGCCCGGTTGCGTAACTGTCGTATCGATCTGGGAATGAGACACCGCTTTGTGGTCTTCTAAATGCCACTGAAACATTTGCGGTGAACTCACATTTTTGTGGCCTCCTTATATCTAAATACGTACAAAATGCAGTTATTTTCTTAGTACTAGTTTGCTGTTAATTATTTTAAATAAGCATTTCCCTTAGAAATCATGCAATCATTCTAAATTTTACCTAATATACGTTTAAGTGTAAGCCATTTACAATAGCCGTGTCTAGTTCCCCTTTATAAAGGTTTGAGGATGCCTTGATTTCTTCTGTAAGGTACAGTGAAGGAAGTAGCTAACAGGTTGTAACGGGAGCTGTCCCTGGCTCGGACCCGAGAACTAAGAGCTCAGAAGGTTTATTAGAAAATTGCCTTGTCATTATGTCATTTAAATCGCATAGATTGCCGTCGCTCCATTAGAGTATTTCCTTTATCCTTTATGACGACAACACACCAATTAGTATTCTAGACAAACCTTGGGGAAGTTTCCTAATGTAAGTAATTTCAATTATTATATAACTGGGTCAACGTGTATTGAATTGAAACGATGTAATAAAAGAGAACGTTTGGATTATATTAATCCTGACTGAAGAGACATCCTGGCTGAAGAATTTAAGAGAGTTGTTCGGTTTAAGCACTCCCTCCCTCTTTCGCGTAGCAGCTTCCAAGGTCACGATAGCCATAATGGTCGCCAACCTTCGTAGAAGAAGAAGTTGGATTATATCAATCTGAATTCAGAATCTGTAATTCAAGTTAGACTTTACGGTCTAACTGAAATTCTAAATCTTAACACAAATTGGCTTTTAATCTAGGGTTACAACAGTTCATTGTTAACACTTATTACATATATTCTACAAAATTATTATAGTGAAGATTATTTATTCACGTGTCATTGTACTAATGACTTTAGTACAAACAAAGTTTATAACATTCAATATTATTTGCGTCTTGTTTTCTTTTCGAGAGCGTTTAGACTTTAAACTATGAAATTATCAGCGTGACGCGCGGCCGTTAATCGAAAAAAAAAATCGCGGAAAATCGATTTAGGTTATTGAGTTTTAAAGAAGTCTAAAAGATATTAAATGTAAATTGCACGACACCCACTTAAATGCAATTCTATTTATACTACACTCAATTTCATTCGTTCTCATTGTTTTATGGATGATGATAGGTTCTTGATAATGCAAATTGATTGCTTTTATCACCAGTTTGTCAATGTATATTTTTTTACAAGCAAAATTTTACTATATTTTTGTCGGTTGTACCAAGCCGATAATAAAAACCAGGTTGCTCATCAGTAATGTCCATTAATTTCTTGTATAAGATTTCCTCCTATATAAGATTATAACTTAGACACAGTTTCAAAACATGTAAATGTTCCGAGTTCAGTTAATAATAGAGTTTTGGCAACGTCTTGAGCCGGCAAACGTGTTCCACGGCAAGACACGAATCGCTATAGCGATTCATTACTTGTTAAAAATAATTGTCTCATTCATACGAAACATTTCTACTACGATAGTAACCACAAAAATTCGGTGTAAAGCAGTTTTGCGGCCGTTACAATGTTTCCGAACGTTGGCATGCATCAATTAATTTTGCGCTTTAAAACGTGTCACTTTCAAACATTATCAATGTCGTAATGTGACGCGTAATGTTTGTCTTGAAGACCAGTTATCAATCACTCGAAAAGTTCTTTTACTTCTTGACCTTATAAAGTCCTAAATTACAAACGATTTCTTTCGCAATACCTGTTTTAAAATTGGTACCGTTTGTTTTACCAATAGTATGACGTAACTCGCCCCTTTCAAACGATCCTTCAAACTCGTCTTTTTTTCCTTACAATTCTAAACTGGTCCTTCGACCCTCGTATTAGAAATTCTTTATTCCGATGTCCTCGATTCGATTTTCCATACATTATTCCTGTTTAACCTTCGTGGATATTATTATAAATGCGACCGGCGGTGAGTCCCTAAGGGTGGCAACCTTGTCATTTAGCTATTTATGTGATGGGCAGCCACTAGGGTCGTTCCGCACTGCGCAAGCGTGGTGCGTCGCTTATGTAACTTGAAGGAAAGTAGTTGTCGGCTGTCGCCGCGGCGGCCATTTCAGCACCTTCTGTCCGATTGTCAGACTTTTCCTCTCTTAATTCCATTTCCACTTGATGAATAATTCTCTTTATTGGATCTTTCTTTATACTGTAGCATTTGCAGCTTATAAGTGCTTGTACTTTTTGTTCGGACCCCATGCTCAATACATTAATGTGCTACAGTCATTTGGCCTAACGTCACAGTCCTCGAAATATATGGTCACCATGTCAACTCAAGTAGGTACTCACTAAATAATTTCGTCTACTACGATTAGTATTACTTGAGTAACCACAAGTCACGAGTTCTCGTCAACTGCAAATAATCTTACTGACACTCGATGACACATTTTTTCACAGAGTAAATGAGCTATAAGGTCTTCACAGCTAGCAATAGCATATAACTTTGCAAACTCCTATGTTCACTCTAATTTTTCATTTAACTATTCTAGCGATAACCTTCACATGAATTCAGAGCGTTTAATGAGGCTGCTATGGAACGTTTGTCAATTATCGACGGCGACGGGTGCCGTGTTTACGGTAGCCGCGGCCGCATTTAGACACAATGACATTGTGCCTTGCACACGTAACTGGAGCTAGCTGTTGGTGCACAATTGCTGAAGAACGCACCCATATATTGAATTGTTGATTTTTTTAAATTTCAATTGATTTCTTTTGGCGTTTTAGGATCACATAAAATTATATAAAAATTCTGGATATGAGAATTTCTATATAATTAGTGTTAAAAATCTTTAAAATCAATATCTTTATCTAAATCTCGCCTTGGGAAGTCAACTCCTGAAATCAATAAATAAATAAAATCTTTATTTATACAAACGCATGTCTACAGGATCTTAATTCCTATACAGCAGTTAAGTACAAAGTATGCAAATTTAATGTGAAATAGATTTAGATATTGATTAACAAATAAAAATTATTCAGAATCGTGTCATTCGTCAAAATGGCACTAAACCTTAGTATTTTACAGGTCATTTTAAGAATTGGCCTTAAACTGCCGAAAGGAAATTGATTTGTGTCGTATGTCGTTTTTTTTACACTTGAACAATAGAACATGTATTCAGTGATGCATCAATACACGATGTCCTTACGTCGGTTCTCATGTTCGCACTCCCTACTCGTGTACAATTGAGTGGCATTGAGCGAGGTGGTACCCTCGCAGGACTGTACAGTACACACGCCGCACAAGGTTACGCGGGCACGTTCCTTGTTGCCGTGTGCTTTTTATTGCTTTTGCCACACGATCTCCATACACCTTTTGCACCCATTTATCGCTATATGTAATCCAAACTGTAAGCTATTTGTATTTTTAAATAGTATTTTTGATTTACCTATTACTTATCTCTTACGTAGACATTTTTTTTAAGTAATGTAACGTGACATGATGACAAATAAGCGAAACTTAATACGTAAAAGGATAAAGTTAATATATCCACTGGATCAACTGAAAAAAAAGTGAAAAACAATGACCCTATTCGGTAGAATATTATTGCATGTGTCATTGTATGTTATAGATTAGACAAGCATAAAATTGAAATAGTTGTCCTCGATAATTAATGTAATTAATCAATTTGTAATTTTTGGTTTCAAGAAACTCATTATTAGCAAGAGGCTTCTCTTTTCCATTGAGGTTTTCAGTTTTGATTTTTTACAGCTTCAGATCTATACTGGCTATAAAAATCATGTGACTTTACATAATTAAATTTGTCATTTTCACCCATCCATTCATGTGCATGGGGCCCCTAGGGCCGCCTAGTAGAATGTGTCTAGCCCCTAGTTGTGTTTGCAGCATGGCCGATCCGACTCATACCGCGTCGCCACCATCGGACCCATTAAGGACGATAATAGAACTGCTGACGGACAGTACAAGGTTTTTATACAATCGCCATTCATTTTACAATACAATAAAGTTACGACTGATGCGTTTGATCAGGCCCTAATCATTGCTGATGTCTTGCATGCTCTTTATTATATGTTCTTTCACTACAATTTTTAATGGTGGTTCCACGTTTGCCTTCGTGGTATGTTCACGCCATGAAGTCTCATGTCATAACATTAAATAATTACAAATGTTAATAAGAGCAATATGTCTTGATCGTGACAACGGATGAGGACCAGACGGGAAGCCGCCATTTAATGTTTTTTTTAACCTATTCCTAGTATAAAGTTTTATACGCCACATGTTGTATGAATGTTAATTGTATTTATTTTGAAAGAAACTAAACAACATAAAATATGGCAGAATGTATTTCTCTATGGCGATGGTGGAATCATTTTGTCACGATGGTTATCATATAATTTACAGACACGCAGAAAGCCTCCCGCGAAAAAGCGGAAAGCAGGAGACTTAGATGATCTCAAACAAGAATTGGATATTGACTACCATAAAATAACACCAGAAGAACTCTACCAAAGATTTCAAACACATCCAGAAAATGTAAGTGAAGCGGGTTTTTTAATCCTAATCTTGTTCCTGTTCAAAACTTATTTGATTAATATAGAGAAACCGCAAACAGAAACGGATTTATATGTACATAATTAAATAAAATGTAGTGCAAATAGAGCAAACGGTTTGCATAGTCAATTAGAAATACAGTTATAATATTACTATGGCATTGATACTATTGATAGGTAACGTTATATTTGCAGTGTATATTTGCGCAACGTTTCTAAATAAATAACACGTTAAGTATAGTAATAAAGAGGATCATACAAATGTTAAAATATATAATATAAACTATTCTTATTTCACAGGGCCTTAGTCACGCAAAAGCGAAAGAAAACCTCGAAAGAGATGGTCCAAATGCTCTCACGCCACCAAAACAAACGCCCGAATGGGTGAAGTTTTGTAAAAATTTATTCGGAGGTTTCGCGTTATTACTATGGATTGGTGCTATTCTATGCTTTATTGCCTATGGCATTCAGGTTAGTATGCTGTACATAATGACTTGGTACATAAAACATTGTTCCTCCAGGCGGTCATAACATTGCTACAAAAAAATCATTTCAGGCGAGTACTGTAGAAGAACCGGCGGACGACAACTTGTATCTCGGCATCGTATTAGCGGCAGTGGTTATTGTGACTGGCATCTTCTCATACTATCAGGAAAGCAAGTCGTCAAAGATTATGGAATCTTTCAAGAACATGGTACCTCAATTCGCGACTGTTATCCGTGAGGGCGAAAAACTGACGCTTCGGGCTGAGGATCTTGTACTTGGTGACGTTGTAGAGGTGAAGAATTCGCGTACTTCTTTGAAATTAATTGATATTTCGTAAATTAATTTAGGTGCACGAATATTTTATTAAATATAACACATTTGCAGGTGAAATTTGGTGATCGTATTCCCGCCGATATTCGCATCGTCGAGGCTCGCGGCTTCAAAGTGGACAACTCCAGTTTAACCGGTGAATCTGAACCCCAGTCCCGTGGACCCGACTTCACCAACGAGAACCCCCTCGAAACCAAGAACCTGGCCTTTTTCTCCACCAACGCCGTTGAAGGAACTGCTAAGGGAATCGTTATCTGCTGCGGTGATAATACGGTGAGCTAACGAATTCTCTAAAATTGTCTGAAAAATGTCTAACATGTCTAATTCTTCGCATCGCAATAAAAAAAAATTACATCAGTCGCCTTATCTGAACACGTCGTGAGATATACATAAATGACACAAGGTTAATTATAGAATTGATTAATTTCCATTATAGTTGTGATAAAACTGTAAAAATATAATCTTGGTGACATATATGTAAATTATAAACACAAGCAACGCCACAGATGTTGCAAATGCTCTACTAACCTTAGTAGGATATAATAGAATAAGGGATTTTGGAAGGGGGACAGGGAAATGTGTTCAAGTACTTACTTACCGAAAAACAACTGTACATAATTATACTTATTTCATATTGGTGTTCTTTATAGGAGTGGTTACTGCCATCAAAGGGGTTACCCTATTTGTTACTGGGAACCAAATTGTCCTGCCATTCCTGTCCTGCCACAGTCAATTTCGTTTAGTCCCCTATACCAAAAATATTAGGTAATTGTAATTTCTGCGGTTTAAGAATGTTCGTTGTTGAAAATGGCTGTAAAATTTTTCCTAGAGATAAGAGATTTTTTTCATTTTAAGGGTAATAAATATTTGGTTTGATGACATAATATGCAAAGTTTCCAAAAATTACCAATACTTGCGAAGCACAGAGAAAATGGTAGGAACTAGGGAAGCCGTTACCCGAGAGGGATCCTTACCAACTTGAAGAACCAATAAATTGTAAAATGTTAACTTTAACTAAAAATTTATTGGTAATCTTAACCTATGTTAAATTCATTATAGGAATAATTTTGGGTAAAAATTTTATTTGTAATTTTGGCGAAGGAATAAATGTGTGCATTTTATTTTTTATAATTTATTAATAAATGTTATTCCATTGTTAGGTGATGGGACGTATCGCTGGCCTTGCATCAGGTCTTGACACTGGCGAGACCCCAATCGCAAAGGAGATCCACCACTTCATTCATCTGATCACTGGCGTGGCCGTGTTCCTCGGAGTCACTTTCTTCGTCATCGCCTTCATCCTGGGCTACCATTGGCTTGACGCTGTCATTTTCCTTATCGGTAAGTGTGATGACTTACACCCATTAATGATAAATTTAGGAGTACCACATTTAAAACACAATTAGTCAATCAGGAAATTCCTTTCTGTTCTACTAATTGGTAAATTCGTGTTGTTTTAGGTT
Organism: Synanthedon vespiformis; assembly: GCA_918317495.1. Taxonomy (NCBI): domain Eukaryota; kingdom Metazoa; phylum Arthropoda; class Insecta; order Lepidoptera; family Sesiidae; genus Synanthedon; species Synanthedon vespiformis. The sequence continues at coordinate 5,837,467 of OU906962.1, forward strand.
TACGATTGCTTAAATATCGTTAGCTTATATGAATCCATATTATGATAGATCTATGAGGTGTCTTATAGAAACAGAAATTCTAACTGTTATTCATTGTAAACTAGTTGTTCCCGTGACTTAGCTGTTGACTTTGAATTCACAGGATTCACCCGCTGAGCTAATCTAAAGATTGCTTGAAAATATTATACCGTTGACAAACTACTTGTATTTTAGTTACCCCGTAACATACTGACTTGGTTCTCTGATCTCTACTTTCAGGTATCATTGTGGCTAACGTGCCCGAAGGTTTGCTCGCCACGGTGACTGTGTGTCTGACTCTCACCGCAAAGAGGATGGCCTCGAAGAACTGCCTAGTGAAGAATCTGGAGGCTGTGGAGACCCTCGGTTCCACCTCCACCATCTGCTCGGACAAGACTGGAACACTGACGCAGAACAGAATGACGGTTGCTCACATGTGGTTTGACAATCAGATCATCGAAGCTGACACCACTGAGGATCAATCTGGCGTACAGTACGGTGAGTTTCGCTAACTGAACTTGTCAAGAAAACTATAGCTTTATACTGAGCCTTTACACGTGTGAAACTCAAAGTTCTTGTCTTCTCTAAACCAAACCTCATCGAAATCTGCTTAGAAGTTCCAAGCAGTGAAAACTATAGGTGTATTAGGGTACAACTAAATTTTTTATAAAAGCTAAAACTACATAAATTAATTACTCTTCGTTCCTTACTTCTTTTATTATAGAAATTTTTTAAATAGATTATGTATGTAACTTTTTTTAATTTAACCTGAACCTATTTAAAAGTACTTTTTTTTGTACTTTACCTTCATTACGTGTCTCCTGTTGCCATCCGCCTATCGAACTGGTCATGAAGACAACAACATAAAAAAATGTTTTGAAATTGTCGTAGACCGCACCAGTCCTGGATTCAAGGCACTCGCTAAAATCGCAACCCTGTGCAATCGCGCCGAGTTCAAAGGCGGTCAAGACGGCGTACCCATTCTCAAGAAGGAGGTGGCCGGCGACGCTTCTGAGGCGGCTCTACTCAAGTGTATGGAATTGGCCCTCGGCGATGTGCTCTCTATCCGCAAACGCAATAAGAAAGTGTGCGAGATCCCATTCAACTCGACGAACAAGTATCAAGTGTCTATCCACGAGAGCGACGACCCCAGCGACCCTCGCCACTTGTTAGTGATGAAGGGCGCCCCTGAGAGGATTCTCGAACGTTGCAGCACAATCTTCATCGGCGGCAAGGAAAAGGTAGGGCTGACTGGCGGTTATTGAGAGTCTTTTCCCAAAAAACCGGCTACCGTCGCCTATAACACAAGCAACGCCATAAGTGCTACAAGAGCGCCGCCGACCATAGAAGGATTAAGGATAAGGGATAAGGAAGGGATGGGGTAACTTAAAAAGTTAAGATTAAGCAAGTGAAGTGGGCTTTACTTTGATTAGGGTTAGATCTAGACATAATAATGAGAAATAATTAAACTTTATGTGTCCAAAGACTGGCAATCTTATGACACATACAACAAAAAGATCATTAAAATCTTGCTTAAAGTTAAGTGGGCTAGCAAGGTGAATCTTTTACTTATTTTTTCTTCATTAAAATCAAAATTACACTTTTTACAGGAGAGCTAATCGAAAAATAAATAAATTATTTTTTATCTATTTTTTTTTATTAGATACATATCAAATATATGCATATTATACATCGTTGGAAACGTATTTTTAAGTAGCATTAAATGTTTTAAGTACTTTTATAATAAACGCAATACTAGAAGAGATATACGCATATAAGTTACTTTTGAATATATAAAAAATGATCAAAATATGCTAAATATGGAATAAAACAACCATAAGTCTTTTTGCAACATACAATATGAAGGATTGTGATTATATTTTTTCAATAAAAACATTTTTGGATTTTTTGTTTTTTGGCCCTTTAGTTTTTAAGGAGCGATATATTTGGGACAAACAAGTCAATTAGGTAGAGCCAACCTCCAAAAGGTTGGCTCCAGCTCGGATAGAAAGATTTCGGGAAGCTCATAATTTTCCAAGTGAGGTCCTGCAACTGAGACTTTGTATGACAACTTGTATGGTTACCCAACACGTTATTGAACATAGATTTTCCCATGCAGGTTCTAGACGAGGAAATGAAGGAGGCTTTCAACAACGCGTACCTAGAGCTTGGCGGTCTCGGCGAGCGTGTGCTCGGCTTCTGCGATTTGCAACTACCCTCTGACAAGTTCCCGATTGGCTTCAAGTTCAACACCGACGATCCCAACTTCCCCCTGGACAACCTTCGATTCGTTGGCCTCATGAGCATGATCGATCCTCCTCGTGCCGCTGTACCCGATGCCGTTGCCAAGTGTCGATCTGCTGGTATCAAGGTATGAACATTAATTTGAACGTCCATAAAATTACTTATCAACTTTAAGGCACTTTCAGGGGAATATTTATTGAGATATCATAAATTTCATGACAGACTGATATTTTATATGATAATATACTGATTGCATATTTTGTCTCTCATGTCTGCGAGGCAATTGCAATGAATTGTCTTCGGAAATTTGCAATAAGGTGCATTTCACACTAAAAAAAAACACTACTCACTCAAACAGTCTCGCCGAGTTTTTCTTTGTTTCTAAATAGTGAAACATTTAGTGAAAATTACGTCTCTTATTGTCACAATAATAAATGTGCATTAATCCGCTGTAAGTCTGTGACTTGTACCACACGCCAGAACTAATACCGAAAAAAATACACTTGTAAATGTGGTGTTAAACTTGCTTCTATTTATGAAGACTATAGATAAGCCTCGTATGTTATGTTGTTATACGAGGTTAGTAGTCCAAGGTTCCAGTTTATTACCCTGGCAAACCTTGTTAAACTCGGAAATAGATACTTTGTCCAGCTTATGACCTACTAATAAGTAGTCAAATCTAATAGTGTACTTATTGGTACATACATATGAGTGTCATTTATTACATTTTATTGTCAAAATAATTCACTCATGTCATGTTACGTGCTGTAATTTTAATTACGACTCACTCACAATTACGACTTGATCCACAAATTTTGATTGTACTAGGGATGTATAATAATCTATTTGGAAAATAATAAATACACTGCTGTGTTGTGTGACACCAGCTTACTTGTGTCTCATCTGAAATGGAGAATTTTTGAATACAATCCTGAAATTGCAGGTGATTATGGTAACCGGTGACCATCCCATAACGGCAAAGGCCATCGCTAAGTCAGTGGGCATCATATCGGAAGGGAACGAGACCGTCGAAGACATCGCCGCGAGACTCAACATTCCCGTGTCCGAAGTGAATCCGCGCGAAGCGAAGGCGGCCGTCGTCCACGGAACCGAACTCAGGGAACTCAACTCGGACCAACTCGACGAAATACTCAAGTGAGTGGTATACTTTGCAGGATGAAAACATATATAAGAGTAAAAATAAAACTGAATCGATTTAATCTAGGTTATAGGCGACGGTAGCCACCTTCCATCAAGTGGACCGTCAGCCTGTCTGTCGACCTTAACTTAAAAAAAAAAAAAAAAATCTGTTTCCCCCCATACATTGCATGCACACATTATATCTATGGTTTTTGTGACCAAACATGTGGTACATATGTGCAAAAAAAAAGTAAATTTCACAGTGGAGTATATCTGCAGCCAACTTCTAAACCATGCAACGAATTTTGATGAAGAAAACACCATTAATTGGATTTGGATAATTTTTTTACGGATATTTTATCAATCAATATCATCAATACTAATATAATAAATCTGTAAGTGTAGGTATTGTATGTATGTATGTTCCTCCATAACTCAACTGATTTTCATGAAACTACACTAGACGGCAAATAAACCGGGCCACCCGCCACCTTGGAACCCCGATTCAACCCTCTCAAAAACTATAAGGCCCACAACTATAAAAGTTATACCTACAGAAAGTTATACCTAATCATCATGAAACTCACTTTCTGTAGGTATAACTTTGACAGTTGCAAGTTTTATACCTCCTGAGAAAACCGAATCAGAGCTCCAAAGCAGTGGGTGGCCCGGTTTATTTGCCGTCGAGTGTAGATAGGATATGGATAGGCTACTTTTTTCTAATAAGGCTAAAACCTTATTGGTGGTGGGTCCAAATGCTGTAGCGATGTCGTTTGGCTACAGGTACCACACGGAGATAGTGTTCGCGCGCACGTCGCCACAGCAGAAGCTGATCATCGTTGAGGGTTGCCAGCGGCTCGGCGCCATCGTGGCCGTGACCGGAGACGGCGTCAACGACTCGCCAGCTCTAAAGAAGGCCGACATCGGCGTGGCTATGGGTATCGCTGGCTCTGACGTCTCCAAACAGGTCAGAACACTCTCTCTCTCTCTCCCTCTCTCTATCTCTCTCTCTCTTTTCATAAATCGACAGCCTTGCATTTATTTTTATTAGCGATGGGTTTGCTCTTGGCCAACAACCAGCTGAGTAGCAAGGGTGATGGAGGCCTATGATGGAGTAAATTTGTAAATTTTGTAAATTTAATTTAAACGACAGATGAAACTGCAAAACACACAGTTAGTGTATTGGTATAAAAGAATTAAGCTATCTGACTGATTTTTAAAAAACCTTCGTCTGTTTTCAAAGTCATTCCTTCATCGAAGTTACTTACTACTACTTACTAGTTAGTTACTCTTAGTACCTTTTAAAACTAAAGCACTAATCAGAATACTGACAGACGTTTAAAAAGAAGTTTTGGCATACTGACAATTGCCCTGGTGCAAGCTAAATGTCGACTTAAAGGTGACGAACATTTTCTTACCCCGACTGTACTACAACTATGGATTTCGCACGCAATACAAAACTATTAGGAACTTTATGGAACATTTAAAATTGACACAAAAGTGTCAAAAGTATGTCATTTAAAACCAACCAAACATCTGTTATTTGAAGAGAATGCGAGTTTACGTCAACACATTGGAGTTTAAAATGAATAATAGAAGTTGGACGTTACTATACCTTTTACACACCATTGACTCTGCCATGATTCCGTTTTAGGCGCACTTTTTATGTGCCGCTTATATAAGGTTTTTTTTTACGACCAACAGGCTGCCGACATGATCCTGTTGGACGACAACTTCGCGTCCATCGTGACCGGTGTGGAGGAAGGTCGCCTCATCTTCGACAATCTGAAGAAGTCGATCGCCTACACCCTAACCTCCAACATTCCCGAAATATCGCCTTTCCTCGCCTTCATCCTGTGCGACATCCCACTGCCCCTCGGAACCGTCACGATCCTCTGTATCGATCTCGGAACAGACATGGTAAGTTTTATTCCTTCATACAAATATTACAATAGTATCTATAGGATAGGCGTTTTGATTGCATTGCAAGATCGATGATTTTGACGAAAAATTTACGACAAAGTCGTCAATTTTTACAATTGACGACAAATTGATGATAAAATTTCAAGGTTAATAAAAGTTTTTTAGTTAACCAAACAACGCGCGACAAATTTAATGATGTCCAAGGTTATATTGTAGACTATAATATATACGTCGTACAGAGAAGTTAAACTTTGTACAATTAAATCAAATACACATAAAAGCAAATTAATGCGCAAAAATTTGATATAAATTTTCTTAGTATTACAAATATGTTTATGTTTAATTCAATAAATGCAAAATATCTTTATCTTACAGTGTAACCAAAACGAAATATTATTTATTTAAATAAAAATTGTTTTTCAGAATAAATTTTTGTTATAAACTGTCATACAATTCAATATAAAAAATGAGATATTCTAAAAGACGAAATAGATGGAATATTTTTGTTAACATATTGTTGTTTTATATAGTCGATCGACGTTTTATATACAAAATGTATAACATTTTGATCTTACAATGGAGAATACCTAGTTCCATTAAAATTGAAAATATTTTCAACGAGAGGTCAAAACATATTGGTACGGCCGTCAAGAGAATGCGCTTCTGCATATGTTTTTTAAAGGACACTGGTGAAAATCGACCTGTGTAATAATAAAAATGTCAATATTGATTTTAAATTTATCAATTTCTTCACCTTTATAGTAAATTACAAATACAAATATAAAAACCATAATATAATTTGGATAACACTGATAAATTAATGAATAGGTACATAGAACAGAAACAGATGTTCATGCCCTACATAACAAACAGTAAATTTTGGTGCAACGTTATATCGATGTAAGAATTATGTAATGGAAATTTTAATTAAGTTTTCTTTGTGTATTGTATACTTAAAAAAAAATTACCACTTCAAAGAGCACACCCTCTAGGCGGCCGCAATGTAGATAGGACTTTTATCAAATGTTAATTACATAATAATACGCTTTGCATATATTATATTTTATACTGCCAAGTCGAACAACAATCTATGTACAGTTCGTATCTACTTTCCGGCGACTACTGTGTAGTCTTTTAATATCTTTATTTAAATATCTGGGGGAGTCCTACGACTAGTAGTGGGAATGTGGCTTATGATGTTGATGATAAATGTTGTATGGAATGTTGGTAATAAAGGAGGAATTGAAAATAGGTGCCTGCGATTGCTCTTGCATACGAGAAAGCGGAGGCGGACATAATGAAACGACCGCCTCGGAATCCCTATTGTGACAAACTTGTCAATGAGAGGTCTATATTACGCTAATAAATAATGTGTTGCCGTTTATTAACCGTAACCGGTTTTCAGCTAATGACGTGGGCTGTTTCAATATCGTGACGTTTGTCGATTTTGTGTTGATGCATTTAAAGTTCATTTTACAAAACATTTTTTTATTGTAAATGCGCAAAATTTAAATCCACTCTAAGCATGACCAACGTAAAATGAGCTTTGAATGGCAATAATATTTGTGTGTTTTTTTATTAACGGATTGTGGAATCGAGCATGGTTCTACTTAACTTTGCTATTATAACAAAAGAGCTACCTAGCGATTAAAACTAAGGCTTCGAATTTTGTACAGTGTCTCGAGTGAAATTTTTACAAACTTTTAATAATATAGATTTGTGTTTTGTATGTATCTAATATTTGCTGAACTTTAGACAAGCCGTCGTGAGTGGCGTAAGATTGAACATTGAAATAGTTTATTAATTTTCAACAGTAGACAGACACAAAACACTAATGTTACCACAGTCATCGTCCACCTCATTGAATACCCATCACCATTGAACCACAAAAAATATTATTAAAAAAAATATCATTCATAACTCATTCGGTTTGAATTTTAGTTGTGTTTTTGTCTGACATAGCGGCAATGTCCCAAGTCTGCCACGACAGAAGTCATCTTCATGTATTACATTTTTTTATGTGTTAATATATTTTTTCTATGATAGATTTAAGTTTTACAAGCCGCTGCAAACATAACGTAACGTGGATAACTTTACTAACTATTCAACTTGCATTCGAATACTGAAAACACCATTTATAATTTGTAAATTATGTACATATTATTATTGGCAAAGGCGGTCATAGCCTAGACCCCCAAAAATTCTTTACTATCCACACGATGTACGCGTAACATTATTATGACGCGTATGTTGAACACAATTTACTATTACATATTAAAAAAAATTGTAAAGACGTTTTTACTATATTATTCTAAATCTTAATCTTACTTGACATATAAAGGGCTTATTTTAACATTGTTAATGTAAAAATCCATCTGAAGCTTGCAATAAAAATGCCATAAAGTTTATAAGATCAAATGATCTTGTACGACTTTGTCGGAATCTTCCGACAATTGAACACAAAATTGAGGTAGTTTGTGGTGTGGGTTTTCGGAATCGAATGGTTTACGAGTCGCAAACGGCGATGGTTGCGGCGCGCTTGTTTTCATATATGTATATGTGTTGGATGTTGTTTGTTTGTAATACACACAAGTGACAATGTGCACCACGCTTAGTCGCGAGAGCGCGGGCCAAGGCGGTGTCGCCTGCCTCACGCTCACTACGCTAGTGTTTGTGTAGGTGCCCGCCATTTCCCTGGCTTACGAGGAGGCCGAATCTGACATTATGAAGAGAAGGCCGCGTAATCCTTTCACAGATAAACTCGTTAACGAGAGGTAAAAACATCGCGAGTGCGAAGGCGCACTCGTGCAAAGATATTTTATCTATACTTACGCTAAAATTTATGCTTGCCTTACCTACCACGTGTAAGTTAGCCTTCAATACTGAAGTCTGATTGTTGCCTGAAGTGACGCCGTCCTATGCACGACTCTAGCTCTCTCTATGTGTGTGGGGTACTGAAGGCGACGATCGCACCGCTCCTAAACTATAATGCATTTCATTGTCTTTTTATTAATATTTTATTATATTACTTATACATTTTTATCTTACTAACAGAAACTCGTGTTTCAATTAAATGTTTTGTAGCTTCTGTGGCTATGGAAGAATGTGTTTCGTGCAAACGCGACCCATTCTATATCCAAACGCATTGTTCCATTTTTTTATAATTGTGATATATATATATATTTTTAACTTTTTATATATTAACGGTGTCGGTCAAGGTAAGTATTTGGTGTCTCGTCTCTCTATCTTCTCTCCTTGTCTAATTGCATGTGAGAATTCACATTGAACCTTCTGTCGTTCTAACTGGTTTTTTTTAAATTATTATTTTCAATTAACTTTTTTTACAATCTCATTTCTAACCTCTCATAATCTCCATGCACACAACAATACAAATACACAAACACAAAGTCATTCGTTATTTGCTCACGGTCTACGCCACCAGGCTTCGTCACTCACATATAACTATCGACACAATATGTCCTATATTATAATGTACATTTGGGTAGGCTCTCATCATCTATATAATTTGTATGTTTATAATATAATACACGAACTTATTATATTATTACTATATCACCTAACTCTCAGCTCAGAGGCCAGGGCTTATTTTGTAATTTTCACATCACTAGCTGTAGTTGTTTCCGACATTATATTTTTTATATTGTCTATTTTTTCAGGAGTTTTGATCACGCAATTTTTAAACTAGCTAATTTTGTGCTAAGAATAAACTATTCGTAAACACATAGATTAATACGTTGCCTATATATTGTATTTGTTGAAAATGTCGCTAGCTGTACTGTAGAGGGGGTAACTTACGGGGTGAGACAGTTATAGCTTAGGGGGCAGTGTGTATATTTATTGTGTATTGTGTTAAATCCGCTATACGGGAGTAGGTGTGTGTGAACGCGTCTTAAGCGGTTAAGTCTTAAGTATTGGTATGTCCTGATTGCTTGGTGTTACCGAAGGTGCCTGCTATATCTTTGGCGTACGAGGCGCCCGAGTCCGATATCATGAAGCGGCAGCCGCGGGACCCATACCGCGACAATCTCGTCAATAGAAGGTTGGCACCGACACCCGCGCCACACGACGAAGGCGTCGACATCGCTTACTCTATTGGCTGTTAATGCAAACACTAGCCCACTATTCATTTGTACTCAAAATCACAGACTCCTAATGGCAGACGAAACGTTATCATGCAACCACAACTAGACGTTATTGTGTTATGCATTATCACAATTTGCAAACAAAGTTAATTGTTTCTGTGAAACAGTAAGAAAGTTGCTTATGGTTCCCGGACTAAGGGTCAGTTCACACTGAGACGCGACGCTGCGAGCTGAGAAGCACATTTTAGGGTCGATTCATACTTCATCAGTTGAGTGTATTTTTTATTATCTAGATATCCGTTCTGGCGTTACGCGACCGATGATATCGTATCTTTTATGAGATATAAGTCGACCCTTAAACTAGCAATTCAATACAGAAATAATTTACTACACAAATAGGTATACAAGTTCAGTGAGTACGCGATGCATCTGCGATGTCGCGCTGCGTATCGCTTTGCAGTGCACACGTATTCTCTGAACTGCATACCTTTTTGTGTAGTAAATAAATTATATATTGTATTCCGTGTGAGCTGACGCTTAATTGGGCTGGGCGCAACGAAAGTCGTAACGCTTGCCTCGATAGAATTCGGGAACAAGAAAAAGCGAGCTGAAACTATAGCAAGCATCACTGGCCGTGTTGCGTCTGCTATTGTTTGGTAGTCTGTGGTTCAAATTAACCCTGCAATTGGTGAAAGTTATATAGTAAACACGAATAGTGAGGCTATTTGCGATTAAAAATACCAAATCTAGATGTGGAAGAGTGATTTATTAAATTTGTAATATTATAACAATATGTCCCAATTTGAATTGGCACTAGGGTTGTCAAAAAATCAAAAAAAGAAATTGAAAAACAGCAGAATATTTATATTTTTGTCTATCATTAGTCGACTAAATACATTTATATGGCAATCTTTAATATTTCATTTTTATTTATGTTAAAAATCTATTTAAATCGTCATTTTATTGTTGCCTGCTGCCTAACAAGCACTATAAAATCATTATATTATTCTACAATATATGTAATTATATATTGTGATACAATGATTTCTTACAATATAATATAGCATTTCATGTGAAATTTTAGTAAGATGCCATATTATATAGTTGAGTTGGCAACCCTAATTAGCACTGAGCAATTGGCCGTTGTGTTAAAATCGATTCTTATTCGTATTTAAAAACTTGTGCTTGTCTATACAGAGATACAGACGAGACGTGTGTATAGATACAAAATAAATATACCAGGTGGTTTATGTAGTTGCTGAAAATATTTCTTAAACTCTAAATAAATAAATCTTTACTAATCATTTTAATTAATTACACAATAGATTTTTAGATAACTTATAGTCTATCTATCTTTAAATTCTTTCACTCTTCCATGTTTCAAAATTAGCGAGAATAAATGCAATGTCGAAATAAAATGCACGATTAGAAAATAAAAAAAAATTAGAAATTGTTAAATCGTCATAGAGAACGCACTAGTGGATATGTGTGTGAGTTGTCATGTTTGTAACCGTAGAAAACTTAGCGAAATTCCATAAACAACGCAACTTATTTTTAAGGGAATGATTCTAGGTAAATATCATAATAGTATAAATCGTATTAAATAGCTACCATATCTAGATTTATATATATGACAATATTTATATGTATTATATACCTATATATCATAGTATGTAAAAGCACGTTTTGCTATATTTGCAATATTATAATAAATAATTGCTACAAGCTTCTACGCATCACATACACACTACACTGGATAGGTCTTGATTATTTAGCTCCCTTTTTTTAATTTTCTACTCTTCTATTTCACGCCTCTATAGATTTTCTTTTTTGCTGTCTTATTATACAAACACATATTTCGCCTTGCTGTATTTAACTCTTCTCTTGGATTTCGGTGTTTGCATGTTTGGTGTGGACGGATTAAATGCATTGTTTAACATAAGTGACTGTAGTTGAATGTAATAATTTTCCCTTAATGTATACAAAACGAGCAATTTATACGCTGCAATGCCTATATACTATATATATATACCAAACCGTACTCTTGGCTTTTCACTGTGAAATATAATATATATTGTATCCCAAATTAACATAATATCTCTGAAGTAAGTTTACAGTATCACAGACAATAACTAAGAACTGTGCGGGAGACAGGAGGCGAAATATATCTTGAAAATATCGCTTGGTCGATCGAAAAAATATTATAGTTAGATATGTAAAATGTTCCATATAAAGTTACGATGAGCGATATTAATTTATATCATATCCCACAGTGAAAAGTGGCCTTATCTACACTAGGGGGAAATTATACTTTAGAATAAAAATAGTTATGCTTGATTATTTGAAAATCATTACGTATCTTCATCTGAAGTTAATTGTATTGGTTATGGAGAAAATTAAATTGACATATTCTGTTGATAGCTTTAAACACAGAATTTTGCATGTATGACTGATTGCATACTATAACAAAGCTGTCATCTATTTTACCTAATTATCTTAAATTATATAATATTTAATTAGGCACCAAAAAGACTTATATCTCGCATGTGCGACCATGACTGATACGAAACTTCATATGAAGTGTAGATGTTCCATTCTCTTTTCAATATAGACACAACGAATCATGGTTATAATATAATATGTAATTTATAACATGTTTTTCAGTGAATACCTATAATGATTTTCAAATATTCTTTTGAAACTTTTGTGATGAATTGGAAGGCAACTTCCAAACATTTCATGCAAGTAAGTTAAAACAATTCTAAATCAACTTATCTTCTAAGGTACAAATGCATTTTCGCAGCGCCACGCTTATACGATTTTGTATGGAGCAGGTCGCACTTAAGCGACACGACAGCTCACAGTGGGGCCAAATCGAAAAAAACCTGGACAAAAGTCCAAATCGTCTTCAAATTGATGACTCGGGGGTTTTCGGAATTGCAAAATTCAATATGGCGGACATGATTTTTAAAATTAAAAAAAAGAACCGAATTCAAATCGTTTCTTAATTCAATTTAAATGAATCAAATGTAAATGGGACCACCATCTTTTAATGGCGCTATGTTGTGTTGCGCAGCGCAGCGCAAATGTGTTCGTACCTATATCTTAGAATTTACCCAACAAAATAGTTTTCCCTTTGATTTCAAATTAACAGATATGTCACTTCTAAAATTTTATAGTAATGTACACAGATTAACATTACAATCTAGGGTTAATTTGCACAAGACACAAAACCACCCGCTTTTGAGTGTCAATTTTCACAGTTCGTTTGCTTTATCCTGTATCCTGAATGTTATCAGGTTGATCTCTATGGCGTACGGTCAGATTGGAATGATTCAGGCTGCGGCCGGTTTCTTCGTGTACTTTGTGATTATGGCTGAAAACGGATTCTTGCCCCTGAAGCTGTTTGGTATCAGAAAACACTGGGACTCCAAGGCCATCAATGACTTGACCGACTCCTATGGACAAGAATGGGTACGTATAATAAAATAATATCAAACGTACTCTAAGGGACAGATTTTACAATATTTTACTAAATGTAATTCAACAGTAAATAATTTTTCAGGATAAAATTTTAACATTTTGACGTTCAACCTTTTATAGTCGAGTGACTCTAGTGATGAAGGAGCACTTGCGGTCTTTATATTTTATAGAAACAGAAGACTAAATGATACACACGGGCGAACGTCGTCGCCTTGGTATTGCAATACTAGTCGAGAACGCATAGGATACCGGTAGCGAAGTGTCCGATTCACCATAAAAATGTATGTGAGATAGTAGATAGTACTTGGAAACTCAACCTCGAGACTTGAGTAGGATACTAATCGTCTTCGTAATGTGTGAAGGGCCTAACCTATAACGCTTTGTTGATGTCCTAACAAAAGTTGTCTTATGCATTCGTTTCAGACTTACCGTGACCGCAAAGCTCTCGAGTTCACATGCCACACTGCTTTCTTCGTGTCTATCGTGGTAGTGCAGTGGGCCGATTTGATCATCTGCAAGACTCGGCGCAACTCCATCGTACACCAGGGCATGAGGAACTGGGCCCTCAACTTCGGTCTCATCTTTGAAACCGCCCTCGCTGCCTTCCTCTCGTACACGCCTGGCATGGACAAGGGTCTTCGCATGTACCCACTCAAGTGAGTATACCAACGTTATAGAAGATAAAATATATTATGTTAATTTCATTGGTGTTACTTGTGTTGTTGTCCTGATGGGCTTTGTATCAAATTTTGTAGAGTGCCCCCGTCTAAAGAAACTAAATAAGTTCACTTCTCTTATCTTGGTTATCTTGTTTATAGGAAAAATAGGCCAATATTGAATGTTCTCGATGTGCAGGTTCGTGTGGTGGCTGCCGGCGATCCCGTTCATGCTGTCGATCTTCATCTACGACGAGATCCGTCGCTTCTACCTGCGCCGTAACCCTGGCGGGTGGCTCGAGCAGGAGACGTACTATTAGACGCGTCCGTCCGCGGGCACCTTACGTTCCTTTGTGTTCTCGCATTACCAACACCAGAGCGTGCGCTTCTCACCGCTTGCCACCCCGACAACTCAATATCGTTATATCGTATTCGTAACGCCCGGCTCACACCAGACGACTGAATGATGCCAACTCACTAGGTTCATTAATGGCGCATTCAGTCATTGAGTGTATACCTAAGTGTAAAGGTGCTCCCTAACAGGGACCGTTCGCCCGCAATGTAACGTTACAGATTCGAGCACAGACATAATTGAGTGAAGATAACCGAGAATTATTACATTGCGCAACTTGTAGTATTCTGATACAACTCTACTACAGCCAGGAGATAGTAAACTAAATGCTCAAAATCGAATCTGAAATGTTACAAAAGGCGAACGCTATCCAGTGAGGGAGCACCTTTATCTTTATACACTGAATGCGAATTGGAGTGATACGTCCACTCGCTTGTCATTACCTTCGCTAAGCGAGTTTAATGTGCTCGTCGAGTTAAGCGAATGATTGAGCCGTCTCGTGTGAATCCGCCTTAATGTTCGAGCATGCGGCTGTAGCCCGCTCTCCATTCGTATTATTGTTTCCATCAACTATCTATGTATATATGCACAGTGACGTATGGAGTTTGATATATTTGTGATGATTAAAGAAAAAAATATTATACACGATATTATAATTTATTAAAGAAATTGTGAATCATGTTATTTTTATATTGAGATGGTTTAAAAATTTGTAATTTGAGTATCTCTCGAATTGTGTCAAGTGGAGATCTGTTGATGAATCTCGTTCGAGTATTTGTTGAACCTGTCTGATGTTTAATCGCTGTCTGTATTATAATTATAATTATATATAGGTGCAGTATGTTCGTTCGTTTGTTCGTTCGCCCCCAGAGTCGCGCTAAAGGCGCGCGGCCGCCGACTCGGACCTCATGTTACATTTTACATTGAGTAGTACGCCCTCGACTACACTTATACATTGCATTACATTACATTACATTATATTATAATATATAATATAATATAGAGTATTATAATAGTGAATGAATCGTTTTTTCTTTTTCACATATACTTATATGATAAGTAATGGAGTATCGTTAGCAGTAGGTCATCATCGCTCGCCAACTCACCGGACACCGGACACCGGGCATCGGAATGCCGCCACGATCGGCGGCCAACGAATAGCATTTT
The DNA here is from genome assembly GCA_918317495.1 of Synanthedon vespiformis. Lineage (NCBI taxonomy): Eukaryota > Metazoa > Arthropoda > Insecta > Lepidoptera > Sesiidae > Synanthedon > Synanthedon vespiformis. The sequence goes on from OU906962.1 coordinate 5,852,553, forward strand.
GTTGTAAAACTAACACTTTAAGGAGCCATTATTGTTTAATTTAAGTGAATGAAACTTAGTGTTAAGTTGAGTTTTTCGAGTGGATAAACGTTTAGTTGAATATTGGATCGGATGCATGGTGTATGAGAGGTCGGTGTGAGTGCCTGCGTTTTAGTGTACTACCCGCTTACTGTTAGGTAGGTAGTTGAAATTTTGATGCCGTATTTTGAATCGTATTCGTACATTCGTAGTCTGAGAGAGCATTCACTATCGCGAACGCTTCAAGTCAGCCGCGACCCGTTACGATGATCAGCACTGCCGAGAGCCCGGACTCGCGTACGCCACCCTCGTTAGGACCTTCTCACTACTATCTAATAGGCTGCTCATGGTAACTGTGTAAGATTTTATTTCTTAATTAAAGGATAATAAACAAAATGTAGGGAATGCGTAATTAGACATTTTTAAAATTATACAGTTATATAGTGATCTTGTTTTGGTCGCGTCGCGCGCGCGTCGCAGGCGCATGTGTCGCGCCATCGCGCCGGCGACGCTAGCGCCGCGGCGGGCGTGCGAGCGATGCATTTCGATTTTTCGTAACGAATACTTATTATAAACATTATAATAATGGTTACAAAAGTAAAATATAACATTATAGCGACTAATAAAAATCTAAATTATATGAAATGTTTATAGATTTAAAATGAGGTTTGTTTCTTTAGAGTGATCTTCTGTGCTTGTTTGATGAGACGATGTATGTTGCATCTCGGTGACAATAGTCGTTGGTCATAATGATATAAATGTATGTAATGATTTATTGATATTTGCAAGCTAATATCGTATCGTTTACCGTACACTGTAGAACTAACATTGTTTTGCGTTCGACAGTTCTTTACACTGATTCATTTTATAGTATTAATCTGTTGGCTAGGAAAAGCTGTAAAAATGTAAGTGTTATTAATAAAAAAACATTTTCAAAATACATCACTGAGTTGTTTTATTCCAATTATAATTTTTCCTCGTTTTTTGCTTAAAGGCTAGAACTACCCACAATGTTCGCATTAAATTTCTATGGCCTTAGAATGATTGCACCTTTATAAAGTTTTACACGTTCTTGGTAATTGAAGTTACGTACATAGTTTTTTTACATAGCTGAAACACTAATATAAACTTTAGTAAAAGCCCCTTATCCATGTTAGACATGGACAATGTTACTATTGATCTTATTAATTTTAAATAAAGAGAGGTGCAGTGCAAGCCAAACCAGGATTCGAATCTACTGCTGTTTCACTGTCTGCCACATTTATACTTGCGTGCAGCAATACAATATAGAACTTATTTACTACACAGGGAAATTGTACGCAGTTCAGTGAGTAAGTAAAGTGGTGGCGGGAGTTTCACGGATACCACGAACATACCTGGTACCTCACAGAAGATACAGAAAGGTTACCATTACGTTGGGCCACTCCAAAGTCGGTTGTATAGGTAATTATCTTAAAATTGATGATAATAGAGAATAGCATAAAATTGATGATGAAGGGAAGCCAGAATGCATTCCATAACAGATGAAAATTGAGTGGAATAAGGTAAAAAAAAAAGTCAAATCCTTTTAGCTATCTATCCATCTGGTTATACTAATATTATAAAGATTTGATTGTTTGTTTGAATAGAATAGGCTCCGAAACTACTGGACCGATTTGAAAAATTTTTTTACCATTAGAAGCCGACATTATCTGTGATGAACTAAGGATACTTTTTACCACGGGAAAATGCTTCATTCCTACGGGAAATCAAAAATAAAAGTAAATACTAGCGGCTTGGCCCGGGAGATAGCGCCATCTATCCAAAATACGGTAGATGGCGTTTTATACTTTTCTACGCGGACAAAGTCGCGAGCACCAGCTAGTATCTAATATATTCGGAGTAGGCATCTACAGAAATTATCGTATTTTTTTTTTGATTGAAAATAAATGTTATACATGTAAATAACATACATCGATGGTTTAAAAAGTATGTTAAAACCATCGATGTATGTGGATGGAAAGGATTCAAACAAAAAAATCACTCCCTCAAAACTAATCTAATTCGCAAAATCGTATTAGTTTTTGTAGGTACGACCCGATCTAGTGTCTACCGATCGACCGACTAGTAGAGTCGGTCCACGGATCCTTTGTTCTAGCTTCGTGTAAGTGGACACCACTGTGGCACAGCATACTGTGTTTTCGAATAAAACGAAACCATGTAGCACTCGTAATTTTGCGGATCATTTTGCCAGTGTTATTTGTACATCGATGGTTAAAACAAGCCAAATATATTTCATACTATTAGCTGGCGCCCGCGACATCGTCCGCGTTGAAAAAGAAAAAAGTAACCTATCCTATGTCCTGTTACGTCTAAATGTTTATCTACCAAGTTTCATCAGTTAATTCGTTTAAGAGTTATGGAGGAACATATACATACATACAATACCTACACTTACAGATTTAGGTATTAGAGTTAAGTATATTGATTGATGAAAAGCTAATATCCCGTGGATATGTTACCTATGAAATTGCTGATTTGTACGAAATAAATGAAAGTGTGTATATTAAATATATTTTATTTATATAAATCAAATTAATTACCGACGCAATCGAAATCGATGCATATTTGCCAATGCAGTGACTATATCGAAGCTTTTCTTGAAGAAATTCTATTCTTTTCTAGTAGTGGTAGAGGGCACACTGCGTTTCGCAGTCATTTGGGCAGTCTGGCAGCAGTAACCACCACCTTACAGAATACCACCGTGAAATAACAGCATATGTGCTGTTGTGTTTCGGTGAGTGAGTAAGGGATGCCAGAGCCCATTACCATCCCTCCCTTATCCCTTATCCTTAATCCTTCTATGATCGGCAGCGCACTTGTAGCACTTATGGCTTGCTTGTGTTATAGGCGACGGTAGCCACCTACCATCAAGTGGACCGTCAGCCTGTCTGTCGACCTTAACATAGAAAAAAAAAATCTTCCGGACGGGCAACAAACTCTTCAAAAGCATTACCTCTCGGGTATTTATTGAATTTTTTTTCCCGCCAAAAAGTAGTCCAAGTTTTAAAAAAAGTCTGCAGGCGCAAGATATGGTGAGTATGGCGGATGCGGTTATTACATATTAACGATTGTGATAGAGAGACTATTGTGATCATAGATTTAGTATTACTATACTACTGTTAGATTGTGATGGAATTTTATGGGAAACGATTTGCTTTGCTAACGATTTTCTTAATTAATTCATTTTCTCATTAATTTTTTAATGAGGATCTTAAAAATTTTAGGCTTAACTGACAAACGCATTTTAATTTATTTGACTTCATAGTTATTTGTTTTTTTTTTATTGATTTACAATGTAGCATTCCTCTATTAGTGTCACGGCTCCATTGGAAAAATAATGAAGTCACGTTATGTCTGAATGTTACACGCGCTGCTTGAAGGCCGACCTTGACCACCGTCTATACTATATTGTAACCAAGTGCTTATATATTTGTTTAGAGGTCCTTCGTCCTATAACCGCGCAGAACGTTCCACACACCCCGCCGTGCCCCCATCTAACCGCGCATGCGTCGCTTTGACAGCCCTCGACTGAAACCCGTCTCAACCATTTTCTCATTTCCTTTATGAAGCACACGAGTTAATTTTGCAACGACGCATGCATCGGAGACGTGCGTCGCGGGACATTTCCACGACGCACCAGCGACCAGTAGCGATGTGCCTTTCGGCTTTGGAGTAAGCGAGAATGGTAGCTAACAGCGGCATCAATCCTGGCAATGGTAAACATATATACTAGCAGCTAAAGCGTATCTGTCTGTCCATTGTGCTTTATTATCTGTGTGTGCAGTGGAAGCGACTGCGTACATAAGCGCGGTAGCAGCGTTCGCTGTGGTGGTGCTTGTGGTACTACTTTTTCTCGGGAGGAAATGGTGTTACACTGCGGTCTTTAGTCGCAAATGTTGCGATGAGTTGTCGTCAAACCCTCGCGTGAACCCACCCTGTGTCTCACTCGACAATGCGCAATTCGGTGAGTTAATGTTAGCCTTATATATATGCTACTTTTGTGTGCTAGATTTATTTTTGTTTATATAAAAAATAATAATATTGAAGTACATTATACGCAGTTAATAGTAGACGCTAGTACCTGCAGGTTGGTAGATTTATATAAAAAAAAAAAATTAAATGTAAACGTAATTAATAATTCATTAACTATAGTTTACCTAATAGACTAGAAAGGCCAGCGAGCGTTTTAAATATTACAGTAGATATTTCCAAGGGCACTTGCCAAGGTCTCAACAAAGGGCATTTATTATATCCTTCGTGTGACTATTATTTAGATTGCAAAAGAAATTTCATTAGTACTGTGGGTTTTGCTAGATCAATACACTATATAGTTTAGTGTTTAAAGCTATGTATATTATTTATTTATTGATTGACGTTGTATGTATATATGTGTTATAGATAATTTATCGAAACCGATCCATTATCCCGAACGTGTGTTCACATTTGAGACCTCCGATTCGGACGACGAGCTGCGCTTGCGCATTCAACAGGTAAGATCAGACGAAAGAGTCGTCACGCATGTCAAACCTCTTCAAAATTTCTTTCGAAGTCTCATTGTATTGTTTTTTAGTTATTGTTCTTACACTATCGATGTATTAGTTGATTCTACATCGCATTGAAACAATTCTAAGGTAAGGTACATGCGAGGATACGTCGGTCGTTCTAAATATAAACAAGTCTTAAATATCGAACACAACATCACCAATATAAATGACTTTTACTTTTGGTATTTACCTGAAATGTCCTATATTTTCTTCATTAGGTTCCTATACGAAATTCCTCAGAATTCCTGGAATTTTAAATGGCTATAGAAAATGTTAATGCATGCCTTCTATGTAGGTACTTGTAGTGACTATTTACCTTCTATTTACATGTAGTGACTGTACTGTGATAGTTGATTATCTATAACTATATGAAAATTACTTAAGAATAACATATCTAGTATCTACCTAGATTTCTCCCATAGAAATTCTCTCAATTCTGCTTTAAAATGAAGATTTAAAATAAATTCAATTCTGCTTTTACACATTCCCCAATAGTCCTTTGGCCTTCGTCATCTAAGAACTGTTACAAATCTAAGAAGTAACAATCTACAGATTCTGCTCGGTATTATTAAGTCTGATTCGCGTTTTAAGAGCTATTCTTATGAGAGATTTTTGTCTCTGTAAATTATAAGAAATCTCACTTTTTCGGACCAAACGCTTTAAAATATCATTTTTAATGCGCACTGCCAAGGTTTGGAACTCTCTGCCCGCGTCTGTATTTCAGAACTCATATAACTCAAATCTTTTCAAAGTTAGAGTGAATAGGCATCTCTGGGTAAGCTTGCTCCACCATAGACCTCATCTTCTCTACACAGCTGGATGTTGGCTAAGAGCAAACCCATCACTAATTAAAAAAATATGCGTGACATTATTTACAACATGTACATCTAGGTAAGTACATCCTACTGCTAGTGTTACCATTTTGGTTGTCAACTTTTTCAGGATAAGGAAGAAGTGGAATGTCATTACGAGGAGAAGAACGAGAACGCATCAGCAGCGAAACTGGAGGTGGAACTGGTTGAGACGGCACTGCGAGAGACGAAGATCGATGACGTCATCCCGCAACCAGCTCAGTACATACACACACTTGAGGCGCAGAGCAGCGTTGATAGTGATGTCATCGCACACAATGTAAATAACTTTTACTGTACCTTCAAGTTTTGTAACTCTTTTCTAGGTATTGTTTTTACAGAAAACCACACCGTAAAATAACAGCATGTGTGCTTAAGCATGTGTTTCAGTGAGCGAGTAAGGGATGCCAGAGGCCATTCCCCCAACCGTTCCTAATGTCTTATCCTACTATTAGCGTTGCTTGTATTATGGGCGACGATAGTTATCTAACATCAAGTGGACATTAACATTTTTTTTTAATTACGTTAAGGTCGAAACCAATATACCTATTTGTCTTTATTACTAGATAATAAATATTGAACAAAATAATTAGGACCACCTTGCTAAAACATATAAGAATATAAACGGAATTCATTATAGGTATTTGAAATTACAATTAAAATTCATATAAATTACTTTAAAAAATTAATTAATTACTTGTCTCTTAAATATAAATCTTATACGAGGCTTGTACTATGGCTATATACTTTTCAGGACACATCCCTGCTCTGCGGTGAAAGTGGTGCATCTCAAGAGCGTGGTTCCGTGGAATTAACTCTATTGTACGATGCACCAGTACGCAGTATGACGGTGCACGTATTGCAGGCGCGTTCGTTACCACCGCGTCCACAAGGCTTCCTACAAAGCCAGGTGAACAGACTTTTTTATTCCTTTGAACTGACTCTTCATCTGGAACTTCTCAAAGACCGCAAATAATAATAAGGGTCACTATTTGAAGCTGGATCCAGACTGCTTCTGACTGAAATTTATGGGAAAGGCCTAGGTATATCTAGCAGTAGATGAATATGTAGCAGTGGCAGGGCGCACTGCGTTTAACTTTTAGCGTGGCACAAAAAGAAAAGAAGATCACCGTGAAGTAACAGTATTAAAGTACCCATGCGAATTTCCTTTTTTTTATTTTTATATTGAGATTTTCCTCCTTGTGTTGCTTGTTTGGGGACGGTACCTTCAGTCTACCTTCCGGGCTTTTTCATAAAAAACCGCGTTAAGCTGTATGTTCCACTGTTCCACCAATAAACTAAGAAGACTATGCAAATACGAGTAAGAGAATGAGAACACTTCCTGTAGACCTTTGTGAAATAATAAAAAAAAAATCAATGCAAACATAATTTATAGTAAACAAAACATTGTTGAATTGTTAATTTCTTTTTGTGTAGGTGCGGATTGTCCTTTTGCCTTTAAAAAAGCAGAAATACAAATCAAAAATACGCAACGGCGAAAATCCACAGTACATGGAGAGTTTTGTCTTTCACAAGATCAACCCGGGTAAGTGTTAAATATATGTTTTAACAATCCAGTAGGAATAAAAATTGCAAATCCCATTTTTTTACTAATGTGAGAATATTTTTTACATGTAGGACACTATAATTTAAGTTTATTATAGTTATATTTTTACTGTAAGTATTTCACATAAAACGAGGCTTGTCCGCGGAACGACTATTCAGGAATAAGAAAACTGCTCCAAATGGAAAAGTTTCTCTATTTAATTCTATATTCAATACTCTAAGGTTTAGAGTTATGGTTTATCACACTGGTACCTATTCTAAGAAATAAAAGCCGAAGGGCGTTTTATATTTTAATTATTCATTAATCAGCTCACAATAGTCCACTGATACACTTTTTTATTGAAATTTTTGTAAGGCTTTAATGTTTCCCACATTAAAAAATAATATTTTTTACCCTTTCGGGTTACTAAAACACCTGTACCCAAAATATCCGTTGGGAAATAACAAATTCTTTAAACGACCGAACTATACCCGTTTCTCGTAACATCTGTATACTAAAATACCTATTTCTATTGCCAAAAGATCCGTTTTTCATTACACCGGTAAGTATTGCCCATTACTTTACACATGTTATTGTACATATATTGGATATAACAAATATATATTGCAGAATTTTGTTTCTGTAATTGAAATTCGAATGTAGGTCTCGTCGAGTGCGTCTAAATTTGATGACCCATTTGGCTCACAGCAATGGTTGTTAAATTTATTCGCCGATGAAAAGATGGCAATAACTCCTTTGCTCTGTATAAACAGATAAATACCTCGTTAAAATAATTATTCTATTGTTTAAAAAATAATCGAGAAAGGAGTGCTTTGGTGGTTTGCCCAGTTATTCACTGCGGATCCCAGCGTGCTTCATTACTAAAAATCTGATAGGATCTTAAGGTCAACTTACAAGGCACCATAATTTTTGAAATTTATTAATGTTATTGGTTTAGAGGATGTCCACGGCCTTGGACTCCGCATCCGTATATACGGCTGTGAGCGTATGCGTCGCCACCGCTTGCTTGGGGAAGCTTCCGTCACATTCGCAACCCTCAATCTCGAGTTGGAGAACAGTCTTTGGCTGCAACTCATGCCGAGGCAGCACCATCAACAAAATCAAGTCCGACACCAACTTAACTTACAGGTAATATTTAATTTAGGCCTTTATTTCACCAAATAGGAATCACACGAAACTAATTCGCTGTGAGCATGTGATCATTATGGGATTCACTCTCTATTTTTTTGTGATTTTAAAAATCTTCAAAATATACATACCTATGTAAGAAAGAATGCCTATTTCTTACCATTAGCTTCCATAAAGTTTCTATGAAAGTCTGAAATTATTTGACCTGATATTAATAGTAACCAAAACAGGAATATATTTAATTAAAATATCTACTTATTTAATATATATTTGAAATACAAAATTTACTGTATGCTGTAACATTTTCAATCGTGAAGCCAAGTCGCGATAGTGGTTTAAAATCGTGAATATGTTTTAGCTTCCCAAGTTTGAGTTAAACCATACAATGACGGGTATCCTCGCGAGTCCATCCTCAATAGCCACAGTGATGACTCCAACCGGTGCTGGCGTGGAAGTGTCCAGCCTCGCCCGATCGGATTCCGCCTCTTCCTGTTGCAGCGTCAGGTCTGCCCCAGAGTTGCTGCTTGGTCTACAGTATAACTCCATCACTGGACATCTTTCTGTTGAGGTTTGCTTTAAATTATTCTTTGCTTTTATTTTTTGTGGAATGTTTCTAAAACTTAAAATACTGCTTTTTAAAAAAGCCTACTCTCTTGTATTTTGAGTTACACTTATGTAAATATATTTTTTATTATCTAAATAGATATGTACAAATTTTGACTTGGTATATCTTTGCAGGTGATTAAAGGCACACATTTCCGTAAACTATCGCCGAACAAGGCACCCGACACATACGTGAAGTTGAGCCTCATCAGCTCCCTGGGGATGGAGATGGGTCGCTGCAAATCCACCACAAGACGAGCTCAATCCAACCCATTGTACAAGGAGTTGTTTATATTTCAGGTAAACCGCGAATTGTGTTTTTTTAACACTATGTAATAAAATCTGTATATAAAAAATTTTTAAACAGTAAAACCAACTTTAAATATGGCTAGGTATTCGCATTCGCATTTATATTATTTATTTTAATAGCAAGCTTTTCTAATATCCCTTGCTACTTTTAAGTCAAAGAAAGATAATTTTAGCCAATAGATGGAATACGACTATTGGATAAAATTAAACCATTGAAGTGATTAGGTACATACAATAAAGTTATGTGCAAACACTTGCTAACGTACTCCCTTACGATATTTTCCCTAATTTGTTAATGGCTTTTTTCTACTCCTTATGGTGCCTCTTCTCTACAAAAGTTGGGGACCATCATGGCTAAGTTAACCTTGGAAGCTGCTGCACGAAAGGAAGCGAATGCTCGTACCATTCCCTTAAATTATTTTTTAGAGCCAATCTATGGTGAGTTTAGTAATGTTAGGTTCCCTACAGGTGGCGCTATTCCAGTTGTCAGAGGTGACGCTGATGGTGTCGGTGTGGTGCCGACGCAGCGTGAAGCGTAACGAGCGCGTCGGCTGGTTCTCTCTCGGACACAACCCTTCCGGCCGCGAGGAGGAGAGGCATTGGGAGGAGCTGTGCGAGAGGGGAGGAGAGCAAGTATGGTCTCCATATTTTCATCGCTCCTAAGCTATATTCAGCACACCAATGTTAATTATCTCTTCAGTCATAGTCTCCTGACGGAGCGGTCGTGGTTAAGGAACGACTGAATCTGACAATTGGCGCGTCTCTTTTTCAATGTATTGTAACAGGCTTATCCACTTTTGTTTTCCATATAGCAGTATAAATTCTTTTAATTTGTAACATATAATTGTTGAATAAAAACTCTGATAATAATCCCTCGGGAAACCCATAACAGGGAAGCTTAGAAAGATCAGACACAGTATAAATATGTATTTATTCTGTGGATCAGATGACCACTATGCTATAAGCCCAGCTTAGCATTAGCATAGGGGTTAAATGTTTTGACTATATCAAGGCCTTTAATCCGCTTCTTACCCGTGGTACTACCGGTGGTGCTACTGGTACTATACCAAGGTCTTATCCGGTTAAATGTTGTATTAACATCGCAAATCTTAATGGGCTCTGACCTTGGTATCTTTCGTTTGCGCATGTAGAATTGCGAACAATATGGCGCACCTGCTTTCTCTCGTACAAATGATATTTTTGCGACTCGCTCATTCCGTCGCTCCCCCATTTCCACGTCGTATTAATTACCTCACAAACAGTCCCAAAATCGGTTACTGCGCATATTTGACACGTGATATTGCCAGAGCCCATTAGGATTTGCGCCGATTATAATTGTTTATTTTTTGATTCTTAATTCTTTAAATTTGATACCCGGACAGGTTCAGCGTTGGCACGTTTTAATGGACTCTTGACGATCGCCAACGTAGCGCACGGACAGCGCCTTGGCTTGAATACGGTTGAACCACGGTTGAACCCTCCCACTGGCGGCGCCTCTTTCGGACACTTTGGTCCAATTACGGCGAGGACGACGGGGATTCTGTAAGACCAGTCGTGACGGTCTTTTTTATCTCGACGCATGTCGTTTTGGTGCAGTTTTGGAAACCACGCGGAACTATTTTGTACGTAACGAGTGTGTAAAGCGGAAATTCGTGTTCCTTTTCCGATATTGAAATTGTGAGAATAATAAAACCTGGTTTATATAGGTAAAAAAAAATATTTTTCGTATTGAAAACGATGTTTGATGTTTATTCCAATTGTAAGTAGGTATTCTGTACGTTTTTTTTTTGTCTTTTTTTTTCATGTTATAAAATTAATGTTTTACGGTGTTTGCAATTTGTAGATATTTTTAGCTTATTACCTGAATAATGCTAGTGTTCATATTACAATTAATACAGGATTGCTTATAAATTACAGTCAATATGAAGTTTTCAGTCAGTTCCAGTCATATTTAAATCTTTTCTAAGATATATTATATAACTTACATAAATATAAGATATTTCTTTCCAAAAATTTTGTATGTATTAAGTGAATTTCGTGTGTAAAGTTTTGTAATGTGTAATTAATATTTGAAGACGAAATGGAGCGCACAAAACATGTGAGATAGAATTAAATAAAAAGAATAAAATATATGTATTAAAATATCATTATATTTATTCTAGAATATTTTTTACAGTTAGGTGAAGCATTTTTACACAAAAATTATAAATAAACAAGTTAGAAACATTATTAAATTCTCATTTAATTAGTCTTTTGAGTCATTTGACCGATAATAGTGCTTATCAATAATAATGTCATTTTTGAAGCTAATACGCATTCTTCTTAATATTCATATATTTATATCTTTTTTTTCTTCTAAATAAGGCTTTTACAACTCATACCGCATTACAATAATCACACAATATAATCAATGTTATATTTAAATGTTTTCTTTCTATTTACATTTTACATGTTATTTAATTAAATTAAATATAGTATAGTTTTAATTGGAAGTTTATATTTAAAAATATATTCATTTACATTTATTATTCTGTATACAGTAGAATTAATATGTTGAAAATTTTAAACTATTTTATGTAAAATATAAAATATTTTTGTTGAATCTTGGATATCTATATTATTACCTATATCCATCCACAAAAGAAGTAATAATTGTTATTATATCTATAATAAAGCTTATAATAACTTTATAATAAAGGAATAATTTAAAGTATAAAACATACATTTACTTAAAATGTTAAAAAAAAAAAAACAATAAGAATATCAAATTACACCAACATTTATTAGTTTGTAACACCTTCTTACTGTGCAACCAATATACCTAACCTACGTCTATATTAAAAAAAATATTGTATACCTCTATAAACAATTAAAAAAATATTTAGTAGTAGGCAATTCAACTATTTATACTTAATTTTAATATTTAATAAAACCGTCAATAATTTTTTTTTTATAATTAGATAAAGACCTTCTACCCAGACATAACGATAAACTCGTACGTATGATGGTATTTTCAAAATAAATATGCTTATACCATTTCTCCTTATAGTAAATTAATGAATATATATTATACTGAAGTAAAATTTAATCATGTAGATAATTACTAAAAATGTAGATCGCCATTTTATCTACATTTTTAGTAATTTTAGTATCATGCAGTTATTAAAAATATAAACATATTAATTATTATAAATACCTACGTTGTTCAGTAACTAAACAAATTCTAATAACCTCCTATACCAACTTGATTATCCTAACTTTAGGATTTAATTACAGCAATGTTCTATATCTATATGAGATTTTAAAAATATTTAATAAACAATTTTAACTGTATTTAGTAGAAATTAGTTGCAACTAAATGCATATAGTTGTCAGCAAAAAAATAATGTATTTATTTAAATAACCCCAAAAAAGATATTTATTGTATATAGAATATTATATACAAGGTAACAAGTGTATATAGGTATGCACACGAGTTATTTTAGCATATCGAGTGAAGTGCAAAGTTTTAAAAAGAAAATTGGCTTAGTACCTATGTAGGTGTTAATTTATTCAGAGCTGATTCAGTTTCTATTTACTGTCTGTTATTGTAATGTCCAGTGCTCGCCTTTTAAAAGAGAAATTTCTAAAAGTTTCATGTTAGAAAATTCGCCTATTAATATAAAAAATAAAACACAACAAAAAAATGTTAGCAGTATGTATGAATGAGTATTTTCTCTTGCATTTTAGCTCTCTGCAGCTAAAAAACTGACGTTAGGTTTTATTTTTGCCTTTTAAAAGCCAAATTTCTAAAAGTTTCATATTAGAAAATTTGCCTATTAATATAAAAAATAAAACACAACAAAAAATGTATGAATGAGTATTTTCTCTTGCATTTTAGCTAAAAAAACTGACGTTAGGTTTTATTTTTCGTATAATATGTATATTATCGCTTGAATTTCCGAGAATTAATATGTTTTTTTGATTTGATTGAACTCAATAAACTCAATAAAAATATTATATATATATAGGACAAAATATATGTCTGCGGCTCATATGTTTTTTTGCATATAGAATTTTTTGAGTGACTTGCCTACTACTAGGTAAATATTTATATTATGTTTTGCTTATATAGAGTAATTATCTAAATAATTTCATTTGTAATTTAAGTAGCAATTATAAGTAATTATACCCATGTACACAAAGCTTGCTGATTTTATCATACTATAGAAAGGTCATAGCCACAGTAATAAGAAAAAAGTGCACAGCTTTCCATTTATTTATTCATCTACTTTTAAAAGAAAAAGAGTCAGTAGAACCAAGAACTGAATCGAGTCCAAGTAATATATGTTGTTGAGTTAATGATCGAGTCATTTATAACACTTGTTGCCATTTTAGAGTTATGAATTTTTTAATTTTAATTATCCTATATATGTATATAAGTTGAACCTACTTAGGTAATATTTTAACTTACAATATAATCAAATCAAATTATTGTTATAGGAAAAATTTAAATTAATATTTTCCTGTTAAAAACAACGCCTATAAAAAATATACTGACATCATACATTGCGAAATATATAATAAAAACTAAAAAAGAAGAGGTCATTCAAAATAAATTCTCTGTCTTCTATGAGAACAGACAGACAGACTATGTATATATAATTATATTATTTTTGTAATGAACTAAAGCATTGTCATTAATTTTCTTATAATTATTATATTTTCTTTCCTTTAAGGCGCCGCCTGGTCCTATTCATATTAAACACAATTGCGTTAAAAATAATATGCAGGCTTTATTTACGACTAGCTGGTGCCAGCGACTTCGTCCGCGTTGAAAAATAAAAACCTGAGAAAATTTAAAGTAACGCCCATTAGATGATACTGTTGCTGAAGTCGCTTCGGCCGTTTTGGAAACCAAAGGTTCGAAACCAGTTTAGAAAACGGAATTATTCTTCTTTTTTGGAAACCTGGTTTCGAATGAAGAAAAATAATTCCGTTTTCTAAACTGGTTTTCAATGGAGAATATAAAATCTTCTTTTGAAACTCATTCATAAATTTTAATATGTAAGTGTACAAACTTACATATTAAATTACCTGATTAGTATTTGAGTATTTGAGAATAATAACCTTGTGTTATTAAGCTATTAGTACCTATTTAAGTAGGCACAGTCAGCATCAGAAATGTGTATACATTTCAGTGCTAATGTCTCGAAGTTTTTTAATTAATATGTTTAATTAATATCAAGTAATTTAATATGTAAGTTTGTATACTTACATATTAAAATTTGTTAATGAGTTTCAAAAGAAGATTTTATATTTTCCATTGAAAACCAGTTTAGAAAACGGAATTATTTTTCTTCATTCGAAACCAGGTTTCCAAAAAAGAAGAAAAATTCCGTTTTCTAAACTGGTTTCGAACCTTTGGTTTCCAAAACGGCCGAATTGATAAAAAAGGTTGAAGATTATTATAATATACTTATTAAGTTGTGGTGGTCAAGTAAGCGAGTATCGATAACGCAATGTTCGAAGATTTAATTTTAACAATTATTATATACTTAATCAATTTTTGCTCGTTTCTTAAGTAATGAAAATGAATTTCTGTAATTGCTTGAAATATTTGTACTCATAGGTACTCTTACCTACTCTTTCCATTTGATTTTTTCCAAGATAAAAATATGTAAAATATAATTTTCAGTGAAATAAATTTATACTTCTTTTCCTAAATGTTGTTTTATTGGTCTACATGTGTATTGTGTATGCCTAATCTGTGTATTTAAGTATAGATCCAATTGGATTCAGTATCTAATAACTTATTCCCTAAAACTGGATTTTTAAATAGGTTTTTTTTTTAATGTATATACATATACATACATAGTAAGTAAGTAGATGTTATTTATTGAGAAGGAATATCACAAAAAGTATTTTGAACTCATGTAATGCGATGTGGATATTTTTTATTTCAGTAAAATTAAGTAAGAGACAGTACAGTTAAGATGAGTTCAGCTGAAATAAGCAAACTCTGAAACTCGTGCAAAGGAAAATCTAAATATATACGATATCCTTTCTAAGAATTTAAAAAAAAAATAGAATTTATACAAATACAAATATTTTTTTATCGTGTTGCTAAAACGTGTTTAAAAATAAGTTAAAACAGGATGGTTTGCAAGAAGATTATCAAGGAAAAGATGAGTACCCAGGTTCTTTTTTATTTTGCAACATTTGGACAACTACTAATGCAGTAAGGCTGATGCTAATTTAATAATGAAAAGTTTTAATTAATGGGCTAGAATAAATTATGACAATCAAATATAGAAATGCAATCATAAAGAACCAATGCATTCAGAATTCAGTAAGTACTTTAGAAACTATAAGTAGTTGAATAGATGCTATAAAGTAGATGAAAATGCACCGGTTCTATCTATAGATAGAATATTACAGAATATTACAGAATCAGCAATCAACAATCAATTCAGTAACTTAGAATTTGTTTTAAAATATTCAGTTTAATTTATATTATTTTTTTGTGGGTGAATTTTTTAAGGGCCTATCTAATGAATTCAATTTGCATGTATAATTGTATATTGTGTTGCATGTCAAAATATTCTACCGCAACTTTGATAAAAACAACATAATTGCCAAACAGAGCACTATTAATTTTTTTTTAATTATACACCATAGTTAAATATTGAATATCATTGTGAACATAGTACCTATTACTTTGTATCCACTGCACATGCTTAAAAAATTCAAAATGTTTAAAAAATTAGTGCGTCGGTTTTGTTTGGAGGGCAGCGTGAATGGCTTGAAGTATTTTTATTTGTTTCCCGACAAAATATCTAAGTACGTATTTAATCAATACTAACATACTATCAATACTAATAATAAATCTGTAGGGGTCGGTCATGGAGTAATTTACTTTGTTTTCAGAAATATCGCGTATATAGGCGTATATATCGCGTTTCAGAAATACATGATACTGAAACTAAATTGACCATTTTTAGAATTTTTTTCTGTATGTGTATGTACGTATGTTCCTCCGTCACTCTTAAACGAATTAACTTATTTTCATGACACTTGGTAGATAAACATTTAAAAGTACGGGACACGTGACAGGCTACTTTTTATATTTTTTAACGCGGACGAAGTCGCGGGCAACAGCTAGTTATTAAATAAAATCATTTCCCCCATGTCTCTTTCTCCGATTCCATCTCTTCTTCTCTTCCATGTCTTCTAGTAGGTAATATAGAAAATTTGATTTTAAAGTAAGAATTTTTCCTAAGCACATTAAAAAATTTGCATTTATTTATTAAATATTTGGACTGCTTCTTTATTTTGAACCGTTATGATTTTCTTGGTGAGTAAAAGAAAATTCAAAGATAAAGAACAGGTTCTTACGATATGAACCATTTCAACTTGCTAATTCTTTTGGCTATGTTTTCCTAAGTAATAACTACTCTTTATGTTATAGGTTTTTTTGGGCAATAAACATGATAACTACATTATTTGTCTCGGTATTAATTACGCTTCTATTGTATAATCGTTTCGCGAGTATGCCTACAAGGACTACAGTTGAAAACGAGTACGAACCAATGACAAACCTACCGTATCCAGCGATCACTCTGTGTTCTCCCAACCAGATAACCATAAGTTCAATGAAACATTTCAATAAGACACTTGTGTGAGTATGAATATTTATATGTATACCCGTGGGGATCAAATATGTGTATTGGGTAACCCCGATAATAGCTCTCCATAGCTCGTTTAGCGACATGTTAGAGTTATGAGACCCATAGTTAGACAGTTTAGACACTATTCATTACTAAACAAAATTTACTGTTGAGACCTGGTCGTGGAGGCTAGGTAATTTTGTCACCCAATATAAATGATAAACATCATAGGTTATTTGCAATTGTATTTATTTTTTAGAGACGGCAAAATGACGATCGACTTAGAACATATTTTACCACAATTATTAGGATTCTATCAAATACAGGGTAACACCAATGAAGACGACCTTTATAAATTACAAGAATTAATTAATGTTAATCGTTACGTGGTAAGTTCTATAGATATTACCTAGTTTACCCACATCAAAATTTAAGCAACAAAATACAAGTAAAATTTACTGAAACTATAATGTAAGTTTATTCATAATGTAGCAGTATCGTATCACTTCTTAAAAACACATATAATAATATAACATATAATAAGAAAAGAAGAAAGAAAATGGTTACTGTACATATCTATACTAATATTATAAAGAGGAAAGATTTGATTGTTTGTTTGTTAGTAGACTGAGGCTCCGAAACTACTGGATCGATTTGAACTTCACGAGTCTATAGGAGAAATACATACACACATAGCCTTTTATAGAGAGATATATTATATAAATTATTCCTATATATATAATTATACATAAAGTGGAAAAAATACTTGTAACTTTTGTAGGTATCTGAAGTAATGTCAATTCTACCACAGAGCTGTGACCAATTTCTGAAGTTATGTATCTTTGAACTGAAACGACAAAGTTGCATGGACTTGTTTCGGCCGATTCTCACCGAGCATGGTCTTTGCTGCATATTTAACAATGCATACTACCTTGGAAAAAGGTATATGAAGTAAACCTAATATGCACTGCACTTTACCGTCACCTATCAGTCCTATCACGTCATTTCATACCATATTGTATCGTATATTTATTCCTTTATACTCTTCTTGTACTTCCCAGTGTGGATTATTGCTTGTGCATGTATATTATGTTAGGTATATGCGACCTCATCACGTAACATTAGGCAGTAGCTATGCCACTGCCGCAGATATTAAAAACTGAAGGCCAGGTATTCTTGATATTTCGCCCAATAAAATTTGTATCTCAAATAACCATTTCAATTTGCAGGAATCAAAAAAATATGAAATTTAAGCCGCACATGCCCGTAACTGGGGAATATTCCAGAATTTTAACGGTTATCACGGATTACGAACCGTATGACGCCATTGACGGTACTGTGGTGTATGCTGGTGCTACCAAGGTAAGGAGTTCTTAAGAATTTAAACAATATTTTCCCTATAAAACAACCGCTTTTCGCCTTAGATTGGCCACTAGTTTAAAAAAAAACTTTGGAATGTTATCAGTTCAATTATATAGTTAAGTATAAGTAACACAAACAATCAGATCAGACTATTTTTAAACTGATGTTTCCACGCAATTTCTTCCATTTTGGGTTGAAATTCCAAAAACGACGGAAAAAAAAAAGAAAAATGGGCTACAAATATTTATTTACTTGAAATCATGCATGGGACGCATTCACATAGTGCAAACGCGCCGATAATGACCCCTGCACTGCATGAAAGTGAACACAAATAAAGCAATTCACAACAGATGTTTTGACTGTTTCGTAGGTAATGTTCAACGATTGGACTGAATTTCCTGCCAAAGATGAGTCATACTTGATAGAATCCAATGCAGAGACATTTTTCGCTGTCCACGGAATCTACTCGTATTGCTCCGACGAAGTCGCAACTCTTCATCCGTCCACGTAATCAACATTTTTACTTAACTCAATTTTGCAAATGCTTTTTTTAAAGTAAGTAAAGCTCGTCAGAAAGATCGTTAGATCCACTTGATGGTAGATGGCTACCGTCGCCAAATATAACAAGCAACGCTATAAATGCATTGCAAGTGCGCTGTCGAATAAATGGAACAGTTTTGATGTATTGTTGAAAGAATAGTAATTAGATCTTAAATTATTATCATTTATGGTTTTGGTTTGAATACTGCAAACTGAATACCGAAGCGGAAAATCCACAAATACAGAGATATCAGCACTGGCTAATATCTCCGAGTCCGTAACTCTTAAACGAATTAACTGAATTTCATGAAACTTGGTAGATAAACATTTAGACGCGGACGAAGTCGCGGGCGCCAGCTTGTTATTTATAAATAAATTTTGAATCTGCAAACTTATTCAGACGCGAATGTT
Organism: Synanthedon vespiformis; assembly: GCA_918317495.1. NCBI lineage: Eukaryota > Metazoa > Arthropoda > Insecta > Lepidoptera > Sesiidae > Synanthedon > Synanthedon vespiformis. Next base: position 5,871,577 of record OU906962.1, read on the forward strand.
ACTTCGAGAATGAGAAGCGGCAATCATTCTCCCTGACCTACCGCAATTCGGACTGCGACCACGTATGCTTCGTGAAAAAAGTGGAAAAGCACTGCAACTGTATACCGTTTTATATACCACATTTTCCTTTGCATCGCTCTTGTAACTTCACAAGTATTCCTTGTATTATGAATGCTAAACGTAAGTATTTTCTTCTAAGTTAGAAAACAAGTTTTAACGTAAGTAAATCAAAGTTTAATTAAAAAGTTAAATTTACTTCACACCATATACTTATTAGTTAAGTACTTGAACAAATAATTTCAGATTTCAATAAGATCTCAATATTAAATTATTTTAATATTAAAGTTATCTATAAAAAACAAGTGTAGTATGACACCAGGTTGTCTCCAGGACAGTCGCGTTCGCTCTTAATAACACTTAAGTATCTTAAAATGTGATTATCCCGCGTATAAATCACACGTATGTGATCCAGTGGCGGACTAAGGCGGAGGGGGCGGTCCGCCCCGGGCCACAAGTCATGGGGGCCTCCAAGTTTCGTGTCTTTTTTCGCTAAATCCTAAATAAGTCTAAAATCTGTGTAATACGTAAGAAGTATAGTTTGGTGTTGGAGGCCCTTTACGTATGTAAAATATTAAACGTAGAAAGATACGATTATATTAATATGCGTTCGGGAAGCTCCGAGACATCTTCTCGTCCAAAATTTCTGTGTTTCAAGACAAAGTTTTTGACCAATGTGTGATGACAATTTGTTCAATTTGTGGCCAAAGGACAGCAGCTAGGTAGGTGGTTAACGTAACGTTTTTTTGGCTTTTTTTCTGCTCTTTCGAATGGCGCAAACCGAAATCGCAAAAAAACAAATTTTGGGTGCAATTTTTCCCTAATTTTGGAGCACTTTGATGCGAATTTTCCCAAATTTCTGAGCAAACCGGGGCCTCATATAGTGTTGCCGCCCCGGGCCTCCGACAGGCTTAGTCCGCCACTGATGTGATCTTACATGTTTTTAGTTAAAATGGGCAGAAACATAGATGAAACTGACTGTGATTGTCCTCGGGATTGCATTTCAAGACATTATACAGCTGAAAGAACTTTTGGAAACTTTGCAGCTGTGCCTTACATGACTATTAATCCATAGTAAGTTACCGTTTTCTTGTATATTTTAGGCCAAATTATAGGAAAGAGATGTTAGAGTCATTCAGGTCAAGTGTTCAAAAAAAAGTAATCTGTGCAGTATATCAAATGTCTGGTTTCCATAATACAAGAATTAGTTGCTTAGTTAGTTGTGGAACTAGATGGTGCTGTGTGGAATATGTGAAGATATTTATATTTATTTATTTTTAAGTAATAACTAATGCGTCTTAAAAATTCTCGATTTTTTTTCTGTATATCTTGCTTAAATTTTGACTTTCCTCATACAGCGACGACATAACATTAAACGCCAGCACAACAATAATGCATTTCTCTCCGGATTACGTATACACCAAATTGAAACAGGAGACAATCATGTCGCTTAGCACTTTCGTATGTAAGTATACTCCATCTTTTTACTTGTTATTCCTTCATTAAATAAAATTAAAGCATATTTCTTCCTACAGGTGAGCTAAGAACTTCTTTTTAATTTTATTTGAGATTGGGTCCTTCAATTGGTGTAGGTACTGACACATTTTTCAAATTATTTTTGATTCTAGTAACTCCCAGAAAATATTCATATGAATACATGCTCAAACTCTTCTCGTAGTCGCTATTTATTAACTTATATTTCTTTATCTACTATAACTATCTTTTAAGTTGGACCAAATTACACATAGTTACGAAATTTTATTAAAATACTGAACCTACCAAATATATTATTATAAAGAAAAAAAAATTTGATTGTTTTTTTTGAGCGTGTAACAGATAGTAGTTAAAGTAAGTTATAACGAAAAGTTGATTAAGGTTAAAATCGTAACCATTTGTAAGCCTTTTTTAAATTTTGCAATAAACATAATGAATGTTATAAATTACTTTTATAACATAATATAAATTACTTTAATAAATGTCCAGGTCTATTCTCAGAGCAAATTCGTATCTGTGGTTTTTTTTTTATGTGATGCCACTTTCTCTCAGCTCCATCAGTATTCGTGTGACAGTATTATTTGAATTATTTTTGTTATCATATAGGTAATTATTTATATTAATGCTTTTTTTAAATTTTACTTCTATAGCAAATATAGGGGGCGTGTTTGGCCTGTGCTTGGGGTGCAGTGTGTTCAGTGTGCTGGAAATAATTTTCTCCGTTTACACTCTACTGAAGAACAATATAAGGGAACGTTTACGCTTACGTTTGGAACAATACATAAACCAGTATTTTCAGGAAACAAATACATCGAAGAATTAATTTGTGAAATAATTCTTTTTGTATGTATTTAATTGCACAGTAATTTCGACAGTAATAAGTGCTTAGGGCCTCTTTCACCAACTACAAGTGTTAATTAGTTACTTTTCAAGTAACCCTAATAGGCGAGTAAATGTTACGAGTCAATTTCATTGAAATTACCCTTAATAATTCTTTTTGTATGTATTTAATTCCACAGTAATAAGTGCTTAGGGCCTCTTTCACCAATCACATGTGTTGATTAGTTATTTTTCAGGTAACCCTAATTGGCGAATTAGGTGAAACTCGTACGCTTTCTTACCGGTGCCTTTAAATGGTGGTTTGACACTTACTCAGAGGTGGTGAAAGAGGCCCTTAATAAATTTAAAAAAGTATTTATTTTTAATGTATGTATACACATATGTCTTAACGAATTTATAAAATGGTTTTTAATTTTCACCTATTTCATTTTTTATGTGACTAGCCTTCCTGGACTATCCAACACAAAAACCAAACAAATAAACTCTTCAGCATTATGTATTTGTAAGATTTGCTTAGATATAGAGAATAGATTAATTGGTTTGAAATAACAGCAAGGTGTAAGGTTTGTTTTAAATAAAAGCCAATGTAAGGTGTATTTAAATAAAATTATATTTTCTGATTTACATAATATATATATATATATTTCGCTACATCTGACATTCCCAATAACATTATATATCAAATATATTGCTTCGCTAATTTCCATTATGAAAAAATATAAAAGTACAACTACAATTATTTGCGTTTAGAAAAAATGTTCTAGAAAAATTACAACTTCCTTACTCTCCTATTAAACTACGCTTCTCGTATTTCGTATTATTTATTCATCTAAGTAATTTGTCACCGTCCACGAAAAGGGCGTAACTGACAAAAATGAAAATTTTAACTTAAAATAGTCACATTTTGACTTTGTGCTTTTCATACGACGCAATTGTGAGTTACGTCTCTTTACGGCTCAGGTTCAGAATGTCCAAGGTTCCAAAATTTCTAGTGTCTATTGTCAAAAAATTTCTATTTTCTCAACGTGACTAGTTTTGCACTAGTACACAAAATAGTATAGTGATAAATTATTATGCCTGATTATTATGACAATATCCCATTTCAAGTGTTTGTTTAGTTTTCTTGATATCTGTTTTCGAAAGACTTCCAAAAAAGAAGGTTTTTATTTAATTAGACTGTATTTTTTTAGCTGGTGTATTTTGGTATTATTTTTTTATCTGTATTTTTTTATCTGTATTTTTTTTAAAGCTTGTGCTTCCCGTGTGGTCCCATTTCAATTTGGTCCAGTTCTGACAATGCCATCCATGAGAAAATACCATGAGACCGTTTTAAGTCGGTTTTTTTATTTATTTTTTTTTGTTAAAAAGAGTTATTTTTTTCTTATTCAAATCAAAACCACTAGACGACTTTTGACAAAGTACTTTAGAAATTTTGATACTTAAGAAATTCTGAAACCTGAGCACTTTTTACGACGGACGGATAAAGATATACATATTATATTATGTAATATATATAAAAAAAACGCAGTACACTTATCATAGTGAGGGATGCATGCTTGTAGTACACGTTAAATATTATAAATACTATTAAACAGACGTCACACACAGACAGACGCCCATTCGTATAATACTTCAACGGAAATTACTACAATCTAAAATCTATATAACGACATAAAAATCAATATTTGGCTTAAATTTTAATTTAAAACTAAAAATAAAGCACATAAAATTATAATTTGGTCTATGTTATACGATTTTACAATTAAAATGTTAAGTGGCCTTAAATTAATTATTGCCTTAAACTATTATATAATTAATTTTTATTCCAGTGATTCATTTACGGTACAATACAAAAACAATTTGTAATTAATTGAAAATTTTTATATAAAATATAATATGACATTATATTATAAAATACGATGTATGACATCTTATTACGTTCAACGACGCTACTTTATTAATGCACTATGTGAGCTAAAAGCATTATTTTAACACTTACTTAATTATTTTTTTTATTTTATTTTTAAGACAAATTCGTATAAATTGTCTGGCAAAAAAAACGTGCCCGACAACAGTGTTTCCCATGGCTTAAAATACCATAAAATCCAATTAAGCATAAAGGCTTCAAGGACCAATATTGAAAACGTTCAAAATTTCCCAAAAAATTTTCTTCCAAATAATTTTCTAAATAATTTCTTCCGAAGCGAAAACACAGACACAATTCCTTATAGCTTCTTTGCAATTAAAAATTTCCAATAAGAGACAAAATTTTCACCGTAAACTCTTACGGGACCAAAATAGAAAAACACTGCCTTAAAAAATTGGCATATTTTGCATTACACAATACGATGCGCGCGCGCAGCGCGATCGCATACATAAATCACTGGACATATCACAAAAATGGCTTATTATTTATATATATTATTTTTTTAAAAAAAGTTACTAAATACCTTATCCAATGGAACGGTAATACGTTACGATGAACATTGAGCTAGCTTACAATCGATACAATAATTCATTAAGTAATATTGCTGTTATAATAGTTTAATGGTTAACTATATTAATATCTCGTAGTTAATATAAAATTGAGGGTAGACTTTAAATATTAATGGCACTGACGGTACATTTATGACAAGATATTTGGGGAAATGCTAGTACATACTTATACAGGTATTTTGTGCCTTTACAAATTAGTCGCGTGCTAGAGATCCTGGTTTTTTTTAACACGGTCGAGCGCTGCGCCCTAGCCTCGCTAGATGGCGCGCAAGTAGAAAAAAAACAACGCTACAATAAAACTCTGTTTTATTTTCACGTCACATCTTCTTCTTCTATTCTATGTATGTAATAATATAAATTACCACGACTCAGCGGAAATACATAATACAATCTACGTATAAAAAATATTCATCTATTAGAATACTAACATAATATTATATCAATTGACTTTTGTAGGCTGGCAACACTAGGCCGAAAAGACTACAATTTTTTTTATTATAAATACAAAGCACATGGTGAGCAACAGAGGTTTACTCGTTTTATAATAATTTAATGATAGATTCGAAGTGGTAAGAGAGAGAGAGAGATTTAGAAGGTTCGAAACGAAAGGACAGAGAGTACATCGAATAAATAAGTATTTTAGTAGTCTTTGTAACAAAACTCGAGAACACGAACTTGGTTCGTGTGAGTAACCGCGTCTCACGCGACCACCACAACACCCTCGAGGCTCGATTCTACCCACACTTTCCCATTTATACATAACAAAAAAATCGTCCATGTGTGTACATTTTGAAAACATACTCGAAAATTTAAAACCTTATTCAAATTTAGCATCCAACATCAGAAATGTAAAGCATGTGGAGTTAAATTGTGTTACTGTTTTGCGCTTAGAAACCTAATAACGAATTATATCTTCACAAAATGTGCTATTTAAAAATGTATATTTGAAATAATATACTAATATAATATACATAGATACTCAACAGTATAGAAATAAAAGGCGGTAAAAATCTACCGAAACGTAGATTAATATAAATAAATGTCAAGGAATTGAGAGATGGTTCATCGAAATGTACACACAGTGGATGAAAGGCGGCCTTCGCCTCCTACATGGTGAGCAGGGCGTCGAAAAGCGGGTAGACGCGGTCGAGATGATCTCAGAGACTGACCAGGTTGTTGTGGGCGTCGGGCGAGGGCTGGTCGGGGGCGGCTCGCTGCTGGTGCGCGCACGGATGCGCGGGGTGCCCCGCGGGGTGTCCCCCGTGGTGCGGGAGCGGGTGCGGGTGCACGGGAGTGAGTCCCGTGCCCCCCTCCATGAGGCTGTCGAAGTTGAACGGAATTCCGTTGCTGGGCGTGCTGATCTCCACGCCGACTATCTTGTTGTTGTTGCCCAGTTTGTTGTTGTGCATCTGCAAACGCAAACCAGTCGTCATTTAAATAAAAAGAAACTGTCAATCGTAGTACTGCACGTCAGAAGTAAAAACTAATTCGAACACTTTGACGCCACATGTTAATATCTTAACAGACTATTTTTTTTTATACATGAAACCCTCCAACATTATGCGCTGAAGCCTATATTTACTACTCATTTATTCCATTTCTCGCTTTCTTGCCTTTCGCACTTTTATTCTTCATACTGTATCTTTCTTTCATCGATTCACTCATTCATAGCGTTGCACGTGGGATTCCCGCCTATCGATCCCAATCTGTCTATCTATTTATCTATTTTTCCTTATTCCGTTAATCCTTAATCCTAGCAGTTGGGGCAACACAGGGTAAATAATTATACACAATATTAATAATATACACATAATTATACACAACAGACTATAGGCGAAGTAGACCAAGAAGTAGATGCTAATTCGGGTAGATGGCGCTTATTTCATACAATTAAACGTCACTGAGTGTGTAAGTGTTTTTTCTCCACATTAAAAGTACACGGCTACAAGGCCTTGTGTTTTACGTAAATAGTAATATTGCTTTGAGTATAATTATTATACCAAAAAATTATTTCATCCTTTAGCTATCGAGTGGTGTAATTAAATTTAGGGTGTAGAGATATGTAGGCTACAGCATCAAACTTAAATATACTGGACAATGAACAATGTTTCGAATAATAAAATTTACCTGAGCTGGGTTGAGGGTTAGCGGTACGTAGAGGGAGTTAGGTCTGTTTGGCCTGACGTTGATGGGGGGAGTGTCGAGGGTACCGCCGGATCCACTCGTCACCACTGAAGGGTTCGCGGCTGACAACATTATCCTGAAAACACAATGATCAATTCTTTAAATAAATCAAATGCCACCTTACAACTTCTATATTTCTTGAGAGCTAAATTCTAGAGAGCCACCTTGTTGAGCTACACAGCTGCTGATTGATGCTAATCTAGTAAATTATAGCTTTTATTGCAATGTATTTTTCGAATGACATATCAAACTGCGATTCCCAGTTATAAGACCAGCATGAAAAACACTAAGATGTAATTTTTGTTCGTATTTTTTTACGGTAGAACCGAGTATCTTTATTTCATTAGTAATAATGGCCGCTGTTGTAATAATAGTTTGTGTGGTAGACTTTTCTAACTATGTAATTAACAAACATTAAACATAAAACAAAGCACATTACACATCAGAAAGCCCCCCAAGTAAATGAAACAAAAAATAAACACGAATCGAATACTCACTTTTTGTCTGTTGCCGGCGACGTGAAGATATCGTTATCTAGACATAAGACTGAGTCGGTGACAGGTTCCATCACTTCAACTTTTACTCTGACGCCCTCGACGGGTACGACGTCGTAGTAGGGGTCCTCGAAGGGTTTCACGTCGGGCGGACTAGTCGATCGTTTTGGAAGGCGGCACGATATCATGTGATTCTTCAATATCGCCTCTAGGCGATCCTTGTCTAACGTCAGTTTCCTCACTTCATCGCTGAGAATTTGCTTTTTCTCTTCAAGTTTGTCTGTTTCGTCTTGCAGCTCGTTTGTGTGGTCCAATCTCCGTTTACGACAACGCGCAGCGGCCATCTTGTTGCGTTCTCTTCGGACCTTCCTACGTTCTTCCTCCTCCGGAGAGATATCCTGGGGGGCTTTGGTCGGTCTCCGGCCTCCCATGTTGCGACGCTTGGGGGCGGGTAGGCCAGGGCTGCTGCTGCTGTCGCCGCTAGCGGAGAGAGGGCCCGGCGACACGTGCAGCGTAGTCGTCGGGCCCGAATCACAATACCCCACTGGATTCAGGATGCCTGTAATCATAACGTCAATTTGATTTTAACATCGCACTGTTAACTCCCGCGTAGAAGACTTCAACGCAAGTAATCAGTGACTTATGTGTTTAAAAGGACATTTTTGATAGCATACCAAAATTAAGCCAGAATATACCACAATAATTTTTGAGTTAGTAGTTAGTATCTCGACGAAAATATACTATTTCAACCACTACACACTTGCAATTGAACCCTGTACCTGTCGAAGCGGCTCATTGACATAAAATGAATCTTAAGTGACAACGAAAAGCAAAAACTAATTTACTTAATACCAATTGGTAATGTCAAAGGCTTTTACATACATAAATGATAGTTCATAATTTTATATCATGTAATTGTACGTACACTTCTACCTTTGTAAGCCCATTTTTTGCGGATCTAAGAATCTGAATATAAAAAGACGTCTAAAAGATGACTTTTTTGTATAATTCCAAGCAACCAATTAGGGTATTTTTTAGACATTTAGCCCCATGTAGCTTGTTGAATGTGAATAATGGATATTTTTAACACGATTCTTGATAAAATATGAAATAAACTGACCGTAGTTGTTGGCGTGCGTGACTGAAGGTGGTACGAATCCGGCGTGGTTGGTCTGCTCGCTACGGCAGTTGCTCAGCTCGATGTATGTTTGCTCTAAATTTCGCATCTGTGTTGGCGTGATGGTAGCCGTTGTGCGTGTCGGCACCCCCGACTGGAGGCCCTCGAGGCTCACAAACTGTAAAAGAAAAAAAAATCAACATGAGCATTCCTTTAATCAAAGTATACTAGTTTAAACTTAACAGTTCGTCGAGAACACAACACAATATTAACTTGATCACAACACTACTTTTAAATTTTTAATTTGTTTAATGAAATCAACTACTCAGTATTTTCTGGTATTGTAAACAAACATATTTTTGTGATGACAATCTTCTTACATGTCTTAAGGGCCTTCAATGAGCGTTTCTCTCAATCACTCCCACGGAGCACTCTAAATGTATGAAGAGAAGAGCAAAATCAATCGATGCTACTATATCTATCTGTATAATTAATTTCTATGGTATCAATGTGGCCATCAATATCCTTCTAACATACCCTTTATTGAAAATTTTTATCGAGCTAAATTGCAAAAAAAAATATTTTTACAGACAATTATTACAAAATTTCATGATTTCTTTTAAAAATGTACTCAAAAATACAGGTTTAACTCCTACAACTAACTACAAAGTGATAATGAAATATAAAAATGATGTTGCTTAATCAGTCGTCGAAATTGCTTCCACATACCCATATCGCCTTTATACCAACAAAATATTTGCATAACGCAATGATCACGACAATAACAAATCGCAATTAACTTTCAACTAACGAATAAAATTATAAATAACACTGTCATGTTATTGTTTATTTATCAATAAAAAAGTTATTATTTCAATATAGCTAAATAAGAGTTGAGTTTATTTTTCTGGGAATGTTTCGTGTATATATTTTATCTATTCTGTACATATCATAAAATCGTAAATGATCCCTGTCTGTACATTAAATATTTAAAAACAAAAAAAATAGTACACATTGTACCATATAGTTTATGTTATATCGCAATCTATATTTTTATCGCAATATTTATTTTTTTATCGCAATATATTTTTATATTATTTTGTTTTTCCAAATAAAATGAAGTATTCCAAGTTAGAAACGCAGACACTGTTGAAGCTTTAAGTAGACACATGTAGATAATCCTTAGACCGCTAAGAATGTCAAACAGAGCTCGCCATTAAAATGTTAATTGTGTTTAAAGCATTGCCCGTAAATCTTTCGCCGCGACTCGACCCTATACTGTATGAAATAAACAAAACATTAATGCAAGTTAGTCATACTACTAAAATAGCTAATCAATTCAGCTTTAAAATAGTCACTATAGTTTAGGTTAACGTAGGCTCGATTGGCATACAAGTGGAAAAATGTATTGGCACTGAATGACTCATCTTTTCAATGATTAAGGAGCAACATTAGAATTTTCGTTTAATGTTATCTATCAAACGCTGATTTGCATTATTTGTTGTTCAAACTCATCAGCCACACAGTCAAGCTATCGGAAATCACAACACAACTAACTAGCATACTGCCTTCAGCTAAGAAGTTCCAATTTTATTGATAATTCCAGCTAGATTAACAACATTTTAACAAAATATACAGTTAAAGTCAATTAGTAGTCAAGTCAATTAGAAAGTAGCAATTGACTTATTTACTGAAAGGTCAAAATAAGAGACTTGTTTAAACATGTCTAAAGTAAAGACATATTCAATTCAAGTTACAATCTCAAGTCATATTGAAGCGAAAACATCAAATTTAAAATTAAACAAATAAAAATTGCATTGAAAAGGGTGTAATTAATTATGTTGTGTATTTAATGTTATTTAATTAGATAATTGTTTAAAAAATATGAATGTGATCAAATTTGTCGTGGGATTCTTCGTCGTGGAATCTGTATTCCAAATAAGTGATATGTAATTGTAAAAAATAAGACTGAAATTTGGTCGTATCGGAGTGAAATTTCAGGGAGCATTAGTATATCAGTGCCGCACAAAGTGTATCGAAGTATTGGTGTGAGGCTGTACCTGTTGACACCAGAGCTCGGTCGCCAGGATATTGGCTATCTCCAGCGGGTCCATGTTCTGCATCGCACTGTTGCTAATTCAACCAGGTTTATAATTAGACGCTTACTCTATTGTGTTGCGCTTTTTGCGACGCGACACCTTCGTGCTTCGAGTTTGTTAGTCGATATTATATTCGTTAAATCCGCCCTCGCAAATTACTAAACGGGTCGATCCGTCGATGCACTTCGTCTCCGCAACGGTTGCCGGTTGCAGGATTCGTTCAGGGGCTGTTCGGTAGTGGACAATCGCAGTGAGTGTACCGCGAAGTGTCGCGTGGAAAGTCGTGTGTGCGCGGGAGTGCGGGTCGTTCGTTCGTTAAGCGCGCGTACGGCGGCCGGCCGCGGCGGTTCGCGCGCTACTGCCGGCCGCAACCGCGCCGCCCGCCCTCGTTCGCCCGAAATCTTCGCCCACGACCAACGTCCAATCATATATTAATAGAACACTCCCGTAACTCCGGAAATATTTCGCGTCATTTCGCATCGTACTCGACGCGCGTTAGCTTCTACTTAACCGAGTTAATGGGCGAAATATACAAACAAACAAACCCCTTTTAGCGGAGGGCCGAATTGAGACATTTAAGAGACCCTAGCCAGTGTGAGTCTCACTCGGGTCCTCGCACTTTCTCTTTGACGATGTAAGTGCCCAAACATCCGTGCATAGGAAACTGTCTGTACATGGATACCTATTTCTCGTCGAAAAATCATTCAAAAACAAGGGAATAATGATATATAAATACATTATTCCTTTCAAAAACAGAAGAAAGACGAAAATATATTTTTTTTATGTTAAAAAAATTTAACTAAATTAGGAATAGGAGGTAAGTATATTTTGGAAAATTACTCGGAGGTGACAAGGCCTATTTTCAAAGGTAGTACTTTACCTGTATTATAAATTATAAGAATAATCCGGGTCTCTTATATAAATTTAATATCATATCTTTTATCAGTCATACAATAGACAATGAATTTGAGAAAATATTTTAACAAGTTCTTCTCACTCTGATCCAATCAATAAAGAGATATTAAGAACTTTGTTTTCTCTTTAACCACCTGCGATTTAACAACTTAATTAGTAGTGACTATGCGACAATTTAAAGAAACTGTAGGCATGTACTATCGCAAACGTGGGCGGGAGGCTTGCTTGGACCTTGTGGCAAGGACGCGTTTACGCAGTCGCGTGTCGTGGGCGCGAAATCGGCGCCTGATCGAGTCTCGTGTGAACGCAACCTTATTTGGCTTTCTTTCAAAGTCTCAACGTAACTACACTAATTATTCAGCTCAATTCAGCTTTTGTCCATAGAGGTGCAATTTTTCACCAACTGACACCAATAGATGGCTGGCGTGGCGTGTTCCCCAACTCTTGGTGAAAAGGGGCACAAAGTGTAATGCGAGCTGAATATGTGTAGTTATACCGTCTAACTAAAACACTTAGCTTAATTTCACTTCCAGTGAGAGCACCACTATATTTTTTTCAGTTATTTTAAAGTGCAATAGTGGTGCTATAAGTTAATTGGTAGGTACACACCGTGACCAATTAACGTTGGCTGCAGCACGACCCGATGCGTAGTTGAGACGAATTACATTTAAGCAATTGTAGTAATTGACTGTCGTGAGCGTCTTCCGGAGCCGGTGCGTTACTCCCGCATACTCGCGTGCCACTCACAATGCCACCCTTTACGATGGATCGACTTTATATGAATAAATCTTTGACGCATAAGGAAAACAAGTGTAATTCATTACTTTTGGAATATGATCCAAGAGGTAAAACATTAAAAAGGCTATATATACAAGCGCAGTTAAAAACCATGACCAGTATTTTTAGACGCTTCCGACCTTAGTAGAATTAGGAACTAGGAAATAATAGGACATCTCTTACTCGCTCACTGAAACACAATATGCAGTATTTCACGGTAATCTTACAGAATCTTACTGTTGCCACAAGGGCAGCAATGACTGCGAAACGCAGCGTGCTATATCAATATTCATTCAATTCAATAGTAATAATAAATCTGTAAGTTTGTATTGTATGTATGTTCCTCCATAACTCACTGATTTTCATGAAACTTGGTAGAAAAACATTTAGACGTACAGGACACAGGACACAATATCTTTCTTAGTAATTATTGTTATTGTTATCTATACTTCTATACTATTTATATAAAGCTGAATTGTTTGTTTGGTTGTACGTAGGGTTACCATATGGAAAATTGTAAAGTCCTGAGATAAAGCCTGATATCCATAGAAAAATCCTGAGATTTCGTCGCAAACGTAATTATCAACCCTAAAAAAAAATAGTTTTACAAATAAATGAAAGTATTTATTATTTCTGCAAATCACTTAATATGAAAGTTGATTTTAAAAACCAAAGAAGGTGAATTATTTTATGTTTTTAAATTATGTTATGTTAATTACGTTGATTTGTGATACTATCCAAAGGAGATTGTTTTTTGTTTTGGTTGATTGAAATTTTCTAATAAAAAAAAATCTAAAAAATGTACTGTATTTTATTGAAAATCGAAATATCCCGAGATATCCGAAATCCGGCCGCAATCCTGTCAGTGCCCTAAAAATCCTGAAATCTCAGGACAAATCCGGAGATATGGTAACCCTAGTTGTACGCGCTAATCTCAGGAACTACTGGTTCGAATTAAAAAATTCTTTTTGTGTTGGATAATCCATTTATCGAGGAAGGCTAGGCTATGGAGAACCGGACGAAGTCGCGGGCACCAGCTAATTGTCGAATAAAAATGTCATAGCTTATGCTTAGAAAATTTAATTCAGTTTAAATCAAGAAAGAAAGAAAACCGTTGTAACGGTAACAGAGATGAGATGCGTTTTATATGGGTAGTCTTTGATGAAATAAAAAAACAGTAAAGTTTAGAAAATACATTATTTGTTTATTATTCTCGTGAACTAAGTACGAAATAGTTGCGTGAATCTGTCGGTTAGCGAACTGCTCCACGTTGATGACATCATATCTATATCTAGTTGTGACGTATTGTACGTACACGTTGCGCGTGAGTGGCAATCAATTCGTTTTTGTTAACATTATAAATTAACACTTCTTGTCTTTTGTCCCTACGGTTTGTTGCCCTAAACCTTGAGCTGTTATCGATTGGACGAGACAACGATCAATTGAATATTAACAAAGGTGCAAATATTAGGTATACAATAATCAATTTAAAAAAACCGGAGGTAAACCTTTTTAATTTCATTTATAACAAAAAATAAATGAAATTACAAAAAAAGACGCAAAGAGGACAGGGATTAAAATTATTAAAAATCATATTGTAGTTATTTTGTAAATTATGGAGTTTGAGGTGGTACGTACGACCACGACAATGTCTACGACTAAAATAAATCAATTAAATTGAAAAATACTTTTACAATGAACATTTTATGAATATAGAAAAAAACGGACGCTATTAAGAAAAATTGTTTTCATTTTAACTTCTGTAAGTTCTGAAGATCTGCCTCGCTTCATTAGAAGTAAGTAGAGATATGAATACAGATAACATAAGTTTAATATTTGATGCGAAAATGAATTTCTATTGAAATATGGAAGTTCGCAATTTCATTATAATAACTAGTAAGGATGATAACATCGATCCGTTACACGCACGTGTGTTCGCCCACGTATGAACTCTACCTACTTATCAATTTGATTCCACATTAAGTGCTCCGGCTCATACAAAGTGCTGTATATTGTAACTTTTAGTTGTAAACAAAACCGTTTTAATTAATTATCCGAATAACAATTCGAGGAAACAGATTGTTATTTGAACCAATTATTCCAAATTCATTTTGTACATGAAATTTTATGTACATTTTTCTAAACATAAAAAACATACTTTGGTGTTTTTGGATGTTGCTTACATTTATAATCACCAATCAATCAATACTAAGTAATAATAAATAAATCTGTAAGTGTAGGTATTGTATATATGTATTTATGTTCCTGCATAATTCAACTGATATTCATGAAACTTGGTAGATAAACATTTAGACGTACGGGACACAGGATAGGCTATTTCAATTTTTCTTTTTCAACGCGGACGAAGTCGCAAGCACCAGCTAGTACTTAATAAGTTTAAAGTGCATTTTTTCTAGATATTTATCATGTTTTTTTGTTTAAACACTCAATCTTTCGCTTGAGACTGTTGTTGATTATTGATAAATGGGGGTTAAAATGTGGCTAAAAATAAGTGGTTTCACTGATATCTGAATTAAAAAATATCACAACACTTCTTATTTTTGTGCTTTGCTAATTATAGCTTATCGCTTGCCACAACACTTTTCGACAAACAACAGACACCTTCCCATTAATAGTTATATTTGATGTACATGGATTGGGTTTTTGAATACAAGATGTTTAAGGAAAACATCTTTCTCGATGTGTTCATGTTATGTACATATAAATTTATTAAAAGTTTTTTGAACTGTTAAAATTTTCCTCAAATCGCAAATGTTACGATTTTCCGAATTCCTACGTCATAGATTTCACAGTCTTATAGTCCCCCCACCTACGTGGTCAGTGTTGGTAAGCACTATATTAACAAGCATTCCGAGAATGCTACTGCAACGATGTATAATAACATCAATTAAAAATAAATAAAATAAGAGCCATTTAAATGTTAGCATTCGTTTGGGATAGCTGGAATGCTGAGATATAATATTAATGTTGTTCTAAGTAGGCACGTGTTCAATTCTTGAATTTGTATTTTTTTTTTAATTAAAAAAAAATAGTTTTCAAGAAATGTATGTCTCGTGCGATCTATACTGTAATTAATGCGTTATTTTGACCCATTTATTGTAAATACCGTGCAGTGAGATACCGACCTATTATTCTAGTTTTATTTTTGTGTTTGGTTGAATAATTCCAAATTTTGTTTGTTCAGCACCATCAGCAGAGCGGTTTTATTTAATGTCTAAGCAAGGATACATTTCCAACAATAAACGGTTGTTATTGTTAAACCGACGCCAAATACTTTGAGAATACAAAAAATCAAGTACGTTGTGAATCTTAGTTTATTTTATTGGAAAATATCCCCTGTATTAAGCGCAACACACACTGGGCGGTAAATGGTCCGGGAGCGGGAATGCGGGAAGCGTATGTTTTCCGGAACTTTTCACATAGAATACTGCTGCGGAAAAGCGGCGCGGTAGCGGCCAGTGTGAGTACTAGTTCGATAAAAATCTAGATCTCGTCGCGTCGTTACCGCCCTGTGTGGCCCAATGTGCTGAGTACTGGTTAAATACAAAGGAACCGTTCCCTCCCCGGAAAATGTCTGCCTCTTTGTAATAGCAATGTAATAGGGTTGAAGCCGCGTCGAGCCTCCTCGCTACCGCTGGCGGTGGCACTTGCCAGTATGATATGCGCTGCTGCATAAGAACTCGTAAATTACAAAAAATAATTACCGCCCCCGGAACGCTTCAGTGTGTATTGGGCTTTACTGAGAATTGTTCACGAACAAAACAACGCAACACTTATCTACTACCGTTAAAGATATATACATCGATCAAGGACTTCGCGTATTGTTTACAACATGTTATGTTATTTTTATTGTTTCGTTTTTTTTTTTCACAACTGATTATCATGCGAAACGTGCATGGCATGGTGTCCGTACTTCGCGGAGGTAGACAGATATGCCTCGGCGATTAATCCCCGGATCAAAGTCTACATAAATTTGTACTTTGTACGTAATTTTTGCAACCGAGGACGTTCAACTTACGGTCAAACGAGACGACCTCGGATCAAAACACTGCATGTGTTAAAAATTAACTCTGACACTGATTTTGGATTATGTATGTCACCCCACGTCACTTTGACATTTCTTTTATTCTATTTCATAATTATAATTTGGTTATAATACTTATGTAGAAATCATTTTCCTCTAGTTAAATTTAATCAATACTAAAACGTAACAAAACAGAATGGCAAACAATTTTAAGGTTGCCAGACATTTAAGAGCGTTGACCTTTAAATATTAATTCTTAATCAATACTTAAAAGGAAAGGTGCGGATGTCGCATTACATATTTTATTTTATTTTTTGTAATATAACACTGTCGGAGTAGCCGCAATAGACTTTCATTGCTTAACCATTTCTTTTAAGATTTTTTTAATTATATTTAGAGGTCGTCAAAAGCTGATGGTCTAATTGTTGGTAGGTGACACCGTCGAGCACGGCACAGGAATAACAAGTGCGCTGACGACCTTATTAGGATTGAAGATGAGGGATTAGGAATGGCCTCTGGTATCCCTTATCCACTCAAACATAACAGCACACATATTTCCAAATGGTAATAACTCTTCACAACGTATTTCACGGTGGCCTTCTGTAAGTGCGTGGCGTGTGTACGAATTAAAATCGTGCGAGATGACAACTAAACCGTTTTGAAGTGCCGACAGACGGGGTGCTAAAATATTTATATTATATGGTATATTTTATAGACTTCTGTCTGTCGGTCTGTCGCAGTCGCGAAAGCAGTGTGTCCTGCTATGCTATGCTACTACCAAAACGTCTAGAACAAAGCTAATTTTAATAAGTCCATTCCCTAAGTTGGGTCTGCCGGGAATCGAAGCAAGTATTTGACCCATGTGTTTGACTGGAGACTTTAAAATATAATCTAATTTATCTCACCAGAATATTAAAACCAGAAAACTATTTCTCAATGAAAAGTATAATATTATATGTAATTATTCATTGATAAAATACATGACACAGTAATTATTCAGAATCCGAGTTGTACGTAGAGGTGTTTTGGTATTAAAACTAATAATAATTCTACAGTTGAGTAACGCTGCGTAAAATTCTTCCCATAACTTCAAGTGATCAAGCGACGATGACAGGAAATTGACCCCAATTCCATGGAAACACGAACGTTTTCACACTCCGCACACGTTGGGCGCCATAAACACACCCAGACTATTATGCTATCAGTTTTAAAAGGCACTCTAACTGTTAACACACGCATTAAAAGAACGACCACTTAAACGTGGCCGGTTATCTGGAAGCTCATTAACAGAGCGCTAATTGCTCATACTAATAGTGTTAGTCGGCCCATCGGCTAAGAAAATTCCTTGAACTGATTCTAAATAAATACAATCATGTGTTTTACTCTGCGCAAACATTTTCATACAAGAACATTATTGCTACGAGTTACGATCGTATAAAATTTTAATAAAAATTATAGTAATAAAATATCCTCGGTCGGTCGTCGGTTCGTAGATCCGTGAGACACAAGTTTGTCTGTCAAGGTTTTCGTTCATTAACTTATCGTTAGAGAACAACAAAGGGCGTCTTTGTTGTATCCTTGCCCAGATTTTAATGCATTACATTTTAAATGTAAGGTCATTATTTTTCCGAGCAATCCTTATTTTATGTTACAAGTGAACAATAAAATTTGTTTTTATGCATTTGGTGCGTGGTAGTTTTGTTATTACTTCGAAGAATTCGTCGCAATTTGCACAGATAAATATAAATTGAATTTTCGTATTTTTATATGATGTACAGTCAATCGGCTCTTGAGATGCTTGCTTAACATAATTATCTCTGTTGTGATGAGTTGTTACCTATATGGTGAACATTGAGAAAATTTCACTTATGTACGTACAGTACATACATGTATAATTATGTACTGTAGATATAATGTATAGTGAAATTTGCAAAACTGAAAGATAGTGACGCCGGTATGAAGTCGGCTTTAACAATCACGCATCTAAAGACCACTACACACGTGCTGTTGTTGTGCTTTTCTGTCTGTAAGTTAGAAGTCTGTAAAGTTGTACGTGAAAATTGAGTGGTAATAGACATAGGGTGACTACAGACAAAGTAAACAGTTTGCCCAGTTTAAGATTGTCGAAAGCTTTAAAAATACTGTTGATACTTTGAAAATAATATATGTTCCACTGCCTAAATCTATACTAATAATATAAAGAGATGAAGGGCAATAATCATAATTGCCTAACATCTTTTGTCTTTTAAAGGTCTTCAGAGATGTGCACTTTGAGAACAATGTGCGAAAAAGGTTGAGAATTTATGAGGCAGCTAATACAAGTTTAAAGAGCGTAACAATTATTCAGATAAAGTAATGAAATAAATATATCTAAGGTTTAAATATACATATTATACGCGTGCAGAAACGCGGTGCTTGCTTGCATGTGCAAGGGGCCGCGTTGTCGACGCGACGGTATGGCGCGACATTGACCGCCACTGAGCGGATAATAAAATAAATCCACGGCACTGGCACAGCGCCAACAGCCCTTCACTTCACCTTATTGGAGAACGCGCACTAACCATTGCTGTTGCAAATAAACAACAGACTGAACACGACTTAACATCGCTGTCAATGGATACGACAATCGACAATTGTGTTGGATAAAATAAAATTGATGTGTCTTATTTAAACCGCCTCTTGATAGTTGCAATTTTAAAATTTCTATATATCGAAAATACCAAAAAAATGCAATTTTGCAATTGCAATTGCAATTCTTAATCAAATTCAATATAGATTTTGTATGTTAGTCGAACTATACTGAAGGAATATTAAAATAATATTCCAAACTATTTTAATTTTAATGTTACTAATATTAGTCATGATAAACCAATATAGGTAATTACAGTTACAAAATTCTAAACTCAAGTTTACAAAATTACAAACTCTATATTGGCTACTCCGCAAATAACTGTGTTGCTGTTTGGTCATTTAATAAAAATTATAAATATCTAGAAATATTACAAAGAAAAATACAAAGAAAATAAAAATATAAGTGGACGAAATCGCCTAGATATAATATATCTTAATATGAAAAAAATATCTCCTATGACAAAATTATTTCAACAAAATTCCTCATTGGCCGTAATAAATATTATTTACTATAACAAAAACAAAATAATTTTACAGACTAAATCACATTATAAAAGTAAAGTAAAAAGGAATAAGTACGATGAAAATATAGTAAGCTTGAAAACACAAAGAAATTTTCTTTCATACGGTTCGTGCGACCTTCGTTTTCATGAAAACTGCTCGGTTCTGTATTTCTCGGAAAACCCGCGTGACTCACCGTACGCTCTCTATCACAACTTGCGTATTTACATTCGGCGGCGACGAACCGCTCGATTCAAAAACTCGATTACGTTAAATGATTCATGAACTATGAATCAGAAGACATTGAGAAAATTTCACTACTATAGGCACATTATTATTATTTTTTTTGCGAAACATCTTAGCTTGTCGTTAGGACGGAAATTCATATTTTAATGAAAATTATACAGTGTGAGTGGAGATAGGACATGCGCGAATGCCATTGGGCGTTTTTATATAGAAAAAATACATGCACAGTAATGGATAAGCAAAATACTTTATATTAAGGGTCGTCCCAATTTAAGCTTAAAATTATTGTATTGTAAGAGATGAAAAATCCAGATAATAATTAGTATTTGGTGAACTTAAATTAAATATGTATTTTTTACATAGAATTCGTCAGTGTAATTTCGTTAGTAGTAAAAATGTCAAAATTGAAAAAAATATTTTTGCAAAAATGTCTCAATATATTTCCCTTAAAAAGTATAACAAATTTTTAGGGTAAGTA
Organism: Synanthedon vespiformis; assembly: GCA_918317495.1. NCBI lineage: Eukaryota > Metazoa > Arthropoda > Insecta > Lepidoptera > Sesiidae > Synanthedon > Synanthedon vespiformis. The sequence continues at coordinate 5,891,951 of OU906962.1, forward strand.
TAGTTTTATTTTGGTTTTTATAACTAATACAACACACATAAAATATACTTACATAAAAATTATAAATAAATATAACTGAATACATAGACAAACATTGAAGGTTACGAATGAGGAAATCGTGGAAAACAGGACAAACTGGTAGTATTACTACGTGGTTACTACATAAACACTCGTACCTACGAAGAAAACACACTTCAACAATGCTTAAACACCAGGGCCCTAATTCTGTAACGCCATTCCGCGATTCCTTACGTGAAATCAACGTCAATTCCTTAAATTGTTACGACATCTTATTCTCTATGACATATTGCACGATATTCCGCGCCATTCCGCGATTCCTTACGTGAAAACAACGTCTATTCCTTAAATTGTTACGACATCTTATTCTCTATGACATACTGCACGATATGAACGGATAAGGGCACGATTTGAACTGTCAAAAATTCCTCGCTTTTAAACTACGCGGAATCGTGTGGAATCGTATGAAATAAGTGCATTACATAGTTATTTACTCCGTTTGTCTGCAAATTTTAATAAAATAAACACCAACACTAAGAAATAACTTTTTATAGATAATTATAAAAGTAATATAAAACATCAAAGTTTCTTTTTATCTACCTCTACTTACAATTAGGTACTTTTATAAATGATTTTACTCTCCAAAAATGAGAAATAAAATACCGCACATACACACAATCCTTCACCCGATATACTTACAAATTGATTATGAATGATAACATACTTTAGTTAGACAATAGTTTTGTGGGATGATATTAAAGGAAATATATATCACATTTTAGTATTGTACATTTATACATATAACGTTATATTAACAATTTACATTATGTACAAAGGCGAGTGCATGTATTTACAAAATAAGACATTGATTTTGATTCTTTTAAATAAAGAAATCGAAAATCAAAAAGTCCGTTAAAGGAGGTCGCTACAGTTTGGTTGGAATTAAAATGTAAACAAACAAAACAAGCTGACTGACTGACTGAGCACACCGACATCTAGCGTCGCCATTTGGCAACTGCTATTTACATAATATTTAAATGATAAAACACCTAAACAATAATAATATCATATTATTATATGGATTTGATAATTAAAACGTTATTTACTCACTTTATTTAAAATATTAATAGAAGTTAAACATTGCCGAGGTAACATAATGTTATCTGTGCATCAGTGGAATTGTTAAATACATACAATAGTATACTGTGGTTTCTGTGAAATCATAACGTGCCATAGATAATTTGTCTTAAGGCATACAGAATAGAGACATAGAATTCCATGACACGACAAGGCAAGACTAAGGACGTGGTTCACATAATCCTGCAAATTTTAATAAAATAAACACCAACATTAAGAAATAACTGTTTTTAGATAATTATAAAAGTAATATAAAACATCAAAGTTTCTTTTTATCTCCCTCTACTTACAATTAGGTACTTTTATAAATGATTTTACTCTCCAAAAATGAGAAATAAAATACCGCACATACACACAATCCTTCACCCGATATACTTACAAATTGATTATGAATGATAACATACTTTAGTTAGACAATAGTTTGGTTGGAATTAAAATGTAAACAAACAAAACAAGCTGACTGACTGACTGACTGAGCACACCGACATCTAGCGTCGCCATTTGGCAACTGCTATTTACATAATATTTAAATGATAAAACACCTAAACAATACTAATATCATATTATTATAAGGATTTGATAATTAAAACGTTATTTACTCACTTTATTTAAAATATTAATAAAAGTGAAACATTGCCGAGGTAACATAATGTTATCTGTGCATCAGTGGAATTGTTAAATACATACAATAGTATACTGTGGTTTCTGTGAAATCATAACGTGCCATAGATAATTTGTCTTGAGGCATACCAAAGAATTCCATGACACGACAAGGCAAGACCAAGGACGTGATTTGAAAAAGTAAGACCAAGAGTGTGGAATCGTATTTGGCATACAGAATCAGGGCCCTGGGCCCTGATTCTGTATGTTTTGATTCTGTATGATTCTAATGTTTTGCCTTGTCGTGTCATTGCATTCTTATGTCTCTATTCTGATGTCCCAAGACATATTATATATGGCACGTTATGATTTCACAGAATCCACAGTGTGCTATTTTATTTATGACGTTTCTTGAAAAAGTAAGACAAGAGTGTGGAATCGTATTTGGCATACAGAATACAGGCCCAGATGTGATATTAAATAATTTTATATAAGACGTGACGCGTATGAAATTGAGACAATTAAGATAAAAAATTGTTTATCTAAAATTTGCAATGGCGCCTTAAAACGCGTACCGGATATCGTCCGGAAATGGTAGGCATTCCTCGCGGCGGGCGCCGTCGTCGGCCGCGACGCTCGATGCCAAGCCACAGGCTATATAAAAAAAAGCGCGCTTTTTGCATTTAGAACACGAAACAAAAGAGTTTTTTATTGTGACCTGCGAACTCTTTTTACCAGAAGTTTGTTTTTTTGTTTTAGATACACGTGTATCTTGAATAACAATGAAATAAGATGTTTCAATTTAGTCACGCATGAACTTTGAATATTAAAACTCGTAGCAAAGCTTGTGTGATACTTGAATGTATTATTTAAACTAATCATTCAACCATTGTAGATATTACTAGCTGCTGCCCGCGACGACGATAGCCACCTACCATCAAATATAATATAATAAAAAAATGTATTTTGTTTTTGTAAATTACGAAAATCATTTTATTTATTTCGAAATAATAAAATTTATGTTTCAATTTAATTTAAGTATTTGTAATAATATTTATTTGTAGATAGATAATAAAAACCTAAATAAGATTGACCTAATTACGTATGAAAAAAACAATTGTAAACCGTCATTTTGGGTTATCTGTATACTGAGAAGTGTTTTAAATCGGTATTTATTGTTCTGTTGCGATAAGAAACAATAACAGCTGCACGAATGCGGTAGAACAAAGAGTTACAATGCTGACATTTTAAAGAGAGTAAGGGAAATAATTGCTGCGCTAATATTCAGAGTGCTCCCTCAAAATGGTCACGTTGCGTACATTTTATGTCCTTATGTGCATTATCTCGAATAATTAACTTCTCTTGTGTCGCAATACAAATCAATATTGTTATTATCTTTAAATATTATTTTCCTCAGTTTTGGTTCATTAACAAAATAAATAAAATATATTGATTTAATCAAACTTTAGTACCTACTTTTTTATTATCAACTCGTAATTTTTATATTAATATTTAATTCTGCAAGAATAAATTGTATTATATTTTAGTAAGTAATTATAAAAAATAACAGGTCAATGTTGCTAATATATATTTTTTATTTTTAACGCGGATGAAGTCGCGGGCACCAGCTAATACCCGAACACTTTTTAACGGGATAAAAGTACTAGTTTAGTTTTTCAAATTCCATGCCATAAACGGTACCTGTACATTTAAAAAAATATATTTGGAACATAGTTTATAGGTAACGTATTGGACGTAGGATTGTTTTCCTCAAGTCAAATTGTTTCATTATCCTCACCGCCTTTTTGTGTCGAGGGTCACACAACCAACGACGCCTACACTTTAAATGTTTGTTACATGTTTTATTTAATTATTATTTTTTATTTATTCGCCCACGTCTATCAATAGTTAATGAGTGGAAGATATCTATGTAAGTACTTTTTCCATGAGTCATTGGACAAAATATAAACTAAAGTATCTACTTGATGGTATACCTATGCCACCTTGTTTGTCGTCGTAGGGGATGAAATGTCAGTAGACACCCCCATATGTTCTTTATGTGGAATATTTTAAAACTTTACTAACTGCTCCCTGTCGAATATACTTGGGAATATGCCAGAGGGCCTATTTGTATTTGTACCTATTTTCGTCTTGATTATTTAGGTATTTTTTTCTTACGGCAGATTTCTTGCAGTTTTTATATAATATCAACTGTATTTTTGTTTTGGAAGATTGGTAATAAATTTTAATGTAAAATTCTAATATTTAATTACTAAGAAAATAAAAAAGTAAAGTGGCCCACGTCCTAAACTCTCACGTAATCCCACGTAACTGACGAACACACTGACAAAATTACTTTCGTATTTTTAACGCTCACATACAATTTTTTACAAGTACCTACACTTTGAATTTAAAACGCAACAGTTACTTTAGTGGCGACGAGACGAGCGGACAAAGCCATTGTCTCATTAGGCCGCACTTATGCTAATTCCTTTTTGAGGCTACCTTTTTTGTTGGCTTTTATTGGCAGTCGTATTACAATGTTTGAGCGACGAGGCCTTGAAGTTTGTTGAAATATTTACCTTTTAGCGAGGGAAGGGCAGTTGCGCGGGCGCTGATATTTCTGATAAAACAATATTGGGTGCGGGGTGGCCGCCATTTTAAAAGTCTGGTACCGCCTAGCACCAATATTAAGTCTCGTCCAATGAACTTAGGTAAAACATTATTATTAAATAGTTCACAAACTGTCTGATTTTTATAAATAAATAAAAATATACGCCCGGCAAAAAGACCTAACTATCATAAAATGTAATTATGGAAACAATGCAGTGAACTGGTAGCATGCCAAGGACACCCAGGAATGTTCAAATTTGGAAAAATCACTTTCCACAAATTTACCTTTTTAGGCATCAAACTTGGACGAGGGTTCAATAATTAAGAGTTAAATAGTCAACATGTTTCGCCACTACACCGTATTATTTTACTGTCTCTTTTTCAAGCTTAGCCATCGTAGCTATCATTTGTGAGAGCCAACTTCAAATACGGTAAAAATATAATCTCAATTATGAACAAATATAATAAGCGTTTTTCAGTAATCGACTGAAAATGAAATATTTACTATTACCTTGTATGGATTGAAATAATGGACAGTACCAGGACACGGGCGTTCCCTTATCAGCAGATAGATAACGGTATCCGAATAGTCTGCCTGCGCTGGCACTGGCCTTATCGTCTTTCCACGAAATCGTCAACAAACACTTGCACTTATCGCGAAATATTTCAAAAGCACTTCAAAGGAAATTCTTTTCTATTTAAAAATAGAACAATTGATTAGGGTAATTTTTTTTTAAACACATTGCTTGTTATTGTATTAATAACAGATTAATAATAGGCACAGTTATTCTATTACAATATATTGCGCCACAAAAGCAGATATTTCGCGGGTTATTATGAACTAGCTTTAATAAATACTTTAAAAGCAAGTAGATATTTTAAGATTGAAATTATTTTTTAATATTAGTATGGATGTAGGTTATCAACAGACACAAAAAGGTGGTGTGACTGTCATGTGTAAGGGTACGAGTAACATTTTCTTTGTGCTTATTTTCGTATTAACCAAGGAATTCGAAATATTATCAAAAAAATTCTTTGATCCTTTAGCTATCGAGTGGTGTGATTAAATTTTGGATGTAGATGTATGTAAGTTACAGTATCAAACTATCCCCCGCATTTGTTATCATAACTTTTATGAATTGTCTCCCACTATTGAAGTAAATTTAAAGACGTTTGTAGATAATAATTCTATAATAATCCAAGTTCAGGTAGCATGTAACTTTTTATAGATAAAATTAAAATTACTTTGAATTAATAGGGATTTTAATTATCTTACACGATACATCTAGTCATTTTAAATAATATAGCCTACCGGACATCCAATTATTTATACAATGTGTACACATTGCATTTGTTCAAGGTTGGAATTTTTTTTTGGCATAATATCAAGTATCACCATTCAATACTGTAAGCCTTATTACATGAAAGTTATACCAATATAAACTTAATTCCTACATAATCAGACATTACTCCGCAATGTAGGATTAATGTTTATGAAAAAAAGAACAGATAAAATTATGTTATTTTGGCCGTTGTGCTTAGCACGGATGGAATTTTCTTCGGATAACGGATAACGGATCGGATAGATAAAATTTTCTGCAAATTATAAAAACAAGCTTTTCTCGTTGATCGCTCTTTCCATTAGTGAAAACTGTATTAAATTCCGTCTGGTGGTTTAGAATTTAGCGGAAAAACAGACAGACGCCGATTTATAATAGCTAAGATAGAGATATGAAAGAACTAGCGATAAAAGTTTTAAAAGTGTTAAATTTCAATTAAAAGAAATTAAATTTAATAAACCATGTTTACAAATAAAATATTACAACGGAAAATTTGTACAGAGACTAATTACAACCAGACACATAAACACACAAAAACATGTATGTAAATTAAACAAACAGAAACATTATCTAACAATCGAAGTCCAGAGACGTCTTGTCCTATGCTTAAACCTTGTCGCTATTCTACAGGTAAACATTGGCTGTGTGTTATCACTATCAGCTTTATGGGGCCATCCCACCTATATACCTATACAAGTTATAACTAAAACAATTAGCACAGTTTACTGTCCGCACTAAGTACAAAGTTGATGCAAATGATCACGATTATGGCAAGGTTGACGTCGGTCGCCGGAGGGTTCGTTCAACTGACCGCGAACGATGACACGGGGCGCGCGCGCGCAGCGTCGCGACGACACATGCGCTCCACCACCCACCACTAACATCACATGGCTAAAGTGTCAGATACTAGACCTGTGCGATATCTCTTGATATTTACCCATGATTCTTTATGTACTAACGGCATGTTTTAAAACTTCGGGAATCCCCTGTTAGATATTAAAACAAGCATAACATCTATGTGAACAACATGATGTAGGAAAAATAAATAGTTGTGCAATGTATCTAATACACTCACCAAATTCCCACAAATTGCAATCCAAAGGGAACAACACTACACAAATACAATGCAGTACAACAATAAAAATCGATCACAAACTTGTCCAAACTTGATAAAACAAGCACAAGTTATACGCGTGCGCGCATTGAAAAACAAATGTTCAACATAATGTCGGTCAGGCGTCGGAAAACCCCCTCGGAAAGTACGCGGCGCAAAGTGTAAATATTATTGCTACGGCTGGACAAAGGTTTTTGTTATCTAAACCGGTGGCAGCGAGCGTGCGCAACACGAGATGCGCGGTCTGCGGTAGACCGTGGAGTGAGGCTCGCGCGCCGGCCCCGCCGCTGTCTGATAAGCCTGGCGCGACGCCCCCCGGGCGACGCCTACGCCCCCACTCGGCGCCGACGAGCCGTTGCATCGTAAACACCACCGGCCGCCCCTCGACCACCTCTGCTCCTGTTGCCGGCACCGACCAGACAGAACCGCTCTTTAATGCACCACACCTACGCACAATTTCACAACTGCAACCGTACGACGACGACTGCAGAAAATCAACAACTTTCGTTTCCTTAAAAAGACAACGGAACAAACACGCTGTTGCGAAACCTCAGTGGCAAGCCAGATACCGAAGAGAACAATGAGGTGCAAACAAACGTAGAACCATTTTCGTGTCCCCCCTAATTGGGTTTGAGGTGCGTCGGTGAGCAGAAATTCAATATGCAACGCGATCCGTTCGGCGCATAAACGGAATAATTGAATTAGTGAGAGCATATCGGGCACTCGAGAAACCGCTTGCTCTGCTCCGGCCACCAAAGAAGAAGTGTTGAAATACATTGTCAGCGCAAACATACCTCACATAAACAATGAGAAGCCAGCCGCAAAATGACGTAAAATCGGTCATAATTAAACCACACAAGCCATAAATGTACTTACATATTACAATAAGAGTCTACTAAAAATGGATGGCCCTGAATATGTCCATCCAAAAACGATGTTTTTAGAGAGGCAGTTAAAACTTATCCTTGGGATTTTACAACTTGCTCATGAGGGGAAATAGCATCGTAATACTTGAAGTAGTTTTTATTCAAGCCCGCATATGGTAACGGTCATATAAATTAATTAATGTCATTAAATATTCTTGTAGTTATTATACACTGTGAAAGATGATAAAAATAAAATTCTAGGTTTTAAAACTCAACTATGTAAAAAGAGATGAATTAGCTAATATATGCTAAAAATAAAGCTTAACCTAACAACAGACAGAGAGAAACTGAGGAAACACATTGTTCAAGAACTATGTAGGTAAGTACATTATTTGAAAATATATATATATATATATATATATATATAATAATAATAATAATAATAGGCGCATCAATATTACATTAATGATTTGTAGCAATAACGCAGTGATCTCAGAATTTAATGACTCTTAATGAAGAAGGAATACGCAATTACGACATCTTTGTTCAAGAACTATGTAGGTAGGTACATTATTTGAAAAAAATTAAAAATAATAATAATAATAATAATAGGCGCATCAATATTACATTAATGATTTGTAGCAATAACGCAGTGATCTCAGAGTTTAATGACTCTTAATGAAGAAGGAATACGCAATTACGACATCTGTCATACTTAATCATACCGTTCACCTGGCTGCGATTATTTAATGGTGTCTTTATTACAAAGACAACCAAATATGAAGGTTTTAAAAGAGTTAATATTTGATCGACGTACCTAGTTGATTCATTCTTATTTCTTAAATAAAATATAATTGATATTGTTATTTGAAACTAATTTTAGTGACGTATTAATAACAGCAATTGCATAGTTAATATTATAATTTATGCAAATAATTCTTCAGAAGTTAGATTTCAAATATTTAATTTTTCCTCAAGTTTTGTCTTTAAAAATAGATAAATGTTATGCAGATTAAATACAATTTCGATCCACCTATTCGTGCTTCTTCAGTTTATCGGTCCCTATGCTGTAAGAATAGTGTATCTAGTTAATCCCAGACATCCTTATAGACTTTCTACCGTTTCTAATTAATACAATGCATTGTATCATAATGGCTTCGGAAGTGCTTCATATAGGCATAAATTTATTTTGTCACTCTGGATGATGTTATCCAGTTTTCCAGTGTTATTGGTGATTCTTGGTGCTTGTTATTTTGCTGATGAGTTCTCTGATTAAAACGTCTTGGCTTGTAATATCTCGGCTGTAAGATCTGATAATGCATAAATTAAATATTCTGGTAATTGAATATCACAGTTACACCAGAACAGATATTAAAAAATAGTATTTTCTATGAAATATATAATATGGTAACACAATGTAGTTTTCTATTTAGCTTAGTGGGTTCCATTCATTTCTTTCTATCCGTGGCAGTCTCAAGAACATATAAGCGATTCTTTAAACCCATAAATCCACTTGATTGTCATAAACTTGAGAAATGTGCATCGATAAAAGCTCGCAATGTTAAAGATCATCAAGTGTACATTATGAGAACAATTGCGAAAAATGATTTAAATAAAACCCACGTCGAACACAACCGCGATCGTAAACGTTTACGAGTGCATTACTCTCAAAAAGTGGCATACCCATGGCAAATGATACAACTCTACCATACAATTTATGACGAAGGAATAACTAAAATACACCGTGCCATCGCAATCGGTGAGTTGGAGGATTTTTTTGTCCTGACACAGGTGATATAAAAAATGAGCTCGACATTAGGTACGTTCGTAAGTCACGCCATCATTCGAATAATCTGGCGGGGCGCGTTAGGCCCACATAAATTATGAGATTAATCTTTTCAAATAATTTGACCTTTTCATCTGACGAGGGTTCATTAAATAATGGCATCGTCGGTATTGGAAGTGAGGTTATTGTTCCGTCTATCACAATAATTTTTATTGTGGGCGGGAGCTAACTTTATTCAATTCGTGGATCAGATTCTCTTGTAATCTTTGAGATTATAAAAGATAACATAGTAACAAATTTTCAAAAGAAATTTGAACAATTTTTAATAATTATTACCATCAATGTTATTTGTGAGGAAAACAGGAAAAAAGCCCTGTTCTTGTTTTTACAAGTCATCTAAATTTCGTTATTTTGTTTATAAATATTATTTGCTTTATTCATTGCTTATAACCACATACCCATTACTAGAATTCTGCCCTAGATATCTGATCTGATCACTACTGCTATTAAACGAAATAGGACTAAGCAGGACTTTGGAACAATGATCTAATGCACGTGCGAATGCGCCGTTAGGCATGACATCTTTTAATAAGGCCTTCAAGGCGGAAACGTAGAAAATGTCAGTAATCTAAGAAGCCGTAAGCACGATTCTTGCCCATAATCGGCACAAGGACTTGCAGCTGTTGTAAATAATCAGTTCTATGCTTATTGTTGTGACGTGATTAGGTACTGTTGGTTAGCGAACAAAGAATTACAAAGTTTGCAATGAAATAAAGGAAATATACGATTGAAACTCTTTGTTAGAATCAATTCCAATATTGCACATTAATGATCCTTTGTTGTATTTTAATTTAACAATATAATGTAATAATTACAAATGTCATGCGTTTTTTCAATTTGTTAATCACCCAGTAGTAACCTACATTAGTCTAGCGACGAAACTTAAGGAATGTCGGATGGAATGCATCGCGTATCAACAAAATGAGTCACTGTCCCAAGGCTGGCGTGGCGGTCAGAAACACATGGAGTTCTTTAATGTACCCGAAGACACAACAGAAGCCAACGAAAATTCCGCAAAACGTTTAACAAAACGTTTTAAGCACAGCATTGATCTGTGCGACATTGTACGAGTGCATACAGGACTTTGAACCATTACGACTTTGTCATTCCATTGTGACATTTCTATCTTGAAATAGACGTTTGGGGATGCCGACAGTCAGGGTAAACAATAAGTTTAACTCAGACAAAAATATTAGTTTACAAAAATTTTACAATTTTTAATGCATCATGAACATTCAGCGGCGGAACAAACAATGCTTTTCGGAGTAGATCACAGCACAATAGGCCGTCAATCAATGACCAAATTTTGACCCGTGTGAGCTCATTTTTTATTGATAATATTATTCTGTATACGATTAAATTTAAAAATTCAGGTTCTCTTTTTATGTCATAGAAAAATGATTTTTCGGATTTGACAGCTATTTATGGCTTATCTTTCTATTTTAATGAGAACAAATAAATAGATAATTACCAAAACTTTTTTTGCTTTATGAAACAGTAACTTATCCATTTAACAGATTTCAAAGAAGTACTTTTAACCGTCAGTTAATTTTTTAGGGCCTAGGAAAAAAAATGGCAAAACGATGAAAATCCTGAAAAGAAACCGAAAAAAAAAAACTCGGGATCCATCCTTTTTGATATTATGAAAAAATAATATTAATTATCGTCGTAACTTTATTAGTAATTAATCAGATATATCTGGGCTAGATCAAACTCTGAAAAATCAGTCCTCTTTGGTAATACCAGAGAATATTCATTAAACCCCCCATTGCACAATTAGATACATAGCCGAACTCGTAATACTTATATGTAATTGTAATACAAGTACTGTCGAATTGAAATCAATGTAAGTAATGTTACTTTGAATTGAATAAACAACAAAACATACAATGTTGACAGGTTGCCAACGTGGGTGGTGCGTTATGGTCAGTTATGGTACGACAGTTCTCGCAGGCGCCGCTATGACGTACTGCCTCTGGTCACAGGTAACAGAATGTTGCTTATTTATTGCAAGGGACAGAAACGATTGTCAACACTACAAATTATACGTCTTATCTTAAAACATTTTTAGTTACAATGGACCAATGAACAAGTGTTGTAATGTTGCTGAAATTGACAATTAGGATGGAAGGATAACAATCTTACTTATCTCGTCAAACATGATTAGAGGTGATTTTTTGCAAATGTTTGTATATTTGTGACTAACACACAAATGGTTAACGGAAGGTTTCTTTGACCTTTACTAAGATTTTGAAAAATGAGACGTTCTAGCATGTTCTAGCGTACTGTTCTGTCAGACTGAGTCGTGTCACTAAAAACAAATAATAATTTTGGAGCTAACCGGAATTGGGGCAATCAGGCACCCAACATGGGCAAAGGGTTTTATAAAAAAGGTGTACTAAAATATAAAAAGGTTGACTGAGGACTGACGGATCGGGTTGAGCTATCTTCTAGTTCTAAACTAGACTTCTAAGACACTTGCTTCTAGACTCTTAATTGGCTCAAAATAGTTTTATTATTGTCCAAGCATGACTGTGATTATTAAAAACAAGTGAAATCCAAAAACACTAGCACTAAATTTTTAACACTCCTGCATAGCTAGGCGAATACGCTGAAAAAGCTAAACATCACAATGGCCATACATTTAGAGAATATAAAATTGCAGATGCAAGCATATTAATGCAATTTTAAACCCGTCTTCTCAGAATTTAGGTCAACGTTTTAAAAAAGTACTTACCTCCGTGTAACAATGTTTGTTATTTTAATTAATAAATGCAGAACACGACACCTATCTATAGTAATTCCCTAATTCCGAGAAACTTTTAGACCATAACTGCTTGCGTAAATATTTTGTGTTACACTTGGGTACGTTGCGGTGTTTGTTATAAAGAACGAACGTAAATTATTGTACACCAAGGAAACAATGGAAGATATTTATATATGGGTTTGGTACTAAAGGATAACGTTGGTAAGACATTTTCGTTCCATTTGTTTTAACTACGTGTGTAAAAGCTTCCATTTTATTCGACTCCCGAACTACTTAGCACCTACAGATAACATAATATTACAGTAGTTTAGAAAGCTCCCTAATATGGAATTTGAGCCTTTATCATTGTCGACCGAAACATGGGGCTGGTCGCTACGCTAGTATATATTATAAACAACCATAATATTGTATGTATCTATAATTTTATTTAAAATACTATAAGCTTATTTTCGGTTTGGTTAATTTTTATGCGATTTTAAAAGAAAATACCTACTAGTTTTGTCAAAATATGTTGTCACTTTTCACTTTCTCAGCTCAGTTAATTTTTAGTTATGTTTTCTTATATATTTATGGCATGCCTTTCTAATAATGAATATAGTTTTCCTGCAGCTTTTTGTAATAAAATGTCGACTTTAGTTTCTTTCCTCGTAAAAAATAAATACTGGCTGTGCGGAGTAAAAACATACTTCAAGTATGACGTCATTGTGCCACAGGTGTGCAGGCGCAGATTTTTTACATACCTCCGTCTCATGCACAATCTTGCATTGCTTGAGTAGGTACGCTAAAAGACACATTTTAAACAACTTTTCCGGTTCCTTTATAATGAAACTCTATTACTTAAACAATTAAGTAGTATAAGAAAATTTCAAGTCCTACTCATTTACCTACGGTACCTAGGTGAAAATTTAAAAAAATCTGATACAAATCGACGAGGTAGGTACCTCTATTTTCTTGTGTAGTGTATTAGTAACAAAATATTAAGACAACACAAAAATTTTACATCAGTGTCTGTCTAGTCTAGCTGTCTTATTTTTATTAGCTTTGTCTGTTTCGTGCTCAATCATTTTACGAGTAGCTAAAATGCTGCATCATGATTATTATCACAAAAATAATGCAGTAATCCTAAAGGAAGCTGACAAAGACTTTTAAAAAGTAGATATGACGATATTATTTAGAATGCTTTTTTATGTAAATGTCATTCCTCTTTTTTTTTCTATGTATACGACATACGTAGATAGAGATAATCCTTTTCTATGTATAGTCGAGACTAAAAAATTCGACTCGACCAGAATACTAATTTTAATTATTTAAAAATACAAGTAAAATTTTTATTGAAAAAAAAATATCGTAATATATGAAATATTCATAAATGTTCAATTGAGTAATCACAAAAAAAAAACTTAATTAATTTTGTCGATTTTTGTTCTCTCGTGTTTACACCTTTCATGGCAAAGTTATTAATGACTAGCTGGTGCCCGCAACTTCGTCCGCGTAAGGTAGACCCTATATCCTTTCTGGTGTCCCAGACAACGTATATGTAACTATACAAAAATTTCATAATCAGTAGTTTTTGCGTGAAACAGTAACAAACATCCATATATCCATGAGTACATCTATACAAACTTTCGCATTTATAATATTAGTACGGATATATTATATATTACAAGTATATTTAAATATTTAATTAATAATTTTATTATTTGCAATACAATAATTGTCACGCCGAAATATTGGGCAAAAAGTTTCACTATTGGTGATAGTTAATACATCTTAATAACATGCTCTATTAAGAACGCTTAAGTAAAAAGTAATGATAGTAGGCTATCTTTGTTAATGTGGAGTTTGCAAGATGGCTTAACAAATACACGGCATGTGTCACCGCGTGCAAATTGTTTACTTCCGCCGCCTAGCCGATGAGTCACCTTGTTTCTTAGAACTTCGTTAAGATTACCTAATAACAATAACTTCATGATTACACGTATTTATATATATGTGATGATATTATCTTTAATCGAAATTACAATTCTATTAATAAAATTGGGCGAATGCTTCAGATTGATTGAGGATAAATTATAGTGATTTCCATGGCAGACAAGACCGTTTCTTTGAGTTAAATATAATATAATACAAATATTATATTTGAAATACCCATTTAAAAATATAATACTGGTTGGTACCCATGAAAATATAGAAGAGTTTTGAAACGGGGACTGTCTGGCGCCTTATACTAAGATGGTGAAGTCTAACGTTGAACAACCCGAAGTTTCCGAACCTATAATTATTTTGTAGATATTTTTAAAAAACTAATAAAATCTGTAAGTACTCTATATTGGTTTATTGGTTTATAACAAAAATGTGTTAGAGAGGTAACACAAAACATAATATATTGTGTCCCAAAACAAGAACAAGATTATAAAGTGTATAAATATATTATTACCTCAGCAGAGTATCAAATCCGCACTATATCTTTATAATGTTGGCATAGATTTTATATTTTATCGCTACTGTACTAACAAAGCTTGTACCTACATTGTAACATTTGTAACTGGCATCTTAAAATGCATACAATCTCCTTAAAAGTTATTAGACAAGAACCATCAGCAAACAACTGGAGCAAATTGTTCACATCCTGTCTATTAGTTGATACCACTTAGTAGAGGTGTCGAGCCAATCAAAACCATCTGCTTGGAGTCAACAAGTGTGCTCATTAAAATCAGTTTATTAAACAAAATCGTTCTTAATGTAACATCATTGCTTTTTTACAGACTGGATGTTGTTTGGACGTGACAAGAATTAATAATAATGACGGTCGTAAAAATTTAAAACACTGGCTGGCTATACGGAAAATGGGAGAGGATGCATTGTGCGTCGGTTGCGAGTGGGAATTCCCTGTCGAACGTGCGTCGTTTCCACTAAGTATAAGGAGAAATTGCACAAGCGCGAAGTGGGTCAAGACGCGAGCTAGCCGGACTTGAAATTTTCGCAAAGGTTACCATCGACAAACGGCGCCGCCGCCGCCGCCGAGTCGACCGGCAAATCCGGTTGTGCCCTTGCGCAACTGATAGCCTCGTTTATCAGATTGTAAAGGATCAACTCGTTTATAGACAGGCGAACTAGTTACTTGGACAACGCCATACAATAAATTGGAATTTAACCGTTTTGATTTTTCAGTACTGCAATATACAAATAGTAAAACTCAATCGAAAATTAGCTACAAATCTCGTCTTAATTCATTGTCCCAAGGAAATAACCTCAGGACTGTTTCCTTTTTCTCTTTTGGCAACCAGGTAAATTATTTGTGCAGTACTAAAAAAAAAAAATAAATAAAAAAAAAAACAAAAAATATAAAGTCCCTTTGAAACAAATCGACAATATAAATTATTATTATTATTTGATCTGTGTTGATTTTCATTCATAAATAAGCAAATAAATACAAAATTCGTTATGGTTATAACTTTTCTTACAGTTGCGGTTTTGTTACCACAACTTGTTGTTATTGTTATTTAAGTTAAACAAAACTCCCTAGTTAACAATTTTCCCTAGTTTTTTATACAACTCAAACTCATTTATTTAATCTTTAGGGCTTTTTACAAGTAAAAACTTTAAGTTATGTCAAGTCATTTAAAAGCATTTAATTTTCTGGATTAGGCTTTAACAAATTTAAGAAAAATGTAATTTAATAATGCCATAATATTTATTAAATGAAAAAATGCCTTACTAATCGAATTTATATAACCTTTGAAGCCTACGTGACTTTGGTCGAGTATTGAGCGAGGTGTGCTCAATTTTGTAACCTAATGACCTAGTCTTAAGGTTAATCATATTTTTACCTTAGATATGAAAAATATTTTCCTATTATTTTAATAGCCCATGTTCCCCAATCTGTTTATCCTAATTTTATACTTTTTTTTGCTCGGTCAGATCACTCTGATTCATATGAGCTATGAAGAATTGAATTTGAACTATTATCTCACGTGATCGGGATGCAAAGTATAAATTACTTCTGCTCTGTGATGAACGGTCTAAATGAGTGTCATGTCCGAATAAATTAAACGGTTTTTTTATCACGTATAAAATATCAAAACATATTTACATAATAAAATCGTAATGGCTGTACATTAAATATTTTATATATGAAAAAAAAAATTGTACAAAACTTACGTAAATGAGGTTTTTAGAATTTTTCTATATATATACATTTTGCGTTTGTGCACGCTAATCTCAGACACAGCTAACCGAATAGAATGCGGTTTTCACTGATGTGTTGATTAAAATATTTTTTTTATTTTATTTTGGAAAAATGTTAGATACCTGTTGGATTTTCAAAAAACGAACTACAGTACATACGAAGTTGCAGGCATCAGCCAGTTCAGAATATTTGTTGTGATAATATGTAGTAAAGTAATAAATTACAAAACAGTTTCCTTGAAATCTTATGCCAAAAAGTTAACAACGATTTCTTGGAACTTCGACAACAAAATTTCATTTTGGGTGGGGAGAGCGAACACGTCATACTGTGACGTCATGTCATAGCGCGATATTGGAGAAAGTTGACCGTTGACCGGTGAAGGCATGTTATACCTATTAGCGACTATTGAGAAACAGGCGTCTCGAGATTCAAATGTGTAAACACGTGCGTCTGTTTAAGTTAAAAACACCGTGATCTTAATTAATTATTATGCAAAATGACGCAACTGCTTATAATGTTGCTTCATTCGCCCCCTAATGACAGTTTTCGAAGAAATAAAAATACTTAAACAAATATACTAAAAACTCAATAAAAGATAAAAGATTATTTATCAGTCTACTTATCGATAGAACATTCTATAATGATATGAAGAATTGATTACGATAAGCACCAGTCCAACTATTAACCACAACTAAACTTATTCTAAATACAAGTAGCGCCATCTGTGAAGATACAATGAAAACTGTCATGTGCAAAAAATATTTCATTAATCCGCTTTACATTTAATTCCGAGAAAAATACACAATAAGGAAATTGCTGCTTTAAAATTTTGTTCGCAGAAGAAACAGTATATGGCCTTCGTTCAACGCCTTTTAAAAGTACCACACCGAACAAAACGAGACAACGATACATACAATGACGTAGTAAAAAAAGACAGTATGTCTGTTATCCTCCTCATTCGAACTCGATGCACCAATCAAACTTGAGCAATGGAATAATGGCGGGAGTTCTTAATTTGAAATAAGTAGGTACATGAATAATATTTTAAAAGAAATAATTAGATAGATTAGAAGCACTATACTATATGGGAGTCGTTTAAGCAAAACGCGATTTGGATATAAAATATTTAGGTTTTATAAAGATTAGGATGACATTGTTCCACGCATAAAATTAATTATAAGTTAATACACGTATTTAAAAGCTAATAAATTAATGGTTAACTCGTATTTGAAGGTGAAATTTTAGTTAGTTATATTTGAACGTAAAAAAAAATTAAACACCATCCGATATTAAGTAAATTAAATGTAGCATGTAAATTAAAAGTACTCTTTTAGATTGGCTTGTTATAATTAGTGTCTGGTTTGTAATATATAAAATAACGCAAATATGTTGAAAAAAAAATTGCTACAAAATTTATGCTAAAGAAAAGTACTAGAGTATCTAACAACTTTTACAACTTTATCATTTTGTAAAGTAAAATATCAATGTAAAACAAAAAAAATTAAACTGTCACAGAAATAGGTATGTGGGACACCAAAAACCAAAAGTATAGTAAGTAGTCAGTATTACTTACGCAAGTATAGCTAATAAATAGAAAGTTGTCTACTAATTTGTGCTAATAACATACACACTCCGCAAATAAATAAAATAATAAAATAACTTGGTAATTTTGCTATATTATGAACTAACTTACCACAGGCTTGTTGTAATCTTCTGTCTGGTAGTCAAACATTGTTGCGAACATGAGATTATCATCTGGTTCGCAATTTTTATAATTGAACGGCACCAACTGAGACATGAAGGCTGTGGTTTCTTTGAATGAAAATAAAGTTCAGACAACAACTGTCCACAGGGGGAATTCTCTTTGAACACAATGAGAAAAGTTTTTTAAATTTCAGACGCGGCGTGTCAATTCACTGTGATAACGGTATGACTCATGCAAAGGCTTCTATAGAATGCGTACGACGTAGTAGCTAGTATGCTTTATATCAGACTGAGTCAATTCGCGCGTTCGCGGCCGGTTTTGTACGACTGCCCGCTAGACTCTTGTGCGCAAGCGCTAACCGCGTCCCAAGACCGAAAAGTCATACGTACCAGAAAAATATTTCAGCAATCCGCTTTCAGAGCCAAATACTTTCGCAAAGCTTCGCTGAAAGCTTTTTATGATATCAGTGATTCAGGAAATAGTTTCTTTATGACTTGGAAATCCCAGTGAAAGTTAAATCAAAACAAACTACGAGTATTATGTACTCTTATTGGAATTCCAGTAAGAAACAAAATAATTTTCTCGTACAAATCTTATTGATAATATGAGAAAGAGTGGCAGACAGGCTAATGGTAAATTATATAAACACAAGACACACAAAAGGTTGGTAAGCTGCTAACTAAAAAAACGATAAGAGTATGACGATTCGGAATTGTCTCTGGGTGCCAGAAATGGCAAATCCTCATAGATACCCGGCAGTGATTAGGGGATGACATTAAAAGAAATCTCATTTAGTTAATATAATTAAATAATTTCATCTGAGTGAAATAGACTTTCGCTACAATCGAACCAACCTAGTCTGGATCTATTTGATTATTATAAGATCTGTGGTGACATGGCTCTTGCTTGCAGCTGCAAATCGCAATAACTTATCCAGTTTCTATCGACTTTATTCGTGTTAGATTTATTTAGAGCAACATTTCGAAATCGATGTAACATTAAGATTACCAACTTTATGGTAATAATAAGTTTTTCTTGATGGTATCATAAAATAATAAGGGCCTCTCATTGACGCTGCTGGTTCTAGGCTACTTTTGACCGGTCCTAAGTACTAGAAAATTAAGAGGGAGAACTGTTACATCTGGCAGTAGACGTCCTACAGCTGCGAACATGATGATGATGTTAATGATAAAAAGGTAGCCTAGCACATTTTTTTTATTAATAAAAATGAAATAATAACATAATTAATAAGACCATTATTGCATCTGAGCCTATTGTCTAATACGAGAGAAGAATACGCCTATCATTGGAAGAACCTGCGATATTATAATAAACTAGGTGGTGCCCGCGACTTGGTACGCGATGATAAATTAAAAATATAAAAGCAATTACAACGCTTGACAACTTGTTGCTATAAAAATTGGTCAGGCATTAGTTACAGTTTTATATTTTAGATAATCCCTCGGGAACATTACTTTTTTCTTGGATGAAAGGTATCCTGTGTCTTTTCTGGTGTCCCAGACAACGTGTATGCAAAATTTCATGGCGATCGGTTCAGTAGTTTTTGCGTGAAAGGGTAACAAACACCCATCCATATAAACTTTCGCATAATTATAATATTAGGACGGATTAAAACGGAGAAGAAAATATATATTTCTGGAAAAATATAAAAAAATACAGGAAATTTCACAAAATTCTGTTACGCGAACATAAGCACGCCTGATTAAAAACGTGTCGTCTTAAACAGAAATATTTCTTGGCCAAGACTGGGCAGAGATCTGTTCTTCGAGAACTAAATTCCAAATAAATTGCGTTCAGGGGGAGGTAAGAATTAAGCAGCTTCCGCTGCTCTAGTTTTCTAACAAAACAGCAAAACAATTACAATTACTACACAAAGAAATTAAATAACAAATTTCAGGAGGTCATACTTACACTCCATTATACGTGACAAAAACGATTTGCCTACTTTATAACATTGTTCACCGTTCGTTTACTTAGAAACCGATATAATATTACGTCAAGCGAGAGTATCAAATGTAGCGAGTACCACGTATTTAACGATTAAATTAAAGGAAACCGGACGGAAACCGCGACTGATAAGGGTTACCTGTATAAAAACGTATTTTTTTCCTTATTCAATAAAATTGAAGATTTTTGCTTGCTTTGTTCAATTTAAAGTACATTTGAAATTAATACATATAGTGCTTTAATTTAATAAAATGTATAAATCGGTATAAATTCATAAATAAGAGACATTTATATTTAAATAGCAAATTAAATTTAGAGATAAGATTGTGGCTAGAATGGAAACAACTCAGAAGGGAGATTGTTCCAAAGTTGGGAATATGTAAAGTTTCGATTTCTGCTCATACGGACTTGAATATGGATAAGTTTTGGATAAGTGGCATCTTATCCAAAAAGTGAGAAAGAACTCCGCCTTCTGTTTTCTTTTCTTTTTCTAGAAAATCTTTGTTAAAAATTCTCGTGATGTTAAAATAACGTATTTAAATTATTTAACTAACTATTTATTAACTAACTAACTATTTAACTATTTTAACTAGATATTAAATTATTATTATTATTATTGTTCGAATTTTTCAATTAAGTAAAATTAAAAAGACTCTTAATTAATAGATTGTGATTAGGTATTCACTCTATAATAATTACATAGAAGACAGTTTTATAAGCGGTGTGGAATTTTAGTGATGATACTAATGCAGTATTATATAGCACTATCTTTGTATGAAAAACAAAGAAATGAGTTGTTATTTCGAACTTTTTTGAGTTTACAAATTTTCCAAAGAAACTAGAGAAAAACAGGCATTTTTTTCCTAATTTAATAGTTCTGGTAACAAAAGTTGTAACGGTGCTCCGATATGTAATTGTAGCACTGAATCATTTCAATGGCACAAAAGTTCAAGGGCGGGCACTTTTCTAACGATCACGTAGTGTTATAGAGAGTTTCATTTCCCACCCCTATATTTCCACGAATCCACCCCTCCCCCTATTGCGATCATAATGAAAAATAAATGTTTCTCGAAACTACGCCAAGGGCTTTTCACTATAACATTGGAATTCCCGAGAAACATTTGGACTTCTGGCAAACAAAAATTATAATGTCTACATGAAAGCCATTAAGATTGAGTAATGAGCTCTAAGGAAATATATCAAACCGAATAACAATGTTTAAAAAAAAGTTATTATTATTATCAATCAATCAAGTTTAATAAAAAAAGATAATATTTTTTATAGGAAGTTTTATTTAAGTAATATTTTTTATACAAAAATAAATATGTAATATAATACTACAATTCCCGCCAGTATCGGGCAGATTGGTGCCATCGAATTTTGTGCAAACAATTACCTGTATTTTTTTATATGTTTCCAGAATTTATATTATAAATCATAAGAATTATCATAGAATCATAATTTATTTATATTATATTAGAATTTATATTATCAGAATTTTTTTTTTTATATTTTCTTCTCCGTTTTAATCCGTACTAATATTATAAACGCGAAAGTTTGTATGAATGGGTGTTTGTTACTCTTTCACGCAACAACTACTGAACCGATCACCATGAAATTTTTTGCATGTAATACCTACACGTTGTCTGGAACACTAGAAAGGACATTTTATAAATATGAATATGAGTTTGTTTGTTTGTTTGTAACGCTTTCACGCAACAACTATTGAACCGCTCACCATGAAATTTTTTGCATACACGTTGTCTGGGACACCAGAAAGGACATAGGGTACCTTTCATCCAGGATAAAAGTACTGTTCCCGAGGGATTATCTAAAATATAAAACCGTAACTAATGCCTAGCCAATGTGTTATAGCAACAAGGCGTCAAGCGTTACAATTGATTTTGTATATTTTTAATTTATCATCGTATACGAAGTCGCGGGCACCAGCTATAGGCTAAGGCTAAAGGCGACGGTATTAGCCTACCATCAAGTGAATATAATATTTTTATTATTTCATTTAAAATAATTAAAATTGGCTTCAAACTTCCCAGTTTACAATACCTATTGTTTGAGGTCTTTGACCAATGTGTATACATAATTTGAATTGCTAATGATGATTTCCTTAATACCTACTTATTGAGGATTTTACATATTTATACCTACTTACTTAGGTACTGAATAAATGCACAATTACTTTGAGATTATATATAAAAAAATGATAACTAGTTCTATGATAACAGATGTTCTGTTTCGCGATATGGTTCCCAGATATTTGTTCCCCAAGTACTCAAAAAACTTACCTGCTACAAATTTAAAAACTTAAAATCTCATACATTTGTTCCCGTGCGCCCTAAGTTTTTTTTTAAACAATTTACTCCAAATCAAATTGTGAATGTGAAGTTTTAATGTAATTATAGAATTGCCTTGAAATTGTGACAAGACTTTGGATCGCGTAGCATTCAAGGCCATCGTTAGAAATGATGGAATCAGATTAACTGCCAAGTAATTTATAAAGTACTAACCCACACCAAAACTAGGAAGTTCCCCAAGCGATTAACTTTTTGTTGTGTCCTAGTTTCATTTACTAGTTGTGTTTTATATCCAACTTAACTAATTTGTCAATAAATTACAAAAAAAATGTTTTTTTTTTGTAATGGTTACCTCTGCACCTCCCTCTGGTTACAGTCCAATTTAGGACCGCAAAACGTAGTCATTATTTAAATATCTCAAACCAGTCAACTTTTGAACTCCATTATGGAACTTGAAATTCTAATTAAATTCTAATGAAAGAATTTATGTAGGTACTACAAGTTGATAAATTTCACGAATTGTTCAATAAAGTATAACAAGAGTAGTTGAATTGAAAAGTAGTTCTCGTAGATTTTTATGTAAACATTGTAGAGCCACAGAATTGACATCAATTTATTGGCATGATAGAGGTGCGTGTGGGCAACCGTCGAGTTTTCCTCGAAGGGCTGACGTCATCAACGCGACGAACGCGCGGTCACCGCTAATCGTCAATATTGTTCGTTTCACTCCTATGCCACAGTTTAAAAATCTATATACTTACATTATACAACAATGATCATTAAAAAAATGTATGATCCTTAATTTGCGGAAATATTATTTGGTAAGTAAAGCTTATTACAAATACGATTTCACTAAACATTTGGAGCGATAGTTAAGTGGTTGCTACAAGATTTTGTCGACATACTATGAAATACAATGCTGTAATAAAATAGATAAAAAAATGCAACAAAAACAAATTTATTTTTCCCGATAAAATAAGTTAACATCAGATCAAGATTAGTAGGTATGTCATGGAAATACCAATGAAGGAACAGTAACCAAATTTCATGAATATAACTTGGAAATAAGTCAACTAAGAAATGGGCTCCATCGTGTTAGCTTTCAAATAAAAACAACCAGATCAAAATCAGTCCACCATTTGAGAACATATCTTTTCCTCGGATGTTTGGGGTAAAAAAATGTACATTGCGTTGTTTACAATATTAATTTATCTATGTGCATTTTAATAAATTCTTTAGATTATGTAAAACTGAATTCCTTATTTTAAAACAATTGTTTTGTTTGTGGGAAAATCCCATATTAAATGAAAACAAGCCTGTTATTATTGCAGCTATTATCAATTTATAATGTTATGTTTAATATGTAATGTATAATATAAATGTTATGCACGTGTTTCCTTTAACACAAGTTACACGATAACACAAGCTGTTGTGGTGATCACGTACTTGTATTACTGGCCATTCCCAGATATACCTATTATTTTATTAAAACATATATTATTACCTAATGTTTATTTTACTAAGTGTAAAACTAAACTGGTAACTTCCTTCAGTTAATTGTTGGAGCTTAGACAACCTGTAACTGTAACATGTATATATATACTAGCTGGCGCCCGCGACTTCGTTCGCGTTGAAAAAGAAAAAAAGCCTATCCTGTGTCCCATACGTCTACATGTTTATCTACCAAGTTTCATGAAAATCAGTTAATTTGTTTAAGAGTTATGTAGGAACATATAATACCTACACTTACAGATTTATTATTAGTATTGATATGATTGATGTATGACTATTAATTACATGTTATGAAATTTGGTGTGCAAAAAAACTTAAAATACAATTAATTCAGACATTTTTAAGTCCATAAATTAGGAGGAGATAACTACCAAGTTAACAAAACAAAATTGGCAACCAAGTTAACAAAATTACCTAGATTATTTATTGACACTTGGTCAACAATCATTACTTAAATATTATCATGACTTATTGCTAAAACAAAAAAAAAACAGATTATAAATTGTGGTAATAATAATAGCTTTTATCTTTATTCCTATAAACTTTCATGCCATCTAGGAGTAGTCTGAAAGTTATGAATGCTAAATGTGTAATTTCCTGATCTACATTTACAAAACTGATCTACATTATTATTATTATTATTATTAATAATAATGTAGATGTTATGGATATTCACATCCTCATCTACAAATGCAGAATTTCTACATAGATTTAAACCTGCTACAAACTTATTAATCAGTTGAATAAGGGGAATAAGTCTTAGTAGTAGAGTGTTGCCAGTTTTTATGGAAACAAATACATAATATAATACAAAATATTATAATTTTTGTTATCTGATAAGGATATTTTGCTAGGCCACTTATCTGCACTGAATCACACCTTACTTTTAGAAAAAGATAATAAATGGATATTAAAAACAAGATAATGTGGTTATTATAAAGCCCCGCATTACAGATAGATACACAAATTGCTGAATTTACATTATAGTCTATCAATTAATTAATACTAATAATAAATCTGTAAGTGCAGGTATTGTATGTACTTATGTATGTTCCTCAATAACTATTAAACAAATTAAATTATTTTCATGAAACTTGGTAGATAAACATTTAGACGTACCGGACACAGGATAGGCTACTTTTTCAACGCAGACGAAGTTGCGGGCGCCAGCTAATTTAATATAAGTTAGTGTAACTAACTTCATTCTATTTTAAATTAAAAGTTCTGGGCCATACTTTGTTATATTTATAACATAACATAAGTGGACCATAATAAAACCATTGTTAAAATTATTTTTACAGGAAGGATGAAAGGTTTATGTCTTATTAGAAAATAACTCCTGTACATAAACAGTTGTCTTCTGTTTATTCTTTACAAATGTTTTGTCTCCATCAGATCTCTTTTATAACTTTGATACAGTGTACTATAATAGTGTATTCTTTAGCAAAGTTTTCCAATGATTTTGCCAGTGTAAGTTGTAAAAATATTTATCTATACTAATATTATAAAGAGGAAAGATTTGATTGTTCGTTTGTATAGAATAAGCTCCGAAACTACTGGACCGATTTGATAAATTCTTTTACCATTAGAAGCAGACATTATCCGTGATGAACATAGGATACTTTTTACCGCGGGAAAATGCTTCATTCCCGCGGGAAAATGCTTCATTCCTACGGGAAAACGGGTAAAAGGGCAACGGGTAGTAAGAATTATCCTTCCATACTTATATTCTTCACATAATTTCAAAACGGCTGAACCGATTGGGTTGAAATTTTGTATGTGTATTTCCATGGTTTCACAAACACGAATGTAATTACATTTTATAAAGTTACGCGGACGAAGTCGCATGCAACAGCTGGTATATAATAAAAATTTTAAGTTGGTTTGCATACACTTCAATAACTCAAGAATGGGTAGCCCGATTTTAATTTGATTTTCACATATGGAAAGAGGGATAAACGGAGGTTTGTGTAATTATAAAAAATTGCTCCAAGCGAGGCCGGGAGCAGGTCGCTAGTAGCAATATAAAAAACTCAAAATTCAAATAAAAAAAAAAAGTAGCAGATTACAAGATTTTTTTTTTTTTAAACTTAAGTATAAACAATCATTAATCAGTCAATTTAATTGTAATGTTTTATTTAAACCACTGTTAACTTTTCATTTTAGTTTAAATTTAGAATGGTAATACTTACCTAATAATAAGCAACTACGCAATAACAGAAGATAGTTCTAGGCATTACATGTGAGATGGTAAATTTCAAAAACAATTACGGAATATTCCCATGACAATTCATGCAAATTACATACCGTTAATAAGGATCTGGAGGTAGCGACTGACGGTGTAGTCCCATAGTCATTTGAGGAGTCCTGCGAAGACTGACTGTCATTGGAAAAGTCCGAATGGTTTGATTGACTATCACTCATATCTAACTTCATCGTCATCAGTTCAATTGTTAAAATATTATCACAAATAAAACACTGGTTTAATACAACTTTTACGTAATTGTAAAACAGACTAAATTGTATTATCACTGGCCAGTGATCTTAAGGTTAAGTTGAGAAACGAGCAAATTGAAACCAGTTTCTGTTCCGCGTTGTAAAAAATCGCTCAAAAATATCAGTACAAACACTTTATTTGTGCGACATAATCTATCTGACAGTTCACTAAAACTATGTAACGAAATTGACAACAGTGTATAATCAAAGCGCGGCGAAAAAAGATTATCCTATCCGCGTTTGAGAACATAACAATGATGACTCATCACACTGACGTCGCTGTCACTTTGGGGGATGCCCTTCTCCTGAGAATTTCACGTTCACTGAAACAAAACGTCCTAACCACCAACTTTTGTAATGGTCGAACAAACTTTTTACAAGTATCAAACTACGGTGCCTAAACAGAAACGAAGGGTGATCTCATCATCTATTTTTAAAGGTATCGCGTGATATTCGACCAATAGCAAGCCAGAGTGAACGTTACGTCATTATATTAACTCTTTCATTTCTTCAAGATCAAGACTATTCGAGACGTTCTGAAATAACGATCTCGCAATCATTGTTATTTTCAATTCAATGATTATCTTGTTAAATTTGTTTTACTGATAAAGTAGGCCGTTGATAAGATTATTTTCGCGTGACACATAAGGTGTTTTCTACTTAAAAGCTGATTGAAATCACTTCACTATAATAGGTTTATTTCCAACAATTTATAATTTTAGTATTATTGTACCTACTTATACCTATTGATTTTATATTTATAAAATATTTATATTTCTTCAGTGTTAATTTCCCGTAAATAAGAATCAAACAAAGTCGCTTCCCGCCGTCTGTCCCTCTATAATGTAGTGTAGGTAGGTACGCTTAGATCTTTTAAACTACAAAACGGATTTTAATGCGGTTTTCACTAATTGAAATAGCGTTAAACGAGGAAAATTTTTATATAACCATTAACTAGTAGCCCGCTCCCGGCTTCGCATGGATGCAATTTTTTATTCAATTCAGCCGAAAAATTACCTTACACTGCCATCTGTTAGATTCTTCTGGAACTTACAGATTGTTATAAAAATTAGGATATTGCTGGATTGAGTAAGTATCCAACAGATGGCGCTATGTTAATAATATTAGTATAATTTGCAAAAAAAAAAATATTGAGATATAAACTATCCTATCTTGTATACATAAATATTAAAGTTGGATCATAGTTACGAAGTTTTGTCAAATTGGTTCAGTAGTTTATAGTTCGTAAAATATAGCTCGATCCCTGTGACAGATTTCAGAGTTTCAGAGTAGTGCTGAGAAACATGTTTTTATTTGTTATTAACAAATGTTTTTATTTGTTCATAATTAACGATATTTTGATTTTTGATTTTTTTATGGGATTGACATATGCCTTCGTTAAGTCACGTGATACTTCCCATACATTTTGTTGTTTTCGAACTTCGTTATCGTCTTCGTCATGTCACTTTGTCTAGGCCCCCTGTTTCTGAACAGCAATAGATTTGCTCAGAGCAAATTAGAAAGAGATGTATATGGATAATTCATAGAATAATAACCAAAGCCTATTATTCTATGGCATAATTGATGTTTTTGAATAAAAAAAAGCTCATCTTTCATGGGTGAGTTCGTTTCCAAGACATACCCAAAAACTAGTGACAACCAGATTACATATGCATATACATGCAGTAGCAGTAGTATAGCAGTAGAACATACTAATACTACTGCTACCGCATATGATATGCATCTCTTTCTAACACCTTTTCAATGCCATAGGTGAATAGATATGAACCTCAGACTAGATATGAACTAATGTAACTTTGCGTTGCATTGTCATACAAAGACCTTAATGTATTTAAAATATGGCAACACAGAAGAAATACACACAGAACATGAAAATTAATCTATTAAGATCAAGTGTCAATGTCAATGTCATGCGTGTGTGATCCAAGTGTCTATGGATCCATTCATCCAGCCAGAATCCAAGATGTCATAACAAAATATTTAATTTTTTAACCAATATTTAACTCTAACTCTTTAACAATAGTAATTTAGAAA
Source organism: Synanthedon vespiformis (assembly GCA_918317495.1). Classification (NCBI taxonomy): domain Eukaryota; kingdom Metazoa; phylum Arthropoda; class Insecta; order Lepidoptera; family Sesiidae; genus Synanthedon; species Synanthedon vespiformis. The sequence goes on from OU906962.1 coordinate 5,920,489, forward strand.
TTAATCAATATGATGCTTATATTGTTGGGGTGGTAGCTGTAGCTCTTAATAAATAGCTTTTGACTTTTATATCTGTAGTCTTGAAAATAATTGAATACCCAATTTAATTACACATACCTACATCGTTTGTAACAAGTACTTAAAAGTTAATAACTAAAAGAAACATCATGCCTGGAAAAAAGTGTAAGCATTGTGGGTCTTCAGAAATCGAAGTGGATCCTGCTCGTGGTGACGCAGTATGTACTAGCTGTGGTACAGTGTTGGAAGACAATATAATTGTAGCTGAAGTAGAATTTCAAGAGAATGCCCACGGTGTGTCCAGTGCTATTGGACAGTTTGTGTCAGCAGAATCCAAGGGCGGCGCAACTGGATTTGGCGGAGGTAGGTTTTTATTTGGTAGAGGCATTGTATTAATAATTTTTTTACTGAAATGGCAAAAAAAGAATTTAGTTTCTAATCCTGGCCCAGCCTGGACCTCAGATTGCTTTTCGATTTCATGTATGAATTAGAAATAATCAAAGATTTAAATCACAGATGCACTGTGTGCTGTCCACGTAATTGTCTGTGTGCGCAACGTAAACCACTCACTGCTTTTTACTTGCGACTAAGGCAAGAAGAGTGAGCTCACTCTTCCCAACAATGACACATTTTCGGCTGCCTGAATTATAGCAAGGGCACATCTGTGATTAAAATCTTTGGAAATAATAATAATTGCTCTTAAGGAGATTATGGACGGTTGCAATGTGTTCAATAAATAAAACCCCTATACGAAATATCCCTTTATTTCAAAATTTTTAATTAATAAAAAAATGTACTAAATTTGAGAACATGTTATGTTATGGTATTTAAATGAAATACAGATACTTCTCAGAATAAATATCAGTAAAATATATAAAAGTCAAAAACCCAAGATAGACTGATTTTAATTCGGTTTACATTTATTGAAAGAAGGATAAATAGGGAAGTTTTGTATATGTGAAAATTGCACCCCGGCCAAAACTGGGAGCGGATAATAAAACTAAAATTACTTATCTTAATACCTAAGAAAATGTACAGTCGGCCGCATAAGTCGATTAACACATTCAAAAGTGCAAAGCAACTTATGTGGAATTTATTTTGTTCTTTAGTTGTGATAACGACTTTGGCACGTTGAGTGTTAAAGTTGTTTTGCACTTTTGAATGTGTTAATCGACTTATGCGGCCGACTGTACCTTAATTTCAATGAACTCTGACACCACATATAACTTCTTTTAGCTTTTAATGCGGGCATTGGACAAGAATCAAGAGAAATAACATTGAAAAAGGCGAGGGAAGGTATTACAGCCCTGTGTCAGCAGTTACGGCTAAATCAACAATGTATAGACATTGCCTGCAACTTTTTCAAGATGGCATTATCAAGACATCTTACTATTGGTCGACCTTCAGTCCACACACAAGCTGCTTGCGTCTATATAACCTGCAGAACAGAAGGCACAGCTCGTATCCTTTGCAAATATCTATATATATAAAAATGTTGTGTTGGTTTGTGTATTACTCAAAAACTCGAAAACTAACCGACGGATTGACGTGAAATTTTTACACAACATTGAATTAAACAGAGGAATGATCTTATATATTATTATGTATTTTTTTCTCAAAATTCCAAGGGACATAATTTTCATATGTTGAAGCGTAGGTGGGTTCAACTAGTATAGTTATATAATCCCGCAACTTCTACCTGCTAAACACAAGAAAAATAAGTCTTGCCATAAATTAGGTTCATGAGAACACAGTCATGTATGTTATCCTTTATCCAAATGAATTTTTTATAGAAAATAACATAGAAAAATATAGAATAGAAAAATTCTCTATAGAAAAATAACACCCTTAATATAAATTGAAACAGATCTTCTTATAGACATCAGTGATGCTCTTAATATCTGCTGCTATCAACTGGGTCGCACATATTACAAGGTGTCGCGCTCATTGTGTATAAATATACCACCTACAGGTAAGTGCCCATTTTTAAACAAGTTCTTATTTTTAAACTAGTGGCCTCACTGATTGTGACTGCAAATGTTCTCATCAACACTGAATTGTAAATCAACAAAAGTAAGAGTGGCTCAGGTTGACTTGACTGTTGCAAGTCTCTATCTATTGCATTGTTGAACTAATATTAAACTTATTATGTAAAAAAGGTATGAGAAGAGTTTTCATACTATAACTTGAAGTATAGTAAACTTTAGCCATAATTTATTAACATTAGCAGACCGAATGTACTTATGAGATCTATTAATTAGTATCTCTGTCTGGGTTGAAGCTGTCTTGAAAAATATAATATATTACGTATCATTCAAATATCCAACCAATACTGCTACAGATGGAAAGTGAGTTCTTAACACCAAAATTATTGTTCAAAATTGAATTTACCATAATAGTTACTTGCTGCACTCACAGTGAATTAATAATATTGCCTCTTGTGATACATGCAACGCATAGTGCAGACGCTACTAATTCGTTGCATATCTACTAAAATCTGTCGTCAATAAATAAACAAGAAGTATTCTCTTTTCATTATTTTGCCTAATAATCTTGTACAGATATTTTACAACTGTGTATCCATATACCCTTTATATTTTTTCATTATATTACTCCCGATATATGGGAATAAAAAGTGAAAATCTACCTCAATCTTTGTGTAAAGTGTTCATGAATCATACATGGAAAAGAAAATAATCTTTATTTATTTAACTTTTATATTTTCCTTAAATTATTTTTCTTTTGTTGTGTAAAACAAATTACAGTGTGTTGTAAAATATAAGTATTTATATAGATTCTACCCCTACTAAGTACTACTGTAGTAGAAAGCCTATAAATCTTATGAAAACTACCTTTTTATCTTACTTTGGTTCTTTTTTTTTTCACTTTTTCTTACTTTAGAATCGTGCGAGTAAATAAAACTATGTTATAGCTGATTTTTCAATAAAAAAGAAACACCGAAATCTTAAATATTATTTATTGCAATTAACTTGTGTTATGGATCCAACTAGATAACTAGACCTACACGACACTAGAGAGCTTCACGACATCCATATCACAATCTTTAGGTACACTTAATTCAACAATATACACAAGAACTTTAAATTTAACGAAAACATTCAAACATTTTGGGAATGGTTGAGTATAAATATTCTCTTCAATCGAATTGAGATTTCTACACAACTATTTTGACCGTTTCTCATTACACAGAATAATAATTGAGAGGACGGATGCGAGACGATTGTCAGTCCTCATTCGGGTTCGAGGTGTTTGATGTAGCGGTCAGTGTAGGGCCATAGTAAATGAGCTCTGGTATTTGACCACCCTGCACTCCGGTACCGTTGGTACTCTCCGATGAACAGTGAAACTGGAATGTCACTGTTCCCATATACACTTCACTCAACCCTTCTTGGCCGAAATAACTTAGTTCACTTCCATCCAAAATGGCCGAAGCGGTGTAAAAGCATTCCGGTTCAATTTGTATTGGATTCTCGAAATAAACGTGAAAAGTGTTGCTCGATCCGTCGGAAAAGAATTTTGTGTTATTCTCTGCCAACACTCTGTCTAAGCGTTTTAGTTCAATTTTGACATTGTAATCGGCTGCTCCATTAGAAGATCCGTATAATCCGAAACCGACAACAAAAATTCTTTTGTCAACGCAGAATTTTATTGAATCGCATCTACCGCGATATCTCCACTGGTTACTTCTGTACGCACACGATTGAAATCTGTGGCATATCTGAAATAGAAATTTAACAATTTTTAATACAAGATTTTGGTATCTTTCAAAAGGATGTATAAAAAGAACTAGATATAGGATACTTTTTATCCTGGAAAAATTTTAAGTTACAGAGGGATCTTCTAAATATTAAAAAAAAATCGGCAGCGGCACCACCTCAATGTCAGACTCGTATATTTTCTCATTTTTCAATGCGGACAAAGTCACTGGCACCAGCTAGTTGCTAATCAATATTGTATATGTAATAGTCTACTAAATTTTATGTACACCTACATAATCATTAAAATGTAAATTTACCTGGGCTTTTAATCCAGCTCTAGATTTAATTGGGTACGACAGTTGTGGTTTTGTGGAAGCGGTGAAATGCAGAAATATATCTATAGTTTCTTGTGGAGTTAAAATTCCGAGTTGTGCTGCACTATTTGCAAACTCTTCCAAGGACATTGTGGGAAATCTGACAAGATATATAGCGCTGCCAAGCATTGCTCTCCTGTTTGACGGTGTGGGATCTACTTCCCTTCTTACACATTCGGCTTGAGCCCACGCCAAGGCAGCCTCGAATAGATTTATCTCTTTGCAGTTCAGTGTTTCTCTCGCTAATACTGACTCTAGGGTCGATACATCAATGTCAACAAACCCGTCCGAAGTAAGAGCCATTTCAGCCTAAAAGAAAAATAAATTTTGGTGTTGATATTATGAGGTTGAGATTAAAACTGCAATACAATTTGGTTTAATGATTTATTTTCGATAGCACATTTTTTACATTGAATTTACATTACATAATTTCACTTCAAACTAAACATGCATAACACCAATTGCACAAACCGTATTGCAGTTAAAAAATTAATAATAAAATAAACTTAATTAAACTATTTACTTATAATGACTAGATCTTGGAAAGTATTGTTGGAATGCATTATCATTCACAATGTAATCACTGTCTATCTATTAACTCATCACCGGTCGCAGTCAGTATTCCATCTTAGATATGTCTCACAACCAGAAATACCTAACTCAGATATGAGTAATTTCAAATATATAATTTGATATAACAACATATTATAATTAATAAACTAATTGCAATGTACATTTTCAACACTGTTATTACTGTTGGGGCTTAGGTTACAATTAGAAGACTCTGACAGTGTTATGATCAAACTATTGTATGACGAGGAGTGTTCGAGACAGATTGTGGTGAGATTCTCCGTTGACTCACATACCTGTGCATCAATAACTTCCCAGCATCTTTGCATTAGTTCTGGCTCTTCAAAGAGTCTCGACTGGCTGAGAAGAAGGCAAGCGTTCTTTGCCGTTAGACTAGTTTCTAGATAATTGACACATGCTCGCGCTAAATGTGGCACAATATATTTTTTCGCAACATATAGTGTTGAGAGCACCATATCTGCTTCCAGCTGGATTTCATCACAGTATAAATACCTGGAAAAATGTATTAATAGTTGTCAATACTAAAATATCTTTAAATTTTAAGTGCTCTTGTCACATTAACATAAAAAAGAAATATATTTTTTAAATCCTAAACCAAATTATTTTTAGAAATTATGGTGTTTTGTAGGAAATCAAACAGAAAATGTTTAGAAGCATAATTTTGTTGAAATATGGAGACATCTTTGCAATTGCAAGACATTGCAATTAGTGATTTAAATTTAAAAAAATAACTGGTTAGGTAATATCAGTTACAAACATGAATGAAGGGAAAACAAGTCTGTTGACAAAGTGAAATTCTCTAACAAGTGAAACTACTCTAAAAAGTTTTGTAAAATATAATAAAAGTATGAGAAAATGTGACGTTTATCAGTCACACTATATGTGCATACTAGCTTATAATATTAATTTTTATATTCTGGATTATAATATTGCCAGCGACCTCTGTCTTTGCATAGAGTTGAAGTTTTCAAAAATCATTTCCTAGCGGATGTTCAGATTTAAAAATAAAACCTATGTTGCAAATTTTAGATTTCATAAGTATAGATTATTAATAAGTAAATAGCAAAAATGATAGGTTAATGTAATTTATCACTAGGCAATTGTGCAATAACTTACTTTAATAAAGTCAAAAAAGCTGTAGGTTCAACATCAGGAACTTCAATTTCTTGCTTGCACTCTGCCAAACCTCCATAAAACATAGCATAGAAAACTGAGCTTCCAGTAGCCAAAACATATTTATGTGCGGGAATCACTTGAGTGTGACCTAAAAAATAAATATACAAATGAGGATGTTAGTATTCACTTACAAGGTTTTTTATACTAAAAAAGATTTATCTTTTTACTAGCTGGTGCCTGCGACTTTATCCACAGAGTTATGGAGGAACATACATACAATACCTACACTTAGATTTATTATTAGTATTGATTGATTGATTAGGATGAGAAAAAAAAGATAATGCAATACCTCTTTTATAATAAAATATTAGCTGGTGGCCTATTCTGAAATTCTATTCTAACTATAGTTTTTTTTAAATCAAATGAGTACCTAGTTTTGAAGATGGATACAGACTTTAAGTTTATTACAAGGAATGGTTAATTTACCTGGTGTTCCAACAATGAATGTTATGTCAGCCATGAGTTGGTTGTTGAACATGGCCGCATTTCGTTCGCGGACAGTGGGCTTTGTAGCCTGCCAGTTTGGATCGTGTGTGGCAGCGCCCGGTGGAGGAATAGGCGACGCAATGGGCGAAGGCGCTGAGTTTATAGAACCACAAGGCGACGGTGGCCCACTGTAACACTGTGACACCTGAGTTCCGGTTTCACGTTGAGAGATCGTATGTGGCGGAGAAAGCGACAGCCCTCCACCATTGTTGATGTTTTCAGCTGAAAAATATTTTTATACATTAACCCACTATAGTCTGTATCTACTTACCTAGATCTGAAATACGGCCAAATTAATTATGTCACACGACTAATTTTATCCCGTCATCCAAGTCCAACACAATGACATGGTTAACTAATTCAACACGGACACAAAACTGTATCGCGTTAATGACCTTTAAATGCGTCGCAAATGTTTTTTCATAATTGCGAAGTTTATATCGGGCAAACAAATCAATATTTACAAGTAGGTGCCAAGGGCGCTCACCGTTCATCCAAGTATTAGTTTGGGCGACTGACATACTGTCTCTATTGTCTTGTAACCTTTTTGATGGTTTTGACACAATCCTAGAGCACAAATTAGACATATCTAAAGATCTGTTTTCACGTAATAAACTATATTTTTTTTAAAATTAGGCCTCAACAAACGCTCCTATGCACTTAACGTCAGCCATTTTGTTTTCATTCATCTCATTTTCTGGGCAATTCTGGGTTGGGATTGCCAAGCTCAGTTTCTTATATTTCTCCAAATGAATATTGATTGCAAAAGACTAACTTACTTTATTGATATTTTTTCACTTTAATTAAAATTAAATTAAATTATAGAAAAAATTGTATTCAAAAAAATTTACGAACATTCATATTTCTAAAAATAAATCCTAAATAAAACTAAAGTCTACTAAATAAACTTAAAAAAAAATATTAAATATGAAACAATATCAAATACCATAGTATTTTTTTTTCTCTTAAGTTACACTAATTTTTAGTAAGAATTACGAGCCACTTAATAGTAGATAATATTAATTGAACCCAAATTGTTTCAGAGTCAAAGATCGTCCATAATTATTTAGAAATTTCCATGGCACGTTATCCGATTTTCTGATTGCATTTCTAGATTGATTATTTGTATTCGTTTACATATCACAACTTTTACATAATCATAGTAGTACTTAAACGAAATTCTAAAACCACCCTAAGGTATAAATATAGTTAAATAGAACACACCGAAAAATTTATGAATTGTTAATCCAAAATATTTTAAAAAACAATTTGTTGTAGTGGTCAATTTGTTCCGCATTTTACGATTTGTCAAGCTTACGAATTTCGCCCAAAATTGCAACTCGATCTCAATCTGGCAACTCTGTTCTAAGCGTTTTGACAAGACAGTGACAGACATGGACAGACAGACTGTTACTGTCAAGTGTCATGTCGGTTTACTGCTGTCATTGGTAGTTATCGATTGGATTCACGCTTGCGCACACAGCTGCAATAATAAAGATAAATATAGCTCAATATAGCTATCTGCCTGCGCCATTATTTATTTTTTGTCGGGGTCCATGATCTGTCTAGTCTGCGCATGTCCGGAAAAAAACATAAAGGTTGCATTTGAAAAAACCGCTAACTATATTTGAATATTATTTATTTAATATTTCAAACGGACTTCAAACGCCTGAACAGACAGATCTTAATAAATTATAGCTAAGAAGTACGTTAACGCCAATTTTCAAATAACAAAGAAAAACAGGTCAAAATCGGTCCATCCGTTTGGGATCTACGATTCAGAGAGATACACAGTACACAGACACACTCTTCAAACTTTTCGTTTGAAAAAACACTACGTTTTCGCGTCGGGTGTCGCTTCGGACATGTTTTATACCTACTTACTAAGCTCAACAAAGTTTGTAGCATTATTAGGTCCTCTTGCACCATCTGTCAAGTAGGCTAACCGTCATTTAAAGTCACCGGTAACCGGGGATAATGGAGCTGATATATCTTTGTTTGTATGGTAAAAGTCCCAAACATTGAAAAGAAAATTAAAAAAAAATCGCCTGCCGAATGATGCAGTAAACCGAGTGCATAATTCAATAAAACAGAAAATTATTTCTAAAAGTAACTAATCAACACTAATCTGGTAAAAGAGGCCCTAAGAATAATAAGTACTTATTACAATTTAATAATTGTTAAGGTTGGGGCCTACCTTGAATTATTGGTCGCGATCGTATTCTTGGTCGGTGTGCATTTTGTGAAGGCTCCTGACAATTTGGTTCTGCGAAGTCACTGATTAGGCTCTCAAAGAAATCGACACTGTTTATGTTCATCTGGAAACGATCTCTGGACTTGCAAACGTGCCAAACGAATCTGTAATTTAAAACGTAATACCTAAGATAATTTCGTCATTTATATACTAATTTTACGACGATGACACTAATGAAATGAGTAATATTTGACAATAACATAATATATAAAAAAAAGAAAAATATTTAAAATTAACGACATTTTTTTGATGTCTAAGATTGAAGTTTTATATTATACTAGCTGGTGCTCGCGACTTCGTCCGCGTTGAAAAGTATAAAACGCCATCTACCGTGGAATGGATCGCTAAAAATATCACCAAGCAGTTGTCATGTTAGTCGCTTCACCGATTCTGGATAGATGGCGCTATCAAGTGTATCCCGGGCCAAGCCGCTAGTATTTACTTTTATTTTAGACTTCCCGTAGGAATGAAGCATTTTCCCGCGGTAAAAAATAGCCTATCTTCATCACAGATAATGTCGGCTTCTATATGTTATAGTAATCGGTGCTCGAAGGATCAACGCGAAGGACCGCCAATTGAATATAAAAATTACTTATAATTTAATGTATAATGTAATTATATATTAGTAAATTAATTATACTTCTGAAATATTTGGAACATCTTGTAGAAGACACTACAATGTAATGGTATCAGTTTGATAAAGTCAGCTGTTTTTTAATAATAAAATATAGAGCAAGGTTATAATTAAACAAAGACATTGATTAAGTCGAAAATAAATAGTGTTGAATATTCAGTTTTTACGATACGGGAATAATGGGTTGAGTAATATTTACACAGTAAAACAATTAACAATGGCAATCGTGTTTATTCGTTAAAATTTATTTAAAGGCACTTAAAGCGAAGGTCCATCTTTGTGACAAACAAATAAACCTGCTCCTAAGGACTATTTTAATTAACTACTAGATAATGTGCTCGTTTAAACTCGCCTATTTAGGACCTGTTTGGTGTCATCTATTACGTACAATAAAAATCGTGAACGAACAATGTTTGTGCATTAAATATTTAAAATTGTATTTATACAATTTGGAATAAAAACGGTTTTTTAGAAATTTTGTGCACCAGCTAGAAAAAATATATTTATTTTTCGCCTCTGTAACAGCTTGAAATCATTTCTAACGTCCGATGCAAAAACATGGTCCGATGCAAGGTTGTTATAAGTTTGAATATATCTGCGTATGTGCGTATCTCTGTGTCTGTTTATATTGTAATCGTAGCTACCAAACGGATGGAACGATTTTAAAAACTCCACGTGAAAACAGGGTCGAAAGGTTCATATTTTTGATTCATACATTCAAACGTTAAAAATAATGTCATACAAAGGTTGTGTAGTGCTTTTGCCACTGTTTATGATTATCGTATTTAAAAAAATACGTTGGAACAATATGTTTTTCTTTCACATTTAGTAAAATTAAAGAAATAAACTCGTTAATCATTTCTGTGGAAGGAAAACTATTAGGTACGTCATGATTGTTGTTAAAAGGGCTATCACACCTTACAATTTGAACGTATCCAATTTAGGAAATCGAAAGGTGTGATCGCAGTTAGAACAGGGGCCCTAGACAAAGTGACATGACGAAGACGATAACGAAGTTCGAAAACAATAAAATGTTTGGGATTGACATATGCCTTCGTTAAATCACGTGATACTTCCCATACATTTTGTTGTTTTCGAACTTCGTTATCGTCTTCGTCATGTCACTTTGTCTAGGGCCTCAGATTGGATTCAATTGAGAGTTTATCCATTTTCAACTCTATATCTTCGACTTAGAAATCAATTTAGCGTAGTGTGATCACGAGCTCTCTACTTAGATTCCTAAATAGGAAACGTTCAAATTGTATGGTGTGATTGCCGTTTAACTAAAAATTGGCACGGATACCTTGAAATATACATATCTACGTAGTCTTTTTTATACACCTGAACATTGTGACAACTCATTGTCCTTTTTTTACACACCTGGAAACCTGTATGCGAAATTTCGCAATTAATCGTATCGACGAGAGTAATTAAGGTATGAATGTGTAACAAAAAATACAACAAACTCACTTCCTCATTTATAATATTATTTAGGTAGTTATAGTATTGTGTAAAACGTTTTTATGGCTGTACCCTAGTGTTTCTATCAGTTTATCGTAACGTTTTATTCATTCGATACTCCACATCAACAAAACTAACTGTACTTAACTTACTGCTTTCTCAATACGCAATTATCATCGTTACCGAAGGAGGCTTTGAAGGTTTCGGTATAAATTGTGGATAAGTATGATCGTCACGTTCGATCGCTATGCTATTGTGTATACATATGTAAGTTCTGTGTTACCATATATACATTTCGAAATCTTGTAATCTATACTAATATTAGGTATAAGGAGGAAAGATTTGATTGTTTGTTTGTTTGTATAGAATAGGCTCCGAAACTACTAAAAAATTAAAAGATGCGTGTGTCCTCGTGGCAGTAAACGATCCTAAATGTAGTAAGAAGTATGAAGAAGAACCAGGTCACCGATGTACCCTCGCAATAATCAAGACGAAATATGGCAATGGACTGTATCTATACTATTATTATAAAGAGGAAAGATTTGATTGTTTGTTTGTATAAAATAGGCTCCGTAACTACTGGACCGATTTGAAAACTTCTTTTACCATTAGAAGCCGACATTATCTGTGATTAACATATGATACTTTTTACCGCGGGAAAATGCTTCATTCCTACGGGAAAACTAAAATAAAAGAAAATACTAGCGGCTTGGCCCGGGAGATAGCGCCATCTATCCAAAATACGGTAGATGGCGTTTTAATACTTTTCTACGCAGACGAAGTCGCGAGCACCAGCTAGTAGTGTATACAGTTGTGGCTAGAACTGATAACCAATAGAGTAGGCCTGTTCTGAGTGGAGATTGTGTTAAGTCAAGCACAGGGGCTAGGTATTGGACGCCACCGGGCAAGGTAAAGCGATGACCTGCGCAAGATTGCTCTACTTATAGTATAGGGTAAAATGCATTTCGCGAAAACATATCCAATACAATACAAGGTTTAGACCTACAGAAAAATATAATTTTTCTTTTGAGACTCAATAAATATAGTAACAATTTTCATTTATCTGCTGTGGTCGAAAGAAGAAAATTCAAGAAGAAATTCTTGAATTCCTTTCACAGAATAGTTATTGTAGTTAGTAGTTATTGTAATTAACTACACAGAAAAACAAAAAAAATATCCAATTAGTTCATTCTATTTTTTTTTAATTACTATATTTTTCAACTTCACAGAAATCAACATAAAAGGGCATTAAAAATAAATCTTATTTATAAAATTCTCGTGTTTGTAATTTGTACCCAACAAACTCTTCCGAAACGGCATGACCGATTTTTATGAATTTTTTTGTGTATATTCAGTAGGTCTGAGAATAGGTCGTAAAGTAGTCGTAGATCCCTAAATGATAATTTTTTTTTATTTAAAAAACGTTTTCCGGGTCCACTAGTATAATCATTAATAAAATATTAAAGTACAAACCGGTATACAAAATGTAATAGATCGGCTTTTTTGAGGATCCACCGCAGAAAATATTTTCCCAACAGCGACGATAATATTCCGGAAGCGCCTTCGCTCCTTCCCTTCATCTCACTCCCTCAAACCATACCCAAAAAATTTCTTTGACAGTTTATATCACGAACACTTCACTAAATAGAATATGTAGATGAAAACGAAATTACCGGCTACACAGCACAACGAAAAATAAGTTGATAATGCGCGCGGAACCGACGAGTGTGTTCAATAAAGTAACTGCGCGGGCGCATAGATAGCGGTGCGCGCCATCCGTCGACAGTAGTGTTGTATCTTGTACCGTTTACTGAATCTTGCTACGGTCCTAGGTAATGAACCCAGGACAGTAATTCCTAAGTAGTGGCAAATAAAAAAAAGCCAAAATTGAAATTAAAAATCAAAAGTAGCAGATCCCGAAACTAGTCAAGTCTATAATTTTTCTTAGTTTCCAAAACAGGTCCGTCAAGTCCAAAGCAGTCAGATCAAGTCTTTCAAAAGATGACCGAAGATAATTTACTTTTCTTAGAAATGACATTGATACTCATTGGTTTGCGATAAAGTTTAAATTGTTAGTGAATTTTTGGGTCTAATTTATTTTCTTCAATCGTTTTTGTGATGTTTTACGATTGTTTCTGATTTTTTCCTATGCCCATTATTCCGTTTTTTTTTTTGTTAAAACTATAATGTTTAAAAGTGGAAAATCCATAGATTCACTGTTCGATACCAATATCCCTGAAACTAGAATATGCTAGCTAATTAGAACAGATGGCGCTGATATTTATTCGTTCGTTTGTATTTTTTAAATTATTTATTTATCGTTCGTTATTATTCGTATCGTTTATTTTTTTTAAAAAGCATTAATTCTGTCAGTTCCCAACACTATCACAAGAACAATTCGAACGAAGTCTCTTGCGCAAGGTCGCCTGGGACCAGAGTTGGAGCGAGAAAGTAAACGAAATCACTTATCTAATCAATTTTTTTATTTATTTTTGATAATCAGACAAATACGTATAGTAGGTATTTTTTATCGTTGATACACAAGAGCTGGGTTAATGAAGGATTATTATCTTTATATTATTTTCGATTTATGTGATAAAAATAAAAATAACAAAAGTACATAAATACTATATATTTATCATTACATTATTTTTATTATTATTCAGTAACTACTTGTAATTTACATATTATTATGGTAAACATGCTTGTTTACTGAAAACAAAATTTCTTTACATCAAAACAATAGTGTTTTTTTATAATTTTTTCTTGCATTAATATTATAACAATTAAAATCAATAGTCCTTGGATGATGAAATGTGGATAAACTTAAAATTACAAAATTTAATTTTCATTATAATCAAATGCAACATATAAGATCGTTTGTCCTGACTGACGTTCAATGCACAGCCAAAACTACTGTCTAGAAAGATGAATATTGGAACATAGGTATCATTGGAATATATTTTATAACGTAAGCATTAGTTAGAAGAAAGGATTTATAAAAATTTCAACTCCGTGCGAAACCAGGGGCAGGCAGTTAAGTAGTTTCTTATAATTTTATTCATGTGTGCCAAGATTTGCACGTGTGATCCAAAATGTACAAAATCAAAATATTACTCTGTTGTGTTGTTGTGTATTATGTTTTGACTTCACTATACTAAATTTAGTCGTTGAATACTCGAATTTGAACCAGTTTGATAAGAATAGCTTTTCGTTGACGTAGGTTTAAAGTTTGCGATTGAACAAGTATGTAAATAACTGTCGTTAACTGTATTGTGTATTTACGGAAGCCTCGAAGCCGCACTTCTTTAAAAATAGAAAATTATTAATGTATTATTAATAGTGAAACCTATTGCTTTGTTTTTCATGCTGCTTCTGCTTTTCTTTTAGAGATTTTTTTAAATCCGTACAAATTGTACAAGATTGCAGATGAAAAATGTGCGTTAAAAATAATGTCGGTTGAACAATTTTAGGAAAAAAATACATTTTGTTGTAAATACATGTAAATGTTGTAAATACATTTTGCATTTTGTCCCTTACGTCAATTTAAATACTCGTCGAGATACCTTCGTCAGGTGCCATCATTCCAGTTTTTAAATCATCGACAACGCAAAAAATGACCTCAGTACTTTTTTGTATTCTCTTGCTGTCGACGTACCGCTATGTAAACAGAATTTCACACCATAGAGTGAGCGGTCCACCGTGATGGATGATTCATTAATGTGTTATTTAATTACAGCCTTTGATAGACGACGCGGTATAGACATTTTTTTTCCTAAAAGTATATTGCTGCTTGCTAAGTTCTACTTTTGTACTATAGATAGGTATTAGGTACATTGAAACGATAAAAGAGCGTCTGCGTGACGGTTAATTTGATGGCAGGTGGAAGGGGCTTCAGTCACGTCTGTCAATATAAGGGCAGGGGTCTTCAAGTCAGACGTTCATTCTGATAGGGCAAAGGGCTACCAAACAATGAAATAGGACCTAGCGTTAGCGTCCCATACTCAAACACTCTTGAAACATAACAGCAGCACATGTACCTACTGTTTATTTTATCTCTTTTGTCTTTGTCTACAAACAGTTATAAATAAAAAAGTGTCAATTCGGACAACTGACCGTATACTCTGTCCGTCCGAAATAATAAAAATATATTTACCTGAATCGTTTATTTTTTTTATCTTAAAACCAAAACCGGATCCTAAAAACAAGCATCATAAACTGGTAGTGTTTTCTGGTTGAGTTTCTGGTGCTTCACCTATACGTGTTTTTGATGTGTGTACATACTTAATAATATTTTCGATACATAAGTAGTAAAGTAGGTAATTAAGACGTTTGGAGTCTTTGAGTCGTTGATGACGTTACCTGAGGATAGCCCGCTACACCCGCGTCGCATACCGGAGTTTAAAAATGTTGATTGATTTACATATGCTAAGTTGTGTTAAAAGTACAACAAAAATTCTTTATTCTTTAGTGTGTATCCTTCGGTGAACGGAATGACTTTTTTTCTGGATGTTGTTTTATTGTATACCTAGGTTATGAAAACAATCGAATAAAACCAAGCGGGATTAAGATAACATTTCACTTGGTTCTTGTTCTAGTACCTACTTTGTTTTTTTTTTTAAGAACAATTCGGTTATCTGTTATCTCTATCATTTTTCGTACCTATAAAAATATAGGTAGGTACGAAAATGGGAATATGCACTGGGTTTTAAATTCAAATGTCTATGATAAATGACAGATTTCAATTTTCACATTGTAAAAAAATAAAAAGCTACGTAAATAAAAACGAATCGCCAAATGTGTTGCCAAGCGCAAAATTCGAGACCGGCAAAATTCAAATTTTCGTTGAAGTCCGATCCGAGGAAAGTTCTTATGAAGAGAAAAATCGGAAGGGAGAGTATTTCTCCCCCATCTCTTATTTGTAATTATATCAATGTAATAAATAGTAACAAACGATGTAACTGTGTGTCTCTGTATTTTCTTCTATTTATACTTCTTCTAAAATACACAATGGATTTTAAATACGGTTTTTATTTGATTTTACCATTGGAATAGAGCGATAAACGAGTAAAAGGAGAGATAAAGATCCGTGGCAAACCGGGGCGGGTGTATATACATAATGCATTACACATTATTATACAAGGTCAAATATGGGAATAGCAAAATTATGCGTCGCCAGGAACTATAAATAAAAAACCAACGACTATAAATAGGAACAACCAGTCAACAGAAAGAACAATTTTTACACTAAATATAATTCTGATAGTATTCTTCGATTAAATAAATGCAAAAGGCTGGTCTAAATGATGTTTTTTGGCAACCGTTTAAATTTTCAAGAAAATAATAAAGTTTAAAGGTATTTTAAGGTAAAAAGTAGCCTATGGTCATCCCCGATAATGTCGGCTTCTAATGGTAAAAGAATTTTTCAAATCGGTCCAGTAGTTTCGGAGCATATTCAATACAAACAAACAAACAATCAAACATACAATCAAATCTTTCCTCTTTATAATATTTGTATAGATTTATAATTTATTCACGCGCGACTCGCTTCTGACTTGCAATTCCGGATACATTATTTTCTGCAAGATAATGTATCCGGAATATATACAGATACACACAATTCCTTGTCTTTCTTCCATTAGTGAAAACTGTATCAATGGCCACTGTATTGTGTAGAAGAAATTATGTAATGTTTTGCGAATATAATATTATATATTGTAGTCTCGCAAAAACTCAAGAATAGCTAAACTGATTTTAAATCGGATTTCACTTATGGAAAGAGGGAAGAACAGAGAAGGTTTGTTTATAATAAAAACTTCTTCCCGAGCGAAGATAGGAGCGGGTCAATAGTTTTATATGTATATAATATATAATTATATATAGTTCCTAAACAGAATAAATAAGAGAGCACAATTTGTAATTGCGAAATAATATTTCTTAATAAAACTTCTATTTCATTTATAGGCTTGCGTCAAGTATTCGATTGTTTAGATAGCCTTGTATGTTTGTATACCTTTTTACTATGCCTCCTATAGGTACGTACCTTTTCATATGAGTGCCATTAAAAGTTGATGAAGATTTAATATTTTAAGTTGCGTATAAACTGTGTTAATTGTCATAGTTTCAAATTGCGACATTTTAATTAATATCTAAGCTTTACAAAATAGTTACGAAATTAATAAATTCTATGAAAACGTCTAAATAATATAACAGCATTAAATGGTCAGTTTTTTTTTATAATTATAAAGGTCTTTCTGCATTCAGTCTGATCGTCTATTCCCCACTAGTACAATTGCTAGTTCAATCAACTAGCAAATTGTACGCGTGGAATTGTACTACTGTGACGAGTGGGATTGAACTATTTAGATGGTGCACTTCAGTCTGCGGACTGCATACAGACATTCATTTTTTTAATTGATCAAAAATAGAATTTATTGATACAATATTATTGATATTATCTTGTATAGATATAGATAGAAGGTGGATTTAGTAATGGTGTACCGTACTTTGTTCAATAAATTGAACTAGTGGGAATAGACGAGTCTGACGAGTGGAATTGAACTAGATGGTGCACTTCACTCTGCGGACTGCATGCAGACATTATTTTTTTTAATTGATTAAAAATAGAATTTATTGATATTATTGATATTATCTTGTATAGATATAGAAGGTGGATTTAGTTATGGTGTACTTATTTCTTTCCTACGTCCACCCAGTTTCAGTCCATATCACGTCGCTAGGAAGTGCCTGGGCATTACTGAATTAAATTAGAACCAGTTAGATCAAATGCATCTGCGTCAGTCCTATTGTTACGTTTGTCGGTGTTGTATTTTCTTTTGTTATTCTTTTTCGCACATACAAAGAAATCCCCACAATGACTGCGGCTAAACAAAGTTGGCCCAGTTTAACGAGACATTGCGTAAATAAAAAAATATGTATGTGAGAACTTATTCTTACATGCTAGGTATTTGCATTGTGGTATTTGAATTGTTTTCTTATATGTTTTATATAAAAAGAAACTTTTACCAACTCAAACACACACGGGAAATGTGTGTGTCTTCAATAGGTCTTTGGGTCTCACCGGCCTTTACAAAATTTATTGACATCACTGAAAAAGTTACTTTCTCCTACAAAAATTTAAAGATCTAGAAAAAACCATAAGGACTCTTAAATGGAGATGGGCGGGCCACATGATCAGAGAACAAATACCTAAATGGACAAAAATAATTACGGAATGGTATCCCAGAGACCAAAGAAGGAACAAGGGAAGGCAAAATATTAGATGGGACGATGAACTGAAGCATGCGGCAGGAAAGCTATGGGTAAAAGTGGCAACAAACAGAAAAGAGTGGAGAATCTTGGAGGAGGCCTTTGTCGAAAGACAAATTGTTAACGGAAAAAATAAAATAAAAAGGAAGACGTTACTGCGAAAGGAATGTATTAACTAATTAGATTAGATATAAGTAGATATAAGTATGTAAGTGTAAAAAAAAAAAATGTTAACAGTAATAAAGGCTTTATTATTATTATTATTATTATTATTTGAATTGTTTTCTTATATGTTTTATATAAAAAGAAACTTTTACCAACTCAAACACACACGGGAAATGTGTGTGTCTTCAATAGGTCTTTGGGTCTCACCGGCCTTTACAAAATTTATTGACATCACTGAAAAAGTTACTTTCTCCTACAAATTTGGATTTTTTTAAAATTTATATTGATATGATTTCATATTACAATCAAAAGTTGTTTAGGAGACTGTTAAGGTTTCAGAGTTTTTGTGGCTATTTGTAATAAAAATATATAAAAATAAAATGCCTTATGGTATAAGCCATAGTGATGAAATCTATAAAGAACTCTTTCTTCATCGTTCGTCAGTATTGATCGTTTAACCTTCACCTTCCTATTGATATCGCATTTTTTCAAGGTACTACCATTCGTTTTGCACTTCAAAACTTGTAGACGTTGCTTTGCTTGGTACAACAAAACAAACTCATGGCCGCCAAACGTCGTCGCGACGTATGAATAATTTCAAATCTTGTTTAAGCGATGTTTACTGGACACTTCCTTAACTTTACCTACAGGATGAATTTGTAATCGCTATACAAACTTTTTATATTGTAATCTTTAATATGCATGTACTAAAAAATACGTATTAGTTTTGTAATAGATAATAAAAATTATTGAGGAGAGAAAAGAGAAACCAAGCGATTCTTTAACAATGGCCCGTTGACCTATGTTACTCGATGATAATGTGTCTTTTTATAGACGAAAGAATTTTTAAAATCGGACCATTAGTTTTTGAGTTTATTCATTACAAACAAAAATACAAATCTTCTCTCTATATGATATTGTAATAGTATATATTATATGTTATTTAAGAGACACCCTGTACCTAAATGTTGTGTATGTATACGTGTAACAAGATTCTATTTATTTTGTTCTACCAGTGTTTTGTAACCTAGGAAATGAGCCCATTTTAAATTCTGGTCAGGAAATTGTAAGAAATTTATACTTTTTGTTTAAATTGTTATAAAATTCATTTGTAATCGCTATACAAACTAATAATTAACAAATTCCAAGGACAAGGATAATAATGACACAAGGAGTAATGTGGTTTTTTAATAATAAGTCTAAGAACAAAATTCTGAAGTCTGAAGATTATCTTGCTTCCAGCCATAAATTAGCGAAGTCCGTTTCCAGCATAGGCCTGCCCATAGAGTGTGCTATAGAGTGCGTGCCTGTGCTTGTCTTCTCCAAGTAATGCCTACTATTAATCTTCTAATGCCGTCCTATCATCTACGACGTGGTCTCCCTTTCTTTATTTTGTTCTATCTCTGGCACTACTCAGATATATCACTAGGCCACTTTGTTCTTTCTACTCCTTGTCAGATTGACTATAAGACTACAGATGACATAAGTTTATCTTAAACTAGGGATCCTAAACTAGTGCATTTTTTTCCCTGATTATCCCTCAATCCATGAGTGAAGACAGAATTAAAATCCGTCCAGCCGTTTAAAGCCGAGTTTTAAGAATATGTACTCACATTCTTATACAAATAAAGTTTATTATTATACACATATATTTATTTTCTATCTTAATTCTAAATTTTTACAATAAATATTATTAAAAAAAACCAATAAATATCGTAAAAAAACCTAAAACTATTCCGCAGGTAGCAGGGCACGGCCCAAGCTACCGGTGGTTAAGGCTGCAGAGTAAGGAACCTGACAATTCGTGTCCAGAAGTACCGCCTTTGTATCTGACCCTTGATCCAGCCATCTAGTGAGAGCCTCTTGAGGTGTTGGTTGAGGCCTCGGACCACATAGCCACGTTGAGGCTCTTCGCTATAAGACCGTTCCGTTCGCCGACACGACTATCGGGACGATGATGGTCGAATCAACATCCCAATGGCGGTCACCTCGTGAGCCAAGTCTAAATATTTACTTAGCTTATCTTTTTCGGCTTTCACGAGGTTTTCATCATCATCATCATCATCATCAATATTATTATTATTACAATGGGATATCATGAAGACTAACACGTCATAAAACAACAGCTGTTTTGAAAAATTGTCGCCATTTTAGTTATTTATTCCAAGCATAAGCAGTTATTCCGTCAAAATCGGCGGTATATTTATGCTAGGGATACTTAATGGTTGGCGAAACAGAATAACTTCTTTACTCTCATGTAAATAGTAATTTAGTTGAGAGTATATTTTACCCGGTGAAATCGGCCCTTAATTTTTATCTACCAAGTTTCACGAAAATCAGTTATGGAGGAACATACATACATACATACAATACCTACACTTACAGATATATTATTAGTATTGATTGATTGAAGATGAAGGGTATTTTGGATTGCATACTTATTTTTCGATAACTGAAAAAGGAGTAACAATGCATTTCTGTATTTGTATTTATATATGATGTGTAAGACATTGCTCTGAAGACGACAGAGTTTATCCACGCATAATTTCGTCAGTGTTATTCTGGTCAATACAATTGGAGCTACACGTCATTGTTGCGTATAGCCTTCGTCGGCTCTCAGAACGGGCATGGCGTGCATCATTTGAATTTTATTAAACCTTTATAACGTCATCGGGCATATTGTTGGTCAATGTGGCATTTGTTTTTCATCTATATAAGCGATTGGCCTGACCACAAAATTAATGTACAGCCCAAATTACTGTTTAGAAAGCTGAATTTTGTTAAATACTTAGGTTTATTTTGTAAAGTAAGCGTCAGCTCACACTGGAAGTCCAAAAAATGTAGGTACACTAAACTGTGAAGTTCTATATTACCTATAAGACGAACTGCAGCTAATTTAAGAACTGCGCCCCGTTTTCTGGTGTGAGCTGAGTCTACGTATCCGCTAAGACAAAATTTTTGAAAATTTCAAATCCTTGTGATAAATAGAATCCGTATATAAATAGAAAATAAATAAAAAGTGAGTAGTAAAAGATAACGGATAGAGAGACGGAGTGACATTCACATTTATAATGTTAGTATGGATAATGAGATTTTTT
The DNA here is from genome assembly GCA_918317495.1 of Synanthedon vespiformis. Classification (NCBI taxonomy): domain Eukaryota; kingdom Metazoa; phylum Arthropoda; class Insecta; order Lepidoptera; family Sesiidae; genus Synanthedon; species Synanthedon vespiformis. The sequence continues at coordinate 5,941,734 of OU906962.1, forward strand.
CTTTGTCGTAATGTCCGTTACTTTATGAGTATTACATTGGAATAAAAAAAAACATAAGTTGCACAACATACCTACTTAATTTTAAGGTTTGCTTGAAATGAAATTTTACGGAAGAAACAAAATTTTGCATAAATTAAATAACGCTTTCACTTCGGTTTGCATATCTTTCGCAATAAATGATATTTTGAGTTATATTATATTATAATATAGAATTTTAATTATAGAATAATTACGGTATAGAATTTGTTTAAAGCGATGCCCGTGACTTTATTACGTATGCGCTGAAGTTCGTTATTGAAAATCCTACCGGAACCTAACGTTTTTCCATGATAAGAAGTATCCAGGTAATAAACTATCGCTGTACCAAAATTCATCCAAATCAGTTCAGCCGTTATTCCTTGATTGAATCTCAAACGTACAAACTCGCAAAAATTATGATTAATATATATTTCAAACCTACAAAAATTACCTTTTCATAATATTAATGTTAATGCGACAAATTGACCACAATAGATTGGACAGTTGCCGACTTACAGCTTTTTTGATATTTATTTTCTAACAAATTTTATCAATTTGTATAATGAGACGATCAATCATTTTAAATCTATTGAGGAAACGTTAAAAACTAATGCAATTTCCGATTGACCTTTGCACAAGACCGGACGGCAATGAAATTACCTTCGTGTCACAGTGAACCAAGTTGGCGCTAGTCAAGCTGTGATTTAGTCGTTTTGCGAACCTTTAGCACCGCCTTTAGTTCGTGAAAGGCATACTAATTTCTTGCTTGTTCCACATTGAATTGTATTATCTTTATATAAACCGGCTAAATACGCAATCTTATGTTTTCTTAGATGTGTATTGACCTTCGGCCGTAACGTAACCATGATTCGCAACCACCTAACGCAGTAGAAGAGTTAATTATCTTTGTCTTATAGCACTTGCGAGACTGATTTTTATTAGCATTTACTTTCGTAACGCATATAAATGCACAACTTAATCAATAATAACGTTTTTTGGAATCTCTGAAATTAATGTCTTCAATCAAATTAGACACATCAGTTTTTAAGAGGCCATGATGATTGCCTGTAGTTATTATAATTATTAAATCATCATCATTAAATCATTATTACTTTTTTATTTTAATAGTTTTGAGTGATTTTTGGGGTGACAGTGTCACCCCTAAAACCCTAAACCTAATCAGTTTACATAGCAGTGGGGTCCCATTTTTTTATTTTCACCAGGGCCCTTGGTTACCTAGCTACGCCACTGGGTGACACCTACAATATCCGCACCGGGTGCCACCCATGCTAGCTGCGCCACTGATCATTATCATCATCATGAGTTTCAGATTTATTGTGCTGTCTCGAGGTTAACGGTTAAATGATTACCTACATTCCAGATCCATGCCTCTACATATTACGTTTTGCATCGCAGCTTCAGTTTGAAGACAAACAACACGAAGTCAGCATGACAGCATTGCGTTTGGTGCAGAGGATGAAGAGGGATTCCATACATTCTGGGAGAAGACCTTCCAGCGTTTGTGGAGCTGGTAAATTGATTATTACATTCTTTCACACTAATAGGGTTACAATGCAAAAACTTAGATACTATGAAACTACATATTTTATATTAAAGCAATCAAAAAGAGAAGAAAACACAAATTGCGCATATGGAAAATTGAGACCTGAAGGTACGGTTACGTCACAAGTTCCATTATTTTTATTTCAGCCTTACTTTTAGCCGCGAGGTATCACAATTTCAATAGAACACCAGCGGACGTCGTAAGCATTGTGAGAATCCACGAGTCGACACTGCGAAAGAGATTGTTCGAGTTCGGTGACACGCCAAGCAGCTCGCTCACCGTAGACGAATTCCTGACTGTTGATCTCGAGGAAGAGCAAGATCCGCCCGCTTTTAGAGCAGCACGAAAGAGAGACAAGGACTTCTTACAAAAGGTTCGTTGATTCCAATGACTTATGATAATAATAATTAATCACTTAGGGAATCTAATGTTTAAGCTCTAAATAAATTCTTGCAAAGGAGAGCGCATTAGCATTCCTCCTGGTGTTTGTTTTTATTCTTTAGCTGCCAGATATATACGACAAATTCCTCTACTTGTATATTTTTTTAATGGAAATGCTTAAAAAAACCGAATTTTAATATTTTTTTAATATTAGGAGAAAAAAAAATCTGCTTTTCAGTTAACAGACGAAGACGGCGAGCGAGAGTTGACAGAATTGCAAAGAGAGATTGAATATCAGTTGGAGAAGGATCAGTCAAAAAAACGGAAAAGTGATAAGCGGAATGCTTCGATTATTGTTATTACGGGTATTTACCTAATTGTTAAGTTATTTGCAAAATTGATTGGTTTCGTCGTTTATACAATACTAGCTGATAGTAATAGTATAGGAAGCAACATTCCATTAAAAAAAACTACCTAAAAAGAAATTTTCTCGAAGATAAGACCCTCGCAGATCGATTTCTAGACCTAAAAAACCCCTAACCCTAGATTTTCGTCAAAATCGTTAGAGCTGTTTGCGAGATCGTCGTGGCATAAGTCGTAGATAAAGATTAGTATAGATAAAATAATTTTTTCCACCAACAATTTGCTTCTGACTTAAGCTGTTTCTGTGTATTTTAAGATAGCCCTGGAAAATATTTTTAACAAAAAACAAATCAGTACGAAAACTTAACAACAACGCGTAGGCGACATCGTGTTAAGGTGAGGATGATGAAATCCCATTATTAGCCAATTATAGATGATAATAAGGACGAAATGACGTTCTTTCAAATAAATCACCTAAAAATTTTGTCTCAAATAAATCACGAGACCGTTGTATGAGTATTTAGAGCTCAGCACTCAGCAGCTTATAGCAGATAGAGCGTGTTTTGGCAATAGAAAGTCGTGGCTTCATTTTATCACTTTAACTAGCTGTCGCCCGTGACTTCGTCCGCGATGAAAAAGAAAAAGTATCCTTTCCTGTGTTCCGTACGTCTAAATGTTTATCTACCGAGTTTCATGAAAATCATTTAATTCGTTTAAGAGTTATGGAGGAACATACATACATACAATACCCAAACTCACAGATTTTTTATTGGTATTGATTAATAGCTTGTACAGTACAGGCTTATATTTAAATCGCCTGTAAATGTACCATCCTTCTGAACTTCACACCCAACCTGAACAAGTAAAACAGTTTTAGATGTGGATTTAACTGCATGATATAATTACAAAATCCACAAAGTATTGTTGATGCATGTAATTCAGATGATGATCTCGACGAGGAAGATGCAGAGGCGAACCGCTTCGCCGCCGAAGACAACCTGAGTATAATTGGAGAAATCGTTAACGAGGTTGGCCCTAAAAGCGATAAAATTAAACAAGCCAAGACAGATACATTCATTAAGGGACTAGGTAAGTTTACAAACAATTAACATATATTTTTAAAAATGTTTATTTAGAGACTTTTCCCCGAAGGACTAAGACTTTTCGCCTCATTGCTTTTTTACTAAACTATAACTAAAACTCTAGGAGAGTACATATTGTACAGGTCCGTGGTATCATCGGATAAATGGAATGCCAGGACGCTGTTATTTGAGACCTAAATAATTAACAAACTTGTTTTCAGACTCATCAAATAAAATAGTTGTCAGCCTACACAATTAATTTATAATTAGTGTAATAAGCCAATTAATCTTTGATTGGCAGGAAAAATTAGATTCCATTCCGCATGCAAAAATTGTAAACTAGGGCTACCGAAGTAAGGGAGGACAATGTTCATTCCCGTATCCTGTGGGTCATACATATGTATTATAGATTATAAAGAGGAAATATTTGATTGTTTGTTTGTTTGTATAGAATAGGCTCCAAAACTACTGGACCGATTAGAAAAAATATTTTATTAGAAGCCGACATTAACTATGATGAACATAGGATACTTTTTACCGCGAGAAAATGCTTCCATCCTACGGGAAATCTAAAATAAAAGTAAATACTAGCGGCTTGGCCCAGGAGATAACGCCATCTATCCAAAATACGGTAGATGGCGTTTTATACTTTTCAACGCGGACGAAGTCGCGAGCACCAGCTAGTGTATTATAAATGCAAATATCCATGACTCAGGTACAAAGGCAAAATGTTTGCCCCTAACGGGATTCGAAACCGCGACCGTTTGGTTAACAGCTAGGGTTACTATAGCCACTAGAACAAACGCGTCGTCAAACTCAACACTGTTCACATTATTACTCACATGTTTATTATTATTCGGTTTCATCCGCGCATTATTCTTTTTTAAATGAACACAACTGAGCCATCTAATAACCTGTCTTTCATGGGAGGGTGCCATTTGCATGAGCAATTTCTCTTTCATTAATTGTGTAGGAATCAGTCTATAGATAACAATATTTGTTTCGTTTTGGGTGATTATCACTCAGGAGTTCAGGACATGAACTGAACTGAACTGGGCACATTTTAAACTTTCCAGGTCCCGAGTTAGCGGTGATAGGTTTAAAACCTCAAGAGAAATCAACGGATACTTTTCTAAAGCCAGAGCCGAGAGTACCCTATTCCAAGGACTTAACGGAAGCCAATGATTTGATGCTGAGTGAGAAGGACGAAGAGTACGTGAACACATACATAATGGACGACGAGGAGTCGAGACACAAAACGGAACAGTGGAAACGAATCAACGAAAACTATCTGAAAAATCAAAAAAGTTTGTATAATTTACTTTTTACTTCTAAATATAATTATATACTATATATATAATTATATCTAATTATAAGTATATAGTATATAATTTTATTATGCTTCTTTCTATCTTTCTTTCTATAGTATATATTATAGTTTATCATAATTTTATCATAATACGATACACATTCAAAAAACATTAAAAATATACTTGTACTTAAATCTTTCTGATTTTATAACTATTTAAAAATAAAATGCAAAATACCTATTTTCAAATTCAAAGAGTTAATCTTTCAAGTTCCGTCTATGTTGTCATTCCGACAAACGAAAATAGACGTTCAACTAGCGGTGAAACTCAAATATTAACATTTGAGGAGTAATTTTGAATTGAAGAATGTGATTTATTTTTTTAATTTTGAACGTGGACACTCGACAGTAAAAGCGGAAGTACGCGAGAGGGAGTTGAAGGAGGGCAAAGTGAAGAAGCGCAAAGTGCGCGGCTCTTACAGGAAGAAAGTGCCGTGCAACGCCGCCACTCCCGGCGAGGCCATTGAGAAGATGTTGGCCGAGCGGCGGATCAGCATGAAGATCAACTACGACATACTCAAGAGCTTAGACGAAGGTCAAGAGACTCCCACCGCCCCAGCGACGGCCGTCGCCGACGCAGCCTCCACCGCCAAGGAATGTGACGCGCCACTGTAAGTTTTGCACGCTTCGTCAAATTATGGTGACGCACCGCACGCGCCGTAGTCGCCGCATTCCAATTATTTTATAATTATGAAGTTCTATGCAACCTGGCACACGTACCTAAAACGCCGCAGTCGCCGCAGTAGTACCTAAAACGGCCGAATTCCCCAAGTCGCAGCTGATGACGTCACCAACGCCGGCCCGCCTGCATCGGACGTCGAACCGACGATACCGTACATTATTGTGAAAATAATACTTGTTTATAAATGTCGAATTTGTTTTTTAGGGCGCAGAAATCGCAAACGTCCACAGCAATGCCGGCATCACCGGCGCCTAAAAAGCGCAAGAAGGTTGCCGAACAAACCCCGCGGACGCCAAACGCCTCGCGCACCGCCAACACACCGAGGACGCCCAACGCCTCGCGCACCGTCAACACTCCGCGGACGCCCAACGTCTCGCGCATCGCCAACACTCCGCGGACGTCAAACGCCTCGCGCACCGCCAACACCCCGCGCACTCCCGCCACGCCCTCGCAGTCCAAGCAAACGCCCACCGCCACCGGTAATCATTACAACAATTCACAGAAGTCAACACTAATATCTGTAGGGACTTTTTTTTCTTATGTAAGGTCGACGGTCCACTTGATGGTAGGTCGCTACCGTCGCCTATAACACGAGCAACGCCATAAGTACTACAAGTGCGCTGCCGACCATAGAAGGATTAATATTAAGTGTTGCCCTACCACTACTTCATACCGATGTTTTGCGATGTTTATACCGATGTACCTGCACAGAAGACGAATTCTTAAGGCGTGGGAAATGCTATCGACCAGTCCAAACGGTAAAAGTCCCAAACATTAAAAAGAAAATAATAAAAAAATCGCCTATCGAAGGATGCAGTAAACCGAGTGCATAATTCAATAAAACATAAAATTATTTCTGAAAGTAACTAATCAACACTTCACTTATAATTTGTGAAGAGGTCTTTTAAAAGAAGTACTAATGCTCCTTGGCAAGTTATTTAAAAAATTGCCCCATTTAGTTAAGATTTCAAAATCGTTCAACATGTGGTACTAATCTTTCGAATAAATATCTAAGTAAAAATTAAAGAATGTTAAGCTTTTGACGTGCATACGGACATTTCTTTTTTTGTTCTTCTAGATATCGCCGAAGATTACGAAGAGGACAATGAAATGGAACAGCCGGAGACGAACGGGGAGATGTCACTTGCTGAAATGCTACAAAACGGCCAGGACGATGACTTCTACGATTATGAAGAATATTAAACGTTTAGCAAGTTTAATTAATTAATTTTGAGACCGGCAGGCTTATTATTTAAATGCGTCTGCTGAGCGACAGACGAAAAATGCGAAATTATTGTGCAATATACCACAAATTCGTTAATTTTTAAGCAAATCACACTGATGTTATGGGCTACGTGATACGATTTAGTGTGATATTGCACAATTTTTTCACCTGTCGCTCAGCAGACACATTTAGATAATGAGTTTTTCTTTCAGCTCGATTGCTGTTAATAGTTTATTTTTAAATTTTGATTTGCATCTGAATCTTCATTCCCCTATACGATAGCGGGTAAAATTACAAATTTTCACAGTATTGTGTAACATTACTGAGAACATACTTGAAATATACCTTATTGTGTTCACTTTAAAGGTCACACGCACTGTTGAAATGAAAAAAAAAAAAAACTATTGTAGAATCCGCCTAAATTGTGTTTAGTACGTCGATCCACTATAATATATAATAACGCATAACATAATATAATATATAAGTATATTATCTTGTATTTACATCTACATATTAAAAACTACATTTAAATATAAGAAAAAGTGTTGAAATTTACATGCAGTTTTTAAAAAACAAATAAATATCTTCACACATTCCACACAGCGCCATCTAGTTACACAGTAAGCAACTAATACCAAACAGTTGATATTACTTTTTTTGTAAATACATACATTATATTAATATATAAATACAAATAATCTACGACTCGGGTACAAAGGTAACATGTTAACACATAACATTCGAAGCGGGGTTCGAACCCGCGACCGTTTGGTTAACATGGTGTCGTTTTTTAATAGTGTAACTAAATGAAATTAATTCACTGAAGTCGTAAGATTAAAACGCATACATAAGCATTGTAGCATGTTTGCGGCTAATAAAGGATACTTTTGATTCAGGGTCTCGAACAAAATTACTGCGAAAAAGTGTCCACTGGATTTTTTTTATACATTTTATTTTTTACACTGGATTTCTAAGATGAATAATGTAAATGTTGCACGACTCATTTGAACCTTGAGGGACTCCGCTCACTGAAGGAAAGTCGAGTCGGCGTTGCGTTGGAGGCGACCAAGAGACCAAGCGCCTCTTCTATGTTTTCCATGTAATCATATGGGTACCCGCTCACTGCAAAAGTCGAAGCGGCGGCGAGGCGGAGTCGAGGCGAAGGTGAGGCGGAGACGAGGCGGGGGCACGCTACGCGCTTTTTACTCGACCCCCAGGCCATTTTGCCGCGATTTTGTTATTCGTGACGCAGTGAAGCTTCGTTTGAACGTGTTTTTTAGAAATAAAGAACTACACAATTCGTTAGATAATACAATATTCGATTGGTAGTTAGTCAATGATTGATCATGCAAGAAGTTGCTCGTTTGGTTTGGTATAGTAGGTTTACGAAAATTAGTTTCTTGTTTTGTTACATTATCATCCTTTATTATATTCTAGTAACAAATAAAACGTCTCTTTAGACATCTTATAGAACTTCTGAAAGTTCTCAGGAAATTGAAATTACAAATCACGCACTGCTACGTTCCTCGTGTTGAATTTCTTTGCAAATATTACAACTTTGTGCAACTAATTTGAAATAACACCCCAAGCTGTGAGTGCGGTGATATTTTACTATGCCACTTTTAATATAGCAACCCAGAATTTACTAGTGTATATCCTTTTATATCAAAGGGTTAAACGGATCGAATTATAATAATACAAAAAAGTGAAGACTTTTTTTTTGGAGCTGACGTATATCTAGTATTATAGTCGATCGACGGTTTAGTAGTTATTTATATATAATTATGATTTAAGTGCTTGTGCTAAAGGCGACGACGGCCCTCACAGAACCAAAAAGTGCCGTCAACCTGCTGTCGATCGTCACAATATTAAAAAAAAAAATTTTATAGACCACACAGAATAATACTATGAGTATTTTTTGTCTATTGAGTGTAGCAGTGATTTTACAAGAATAAATTATTGTAAAAGTAATAGCTGCTGCCCGCGACTTCGCCCGCGTAACTTTGTAAATTATATACTGAAATCTTTCCTCGAGAACTATTCTATCCACTGGTGAAAACTACATGAAAATCGGTGCAGTAGCTTATGAGTTTATCGCGAACAGACAGCCAGACAGAGAGTGAGAGAGACGCAACAGAGAACTTTGTTTTATAATATGTAAGGATATACAGAGGATATGTATAAATCCCGGCACGTAAGTTGGCAAGAATGGCGAGATGGAGTCGTTTTTTGGATCTAATCGGGCATCAAGGCAAAGGGTCAAGATAACATAAATCCGACCGCGCGATTGGTTCGCCACTCGCCCCGTGCCTCTCGCACCTTGCACATGTCCCGCTCACTCCTTCGTACACTTGCGTTAGTTTTGTCTCACGTGCGCAAACTTTCTCCCACTACGTTAAAATCTTGCCAAGTTATATGCCGGATACTATACATACAGACAGAGGGACAGACGGCGGGAAGCGACTTCATCAGTAGTCAAAGAACAGTAACAGGGATAATATTTTACAGCGAGACACTAGGCAACTTGTAGCTACCGAACTTCCTTTATATCTGCGTTTCTCTTGCTCTTGTGTGATTTTTTATTTCGTATATTTTTCTGTAATATAAGGATTAAAAAACAATAAACATTTTTTTCTTGTTTGCAGTGTTTTATTTTATACGTTTTTTTTTTCTGTATAAAGAATCGCTGTGTGTTTTTATGTTGCACATAAAACCTGTAAAGCACCATCGATCATGTTTCTGTGATCGAAGTTCTCTCACTAAGATGTTAAATAAGAGTCCATGAACTAAGACCAGACTACTTATCATAATAATAAGTATAAATGGGCACAAAAACGTTTAGAAAAATCTGATTTAATTTATTAAAAGTGGTATGACTGGTGCTTCTTATAAAGTTTCGTTATAGTATATCTAAACACAGGAATATAAGAGTACTCATGATAGTATTTTTTTTGCTTCAGTAGCAACTCGACGTAACATTATTTTATATACATTCAGTATCACCTCAGCCGTAACATGTCCACTGCTGGTCATAATGTTCCAATAACCTGGGTCCACTGTCAGACCGCGGTGGATACTAAATCAATTCTTCCTATTTATCTATTGAAAAAAAAAACATCTATATGTTCTAGCTTTACACAAATCGTTGATATTGACAAGCTAGCATTGTTGTAATTTAAACATTCGACTCGGTAGTTTTTGGCCCGTTATGATGCAAGATATGTGCGAAATAGTACATATCTTGCGTATACGTCTCACTAATGCGTGCGAGAGAGACAAAATAAAAAGTACAGTCGCCTTCCGTTTTCAAATTCGTCCCTTTATCAAGTCGTAGACTTTTAATACTAGAGAAACTAAAGCACTAAGCAAACAACCGACAGACGTTTGAAATGTGACCGTTAATCAGTATAATATCAGGGCTTTAGATTGGCATCTAGCTGGTGCTGCGCCCGATTATTATACAAATCTCTTTCAACAGTACTTAAGCACTTTAAAAATTTCCATGTCACAACCCTATAAGTGGGTAATGTTATAAACCGTAATTTTGTTCAAGTGAGTAAAACATTGCCCACCCTCAATTTTTATTTTAAAATTAATGCATTTTATTATGACAATAAAATGACAAGTGATTAATTTAAATAACAGTCTAATTTCAAAATACTGCAATAGGAAAAATTTGCACCACCGAAACAGAAGTCTTTTCAACACGTTCTGACCTGACTGGTACTGAACTGAATTTAAATTTGGAATGCAGCTCCCACCCAGTGTTGTAAGGTAAGTATTTTACTTTCACTTACACTGTAATTAAAATTATAAAAAAAAACCCCGACTTTATAGTAAACTTTGGAGATGTTCATTTCCAAAGTTTACCCTGCCGGGAATCGAACCCGGGAATCCTGGAACAGAGCGTTAAGGCAAGCACCCTAACTACTCATCCAACGGACTCTCCTGTGGCATTGCTCGTATCAAAGGCGACGGTTGTCACCAACTATCGACTAGATAGTCAGCTTGTATGTCGACCTTAATAGTAAAGAAAATACTATTATCCAAATTTGAATACCAACACTAAACTTCTTACTTCGTGTCGATATGTAATGCAAATAATGCAATTGAATAGGTATGCAAAACTTGCATATCACTGTACAAAGTGGTCACACGAACATGTCTCAACAAGAACCAAACTCAAGTATAAAACTTCTTCACCCGTGAATCATGCTGTGTATTGATTACGAAGCTGTCTTTGTGTGATCTCAGTAATGTTAGTTTTAGTGTAAATATAATACTTATTTCTTTGAAAATTATGGGCTACATGTGTAAAGTTCAAGAGCAACGTATAAGGAAATGGTCGCAGATTGAAATTATGAAGAAAATTATTATTTCCTACGTTTTATATGAGAACAAGAGAAATACATTTCAAATCATTTTCCCGATGCCTGTAATGCATTTGCTGAAAAATCGGTATGTAAAATTATACCTAGTAATAATAATAATAATAGGTATGTAATGTAGAATGTAGGTAACTTAGGTACATACTTATGTAACTTATTTGCATGTTTTTAAAAACATTGGGACAATTTATGTTATATGTATAGTAATAGAATCTTATTTTTAATAAATAGATTTCTTATTAGAGTAATTTTTGTTACAGTAGTTGTTAGAGTAAAATGTATTTATAAGATAACTTACACAAAAAAATCTAGCAATTTGCGTCACACGGAACGGAAAGAAGTAAATATGACACATTGTATTGTTGGCGTCATTGCTATTCTTAAGATAGGTACACACTCAATACAACATATTACATACACTACACTTTTATTTCAATCAAGTATGTGATAGTAAAATTATGACGTTAACATAAATAATGGTATAATTAGCGCTAAGCAATGCTAAGCCTAAGAAATAATAAACATTGACCCAATTTCTGTCCATAAACGAAAAAATATATACGTGTATGTTGCGTACCTATGAACGAGTAAATTTTTTTTTGAGTAATATTACGATGAATGCGAATGCCATATATACAAAAAAATCCTTTAGCTATCCAGTGGTTTAATTCAATTTCGGATGTAGATGGTGGATATATTATAGCTATAGCATCAAACTATACCCCTGATTTTGTTCTCATCAGATTTTTGAATAGCCCGCCATGAAAGCCATTATAATTTAAAAACGTATTCACGTCATAAATAGACATGAAATGACTCATTTGATTCAGCCGTGAGCATGGCGCGAGTCACATCTCTACATTTTCGCTATGACACTTCACCAGTATATGGGTGCATGTGTAAATTTGTTCGATTTTCATACTGTATTTTTGTAAGTATTTATTTACAAAAAAATAATAATGTTCATAATAATGTTAGTTAATGAGTTGTTAGTTATGACACTCAGGCATTTTTACCTACAAATAAAGTGACTTATGTGAAAAGTGTTCTAAAAGAGTGTTCGTTTGTATATTTTGGAAATACTTTTTTGCGAAACTTAGATTATTTATTAGAAAATATACATAATCTATGCTAGCTTTATTCATATTTTTCATGTTGGTTTACATGTAAATGTTGCTCTGAAGCACATCTAACTTCACGTCAAACAATCAATCAGTAGCAATAGCAAGTGAGTGAAGTTAGGAGTGAGGCCAAGCTAACAATAAATAAATTGAAAAACAGCGAGCGACATAGTAGAATATTGTCTGTGATTGCATTTGTTTTGTTATAAGAAATAATTGTAATATTCGTTTATTTTTGCTTCGAAAAGTGCTTAACTATTACATAACGCTTTTAGGATATAAATCCATGTTTTTAACAGTGAAGTGCAAAGTATTTGAGGTTGGTGGAATAATGAAGATTTGTGTTTTTATCGCTCCTTAGCGATGTGTGAAATCAAATCATTGATTTAGTGGTGTTTTCTAAAAATTCATGGTGTATTCTATATTGTTGGTGCATTTAGTAAAATACAATTCGAATCATAGGGTCCACAAAAGAGCAGACGGATTCTATCATGGTCGTAAAACGGTAAGTTTTTTTTTGATTGTTCGTTTTCGTACAACGAAAATTCACTGTAAACTTTAATTTTACCTGTATTACAACTAACAATCGTACTAATTTTCGATCAATGATCATTTTTGAATGGTGTAATTTAATTAATTTATAGTTTTGATGGTACATTTATTTTTATTTTTTTTTATGTCCAATACGCACTTACCGTTTGTTTACCAACGTGGAGTCTTTAAAAAAGTAGGCAGACAAGTTAAAATCTATTACTTATTTTTGTAAGTAAAGTTTTTTTATATTAGGGAAAACATTATCTCCTCCTTTGTTTTTGTTTACGAAATGCTGTTGTTTTAAATATCGATTTTGCCGCGTGGTGTCGCTCCTATTGGATTTTATTACGTCCTACTGGTATAATCCTTTATACACCTATGATACAGTTATATAATGTTCTATAGATGAAATATAAGACAATAATTATGTTAACTAAATGTGTGTGTGTGTTAATATTATTATTATTATTATTTTATAATTTTAATATTTTTATTTAAGAGAATCGTGGTTTTGGAACCTAATATTTTCCTGAATAAAAAAGCATCCTATAATATTAATCCAGGCAAATAAACTATTGATAAATGGACTATCCAACACCAATAAGAATTTTTCAATTCGGACCATTGGCTCCTGAGATTAGCGCATACAACCAAACAAACAAATAAACTTTTAAGCTTTATATATTGGTATAGATTATAATATGAATTTTTGAAAATTAATATTTCTAAGTTTGTCGCATATATATCATTTTACTAATATCTCGCTTCTGTGTAGACTGTAGAGTGCTAGTTTAAAAAAAAGGCAGTTTAAAAACTGTTTTCATGAGAATTAATTTTAAAATATTTTTCAGCTATGTAGATTAAAAAACTACAAATAATATGACTTTAACATCTTTCTGCAAATTAAACATTCTGAAACTACTGAAATTGTAAATTTTTTGACTCCACCGTGATTGTGATAGACAAAATTTGCTCTTATTAATACTAACTATGTAACTTTTTACTTTTAAATTACTAAGAATCAGATAGCTGTAACAGAGATATTACACCATCAGTATCTTTCTTTCTACCTCCTCTACTGAAGGTCGGCATTTCTTAAATTTCTACTTGCCCGTTGTAAATAATGGCTCCATGGATTCAATACTGGTCCGCTCTATGATGTTACATGTAGCCATGAAAACCTTCTTCCTGCTTATTAAAGGTTGGCTCACGCTAGACTGTGTCGGGTCCGAGCCGAGTGCCGGTTGTAGCATGGTCACCGAGCTGGTTCCGTGCCTGTAATTACAAAGACAGACTTCGAGCAATCACCGTTGCGCCCTGATGCATTCTACTCATCCGAGCAAAAATAGTGTTTTAACTGGACTAGTCACAATCATGTTGAATTTTGACGATCTGGAATTAGCTGCTATTGCAATCACTCTGGACGATGAAGAACATCGTCCAGAGCGATGTTCTTCATCGCTTGCTCTTGTAGCAAATTGTTTTTGTGTTGCCGAGTATTAATTTCACAGAGCGGCTTAGATACACTTCACATCACATCTAATTAGGTACTGTACTGAAAAAAATTCCCACCAGGGCATTAGCCAAGCTAAATATAAGAGCAAACATATTTAAAAATAACAAGTGTGGCATTTGTGATTCCAAATTTAAATAAGTAGTTACTTCTGTATTGGACAGAGGATGTTCTTAAAATAAGATGTTATTTTTGCTAACATAGTCATATTTTATGCTTTTTAAAATGACGAGTTTATTTTGCAGTGATGAGGGTGATGCTCGAACCCACCCAGTTATAAAATTATAACATGAAAATGAAATGTAAAACTCAAAAAAACAAACTTAAAAAGTAGGTACTGATAGCAAAAGATTATGAAGTTGATGTTTCATCTAATGCATATTAATCGGCCTCATTGTTAGACAAGAGACCTTGCATATTGCGTTGCAGTGATTGCTTGTAAAGGTCAATCTTATTTTTCGTATAATGTGTCAGTTGTTAACCGAAACTTGTAATTTTTTTTCTGCTAAAAGAATAAAAATTCTAAATTACAAAAATTTCGCAATAAATTAAACATTAGGTATAACAAAGAATGGTTGTAGTATCCTACTAACTAATATGAATGCGAAAATTTGTGAGAATGGATGAATGCTTGTTACTCTTTCACGCAAAAACGGCTTAACGGAAAAGTTATTACTTGAAAAATATAAATAATTGATCGCCATCGTCGTCATAGCGATGAAGATGTGAAACGTCATAGTTTTATATATCAGTGTTATATTTTTAATTTTTTATCGCAGACGAAGTCGCGTACACCAGCTAGTTTTTAAATAAATGAATGTGTTTTTTCTTCGTGTGCAATTGTAGTAAATTTTCATTCCTTCTCAAAATTCTTTTGAAGGAGAATGGACAATACGTTGTTTCTTTTAATACACACCGACCCTGATTTTTTTTTTGTCATTCCTCTCGGTAACATTTAATGCGGTGTTTCCACAACATTTAAACGCACGGCACTCTAAAGCACTTGGATTTTATTTTTAACGTAACCTTTATCACGAACAAAGTGACGTGACGTCGCGAGCCCCCTTTTAGCCCTCGCTCATTAAAGTTTCATCCATGCAGGGCTGTGCCCTCTGGCGCCATTCAAACGGTTGATTGTGTTTAATGTGTGCCACACGTTTCGGCTATTGTTTTAGTTACGCAAAAATAACTAACATCACACTGCTATTTTTAACTCAAATGTGCATTTATTTTTCATACAATCGCGTGCCAAACATGTTTATTTTGTACTACAATGATAATATTTTTTCATGTTAAGGTCTTCAGACACCTAGGCTTCTAGTCCACTTGATGTTAGGTGGCTACCGTCGCCTATAACACGTGACTTAACGAAGGCATATGTCAATCCCATACATTTTATTGTTTTCGAACTTCGTTATCGTCTTCGTCATGTCACTTTGTCTAGGGCCCCAGGAGCTGCAAGTGTGATGCCGACCAAAGTAGTATTAAGAAATTAAGAATATATATTATAGGAATTAGGAAATAGGGATATGGGCTCTGGTTGGTGTTCTAAATACAGTTTGACACTGTTCTTGCAAATGCATTAGAGTATTTGTTGCATATATATGGTAAAGAGGTATTGTTTTGAAATTCTGCTGAGATAATATCTCTAGATGCAATAAAAATTTCAAAGGAAGGCAAAATTTAAAATGGTCTAATATTACTCCACTCCAAAAATTTGTCTTGTAGTTAATCATTTGTATATATAATGTAAGCATAGTTTCTCCAACCATAGATTAATGATTAAGACTAATAAAATTTTATTAATCCATGGACATAAGCATTTTAATTGTTTAATAAGTTTTAGTGTTTTACACTTTTTCTAACTATTAGTAACTAGACAATATTTCCATTAACTAATAATTCTTTGTCATTGTTTGGGGTTGTAAAGGTTGTGGTTAATCATGTCCCCATCATTTAATAATGAAATGACAGTCAGTATCGCCTTTGCATTGCTTATAAATACTAAACGTGACTAATAATTACGAAAAACCCAACAACTGGCAAGCTGCGATAAGGTAATGTCTTTCACCAGGATGTCTAATGGAACCCTTTATTTTATTTGCTCACATAAAGAGGGTCACGGCTGACAATGGTTACTTTTAATTGGTCATAAAATAGACTAAACAATTTCAACATAATGACTATTTACACATGTAATGTAAATTGCTTGTTTTCTAAGATTTGTGTCTGGGGATTTTATTTGTATTTACCAATTATATATTATGTGTGGTATTCCTAATTTATAGCCTTAGTTGTAAACTACTCCTTTAGAGGAAACTAAAGGTTTATTGCTATTGTAATATTTGTAATTTGTATTTTTTTTTATCCCAAGTCCACAAAGTAACACATTATAAATTATAAGCTACTAGAGAATTTCATCTTGGGCATACAATAGCAGACACATTGTGTGAAATAACAATGTTCTAATTCTTATTGATTACAGTCTAATAATCCATTGGTTGTAATGAGTGCAATATGTAATTTAATTCTTCAATCCCCAATACTTGATTAAAAAACATCGACTTTTCTCTATTAAGTTTAATTTTTTTTTATAATACAAATGTTATCCTCCTTATAAAATCCACAACAGCTGCTCCAAATGGGATGCTTAGTTTAGAAACTTTAAAAGTAATAAGTAAACAAAGAGTTTTAAGCGAATATCGACTTTGTTTTGTACCTTTTACAAGGTTGGTAGATGAGAAACACGTTTAGTTAACTGTAACGACGTCAAATATTTTTCAAACGATGCAAACCAAAAAAAAAAAACTTGAAACATCCGCCAGCATTGACGATCGACACCTGCCAATGCGCGGGCGCAAGCGAAGCCCTGCATGGTAAACGCGCACCTGCTCAGCAGATGGTGGCCATTCAATAGTTTTTACAAATTTAAGCCTTATATCTCAAAAGACAAGGTCGTCGTGTAATGTAAAATTTTCGGATTCTTTTGTAATAATCTCCAAGATCAATGTGAAATATTTTAGATTGTATTCAAGTCATTACGAGCACGCGTCGTACCGTGCCGCATCGCCGTAGGGATAAGTTGATGATTGGTGCAATCATTTTAATGCAGTTAAA
Organism: Synanthedon vespiformis; assembly: GCA_918317495.1. Taxonomy (NCBI): domain Eukaryota; kingdom Metazoa; phylum Arthropoda; class Insecta; order Lepidoptera; family Sesiidae; genus Synanthedon; species Synanthedon vespiformis. The sequence goes on from OU906962.1 coordinate 5,959,091, forward strand.
TTCGTACGGACTGGGGTAGCAGGAAGGTCACCCCCTCCACAATGCGTGCGCGCATACGAGTGCCGACATGCTGCCGTCCGTTGACCCCGCATTTGCTGGCCTCGTTCGATATTACATATACCGTATTCTGCCAAATTCGGCTGCAAGGATTGTCAGTCACGATTTTTCAAGTTATAAATCACGGTTATCGTTTCATTATGTCCTGTTTGCGGGACGATCTAACACCTCGTGTGAAATTCAGTTGATTATTTAAACAGAAAATCTTACTATTTACTACAGTACCTACTTTACACATGTTTTTAATGAATAAAACATTTATTTATAAAGAAACAACTACAACAGTTGGATTTACTGCTTTTTCACATGCATTGCAAGTAAAAAAAAAAAAACACGACAGGCCCTATTTCTCAAAACCTATTTTACAAGTTCACTATTGTACGTTTCTCGAAGCTAAAGTAATAAAGTATTAGTTATTAGTTACCAACTAATAAATATTAGCTAATATTATTAGTGTGAATTGGGTTTTGGTTTCATGAATATAAAGAAAAAAAATACATTAGTAAAATTCACTAATAAAGCTATTAGTCTCTGAAGGCTTGTAAAAAATATTAGTCGAAACTTCACATTTTGACAAACTTTATAAAATGTGGACCGATTCGGACGCTTCCGATGCCAATAGGCATCCCTAACGTATTTATAATCTGTGTATAATTATTAGTTAGTTAATAATGTATTTATAAGCGGCAGAAATCACCCCAAGAGACGACACAGATTTGTGACTTCTTCCATGCCTTTTCCCATTTTTTCCTCTTGTCAATCTGTTTTTGTTAAAACGTCCTCAGAAAGCTCCTAAACAGAATTTCTCTGGCTTCTAATAGTTTCTTAGAACCATTAACTTTGGATCCATTTTAAAATATAAAATACCTAAATTAAACAAACAATCCGCTTTTACCGCCAATGTGCAAACGTGGAAAAAAAAAAACCAAATTCAAAAGTGGCGGTTAATAGGCATGGGTTGAGCCAGATTAATATTTTTTATTAGTGTACCAGTATTAGTATATAATAACTATAATAACTAATACTTTCAAAGAAATAGGGCCTTGGACTGTTTGGAGTTTTGACCGTTGCCGGCCCCTGTACTTTAATCTGAATTTTATTGTCCTGAGTAGAATTGCGCTTCAAAATATTATTACATCGCATTTACCATAACAAACTGAACATCTGCTGATCCAAGAAAGGGTGATCTGTTGACTTGTGTGAGTGCTATAAGAAAATGCACCGAATAGGGAGAGATCAGTCAGTGTAAAGAATTAAAAGGGAGGATGAAACTTGCATAGCGGCATCTACGATATTTATCTACGGTATGTAAAGTTACGTAGAATACCTAATTACCTAACGTAGATGTAGGGAGTAGGCAACGTGTCAGTAGGACAGTATTGTTTTGCTTGTACAAAGTCTGAAATATTTGGTGTCAACTATTATATCCATGCCCTGGACTTCACAATTAGTGTAATGGTTGGTAGCGCATTTTCTTTGTCTCATACGTTTTAACTGTCGACCGAGTTAGCGGATTCATTGTTGTTTTTGATTGGTCATAACGATCATTTGTAACCACCATTGTATACATAATGTACTTGAATTAGTGTTGACGTTAAGTTGCTTGTGGTATCTGTGGAAGTGTATACATATAGATAATTTGATTGTAAAATTAAGCGTTTTGAAATGAATGGTCTAACTAATCCATTAATAGAATTGTTCACAATCAAAATTATGTTGCAAAATAAATGGATAAAGTTTAATAGTTAATAAATATAATATGATTCACTTGATATTCGAGTCGCTATCGTAACGAAAAGACACGTCATGTAGGACTTCTGATGACGATGCCATGTTGACGCAGTGGTCATGCGTTGACATTATTACAAACTTTGATATTTCTTCGTCGAATCTCGAGGGGCCATAAACGACAACTCTTTCGTCATTGGCGACGTCACCTAGTCACGTCACGTAAACTTTACTACTTGCATCGAAATACTTTGACGTCATAAATATTTTATAGTTTGTTTTGTACCGTTACCTATATCATATATAATGTTGACACTTGAAATATTTATCAAAACTACCTATTTTAAATTTATAAATGTAAACGTAAACTTAGGTATATCAAGTAACAAAATATTTTTGCAACTTAGTTAACTGTTACATTGTTAATGATATAATTAAAAAATTACTTAATAAAATTAGATTTATATTTTAATAAATTTACCAGTGAATTCCATAAAGTTTGGCTTAGTAAAATGAACGAACTAACTATCTCCAAAGGCCAGCGGGTGGCTGGAAGTCAAGGTAGAAAGTACCCGCGAAGTCCACGAGAGTCGGCTCTCGAACGTGACCGTGCGAACGGTGAAAGTGCAAAACAAGGGATTCAAAATTACATAATAAGTATTGTTTTTAATTTATCTCTCTCAGATTACAAGAATTACTTCAACGGGTTTTCTTTGTCTTATGTAATAACTAGCTGGCCCGCGACTTCGCCCGCGTTAAAAGTAAGGGATGTGTAGTAGCGTCTGACTGAATGTGTAAAGCAATATAACGCCTGACATCTTTGCTGTTATAAAATTTTCAGGGGTTGTTATTTTTATTTTTAGTAGATAGCTGGTACCTGCGCCGCCAGCTTAACTATTATATAATAAAACCTTCCTCTTGAATCTCTCTATCTACTTATTAATAAAAAAAAACCATCAAAATCCGTTGCGTAGTTTTAAAGATCTAAGCATACATAGGGACGGACAGACGTGAAGCGACTTTGTTTAATACTAATATGTAGTGATTACCTAAAGACTACCAGAAGACTACCTCTGTGTTAATTTTGTGATTCATTGAATTAGAATCGGTTGAAAAGTATGTTATATTTAGATCGGAGTATATTTAATAACTATATATTTGCGCATGAAGTCACGGCCATTTTATTATCAAATAATAAAATAAAGAAATTTTAAATAACTATGCTTAAATCTATTAAAAGGCATCATACATAAACGTCTAGCAGCATTTTCTAAGCTAAGCTAACATTTTCGAGGAACATGGAAGCTGCTTTGTTCTCTCTCTTCGCCAACTAGTCGAATTATGCTCTTGAACCTTAACAGCTCAGGGAATTCACTCAGACGGATAAAGATTTAGATTTAAGGTTTAGAGCACTTGTATTTTAGTCTTCAAAAATAATAACATAACTGAACATAACATTAAGTATTATAGGTATTACATATCATGTAGACAAAAATTGGGCTTGCCTGTCGATGAATCAGAGGCATTCTCATCGTGTAACGACTGTTCCTCGTAAACTTTCGTCCTTTTCCGTTTCCCGCATTTGGTGTCTGCCGACGAACCGGACGCGACATAACCTCTTATCGTCACGTGTTTCGCTTGCGAACGACACACTTGCACACTGTGCAGCACTGTGCGACAACCGAATAGGGAATTGTTTCAAAACTTACTGGTCTACGTACTGTATATAATACAGTATCTATAATCTGTTAAAATTTGTTAGTATTTTATTTTTGACTTGGTCTCTAGGTTTTACGGCCAGCGTCTGTATTTCCGAGCTCATATAAATCTTTTCAAAGTTCGAGTAAATAGGCATCTTCTGGGAGAGCTCGCTCCATCATAGGCCTCATCCTTGCTACACGGCTGGTTGTTGACCAAGAGCAAACCCATCTCTAATAAAAAAATGGTTGAATATGCAAAGATAACAGAGTAACTACATGGAGAGTGATATGGATATCCCTGGATATCCCTGGATGTTTAGGGTAAGCGAAGATCAATCCTAAATCTGCACGATCTCAACTAAGGCTAAAGTATTTACGGTATCAGATTCAGATTATTTGACTGCTTTTGAAATATTATGTATGTAGTGTAGGTACTGATAATTGTTGTCATCGAAATAATATATCTTTGCAAGCACATCCGGTACATAATTTGTATCAATTTAGTACTTAGTTAATATATATTCTTATTCCAAGAATGGCGACGGTATAGCCACGTACAACTGGACCTTTAAGCCTGTCTGACGACCTTAACATATTTTTTTAGATTGGGAATCCACCCAACGAAGCTTGTATAAAAACAGTCCAATTTTATGTTTAAACCACGTGACTCTGCCAATGACACATTTAAACTGATCATTAAAAAAATTCAAACCAAACGCATCAACAGTTCAACATAACTAATCCACGCTACAACTAAAATGTTGTTCCAAGAATGACGACTCATTGCTGAGCTGATTGTCCTTATATTAAAACCAGTTGTGAATGACATAGTGAAGAATAAGGCTTCATAAAAGCAACATCATTTGATACAAGCTTCTATAGATGGGGAAGCAAGTCATTGTAATTTCATTGACTAATTTATTTCTCTAATTATGGTGCGATGGGTGCAATTGCTCGAGGGCATTGTCAACTCAGCTGATTTTGTATATATTTATCAATCATCATCAATGCTAAATAAATCTGTAAGTGTAGATATTGTATGTATGTATGTTCCTCCATAAATCTTAAACGAATTAACTGATTTTCATGAAACTTGATAGATAAACATTTAGACGTACAGGACACAGGATAAGCTACTTTTTCTACCCAGACGAAATCGCGGGCGCCTGTTAGTAATATATATATATATGTTAAGGTCGGCAGATGGACATGCTGACGGTCGACTTGATGGTAGGCCGATAAAAAAATCAAGATGTTCACCAATTCGATTAATCACCTTTTTTTTAGCATTTCCTACATTTAATTTAGAATGCCTACATTATGCGTAAAAGTTAACTTTACTGGAAAATATTCCTACTATATATAAAAGCAGTGCAATACGTGAATACAAACAAACAGATCCGGATGGTGATTTCGTTTTTTAATATGTATGTGCTATGTGCTTCTGGACTTGATAAGGGGTTGGCCCAAGTGTCGTCCCAAAGTCTTTCTTTTCGACACAAATTAAAAAAACGTCGGAATCGTTCACGAAGATATTTACGTTGTCCAGAATGATTTTTAACGCAATTTATAGTATTCTACACTGATGGTAGGAGGAGGTGGTCAGTGGTCACCGGCACGGCGGCGCCTAAAAACAATAAACGAATAACTAAAAGGGACAAGTCCCGAAATAAATAATTCTTACCAGAAAATTGAAACGCACTTTTCTTTATAATGTTCCAGTTCTCCTAAAGTTCAAATTTATAGGATACTAATGTCTCCCATTGTGGGCTTCATCAATTATGATAAATAATGATACCGGTAATTAAATTAAAATACGAGATTTATAAATTAATTGTTGCAATTTATTGAATTTAAAATGTGCTTTGCTCAACACACGTTGTTTGAAGAAACTGTTTAATTAGATTTCATATCTATGTAGCGGCTGCAAACAAAGTTAATTGGTTTAATGTATCACAAAATATTGACTCTACGATAGAACCTGTTTCCTAGTACGATGCTTTCTTTGTAATCTAAACAAATAATCTTTTAAGAATGACGATATCAGACATCGCCAGGCGGAAAAATGCTCGCGGAAGCAACAGACAGACATGCAAATGCTAATTACAAAATTACACGGAGTAATAATAATTGTCGTTTGCGTAATAGTTACTTGCACGATAATGGTTTGATAAAGCGCGCTTGACATTGCGTATTGGAGACAAAAACGAAAGAGACCGTTTCCTGATCGGCATGCTTTTACATCTCGGATCTCGGGTGTGGTTAGGTACATCGACTGGCTTCAGATTTTTTTTTTCCACATTTAGTTATCCAGATCCTTATCAAAGATCAGATTGTGTGATCAAGACCTCACTACACATAGTTAGTTAATTGCATCTATTTTGAGGTGTTGCGCTTGGAGCCTTACTAAAGCACACGGCTTCGGCAGCGTACGTAACCAGTTACGATCGACTACTTTTTCGGCCTTGTACGAAATCAGTTACGTACGCGGCCGAAGCGACAGACGATGGGGTAGTTACTTACGACTTATATATCTGGTAACATTCTGGTATTAAGTACAATACTATATTATATTATGTAACTATCTTGATACTATAGTCGTATTTCATACATTAAAGACGTACTTAGACTACTTAGGACGTGCACTGCTGGTCATGGATCCAGGGTTTACTCGCGGCCATTAATAGTTTTACACATGAATATATTTTAAATGAATATATTAAGACGTAGTCAGCATTAAGGTCAGTTATCTACGTCTTACGTTTAACTTATTTTACTGACGAATAGGACGTTTCCTATAAGCAATAAAATGTGTTGACATTAATAAATTAAGATAATAGTTATGTATAATATACTGTTAGCTCATACTAAAAACTAATTCAATTACGTCTCGAATTTCATGGGCTGCACGATTTTCCTGTTCTAGATATATATATTTGACGTCCGGGAATTCTACTTCGATTTGTGACAGTGATTTTGCGCCGTATGAATTTACATTTTTCCCAGCCAATTTTCTTTTTACTACCATACCCATCAAGCTGTCTACTATAGTTATATAGTTAATAGTTATATTGGGTTTGATGTTTTTTGTTTTACGTCTTGTAGAATAACTATATAGATACGAAACAGTGATGAAACAAGACATTTTGCTTAGCTGGTTAAAACCTTTGATAGTCCAGTATCCCTTACCTGGATTTTTTTCTGATTACTAACAAACTGAAACACCGTAGCTTCGGTTTGCCGAGACATCCACTTTTTTCCTCTGCGAAAATTCTTGATAATAATTATTAACTATGGTTAAATAGAATTTGATTTCTTTTGGCGGTTCTTTAGGTAATTGTATAATAGTAGAATCTACTTACATTGTGCTTTTATTAAATCATTGATATTTTATAAAATTTTCAATCAAATTAGTTTGCGTAATTTAATACACTCTGTACCTAATTCTTCGTTAACCTATTTTCATTAACTCGCCAGTCATTAGGACTGTGTTGAAATGAACTTCCGCCGAGATTAATTTAACTCCTCGGGCGATATGAGCAGCGTAAATAATTATCTAAATGGTAGCGTCCAGTAATTGTGGGTTGTGGGTCGGCTCCAGTAGAGTGCGGTGTCCTACGAGTTTCTTCTCACTGGGATGATGTTGGGGCGGGGGAACAAGGGCTTTGACCTCATGCCCGTAATCACGACGTTCGAGCCGCGTTCGCTACCCCCAATGTCTGAAGGAAAGTTATTCTTTGTATGATCAACGCAATTTTGTCTTTCATATACCTACCCGAATTTGATATGACAGTGAAAAGGGTAGAAACACAATATTTTGTTAGGTGTAGCAAATATTTGTAAGTCTTAACAATGCGGTCTTGAGTTTCTCTCCCATGTAAAATTTCACGAATGTTTGCGATTAAAAACCAACGTCCTACTGTATCTTTCTATTAAAGATTTGATTTTAATGCCCTCTTACAGGTAGTAGTTGTGATAATATTTAAATTAATAAAACAGTAACTATATTATTAGCATTAACAGTAACCACCCCCCTACAGAAGAACACCATGAAATACAACATGAGTCGGTGAGTGAGTAGGTAAATGCAAGAGTTCGCATTACCCGATTCCTTCGTATTATATTATCTTTAATCTATGGTTGGCAGCGCACTTACAGCACCAAAGGCGTTGCTATGTTATAGGCGACAGTAGCCACCTACCATCGAGTGGACCGTGAACCATTCTGACGACCTTAACATTAAAAAAATATTTAAAATGAATTTCTATCGCATCAAAATTGTAGCAAAAGACTTAAATTAAATCATTTTGTTCGGCTAATGATTCTGGATTCCCACACCAACACCAAAAAAGGTGCAGGCTGATTTGTGGGTATTCTATATCTATAAGATTAGATTGCGATGTGTACAAGAATGACAGTTAAATATAAAAACTTGTTAATCGATTTTTTCGCAACAAGTTAACAACGGGTGTATAAGAAAATGGAAATTCGTGTCCCTTTATTGTAACTAATAGCTTAATGTAAAAACACTTTTTCGTCTTGTATAGTAAACCATAAGATTTTTTAAATTCTTTGCATTTGCATTAATATTTTTTAAACTACATAAATTGTTTGAAAATTTTGGTACGGATGTGCGAGTTCTAAATATCGTTTTGTCACATTCAAAAAAGCTAATGAAACAAAGAAGAGTTGTACATATTGAAATTATTGTTTGATTCATATATATACGTAAAATATAGTTTTCAATTGTAAATACATGTTTACTATTACAAGCATAACTGGTTATTCTTTAAGCTTCCACAAGGATCCATAATTATTATACTTTAACCGGGAAAATAAGTGACTTGTTAAACAAATGTTGTAACTTTGACAGGCTTGGGAATTTGAAAAAGGAAAGTTAACTGTTCGTCCGGCGCATCGAGTGGGTGTTTTAGATAGAATGCCCTAGTTTTACTTTATGGGCAGATTGCAGGTATCGATAAGGTATCGTTCTAAACGGATCGATAAAGCACTCAAGCCACTTCATAACAACGAAGCCATGAGAACAATTCAGTTATTGCGAAAAGACCGACGATGGCGTACAAAGTTAGTCTTCTAGTTGTCTCTCTTGAATTCACTTTACACGCTCATACAATACTTTGTACTAATTATTTTATTAAAAATACTAGCTGGCGCCCGCGACTTCGTCCGCGTTGAAAAAGAAAAAAAAAGTAGCCTACCCTGTGTCCCGTACTTCTAAATGTTTATTTACCAAGTTTCATGAATATCAGTAAATTCGTTTAAGAGTTACGGAGGAACATACATACATACATACAATAACTACACTTACAGATTTATTATTAATAACTATTGATTATAATAACATAATATTCGAATTGATTTACAATTTTGTTCTCACTTTCTGTGACAGATGTGACCTAACTGGCCCATTGCATTTGAGCTTGCTGATTTTTTCGCCTATGTCGACAACTTGGTTCTTCGGCGAACTTCAGAATTTCTGATCTTATCTACCAAATAAACTCCGAGCATAGCTCGCTTACCTTAAACTTGTGGGTCAGTCATGCCGTGAGAGGCAGACCTTGGTCTTCAGACATTGCGGCATTGGTGACGAGAACAGATGATGTAACTTCCCGAATTTTGTTATTCTTGCCTAACTGGATCGTTTGTCCCAAATAGACGTAATCCTGCACAAGTTCACACACCCTCTCGGTATCAGATCCTGGAACGGGTCTCCAATTGTGGACATAATATATGGCTTAAAAGATGTTAATGGAGAAACAGACAGCACCGGATAGCGATTTTATTTTATTATTGTGTATTGGTTTCTTCTTCTTAGCGTGCCACTTCTCTACGAAGGTTGGCCACGCAATACTTCAACATTTGTGACTTTCATTGTGCATTGTGCAACATATGTGCATCCATAATATTGTGGATGTGTATTGCAGTATGTCTTAAATGTATATCTAGATGACTGCGCAACACATTGTTCACATATTATTATTATTAGTGTTTAATAGAGGGTTATTCAAATAAAAAGAGAACGTATAGAAATGCGGGCTGTGTTGTGAAGGCTATATCGTCATTCATGATTTATTATCAATTATACAACGAAATAGTTTTTGTTTTAATAAATTCATAAATAAATAAAATTAATAACAAAATTTATGGAGCAGCAGACACATCACTTGTCTTACTTCTATGATTTTTTTATAAATATATATTATATATATGCCAACTACACTTCTTGACGTATATGGTAGAAAAAAGAACAAAATGACGTACTTGACCTTTGGCTGTCAAATGCTCAATATCGATTCAAGATTAATGTAAATACATCATATATGAATGTTAGTCAATAAATTCGTATTATTTTAATTCGATTAAACGACGGAATATATTTAAACCTCACTACTTGTATTATATTTTAAACTTTTAACTAATTACAGATAAAGAACTAATTACAGATAATTACAGGTTTTAGAACAATATCACAAAAGATCTTTTTGGGAATGACTGAACAAAAAGTTGAATACAAATTGTTTCGATATAGTTAACACAATACAATTATCAGTGACCTGACCTTTATCAATGCTTCACATCGGTTAATTTTTAATAAGATGAGTATATATTTATTGTCTCCAGTACATTAAACCTAATTCCAAATTGCCTGATATGTGAATACAACTGTAGAGTGTAGTGTAGACCTCTTACCACCCATTAAATGATTGCTCCAAAAACTTTGCCTTTAATTTAATTTTATTTAAATCACCTGAAAGTATGTAGCATAAGTTTTTTATATTTATATTAGAAAAATTATATTTCATTTGTATGTATTTATATGTTTTATTTAGAAGACAATACGATCCTCTATCTATATACTGAAAGGTTAAGAAATTATATTAATTATTTATTAAATTTTATTTAATAAATTGTATTAATTTAATATTAAATTTTTATTTAATAAATTGTAAAAGGCGAACGTAATGTTTTTTTATTTAAGACTAATGCAATCCATGTCCACCTCACACTAACTACACGGCGTAGCAATTTTCTCCATCACTGTTTTACTAGGGTTTCGGAAAATTAAATTGATCGAAAAAAAATTGTACTATAACTATTAATAAAAAATATGGCTACATAACGTGAAATTACATTTTTATTTTTTTTTTCGAAATAAATGTATGTACTGATGTAGTAGTTAGTTGTTTTGTGCCGGTGCATCGGCCCGGACCGGTTCTAGCGGGCGGTGGGTAATTTACATCAGTAATCTTGACCCACAGCTGCCTTGGACCAGTTCTCGAGGAAAGGTTCTGACGCGAGATTTAAGAATTCGTTAGTCGGAAGTTGTAACCGTCCGTAACGTAGGTGGTGGTAACGTTACGCCTATTATAAATTATCATGATGTAATCATTATCATCAGTTTAATTTTATTCGAGAACAACGATACAGTTTAGTTGGTTCAATGTTCGACAGATAAAAAAAGTTTCATTTTTTTTTATTAGAATGAATAGTAATTCTTATTAGAGATAGTAGGTACAGATCAAACTATTAGAACTTAAATTTTAGATTGAGTTGAACTAAACGTTTGTATGGAGTTGCATTGATCGGCACAACACGAATCTACTTTGTATCATTTGATGATTATATACCTATTACATAAATATTCTAGTGCCCCGCACCTGGCTTACGTCGGAGTTAAAATTTTCAAAAATATTTTCTTAGTGGATATTATAGGGTTCTTTCTTCAAAATTTCAGCTTTCTAGACTTTATAAGTTTATGAAAAACGAACACGAGAAAAGGCTCATGTTTAAACAGAATGCGAACATCTCAGTAAAGTGTTTGCTCTATACTTAGAGCCATAGTAGAGAGTTGTTTGATATAAACAGTGCAATTGGTACACTAACGTGTTCATTCCATGCAATGCAGGACAAAGACTTTTGTTGTAATTTTAATTTCTGTCTATTCATAGAACTATTCTGTTCATTTTGGTTTAAGTTGATATTGTATTATAATTAATATCTTAGCCTAGAATCTGGCTAACCATTGTCTGGGGGCTTCATTCTTTCGTTCTTTTTTTCTGGGTAGTAGGCGGCTACCATAGCTTATTATTAACACATGCTACGCCAATAGGTTACAACTGCTCTACCCATCTTGATAGGTTAAGGGATATGTAGGGAGGAAATGGCGAATGAGTTCTAAAGTAAGCCACCCACGAACTATCATTTCACGGTTATCTATAGAAGTTAGATATTGCCGCCATAAGGGCTTCACAGTAAGCGTGGAAAGCAATGTGCTCTGCCTCTATGGTAGGTCAAAAGATTTCCTTCTTTATCAATCATAGATACCTATGTTATGCCAGCTTATCTTTTTGGATGATAAAACGAGAAGTAATTAACTTTCATATGTGTCCGCTCCTATCCATCTAAATAAGATCCTTGACATTTGCGACCTTTTATTTTCCTTATTTTTTTAAAGTATCGGAAAAACCAGACTACGTTATCAATTTACATAATATACCTTTATCAATTACATCATCTACGACCTATAGATTTTATATCAGTTACATACCTAATACATAATAATTTTTTTCTTTGAAAGGAACACAACAAAGTTATGTATAATATAGATTAAAATTGTTGAATTATAATATGAAATCCGGGATGTAGTTAACAACTTTTGTTATAACATTTCTACAATTTTTTATGCGGTGTGTACATATATGGTTTTCGCTAGTTTGCCTTCAGTGCGCAGTACAGAGCCTTCAATGTAGTTTAACCTCCATTTGCACCATAAGTTGGAGTCGCTAGAATATTTATTAAAAGGAATAAATCTTCCATAGATAGTCCACGTGGACTAAAGTTATGCCTGTTTCAAAAAACTTAACAAACTCTGACATAATAAATTATAAATAATATATATTTAATAAATTGTTATTAACTGTAAAACAGTTTACGATGAGCTGTGAAGCTCGTCGGTTGCCAAGCAAGCGAACGCCTTAATATCTCTTTAGAAGTCTTTCACAAAAGGAAACGATGCAGTTTTTCCAGTTCCAACATCGGAAATGGCTTCTTAAGCAGCGAGACTGTACTGAATATTTTCCCTTTTGTTGCAGTGCCGTGGACAGTGCGGAATCGCCAATACTAGAGGAGGCGGGCGAAAGTGGTTCCGAACAGAAACCCAAACCACCCGTCAAGTACGGTGAACTTGTCATACTTGGGTAAGTTTTTATTACATATTATCTGTTTAAATGGGCGTTCTTTTGTGACAAACAAAACAATAACTCGATGATAAATATGTAATTAAGTACAGACATAAAAGTTATTGTAAGTTACTAACTACACATTCATGATGAGTTGTAGACGATTGTGTTGAAGTAACATTTCGATTCGACATTGATCAAGGTAATTGCATTTTGAAAGACGTTTTGAATTATATTATAAATATTTTGGAAATAAATGTATCAGGACTGAAAAGAGTAATGCAGTTATAAATTATGATGATTCCGTCGACAAGGCGACAGTGACATTGACCAGGGTGTTCAATCGATCGAACCATCGACTTTTTATCGACAGATCTAAGTATGTCTATCAGTCAGTTACTACGCTCTAATCAGTTAAATATGTAAAGAGATCTAGACGATTAACCTATGGGCCACGAAACCAACGAAACGAATTCGCTTTGGGTTCCACGCGTTGCAGAATTCACGTGACCAGTTTACTTTAAACGCTCATACAATTTTATTGAATTCTATTTTCCATTTTTCAATTATGGAAATTGACATTGTTCTGGGATTTATTCTCTAATTTTAGAGAATATTCGTGCTATCAAATGTCATTAAGGTCGGCTATTACATGAAACGTAGAGAATTTTCGTCGGCTATTTAGAGGGAGTGGAATTGGATCTAATTTCCTAAGAGGCACCCTGGATATAGTCAAGTAATTTTAATCTATTACTTTTTTTATATGTCTTATTTATTTAGAGTAATAAACCAAAGTCGTGTAATGTACACCTCACGATACCATCAATGTTGCGCTGATAAGACCCTTTCAAATTTCATGTTTGTTATTAAGAATATGACAAAGTCATGTACTCCTCGTGATACCATCAACGTTGTGCAGATAAAACCTTTTAAAATTTCATGTTTGAAATAAGGCAAGCCTAGCCTTAATCTATACTTATAAAATTTATGGTCCCGACTGCCTGAATTATATTTTGCCTGAATTATCCCAAAATTATAATATACACTCGGCGTCAAAAATATCGCCCCTCCGCGAAAAATAGTTTCAACCGACTTTAAACCTTATTCGATCAAGGGTAAGGGTATGATTGTAAGGTATCAATTGAAAGGTAATAAAATGTACTTTTTAGGAAAATTTTAAAAATAAGATTTTTTTTTTCATTGGGTCCAAAAATTAAAGAAAAAACATGACGGTTAGTTGAAAATGTATATTCAAACTTAACTTTACAACAGTAAATGCATAACAAAAATTTTCAAACAAATGCTTAAAATTAACTTAAAATCTAGTGTTATCCCTCCCTAGCCCTTATCACTGCCTCCAAACGTTGCTTCATCGATCGCACCAACTTAACAACGCTTTCTTGTGGAATGTTGCCCCATTCCTCAATGACTGCATCCTGAAGCTCTTGCAGGGTGGTAGGGGGGGCAGCTCGTGACAGAACCCGTTGCTTCAGCTCGTCTTAAAGGTGTTCAATTGGGTTTAAGTCAGAACTCCTGGCTGGCCACGGCAAAACAGCGATCCCAACCTCCTCCAGATAACCCCGAACAATTAATGCAGTGTAGGAGCGAACGTTGTCGTGCATTAATGTGAACCCAGGGCCGACGTATCACGCATAAGGAACCACGTGCTCTTCCAGGATCTTGGCAATGTATCGGCGAGCAGTCAGGGACCCTTGGCCGCGACATCCTCCAGTCCTGGAGATGCAGACAAGGTCGGTTTTGCTGTCCATGCTAATGCCGCCCCAGAACATGCACGAGCCGCCTCCGTAGCCCACTGTCTCTTCGATACATGCTTGAGAAAATCATTCTCCCGGCCTTCTGTACACTCTGGCACGTCTGTCGTTATAATAAAGACAGACTCTGGTCTCAGCGGTGAAGAGAACCTGCCCCCATTGCTCAAACGTCCAATCGACGTGGTCTCTGGCGAATCGCCAGCGATCTCTGCGATGCTGTGTGGTCAATATGGAGCCCGTAGCAGCACTATGAGCCACGATATTCTTCTCTCGCAGTCTTCTTCTAATCGTAGAGACGCTAACTGCGGTGGTCCGAGCTTCCCTGAGGCGTTGGTGCACCTGAACAGCACTGGAGGAAACGATTGCGTAGTGAAGACCTCGCAATAAAGCGATCGTCTCTTTCGGATGTGCAGCGTTGTCAACCAGCTCCTTGTCTTTTGTTGTAGCCCCCAGTCTCTTGGAACCGTTGGAATACTCGGCGGACAACATAACGACTTAAATTCATTTGCCGAGCGACATCACACTGACGAACTCCTGCTTGCAATAGTGCGACGACTTGAGCAGATTGAGCGGCGGTAGTTTCCATCTTCGAGGGTTGATTTCTTGCTGGAGCCCCTTAGCTATGTTCTCTTCGACGTTTGGATAGTGTATGATTGACATTTGACCTTATACAGATCTTTAATACCCAAGGGAACAGACACAACTAGCGGCCCTTCAACTGCGAGTTTTGACACCTTTTTTTTAACGCGCACACCTGGAAATCTCGTGGCTTTTTATTTTAATTTACTAACGTTAATTGAAAGGTTATTAAACGAGCTTTCATTTGATATCAGTATTAATAATGTAAAGTAATTTTTATAAATTTTATATTAGCTTGAATCAGATTTTCGCGGAGGGGCGATATTTTTGACGCCGAGTGTATTTTATAATTTTTGTGCTGCTCAACGTTCTTCATTAATTAACGTCGTTTTACTGTCTCCTTACTTGTTCATACAATACAAATTCCTCAACAAGATTTATTATATAAAACAAGCGGATTTCCCCAATAGCTGTGTAGGTACTCGAACCTAAACACGCAGTAATATTTTATTGCTTACGTATTAATGTTATCCGGTTTTGTTTATATTTTAAATGGTTTCTATTCACGACCAATGTAATGCTGGTCTTTTGTACAGAGTTTATTCAGTACTTGGACATAGTTCTCCATTCCAGGAGGTCCAGCGTTATGTGTGATCGTTGGTCCACAGGTTTTCCAAAATCCACAAAATTGAACTACCAATTTAATTATTTTATTTTACATAGTTCATGTATGTAATTATTATCATACTTTACATATAACCATACATATTCACAAATTTTGTATGTTAAGATAAACATGTAATTATTAATATACCAAGCTAGTTTAGAGGAAATTCAGAATCCACTAGATTTAAAGCTAAAATAGACGCTAAATAGCTATTAATAGAATTGCAGAGACAAAAATCTCCCACTAGTACCAGAAGCAAGTGAAATATTTTACATGACAAAATTATCAAGATTTGACTCCTGCTGATCTACGATTTGCAATGTCACTTTTCGGACAATGTTATACAAAGTCGGTCAGATTAGTATGCAGTGCTATGCTGGGAATGCGCTCTCGCATTTACACAACAAATGACGTTCCAAACATCTTTATGCGCACTAACAACAAGCGTGCACAACTGCACATATTAAATTCAATTTCTCTATAACTACCTATAGTTATATAATTCAGTTTATCTAAATGTATTCGTTGACTATGTTTGGCGAAGTACGTGACTCGCGATCTAAATAATTATAAACTAAACAGATATCGAGATTGAGATGACTTATGCATTCAACTAGCTAACTATTAATCAAAGTGAATCAAAGTGTATTCACTTTGATATCAATCAGAAGCAATAAACACGTAAGTTTTACTTTATTTGTTACTTTAATAAATAAAAATAATTTATTGTAATTATTATGGTTCATTATTTATAAGTCCAGTGTTACCAGTGTCCCTTCAAGATAATATTACATTAAAATTCACACGAATAATATAAGATGTTTTTTGAGTCCCTTGCTTTTGTAACTATAACTGACAAAAAATTTGACGTTTTCTTTCTTTCTACTAAGAATAAATTATAAACATGGGAAGACGTAAACAGTTACAACATTATTTCCTCACGTAAAACAATTTCAACGAGTCGCGCATTGCGGTAATTTTTTCCCTATAACCTTATCCCACATGGATCGTAGAGAATTTGGCACCAATCCAATTTTAGGGTTTTTTTTTTTTTTCAGTTTATACGTACATGCAATCGCTTTCATCTTTTAATGAAAACGACAGATT
The DNA here is from genome assembly GCA_918317495.1 of Synanthedon vespiformis. Classification (NCBI taxonomy): domain Eukaryota; kingdom Metazoa; phylum Arthropoda; class Insecta; order Lepidoptera; family Sesiidae; genus Synanthedon; species Synanthedon vespiformis. The sequence continues at coordinate 5,975,901 of OU906962.1, forward strand.
AATTAAAATTATAATACTGTTTACACGCTCTATATCTAAATGAGGTTACGATGGTAATATTCTTATATCATGACAGTTTATAACGATTTTATAACCGGTGTTAAGGAAGTGTTTTCATTATTATTACACTTTTGAATCTGCATTAAACATACTATGAAAATTTTGAAAAGTTTTATGTGTTTGTTTTAAATTAATGGCCAAAAACAGTCTATTCTATAAAAGGTGTCGCTGCGCTTTAACGACCGTTCCCAAATCTATCTATCTTTGATCTGAGTTTTAGACCAATTTCTGTTCAAAGGTAATTTAGGACAATATAGAATCTTTGAAGCTTACATACAAGAGGTAGATTGGAATTGAAATTTCTACCATCTATGGTATCAAACATAGTTTGGTATTCGTTTTTCACTCTCACCTCAAAATGATGAATGTACTGAATCCTAAATGTGTATAAACCTAGACACTAATATACTTTTAATATATATATATATATATATATATTAAAAGTATATATATTAAAAGTATATATATTAAAAGTATATATATTAAAAGTATATATATATATATATATATATATATATATAACATATTATCTTAGTGTAGAATGTCGGTGTTCCAAATCCAGACATTGGCGGAAGTAAAACAATAGTCTCAGACTGCGTCAAAATAGCTGTGGAATGTAATAATGTTAAACAAGACTAATTTTCTTGTATATTTTTTTATTAAAAAAAGATTTTAAAGAATTTCTGGGATACACTTGTGAAACTGTAATTGTATAAAAATTGTACGTCTGAGTTTAGGGCATAATAAAAGCGTGAAATTAGTTTTTCGCGTCACTGACTTTAGTGAGTAATATATTTAAGTGCCCGATACTTTTCCTCTTGGTTTAATTATTTGAGTTGCCAATTGAATGTCGTAGTTACTCAACTTAAATGGATAAAAGTAGTATTTTTATTTAAAACTTTGTGTGCTGGTGCCCGCGACTTCGTCCGCGTTGAAAAATAAAAGATTTATAATGCCTGACAATATACTTTAAATATGTCAAGCGTTGTTTAGATATCTAAATCTAGATCTAGATCTAGATTTTAAAATAGCTGGTGTCCCATTGGAACTACATTGGAATATGTCCATCCAGAAATTCTATTCTAACTATTGATGAAAGATTTTTTTTAAAATTTATAAGTAGATCCAAGATCGAACCTCCTAACATACAAACAAACATATTATATAAACTTTACCTCTTTTATAATATTAGTATTGGTAGAAATTATTGTTTTATATTGGGCATGTTCTTATATTTTGTAGTTCTTTTTAATGCATTCAAATGTCAAAGCTATTTTGTGACTTTTTATAATGTCTAAAAGACCAGCATTATTTGCATCTATAAAGAATTATTCTAAACTTCAATATTTCTGCAGAATCCTTTTTCTCGACTCATCTGTCACGTGAAAGAGAGTTGTCAAAGCGTTAATGCACTCATATCCACTTTCACAAACCCCTCAAGACGGTACTATAGGGTAATATTGAATTACTTAACTATTTCAAACTCAAACACTACGAATTTGGACATTTTTCGAGTGCAATTAAACGAATATTATAGAACTAAATAAATAAACTACATAATAAATTATGTGCCTGAGAAACTTATAAAGTTGTTTAGGACTCTCATAAATTGTACTAAATGGGCTTGAAATTTTCGCTTTTTGTGTATCGCAAAAACAGATTCTGGTAAATTCATTATTTAAACCCTCAAGTTTTTGACAGGCAGGCAATACTCAAGCCTTGACAAGAAATTAACATTTTTTTAAGTTTTATTACACAAAAGGAAAAAATGCAACAAAACCGCGAAAAAAATGTATCAGTAAGAAAATTGGTTCATGCATTTTCAGTCCGCGGGAATTTTAAAGATAAATGTCGCTCTAGTCGACCTGATACAATTTTAATATGACTTTATTGAGTGGAGCAAGATCGGTATATTAGTAGAATTGTGACATAGCTGACTAGCTAGGGGTTGATCACGAAATAGTTTTGTACCATTTGAAAAGGTCTGGATAGTTATAGCCACAAAAAGCTCGACATTTTTGGGTGCCACCCGAGCACACTAAAAGAAACCTAATGAGTCGTGTTTGTGTTCATTTGCGATTCTCTATTGAAACGTTTTTATGAAACCAAACTGGCAACAGTTCACTACTCATGTGAAATATTTAGTTTTATTCATGCTATATATGTATTACATAATGTAGGTAACAGGAGTTCTATAATTACTAAGTTAATGATAAACATTTCAAAGGTCGAATATGTTATGATTTGTGTTAGATTAAATAGGCCACGGATAAAATTAATTATAAAGTGAATCTTGATAACAGAATAAATGTAACGAAATAATAAGGCAACTACAATATTTTAAAATGTTTGACGTGAAAACGTTTATTATTTTCATGTAATTATTCTTTCTTACTTAATTTAATCACACTGTTGGCAGAATTTTAACGAATGTCAAAGCTTGTAAACATATTCCATATCCCCATTATTCACCCCCTTACCGAAGAAGACCACCGTGAAATAAAAGTATGTTGCTGTTATGTTTTAGGTTAGCCCGTCAATGTGTTTAGACGAGTGAGAAAGTTTAAGATAGCTCATTTCCTTATCTTTTCTCAACCCCTTTTCTTTAATCCTACTAAGGTCGGCAGTTCGGCAGTCCACTTGCAGCACTTGTAATGTTCATTGTGTTTAAAGTTAAATTTAATAATTTTTCAAGATTATTTTATTACACAGGTGAGCGATTTTTATTCGATTCTTTCACATGTTTCAGAGTTGTAATTTCGATTTACAATCATTTAATAAAGTCTTGTTCGTTCAAGACACGTTCGAAGGGCAGTTCGAAGCGTTCTAATAAAATTCAATTAAACCGAGCTCAGTAGTCAATATCTGGTAAAAGATTGTTATGTGGAGAAGAATCGATATCATTGTTAAGAGTTCATTCAAGTTCATTTTCATAAGAGCTTTAGTTGAATTGAAACTTAATTTTATGTAGGTACTCCTATATATATATATATATTTCGGTAAAAGAGCAATGTAGTTTTCTATATGCTACAAAAATACATTTTTTTTATAAATGTTCGTAGTCTAAATTGGTCATCCAGCCTGGCTGCAGTAACCACCCGCTTAGAGAAGAATACCGTAATAATAGTTAATAGTAACTGTGCTATTGTGTTTGGTTGAGTAAAGAGATTCTGGCATCGCTTACTTACTCATCCCATACCTTCCTAATCCCTTACTAAGATCGGCAGTGTATTTGTAAACATGTGGCGTTGTTTTTTGATGGGCGACGATTGCCACTTACAATCAAGTAAACCGTCAGCCTGCCCGACGACCTTTACATAAAATAACCATTATTCTTCCAAACACACATGACGTCTACCGTCAAGAAAAGTAACTAATGCGGTGTATGTCTGACGTTTATTGTTTTCGTGTTGCAATGGTGGAGTTACTAGTATGTAGCGATAATTCCGTTTTCTAAACTGGTTTCGAACCTTTGGTTTCCAAAACGGCCGAAGCGGTATATTTAGTATACCTAGTCTCGCTAGTACAATGGTCGTTTCGCCCAATTTATCAGTTTTATTACATGAACACCGCCGTCGACGGCGCCAAGCTTCGGGACGCTCTTCCTTTTATTTTAGCCCTCGCCTTAGATTTATCTCGATTGCCTTCACTTCGGAACACTTGAATGGAGTGGAATTGATTTTTTCGCAGTGACCCGAATGTCCATTTTCAATTAGATATTTGCTGTTTGTGCTTTACGAAGCATAAATTTTACTGCATAGTCTTTTCAGTGAATCTATACTTGAGTGGGTACGTAGTTAGTACTAATTCCTTCGAAGGATTGATTTTATATATTTATTCATTGATTAAAGAGATTTTTTTATTAACCAAATTTGAAAGTGTGAATGTAAACCATGTCTAACCTATAAATTACGCCTCACAGTGCTTATAGTACTACCGGTGATACTAAGTAAACCAAGGGGATTTTCCTGTCTGGTATATGGTATTATGAATAAATATTACAAACGTCATACTATCGCCAGTCGTGTTATGCTATAACAGTTCTTATCAATTATCAATACTAATATAATAAATCTGTAAGTGTAGGTATTGTATGTATTAGTATGTTCCTCCATAACTCTTAACGAATTAACTGATTTTCATGAATCTTGGTAGATAAACATTCAGACGTACAGGACACAGGATAGGCAACTTTTTTCCCCTTTTTCAACGCCGACGAAATTGAAGTATCGTCATATTTTATATGATAATGCGCGCGTTGCTTTTCTATATTGCGTAGGCTAATCAAATTGAACCAATTTACTAATGCGTTTAATTTCTTTAGGGTTGTTGAACTCGTCGCATAGATTACGTAACAGATGCATTATGTCATACGGCGCTAAACAATATTAACAAGACGTTATATAATTGCTTACAAAGGCTGCACTTGCATGGGTTCTCATGCGCTACACCTCACATTGTCCAGCTTCTTGCGGTTGTACAGTCTTACTAATAAGATTAACATCTATGTTCGAATATCTAGAGAGGATTTTTTTAAAACATACACATAGGACGTCCAGTGCTAAAAAAAAGTTCAACAAGTTAAAATCGCAATTTTGTTAGAAATTAAAAAATGTAATTACATTGTTGTCTATTAAAGCCTATAAAAAAATATAAATATACATACAATAACTATTTAGGTACAAATTTTATATCTAAAACATTCAAAGTGACAAATTTGTGCTTTTCCTTTTCTTGCTCTTTCATTTACGTGATGTAAATTTGTTGTATAATTGTGTGTCTAAAGGTGGGTTTCCTTGATTAGCGAATGGCGGAAAATGTCATTGGCTTGTTGCTTGCCGTTGCCGCCTTTAAATTCGAACAGATTTTTCATAATGATTCTTTAAAGGCGTTTGATGATGATGATAATAATGAATGTTTGAGATGTTATTGATTACTGGCTCTTGACCGCGACTTTATTCTTGACTCCGTCCGCGTCCCTGAATGTACCCTATGTCCTTTTCTGTACCCCTTTTTTGGGAATAGGAGTCCATAGGGAACATACCTACTTACTACTGCTTGCCTTCCGCAATTGGTTGAGGAATTATGATTACTTCTAGAAACTTACTTGTAGAACATTTTTGTCTGTATATGGATTCCTACAATTAATTTCGTTTCTGTTATTATTATTATTGTGCCATGAAATTAAACAGAAAAATACTCTTAAATAATTCTCAAGTTTTTCTATAATATCTTCAATGTTAAATGTTAAAAAATGTTTCCAATTCTGTCCATCACTCGCAGTAATTAGTAATATAAAAAACAACAACTTTTTTGTTGATTTCGTTGTGTGAACTCATTGGTAAGTGTAGAGGTATGTAAGTATGCTTCGATTGTTTACAATTAAATTTCTCACGGAACCTAACCTTTCCCACAATGCATTACACACAGAATCTATCGCATCACAATATGTAGTTCTAATGAAATATAAAAACACTTGACACTGTTTCTAATAGTGCGTTCTGCAACTAAAGTGCAAGGTTTTACGAGAAGAGAAGTGCTTTAAGATAATATGGTCTTGTGTTGTTCCAGGTACAATGGTTTCCTACCGGCAGGTGAGCGTGGCAGGAGGCGGAGCAAATTCGTACTGTACCGTAGGCAGACGCCGAACGGTGTTCGTCGTTCGAAACATTACGTAGTGAAAACACCACATAGCAGTAAGGCAATCCTGGACGCAAGTCAGCATTCGATCTCATACACACTCAGCCGTAGCCAAGCTGTCATTGTGGAATACACGGAGGACATGGACACAGACATGTTTCAGGTGAGTCCTGACAATTATTAGGTAAATCTAAAGCGCACTGTTATTTACCATTAGCTGGTGAATATAAATTCGTTCGTATTGAAAAATTAAAAATATAACACACTAGAAAACACCTGACAACTTTATCGCTGTGACAACGGTGGCGCTGCATTTTTTTTAATTTTTTTAGCAGGGAATCTAAAAGTTTCCAGGATAAAAAGTATCCTATATATATATATGTTAATCCAGGTAATAAATTACCTGTGTGCCAATTTTCATCCTAATCCGTTCAGCCGTTTTTGCGCATTTAGTAAAAACATACAAAATTTTGCATTCATCATAGTTAATGTTAGGATATAATTATGTCTTTCGTACTTCTAAAGGTTTATAATGTTGAACATTCAGCGGTTTATTTTTTATAATTATTTTTTTAAATTTAATACCATAATTTTTAATAGTTTCATCGCAGCTATGTCTAATTCGCATTAAACACAATACAACAATTTTATTATATACAAAATATTGTCTTTATCTCTATAATATTATTGCCATAACTGATGGTCTCATCGCTCATTTTATAAATCTGCTAAAAATCTTGGTTTAACTCCTGCAAAGCCCCTTGAGATCTTTTTTCCTCTTGAATTACCGTTATCTACTTGAGTTTTATTCTCAAAACATATAAGTTTAAAATATTCTCTCAATAGAAAATCGATATTGTTAAAAGAAAATCTTAACGTCCCTACACTGTCTACGTGACTGAACAACAGAAATATTGTTATCATCCGGTCCGCTGCTTAGAAACATGGTTTTTCCACGTTGAATTAACCGCTTCACTCGTTAGTGACTCAAATATTAACTTCGTAGTAGGAAAGTTTAACTAAAACATACCCGATTATGTATTAATATGTTAGTAGGTAGGTACTTACCTACATTATAGATATGAAAATATTATGTATACAAAAATAACCCAATAATTTTCCCCTTCCGCGCCCATTCATAAAATGTTTTCTTTTGTTGTTGAAAATTAATGATTTATGATTAATCTTTAATTTTATTGTTGATATATTTCTGTGTAATGGGTAAATTCTGTATTCATACGTATGTTTTGCAATAAAAATAGTACTCTCCCAAAGCGTTATCAGCAATTCACAAAAATTCTTTACGCAGAATTATGAAATTGTGTCAACTTTGACAAGTTCTAGCGTTGCATCCTATCAACGACTCGAGTTTAATTAGGAGCGTGTTGACATTTTACTAAAACAAAATTTTAATTAAACTTGCCTAATTTAACTATCCTCGGCTAGAAGACCTAAAGACAGATAGACAATTGAACACTGCTAACCGAAAACCTTTACAATCATAATCTATACTAATATTATAAAGAGAGATGATTTGTATTTTTGTATGTAATGAATAAACTTTGGACTACTGGACCGATTTTAAAATTACTGGACAGATTTTGAAAATTCTTTCACCGATTTTGAAAGATACATAATCAACGAGTAACATGAGTAACATTTAACAAAAGAAAGTTACGGGGATGAAGTTGCTAGCATAACAGCTAGTAATTTATGAATTCATATATGTATCTACCTATATCTAAGGACTGATATCTAAGGGCATGATCATTATGATATTATGATTATAATGACGAGCACATTGGTCGGTCACGTATACGTGACCGAAACTAGATGATATGAAATAAATAATTTAATAAAAAATAAATGAGGAGACGCTTCGGAGCGGAATATGCATTTTCGACTTGGCACATAGAATCGGCGTCTGCAGTGTAGGCAACCAAGAGTTCTATTTAGTGGACTTTATACTATAGTACATGTTAAGTTTCTTTATGTATTTAAAAATATAAAAAGAGGACGTAACAAATAAGAAAAGTGATATGTTTTGATTGGAGTTGAAATGTTGGTTTCGTGCCAGGGAACAAGAGCTGATCACGCGTTCTCTAATGGAGTCATCTAAAAGTTCACCGTCCAAATGTTTCCCGTATGCTGAAAACAGTTTGGCATGAGATTGTTTCTACGCGATTGAGATTGAGATTGTTCTATGGATATTGTTTCTACACAATCAACACAACATAGATAAATAAGCAACATATTGAATTGTATAATTTTGTACCGTGCCATAACAAAAAAATTTCTTGCTACTGTGGCACAAAATGAATCCAAAAATAAGTTATTCATTGATATTCGTCAACTTAAAATTTATACTTGTTTATTATAATTTACCATAGAGAGTAGGAATCATACTAATTATAGCGACGATGGTTTTTGACTGGTGAAATGCTGGCCAGTGTGTGTTATCCTTATTTTAGCTTTTAAGATATATTCAAATAATTTTTTTTTTTTCAAAAACTACTATTTTTGAATATCTAATACAATTTTTTTTCGGCTCTTTAAGGACATATAGGAAAGCTCACTCAATTTCCTGTAATTGTTACACTCCTTTAATTTTCAACATGATTCACTTTACTGGGACCTCTGACTGAGACGTTAAAACAGCAATTATTATCTTAAATCAGCGTTTTACGTGAACAAACTTCATTGCAGCAATTCTGTTTATGTTTTAAATAAGTCGACCGCACAGAGTAATTCGTAATTCGACCACACAGCCTTCGTAATTCTTCGCTTATCAAACATCCTGTTCGCTTGTGGTCTGTATTTCGCTGAAACATAGAGGGTTTATACAAGATAATTTTAAAATTTATAATATCTTTCACAAGTAGGTACCAATGGGATATATAAATGATGTTTGATGTGTTAAAACAATAAACGAATCTGTCATCTTGCCCTGAAACATTAATGTGCCACAATACTCACAATATTATATGTTGTAAGTATTACATATTATTAGCTTTCGCCCGCAAATTCGTCCACGTTTCTGACGTATCTTTATTACGTGTTTATATTATGTTGTTGTAAAGTTTCATTAAAATCAATTCCAAAGTTTTTACGTAAAAGAGTAACAAACATCTGCTGAAATATAAGACTTGCGATCGAACATGATTTGGGATTGCCAATGATATAATGTTGTATGTAGTGACGGTGGCGGTATTTCGTTATTATAAGCGGCGGTAACCACCTACCATCAAATGGACCGTCAGCATGACTGTCGATCTCAACATTAAAAAAACCCTGCTGAAGCTAAAGAATCATAGTCGCGAGCAACAGCTGGTTATTTCATTTATCACACAGAATTGTAGTGCGAGCTTAAAAAGGGTGCCAATGTTTGTGATACAATGTGGTCTTATACTGTATACATATGCGGAATTTGTTTATTTATTTTATCTAAAGTGTATGTAGTGCAAGGAACCGTCCGTCGTCGTGTGCAGTGCGTCGTAACACACACAGTCTCAGTAGCCCCATATCTAATCGGCACATGGGTTAGTGCCCCCTGCGTCGACAACAATGCGTTGGTCCCTTAAGTCAACCACCCCAAGCGCTCTCGCCAAGACGAGTGACAACGATAGACAGATATCTGATAACGTTGAAATTTCCTCACAACAATACAAGATAACGATGATTATATCTAATGTGAAGTCAACGTACGTAGCAGGGACTTAATTGATCGTGCATTAAGTGCTTTCCACTCCTAAAAGATATAGTGTATGATGTATTTAAATAGAATCGAGTGGCTACAATATCAATGTCCTCTTATGTTTTACTTTTGTCATTAATTCTTTGTTAAGAAGAAGCTGTTTGCTGTCTGATGCATCAGCATTGCATATCATATTTCCTTTCTTTAAAATATTGTACATTGTTTACGATTAGATTTTTTTCCAGTTATCTTATAGAGATAACTGATAAAGACTATTTAAAAGTTCAGCCACATATTTAACGTGTTTTTTATACGTCGGCATAAATATAAACTTGTATTAGATAGTAGATTTCTAAAGTCTAAACACAAAGGAGTTTGCAAAGGACACACATTATCAATATATCAATATCAATCATCAATACTAATAATCTGTAAGTGTATGTATGTATGTATGTATGTTCTTCCATAACTCGAATTATAAGATAAGAAGGCCCTTTATCCTCTTTTTTTCAAATTCAAATTCAAATATTTTATTGCAAACCATAATGTATAAACGATGTTACAATATAAAAATTTAGACCAGTGTTATGGACCCTGTTGGGCATGTAACTTAGGGACTAGGAGAGAGGAAGCATATACATATAAGTATACATAAGCGTATAAATATTTATATAAATATAAAAGAATTTTATTTTATTTAAATTAAACATATTTACATTTATATTATTTATATTTAAATAATAATATTATCTAAAAAATATTCATTTACATTATAATAACATTTAGTATGTAGGATTTTTTTTAATTTTTTTATAAATATGATATCATTTTCTTCTTTTTTTAAATTAACTGGCAATTTATTATATATCTTTATAGAAGAATTGAAGGTATAGGTAGAATTTAATTTTAATCGTGATGATGGTAATATTAGATTATTTTTATGTCGTAGGGTATATTTACAAGGCAAGTCTTCACGTTTTTTATAAAATTGTATATATTTTCGTACAAATTTACACATTTCCAAAATATATAGGCTGGGCAGGGTTAATATTTTATATTCAAGAAAGTATGGTCTACAGCTATCAGTTTGATCTATATTTGCTATTGTTCGGATTAACTTTTTTTGAAGGGTGAATAGAGAGGCTACATCTGTACTGTTACCCCACAGAATAACACCATAAGCTAGCCAGGCGTGTGCATATGCATAATATGTTGTTATTGCTGTTATTGCTTTATGTTCGTAGACTTTTCTTTAATTGAAGGTTGATCAAAAAATTGGAGTTTCAAATTTTATAGGTTCTTTTGGTACACGTGTTCATAATTATTATAAATTGTCGGCCATTTTAGATTAGTAATTGTTTCTTGTTAGAAACTTGAAGTAAAACATGTTTTAAACATGTTGTATTGAGTTTTTAAACAAGCATTATTCGCGATTTTTTGTCAAATTAATCAAAAAAACAGATGCCTAAGCCACGTTACTTGCCCGAATTAGGGCCATGATTTATTTTTGTTTCTTCAATTTGAACAATTAAGGAAACTGAAGGATTGTAAGTCTATTCTGAAATATTCGTTTTAGAAATGCATCGAAGATAGAAAAACACATTGGCAAAAGTGATTTTTTTTTAATATGATACCCCAGATTCTCAATATTTTATGATTAACCAGTGTAGTATATATTTGTGTGTTTAGCGCAGACGTCCCACGTTTCGTGTAAAAAATGTATATTTTTACACATTTGCTTTTAAATAATTTGACCTCGTTTTATTTGAAGTTTTTGGGCTGAGAATATGAAATAAAGCTGGCTAGCGACTGCAAAGTATTCTCATGGGGCTCTTCAGTTCGTTGGCGTTGCGGTCGATGTACTAACGACATCCTGTACTCGGGACGTCATTTCATTGTTGCCTTCAGCGTCGCAGAATTCTACCTAGTTCTTTGAAAAACCAGAAGATACACAAGACCCGATTAGAATTTTACTGATATTTTAATGCATGGTTGCAGATAGACTAGACTTGTCTAGATGACAAGTGCACTGCTAACTCTGGCTCTGGTAGAATGGTATGATGAGGGAAATATATCGTTTTGATAGCAAAGCGGCAGTCTTACGTGTGTTTTATTCAATACGTTAGTTAGATTATAGACCGAGCGCTCATCGGAAAGTTTTGCAAATCATTATCGTTCTCATACAAATAATGTTTAATTGTAGGTTATCTTGTCGCAAAACTACATAAAAGGGAATTGTATTATTGATTGCAGGTTAGAGTAATAGGAATTTACTCTAACCTGCGGAAAACTGCAGAAAGCAATACAAAAACTGGATTCTTAGAACTGAAAATTTGAAATCTATGTAAATCTATGTAAATGCACAATTTGGGTAAATGAAGATATTTATGATGCGCTTTGAAATCCAGTGTACACATTACATATTGTAAATCTAAAAATATACTCGTATATTTTATAGTGGTCATATAAGAATCTTACCAAATTGGAAGGTTAGCTGCCAATCCTATATTACATGTGAATGTTTGGTGTTACATATTATTATTCCCTCAAGACAAATGCGTAAACAGAATTGATAGCTCAGAAAAATAATCCTGAGCTACTTTTTTGCTGTCATTGCTACAGGCCACAGTTGTTCCACTTCCATGTAGAATTGTAGACCAAATAGGCGAGAGAACGTCAATAGACTCATATTAAAACTCAATGACAAAAAAATTGATCGAGATCAGGGTTTTCCTGACCTTGAGTCAAAAAGAATGCTCGTCTAGTCAACTTTTACGATTATCATAAAAATGAAACGGATAATGACCGATTTCGCTGTGATACAAAATATTTCATTCTTTAGTGTAGGTACAGAACAGATAGATAAGGAATACGTCCTTTTATAATACACAAAGCAAAAAAATCCTACATATTATGCGTCTAAAAGTCACAATCAAATGAATTACATTGAGATAAAATATAATTTATTTCAGATAACAGTATTCAAGAATTTCAACATTTTTAATACTTAAATTATTGGACACACACCATTCATAGTTAAAATTATGAACTACTATTTTTTAAACTCAATAGTAACATTACCTATTATTTTTGTTTAACTTAAAAGTGTTTGGAGGTTGTCTCTTAAGTTTTAATTAGCTGTGGTTAGATTGAGTTGTAAGATCTGTTTAAAAACAAACGATGCAACAAACGATGATAATGCAACGTATGTATGTAGATTGTGTATTTATGTATGATTTTCTTGAGATTGTATATTTCTAACCGAATGTGTACAAGAAGTGTAATAATTTTGTCCTAAATATGCTGGTCCGTAAGCCAGCGACAGATTTTCATGACCAATTTCCTCCCAGTCGATAACTCGATAACTGTCGATAACTGATGCTCTGAAAGTGTAACGGGCTACCACTGCTCAACCCACCATCGGAGCCGTAGCTGACGTTCACAACGCATCATGATACAACTCTCTCAGTCATTTTACCAATTATGGAGTGAGAGGAAATCATTGACGAAATAAGTTCCTGGGGAAGCATGTCTGACCTATGCAGCGACTGTTGACTTGACCCAATACTAAAACTCGTAAATATGCAAATTGGCATTGAATTCTTATTACCTATGTGTAGAATCGATCCGTGCACGTCGTTCTTATTGAATTATCGATTTATACCCACTTTGTGCGGTGGCGGTAGTGGGAACCTTAACAAAAACAGCTATTTATATTTAGTGAGATATTCTCTTTAGACGAAGTTATAAAAATCAAATGTTCAATATCTGTTACGAGCCAATTGATTGATCGAACTCGCTCGCGGAGGCTTACCGTATAAATGAAATGAGATTACGTTTTTACAAGTACGATTGAATCTGCAATTGATTTCACTTTGATTAATGCCTCTGTTCCCCTATGGCTATGTTCCGAATGGCTTTCATTATACCTAATGGACCGCGACTGCGGCCCACCATTTCACTTAACAGCTGTTTCTGTTTCATTTCCTTTTTTATAACGTGTTGATGCTGTTAGCGAAATGACATGTGACGTCACAGATGACCCGGTCCGCATATGAACAAGGGTGGGGGAGTGACGTCAGAGGGTGTTGGGGGTGTGAGACGGCGTGGTCGGGCCAAGGACGTCACCGGGCCGACCGTCGCGCAACACCCGCGACAATCGATAAAACTTTGCTTGCCAACAGCCATGTGATCTGAAGAGCTTCGAGAGGCTCTCCTCGCTAGGTTTCGGTAGATAATATGATAAGCTTCGGGTGTTACGAAGGAACAGTGTCGAGGCGGCGCTTAAAAATAGAATATCACGAATTCATAATTAAAAAAAGAAAGATAGATTAGAATAAGTTTGCTTTGTTATATTTGTATATGCTCATGTAGTTTAGGACGACTAAATTACTAAAACCAATACTTTAGTATGAAATTGAGTATTATAATACATGTAAATATAAAACCTCTTTAAAAATGCCTATGATTGACGTCCACAAACGTCATTACCGGTTTGTTCGCCTGTTTTGCGTTGGTTGATGAAAATGACCGTTATGTTCTCCGCATCTTTGTCTCTTGTTTCATGTTAACCCGCTTTTCATTTAACGCCATTTTAACACATCTACACGATCTCCGTTTTGAGTACGCAATCGAGTACACATTTTCAATTCTTTGTGTTACCGGACAAACTTATATAGGTGTTTAAATTTTTAGGTGAATATGATTAACTGATTTAAGACTAAAAAGGAATTTATGTAAACTCGCAAACCGTGCAGAAACAAAATACAAAATTACTTATACTTATAGTGATTGTCATTTCGGTAATGTTTGAAATGCATCGTATCAAATAAGAATGACAGATTCCTCAAACTCAATGACAATTCATGGAGTTTGAGGTTCACCAAAGGGATGTTCACCGATTTGTAATCTTGTGATATTATTTGAGTTCATGACAAAGTGCCTACCTACTCAAAATGACTACCAATGTAAATTCTATTCACAATAAAGGGAGAAAATGTCCTTTTTTCAATAATATAATATGTTTATAATATATTTAGTTAGGGTTTAATTTCCTTTTAGCGATGGCTAACCTCCAACTCTCCAACAAACTCCTCCATAGGGAACTTTCGCTCAAATGGCTCAAACGCGTAACAACCTACGATAATTTTATCTAAATTATATTCGTAGCCTTGAAGTTACAGTGTAGTATTTCGCTTTTATCGTTATTTATTAGTACTATTGAAGTGTAGCGTGATAGGTGAAACATTTTCCAATTTTGCAGGTTATTTTTACTGCATTTTGCAAAATAAGTATTACTGTAGTAACGGTACAATATTAGATTTCAGTTTCTTTTTATTGTCTTAACATTTTTATATATGGGCTATGTATCTAATTATAATGTAAAATATATTATATAAAATATAAAATGTTGCTATCGTTCACAAATAACGTTTTCCATGTGTTTTTTTTTGCGAAATAACGAAGACTATTTTAGAATCGTAATACTTTAAACTTATGAACCATTTTACGTGGATGTCGTAGACATACGAAAACCGCAAACCGTCTAATGAATGTTTTCTGAAATTGCGAATGAAATTTAAGTCGGGAGGGGTTCCGGTTGTATTGTTGAAAGTGGATAACTTTCATTATTACGCAAAGTAATATTGAACACTTGAGTTTCCCTTTTATCTTTTAATAAAGTGAAACCGCGTCACAACGCTTTTATCCTAGCTAGGTGTTTACTTTGAAATTCTCATTTTAAAGGTTTCTCTATAAAGCTTGAAAAAATAATCATCTAACAGCGGGACTTTGGGAGGCCTATAGCCCTGTAATGTAAGGTGGGATAACAACAGTTCCCCTATTAGGGGGTTGGGGTAACTGTGATACGAGACAGTTCATCGGACCCTGGAGTTACGAGCACACGTCTGAGATCACGTCTTATTATTTTCGAGTCTAGACGAATGATTCTCAATAATAATTTCACTGAGAACTACAGATTGATTCGCAAGTCTTGCAAAAATACGGTTTACGAGTTTGAAACGTATTTGAACCTTCATTTCGGGGTAGAGATTGCAATATCAATAAGATTGTTTACTTAATGGGCAACGTCGTTGTTGTATTTAATCTCAAGATATATTGGTTGATTTACATTGTTTGTTACTTTAACTTGTCAGCAAACATAGTCAACCAAAGACATTGCTACTCAAACATTAGTTAAGTTGTCATAGGTCTCAAATTTTCTCCTATATCACTCATTGTCATAGTAGATTATAATAGGTGTTTATATACAGTAGCGAAATTTTATTGTTCTGGAGTTTTTCACCGCGGACGAAGTCAGCTAGTGGAGTAATTAATTGCAGTCATATCACCACAATCGCCCTTTTTATTTAAAAACAAATATTACTATTATAAATTCGAAATCTTCACATTAATGAAACCTTACTAACTGTACTCGAGACAGGTGTTAAAATTAGGAACTCGCTGAAGATCTTTTATATGGCTTTTATTTTTTAGACCTATTTATGCTTATCCTAGGTTTTTATATAAAACAAAGGTAGATATTGTTTAACTCTCAACATTTCTTTGGTGTCATTGGATTCTTTAACCAGACAATTACAGCCTTTGGAGCCAGCCGTACTCTGAAAATTGGGTAGCCTTACGTCCATCGCTCCGCACCGCTGGACGACCAGAAGAGTCATTATGGCTAGCCATGAATACAGCCTTTTGTTTAACGGACAATGACCAAGAGAATTGGGATTGTGAGAACATGCGAATATGTATACAATACTGAACAATCGTACATTCATTGTCGATTATTATTGTAAACATATTAATTGCTTCCGTTGTCGTTTTTTAGTTTTATTAATATGTCTATTAACGTTCTTATCTCTTTCTTTCTTTGGCCCGCCTGAAAACTAAAACTGTAATTAACCTAATAATAAGTCCTTGTCTTAAACTATTTTAATAGAAGAACTGAAATTATATTTAGACACACTAATTTTATTGAAATAAAAGAGTCTCTTACTAACAGTCTTTTCTTAGTTACCTCCACACTTTTCATCAAAAGCAGTTCAGTATTTGCATTTTATTCGTTCACCTCTTCTTTCATGTGAAGATTATTTTACGATTTTGTCCATTTTACAGAAATACTTCAGAACTAATCGTAAAACTATCACATAATCATAAAAACGTTACTATTAAGCGCATATGCATATATCCCGAAATTCGCATCGCAACGAATAAGAAACCACTCACTTGTATGGGCGGAATTACGTATACTTACATATATTATTCAAGCTATATTTAAGTTTGCAGCAGCGCAACGCAAGTGAATGCAACTATTAACTACAAAGGATGTCCCATTTCTAGGCTGCGCGTGGGCAGCCACAATAGATGCCTGTTAAAATTTACACGAGCACTGATAGGGAGTTGAATATTTTAAGTGGGCTTAGAAGCAATTTATCGCTCTTCTACTTTGATTTAAATTATATTTTAGAATGCGACTTACAGTTATGTAATCTTATTTGAAATACTTTATATTTTCCGTAGATACTCTTTTTCTAGGTTTCGAAAAAAATATGTGGAGTACTATTGGATGTTCTTTGTTAGCTCAGACCGACATTATTTTTTGCTCTTATAAGTATATATATATAATATTCTTTCACATTGACATCAATATGACAAGGATACTTTACAAATACCTCCACAACTTATAACAAGGGTAGAAATGTCCTCCGCCAGACATATTGACAAGGCGACGGAACCTGCCGACATTTATACATCCATGATTCTATTACGTAAACGTAACCTATTTACGCCAAAACGTATTTTCCAATATCATCCCTATAGCACGGTGTCACAGCCTATTATCCCTCGCAAACGGTTTTGCGTGGGGAATACCTTGATACATTTCGACCGTCCTCGTATATTGAAATTTATATTGAATTTGGACACGTGTAGTCTCCATGTGACCCGATCCGATTTGATAGTATTAGTAATTAGTAATGATGTAACATTGTTGGGGAATGTGAGAATACTTCGCTTTTAGCAATAACAATGTAACCTTCTTTGCTTTAGAAAAATCGAGATTGCTATTGTTTTCATTATCCCGAAAAATATGGCACATCTTTTGTAGTATTCAGAGAGATTTTGTACATTCAATGTAGAGTATTCAGAGTTTCACCTCATACTCACTCTCAAAGCGGATTCTGTTTCGATATGTGAAGAGATCCCAAAGAGATATCAACATGGTCGGCGGTGTACCAACACGAAGCAGCGGGTGGGAAAGTACCTATTAGCATCTACATGCAGGCTGAGGTTAGCCCGCAGCCTGTATTTCGCCCTAGTATGAAAAATACTTTTACTTCTTTTTTTTTATATAAATTTATAACCCCACAAAAATTCATTTTCAAACTTGGCATCTTAATCTAACTGAAGCCTTTGCATAGACGTCCACGCTAATGTTTTGCCAAATCATCAAGTAGGTCATCTAACTGCATAAACTCGGGCGGGGTCGCCTTTAACCAATTTCTTCATTGTCATTACATTTATCATGCCTAATTGTGCACGATATAACAATTTTGTTTTTGTTGTCCCAATATTGCGCCTACACCACGCCTACAGTGATAGTCTGAAGAATAATACGATTTCGGGCCTCTTACCGTGATCAAGGTCAAAATCAGTGCCTCTTGCTAATACATCAACTGTATCCAATTTGAATTATTGCAAGCAAGTAAAATGTTTCTTTACCAAGAAATTATGTATTAAATTTTATACAGCATTTTATTAAAACACAGACATGGTCTTTTTCTTTAATTTCTCGAGAGTGACTGCATCCATACTAATATGTTAAATGAGACCTTTCAGTTATTCTTTTACGTCTTTAATCACTGCTCCACCGAGCACATAACCACTGGCTTAGTACTCTGTGCACTGAATTTTTTTTTTCTAAATGGCTATAATGAAAAATGTAATGTATTGCAAATTTGAGAATATACTAATTTTGCGAATATAATATTATGTTCACAAGCAAAACACATACTGGGCTAATGCGTAAAAACTAGGCAATAAGTCATTATATTACTAGACGTAGATTATGGGATGTTCACGATCTTCAAGCTTACATATTGCGATTTGCTTACAATAACATTATCGAGGTCTTCCTAGTCAAATTTCGTCTCTCCCTAACTATTTAATCTTGCTTGAATAGGTCTCCAGGTCGCATCACTAAAGTGGTCCCCACTTACTTTTGCTTGTGGGAAAATGATAGAAGCAGATATGCCACGAATACGAACTGAACAAACTGGGATTGGATTAACCGTACAATTAACGAAATGGTCATTGGGACCTGCGCGCCTGAATCCTTCTACTTCTTTGAAACGTAAAGCTTTTTGGATTTTTTTTTTCAGCTAGCTGTAAAAATGAATTGCTCATTGAATATTGTCATTGAATCAGATTGAATCAATATGAATCTATTTTTATTCAATGAATCCCTGAGACAAGCGCTTGAACTATTCAACTATTGGACGTATATTCAGATGTTGATGTTTGAAAGAACAATGCCCACTACATTTTCGTGCTGCACACAAAACTTGTTTAAATTAGATAATAAATTATACTATTCTATACAAAGTAAGTCTGCAGTATTGCTTGAATTGAATACCCATTCAAAGCTCAATTACCAAAAGCAACTGAACGTGACAAATCTTGAATTTGGAACCGACAAAAGATATGCCGTTAGTTTCCAAAAATGTTTGTACAGCTCCTTGAATGGATAATATCGGCATTCAGCATGTTACCTGGGTCTTTGTGGGTCTTCCCAATAACAGGAAGTACGTAAATACACTGAATACGGGGAAAGTGGCGCCAGTCTGACACAGATAAAGCTGATTGGCATTTGTAACAAATACAGACGTAAAAAGGATGATTGCTTTTCAACATAGCTTCTTGTACGCCTAGATGGATAAATAAATCTGTCACAAAAACTACAATCCCATGAGAACATTCCATTTAAGATGAGATTTCTGTGCCTTCCAGGAATATTACCATAGCCGCACAAAACAGATTATAAAATTGCGTGTCTTTAAATGTCGCAGCAATTCTCAGAGCAGAAATAAATTACGTTCACGATATTTTATCACCACTGTTCAGTTTGGTTGCCATATTGACTTCCTGGTTTCAAAATTATATTTTTAACAAAGAAAACTGATCTTGGGGTAGCATATCGTGTTTTGACCAGGAAATTGTCATTGAGACTTGAGAGTGGAGGCTTCATCTACATTTACTCGTCGCGCTCTGACGCTCCCCAGTCCTATTAACTTACACCTGCGGTTACTGCTATTGTAACTCTGTTTCATAGTACGAATATACATAGCCAACATTTTCTACGATAGTATCACAGAATAGATGCCCTTTCTGATTCCTAGTTTATCTTCCTTCAGTTGATAGTTTGCTAGCTATTGCTATTTCATGTTTCTAACTTCTCCTGTCTTTAATAACATTGTTGAAAATATTACTAAAAAAAATTATAGGACGGCTTGCGTTATTATTATAACGGAACACGACCGGATAAAGTATAATCTCAACCATCTTTGTTCTCTCGTCACGCCCGTTGTCCCAATTTTGTGGTTTTTACAATAAAAAATATGTACAAAATTACACAACACAGAGATAGGCTCAACTGGTATTTCGAAATAAGTTAGTCTTAATCCCAAAATGGTCTCGTGATCTACAGCGGATTTATGGAGCTTGTCTTTGTTCAATTGGCCTTGGTTCTGGTCTAATAGAATTCCGACTATGGTTGAGCAAGACTAAGCAATGAATGCATCGTTTTAATCGTTTTTGCTGTTAATCCTGATGAAGTCATAATATGCTATGTGGTGTTAGCACTTTAACGCTTATTACTCAGGCCATAAGGATCAGTATAAACCGCCTTCAGGCATTAAGGACGAGTTCAACTAATTTTTGCCTATGCCTACTATGTTTATGTACTGTTAAGATGAGAAGCCTTCTTAGTATTATCGGTAGGTTTTAATAGATAGCATTAGTATGCATTCTTTCTATACAAAGTTAAATTAACCAGCATATAAATATATTTCTTATGATGCCTGTTGTTCTCAGATAGAAAATAACAGACTTATGGAAAGTATCTATTACAATTATAACGATCAAAACAACACACAACTTGTATATTTGTACGAGGAAGTGATAACAATTTCTTATACTCACGAACGTATATTTGAAAAGGTTTTTCATAAATTCTCAATAAAATTGGTTGGTGAATGCGTCCTGAGCCAAGCTGTACGAAGGCTGCTCCGTCATGTTACCCAATATCAGCATTGCGGCCTCGGTCACGCTAATCTGCACCTACGGTTACTGTCCTGAAAAAACTGCTTCAAACTGCAATTTTATTGTTTGTTACGATAGTTTGGAAATCACAGTTAATTAGTGATGCTACTGGGCCAGTTCCGCGAGATAATAAGAAGAATAAAAGGCATTTAGTTCCGAACTGGATTTATATAAAGCGTTTTGTTTTCATTACATACAGACTAGGTACACACTCATTTAAATTTATTTTAAATGTACCGCTAATGTTTGTTAAGATTCTTACCTTATTTTTTGTCTAACATTTCAATTGAACCACTGGGGATATGAATGTGACCTCATCGTTCTACTATTTTATTCGCAGAAGTTGCAAATATTTCTACACAAGTTGTGTAAAAGAATACTCTCATTTGCGTGTTCTGGTAAATTGATGCAACTAATTATCGAAAATTTTCCGCTTTGTTTGCTGTTTGAAAAAAAAATGTTTGCTGGGTTGCATTTTGACTAATTAGGCATGACAAGTATCTAGTGCCGAACTAATTAATAGTAATATATTCATGAAGCTATATTTCCATTGTTGTCTTTTACCGACTAGTCTATTCCCTAGGTTTCGCACACTATAAAATGTAGACGAGGACAAACAATTTTTTTAAATCGGATCAGTAGTTCCAAAGAAACCACATCCAGACTTACACATTTTTTAACATTATGTAAAATAATTTAAATGAATGTTAGACCCAAATAACCTAATCCCAATAATCTCACATGACCGCAAATGGTGTATTATTGCACGAATTATTTGCATCTGAAATATGACAAAACTAATTGATGGAGGTACGAATACCTAAGCATCCCCCCCCTCTCTCTTTCTACTAGTGCCTTTTCAGTCCTGAAGGATAGCCGCCAATCCCTTGAAATTGTCTCTATCAAGAGTATACTTACTGGAACAGTTGGTTGACTGATGCAGTTCCAGTCCACTCCGGGATATTATATTTCGTAACTACGATTTCCTTCTTCGCCCAGGACGTCTCTTCCCTTCCATGTTACTAATCATGGTTATAAAAGGCTGTTTCTTAATAATGATTAAAAAGGAAGGGAAGGCGTTATTAATGTAGGTGTCGATAAGAGTCAGTTGTTTCTTAACAAGTAGTGTTTTGAACTTGCCCGTTATATTTAATAATATGGAATAGCAATTTTTTATAGTAGGGTTACGATGTGGTCGTATATTGCCAATTAGAGCGACGCGTGCGCACGTCGGAACGGTTGACGTAACTTGACCTTCAATGCACTGATGTTGCTGGGCAAGTGGGCACTCGACTCCCTGATTTGTAGTCGCAATTGAAATTTAATTTAAGTATTGAAATCTCATTGTTCACTTGATGGCTAGAATCACCTACTAACATAACGCTGTATGTGTTGTATGTACGCTGCCAATCTTAATCGGATAAAAGGGAATAAGGAAATGGGCTCTGGCATCCCTTACGTATCGAACTACAACAGCAACATCACTGGTGTAACCAATTTGACGCGATTGACTTAACTCGAGGAATGTAATAGTAAGACGATACGTGCTAAAAGGGGGTAATATAATTAATTGAGAAAAACAGACGAATTGTATATGACGAGATTCATTGAAATTCGTTTTTGAGAATTGGTGCCGTCAAATTAGTCAATTGAATCAACCTATTAAGGTATAGTACGGACTTCGTCCGCGTAAATTTATAAAATACAGCCTATGTTTCTTGCTGATAATGTAGCTTTATATATGTGAGCTTTTTAATAATAATAATGTATACCTATGTATACATTATTTTATTTTCATTAAAATGAAGACGTAGTAAAGGAAGTCAAGAGCGCAGAAAGAAATTTTATTGCAATATTTTAACTTTTTACCAAACTAATATATTACAATATGCTTGTCTGGAATTTGATTTGACTAGAGTGCATATCACCAATATCATAATGCACCTTGTATTTTTTGTTGATTCATATAAATTCCAAATTGTAACGTATCGATTTTCTTTTGTGTTTAGTTTTAAAAAAGTCTATTTAGCGACCACTGACCCGAATAAAACACTAGGTAAATTTAATTAATTAGAATAAACATTAACATTAGTTTATGACTGTTTTCAGATCGGCAGGTCATCAGAGTCCCCTATAGACTTCGTGGTAATGGACACAGTGGCAGGCGATAAGACTGGAGACACCAAAGTCCTTCAGAGCACAATATCACGTTTCGCATGTCGCATCATAGCGGATCGCAACGATGTCAACAACTGCCGCATATACGCCGCAGGATTTGACTCGTCCAGAAATATATTTCTCGGAGTGAGTACATACCCGATGTATTTAGTATTTATTATCTTATCATCATATTTTACTTGTAATAATAAAAATAATAGTTCATTTATTGCGTAAAAGTTGGTATAAGATATTATGGTAAATGAATACAATATTTTGCAACAGATTTTAGCATGCAATGGTTTCCTTCGGTTACATTTACAAATCAATCACAATATTTACCAAACTATCAAGAGAAAACAAAACATATTCAAAGTAGCATTTCAAAGACTTTATACATTGTTTGAAGCTTGAAGCATTTCAAGTACATATATTTATAGAACCGCAATGGATATTTATCAAGGAAGTCTTTAACGGAATAGAAATAAAGTCCTAAAATTTATTCGTAAAGAAATTATTGTAAGGTAAGGTAAGGTAATTCATTCTGCAAATTATGTCTAATGACGATATAACAAACTCTTAAAGTTTCGTATTTTTTTTTATTGATATAGACACTCCATAAATATATTATGTAGAAACGTACCTCTGTTACGTGTATCCTGAAAGCAAAAATATATTATTTCGATGTCTGAAACACGTATTATGTTCTGTGTTGTTCTGTCCCTGCCAAACAGTAAATTGATTAGATATTCAAAACCTAATTAAGTTTTTACTTGGGCGAATCCGAGAGCGCGTCGCTAGTATAAAAATTATAAACTATTGTGGATAAAAATTTTAAATCTGTTTCTCAATGTCTTGAATTATAAAAAAAAGTCGAATAATTCATTAGTTGTGTTCTATTTGACTGGGAAATTCTAACCAGTAAATCACTGGCCTACAAATTTTTTTAAACAAATAATTAGATTTATTTGAAATGTATTTGCGATTTCAGGAGAAAGCGACAAAATGGACAGAGAATCACGAAATAGACGGTTTAACGACGAACGGTGTTCTGATAATGCATCCGCGAGGCGACTTTTGCGGTGGCAACGCGTCTTGCGGCCCCTGGCGTGAGACGTCCGTCGGTGGTGCTGTCTTCTCGCTCAGAGAGAGTCGGTCAGCGCAGCAAAAGGTGAGGGGATATCTTCTATATAATATTACATGTAAAAACTACTGAAACAGTTAGTTGTGTTATGGTGTTAATGGATACTAGAGACCGTTATTTCTTCCTTTACTCTGTTAAAATTGGCAATTTTAACCGAGCTTGTGCTAAGGGCGACGGTCTACCATTTAATCCGATGAACCCTTTTTGCGTAAAAGGTTAACAAACATCCATCCACACAAACTTTTACATTTATTTTAGTTCTTAAATATTCATTCAATGTATTCCAGGGTGTGCCTTGTCAAGCAGAATCAAATGTGTTGAGAGATGGTACAATGATAGATCTGTGTGGAGCGACTCTTCTGTGGAGGAGTGCTGAAGGACTTAAAAATTCACCGGTGAGTTTGTTTTTACTAATTAATTTAACTATAGATATCGTTTCGGATAATGTGAAAACGCTCTTATAATTTGTAAATTGTCTCTAGTGTAGTAAAAGTTGTGTATTAAAAGGGTGTTGCGATTCCCAGACGAAGCGAGACCTGGAAGCGCTGGTGGACGAGCTAAACGCGGGACGGCCGCAGTGCCCGGTGGGGCTGAACACGCTAGTGATCCCGCGCAAGCTGTCCACGGCGCACCAGGACCTCAACCAGCCCTACGTCTACCTCAACTGCGGCCACGTGCAGGGCGAGCACTCCTGGGGCGCCGAGTGCAGCGACTCCACCATGCGACGCTGTCCCATGTGCCTTCTCGAGGGACAGGTAACTAATCCTTACTCGTTATCATGTGAAATGCTCGATATTTTGATTTGACTACACGTTTGGTCTAGTGGCTAGTAAGCCAACCTGGTAACAAAATGGTCGCAGGTTCGTATCCCGCTAGGGTCAAATGTTTTGTATTTATAATATGTATGTATTTACAAAAAAAAAGTAATGTATATCAACTGTCTGGTATCCATAATACAAGCATTAGTTGCTTAGTGTGGAACTAGATCTTGAAGTGTGGAATGTGTGTCATATTTATTTTCAGCGATATCAAACTTAATATCGCAAAATCTTTACATAAATATGACAATAAATTGCAAGTGACTGCTGTGTAATTTTATTTAGAAGCGTTTATTGATTGTGTTGTGTTGAGTTTGCCTGTGTGTTCGTAGGTGGTGCGCGTGTGCATGGGCATCGAGCCGGCGTTCTACGTGGACGCGGGCCCGCCGACGTTCGCGTTCAACCCGTGCGGCCACATGGCCTCCGAGCGGACCGTCAAGTTCTGGGCCACGGTGGACATCCCGCACGGGACCAACGGCTTCCGTGCCATTTGCCCCTTCTGCGCCACGCCGCTGCACGGATCGCCCGGCTACGTGCGACTTATCTTCCAGGACAATCTTGACTGAACACGTATGTCGATACTTATTTCACACATTGGTTCCTCCTACCTGACCTCTTCTTATTTTAAGGTCACTTGATAGTAGGTGGCTACCGTCGTCGCCTATAACAGAAGCAACGCCATAGGTGCTACAAGTGCGCTGCCGACTGCAGTATCGAATTAAACCTCACGATATCTCACCGAGGAAAAATCGCATCACATTAAAACAGCTCTAACAATTTTAATTTTTAATTTCAGATTGAACGATCGTACGAGCGTTTCCCGCGAACATCAATACTATATAGTGATACAAACAATACAATATGCAACAAGTTGAATATTTATAGACAAGAAAACATATACATACATTATTATATATATTTATTAGCTTTTGCTACGTGACTGTATATCGTTGCGTTTGCGATTCGTGCCGCAAACATACTATATATTAAGAATAAATCACTCACGGGCGATTAATCCCTACATAGCGAATAAGTATAGAGATATAATATGTGAAATTTTCTTACCAGACATAGGAAATAACACACTATATCACTAGCGCAGAACAGTTTAGTCAGTCAGTACGTAAAGTATAAAAACTATTGTATGGCTTTACAGAAAAACAACTAGGGATTTTTGGTTTATTGCATGTAAACTTTAAATTTTTAATATTTAATTTAAATATAAATGCGGGCATTGTAAACTCATAATAGGACTTGGTCGCGGTGTACTGCCCAGCATGGTTGGGCACGGCGAGGGATGCTTCGCTATGCCACAAGATGCCGCGGCATGCTTCGGTATGCCACAGGATGCCGCGGCATGCTTCGGTCCGCCGTCAGTACGCAGCCGTGCCGAAAACTATTCAAGCATTGCGCTCCGAAGTCAGTTGTGGATACATAATTTATTGATTTAATGACAATTGCACTTGTCTTGTTGCTGAAGTGATGCCGAAGCGTGACGCGAAACGCTGCGACCTTTTGTTATTGAAATAAAGAAGTGTGATTTCTAAAAGCTTTGGATAAAGGTTAAAAATACTATGTTCAGGAAAAAATTCTTTCCCGTGCAGTCAGTCAACGCCGACCTCAAGTATGTACACTTAACACTACTTGTCTAAGGTGTGTCTTTTATTTGACATCTCTTCACAGTTCCATACAAATATGTCACCGCGTGATAAATATATATAATTTCTTCTTAATATTGAAACTATTTTCATCTTTAATTGCCCGTGAGTTCACGCATCTCTATACACATTAATCGAAAAGGTTTATTATATCAATATATTATTTGTAAAGAGATGATATTTTGATCTATAATATTACCTGTATAAAGAAAGTACTAAAACGGATCGAAATCGAATCTGTTTCCACTATTCTCGAAATAGAAAAAAAAATTGGTACAAAACGTAGTTTGATTTTGTGTATAATATGTGTGATGGCCTGTGCATTAAATTAGTATGTAACTGAATCTCACTTCTGCTTGTCATACAATATTAACTTTTTAAAATTTGAATATACAGGATGTCAGGAAAAAAATGTACGGTTGCCAAATATTTTAAAATGTAAAATAATTTAAAGTATCGTTTTATATGTATGTATATTTATTTATTTATTTCTACCTTCCATTAAAAAAAACCTGTAGATTTCATTTCCGCTGCTAAGATTGAGGATTAATATGTTTAATTTGTCGACTACACCTTTTGACATCCTGTAATTCAACATTTCATATTCATATATAACAATAAGATTTTACACATAAATTGATTTAAATGAATGAAATGATTCGTTAGTATTGAATGAGACATTTAAAACTTTTATTTAACTCCAGTAAGGGACAAAATTCTTTGTACATATTTTACACAGAGCAAAGAATCGCTGCGTCGTCCCCTACAAGACTGAGTAATAAGTTGTGGTATCGACAAGATGAGGACGGTAACCAACAAGACATATATACGTCTGTCTGTCTGTTCGATGGAAGAGAGGGGAAGGCGGTATGAGCTCATGCAGCTCCTTATACTACAGTCAATAGAATTACTCTTATCCATAATGCACAAAATTGCATTGTGGATAAGAGTAAAAAGTGCAGAAGAGAATTCTCAATTGTCTGTAGTATGAGCACACTTGCGTCATTGTGCTGTAATTTGGTGTAATAATCAAATATAAAAACGTAAATATGCAAAATTCTGGCGTATCATACATACCACATATATAAGTTATTAAATGCAATATTTAGCTTTAAAAAAAATGCGAGTCGTTATTGTCTTGGAACACAAAACCTTTAGCGTGTATTGAATGTGTTATAGATTAAATTGCATCTGCTTATCTTCTGGCCTTTTAAAGGACCCGTTTATTTTATTGTTAACTAATAAAACTTTCTTTATCTTCATATTAATTCAATTTCATTGTTTCATTATTTTACATAGCTATTGTAAACATTCTTACTAATATAATTATAATCAATACAATATTTCTAAAAACTAATACATATATGCAACGAACATATATCACAAATACGTCTAACCTCAAATTTTTCTCGTGTCACTTAAAAACAATTTCTTTTTCTCCATTTAAAACTATTTTATTTTCTAATACTAGCCAGTATTAAATCCAACAGAATGGATAGATTTATATGGAAAGAGTTGTCCATGCCGTCTCTAGTAGGAGGTGGCGGGGCGATTCTTTGCTCTGTGGTGTTTATTTAGCAAGTGGACGTAATCATGCCGAATCGAATTCTTTAGCACTAATCGATTTGGTATACAGACTTAAGCGGTCCCTATGCCTTATTCACGGAAACGAGCTAATATAGCGCTTTCTCCTTCACTCAATTCCATACAAAAGACAAGGACAGCAAATCTTGCAATAGCAAAGCGTATACAATAATAGGTGAACGTTCATTCTACCCTACTCTTAGCTTTGTAAACGATAATAAAATATTATAGTAATACCTACGTACTTAGCCACAACCCTACACCCTACACTTTTTATTTTGTATAAACTATTCTAGCTATTAAGTTGTAGATTATTTATTAATTAAGATATTAGACATTTTGGTTCCTGATATAATCATAAAATGAAAAATATACGTTCGTTAATCGAAATTCAAAAATTAAAATAATAATAAGAATTAAAATTAAAAAACGCAGTATAATAACAGTGATAGCGTCTGAACAGTGAGAGTTCTACGAACAGACTAAAAAGTACATGTACTGTGTACACTCACATTGTGTTATCTCCACCAATCACAGCCGAATGCTCTATCTCCCTATAAGCTCGTTTCAGTGAATAAAGTATAGACGATAATGCAGCATTTCATACGTTACGTGCTGACATGCATGCATGACAGTTTAAATGTATTGATTGATGTGAATTACGTGCAACTACGTGCTGGCCGTTGATTGATAGTTCCTTTTATTTTACATCCTGCAAGCTATGACTGACACACACGCATGACCGTATAGCGGTACCTAGACGATCGTGCGGCATGACATTCAGCATGATAATTCACGTAAACGCATGTCATGCCGCACGATCGTCTAGGGACCGCTAAAGACTTATATATATATATATATTTTTATAGTATAGAGGTGGCAGGCAGGCAGGCGGCTCACTTGATGGTAGGTGGTTACCGCCGCCTAGGGACACCAGCAACACCAAGGGGAGTGCTAGTGCGCTGCCTACCCTGCAGAAGTTTATTAACAGCTCGCTTGAAGTAGCCCATATTGTAGCTAGGTGGAAACACCTCAGAAGGGAGATTGTTCCAAAGTTCGCGCGTTCGCGGGATAAAGTTTCTGCTCAACCGGACCGTGCGTAGTGGCACCTTATCCAAGTAATGCGGATGAACTCCACATCTATGACGCGCAGTACGGTGATAAAAACTTGGTGTAGGCATTAATTGGAACAACTCATCAGAGCACTCACCATTGTACAGCCGGTAGAACACACAAAGGGAGGCTACATCCCTTCTTAAACTAAGGGGTTCTAACCGTTTTTGAGTGAGCATTGGATCGTTAACAATTCGCATAATTCGACGTTGCAAGGCGTCAAATGGATCTAGCTGGTATTTTGGCGCGCCAGCCCAGAGATGAGAGCAGTATTCCATATGTGTATGTATTATATATATGATTTTTATTATTATAATTATACTAGGACAACAAGGCTGTAGATTCATTTTATGCCGGGGGCTTTATTTATGAACTATAATATTAAATGTTCAAAGGTATTCGTCAGCTATAACATACTAGAGCTGAGAAATAAATGAAGTTAGTTATTTGAATGTGACGATATTCTCATGTACAAAAAGAATATCGCATTGTTTCCCAAGAATATGACTGACAAACGGACATTAAAGAAAAAATTGTAATGGTATGTGGTCAGAACACAAAGGGGTCGCAACATGATGTCCAAAAATTTGAATGTTGAATTTCTATTTGTTGCGTTAACAAACATTTAACATTTTATTTATTAATGACATATACTTTAGCAAGGAATTATTTTTAATTAAAAAAAAATAACGTACATTCGTGTGAATCTAACCATAAGATATGTACATGTAAACTTATTTGTTAAATCGAATCAAAAATGCAAGAAACTAACAAAAAAATGCGTTGTAAATTTCGCTGTGTTTTTATAATCTAAATATGAACGTGTGAGAATGAACCTTTGTTTTAATTCACGAATGACTGGTTTATATAATATGCATTATTGTAAGCGTCATAAGATATATTTATGAGTAAAATAGTGAATGGTTTGTAAATAAAGTTAAGTGCGATTTAGTAATTTATGTTCGTTTTTGTGTAGTGTGAAGTGACCCTAACTGTAAACACTAGCGTTTAAAAAGTAGCTCGTAATATCGTATAGATTTTATAGACCACTGCGCGAATACAAAATTATTTTACTTTTGCACGATAGTTTTGTCCTGCGTCTTTAAAGATTGTAATGCCAGCCTTACACTTACACGGTCCAGTGTATCGTTCAATCATACAGTATGATATTGAACGTTAGGATTGAACGTGCATGGCTGGCATAATCAAACCTACATTTTGATAAAAGTTTGAGATTTGAGGGGGTATATTCTACTGATTGAATGAGTCACATGGTTACATGTTAAGCGGTCACCTTAAGGTTCGTTTATGGGTCGATGCACATCTATAATATGCGTCAAATAATAAAACATTCAACCTTTTATTATGCGAACCATAAATCAGTAAAATTGGTTGCACATTTCAACAGATAAAATTTAGCTTTGACGAACTAAGCCCATTGAATCTTTGACTCGTGTCAAAATGTATGTATGTAACTAAAACAGTCTAACCTTTTAATTCCCCCTCAATTGCGTGTAAAGATTTAACAAATATTTTATAAAATTATATTTTCAATGAAATTTGGAATACTTGTTAATATTCATTTTAACTTTTACGACTGGTCTTATTTGATTTCTAATAGAAAGAGATCAATGTAGGTATACATTTTTTGTTTTAAATCCAAAAAGTAAATGTTGAATTTGATTAAAACGTGTAATATAGTCTCAAAATCATTGGAATTTCACTTGTTAATGATAAATACCACTCCGTCAGGAGGTTATTATATTGTATAAAATTAAACTAGTTCTATATCTTAGCGTTAGCAGAGTTAGGGTACAAAACAATTAGTTTTTGTACTGAGATCCTTTTAAATTTAAAATGATAAAATGCTATTGGAAATTCATACCTGCGTTAGAGTTTTTACAAAGTGTAGAAAGATTATTTATTGTTAATCGAGAGGTCCTTCGCTAGTGTGGAATGTGATGGATTTATTAGCGGTAGTTTTTCATCTCCCAACATTATTTGTCACATGTGAATCGTAACCTTAGTTTAGTGACGGTTGGCTCATTACAATAGTATTGCTTTACTATAATAACTATAGACCTGCGATTTTTCCTTTGCTTGTTACTATGATAGCAGCCAACAGTCTTCACTAGTTTAATTGTTACCACAACGCAGGATATTTCTGTTTTTAGTAGCTCATAGATGTAGTTCAAAACGAGGATGGAGGGTCAGCAGTGAGAACAGTCGCATTTGTACTGTGTTCAAAAGCATAGAAAATGAAATTTCTGTCGGAATATATTTGGTTTTATTGAGTGAGCCATACACGATCAAATCTTTCGTCCAATCGGCATGATACGATTGGGTCGATCAAGCCCATAGACATAGAGAAAGTGAATCCAGCTGTTAAGTAGAAACTGGCAGAAAAGTGTGAGAGAGAGACGAAGCGATAGTGCGGCCAGTAGTTGTTCTTTTTCTAGGTTTGTGATTGGTCCTCGATGTTTATACAGACCTAGAAGAGAGCAAGTCAATTTAGAGGGTATTTGACGACATATTTGGTCTAGTGGCTACCAACCCTAGCTGTTAACCAAACGTTCGCGGGTTCGAATCCCACTAGGGGCAATTGTTTGTGTTAACATATTTTCACCTTTTTTGTATCAGAGTCATGGATGTTTTTTTATTTATAATATGTGTCTTTACAAAAAAAGTAATGTATGTAGTATATCAACTGTCTGGTATCCATAATGCAAGCGTTAGTCCAAGTTATTTACTTATTTATTTATTGGTCAGTCCCATTCTCTCTATGCCTATGATAAATCTAATTGGATGGCGTGGCATGGCACCCTCCTCTCCTCGTAAATGATTTTTTTTATATTCTGCATTTCAATCAAATAATTAATGTACATGCAATGCACATGTTAGCAAAAAAAAATATCTAAAGCGTTTTTAAGTATTGGAGCAAAGCGGAGTTAATGAATTGGTTACGACTTTTAAAAAACATTGTGATATCTTGTTACACTGCCAGCGAACGAGCGAAGTGATAATTATTTCCTCATTAAAAATTGTAATTATTTCATTAAGATTTGCTGAAGTTTTAGGTACAATCAAATGTTTTACATTGATCTCGTAACAACGTCAACTATAGTTCTAGCCATCGACATTTCACTACTTATAGTGCGTTTCATAATTCGAACGAGTAATTTGACATTTCCTGGGCTGTAGGTTTTTGACTATAAAAAAATAGTGATGTCACCTAATCGAACTTAAAAAAACTTACATTAATTAGTTTAAAAGTAATTTTAATAATTATTTAATTGTTTTATTTATATTTTTTGCAAAGTCCGTTCTAAAAGTCGCAATTCTTTTCGATTATTTTATTTTTTATGGTGAGAATATTTTCAAAAATACAAGCTATTGAATGCATTATTTATACTATTTTTTTTTAATTATTTGACTTCACATCACATACATATAAATTGTGAATTGTTTTTTATTCGTTTTCAAATCGACTTGGTCATTAGTAATCCTGCTTTAAATTTAAAATAACAATAATACTAATGTTAAATCAATATAACAAGATCAAAAATATTTTTACCGTAATTTGACATTGGGACCTGTCAAATTACACGTTTGAATTATGAAATGCACTTTAACTAAAATATATCAGTCAACTTGACCTTTGCAAATGTGTTACTTATTATCAGCAACAGATGGCACTAAATTTGAGTTGAAATTAACTAAAAATAGTTTTTGAAGATGCAAAACTGTAAACTGATCCAAAACAAACCGTAAATAACAAGACTTAAGGCTTGTTTTTCTTTGCTTACAAGTGTATTTTATTTATTATAATAAAAGTTGTCTGAATGAAGTCAACGCTTTCACTGTTTGCGCGTCAATCTAAAGTCTAATTTCTACAGTATAGTTTGGTTAATCTATTTCGCGGCAGGATCTTATTTGAATTGTTTTTCACTTGAAAAAGTATTTCCCAAATTTTAATCCAAGAAAAGGGGGTAGGTAATTTATTAAAAAAACATGCCCGAAAGACTTTAGCGTGATGTGCACAATGAAATAATTGCTCGTTAATAGCTACCTTAAGAACTGATGATAGCCTTAATTCTATTTAAAGTAAGATATAGGGTTAATAAATCGCTCTTTTGAGTCCTAAAATTGACATGCTGTTTTATTTTTGTACCTAAAGCATTTTAGGGAAAGATTAAAATGTTATTGAAAAGTTTTAGTTTGAAATGAAATGTAGATTTTCGTACACATACTTAATAGCAAGAATTTATAGTGATACTAGCTGGTGCTCGCGACTTCGTCCGCGTTGAAAAGTATAAAACGACATCTACTCTACCGTGGAATGGATCGCTAAAAATATCACCAAGCAGTCGTCATGTTAGTCGCTTCAACGATTCTGGATAGATGGCACTGTCAAGTGTATCCCGGGCTAAGCCGCTAGTATTTACTTTTATTTTAGATTTCCCGTAGGAATGAAGCATTTTCCCTCGGTAAAAAGTAGCCTATGTTCATCACGGATAATGTCGGCTTCTAATGGTAAAAGAATTTTTCAAATCGGTCCAGTAGTTTCGGAGCCTATTCAATACAAACAAACAATCAAATCTTTGCCTCTTTATATTATTAGTATAGATGGGCATTTGGCTTTGGGGCTTGGCCTTTACAGAAAATCTTAAAATAAAT
Source organism: Synanthedon vespiformis (assembly GCA_918317495.1). Classification (NCBI taxonomy): domain Eukaryota; kingdom Metazoa; phylum Arthropoda; class Insecta; order Lepidoptera; family Sesiidae; genus Synanthedon; species Synanthedon vespiformis. The sequence continues at coordinate 6,009,774 of OU906962.1, forward strand.
TTAAAAAGCAATAGGTAAATAAAAATTCAATTATTTATTTAAAATAATAATATATTATTAATATACACTTTTGACCAGAAAGAATAACTAGATTCACATATGGAAGTTTTTAAAATGTAAATGTTCTATACCTATTATTGAATCTATTGAGATGAAATCTTTGAATTTGTAAATATAGAAGAAATAAAATTAAATCAACAAAAAATGAACTGAAAATGCACATTACTCGTGGCGTAATAAGCGCTCAATGATGAAGCAAAAATTCATATTTCAAATTTAAAAAAGGTTTGCGCCATCTGTCGGCAAAATAAAACGGTTTTTTCTTATTTGAACACACCAGAATTAAATCCTACTTCTTTAACCCAATGGAGATTATAATGGCTAAGCAGCATTATTATAACCATTGTCGTCTTTGTCAAACGAAAATCTGCAATGTGCAAAAGTATAAGATTTCTTGAAATTTTTTTCATTATGTTTTTATTTTAACACTTTTTTTATATGTAAACTTAAATTTGTCTTTTAAACATGAAAAAATTTAATAGTTTATTTATTATTTTGATAAATATGAGCTGCTGTACACATCACATTTTATTAAGAGGTCGTATATTTTGACAATAAATAGTATTCATGCGCACTTATTATGTATTTATTCACTTAGCAGTTTTCTTAAACTATAGAACTATTAACTTAAGTACAAATGTTTGAATACCAAAATGGTGCACATAGCAGATTTTGGTTTAACAATGATAATAATTACATATTATTTTGATTTTTTTGAAAGTCAGTGGAGATTCAGCTTAGTGGTGACTATGACTCTAATGCACTGGTCGTATGCGGTGGCTACGGCTAGTCCCAGATGATCCCTGTTCCAGTCTAGAGAGTTTATTGGCTGAGTACTGATCACCATGCGTTGGAGACGTTTCAGTGTTCCGGGCACACCGCACGTCTCTCCCTGTCCGTCTGCGCGGAACCTTTGCTCGGGATATTCGCTGAAAAATATTATATTTTTCATATCGCTCGCTCGTGCTCGCGACTTCGTCCGCCTAGAAAAGTATAAAACGCCATCTACCGTATTTTGGATAGATGGCGCTATCTCCCGGGCCATTATTTACTTTTATTTTAGATTTCCCGCGGTGAAAAGTATATGTTCATCACGGATAATGTCGGTTTCTAATGGTAAAAGATTTTTTCAAATCGGTCCAGTAGTTTCGGAGCCTATTCTATACAAACAAACAATCAAATCTTCCCTTTTTATAATATTAGTATAGAAAACGATATCCGAGACACAGATGTGCCTATATGTAAATGATGGGCGCCTGAGCTTAATATAAAAGTAAAACCACGTTTCACTTACTATTTCCAAAGCGTAACTTGACCATTTCCAGCACAAGTGATAAACAAGTCACGGTTCTGTGGTAGATGACGCGATACCCATATTGTACCACTTTTGGGAGCGCTATCCAATACCTGGAAGTGTCATATTAAATTTACCTTATCGATGGATCTAAATTCGGAGCGACACAGTCTTTTATGGAGAAACCGTTTTAGGTAATTTGAGGCATTCATAAAAAAAATTCAACAAAGTTAAATGTAGATAACTTAAATAAACAGCATATATTATGTGCTTTTGTGTTTCGGTGAGTGAGTAAGGGATGCCAGAGTCCATTACCCCATCCCTCCCTTATCCCTAATCACTTGTAGCACTTATGGCGTTGCTTGTATTATAGGCGACGGTAACCACCTACCATCAAGTGGACCGTCAGCCTGTCTGTCGACCTTAATATAAAAGAAAAGAAAGTTTAAACTTCAAACAATCCTATCTGAATAGAAAATAAAAATTCGCCATTCTTACTTGAGCGAAACCTTTAGAAGGATTTTGTGTCCTGACATCAAACACGTGGAATTTACCCTCCAACGTGGTTGCTATTAATTTATTCATGGGAATGTCCTTGCGGTCGAATTCCGTGGAGCACACCTATAAATCATGATAATTTAGTGATATTATTTTAATAAGTGTGGTAAAAAAACCACATCGCAAACAGATCTGGCATATTTTACCCCATTCTTCAAATTGCATTCCCATCTTAAAGACATAGTGCGGAGATCAAACATCTTAAGATCCCCGTTGTCATAGCCGGCTACAACAATTCGTTCGGCATCATTGAATGAATTTCCAAAAGCCACTGTCCAACAGTCTCTTTTTGTCTCTCCTTTTATAGGCTGCATATTAGCTACAGGCTTCCCCTTTTGTCTTGGATCCCAAACTTTTACTGTACCTATTTTGAAATATAAAGTATTTTTAGTAGAATATTGAATACTAATATACATAATTCTTAATTCAATTATGTCATAACTTTTTACATGTGATGATATCATAAGTCATATATTATTCAAAATATTTTGTTAACAATTTTATTTGAAAATCACAGAACAGTTTATTATGTTAAGGTCGACAGACGACTTGATGGTAGGTGGCTATCGTCGCCTATAACACAAAGCAACGCCATATGAGCTGCAAGTGTGTTGCCAACCTTAGGAAGGTATAGGAAAAGGGGCTCTGGTATGCTCTATTTATTTACCACAACACAACAGCATACATGCTGGTAACAATGGACTATCACAAACAAGCAATAAGATGACAATTTCATTTTGTTATTTCTGAATTTACCATTGAGACTTGACTTGACTGCTTTGGACTTGAAGTACCTGTTTTGGACAACTAAGAAAAATTATAGACTTGACTTGACTGACTAGTCTCGGGATCTGCTATTTTTGATTTTTTAATTTCAATTTTGCCTTTTTTTGTTTAAAAAAAGGCTATTCAAATTGCTATTTTTACTAATGACACTGGCAAAATCATCGGAGAAGATCTGATGGAGCCAAGACATTAAAAGAGAAGAAGAAGAAGAATTTACCATCTCGACTGCCAGTAACAATTTCAGGTGCACCACAGTTCAAAACATTCCCACCCATGCCGTCTATTGCATTTATAATATCTGTGTGATCTTTTGTTATATACACTTGGCAGGTTTTCTCCAGATCCCTAAAAAGAATATAAAATCCTTTTTTAACGTATTTACGTTAAAGCGAACATAATAATCTTAGTGTTTACTATTAGGAGCATACCATATTTCAAGAGTTCCCTTAAAGTCTCCTGTAGCCAATCTTCTTTCTATATCACTGCTAGCACCAAATGTCCCACATTTGTACGAATTGGGCCTTTCAATATTTTTAATCCTTCTAGCTTCTCCAGATGTTATTTCGTATACTTCTATAGTACCGCTTCCATTTGGTAAACAACCGATAACAACAAATTTAGCTGAGCACGGTATCCATTTGCAGTCAAATAAAGAGTGATTCAAATTATTTTCTATGTGAGTAATAATTTGTGGTGCATCCTCGTTTTCCATATTTTCAGCAAATCAGCACAAAGGTCTGGATTCAGAAAAAAGTTCTATATTAATTTACTTTTATTAAAAGTTATAATAAATAATAAATAGGTGAGGTAAGTCACAATCACAATAATATAACCTACGTACGTAACCATTATCGAATAAACGAAACGATATCGTTTCCATAGCAACAATCAATCAAATCAATGTCAATGTTTTGTTTAATTATGGTGAGTTATGGTATGGTTTAGTTATTATTCTATGGACGTTCTATCTATGGTTTTTATTTTTGATATGACAAGCTTCGTTTAACAAATAACATATTTTACACAGAATACTTAATATATTTGAAACCATGTAAAACCATTCCGCCTTGCAGAGATTTGTATTGTTGTCTAACACTACAACGTAACCCCGCCGTCACACTCTCGCGAAGTTCCTCGACAAAGTATTCTAGAAAATTGACTGAAGTATGAAGTATGACGTAAAACACTCGTTCGAAGTAAGGCGAGGTGCCCGGCCACACTCATGTATTCGCCTCGCCTCGCCCAACTTCGCGAGAGTGTGATGCTGGGTGCTGGTGTAACCATGTAACGTAATCCCGCCACCACACTACTTGCGAAGTTCCTCGACAAAATATTCGGGAAAGTTGACCGAACTATGAAGTATGACGTTAAACACCCGTTCGAAGTAAGGCCAGGTGCCCGTCCACCGTTCACACTCACGTATTCGCCTCGTATTTGTTGTTTTATTGTGTTGAGTTTGAGTTGTCTATGTCTTGGATGAAAAATAGAAAAATAAATGAACCCTTCATTTCATCACGTAAATATAAGTTACTCTATGCCTTTCTTGTCTTTCACTATATATATTCAATCATCAATATTCATAATTTAGTTGAAATCTTTTAATAAAAATAAATAGATTTCTTTCTTGTAGTTTTCTAAAACTTTACACAGAGATTTTTATTCATAACTACTTTTGTAAAACGATACAATGACAGATAAAAAATACAAACAAAGTGTAAGTAATAACATATTTTTGTAACAGTCTTGGTTAAGTTTTAATGTTTTATTAATAATTTTATCGTTTTGCAGAAAGCTGACATAGCTAAACAATTCGATTTGCCTGAACGCCAGTCGAAAATAACAACATTGCTCAATCAAGCAGGTCAAGCCTATTGTATATGTCGATCTTCTGATAGTTCTCGGTTTATGATGTGAGTATTGATACAACTTTTTATTTTAATATATTTTTTAATGTTAATTAGCAATCTATAACAATACTGTACAACCAAAAGGAGATATTTTAGTTCAACTATACTCTTAATTTCAGCAAGAGATTTAATGTACGTCAACAAAGATATGTGAAAATATAAATGCACTTTAAACTTACTATTATAAACGTTATAATAATATCTTAAACCTAAGAATATTCAGGAGAAATTACACATAAAAGTGGAACAAAAATGTAATTGAATCAGAAACTATTATTTAGGTTAATTACTCTTTAAACAAGGTCGGCTTTATGCAAAGTATATGTAAGACGAGTATTTTTTTAACATACTAGCTACCTGCGTAACTTTGTAAATTATATACTAAAACTTTCCTCGAGAACCACACAGTAGTTTTTGAGTTTATCGCGAACAGACAGACACAGTGTAGGACTTACTTTTATAAAAGATCTTGCAAAAATGCTCCTAGAACTCTGAAGAGATAGGACATGGGATTATATTTCCTGCATAAGAAGTTTATTCATATTGTCCTTTATTAAGATATTGTATTTTTTTTACATTTCTTTATAGTGCAACGGCCATTATCTAATAAAACCCTATTAACTGTAGGTTATAAAACATTCTTATATATTTTTTTCATGATAGTGCTTGTGACGCTTGTGAAGAATGGTACCACGGTGACTGCATTAACATATCTGAAAGGGAAGCAAAATATATTAAAACCTATTTCTGTGACCGATGTCGCGAAGAAGATCCCACTCTTAAAACACGATTTCGACCACAAAGGAGAGATTACGATGGTGATTCAGGTATGTATACAATAATTATGTTTTCTTTATTATCAGGATTGTAATTTTCAGGAGTTTATTAAAAAAATCTTTTAGGGCTCAGGAATAGCCGAAAACATGAAATAATTCTCAACGCTTGTAGTATACAATTTTATTTAACAAAAATTATTCACATTACAATTTAAAATGGAACGATTATAATGACACAAAGGGATTTTGTTGGAAACTCGCTGAAAGAATATTATTGATGGAATTACTAATTACTAATTCCATTAATAACATTTTCATTGTGTCTAGCTGAGACACTTCTTATAAATATAGGAGATTTTTATAATTAATGTAAAGATGACACACATTTAGGACGTGAAGACAAAAAGAAGAAACGCAAGGAAAAGGATTATTCAGAGATCAAAACGTCAAGGCGGAGCAACAAAGATGGCTGCGGAGAGTGTAAAGGTTGTTTGCGAGATTTTGACTGTGGACAGTGAGTAATGATTCACTTAAAATGGTTTTAAGTACAATAAATCATTTTTGTTACAATATAGTACATTTTTGAAAGGGAAACATCTTTTGCGGCAGGTCAAATCTTTGAAGATTACCCCCTAAATTATGTTTTTAACATGCTGACAATCCACATGATGGCTACCTTCTCCTATATCATAAATAACACCACAGGTGCTGCATAGAAGGTTGAAAGATGAGAGATTAGAAGGGGAGATGGGCTCTGACGTTCCTTATTCACTCACCGAAACACAACAGCACACGTGCTGTTATTTCATGGTGGTCCTGCCAAGTTGATTCTATTCTTAAGAACAATAAGAGTCAGTGTGTAGATCTGTAGATATTACAGGCTGTACAATTTTATTTATCACATGCATAACTGTGTAATATTAACAACTAGCTGGTGACCGCGGATTCGTCCGCGTTTTAAAATGGAAAATATGTATATCACCAGTGATAATATCTGATATATTTATTGCTATGACGATGACGACGGTGGCGTCGCCACGGCGACAACGACGCCTAATTTCTTATATTTTAGACCCCTCGGGATCCTAACAATTTTCCAGGATAAAGAGTGTCCAGTCCAGGTATATGTTAATCCAGGTAGTAAACTATTATGTGTGCCGAATTTCATCCAAATCTGTTGAGCCGTTTTTGCGTTACATGTACAGATTTAATAAAATTGATGCACATTTCAGATGCGATGCATGCGAAGACATGTTCAAGTATGGCGGAAGTGGGCGACTAAAAGTGAAGTGTCGCCAGAAAGTATGTGTGAAGAAGATGGCTCATTTGCCTAAGAAAACATCAAGACCCTCTAGGTAAGGTAATTTAGATAGTAGTAATAGATAATCACGTCAATCTTATAACACCACGTTTTTGCGTCAGACTGTATAATCAAAATATTTGTATCTATACTGTTCACTATTAAATTAAACTATCACTACATATTATAAAGCAAAAGTCCTTGGCCGCGTCTGTCTTTCTGTCTGTCTGTTCGCGATAAACTCAAAAATTGCTGCACAGATTTTCAAGCTGTTTTCACCAATGTATAGAGTGGTTCTTGAGGAAGGTTTTCTTAGGATATAATTTACAAAGTTACGCGGGCGAAGTCGCGGCCATCAGATAGTAATATTATAAAGAGAGAAGATTTGTATTTTTGTATTTTTGTTTGTAATGAACAAAGTGAAAATTACCTACTGGACCGATTTTAAAAATTATTTCACATATACAAAGCTAATATATTATCATCGAGTAACAACGTAGGCTATCATCAATACTAATAATAAATCTGTAAAGGTTGGTCATGGAGTAAGTTACTTTGTTTTCAGAGATATCGTGTTTAATAGGATCTATACATGATACTGAAACTAAATTCACGATTTTTAGATTTTTTTTCTGATTTCTGATTCTGAACTGATTTCCATGAAACCTTTTTTTTTTTTTTTTTTTTTTTTTTATATTATAAGGAGAGGAAATCCATCATTGGACACTTAGCCCCTGACTTAGCAGCTAAGTAGTGCCGGACTCCTACCGGCTAAAACCTCTCCTGTCTCCCAGTTATGCATGTACCCGCCATTAAAGCCTAGACCATGGTAACTGTGTTAGCCTTACAAATTCGCTTTTTCGTCTACCTCCTTTGATTTAATTACCAACTCCAGAAACTCTTGGACGCTCTGCCAGGTCTCCTTATTTTTTACCATCGCGCTTATTAGATTATCTGGAGTTAACAATCCTGTCTCCAAAAACAGCTCCTTTCTCTCGTTCTCCCATTTCTTACACACAAAGACAGTGTGTTCTGCATCATCTGCATCACATTCACAATACATGCAACGCGCGCTTTGCCTTTTTCCAATTTTGGCTAAGTATTTCATAAATACCCCGTGCCCACTGAAACACTGTATCATGCGAAATGTTGTACACCCGTGCCTTCTGTTCGTCCAGTCCTGCAAGTCACTTATGAGACGGTATGTCCATCGTCCCTTGGTGGATGCATCCCATTCTTTCTGCCAGTGCTCGATCGTTTTCGCTCTAAGTTGAGACCTAATTCGGGAGATTTTAATTCCTCGCATGTCCACTCTCTCTTTAGCAAGCAAGTTTATCGGCACCAGGTTGGCCAATACCAATGCTGCATCCGTAGATACAGTTCTGTACGCCGAGCAAACCCGCAAAGCCATTGTCCTCTGTGCAGACAAAACTTTTTTTTTATTTTTTGCTATGCTCAGAGATGGTTCCCAGATCGGTGCAGCGTACAGAACGATGGACTGCACAGCAAATGCCATAACTCGCCGCCTCTGAGCACTAGGACCTTTAGTGTTGGGTAATAGAAGTCCAAGCCTAGCAATCGTCTTTTGGGCCTTTTCACATACTCCTTTTATATGATTGCTAAAAGTTAGAGCTCTATCTAAGGTCACTCCAAGGTACTTCACGCTATTAAAAGGCTTAACGGTAGCTTCACCACAAATAAAATTGATTTTGTTAGCCGATCTTCTTCTATTGAATACAATGGCGGTTGTCTTCTCAGGCGCTATGAACAGCCTATGTCGTTGCATCCACAGATTGATACAATGAAGGGATTCGTTAGCTTTAAGTACTAGTTCGTGCGCAGAACTTGCAGTTACAGATATGGCTAAATCATCTGCATAGCAAACAAGTTGCACTCCATCGGGAACTTCGATTGACATTACTTCGTCATATAAAATGTTCCATAAGGTTGGGCCAAGAACAGAACCCTGTGGAACTCCTCCCCCAATGTCAAATTTCGCTCCCTTTCCTAGTTGTATAGACCTATTTCTGAAGTAATCTATCAGTACATTCGTTAAACAGCCGTTCACTCTTCTGGTTTTCAGTTTTGAAATTATTATTGACCAGGATGCTGTATTGAATGCGTTTCTGACGTCAACCAAGATAAGCGAGTTCCAATAACCTTTTTGTTTTGCCTCCTTCGCAATATCTATAACCCTCTCTACGGCGTCAGATGTTGACCTGCCAGCTCTAAATCCATATTGATTTTCGTTGAAATCCCCATCCTTTTTTATCTCAGATAACAGTCTATTATTAATGATACGCTCATAAACCTTTGCAATAACATTAATTAGACAGATAGGTCTATATTTTGTTTCTTCTTCTGGTGACTTTTTAGGTTTTTCAATTAAGACTAGTTTGGCAGATTTCCATCTCTCCGGAAAAACACCCTGCTCAAGTAGACCGTTAAAGAGACATGTAAAATATTTCGTGCGATTTAATATGGCTGCCTTAACAACCTCCGGTGGCAGGGAGTCAGGTCCTGGTGCCTTTTGTACTTTTATTTGTTTTGCTGCATCAGACACCTCTTTATCGGTAACCATCACAAGTTCACAAGGTTCTGTTATAATTTCTCCATCCAGATCTTTGCCCTTTTCCACAATGAACAGAGTCCTAAAAACTTTAAACTTTTCTTCGAGTGTTAGGATAGTCGAGGGGTTTGGCAATTGGAGTTGGCTTTTAACAATTTTGTATGCCTCACCAAAGATATCAGTCTCAAGATTAGTGCATAAGTCATCCCATGCTTTAGCTTTGGCTACAGTCAGAATTTTCTTTAATTCCTTTTTACTAACACGGTAGTCTTCCTTTAATGATAGCCTCTTCGTCTGCTCTTTGGCTCTTTGGAAAAGTCTACGCTTCTTTTTAGTATTTCTAATAGCTTCTTGTACGTCATCTGTCCACCAATATGGGAGTTGGTAATAGTTATCACACCTTACACGTGGTGTACAAAGTTTAAACGCATTTTCTAAACCTTTCTCACAATTTATAATATTTACTTCTTTCCCATCTGTAAATTTTTTGAATGTCTCTGTAAATGTCACGATATTTGTCTTTCCGTACTTATATTTCGATATTTGTTTTATTTTGTCGTTGTGCGCTGTACTTATAAGGATGAATCTATGGTCACTCATCGATTCTTCGTCCTCTAAAACACACCACACAGGACACTCTTTAGCTATGTTATCACACACCATTGTAACATCAATATAAGAGACCCCATTAGGGCGAATACAAGTAGGCGATTTTCCGTCATTAATCACATTAAGATTTAGAGAATTCGCCCATTCAAACAGATCACTGCCCTTCTTTGTTGTTAACGATCCTCCCCAAATTCTATTCTTAGCATTAAAATCACCTGCCACAAATATTTTTTTCTTTTCATCGACATTACTATGTATATCTTGTTGTATACTTTCAAGGTGTTTTTTAAAATTCTCAGATGTATTTTTGTTAGGACTTAGTTAAACACTATAAATTACTAGGTCGTCGGTTTCAATACACACGTAACAGTCTGCGCTACGGTAACATCTAATTGCAAATTTTCTACTAAAATTAATTATCATAGCGTCCATATTTCTACTAACATAACTGTGATCCGTATTTATTTTACATTTTTTTATATTAGGTTCGCTAATTACAACAAAATCGCATTTTCTTTTAGCAGCCACCACAGTAGCCAGGTCGTGAGCAACTGCACTTCTATTTGTGTTTAATTGAAGAATCGTGAATTTTTTTCTTGTATAGTTTCTCTTCTTCGTCTGGTTCTAGCTATCTCCAGTGCCTCGTGCATCTGACTGCACTTATTATTACCAGCAGAATGACCCGATTTATCACATAGAGGACAATACGGTTCATTTTTACAGCCTTTTGCTTTGTGACCCCCCTCGCCACAATTGTGACAGTTTTGGCTTCTGTCTTCTCCTTTACAATGTACAGCCTTGTGGTTATATGCCCAACAACGATAGCATTTTAGGATCTCTAGTCGTTCCAGGACTGGACATATACTCAATCCAATTCTTATTTTCCCTATCGCTAGTAGGCTCTTGGCTTCATCTTCTTCAATCGCGACTGTTGCAATTTGGGTATCAAAACTTGTCGGCCGAATTGATTTCACTTCGAAATTGCTATCGCAGCGTACCAAATTTGTGTGTTTAATTCCCATTTCTATCTCTTCTTTATCAGCGGTAATATCTATCTCCTTTATATGTAGAATCCTACGTTTCTTGCTTCCCAGTTTTATAACTTTCTTGTCCTGCATTACTTCAGTAATCGTTTTAGAAACTTCCTCTACGTTATCCCTAACTCTAATAAGTACTTGGCCCTTGTTCGTCTTTCTAACTCCCTTTATTTGTTCCAAAGCATCTCGACCTTTCATTCCTTCTTTAAGTTTCTTCACAGTTTCTGCGTATGTGCTTGCCTCTCCATCAATAACTATTACTTCCTCTTTTTGTCGATTTTTCTTAGTGCTTTTATTATCCTGTTTTTCTTTTGTATTTCTTAAAAATAAGTTACAATCAGTGTCATGAAATATTACTTCCAGTAATTTCCTCATGATGTTACTTTCTATTCCATGAGGTTTTATTATAGTTACTGCCTTGTCCTTGGAGTCTTTTAGAATATTTTTTATTTCACAGCAGATATCAAAAACATCACGCAAACTTCTACCGTCTTGTTTCGAAGGATCAAAGAAAGCTATTATAACACTAGTTATCTTTGTATGTACTCCCGTCATGGATTTATAAGATGTAGACTGCTCAATAGTAACATATCTACCACCCCTGCAGTCTATCTTTTCCATTTCAGAAACAATCGGGTATCTATTTAAAACTCTTTTGCTCACCCGCGATGATTGCGGTTTTTGCTGTTCATCGCAGAAATATACCACATTACTCGAAACTTTGTTAAAAATATCACCATTGTCCAAGACAGTTTTCTTAAAGCTATCCGTTGTCCATTCAAAGTCAGCCACTTCAGTGAACTCGTCAAAACAGCTAATTTTCTTCTCATTTAAATTATAAATCTTTTTATTTTCCATATTTCCTCTATTATACTTTGTACTTAATTCTTCAACTTTACGTTCTAATTCTGCATATTTCTTTTCTTGTAGTCTTCTATATTCTTCGGACTCTCGTTGTATTTCTCTAAACTGCTCTGCATCATATTTATACCTTTCTATGACTTGTCTAAAAAGACTAGACATTTCTCCTGCAAACTTTTTTATTTCTTTATGTGTGTTTCTATTATCTTTAGTATACTGTGAAAACTCATCTACTTTACTGCGTAATTTTAATAGCTCCATCGGTGGTTCTACGATAGCTTGTTGTGCAGTTGTTGGACTTGACAACTTCCTCCTTTTTTGTGGTCTTGTATTCTTTTTAATATTATCATCGGTGCTTTGATTACCCAACTTAAATATTTCGAAAACATCCTTCGGTTTATCTGTAACTGGAACCCTCATTTGTCCCGGTGGTGTTCTCTTAACCGGTCCACTACTTTTAAATGGATCTTCTGGTTCTCCTCGTTGGTCTGTTTGATCAGGAAGTGCTCCTGACTCGCTAGATTCATTGCGACGAATGTTGCTCCCCCCAGAATACGTGGAGCTGACTGAAACTAATGCTTCAGTGAGGGATTCTCCACTTGGTTCGCAAGTGGTACCCTCCTGGGGTAGTATATTTTTACAGTCCGCCATCATGAATTAAATGCTGATAGTACAGCTTCCCTTTTTCTGTCGGGGTGTAGTCCCTTAGGCCGAGTCTAAATAGACTAAAGGCACGCCCATGCCTACTAGTTTTGGTTCGCGCCAGTTAATTGATTTCCCTGGTACCTCTCATACATAATATGAGAGGCATTCCCCAATCCACCACCTGGGGACGCGCCCGATGGGAGGTCTAGCAACTCCGCACGGTCTCCATGAAACCTGGTAGACAAACATTTAGACGTACAGGACACGTGATACGCTACTTTTTACATTTTCAACGTGGACGAAGTCGCGTGTACCAGCTAGTATTTTATAAAGTTACGCTGAACATGTCGCGCGCAACGGCTCTAGTATTTCTTTGTTTATGTAACTTTCAGCAATAGAACAAAAAAGAAACATCACGAACGCGAGACTTACGAGCCGGAGGAGACGATAGCCCATTTGCAGACCACGGAGCCACGGCAGTGCTATGGGCCTCAGTGCACCCAGGCAGCGTTATACGGCTCCAAGTACTGTTCGACCCAGTGCGGGATGAGGCTGGCCACGGCTAGAATCTATCAGGTCAGACACCTTGTTCTATTGCGGTGGGTGTGTTTCACTCAGTGAGTTGTTTGGTATCACCAACATATTATATTATGATTGTGTATCATCGAAATATGTACTACTAGCTGGTGCTCGCGACTTCGTCCGCGTAGAAAAGTATAAAACACCATATTTTGAATAGATGGCGCTATCTCCCGGGCCAAGCCGTTAGTATTTAATTTTATTTTAGATTTCCCGTAGGAATGAAGCATTTTCCCACGGTATAAAGTAGCCTATGTTCATCACGGATAATGTCGGCTTCTAATGGTAAAAGAATTTTAAAAATCAGTCCAGTAGTTTCGGAGCCTATTCTATACAAACAAACAAACATACAAAGAAACAATCAAATCTTTCCTCTTTATTATATTAGTATAGATAATCTACAATGGAATTTGCGTCACAAATTCCGAAGCGGCACATAAAAAGAACGCCTTTGACACAATCATGGCGGATGCTACTTCATTTTCACTTTAAACTCCAATGTGTTGTTGTTGACGTAAATGACGTAAAGTCATATTTTCTTTAAATGACATAAATGTTTGGTTGGTTTTAAATGACAGTTCATGCTCTACGCATATGTCACTTTTAAATCATCAATACTAATAATAAATCTGTATGTATGTAAGTATGTAAACTCTTAAACTTAAATTAATTGATTTTCATGAAACTTGGTAGAATAAACAATTAGACGTAGGACACAACACAAGGATAGGCTACTTTTTCTTTTTAAAAGCGGACGAAGTCGCGGGCGCCAGCTAGTGTTCCATAGAGTTCGTAGTGTTTTGTATGGCACGCGGATTCGATGTTTTAATAGTTTGATGGATCGTGTGATGAAAATGAACAGGTGCTACCGCAGCGCATCCAAGAGTGGTCGCTGTCGCCGTGCGTGGCTGAGCAGCGCAACCGGAAAGCGCTCGAAGTGGTGCGAGCGGGACTGGCGCGCGCCCAGTCAGCGCTGCGGGCGCTTGATCGCCAGCACCGCGAACTGGACGCGCTCGTGGCCCGCGCTCGCACGCTCACCGCTGTGCCGCCGGACGAGCGCGAGGCGGACGACGAGACGTCCATGTATTGTATCACGTGCGGCCACGAGATCCACTCGCGCACCGCCGTCAAGCACATGGAGAAGTGCTTCGTCAAGTACGAGGCGCAGGCGTCGTTCGGCAGCCGCCACCGCACGCGCATAGACGGACAGAGCATGTTCTGCGACTACTACAACCAGGCCAACGGCACATACTGCAAGCGGCTGCGTGTCATGTGCCCCGAGCACTTCAAGGTATCCCTCCCGTCTGTGTTGTGCTCCTCGAACACTGATCTGTAATAAAGCACTGGATAGGCTGCTGTCAAATTATTATTTTTATGTAGTATTTGAAAATCGTCATTTTGGCGCTGTAGGCGCTGTAGAGTGTAAGCACATGGAACTAAAAAGTATCTGTTATTTGTATGGGATAAACCCATCCAGTGATTTATTAGAGATCAGTGTCCTCGAATGCATGATGCACTTGCTTAAATCACTTTTAGGTGATAAAATCTCTGTAAAATCAAATTGTTCAGTATACATATTTAGATATAGTTTTGACAGTGCCCAGCCCAGGTTAGATTTTTGGCAGGGTCAATTTTGGAAATGAAGTTTTTAATATGGATCTGAAAGATAGTGGCAGGTCATTTGGGCAGCCTGTGTAGCGGCACTAACCACCCACTTGTAATATCAGCACGTGTGCTGTTGTGTTTCGGTGAGTGAGCGAGTAAGGGATACCAGAGCTGCTCGTGCGTTGCTCGTGCGTTGCTCGTGTCACAGGCGAAGATAAATAAAGCAATTGTTGCATGTGTGTGTGTTGTATGTGTTGATATGTAATGGCGATGTGTGTCCCCGTTGAAAGGACCCAAAGGTGGGCGAGTCGGACGTGTGCGGGTGCCCGCTCGTCCGCGACGTGTTCGAACCGACGGGCGAGTTCTGCCTCGCGCCGAAGAAGTCGTGCCTGAAGCACTATCAGTGGGAGAAGCTGCGACGCGCCGAAATCGATATGGAGCGAGTGCGCCAGTGGCTCAAACTGGACGAGCTAATCGAGCAGGAGAGGAACATCAGACAAGCCATGGCGTCCAGGTCAGATTGCTTTTCTAAATTTTTGAAGGGAAAACTTTTTAACGCGCGTTGGACAATTTTGGGAAAAAGGACTGAACTTGCGCGCCTGTCACATCAGGCTCAGTGACATTTGATGTTGAAGTTGAAACTTTTTTTGGGAATGTCGGTCAATTTTGGGACGAGGAAAAAGCTCTGAACTCGCGTGATAGTCACGCTCAGTGGCGTTTTAATTTTGAAGTGAAAAATGTCAAGAAGGTTGGGCAATTTGGGATGGGATCAAATTCTTTACTCTGTGTAAGTAGAGCGTAGGCGCATTGTCGAAATAATACCAAAACTGTTCACTAGATGGCGCCCCTCCTTCAAGTTTGAACGCGCTATCGTTTGATTACCTGTAATGTATGTATTTTTACAATGGAACTTTATAAGCTTTTTCTACTCAAGTAACATAGAGCATATTCCACGTTAGTGGTGCCAAAAACGCATTACCGTTGAGATTCGATCATTTGCATCTGAATCAGTGCAAAGATTCGAATCAGTGAGTCGCTTCATTTCGAAATTTTCGAATTCGAACAAATCATTTCTATCAGTGATTCAATGGATCTCTACTCTACAGATAATTTCGATCAGTAAATCGTAAATCATTGAAACTCTACAGATCAATAATTATGTCAGAGATTCTCTATTTCACGTTGATTCACTGATCCACTGATTCGAATCAGTCGATCACTTTAAAGACAAAGAAGTGTATCACTGAGTCGACTCAGTAAAGAGCGACACGCGCCTATTCCACGTTGTTTTTCGATTGGCTAACAATTGTCTCTGGTTACAGAGCGGGTGTTTTGGCGTTGATGTTGCATTCGACATACAACCACGAGGTGATGGAGCGGATCACAGGGAAGCCCACAGAGAACGGGAAGCTGCAAGACAAGTCGTGACCTTCACGCAACCACTAGGTTTTAAGCGATATCAATTGAGGATTAATAAAAGAATTTCATAATGTACATAATTAAATACAGTTGGTGTACCTTTTGGAAAATAAATAAATAAATGAAATAAATAAATGTGTTTTATTATTATAGTGTGTTCAGTGATGACTTAAGTGATGATGTGGTGTTTTTGTAGCAAGGTGTTTTTGTAACATAATTATATAGTGTTGGTTTCATTCCAATCGCTTTACAAACAGAAAAGTTATGTTATATTATATCGAATACTGAAATACCAAGGGTACGAAAACCGCGCGTGCGAAGTTGCGGGCACAGCTAGTTTAATTTAATATAAATATAAACCAATTTTGAATCAGAAGTTAGTTCCAGTTAAACACTTGCGTATGTGCATTGTATTGAATAGGGTGACAACGCTCTTCCGCAGCAAATGGATAAAACGTAAATGGAAAATAGAAATGAATTTGAAGTTTGCATGAAGAGTTGGTGAAAATTAGTGGGATTTTGTACGTTTTTTTTTTGGTTTTCATCAATATCTCAGCCGTAGGACGTCAACTGCTGGTCATAGGGCAACCCCATAATTTTCCAGTCAGAAGCAGACGGGTTTCACCGCTGTTTAAAAAAAATAATATTCCGAAGATATAAAAAAAATTTAGAAACGAGTAGGTTTTAAATCATTTATGAAATTCAATACGTTACGAACGTGTGGCCACAGTGACAATCTCACCCTCTGCGGGGTGTCTAAACGGCGTGTGTTTGACACGGTTCCGTTTAATTAAAGTCATATTAGCGTTAAGCATCGAGCGAATCAAAATTGTGAACAAAAAAAGTCAAATATACTTACGATAACATCGCTTCTAGGTTTTTATATTTTTATATCTGTTAAAACATACTTCAAAAATAACTGATTTACAAATCCATACAAATGTCGAGAAATTTGCTTTACTTCTTATATTAGTTAGGTAATAAGTATGAATCCTGTTTTACCCTCTACTTATGGGTAAAACATTTTATTAGGGTAATTTTGCCTCTTACTTACTTCAAAAAACACCTGTTGGCACAGTGCTTTATACAATGTCCAAAAAGAAAGCTCAGGTAGTTTTGGAAATTACTAGAAACTTAAAAGTTGTAAACAAGTTCATTAAACTTTCTGGAAGGCTATTGCTGTTAATGGAATGTGAACCTTATGTCGCAACAATAAGGAACAGTTTGCTTTGACACTTACTACAAAAGGAAATTTCCATACGCCCAGGCCTTACAACAAACAAATATCTTAGCTTCAAGAATGGTAGATACTAACTGGTAGTACCAAGGGGATTATTTTTTGCCCGTAGTTTTACTATACTGTCTGGTAGTACCACCGGGGGATTTATTATTACCTCCGGTACTACTTATGAATTTAACTTAAATATTCTACAAACGTATCTAGTCGAGGTATCGAGGTATGATGCTAGAAAAATTCTGCGCTTCCGGATTACGATTTCAAAATGAAATAATTCTGTTTCTATTTCTAAACAAAGGAAACAATTGTCCAACAATACGATGGTCTTTTTCATTTATTTTATCATATCAAAACATATTGTTTCTTTTCCCCCAAAGTTGCGCCACGTGCAACCATATCGCAACACCCCAAACGAATTAAATATTCCCGATCATACTTAGGTGCCCCTATTTCTCGTAATTGAAGCGTGTAATTCTGATGACATGTTTTGCTAAATCTCATAATTTGACACAGTTAAACCCTTCGCCTTTCGCATCAACCCTACGCACGTGAAGCACTGTCTCACTAACTAGATTTCTAATAAACACAATCTGCAAATTTTATCTCTGGACGGACGTAGGCCAGGGTGTTTTATTAACAATAATAATAATAATAATA
Source organism: Synanthedon vespiformis (assembly GCA_918317495.1). Lineage (NCBI taxonomy): Eukaryota > Metazoa > Arthropoda > Insecta > Lepidoptera > Sesiidae > Synanthedon > Synanthedon vespiformis. The sequence goes on from OU906962.1 coordinate 6,027,673, forward strand.
ATAATAATAATAATAATAATAATAATAATAATAATAATAATAATAATAATAATAATAATAATAACTTTATTTGTATAGAAATGTGAGTACATACATTGTTAGTCAATTACACATACAGTCCTATGCACACTCTGTCGTAATTACGACGTACAAATTTTTTATTTATTTTTATGTAGGTTTACAATCAATATTATGTCATGTAAGTATAAATCAGTATTGCAAATGAGAAACCAGTAAATATATTGTAAATCAGTATTATGTCATGTATAAATCAGTATTACAAATTATAAATCAGTATAGGTATTATAAATCAGTATTAAATGTCATTGTACTTACTTAACCGTCAGCTTTAAAAAAATAATAATAATAATATTTATTGTAAAAAATTTAGAATTAAGATAGAAAATAAATATATGTGTATAATAATTAAAAAATAATGTCAAAGTTACAATGTCCATTCTAGTAAAATTATGTTTGTTATATTATTTATGACATTTATTAAAATTACATTTATTTATATTACTTAGTTAAGTCTGATCTAATTTGTCGTCAAAATATTCCTTCACAGAATAATAACATTTGTCTATTAAAAGTTTAAACAATTTATTTTTAAATATGACGACGTTATACTCTTTAATGTTGTCTGGTAGTTTGTTGTATATTTTTATAGACATACAGAAAGCATTCTTGGTGTGAACTGCTAGTCTTTGTCGTGGCAGGTATAGCTTATTGCCACGTTTATTTCTGCCTTTTACATTTATATAAACATCTTTATTTCTTTTAAACATAGACAATTTTTTCTGCACAAATACACACGTCTCATAGATATATAGACTGGGTAGTGGGAGAATACCGTTTTGTTTGAAAAATGGTTTACAACTTTGTAAGGAATCGATACCAAACATTGAACGAATGCACTTCTTTTGAGACTTAAATACAGTTTCAACATCCACAGAGTTACCCCAAACAATAATACCGTATCTTAGTATTGAAGAGACGTATCCGTGGTAAGCCAATAAGACCGACTCTTTAGTTGCAGTAACTCTCAATCTATTTAAAACGTAGACGAATCTGTTTACCTTATTATTAACATAATCAACTTGCGCTTTCCAATTGCAAAATTTATCAATTTTCAAACCCAGAAACGTTATAGTATTTACTTGTTCAATGGAAATGTCTTTATATTTAATGTCTAAATTTAAGAGGTTACTGTTGTAGGTTTGAAACGATATGAGCTTTGTTTTTGTTAAATTGATTTTTAGATTATTTTGAGTTAACCAGTCTGTTACAGAATTTAGGACATCTTCAATTTCGGACTTTATTTCAATTTTGTCATTACACTTTACAACTACTGTTGTGTCATCAGCAACCCATGCTCTTTTCCGATACCTACTCATTGTAGAGCTTGGAGGTGGTACTGGTAAGCCAAGTCATCATCATCATCATCATCTCAGCCGTGGGACGTCCACTGCTGGACATAGGTCTCCCCCAAAATTTTCCAATTGGACCGGTCAGAAGCAGCCTGGATCCACCGTCGACCCGCGGCTCTTATTAGGTCGTCTGTCCACCTTGTGGGTGGACGTCCTACGCTGCGCTTGCTGGTCCGTGGCCTCCACTCGAGAACCTTCCGGCCCCAGCGGCCGTCGGCTCTTCGTACTATGTGCCCTGCCCACTGCCACTTCAACTTACTGATCCGACGGCTTATGTCGGTAACTTTCGTACATCTACGGATCTCCTCATTTCTGATTCGAGCTCGCAGTATAGCCCTTTCCATAGCTCGTTGAGCGACATTGAGCTTCCTTACGAGGTCCATAGTTAGAGACCACGTTTCAGCGCCATATGTCATCACTGGCAACACACATTGGTCGAACACTTTTGTCTTGAGACACTGAGGAATTTTGGACGAGAAGATGTCTCGGAGCTTCCCGAACGCTGCCCATCCGAGCTGTTCATGTAAAATGTGACCGTGAATGAAATTGGCTGTTCATATCCGTCTGGCGGTAGTAACCACCACCTTACAGAATACCACCGTGAAATAACAGCATTATGTGCTGTTGTGTTTCGGTGAGTGAGTAAGGGATGCCAGAGCCCATTACCCCATCCCTCCCTTATCCCTTATCCTTAATCCTTCTATGGTGGGCAGCGCACTTGTAGCATATATGGCATTGCTTGTGTTATAGGCGTCGGTAGCCACCTACCATCAAGTGGACCGTCAGCCTGTCTGTCGACCTTAACATAAAATAAAATAAAATAACGTTTGTTGACGACAGTGGCGTCGAATTTTTTATGTTTTAGACGATTCCTCGGAACCTTAACATTTTACCATGATAAAATTATCCTATATGTTAATCCAGGTAATGAACTAACTGTGTGCCAAATTTCATCTAAATACGTCAAGTCGTTTTTGAGTGATTAACAAATATCCATCCATCCTCACAAACTTTTTCATTAACTTTCTTTAAAACGAGTATGATATGATTCTCAGCTTGATATTGATTTCTCAATATTGATTTTGTGTCAAATTTGGAACCGTGACTCCAACAGATTTACCACATTTGAGACAAATTCGCGTTATTAGTGATAACTTTCCACAATGTGTGCAGTTTTTGTTCGCAAACAATACAGCATCTGCCCCCGTGTCACGCCTATCACCGTGACGCGATAAAGTCATCAATTACGGATTAAAACGACCTATTTAGAAATATTTATTGTGATGCAGGTGTTGGATAATAAGATCAAAATTTTGCGCAAGTAGGTAATATGAATCAGTTCTATTGACTCTTTCGACGTTCTCTTTCCATTAGTGCTCTTTCGACAGTACCTTAGGACTTATCAGATGTCGTGAAAATTATATTATTAACTACCGTCCCGCTCCCAGCTTCGCTCGGGATGCAATTTATATATATATTTAATCTTTCACCGTTTATCCGTCTTCCCATTAGTGAAAATAAAATCAAAATCGGACAGAACTTATTTTTCGTACCGTGACATGGTTGTTCATGTTGATATGACTGAACGTCCATTTAGGGTAACTGAAAAAAAAGTTTTTAACAATTTAACGAACGAATTTAACGTTTTAAACGAATTTTTTTATGCGACTTCGTCCATGTAACTTTATAAAATATAATACATTCGTGTCTGTGAAACCATGGAAATACACATACAAAATTTCAACCCAATCGGTCTAGCCGTTTAGTAGTTGACTTGACATACCAACAGCAGCGCCACCTACCGGGTCCAATTGTATTTTTAAATCATCCAGGAAACTACCGAAATACCCATATAAAATTTCAACCCAATCGGTCTAGCCGTTTAGTAGTTGACTTGACATACCAACAGCAGCGCCACCTACCGGGTCCAATTGTATTTTTAAATCATCCAGGAAACTACCGAAATACCCATATAAAATTTCAACCCAATCGGTCTAGCCGTTTAGTAGTTGACTTGACATACCAACAGCAGCGCCACCTACCGGGTCCAATTGTATTTTTAAATCATCCAGGAAACTACCGAAATACCCATATAAAATTTCAACCCAATCGGTCTAGCCGTTTAGTAGTTGACTTGACATACCAACAGCAGCGCCACCTACCGGGTCCAATTGTATTTTTAAATCATCCAGGAAACTACCGAAATACCCATATAAAATTTCAACCCAATCGGTCTAGCCGTTTAGTAGTTGACTTGACATACCAACAGCAGCGCCACCTACCGGGTCCAATTGTATTTTTAAATCATCCAGGAAACTACCGAAATACCCATATAAAATTTCAACCCAATCGGTCTAGCCGTTTAGTAGTTGACTTGACATACCAACAGCAGCGCCACCTACCGGGTCCAATTGTATTTTTAAATCATCCAGGAAACTACCGAAATACCCATATAAAATTTCAACCCAATCGGTCTAGCCGTTTAGTAGTTGACTTGACATACCAACAGCAGCGCCACCTACCGGGTCCAATTGTATTTTTAAATCATCCAGGAAACTACCGAAATACCCATATAAAATTTCAACCCAATCGGTTCAGCCGTTTGGAAGTTATGTGAAAAAGATAAGCACGGAAGGATAATTACTACCCGTTGTCCTATTACTCATTTTCCCGTAGGAATGAAGCATTTTCCCGTGGTAAAAAGTAGCCTATGTTCATCACGGATAATGTCGGCTTCTAATGGTAAAAGAATTTTTCAAATCGGTCCAGTAGTTTCGGAGCCTATTCTTTACAAACAAACAAACAATCAAATCTTTCCTCTTTATGATATTAGTATAGATACACCCAACAGCAAAACAAAATAACATACAATAGACACATTATTACTACTTACATTGCCAATAACAGGGTTTCATTGTGTAGGACTTAAAAGACTTAAAAATTATGTATAAATTGATTACTAATTATTGATTTTAAACAATGGGGTAGGGTATGATCAATTGAAAAGATTCGACGGAATAATATTAATTGTTTTGTCTTTAGATTTCCTGACAGTTTTCAAAAGCATTGCAAAAACATTCAGTTACTGAGTTGTCTGACTTCATTAGTCGATACGCCCGCCCTTACCGCCTGCTGCTACCAATCACAGCTTCCATCCTTCAATTCATACTAGTCGACCAATGACGCTCGAGAAACCTGGTGTTCCCCAATTCTACGGGGTTGTTTCCATCGCACATTGCAAATTGAAACTTGTTGTTTCACTGTTAAGGTTGAAAATGAAAATATTTTGCAAAAATTAATTTCGATGAGCTATATATATTGTTGAAAATATTATATTTTGCTTTAGTATAACAGTGCGATCCTCTCGAGTTCCTGGTCTGCTACAGGGTTGTTTTAAGTTTTAAGTTAGTGTACCTAGTCTTAGTCTTGCATTGGTCTCAATTTAGTAGTGGTTCAGTGGTGTAGTGTTTTTTCTTGTGTGGTGTTGACAACCGGTATCAAAATTCATTTCCCACTGATGTCCTACGGTAGCGAAACTCCGCACGTCTGGAGTAGCTCTGCGGTAAGTAAAATTATGTATGTAGAGACCACCGTGAAATAACAGTACTTGTGCTGTTGTTTTTCGATGAGCCAGTAAGGGATGCCAGACAGAGCCTATCGTTTCCCAATCCATCAAGCATCCCACCACGCCAGCAACACCGTGGCGTTGCCTGTGTTATATAGGTTACGGTCGCCACCTACTGTCAAGTGGACCGTCAGCCCTTCAATCTTAACATAAAATAATAAGTATCACACTATCTAAAAAGTCTGAAACTATCAGATTTTAATTACATGCATTTAGAAATAACTTAAATTTACCTAAGATATTAGTTTTCTCGAGAATTACGATTAACTAATTAGGTAAGAATCCTCCATTTTTTTTTAAATGTTTTCATTCATTGTTTTCATTTTTTTTAAATGTTTATATACGTAATTTTATTTTTGTGTGTTATAAGTTCATGCTACAGTATGAAACTGTGTCCTCAAGATTTGTTATCATCGCCTCCTTCTGCGAGATGGCAAAACACAAGCAACGCCACAGGTGTTGCAAGGGCGCTACCAACTATAGGAAGGTTAAGTAACACCCTTAACCCACTTAGGGTTAAGGGATTTTTGAAGGAATAGGGAAATAGACTCTGGGATCCCTTATTCACACACCGAAACACATGGTGTTATTTCACGGTGGTTTCCTGTAAGGGCTACCCAAATTTCTACATCAGCCACTACTTTTGCTGAGACAGTATTTTACTCAACCTCATTTGATATCCTCTTCTAGGGTAGCGAGGTGTCACCCTACGGACCCCTTTGGGACGCACCTCCAGCGCCCGTTCCATATCCAGACATTCTGGCTTTTCCACCAGCTGACTTGGGTAAGTTACCACATAACATACCACAAATACATTTAACCATACAACCTCTATGTATTGGAATATTTTCTAAGTGTATATAAAACTAGCTGTGCCAGCAACTTCGTTCGTTTTTTGAAAATAGTGAAAAAACATTAGTGAAAACAGCATTCAAGTCGGTTAAGCCGTTTCTGAGATTAGCGTGCACAAATGCACAGACGAAAAATACAAAAAAGTACGCATTTTTTTTTTTTTAAATATGATTCATTTTTCAGTAGATACTTAGATTATTTAACATATTTGTGAAGCAAATGAGTAAAATACAACAAGCATTAAAATACAAAAAATATTTCTAGTATGTTTTTTTTTTTTTGAAAAAATATGATTCATTTTCAGTAGATACTTAGATAATTTAACATATTTGTAAAGCGAATGAGTAAAATACAACAAGCATTAAAAGTTATATGATAAACAGTATGGTCGGCGGCAGGGTGTGGTGGTCGCGGTTCGGCGCGTGCAACGCCCGGCGGCAAAAAACCGCGCCGTCGCGTCGCGTCGGTAGCGCAGCGGCGCGCAGCCAACATTCGCGAACGACGGCGAATGTTCAATTTGAACGAGGCTTTCGATAAATTGAGGAGGAAGGTAAATTGTTTGAAACCTTTTGAAATTGAGAATTCTCGTTTCACATAATAGGTACAGTCGGTCGTATAAGTCGATTAACACATTCAAAAGTGCAAAACAACTGAACACTCAACGCGCCATAAGTCGTTGTCACGACTAGAGAACAAAATAAACTTCACGTACAAACGATCGTAAAAAGCTTCAGTAAGTAAGTAAATTGAATGTTTAGTTATTTTGCACTTTTGAATGTGTTAATCGACTTTTGCGGCCGACTGTACTTAGGGCCTCTTTCACCAACTACAATAAAGTGTTGATAATGTTGATTAGTTCTTTTAGAAATAATTTTATGTTTTATTAAATTATGCACTCAGTTTAGTGCATAGGCGATTTTTTATTATTAATGTTTGGGACTTTTACGTACAAACAAAGGTATATCAGCTCCATTATCCATGGTGACCGGTGACTTTAAATGACGGTTAGGTTAGCCTACTTGACAGATGGTGAAAGAGGCCCTAACATTTTAGATTTTTTTTATGGAGGCAAAAAAGAAGGAAATTTTAAATTAGGTGTCTAACAACTATTTTTCAACTTTCAAAAAGGTAGATTTTCAATTCGACTGTATTTTTTTTATATGTTTGTTAAGTCATAACTTTCGACTGGGTGAAATGATTTTGAAGATTCTTTTTTAATTTGAAAATTGGTGCTTCCCGTGTGGTCCCTTTTAAATTTGGTCCAGTTCTGACAATATTAATAGTAATAACAGATTTATTATTACCATTGATGATTGATTGATTGATGACTGATGATGATTGATATGATAATAATAATAATTTATTTGCCGAAAAGGCATAAATATGTGTATACTTTTCGCCTATAGGTGCCCACATTTGCATATGAAAAACGTCTCTCTCGCATAGAGACCCTTCGCTTGGCCATCACGTACATAAGCTTCATGTGTGAGCTGTTGCATGGATCTCCGCAACCCCATCACGCACCGCACACTTCCTTGCATCCAAGACATGTGTTCGAGTCTGAAGTGCCATGGTGCCCTTAGTTTAAGCCTACACCGTCTTCCAATCTATACTTACTATACTAATATTATAAAGAGGAAAGATTTGATTGTTTTTTTGTTTGTTTGTATTGAATAAGTTCCGAAACTACTGGACCGATTTGAAAAATTCTTTTACCGATCCGTAATGAATGAAATTATCCGTAATGAACATAGGCTACTTTTTACCGCGGGAAAATGCTTAATTCCTACGGGAAAACGGGTAATAGGACAACGGGTAGTAAAAATTATCCTCTCGTACTTATCTTTTTCACATAACTTCTAAACGGCTGAACCGATTGCGTTGAAATTTTATATGGGTGTTTCGATGGTTTCGTGGATCATTTAAAAATACAATTGGACCCGGTACGTGACGCTGCTGTCTGTATGTCAACTACTAAACGGTTTGACCGATTGGGTTGAAATTTTGTATGTGTATTTCCATAGTTTCACAGTTGTTCGCGTGCAACAGATAGTATAAAAATATAATTGTAAATTATTAAAATAATTTGTACGCGAATAAAAACAAATCATAAATTAATAAATCATAAATTCGCCCTTGGTGACGAAATCCATACATAAACGCTTTAAGTACGTCACAATGCTGACTTGTTTAATTTATATTTATTCTTAACACAATTTCAAGTATAACACATGTTACACAGTTTGTGAGTTTACTCATTGCAAACGAAAAAATTAAAACATGTAAAAATACAAATCTTTTCTCCTTTAATGTTAGTATAGAGTATTGATTTATAATAATTGTTAAGGTCAGGTATAATAATTACCTTCTTAACCCTTAATTCTTTAATAAATATAGAAAGTAATAACCAACATACTCAAAATCTTATTAATATTAAACATACTACATATATATTTATAAGTTTTTTTTTGTACATATTAGTAATATTATAGTAGTTAATAATGTGTCTTCCATTAGTTTTAATTGTGTTCTCTTATTGTTAAGTTACTCATGTACTTTGAATATAATAAACAATTACAAAATGCATTTTCATGATTCATTTTGATTAAGTGGCTAATTTACTAATGAATGTTAAGTTCATTAATTATTTTGTTCGTAGTTGAAAAGTTTCCTGCTACTGTTATGTTGTTTTGAGTCCAACTCAAAACGTCAGTACGGCTCAGTTACATTTATTATTTTAACATCGTGTGATACTTAGTTCTCAGCAATGAAGACGTTTGGGATAATTGTAAGTATTTCAACCTTAACTAAGGCCGATTTCAAATTATATTCAATAAGTACATTATATAATTAAAATTATGTATACGTTGAAATTTGCTTACATTCATAATTTATTTAATTAGGAAAGATAATATCGTTATTAATATTTATATGTATAAAAATGTAAAATATGGGTCTAGTTATGAATTTGAATTTGAGTAAAGACATACTTATAAGTAATATTATTTAATATAATTCACTTTTGAAACGATAGGTTTATTCACTAAGTATGAAAACATAGAAAATCGTTTCCAATATAAAATTGTTTTATGATGTTATGATTATTTTTAATAACTACCATAAAATTTATAATTCTTATATTAATTGATATCAAACTTGTGATGTAGGTAATATAAAAATGGATACTGTGTGTGAATCTTGTGTGATTTCCTGAGAATTTTAAGTTGGCAGTTACTACCGAAATTATCTGAAGATAATTTCTGAAGATCTGTCTTTAGTTTAAAGTGATATTGCAACAGGTTATCGATACAGTTCGTTCAATATGCTTAAAATTATACTATATTATTTGAATGAGATATAGAAACATAATATTACTTAAAAGTATTACAACTAAGTAACCTACATTCACAGAATTTCCATAAAATAATGACGATTCGGAAATAGATAAAAAATTGGTAGTAACGAACACAAAATAGGTAAAGAAAACTAGTTGCTTTATTTAAACAAGTAAAATAAATACTAGATTAGTAAGAAAGTAAATAAAAAAAGGACAGAAATAAAAGAAAATACCATAAATATCTCCACCTCTCTTTATTTTGGACTAACATGTACTCACCTTTATATCTTTCTTTTCAGTTTGCAATATTTTCTTGCATTTTAATGGCATTGGCAGACCAAGAACAAACAAACGGGGAAAATTTCTTTGGTTTATTTAAAATACCAATACGAAGTAAAAATGCTTTACACAAAGAGCAAAGCTTTATATCAATTCCTGTGGATAGAAGTAAAAAGACCAATACAATTACCGATGCAACCAATACAATAGAAGCTTTCAAAAGTCCATATTCATCAATAATTAGTAATATTAGAGATTACGTTAAGACACCTCAAAGAGGTCCTGCATCGACCTTCCCGAAAATGCAGCATAAAGAAGACTATACACATACCATAGCACCAGCTTTTACAGAACCTAATTTCAACAAGTTTCCATTAACGTATAAGCCATTTATATGCAACGAACAAATTCCTTGTGTTCTAAAACCAATAATGCTGCAAATACTCACAATTCATGTACCACCAAAGCCGTTACCCGAGCTCACATATCAAAGAAATCCTACAAAACAAGTTCATATAAAACCTGTTTTACCAACACAATTTATTTATTGCTATAAACATTTAAGAGAAGACGGATCAGCAACAAATTATGAACTTAATAGAAAGGGAGATGTTCTTGTATATGAAACTGTTGACGCGGTTACATCACCACCTTACCTTTTAGAAGAAAATAATAAGCATTCTTTAGTGGACAGAATGAATAAAGGTTTTCACGAACACGTCAATAGCAAGCAATATGAAATTTCTTCAGCGATGGTCGAAAATAATGAAGAGAATTATAAAAGTTCTAAGACGATTTTGAAAAAGATCAATATTAATAATAATAATAAGGGGGAACATAAACATGCTATTGTTTCACTTGAAGATGAAAATAAAATAAAAGGGAAAACAAATATAGTAACAATAAAACCTAAAATATCTTGGAAAGGTTATCCTATTGTAGTTCCTGATTTACCGAAAAATCCATCTACTAAATTAAGAGGAATAAATTCAAATATGGAATCTTTTGAAATTGAACACGTTACCGATAAACAATGGCCTAGAGGAGATATACCTGAAGAATAGTGTGTGTGTTTTATGCAATGTTTTTAAAATTAAACAATTCTAATTAATGGCAAGTCTTTTATTTTTATACTTAGGGAAATTCGGAATAATAATATTACAGTAAAAATCCAGACACAATCGGAAACTGTGCCTTTACATCTAGACATAATCGGAAATTGTGTCTTCCTTACGTACAATGTTACATACATTTTAAATTATTACATTTTTCTTGTATGTTGTTCACTTGTCTATGCTTTAATGTTATCCAAAATCCATTTCATATACTTAGAAACGTCTGTGTAGACTCCAGGGAAGGCAAGCCCACATTTTTTAGGCCCAAAAGACACGAGACCATATTGTATGAACCGCTTTAGATTGTTATATGTTCCTTCCAACATTAATGGGCCACCAGAGTCGCCTTTGCACGAATCACGTCCAACTTCTCCAGCACATATGTTGTTATCGTTTACTATGTCATTGTTCCTGTACATAGAAAGTAGGAATATATAATACCAATCAGTAGTAGTAATTCAGTAGTAACAGTAACAGTTCGTAACTCTATGTTCCTGTATAACATAAAGAAATATTTTAAGGACTATAATTTTAAATGATCCAGTTTAAACTTTGATACCGATCTATTATAACAGGTTAATAAATGTCAGGTGATGACATTATAATTTTTTTTATTACAATTTAAAACTACATATAAATTATGTTTTATAGATTAGATTTGTGTTTCTCTCAAATTAACTTCCGTGTGCAGCGGTACACTTACATATTTTCCCCTCCCTTGTGAAGAACCAATTCAGCTCCACTTAAGGTGGAAACAAACGCTTTAAGATGAAATACTAAATACAACGCTAAATACTAAAAGTATGCATTGTTTAATGTAGAATTTACAAGAAATATAAAACGAAATAGCTTGGAAAAAATGAATTTTATTGTGTAGAATTTTCGTTAGAGTGGATCTCGAAAGTAGTAACGTAACACACTGCGTTTTGTAAAAACTTGGGCAGCCCATCTGGACCACCTCCAGATGGATTTGGATTTGGATAAATGAGTAAAGGATGCCAGAATCCATTTTGTTAATCTCTTATCCTTAATCCTACTTCGTCAGCGGACTTGTAGCACCCATGGCGTTGCTTTTATAATAGGCGACGGTAGCCGTCTACCATTAAGTGGACTGTCAGTCTGTATGATATGCTTTTACATAAAAAAAAAACTCACTTGTTGTAGAAGTTTCTGCATTCTTGTTTACTGTAGACGGGAACATTGACTTTGAGAAGCATCGTTGACGCATGTCTTTCCTCAGTCACTCCCCATCCGGCCACAATCGCGGTTTCGTTAGCCAAATTGCGATCCCGGTGTGAACTCTTCACTGGCAGGCAAATTGTACCTGCGTTTTCTGTAAATTAAATGCTCTTGTTAGAAAGTTGTTAGAAAGGTGTTCAGAAAGTTATGTATATGAAAAAATATATTGGGTAATATATTTCCAATATCAGGTACCTATATAGCCAACTTCCAAGTAATCACTTGCCATTTTCTCATACATTTTTATGGAATGGCATTTTGAGGCGGTAAAAATTTCGCTGCGTCAGCTAGTTAGTTATAAAAGCTAACGATTTTCACCGTTAATGGAGCTTAAAGTGATAAAAATAACCAATAAATGACACAGGTTTGTGTTGTAGGTAGCCTACAACAAAAGCAACACTACAGGGGTTGCAAGTACGCTAAGGAAAGGTTTTGGCTTCTCTTACTTACTCACCGAAACACAACAGCACAAGAGCGGTTGTCTGGTTACTACCGGGAAACGGTCTATCCAAAATACTGTGAAACCCTGCCACTACTTTCCAGACCAGTAGCACTACCATGAGTTGCTATCGAAATCTTACGTTAGTTTACTTCTGTCGATAACGAACCTTTCACCCTTCAATGTGCTATTGAATGATTTAACTACTAACGTTACGGTATTTCTCGAGGGCATCAGTCAAATTTGTAACTAATGGTACCGATTTTGTATAGAAATGTCAAGTTAAATGCCAGTCGCTAATGGTCGCTAGCGACTAAATTCGATAGGTTTTTCACTTATACAACTCGTTACCGGTTTTAGTTCTTTGAGTGACCGCTAGAGGCGCTGTACAATTTTTCATACAAATATTTTACGTTCTCGCTCATCTCTCGCTAGCGATTTCGGTCGTCATAAACTCATGGTAGTGCTACAGGAGCCCTAGTCAAAGTAACAATCGAAAACGATAACGAAACGATAATGAATTTCGAAAACAATAAAATGTATGGGATTGACAATGCCGTCGCTAAATCACGTGATACTTCCCATACATTTATTCATTCGAATTTCGTTATAGTTTTTAAAATGTTACTTTGATTAGTCAAACTTAAACTTAAATTAAAACTTGCAAATTAAAACTAAACTAAAATTAATAATTAATTAAATTAAACTAATTAAACTTAATTAAATTAACTTGGGGCCCTAAGGCCCCAGAGCCAAGTTTAAAAACTACAAAATTGCAGAAAAAAATTGTATCCATGTAAAGCCGGGGGCGAGGCGTTAGTGTTGACTAATTTCGTTCTATATAATGAACTTACTTATTTCATTCGAAAATCGAATAGGCCTCTTCACACGCAGCAAAGCGATGTCATTTTTACCAGTTGACGGATCATAATCTTCGTGAACTATTTCTGTTTCTATTCTCCTGTCCTGAAATTAACGTAAGTAAAAACCGAGTTAAAAACCATTTTACTTATATTGAACCCAATAATTTAATTTAAGAAATTAATTTATTGACTTTAATTTTAATGTGTAATTTTTATTTCTACAATTTACTGTAATTACTGCAATTTTGTACAAAATATACATATTTTACAGCAATGCTTTTCTTGGAAAATTAATTAAACTAGTATTATATGACTATTATATATTATAGTATTATTATTAATTAACACTAGTATAATATGACTTAATGTTGAGGTTGTCAGACGGTCCACTTAGATGGTAGGTGGACTGCCTTGCCTATAAGACAAGCAATTACCTTTTAATTTTAACATTACCTGAAGATAGTCTTCGCAGTCTCGCTTCGGAGCAACTCCCATACAATCGGTAGTGGTGTTTGTTGTATGCTCTCCAACTCTAATACCAGCTATCTTCTTGTTTTTAACACAATGTGCTGCCGTCAGTACGTAGTTCTCATTGATCAAACTGCCACCGCATCCAAATCTGAACCCAAATCCTGATGAAGAAAGTGGTTATTTCAGTAACTACGCTTTATTTGGAATTGTTGCTCGTGTTTATTGGCACTTTTTTTTATTAGAGATGGTTTCGCTCTTAACTAACAACCAGCTGTGTAGCAAGGATGAGGCCTATGATGGAGCGAACTCTTCCAAAATATACAAAGTTCCTAATATAGTTTCTTCTCAGGATCTTGGATTTTTTCCGAAACCCTGGTAAATTTAAATTTATTATGACGATCATAAGAGTTTCTTGTTGAAACCTAATTGATAAATAAATATTTAGATTTGATTTTATTTAAATACAAATAGAAGAAAATGGGAAAAACCCAAAGGAACAGCTAAAAAATATCGAAGTTATTGTAATTTTGTACGATTTTGGTACAGTTTTTCACTAGTGGAAAGAGCAATATAATAAATAATAATATATGTTAATGTTGAAACTGTACATACTTGTATTAAAGCTAATAAGCACCATCCATGGAAACTCATAAAGTCCCGCGACTGTTCCACCAATGATTCGGTTCGGATCCATCTTCCCGCATTTTTCCGGCAGTAAGGATAGATTTGGGTGTCTCTCCAATTCCTTGTCTTCTGGTGATGCGAAATTTGAACAGCAAACCTGCAATGAAAAAACCACAAAAATAATAAATGACCTAATGTTTCAAATGTAAGAAGACTTTACTCACAAACTACTGATTCTTTTACTCTTTCATATTTAATACAGAGAATGTATGTAGATATACTTAAATAAAACTCATTTTTTATTTATATGAGCTAACTAGTTAATACCTATATCATACGTGCATGGTAAAATCAAATAGCCTTTTTAAATTTACATTTTTTATATAATCCCATAGTCCACCTAGGCGAACTAGGCAGACGTCTTCAAATGTCCTAGGGGACCTGCACGCACAGCTGGCTAGCTGTGTGTGCCTGCACAAGGCTCCCCCATCGGCGTCAGCCTAGCCAGTAATAGCTAGGCAGCCCTGGGGGTGGATCGAGGTTGTTGCCTCGGCAGAGCCCGGTTCACCCCCGCACAAAGGGCAAAGGAGGCACCGGGGAGTTTTAGTGGGTAGTGGCCGGGCCCGCTATGACTAACATAGCGCGGTGCGCCGGCTGACCCCCACATACCCCTACCGTCTAGCCAGCGGTAGGGAATCTGTAAACGGATTTCTCCTCGAAAAAAAAAAAAAAAAAACATGGCGAACTAGGCAGGTGGACCACGGGTAAGGAAGGAAATTTACTCTGTATATACTGATTTGTCTGAAAATAAATAAATTATTATTATTATTATTATTATTATTTTGAGACAAATCAGTATATATAGAGTAAATTTATATAAAAAATTAACATAAATTAAACTAACTATTTACTTAATGGATGCATCGTGCAAATCTATATGCCAGCATATTGCTGTGGGGCGCCTGTATAGAGGGCTCCCCATCTGTGGGATGGTTAGATAATGTTCCCACGTATTAGTATGCCAGCTGAATACTATCCCCGACTTCCACCAGAATGATTAACAAGCCTCAACTTAGTCAGCAGCCAATGAAACTCAAAATACGTTTGCATTAGCACAGAAAATATTTACATAGCAAAACCTGGGTTGAGAAGCAATAGTATAATATTTACATAGCAAAACCTTGGTTGAGAAGCGATAGTAGAATATTTATTTACAAATTTTGGCAGCCCTTATATATTTTCATTTTGACAAGACATTTTATTTCAAATTCAAATCAATCATGGAATTATATTTAAATGTTCGTTCGAATTTTTCATGTTGACGTTTTCGAATCTTCTCTGCCAACGTTCTATGAAGAGGTTGTATATGCGTATTTTGTAATGTGGAGTATCGCCACATTGCCTCTAACTGACAATGCAGATCTATTATTTAACGTAATAACTTCACATTATGGATTTTTTTACTGTCACTAGAATTTTGCTTTAACTGATGTTAAAATAATTGTTATAGGAAAAACCAAATAATTGATATGTTTGAGTTATCACTCCATTGATAGGTATGCAAACCTTAACCAAATACAATAAGGATAAAGGAAGATATTAAAACAATTTTATTAATCGTATCAATGTTTATATAAATAAAAAATGTAATTTAAACAATTAGGAAAATGGGAGTAGGTATTCCGGTTACGGTAAACACGAAGGTCAACCTCGTAATAAATAAATAATAACCTGTTCTTAAAACATTTGCTATTGTATAAAAAAATCTTGCATTAATGCGTTTGAATAATTTTATGATGTAGGTAGGTGTACGTTCCCATCGTAAGGATAATGAATAACGAGGAAAACTTGGCAATATAAATTAATTAAAAAAAAAAATTGCTTATGTTTGCTTTTTATGTAAAAGTTGACAGGCAAGCTAACCATCCACTCTTGATGAGAAGTGGAAATGATAGCATTTTTTTATTAGAGACTAGCTGGTGCTCGCGACTTCTTCTGCGTAGAAAAGAATAAAACGCCATCTGCCGTATTTTGGATAGATGGGGCGCTATATCTCGGGCCAAGCCGCTAATTTACTTTTATTTCAGATTTCCCTTACGAATGAAGCATTTTCCCGCGGTAAAAAGTATCCTATGTCCATCACGGATAATGTCGGCTTCTAATGGTAAAAGAATTTTTCAAATCGGTCCAGTAATTTTGGAGCCTATTCTATACAAACAAACAAACAATCAAATCTTTCCTCTTTATAAAATTAGTATAGATGGGTTTGCTCTTGTCCAACAATCAGCCGAGTACAGTCGGCCGCATAAGTCGATTAACACATTCAAAAGTGCACAACAACTGAACACTCAACTTACTTACTTACTTATTGAAGCTTTTTACGATCGTTTAGTTATTATAATTTTTTACTTTTCAGTTTTTTCGGCGGTTAAATTTTTTGTTAAAAAGTTTTACGTGTTTCGTGTTCATAACTGCTACGAGCTCAGAAACTCGGAGGTCTTGGGTATGTTTCGTTTTACTATTCTACTAAGACTTACTGTCTTTGCTTACATGACAACGGTAGGCCGTAGGCGATAACTTAACATTATTTAAAATGTTGTGAATAATAGGTACCTTAGGTAAGCCACTATCATCGATTCCACACAACGCTTCTCTTACTAGTTGCGCTGCAGTGCTATCCATTTTGTTGGCTTGTTCGATAGCCCTTGGACATTGTTGTATTTCTTGACAATCGTCGCATGTTCCTATAAGAAAATGTTTTTTTTTTTTTTATAAAAGTTAATAATACATTATAACAATTTTTTTAAAATTTAAATAATATTATTATGTTATTTTTAATATATCAGTTTAGAATTTCACTAGCAAAACTCCAAATAAAAACTATTTCTCATTGTATTGTTCATATATGAATAGTGATGTTTATTTCGAAAAACGCTGTTTTTAATATACCTAGTATTAAAACTGTATAGCAATTCATTGAAATAAAACTAATGAAAAAAATCCTTACTAATATTATAAATGAAATGTGAATGTGAGTTTGTTTTTTTTGTTACGCTTTCACGCAAAAATTACTGAACCGATCACCATGAAATTTTGCATACACGTTGTCTGGAACACCAGAAAGGACATAGGGTACCTTTCATAAAAGAAAAAAAGTACTGTTCCCGAGGGATTATCTAAAATATAAAACTGTAATTAACGCCTGGCCAATGTGTTATAGCAACAAGTTGTCAAGCGTTATAATTGCTTTTATATTTATAATTTATCATCGCGTACGAAGTCGTGGGCACCGGCTAGTAGGTACATTATTAAGTAGGTATACATGTTTATTTATTACTACCATCTAAACTTATAACTAGCTGGTGCTCGCGACTTCGTCCGCGTAGAAAAGTATAAAACGCCATCTACCGTATTTTGGATAGATGGCGCTATCTCCCGGTCCAAGCTTTACTTTTTTTTAGATTTCCCGTAGGAATGAAGCATTTTCCCGCGGTAAAAAGTATACTATGTTCATCACTGATAATGACGGCTTCTAATGGTAAAAGAATTTTTCACATCGGTCCAGTAGTTTCGGAGCCTATTCTATACAAACAAACAAATCTTTCCTCTTTATAATATTAGTATAGATAAATATATTGGTAATGTTTCGTAGTCCTTCATTTTGTGCATCCCATTTGGCGGCAGTAAGGGATGGCAGAGTTCATTTATTCCCATATCCTTTATCCTTAATCCTACTTTAGTCGGCAGCGCATTTGCAGCACCTGTGGGGTTGCTTGTGTTTTAGGCGACGGTAGCCATGTACCATCTGTACTGTACTAGCTTAACATAAAAAAAAAATAATATGTATCTGGTGGGATAATAAACACTTCTGCTACCGATAGATGGCGCGATCACAGTCTTGAAATCAGCTCGTTAACAATTAATGAATAGAAAAGCAAAATTGTCAACAAAAGAGCTAAGTTTACATTTATTGTAGCTGTCTTATTAAATAAATTGACCTTTAATTATTTATTAAAAAAATACATATAAAACTCATAATTACGTGATTGAGAAAACACCTCACTGCAGGAAACAAGCACTATTAAAAACGATATATGTTTAAAAATCATTGTTTTAATTTATTTACTTATTTAAAATTAAATGCTAAATGTATGTTTACTGTGGACGAAACATATTCAGTGACTGCGAACATAAGCTTAATATCCTCAATATATATATTATACTTAGTTGGATTTTCCTTCAACTTTAGTATAGGTATTACCATACATATAGATAAGTCACTTCAAATAGTGATGTGCACTTCTTTTTAACTGTTGACGAAATCCGTTAACGTTGACGAATGATTCATTTGTCTTACGTGTATTGTTGATTTTATTATTATTGTTAATAATATCGTTTAGTATCTCATTTCCAAATCAACGTTTTAAACTAATTATTAGTTAAACTAATTAAACTATAGTTACTGGTTATTATAATTTATAGTTAAAATTAATAAACCGAATTAGATTTTTTTAAAATATTTCGGCACATGACTATTGACACTGACACTGCCAATTTTTTTTAAATATTTATAATAAAAACCTTATCTCCGTTTCCAAATCCCTGACATTGTGTGATAGGTTAAATAGTTAAGGAGTAATAAGCGTACCAAACTCATTTACTGGTATAATACTAGTTAGGATAGGTGTGAAATAAGATGAGTCGATACTCAACTTGTTGATATTAACAGTTGACTCAACAGTCAACAGTAATCACTGTTAGTTAACCTTCTTTCAACTGTTCTTTTTTTTTTCTTACATACAATATTGTTGAAAGTAGGTAAGTAATATTACTTGTAGATGGTAAAATGTATATATGTTAATGATAGTCAAAAAAGAAGACACAACTGCTTCCATTTCAATCCAAAATAGTAGGTAGACAAAAAGAACTAATGGGACGTTCCCGGCTGCGAAATTGGTAAACCTTTTCCAGAGTTGACTCTGGTCTGTATAAATTTACGGAAACAAATATAGAGCAAACCTGTTTTATTTGCCGTATGAGATTTAAAACATCTTAAGTTCATCTTAAGTTTAACTTCATGTTTTCATCTTTTAAAACAGTTTGCTATTAAAATTGTTGTAATAATAAAGAGAAATAATATTTATCTTTCCACTATAAGCCCTTTCAAGGATAAGACTGTTTGGACTAACCCATATTTCTTCATACAAATTTTGCATTTGAGAATAACTCAGTTTTTCTACTCTGTGACAAATTATTTAAAACTGAGTAATATTATTATGATAAAAAATATTATTACCTACTTATCTCCGGGCATTCCCAGGTCACGCTGTTATAAGTTTGACATCATATTAATTTGTGTTTGGGCTTATCCCAGACATTCAGACTTATCGGGCTCCATAATAAATTATTTTTAAGTATAATTTTTCATTCATTGAATACCATAGATTACTGGCATGTTGTCTAATGGCATGGTAAATCCTAATCTAGATGTAAACAAATATTGTAAAGAGAAAAGATTAGATTCTTTTACTCAATAACTGCATTAAGATTAAGATTAATTCCTAAGGCAGTCTTAATGGATTAAGATTATGGTATAATAAGATTCGTTAAAACCTAATCTCTATCTTTACTAATATTATTCAAAAATGTGGCAAATCAACAACTGTGGCAAAACAACAACAAGCCATTATAAAGATATTTGACGAGCCAGTTGGTCGAGTGGCAAGGGTACTTGCCTAACGTTTCAGGGGCCCTGGGTTCGATTCCCGGGGGGGGCAACTTTGGAAATATTAATATAATTTTTAAAGTTGACTCTGGTCTGAATTTGAAAGTAGTAGTCGTTTAACAGTCATTTGGGCAGCCCGTCTGGCGGCAGTAACCACCACCTTACGGAATACCACCGTAAAATAACAGCATTATGTACTGTTGTGTTTCGGTGAGTGAGTAAGGGATGCCGAGCCCATTACCCCATCCCTCCCTTATCCCTTATCCTTAATCCTTCTATGGTTGGCAGCGCACTACCATCAAGTGGACCGTCAGCCTGTTTGCCGACCCTAACATAAAAAAAAGAGAAAATTATAAGATTTTTTACTCAAAAACCGCATTATATTATCTACTAGCTCGTGCCTGCGACTTTGTCCGCGTTGAAAAAGAAAAAAGTAGCATAATATCGTGTGTCCCGTACCAAACATTGTTTAACCAACTAAATGTTTACCAAACATGAAAATCAATTAATTCGTTTAAGAGTTATGGAGGAACATACAATACCTACACTTACAGATTTATTATTAGTATTGACTACTGTAGAAATTTAGATAACACAAGGAATGTCAACTTTTTGTTCGATAATAAGGAAAACCAAGTCCATGGGTCAGCATAATAAAGAACGGAGTGCAGTTGAGTTCAATATTAATGTTATCTACATATTGTTTACTGTGACCTTATTGCTTATGTTGTACCTAAGTAACTACTTAGCTATATACACGTGATTAGCAAAATGTTTATTAAAATTAATGAGTGCAAATGTGGTTTTCCGGTGTAGTTATACTGTAAAAACGATGTCATATTTAAAGAAGGAGCCCGTTGTTAGTGACGTCATAATAAAATATGTGTAATGACGTGGTTATAATGATCTTCATCGGTCTATCGTCGTCATTACCATCATGTGTCACTTTTATTTAGTCATTTAGGTACCCTATGGTTTAGAAATGATTCAAGTGTGGTCCCCACGGGACTACTTACAGCCAGATGCAGGATTATATTGAAAACGTCCGCTGAAATTAAATTTTTACATATTTTGGGGCATTTTTTTTCATTTTTTCTCTTCATAAGAACCTTCCCTGAAGTAGAATATTTAAAAAATAAAACAAAATAATAATTTGCCTAATTGGTTTAGCGGTTCATTTTTATTTAATTAGTAGATTTTAGTATTTTTATTTTCAACCGACGAAAATGAAGAAACAAAAACAGGGGAGGTTATGAGGCTTTTTATGCTGCGATGTTAATTTTTCAATCACGCTTTTACATGTACTGTACCAATATCTAATCTATATAAATAAAAATAAATGTATGTTTGTCCTTTATGGACTTAAAGCTCGCTCAAACGATTGTAACTATTACGGAAAAAGGGACAATTGAGCAAGTATATGAAAATTGTATAATGGGCGAAGCCGTGGTGGTTAGTTTTAGCATTACTATTTAATATGTTTTTATGTATTTTAAAAAAATTTAAAACTAGTCACACTGCGCCCTGACTGCAATGTAGAGGAGTATGTTGAATATAAGGAAATCTGACAGAATAAGTAAATAAAACTCACGAAAATAGAAGACGTAACGACGAGAATCAGAAAACTTAAATGGAAATGGACGTGTCATACAATGAGAGGTATTGATAAGTGGAGTAAGTATGTAGTGTTCTGGTACCCAAGGAATAAAAAAAGGAAACGAGGTAGACAATACTAACGTTGGGAAGACGAAATAAGGACAATAGCAGGAAAAACATGGACCAGAAGAACGCTTAACAGAACGGAGTGGAAGAATATGGAGGAGGCCTTTGCCAAAGTTGGGCAAGCAGACCAAGCTGTCGATGTCAGTGGTTCACCGGAGCCGCAAAACAAGAATGTATCATTTTAAATTAAGTGTCTGAATAAAAGGCTTTTATTATTATGCACTTATTTATTTTATTTTCTTAATTTTAATTTTTTTACAACATAAATTGATATATTTATACAAAAAACAATATATATTATAAAAAACTTAAAACTAGACATCCGCTAGCAGCGGGGCTAGGCCCAAGCTACCGGTGGTTAGGGCTGCAGAGTGAGGAACCTCCTGACAATTCGTGCCGTGTCCAGAAGTACCGCCTTCTGTATCTGACCCTTGATCCAGCCATCTAGTGAGAGCCTCTTGAGGTGTTGGTCGAGGCTCTTCGCTATAAGACCGTTCGCCGACACGACTATCGGGACAATGATTGTCGAATCGACATCCCACATGGCTGTCACCTCGTGGTGAGCCAAGTCTATGTACTTGGTAAGCTTGTCTTTCTCGGCTTTCACGAGGTTTTCGTCATGTGGGACAGTAATGTCAACAAGCATCGTTCGGCGTTGGGATCGATCAATAACCACGATGTCAGGCTTATTGGCGACAATAGTCCTGTCCGTGATTATGGAGCGATCCCAATAGAGCGTGGCATGACCATTTTCGAGAACGGGCGTAGGCACGTACTTGTAGTACGGCACCTCAGATTCGATAAGACCGTATCGAAGAGCAAGTTGCTGATATTATTATATGATTGATATAAGTTATGTCTGTGCAAATACCGCCGTTAGCAAGATGAGCACAACTGGAATTATTATTATTATACACTGCGCCCGCCATCTATATCTATAAAGTAAGCAGAGGTTACTAGTAAACTCCTGGTGCTAACTACATAACCCCAAGTTTAGCAATAGTCAATTGAACAAATAAATCACAATTGAAAAATGATTATAGTGTAGGTAATATGGTACACATATAAATACGTCACAAACACAACGTTCCTATTAGTGTTTAATTAGGCGCTGAGATAAAATATTGTGTGGTGTATGTGCGGTTTATATTTTTATTAACTATATGTAATAAAAAAGGAAAATGTTTAGAAAATTAATAACAATTATTTTCTTGTTGAAGCTTCAATGTGAATTATCGCTACAATTATTACCGAGTAAGTAACACTTTTATTAAGGTGGACATTTTTTTAAGTTGTAAGTTTGAGCTGTAAATTTGTGTGTCTGTCTGTGGCATGATATCTCCCAAACGGATGAACTGATTTTGATAAAGTTATTTTTTATTTGAAAGTCTGCGTTCGAGATGGTTCCTACATATAATTAATGAAGATATGTTCAGGCGTTTGAAGATAATGAGTTCTTTTTCTAGTTCTAGTTAAGTTAACTTCAACAGTTTTGATTGATTTGAAATTCCTCAATACTTAATTTCATTTTTAACTTACTTAACTTAAATTTCATCTTACCTCCTATTATCTGGATAAATCATTATTCTATGTACCCCTTTATTTACATATTTTACATAATATAAAACAAAAAGTCGCTTCCTGAACCTGTATGTACATACGTTTAAATCTTTAAACTATCTACTCAATGGATTTTAATGTGGTTTTCACTAATGGAAAGAGCGTTAAAGGAAGAACGTTTTTATGTATAACTGGCATAAAAAATCCGTGCGAAGCCGGGGGCGGCCAGCTAGTTACTTTTTATATGTATATTGTATATGAATATCTGTTATTCTCAGCCCGTGTTTACAGCCATTCTTATCATAATGTATGGACACAAACATAAACATTGCTGTAGCATTTGATTTCAAAATCTAATCTATCGTTGAAACCTACACACATGTTATGTTTAACATGTTACATGTTTAGAAGAAATACAAGGTAGAAATACATATATGAAATAAATAAAATCAAGGTAGAATTAATTAACTATAATTAATTATAGAATAAATTAAATACAATAAAAAAAAATGTGTACAAAAAATAATGTTACCGAGGTCGAAAAAAAATCGTTTTTAGAATTTTTGTCTGTTTGTCTGTGCGTTTCTGTACGCTAATCTCAGAATCTTTCGTGAGTGCGTGCGAGGGGAAAAGATACAAGGTGGCAGAATAGCAATTCGGAAAGAGCACAGCGAAATCAAAAAAAAATCACAAGTTTTCAAAACTCCCGGAAAACTTCCCAGGTAGGTAAATCTACCAAATGTCTAGAATGAAACCTAGGACCCCTGCCTGAGTCAGAGTGCACCTATTGACCTAAAACACTCGTCCAATAAGTCGCAAAGGTTAGAATAAGAAAGCTATAGCAACATTTTATGCTAAAGTATAACGAATAACTTGAACTTTGTTTATTTTAGGAACATGTGACGATTGTAAGCTAATAAATTCGTGTCCTGGTGCTGCTGAAGCAAGGTCATCAAATGATATAAGCTATGCTATCAAATTGAGGAACGCGTTTTGCGGTTACTCTCCGAACACATCTGATCCCAAGGTAAGTGGAGTATGAGAGTAGCAAAAAGAAATAGCAAATAATTTGACTAATGTATTTGTTAATCAAAGGTTTATCAAAAAAAAAAAACAGTCACAGTGTGCTCTGTATTTATAAAAAATACTAGCTGGTGCTCGCGACTTCGTCCGCGGTAAAAAGTAGCCAATGTTCATCACAGATAATGTCGGCTTCTAATGGTAAAAGAATTTTTCAAATCGGTCCAGTAGTTTCGGAGCCTATTCTATACAAACAAACAAAAAAACTTTCCTGTTTATAATATTAGTATAGACTTTTCAGATATGTTGTTCCGATTTTGAACAACCATCCGGACCTGAAACATCTAATGTTTCACCTGCAAACAGACAAGAGCGGTCCTCTTCTACGAGTACTTCACCTAGCGTAGATAAGCGACACTCCTCAGGAACAAACGAACATTCACCATCTGACGGTTATATTTCGAATGCAATAGACTCGGATGAGGACAATATTGATCAACATCCAAACCTCCGTCTATTACCGATAAAATGTGGGAAAACAGATGAAAAGAGAATAGTCGGTGGTTTCGTTGCTGGTCTATACGAATTCCCATGGATAGTGCTCATAGCTACTCAGGGTGCAGGTAATACAAATAAGTATAATGAAAGTGATTATAGGAAAAAATATGTATCATGTAAGCTATTCAAGCTGTTCAATCTGCTCGTTAAGCTATTCAGGTCTAATAATAATTAATACAGTTTTTTTTTAATTTTCTGCCTTACCTTAAAAGGGGTAAATATTTAAAAGTTTTTCATATTTATGCCTATTTTGTTTTGTTTTTTATTTTGTTGCAATAAATGTAGTGTTATTCAATATCGATATAGAAAATAAAGCTAAGTGATAGGTTATTGTAACGCCCACGCAACGCTCCCGTTTGCATTGTGCTCTTGGCTAGGGCCCCTGATGTTGTAGCTTTCTATAGGTGAAAGAATTTCTATACAACACTTCTCTCTTTATAATATTAAGTACCTAGTATAGATGAAACTATATTTTTTTTAGGTGGAGGATACTCATTTCCATGCAGCGGTACATTAATCAATGAAAGATATGTCCTAACTGCCGCTCACTGCATCAAAGGAAAGAGAGTGGCTGGTGTTAGAGTAGGGGATTACAAATTGAAGACAAAAATAGATTGTGTTGGGGTCGCTCCGCAAAGAACCTGCGAGAGTTTTGTACAGGTTAGTTGTTTCAGAGATTTTTATACACTTAACTATTTAAGGATCTTACATCGTAGAAACGATGTCCTCACATTGTAGAAAGCAGCTGGAATAGAAAATGTGTGCCACATGCTTACTACATTAAAAGCAGAGATTATAATTTGCTTGCTTGTGCCCGAGACTTCGTTTGCGTTGAAAAATGAATATAATAATTATGTGAGTTATAACACCAGGGGCCCTAGCCAAGAGCACAATGCAAATGGGAGCGTTGCGTTGCAAAACGTTAGAAAATAAAGCCCGGTGATTGGTCAAAATTTTATGTGGGTGTTACAACAACCAATCACCGGGCTTTATTTTCTATCGTTTCTTAAATATACGCAACGCTCCCGTTTGCATTGTGCTCTTGACTCTTTATCGGTGTGACGATTTTTTATTCCTAACTAATATTTCCTAACTTATGTGTTCTAGGACAGACTTTTAGAAACCAAAATTGTCCACAAAGATTACTTGGGTCTGGGAGAGGCGCAAGGTCATGACATTGCTCTCTTGCGTCTCTCAAGTCCGATAAGTATGAACGATACGATCAGTAAGTAATTACTTTGTTATGTGTAAATATACAATGTCTTATTAATATAAATTTTTGCATTTCACTCCAAAACTCTTATTATCTTGCAGTATTACACAAAATGTCTGTCAATTTGTTTATTATTATTTAATATCCGTTGTTTTTTATATTTAATTGGGACTTCCTTAAACTTAAACTACTTGTGGTCATACATTTTAAGTATTTTACATTATATATGGCCAGTCGTCGCACAGTACTTATGTAAAATTCGATCGTAATGTAATTGAGACAGTCTTTCAGAAATTATTTCCTTTAATATCTTGACTATTTTGTGTTTGATAAATATTTCTTTAAATTTCAACTTAGCGCAAAGCCGGGTAATTACTAATAATATGTAAATAGCATGTAATAATATAAATAAACTCTTCACGTATTAAAAAAAATACTACATAATATAATCAAACATTTTTCAGAAAATGCTGCAACAATCTGTCTTCCAACGACAAGTGAACTTCGGAATCGTGATGTTTCCCATCAAGAATCGACCATTGCTGGCTGGGGACTGAACGATTATAGAATTCCTTCGTCAGTACTACGTAAGGTTAACGTCACTGTTTACAGCCCCGAAGACTGTCGCGAACATAGCAACCTTAAAGACGTAGATGAAGACTACATGACAGTACTATGTGCTGGTGAAGTCGGTAAAGACTCTTGTAAAGGTGACTCCGGATCGCCATTGATGATAGAAAGCAATTATCCCAGTGGTAGCAGCATGAAACGGTATGTCCAATACGGTATCGTTTCACACGGACCATCCGATTGTGGTGTAGGACTACCTGGCATTTATACTGATGTCACTAAGTATATGAAATGGATTTTGGATAATATACAAGAGTAGGGAAAGAGTAAATTAAGTAGCTGTAGTATTAGGGTTAGGTAATAAATACTGGCTGTTGCACGCTCTAAGTAACTTTATAAAATACTAGCTGTTGCCCGCGACTTCGTCCGCTTTAAAAAAGATAAAAAGTAGCCTATCACGTGTCCCGTACTTCTAAATGTTTATCTACCAAGTTTCATGAAAATCAGTTAATTCGTTTAAGAGTGATGGAGGAACATACATACATACATACAGAAAAAAATCTAAAAATCGTCAATTTAGTTTCAGTATCATGTATAGAGCCTATATACACGATATTTCTGAAAAAAAAAGTAAATTACTCCATGACCGATCCCTACAGATTTATTATTAGTATTGATTGATTGATGATGATGATGATAGAAACTTTATAAAACGGTAAAAAAAGAAAAAAAAAAATTCAAAATAGGTCCAGTAGTTTTTGAGTTTATTTATGACAAATATGAATATTTATTCTATTTAATAATTGTTTATCAGAATGCTCGTAATATATCAAAATTTATTTTATAGTATTTTATATTTAAAAGTGATATCGCCCTTACCTTATAAATAAAAAAAAACAGAGTAAAATAAAAACACATGTGTCTTATTCTTTATCTTGCCTTTATCATTAAATAGTCTCAAAATGATAATAATGAAGAAAATATTGGTGATATTGGAATACACCGAGAACTTTGTTCACTAAAAATAATTTGTACTTATAAAATATTAAATCAAAATGAAACAAAACAACCTCATTGAGTTTTATTTATTGTTTAAAATAACATAAATTTTTTATTACTTACATTAAATAATTTCTTATATTTATTTGTCTGTACATTGATTGTTTACTTATAACATTAATTAGAAACTACTTAGCAAAAACAGTGAATGTTTTTCAGTCATTTTCTATAGAAATAAAAAAAAAATCGGCTTCATGATAATAATTTTATAACGTACTAGCTGTTGCACGCGACTTCGTCTGCGTAACTTTATAAAATATGTAATATTAATATAGATAATACATTCGTGTCTCTAAAACCATGGACATACACATACAAAATTTCAACCCAATCAGTTCAGCCGTTTAGAAGTTATATATGAAAAAGATAAGCACGGAAGGATAATTCTTACTACCCGTTGTCCTATTACCCGTTTTCCCGTAGGAATTAAGCATTTTCCAGCGGTAAAAAGTAGCCTATGTTCATCACGGATAATGTCGGCTTCTAATGGTAAAAGAATTTTTCAAATCGGTTCAGTAGTTTCGGAACCTATTCTATACAAACAAACAAACAAATAAATCTTTCCTCATTATAATATTAGTATAGATTAACGCCGATTTTGCTTAAGTTCGCTGGAACTTATCGGGGTGGTGTGGGACTCAAGAGATGAACACAATTATTAAATAAAAATGTTCTCGTGGTTTTTCGGTTGGTAGTAGACGCTTATAAAGAGACAAAATCCTGTGTAGTTATATTTTTATTTTAAACTAGCTGGCGCCCGCGGCTTCGTGCGCGTTGAAAAAGAAAAAGGTAGCCTATCCTGTGTCCTGTACGTCTAAATGTTTATCTACCAAGTTTCATGAAAATTAGTTAATTCGTTTAAGAGTTATGGAGGAACAATAAATACACTTACAGATTTATTATTAGTATTGATGATGATTGATGATGAATGTATAAAAATTTAAAACAATATCTACAACTTCATCTACAATACAGGAAAGTATAAGTACAACTTCTATTTTATTTATAAATGCATTGAAAACTTCTCAATTTTCGTGTGAAATTAAAAATCTAGGCTATTGGAAACATTTTCTATCTATATAGTAGATATATAGGTACACATGGTATTTGGAAAGAGCTTCGTTTTGGCAGTTTGGGTCGTGTACTAGTTTATTACTGAGAGTAATTAAAATATTATATTTATTTTATATTAATGCCATTCATAAAATTGTCAACAAGTAAGTACCTAACTCTGTAAACAAATAAACCAAGTACAAAATTTTCACTCATACATAAAGTCCCAAAAGAAATACAAGCTCTATTCGTAGAATTTCTTGTTAATATTGAAAATGATTTCAGTTTTCATAATTTTCATAAAAAAATCTTCTGTCAAAATAACAAAGAAACAAATATTTATTATTTTTAAGATAGTATTTCGTTTAAGACTCTTTGCTGATTCTACCATTTAGTTTGGTCATAATACTGGAACAATATTAAATTAAGAGGAATATGTAGACTTCTAGAAATAAACGTAATTAATGCACACTATTATATACCTCAGACATTTCAGACATCAGCAACATTTGGTTTACTTTTTAAATTGTCATACACAATTTTATTGGCTTTGCAGTCAATGCATTCAAGTCAAGTCAGCGCATTTAGTTAAGCTCAAAAAATTCAAACGGCACTTTCCCTGTGTAAAGTGAGCGTGACGTCAGGCGGTGGTGCGTCACGTCGTGGCTTCCGGCGGCGGTCGACTAGCGGCAATCCCCCAATCCCACCCACGTTGGCTCCCATCACCAAACTCCTTTCCACCCCCGCTCCCACGACGGAGGACAGCTCAGACCCGCTGCACTCCGAATAGCCGCTGCTACATGATCTAACACTGCAGGCTGCGTGGACTTTTTGTTCTAAATAAAATACATCTACGGTTAAATTATGTTACCCTTCATATTAGTCTAAAGTAAAGCCAAGGAGACAACAAAGCAATTTAAACAAACTAGAAGTTACGACTACGAATATACGAAATCGATTGATTGTGTATCTAGCGGCTAGCGCTATCTGGAAACATTCATGTTTCATTCATGCAACCTTTTTATGAATAGTAAAATAGTACTAGTAAAAAAGGTACGTATGTATTTACATATTTGTTTTATTAAAAAAATGTTATCAACACCTGAAAGTTTGTTTTCATTCTTTGTCTCTGCCATTCTCTGACGTCGAAATTTCGAATAAAAATATTTTGAATTTGAATTGTGTTGTCTCCGTGGCCTTGCTTTAGTATTTTTCATAAAACCTTTTTGTATAGAACCTTTTCTTCAATTAATGTTCGTATCTGATACCAAAGATTTAAATCGTCTTATACACAGTTACAGTGCTGATGTTTTCTGAAAAGACCAAAAAACATACTTACTAACCTCCGATAGCGTCGAAGTAGTCTCTGGCGACTTCGTCGAGCTGGAGGACTTGTATGACGGGCGGAGGAGGTTTGGCACGGCGACGCGCGGCGCGTACTGCTAACGCTGACGTAGCAACAAACACAACCACGAGCAAAACAGCGCCTGCTGATATGCCTACATCACGCGACAGGAATACTGCAAGGAAACATGGTCGACTGTAAAAACTTTTAACCTAAATAAATAAACATGTCTTTTCTTGCAAATATATTCTGAATTTAAGAAAAATAGTGATGGCAGCTCCATCGAGTAGATTAAATAATAAAGTGTGTGTGATGCATACTTAAGATGCGAAGGCAAAGAAGAGAAAATTCAACTAGTCATCGTCAGATGGCGCCAAACAATGTAAAACAACTGAATACAAAAAGTACTTACGATGCCACCAAGGTGGCGCTGCTTCATATAATAAAGTATTCGTAGGTCTTAGAAGCAAAGCCCGTGAGCAACCATATCTATTGCAAGCGGATGCGCCTGCCTCATCGCCCTCCCTTAGAGTTCCCACAGCCCCCCTCACCAGCCATGTGTTGGCCCCTCCCCCCGGTTCTTTTGCAGTGACCGCGCCACCCGAAGCTAAAGCTTGTCCTCCGCCAAAGCCCATTGAGGCCCGCCTCGTAAGGACAAGGGATGCGTTAGAGGTAGACATTCTCCACACTGACACCTCGTAATGTGTTGCATTTTCCACTGGATAGATAGATAATTTTAATTAATTTTAATTAGATGAATACATCTAATTAAAATTAATCTATATGCTAATATTATAAAGAGGAAAAATTTGATTGTTTTGTTTGTTTGTTTGTATAGAATAGGCTCCAAAACTACTGGACTGATTTGAAAAAATGTTTTACCATTAGAAGCCGACATTATCCGTGATGAACATAGGATACATTTTACCGCGGGAAAATGCTTCATTCCTACGGGAAATCTAAAATAAAAGTAAATACTAGCAGCTTGGCCCGGGAGATAGCGCCATCTATCCAAAATACGGTAGATGGCGTTTTATACTTTTCTACTAGGACGAAGTCGCGAGCACCAGCTAGTCGTATTATAATTTTATTTTTTTGTGACATAACATCAGTTATTTTTGTACGTTTTCGGTCGTTGACAGGCTAATACGACTGTGGCGTTGCATGTGTCATAGGCGACGATGTCCAGTCCACCTATCATCAAGTGGACATTAGCCTCTCTATAGACATTAACAAAAAAAAAACCCTGCATTGAGGTACAGGAATATCTTTCAATTTAGCCTTTACATTGAAAAGGGTATTATGTGCAATTATTTACCTGGTATGCACCTGACTTGAAACTCCTCATACTCATAAGCAAGATCACATTGCGTTGGTTGCGGAGGTCGCAAATGATCTAGATTTATTGTACTTTTGCAAGGTTCTTCCTGAGAGGCTATGCCGTTTCCGGCTTCGCAAGTCACTGCTAAATGAGTGACCAGTGGACCGGTGATTTGTCCCAACGGCAGATTAGGAGATCCAGTCGTAAGTTGTTGCATATCGAATCCAGCTGGTTGGATGTGCCAGAAAAATGTATCGGGCGCTGGCAATGCGCGTATATTACAATGTATACTTTCTTTAACTAATGTCACGCCGTGGCCAGCACATTCTGGAGGATCTGGAAAACATAGAGGTGAAACGGTGAGATTTATAGGCTACTTTTTTTCTTTTTCAACGCGGACGAAGTCGCAGGCACCAGCTAGTTCGTAATAATGTAAGTGGAATGAAGTGCTCTTCTAGAATGCCTCTAATTAATAATAAGATACTGGTAATATCAAGAAGTATTGAGAAAGTGTAATAACACGTTTTTTTTTATAAAAATTATTGTCATTTAAAAAAAAAAGCAAAAATACAATAAATTATGGATGGGCTATTTTTTTGTTTGTTTGAGTATTTTTAAAATAAACTCGGTGATGATTACAATTTTATTCTAATTAAGTATTATTTTAATTATTGCCAATACTTTTTTCTATTGATTTGAAATCCACACATTTTAAGGTTCAAAAAGTTTTTTTCCAATGTGAATGTGATAAAACATAATATTTTATTCCCAGAATTTTATTTACTGATATACGTTTATAACGTGTAGCTCTAAAGATATGACGCTCTAAAGTAAAATAATGTCTTTTCTAGATATACTTGTAATCGTATCTAACTGTTTATGAAGGATGAGTACTAACATAATACTGTAATGGATATTTGTTCAGCTCTTGTCTCGCCAATGCTATTAGCAGCCGCGCACGAGTACATTCCGCTGTGGACTCTAGTTGCCTCCTCGACCACTAAGTGCTGCGAATGAATTTTATCACCCCAAGCGCCACCAGCCTTTATTTCACTATCCTAAAAACAATCACATACAATCAATACTAATAATAAATCTGTAGGAATAATTTACTTTGTTTTCAGAAATATCGTGTATAAGGCTCTATACATGATACTGAAACTAAATTGACCATTTTTAGAATTTTTTTCTGTATATAATATGTTCCTCCATCACTCTTAAACGAATTAACTGATTTTCATGAAACTTGGTAGGTAAACATTTCGAAGTACGGGACACGTGATAGGCTACTTATTATCTTTTTTAACGCGGACGAAGTCGCGGGCAACAGCTAGTATGAAATATTTTCAACGAATTAAGATATTTTCTACTGTACTATCAAAAATACGGTAGATGGCATTTTATACTTTTCTACGCAGCCGAAGTCGCGAGCACCCAGCTAGTTTTCTATAAATCAGGTTTTCTTACAATGTTTGAGAACATCTACAAAACTTAAAGGTGCTGGCTTTTTTTAACGTTGGGAAATCCTCTTGGATATCCGGCAATGAAGGGGGCACTACGTTGTTATGCCGGATTCCTACCGGCTAAAACCTAACGACTTTCTATCTGTCGCGGCCGTTGATTGGCTGGGTCGTGGGGACGTTGTTACACGACTTCTGTGCCCCGCCACGGCTATGCAACGCCGGGAGGCCCTGTCAGAACTTCGGCGTACCCGAAAGTGGAGGTACGCGCCGGCCTACTCGGGGGACCTTATGACGGGCGGCAGTCTCCTCCAAGACTACTGCCTAGGTAAAGTCAAAGTAACAATCGAAAACGATAACGAAACGTTAACGAAGTTCGAAAACAATAAAATGTATGCGATTGACATATGCCGTCGCTAAATCAAGTGATCCTTCCCATACATTTATTCTTTCGACCTTCGTTATCGTTTTTAAAATGTTACATTGAGTAAGGCCCCAGGTCCCGGTAAAGGTGCTGGGCTGACCGATGGATTTTAACCTTTGCCTAGTTATAGTAAATATGATTATTACTCACATTAAAATACCATATAAAAGTTTGTGCACTTGGATTGGCTTTGACTTCACATTCTAAATGTAACGGGTCCAACTCGACCACTTCATTCAGGTTCCCTTCGCCGACTCTTGAAATTTCTACTAGTGGACTAACTGAAAATAAAATCGCCAAGTTACTTAGATGTGCCTGCGGTATATTCTAATTGTAAAAAAGAACTTTCTCCACGTTTTATTTTATGAAAAGTGATTTTTAATTATTTTAAGTTTTATGAAATACATTATTTGTGCCTGAATTAAAAAAAAATGCAGTAATTTTCAATTTTTGTAAACATATATTTTGTAAAAACTGACTATTCTTACTCTGTATTCTTACTGCGGGGTGAAGTCATAAATTTGTTTTTCTAATTTTATTTTATTTTATTCAACACAAACGAATAAGATTCATTTTTGTCGGTACAAATTTCAAAAAAGTCGCTTCTAATGATTTAGCGATGATAATAGACAGATTTAATTTGTGATATGAGCAGTTGAATTAACTTAATTTTTACAGTATACACTTCAGTGGTATTTAACCAAAATATGTTGGTATTCGAATTTAGAAGATTGCAACATGAAAAGCTTCAAAGAAAGGATAAAAGACCAAGCTTTTCGATTTATCTGCCAATACATCGGCTTTCGAATGTCAATTTAGATCAGCTTAAGACAAGTTCCAAACAAACGGGTGGATTTTAACTTTCCGTCTCGACGAGTTTAGGAGTAAAACGAATTTGTCGTGATTGTGTAAGCGACTGTTTTACAGTCAATTATTATTTTACTTTTACACAGGTTATTGTTTGTTTATCAAATCGTAATAGTCGAATAAATCGTAAACGGTAAATGATAGAAAAAAAAAATATTAGAGGAAAAGATAGGAAATTAATTTATCTACAATAAAGGTTATTGCCATTTTTGGCCTCAAGTGCACGCTTACGGAGATATAGACCGAAACAGTTTTTGTCAAAATGGCGGCACTTCCGCCCGCTTAATTTGTAACGATTTTGTGCATTTAGGGTCAGTATGTGATACTGAACCTATTTAAAAAAAAGAATGAGTAGTAATTTAGTGCATTATGGACAAGAGTAACGACTCCTCTATTGCCTGTACTACTAGGCCTCTCTCAAGGCTCGTTACCGCACACGGTCTTCTGTAGTCGGTTCCTGCGATGCCCAGGTCGTCTGTTGTACTTGGCTGCAGATTTACATTAGAATAACTAGGTTTCAACTTACAAGTAACATTAAGTTTAATAAGGTCAGCCTTTGATCCTCGACTCGGTGCCATGGCGGGGTTTGTGGCTACACACGCAAGGGTTGCTTCATTGTCACTAACTGAAGGTGTCAGCTCCAAAAACGATACTGCCACTCCCGTCGCATTGCTCCAACTCTGATAAATAAATTGAAAAGTAAAAGCATATAAGGCTGTGTTTCATTAGTTTGGTGTCAGGAATCACGGCGTGTATTTATTTCAGTTTTTTTTTCTATTGTTCATTCAAAATACACAATTCTTAATATAGTTTTATTGTTAACATACTTCTAAATGTTTATCTACCAAGATTCATGAAAATCAGTTAATTCGTTTAAAAGAGATGGGGGAACATACATACAGAAAAAAATTCTAAAAATCGTCAATTTAGTTTCAGTATCATGTATAGAGCCTATATACATGATATTTCTGAAAACAAAGTAAATTACTCCATGACCGACCTCTACAGATTTATTATTAGTATTGATTAAAATTGTAAAAATTAATATTGAAAACATACTTGCACACACATAAGTAATTGACAGCGAAATCAATTGAATTAATATTTTATCGCAACAAAATATTGGGATGAAATTTTATTTATTTAATATATTACTTAAGTTATGATTACGGATTGTAAAGGAAGAATAAGTCGACTATTGTCTCTTTTAAATATAAGGAAGCAAAGAGTTTTATTGTCCTAGCTGGCAAGTACAGTCGGCCGCATAAGTCGATTAACACATTCAAAATTACAAAACAACTGAACAGTCAATTTACTTACTTACATACTTACTTACTGAAGCTTTTTACGATCGTTTGTACGTGAAGTTTATTTTGTTCTCTAGTCCTGACAACGACTTATGGTTCATTGAGTGTTCAGTTGGTTTGCATTTTTGAATGTGTTAATCGATTTATGCGGCCGACTGTACCTGATTGCTGTGATGAGTTAAGTGTCTGCGGTCCAACCACCAGGCAAGGTCAGGAGCAGGATACGAGCCTCGCGCCGTACACTGTACTACGGCTGTTCGCCCAGCTTGTACTGAGCTCTCTCCCGTGCCAGATACTAAGTGAATTGACACGTCTTGGGCGGCCACTGAAAAAATACATACAAAAATAAAACATTGGACGTTGAAAAACACTGAAATATACATATTAACGGTAACCAAAATAAACATATTAACGGTTCTCTTTGATGGTAAGATTATAAAGAATTTTTTTTTTTGTATTTTTAACTGATTTCCAAAAAAGGAAGAGGTTCTCATTTCGACTGTATTTTTTTTAATGTTTGTTACCTCATAACTTTCGACTGGGTGAAACGATTTTGATGATTCTTTTTTTATTTGAAAGTTGGTGCTTCCCGTTTGGTCCTATTTCAATTTGGTCCAGTTCTGACAATGGCATCCATGAGAAAATGGTTTGAAGTATTTTTTTTTTGTTAAAAAGAGTTATTTTTTCTTAAATTTCTACGTATTTAATAAAATTTAATTTGTAATTGATCGTTTTAAGTCTATTTTCAATATCTAGGTAAATAGATCCTTCAAAATCAAAATCAATGTTAACTTCAATTATTGTTTCTCAAACACTACTAGATTTAAAAAAAAATAATTCACCTATAGAAAGTTACATTATCGGCGAGTAACATAGGATATGTTTAAGTCGCGTGCAACAGCTAGTAACTAATAATTTACAGAATCTCACCTATATTAGTTTAAATCCTTTTGTCGGGGTTTCTAGGAATTCTTATGTTGCACAATTCCTATAATAATGTTATATTACAAACCCCTAAAAGAAAGTAAACTTACAATACAATTCAATATTCAAATAGGCAGCAATTGGTGGTCTCAGATTGGTATTAGACGCCCTGCAAGATAGAGACGCGGCGTTTTCTCGCGTCAGTGGCAAGTACAATTCGTTTTCTTTCACTCTTGGGATATCACTTTCACCGTCAGAAGCATCGACCAAAGTGTCACCGGAAAACCAACTGATTCTGGGAGGTGGGCGACCTGTTAAAAACAAAAACTCAATTAGAAAATATATTGTCATTTTTTAACGGAAGCTTACCGTGAAATTTTAGGGCTTTTTTAGTACTTTTTGTAAAGTTTTCAGAGCATACGATTCGGGGACATTTTTATTTACGAAGCTTACGTAATTTGATTCCGTAGACAAACGGCTTTCCAGTTTTACGGGACAATGTTATTACGATAACTTTTTATCTATAATATTATAAATAAATAAAAATAAATAAAGGGTTTCAGAGTCATAGATATCTTTAACAGAGAATATTTAGATTTTGCTATACAATTGCTAATACATAACCAAATATTAGTTTTTTTAACTTTTTATTAATTTAAACATATAGAAAATTTAATCTCATTAAACACTGCACCAACTAGGTAATTGTAGGTTTTATTGGCAACTAAATTTTACTACCATTAAATTATGTATACGTAATATTAAATTATATGTAATTATAGTAAAATTTGTTAAAATTTTAAAGGGCAGGGGCATTAAGATAAAATAAACACAGATAAAATTACATTAACAATTAGGAAAGGCTCTTACCTCCAATTACGAGGCAACTCAACACGAGGGTGTCCCCTTCGTGGTAAGGACCGATTTTGTCCTCAACCTTATTGCCGAACTCGTCGAGGAAGAAAGGTTGACTCGGCAACACTTGAACACAATTGTGGAGATAAAACATCTTGTATAGAACATTGGGCAATTCCGTAGACTTAAACAATATGTAAGATGTTATTAAATAAAATTACTTAAAATAAAAATATCGAGATGTATTAATAAATATATAATAATAATAATAATAAATCATTTATTACACGTAAGTTTTTACAAAACATTTATCTTCGTCAACATTCTTTACAAACTACCACCGGTTCGAAAAGCTGTTTCTAGGGGGAAAAACTCGGCAAGAAACCTAGTTGCTCTTTTCATAAATAAATTACAAAGTAATACGTAACAATACATAGCAATCTACATAACACAATAATCAACTATATTTGACTCCAAGGACAGTCATCATTTATATAATCTAATATCCTATAATAACCCTTTTTGCACAGGGTTTTCTTAATATAAACTTTAAATTTATTTATACATAATTGTTGTATATTAGCTGGAAGCCTGTTGTAGAAGCGCACACATTGTCCCATAAAAGAGTTGCTAACCCTGTGTTGACGAGTTTTATTCGGTTGAAGCCTATGCTTGTTTCTAGTATTCAAACTATGAACATCACTATTTCTACTAAAAGTGCTAATATTTTTGTGATTAAACAAAAGATTTTCAAAAATGTATACAAAAATACGTAAGACCACATATTATTTGTAACAAGCTATACCTAATTAAAATTATAAACTAAGCCCCGACTTTCTATTGAGCCCAATCAACTAGGAAATGGAAATGCATAAATAGATCTCTTTATAAGTTACAGTTAAGAACAATCCCGATCACGTCACGTCACGTCAGTTAAGTTCTACTTATGTTCTATCGATTTAAATACCGAATGGTTTCGTATATTAACTTAGTAATACACAACGGAAAAAATAATAGAAATTAAAATGAATTTGACGGACGAACAAATGAAAAAATAAAATCAAACAACACCACCGACAGGTTATAAAACAAACACCAGTCACATGGATAGAATCAAGCGGTTTGTTTTCGTAACACCGTACCGAATTCCGACGAGATTCATATGATATAAATTATTTCGACTTTATGTTAATATAATCAGTAACGTTGTTTTATTAACATATTGCCAAAATTATAAATAATAAACATTTAAGAAGAATATTTTATATAGCTACGGTTAAATCTCTGGTCGGTTCTGCTATTTATTTATTTATTTATTTATTTAATAGTTAACCTTACAGCATTTAATATTTAACAAATATATAAAACAGATTATATTTTTATATAGCCTATTACAAGGTTAGGCATCTTAAATTTTCTAAGTACAAATAATAAGTGCTAGTACCTAATTAAAAAAATAAAATAAAATAAATGATAACAATATACATACAATACACATCTATAAATTATATAAACATATTATACATTCATTATTGTGTGTGTCTGCATGGGTGTGTGTGTGTGTGTGTAATATGAGGGTTTTCGATTTCGTGTGTGGAATAAAAGTATTGTTCGCTTGCATGCCTTAGCGCCTCTTTCACCGTCTGTCAAGTAGGCTAACTGTCATTTAAAGTCACCGGTAACAGGCGCACTTGTGCTTGCGCCCTATCAGGCGTTAATGCAAACACTCTGACGACTTATTTTGATCTTTTTGCTCTACTGAAAGGTTCCAAGAAACTTTGAAAGACTAACTTAATCTATAATAATCTGACCTGCAGCGCATAACATTTAAAGAAAATTATTTCTTACCAACAACAGTTAAATTGACTCCGAAGTTCTTGGTTTGGGAGAGCACAAAATCCACGCGACAATGATAGATCGCTTGGTCGTCTTCTCTCAGGGAAGTTACTGTTAGAGTTGTAGGCTGTTGCTGTAAGTTTCCCTTTAATCTACCCGTAGTGTTGAATGTATCGCTCGACCATTCGGTCTCGATGCGAGCGTCAAAACTGAAAGTTTTATTATAGTTTAAATCAGTCAAGCTCGTTGCCGTCAGGTGTAACCGGCAGGTTTATTATCTACTAGCTGGTGCTCGCGACTTCGTCCGCGTAGAGAAGTATAAAACGCCATCTACCGTATTTTGGATAGATGGCGCTATCTCCCGGGCCAAGTCGCTAGTATTTACTTTTATTGTAGATTTCCCGTAGGAATAAAGCATTTTCCCGCGTAAAAAGTATCCTATGTTCATCACGGATAATGTCGGCTTCTAATGATAGAAGAATTTTTCGAATCGGTCCAGTAGTTTTGGAGCCTATTCTATACAAACAAACAAACAATCAAATCTTTTCCCTTTTTAAATATTAGTATAGAAATAAAATTCTTCTGCTGCGCAATTTTTCGCAATATTACATTAAATCGTTAATTTTTACTCAAACCACACTAGTGTTATGAGCTACGTGATACGATTTAGTGTGATATTGCACAAAGTTTTGGCCTGTCGCTCAGCAGAGGCTGCGGGTCATCTTAGTTCGTAATAGCACATTTCTATAACAAACTAGGAAGACCCTGTTAAAATTATTTATGCAAAGGTTATCAAGTATGTACCTGTAAATTGGAGAATTATCCTTATACCAAACTAGGAGCATAAGCTTATCATTTTCAAAATCTGCACTGGAATCGCAATGAAAGGTAGTGTTGCCTCCCTCCAACGCTTCCTGGTTAGATATTGGTCCTGGAAAAAATAAATGGATAAATTCAATTCAGCGAAAAATAGTAACGGAAATTATCTTTTCCGGTGGTAATCACCGCTCGGGGCTACCTTTTAACGAGACTAAGCAATCAAAGAGAAAATTTATATAAAAAATTTGGATCGTAAGCAAAAATTGGACGGAAAATTCCATGACCCAATAAAATCAGGCGGACAGGGAAGGACTGATTGAAAGTTATTATTATAAGGTTAGCAATTTGTATTTTTTTTTTTCACTAAAATTCGAAGTCGGTATTAAATATCAATTAGTAAGAGTATAAATCTATCGGTCATTAGGCAAATCAAAAAATTTTTATAAGTTGTAAACTCAGACCAAGTAAGAAATATAGACAGAATTTTGCAGACATAAACGGGACTAAATAATAAAGGCGATTTTATAAACATGACGCAGTATAATCTGTTATTGAAATATTGTGTTCAAAGCTCCTTTCCAAGTTTAATTGCGAGTTGCGTGGGAAAAAGCACTGTTTTATGTTTGGAAGACTGGTTTCTACACCATTTCACTACGCAATTCGCTATTTTAACTAGTTCACGTAGATTGATTGTATTTATGTAGTTGTACATACACGGCGAAGGTGTAGTTGTACCGGCTTCACTCTGCCGTCCTTTAGTTCTTATATAATCTGAGGGTCGCTAGTATCTGGATATCTTCAGTTGTCCTATAGGAGCCTATAAACGAAGCCTTAAACAGGCCCTCGAAAACATAGTTGTGTAGTCGTCTCTTTGTAGCGGCCAATTTATCTATTTATTTGATATGTTATATGTTATTTTTTATCTGGTGCATTTCTTTCTTTTTCTCTTTCTTTTTTTGTCTGCCTTTGTGTATGTTTACTCTCAGCTTTCAATATTATGTACTCTGTAGACTTGTAACTTATTATATGTTTTAGTAATTTAGTGGAAACTTTGTTGATTTATGTTTTACTTATATGTATGTGTATAATGTGTATCGAGATATTGTACGTTTCCCAAAATATAAATAAAGAAATAAACAAATAATAGTGTTTTTTCACACTCACCGTCAACACCCGGAACGAATGTGGAGCAATGTGAACACAGCAGCAGAAGTAGTATCGGCGCCGCAGTGACGCGCATCCTATGGTCCATCCATGCTCTCACGCACTTTCCTCATTGGTCGACGTCACCGCTCGCACATTCAATTACAGTTTTGAACTGTCTGATAATGTCCGTAATTCTGTGAACAAATGGAAATATATACTTACTTCACAATAAATAGTATAAAACAAAATAAATAGTATAAAACACTATTTATTTTTCCCGTCTGTCTCTCCCAACGGATTTTGATGCGGTTTTTTTTAATAGATAGAGTGATTCAAGAGGAAGTTTTTCTATACTAATATTATAAAGAGGAAAGATTTGATTGTTTGTTGTTGTAGAATAGGCTCCGAAACTACTGGACCGATTTGAAAAATTGGTGATATTTTTAGATGGTGTTTTATACTTTTCAACGCGGACGAAGTCGCAAGCACCACCTAGTAGTATATTATTTACAAAGGCAGCAGCTATCTACTAAAGATGCAATGCCTGAAAATTTTATAACAGCAAAGATATCTGGCGTTATATTGCTTTACACATTTGGTCAGGCGCTACAAATCCCAGGCTTAATTTTAACGCGGGCGAAGTCGTGGGCACAAGCTAGTATTAAATAAAACAAATTGAGAGTTATTAATTATAATCTAGCGGCCCGAACCCCCTTCGCATAGATGCAAATCTTTATATAAAACTAGATAGACGCTCCCGGTTTCGCCCGGGTTCAAAATAAAAACCACCCTATCTTTTAAGTTGGACCAAGTTACACATAGTTACTAAGTTTTATCAAAATCGGTTCAGTAGTTTAGGAGTCCATTGGCCTCAAACAACGTGACACGTAATTTTTATTGTTACTAGCAGGTCTAAATGTTTATCTACCAAGTTTCATGAAAATCAAATAACTCGTTTTAGAGTTATGGAGGAACATACATTCCATACATACACTTACAGATTTATTATTAGTATTGATTGATACGAGATAAAAATGTTAACTTGGTTTGTGTACGTTTGAAAATTCGAAATGGGTAGTCGGATTTTAATTCGGTTTTCACATGGGGAAGATTATTATATTTTTTATAGATATATAAAAATAGCACAAAAGAGGCAGGGGGCGGGCGGTAATTTATAACATTTTTTTTCGAATAAACTGATATATTTAATTTATGCATTCCTATAGATTTGTAGGTATAGACTTGTAGATTAATTGACATAATAAATTAATCCTTGATGGTTTTTCTGTACTTGAAGCAGTCAGTCAAGGTAAAGTGGCGCAATTAGACGGAGATACGTTAAATTATGTGAATGGGCGGAGGTCACTATAAAAACCTATGAGACAATACAATAATTGATGAAAAGTTGCAATACATAAAAACCTTAAGAGGAAAGGCAGTCAATATTGTTTTCAATATTGACTTGTGTTGCTGTCTGTTATTTTCTTGTTATTTTGCTATTTGTAATTCTCTTACGTTGCTTGTTTCATTTAATCGTCATATTTCATTTATTTCCCATTACATTTACTTCATCATTTGTCACTTGTAAGTACGTAACACGTACAAGTTTTTGTTCTAATAATACAAACGTACAGTACAGACATTCTCCAGATATTTGGGTCTCGCGAAACCCTTATCAACGTGGCATTCGAATGTACGGAACCCCAGAAATGTGACAACACAAGTTGCTGAAGAGTCATTCATTGAATGAAACTGTGCAAAAAACGCATGAGTTGTATATACGTATCCTGTTTTTTTCTATTACTCATGTATTTTATTGGTTGATATGATAAATGAACAATGACATCATAGACATATTGAGGTTCTTAGACATTTTTATTTGGGTGCGATTAATGGTGTTAGTCAATCATGTGGGTGGCATACGTCGAAAGCCTGTTTCGCAGTAACAGTCATTAATAATACTCAATGGTCAATAAAACGATAAAAAAAATGTTAGCACTCAACATTAAGGGTTCTATACACGTTTGGGTAATCTAAAATATAGCCTTATTTAGTTGAAAAATGGAACATCTGAAAAGTTCTAAACGTGATGAAAAGTCCACATTTGACGTGATTGCTTAACAAAAAATGTTTACAATGATTTTTTAATCAATACAATTTTCGTTTTAATTTGCCTTATCCTGTCCATAAAAGTCGATTTGTGTGTTAATTGTATGAACGTGTGGGTAAGATTTGACCTTTGTGATTCTTGCGTAATTTGACCAAAACCATGGATATAATTGAAGTGATTGACGAAAATGTCATAAAGATGTCGTCGTCCAGTAATTTTATACTAAAGACCTTGCGTCAAATCCGGTAGTTTTGATTTTTTGCTGATTTGTTTATGATATTGGTCCAATTAATAATCCAAGTTTGAGACCTCGAGCGCCGAACTCAACCGTATCATTAATCGAAAAGCCGCTATTAAAATTTTTGATTTTTGTAGGTAAGGAATGCGTGCAGCCTTGCAACAAAATGAGAACTGAATTATCTCTTTAGATCCATTAGTTTTTGACAAACTTAAAGCCTTTAAAAGTTAACTGAACTATA
The DNA here is from genome assembly GCA_918317495.1 of Synanthedon vespiformis. NCBI lineage: Eukaryota > Metazoa > Arthropoda > Insecta > Lepidoptera > Sesiidae > Synanthedon > Synanthedon vespiformis. Next base: position 6,071,320 of record OU906962.1, read on the forward strand.
GGTAATAAAAAGAGTTTCGTTATTTCAATGATAAAAAAATTCAAGCTTTGAAATGGGAATTTAAAATGTTATTATTAGAAATAAAGCCAATTTCCCTATCTTTTCCCAATCCCTTACCGATAACCCTACTGTAGTCGGCAGCGCACTTGCAGCACTGTTACGTTGCCTTGTTTTATAGGCGACAGTAGTCACCTTTTTGCAACCGACTTCCAAATTCCAATTCGACTGTTTCTTTTTTTTAATGTTTGTTACCTCATAACTTTCGACTGGGTGAAACAATTTTGATGATTCTTTTTTATTTGAAAGCAAGTGCTTCCCGTGTGGTCCCATTTTAATTCGGTCCAGTTCTGACAATGGCATCCATGAGAAAATACCATGAGACGGTTTGAAGTCGGTTAAATTTTGGCAGCGCTTGGCCGCAATCTCACTTGATGTAAGATGCAGATGCGGCCGAAGGTGGACAACGCTTACCTAGTAAGTGCCCATTTACCCTGGATTTGAAGACCCCGAGGTTGTAATTTTGAGGAAACACGGATGCAGGCAATGAGTTCCACTTTTTAGCAGTTCGGACAAGGAAGGTGGAACTGTAACGCTTCGTGCGTGACCGAGGAACTTCAACCACGAAGGAATAAAATCTCCGCCCGCGCCTCGTGTTCCGCACAAGTGGAACGGAACCTACCATCAAAGTGGACCGTCAGCCTTTGTGTTGTGAAATTCATTCGAGTAAACACAATAAACGTAAACGTTATGTTATAAATCGTAAACATTTTAACGATACAGATTTAATATTCACATATTGATTCATGTATAACATCATAAAGTTGTTATCGCCTGAAAATGTCAGATACTCGTAAACAGCCAAAGTCCTTACATTTTCAGGAGAACATTTACTTCAATATAAAGAAATCAGCGGATAAAGTTTATCGTATGCTCATAAACTAGGTTGTAAATTTGCAAGGACCTTAAGTAAGTAGTGGTTTAAAATTGCGAATGCAAAAAATAATTCAAAAAATACTGTACGTGATAAATAGTTTTGCTGTGATTCATGGAAACGGCGTGTAGCAACGCCAATGTAAAGAAGATAGTCGCTTGAAAGGAAAAGGCGGATCGGATTTATATAGGTAGAGATGTAGTGACGATGAAAATGGGCTTTTACGATCAGTATATCACATCTTATTCATATTTCCACGTCGACGGCAAACCGAACATTCATTGTTCTAAACTTCTGTTATGTATTTGACGGGATCATCAGCACCATAGTGTACGAAGTATTGTAAGCTGTTGAAACCGACTAAAACAATAACTGGCAAACGTTATCGAATGCAATTGATGCGCTAAGCTTGAAAGACAAACGGGTACAACAGAATGAGTGACACGATAAAGTAATTTAACAGCATGACAATGCAAGAACGTGTAGTGAAATAGGTCAAGACTTAGTCAATATTTGGAAACGGTCAATATTGCTGCTACCCCATCAGCAGTATTCATTCTCTTTGAATATGACTTGCTTTAATAAATGGCATAAGGTATGGCTGTCAATTACTTTATATAAGTATATTATAATTATAATATTTTATAATATTATAATATATTATAATCGCGTCGTGAATCATTTCAAAAGTTGAGCAATTTTTTCAATCTAAGGTCCCAAATATATTATCCCAAAAGATGGAAGAAAGAAGTGACCAGCGAAGGATTGTCTTCAAATAATAAATGTATAAATAGGTTCCTATTTATACATACAATTTTAAATTACAAAAGCATATTTGAAACGATGTCTTATAATCCTACTCTCTTTGAATAATAGATTGGCTTCACATATCTTCGAAGTTTTATTCCTCATTCTATTTTTTTTTTCGCGATTTTTACGTTTGAAAAAGTGATAATTATTACCTATAAATAAAAAAACATTCAACCTGCATTCAACATTCACCTGCATTTGAATCTACCACTGGGTTGTTATTGCTCATATACTCATCGGCAATGGCTTCATTTTTCCATGAACTCGTTATTAGTATTACAGTCATAATTATCATCGATTTAGTCATTGCCGGATACGAATGAGTCTGTCCTTTGAAACTCATTGAAACGCTTCTGCTATTTGCTTGTGAGATTCAGTATTCAGCTTGTGACACACGAAGGAAGGACTAGCATATATTGATTTGCAATCAGTGGTGGATTTACTAGCAGGCTGAGTAGGCTGGAGCTTAGGGCGACAGATTTTAGGGGGCGGCAAATTTGGCTGAAAAATTATTTTTGTTAATTTTGTATTTTTGTAAAATTAAAAAATAATAATTTACAAGTCCAGTGTTAATAATTACACCCCGAAATTGATCGCATTCCTCTCGGGAGCTGATACTAAGGCTAAATTGGAGTATCTTACCAGTTTTTTTTTCATATTATTATGATTTTGAAGTGGGGTATCGAATTGCATGGGTCTGTAGTAGGGGCGGCAAAATTTGAAAATAGCCTACGGGCAGCAAATGTGTAAATCCGCCACTGTTTGCAATTTCTTTTTATGTAGCAAAAATTACCTAAAATAGGAGAAAACATTTAGTGTAAATATGTCAAGAAAACATAAAACTTACAAATCCAGTTAGCAAGTTTCTCAACAACTTTTAGGTGAACACTGAATACCGATTAGCGTCAACCATAATTGTTATTTAAAACTGGTTAGGAAGATATTTATGCGTAAAACCTGTTACGCTAATCGTATATATGTAGCAAACGACTTGCAGATTTTAGATATCGGAAATTTTATGTACTTGTATATGCAAAGGACAAATATGAGCCTCTGATCTTATACTTAGTTCTCCAATATCAAGAAACCACGTGCAGTTAAGGCTTTGAGCATAATTATGCTATTAGTTTCTAAATATTATAAATCTTTTCAGTGTTATATGTTTCGGTGAGTGAGTAAGGAATGTCAGAGCTTTTTCCCCTATTAAATTCATCCTTGAAAAATGTTAGATTCCCGAGGGATTTTGTAAAAACTAACTAAAGCGCGTACGACGTCGCGGGCACAGCTATAGTATCTGATAAATTACTGGCAAACACGAAAGATGAACGGCCAGGGAAGCGAAATTATTTTCTTTTTTAAAAATTTCAAAGATATCCAATTAACATTCAATGTAAACATTTATTTTGCATCTGCGAACCTTTTCAATTTCCCCTAAGCGAAATTTTCATGAAAAATTAACTGAATTCACGTACATATTTACGTCGCAAAATTTCCTTCTGAGAAGTCACGAAGTGTTTATTTGTTCGTATGTCCAAGTTTATCAAGAGTTTAATATCAAGGGGAAGTCGTTAAAGGACTTATCTTTATCCTTGCGAGTGACGGCAGTTGATTGATGGAAGCTGGTTTAATTCGTAACTTCTCTCTCACTCAACTCCGAATTAGAAATTTGGTAAGTAATTAATTAAACATTTCTATGCATAACAATATCGTATACTAAATTTGGGTTTGGGCTGATCCAAAGAGAAGTATAGGTCAAACTAAAAGAAACAGATGATATATTTTTATATCTCTACTAACTAGCGTCCGCGACTTCATCCGCGTTGAAAAAGAAAAAAGTAGCCTTCTGTGTGCTGTACGTCTAAATGTTTATCTACCAAGTTTCATGAAAATCAGTTAATTCGTTTAAGAGTTATGGAGGAACATACAATACCTACACTTACAGATTTTACATTACGGCGTTTACATGATCGCCGAGGCTCGGCAACGTTCACGAGCCACGAGCCTGGCCAATTCTATACGGGCATACTAGTCTATACGGATTGACCTTGGATACTTCTATACTAATATTATAAAGAGGAAAGATTTGATTTTATTGAATAGGCTCCTAAACTGCTGGACCGATTTAGAAAAAAAAAACCATTAGAAGCCGACATTATCCCTGATGAACATAGGCTACTTTATACTTATAACACACGCCAACGTGTAAATACGTCCCGAACGCTCGCCCAAGCTTCCTTTGATCTGTGTTCAAAAACCGACACGAGTCCGTATCGGGACGAGCTCACGCGAGCCATGGCGAACGACGTGTTCACACGCTCGTGTTCGTAGAGGCTCGTCTAGGCTCGGCGAGCGTGTAAACGCGGGGTTAGATGTACATGACACAGTATAGGTTACTTTTTTTTTCAACGCGAACGAAGTCGCGGGCACCAGCTAGTATAAAGATAATCAAATTCAGTCGTCTAGTTGAAAGCGAGATTTGATTTCCTGAAACCGTTAGTTTGAAAAATAGTTGATACCAAATCTTTTTAGTTGATATATTTTTATATGGATCGCTCTGTTGCCGAAACGACAGAAATCGGCGACAGAAATAGATTTGAACCTCTGTATGGTCTGCATTTGTAAAAGTTATGAAAATAACCATGCAAAATAGCGAAATCCGAATTGAATAGCTTGTTTCCTTACAGGAATATCTTTTTACATAATTATTTAACGATATATTTTAAAAACTTCTTACATAAATATATATTTCATGTTTGGAATTTGGACGCGAAATATATATTTATGTATTTGTATTGGTCATTTGGAAAGCCGCCTGTGAAGGCAGTATCCATCTTACAGAAGACCTACTGAACACGTTCTGAAATATCTTTGCCTTTTATACTAAGGCCGTAAGAAAAATATCTAAAATAAATAAATAAAAAATGTGAAATAATGTGAGTACTTCAACTGACAACTTGCGTAAATATTGTACGAGATATGAAACATTCTGTGGCCTGCCCACATTTTTTTGTTAACGCAGAACGCTGGCCACGTGATAAGTATCGTACAAGTTTCACGTAATTGGGCGGAAATGCCAAGGCGAGGCAGGGGTCATGGTGTTTCGAGCTGGTTTTGCGGTTTCACTGCGATCGAACACAGTGATCGACGCGGTGGCTGATTACGCGCGTAATCGTGTCTAATCTTTGACGTTTCTTTTGTACCACTAAACTTGCACTAAACCGAGAGATCCGTTTTCAATGACTTTAACAATACCACATTTTTTTATAACTCATTTACGACCAGTAAATATTAGGTTTACTAACCAGTTAGAATCCTAACTTAATTTTCTTAAGAATTGTTCCTAAACTTAACGAAGCTTAGCTGTGGAAATTAGCGTATTTGGGTCATGTATTGCAAGCAAGGAAATAATATGTGTGCGAGATGACTACTAAGAATATATTTATTTTAAAGTTGGCATTTCGCACATTTCGTACGAAATTATATGTCTGGATGACACCCCATTAGAAAATTTTACGACATTTTCCTCAGTAAAATCCATGATTTTTCTTACCTAATAGTACAACTTTCAACAGTTAAAACCAAAATAAACTGATTACCTATCTCAATACAAAACTAATTACCCCAAGAGCGATCTTCTTTATACCAACAAAAAGTATTAAGTATGCTACGAGTAATAATCCAATTCACAGATTTATTTCTCCAATATAAGTAAAAAAAATATTTTCATAATTTGATTTTTTTTTTTTTTATTAGGGATGGGTTTGCTCTTGGCCAACAACCAGCTGAGCAGCAAGGATAAGGATAAGGTAAACTTAAGATGAGGCCAAATTGACCGCAGTAAGTAACATTTCTTTAAGATAAGTACAAACTTATTAAAAAAACGAACGAAAAAAGATACAAATATTAATAGGTAAACACATAAAACTAAATGTATCATTCTATCTATAACTTTTTCATGTTCCTAATTTTAAAGTAATTATAATAAGACAACTTATTGTTTTCGCTATAGTTAACTTTAACAGTAACATTAACGATGGCGATAGAATCTAACGTATGTGTTGCACCATAATATTATCTGTCACTGTCAAAGTTATGAGGGTTTTTGCACTCGCAAATCGGTAACATTATCGTTATCACTGTCATCGTAAAGACATTTTAACGCTATTTTCAAGTAAAGCGACTGTATCAAGCAGTATAGTTTGTGGTAGTACGGTACTACTATTTATTTACTATTTATTGGTGTTAGTTTTGACGTCATTTTAACCGTTGTTGAAATACAACCCATAATTTTTTTAATCAGAAATTTGACGTCTGCCTTGTCTTTGTTTAGCGTTATAGTGGTTATGGTTAAATGGTGCAACTCACTCTTAAATTTAAATTTAAATCAGTGAGTTGTATTTATTTTTATAGCCTCACTACAAAGTCTACTGCGGCGATCTAACCTCAAGTTTATTGCGTACAATCCTTATCCTTACATATTATAAAATACAGTCCTCCGCCGCGTCTGTAAGTATGTCTGTCTGTTCGCGATAAACTCAAAAACAACTACACCGTTTTCGTATATAATTTACAAAGTTACGCGGGTGAAGAAAAGTAAATGAGAACCGTGACGTCACGTGTATAATTTTCTAGATACATTATATTTATGTAAGGACGATCTTAGACAACGATGACGTACACCACAAGAATTACTTCGCTAAGACGGTTTGAGTTTCACGAGAAAAAGTTTAAGTAAAAAATATGTTCCCGCTCGTGGTTTATGGCGAAACTTTTTATAATATTGACAGATTTGACAACGTGTGGTGTGGGCGAAATGCGCAAAAAAAACCGGCTCGAGACTAAGACTGTTTGGTAAAACCAGTACGATGAAATTTGTAATCTATTTACCGTTATTTGAAGAAGGCATTAACATTTTATATAACTGTATAAAAAAATAGCGAATAGAGAACGGCTTGATGACAGAACACTTAGTTTTTAGCGGATTAAAAGTAAGAAACTTTGTCGTATTAGCTTCTCTAAACGTCGTTAATTTAAATAGTCATAAAAAGTAATCGCTATTATAAGTCATTAAATATGTGTGTTTCATTAAGTATCTGATTAATAACCAATTGAGTGTTTTCAAATTAATATATAGATTTACTATAATTTTTGAAACACCTTGAGATGAGATAATATGTTAAAATTTCTTTATTTTATGTAAAAGTTCAGATAGTGGTTATTAAAACAAGCATATATAGTCTAAATATCTATACAGAAGACAGTGACTAAATCGAAACACGGTTCTACTGTTTGAACAGTAGATTGGTAGAAAAAACTTTTCTCTTCCGATATCGTGAACAGGCGAAACAGAGTGGAATGGAAAAATGCTTTGTTTCGATAATACACATTTTCATCCGATCTACGAGCAATAAAAAGAAATTTGCGTTTAGTTAGGCGAGCGAGTTGTGTATTTTAAGATTGAATATAGGATTGGTAGAGGCATATTGCATTCTCACATAAAATGGCAGCTTGAATTAAGCCTCTGGGACGAGATGTCACTGGAGCTTTATCAAAGTTAAAGCCCAGGAGAATTATCATAGTTAAAAGGGTAATTTCAGGCATAATTTCAATTATGCCTGAAACGTATTTCAAGTCATTTAAACACCATTAAATAAATGCAAACACCTATCTATACTAATATTATAAAGAGGAAATATTTAATTGTTTGTTTGTATAGAATAGGCTCCGAAACTACTGGACAGATTTGTGAAATTCTTTTATCATTAGAAGCCGACATTATCCGTGATGAACATAGCATACTTTTTACCGCGGGAAAATGCTTCATTCCTACGGGAAATCTAAAATAAAAGTAAATACTAGCGGCTTGGCCCGGGAGATAGCGCCATCTATCCAAAATACAGTAGATGACGTTTTATACTTTTCTACGAGGACGAAGTCGCGAGCACCAGCTAGTATTATATAAAATGATACATTTTATTCATTACGAAACTAATAACACATGTTCTTGGAACTCAAGTCAATCACACGTTGAAGTCACGACGAGTTTTATAATGATTATATCTTTGAAATCGATCTAAAATACTGCAATCTCATGATTACCATCAGATTAATGTCGGAATCTGAACACTTTTCATGTTGAATATATAGTGCGTAATAATATGTTTATTATACTACTAGTATGTGTTATTATACTAGCTAGTGCCCGCGACTTTGTACGCATTACAAAATAAAAAAAAATATATAAGCAATATAACGTCTTGCATTCTTGCACTTTATTGCTATTACACTTTTATCAGGTGTTATTTTTTTCTTAATTTTAGATGATCCCTTGGGAATAGTACCTAGTTTTTTTTCTAGATGAAAGGTACCCTATGTCCTTTCTAGTATAATTGACAACTTATGTGCAAAATTTAGTGATGATAGGTTTAATAGTTAAGGCGTGAATAGGTAACAGACAGGCAGACAGAGTTACTTTCGCATTTAAAATATTAGTATGGATTAAGTTTATTAAGTATGGAGTATGGATAGTACTTAAAGAGGGATTATTTCTTGTACTATCTATACTTATGTAGTTTTTGGTATCGAGAGTAGCGGTTCAAAATAAGATTTTTAATTAATGGGGATGCAAGTAGCTCTCTTTACGCACTAAGGACTAAGGGAATAATGCTGTGATAGATCACGGTGGAAATGCTTCAATCTGGATTGATAAGCTGACTGTTTTCTTAGATAGAGTGTATCCTTAAATCCTCTTTTTTATACCAATTTCAGCTTCTTCAGAGCTAGGTATTAGCGATAATCCCTATAAGTCTTTTATTTTTGGGTATATCAGTACCTACGCCACTCTCTGAGACAGCAGTTTAAACATTTTTTTATCGTGGAAACTTGATAATTGTAAATTTTATTTGAAAATTATTTTGTAAAAATATATAATTCATTATTTCATTAGATAATAATTTAAAAAAGAAATGAGTATATGTAACTTATTATAATATTTTTCATGTGTTTTCTTTTTAAAATATTAAATAACAAAAATATTTCTAGCATAATAATGTAATTTAATAATCATCTTTTTTATAACTTTATTTTATCTTTCATACTTTATCTATACTAGTCTATACTTTAATATTATAAAGAGGTGTAGTTTGTATCTCTGTTTGTTTGTATGTAGAAAGAATCTTCAAAAGTATTCATACGATTTAAAAAAATGTTTCACCAATAGAATAGATTTTCAGAGTGTAATATAGGCTTGACATTATTTACATATTTTGTCAGGCGTTATTCTTTTATTTTATTTTTCAAGTCGAACGAAGTCGCGCGCACCAGCTAGAGTTGCAATACATTGACTAGTCGAGACAGCTGTCATTCTTCGTAATTAAACGACATAAATATTAATTAAGCCTGGTGAGTAGTAATTTTGTCTGTTGTTGATATATAGTATATGTATAGTTAAGTATTCTTTCTGTGTTAAGGCCGTCCTTGTTGTTATATAAATCAATAGAGAGAGGGTTACACAATATTGCTGAGATAGCAAAATGTCCTGATGTGGCCTCTTTGCTACGCCAGGCGTGTGAAATGACCGTTCGTTAGGGACAATTCAGAAGAATTTTAAAAAAAGAACGGCGCATTCGAATGCAAAGGTTTTCGTTTAACAAATTTAGAGTGTTTACCACAGGGGGGTTAGCATTTAAGCTTGCATCAATTCTAGGTAGCAAATTCTTTTCACCCACCTTTAGAGGGGTCCAGTGGGAGTGTAAAACAAAAATCTCGAAAATTCTCGACCTGAGCTTCGCCAGTTATTTTGATATTAAGGAGTAACAAATATTCGCTTATAACTTCGTTATTTTAGACCGTACGACAAAAATGATAAGGACTAATAAAAGAAAGGAATAACGTAAAATGTTTGATTCAAATTTCAAAACTATGTAATGTAAACGATGTAATTTTTAGAAAATCTTTGAATGCTGTATTACTAACTTTTAAAAATAACTGCTTTTGAAATGTATGCTCAGAATGCACCGCCCTATCGATCCTGAAAATCTCCAAACTATGTATATAATATAATGTTTATTAAACCCACTTTGAGCCGTAATTTGATTGGACTATTGGTGAACTTCGTCATATTATCAATCGGTGAACAAATCACCAATGGAAATCATAGATCTCTATATATAGCAACATGGTTTGGATCCAAAATTGTCGACTGCGTCTCACATGTTTCCATGTCCAAATAATACAAGCATTATGATTCGTTTATAAAGACTAATGCATCAGCCTTATATAGACAGGAGAAAGAATAGGAAAAACAAACAGAACTTTGTAAACACTGTTTTTATAAAGAACAATGAAGATGTTACGAATCGCATTAGACAATCGTAAACGCTTTGTTGTGTGATGGTTATAACACTTATAACACATTCCTCTCTGTATGTACATTCTCTGAATATAGTTTCTGAATGTACGCAGCATTAATTGATACATTTTGCTGACTGTTGCAAGGTTGCAAGAGATATTAATTTTAGTCTTAACTAGACTTCTCGCAAATTTAGGAGCCACAAATACTAGTTTTGTATTCACGTCTACAAAGGCTAAAAAGTAAAGATAAACATCGAAAAGCAGTGCCTAGGATTCACAAGGAAACTCGACTTCTGGGATTTTTTTTGCCACAAATACTAGATTGTCTACAAAGACTAGTCAGTAGCTTTTATGCGCGACTTCTATATCTATATTCATGAATTTTATTGTATAGTTAATTCTGATGTCAGTGTCGGATTAAGCCAGTGGCTTAACCCCGGGTTCTTTTGTTAAAGTAAATATAAATAAATCAATACTAATAATAAATCTGCAAGTGTAGGTATTGTATGTATGTATTTGTGTATGTTCCCCCATAACTCTTAAATGAGTTAACTGATTTTCACGAAACTTGGTAGGTAAACATTTAAACGTACAGGACATAGGATAGGCCCCTTATTTCTTTCTCAACACGGACGAAGTCGCGGGCCCTAGCTAGTAAAAAATATGTGTGCGAGTATTGTCTATAGTGTACGTGTTATAAGGCTATTTTCCGCGACCTAAACCTTATCTAATATTATCTTTGACCCCCAACATCAGTGGGACATAAAATAAGTAACATAACAGTGGAAAATAAATAAAACTTTAATTCTACTTTATTTTGCTCTTATTTTATTATATTTATACTTTTATAGATTTTATACTAATGAGTGAATAACTTTTATTAAATAGAGTTAGTATAATATTAAAATTATTTTGTAAATGCAGGCTTAAAATTTTCAAAGGAAATTTGGAGGAATAATTTTTGGAGCTTTTATTAAAGAAAATTAATTTTTAAATAAATTATTTTATAATTTTTTTTAATTATCCTACAGGTTTTTTTTTTCATGAAAACGTCTATACTTAACATATTTAAGGAACATTTAAGGATTCTACTGGTACACTGCCGAACTTAGTTATTATTATTTTTCCTTTTTGGGGGTTGTTACAGCCGTTAGACTTACTGGGCAATTAATGACTGCAAAATGGAGTGTGCCCTGCCATTACTGAATAAACATAAAATAAACATAACACAATCAATCATCAATCAATACATAATAAATCTGTAGAGGTCGGTCGTGGAGTAATTTTTTTATTTTTTTATTTTTTTATGTTAAGGTCGACAGATAGGCTGACGATCCACTTGATGGTAGGTGGCTACCGTCGCCTATAACACAAGCAACGCCATAAGTGCTACAAGTGCGATGCCGATCATAGAAGGATTAAGGATAAGGGATAAGGGAGGGATGGGGTAATGGGCTCTGACATCCCTTAATTAATTTACTTTACTTTAAAAATGAAATTAATTATTTACTTAATTAAATTACTTAATTAATTAATTAATTTAATTAATTTAATTAATTTAATTAATTTAATTAATTTAATTAATTTAATTAATTTAATTAATTAATTTAATTAATTACTATAATTTACTTTTTTTTCAGAAATATCGTGTATATAGGCTCTATAGATGATACTGAAACTAAATTGACGATTTTTAGAATTTTTTTCTGTATGTATGTATGTATGTTCCTCCATCACCTTTAAACGAATTAACTGATTTTCACGAAACTTGGTAGGTAAACATTTAGAAGTACGGGACATGTGATAGGCTACTTTTTATCTTTTTTTAACGCGGACGAAGTCGCGGGCAACAGCTAGTTTATAATAATTTTACGAGCTCCACATTTCATTATTATATGGGTGGGTAAATAAACAAAGCGTGTAATTTTTCTTTCACTTCAATAAAAGTGCAGTGTGGTGACCTACATTACTGGTTTATATAATAAAATTCAAAGAAATTTCCTGTAATAATAATTTTTTTTTTATATAAATACTACACGTACAGTACACGTCATGAATTTATGAAAGCAGTCATGCATTCACCTATTTCGTTATGAACTAGACCCAATCCTTTGGGTCAAACGCTATCAAGGGCTGACGTAGAATATGACGTAGAGTTATTAAAATATTTTATTAACTCTTTTTATTTCTAGTTAAGTCCTAAAAGCTTAATGGATTCAAAGCTCAGCTGCATATTTTGCAAAGTTTAACATATATTTTGCATATGTTTCAAATTTCGGCAGGCTTGCATTGCACCTCTGATTTTTTTTTTTAATTTTTCAGATCATGTAATGAAAAACTTTGTGAGGAATCCTACGTATCTGAAAGGTCTTCGCAATTTTTGAAAAATTTAATTTAGAAAAAAAAAATTTAAAATGAAGATATATAGAAATGTAACTCAGATAAAAAGATGTCAAATTTTTTTTATATAACTATGTTATAAAATATTTGTATTGTTTCGACTGTCAGGAACGATTGGTATGATATAATGTTCTCAGCTTTCAACTGTTTGAAGTTAGGTTTTTGTGAATGTTATATCTGCTTCGCTAAATACGGTCATTAAGTCAAAGAAATGGAAGGCATAAACGCTCTTAACTGCAACATAAGTTCAGCAAACAACTCTCGAAGCAAGACTATGAAACTTACTGCTCAACAACGCTTTGTTCTACTGCTATTTATCTTTGTTAAGAACGTTTTTGACATTGGAAATGTCTTTTCGTTCGCTTCAGTATAGGCCCCGATTTCACGAAAAAGTCTCGGAAAGTTGTAAAGATATGATATTCAAAAGGTACTCAAAAGACGCGTATTCACAAGAGCTGTAAGGTGCAAAAAGATTTTTTTGAAAAAGTAAAAAACGAAAAATGTTATGGCCGAAATAGTAAAAAAAAAATTGTTTTCAGAATTTTTGATTTTGGCGCTCGATATTTTGGAAACGACGAATGATATAAAAAATTTGAGAAAAACCCCTCTAAACAATTTAGTCAGCTACAATTTTAGCCTAAAATAAAGACGATCGGGTTAAGGGTTTGCCCTGTAGCTTAACCTTTTTGAAAGAAGTCAACAAGTCAGAACACAACATAATTTCGAATTCCGTAGATTCATTTCCAAGTCATGTGAGGCACGAAATCTGTGATTTTTTTGATTTTAAGATCGACAGACGTGCTGCCGGTCGACTTGATAGTAGATGCCACCGTCACATATAACACAAGCAACGCCATATATGCTGCAAGTATGCTGCCGACTATAGTAGGATGAAGGATAAGGAATACATAGGGATATCGGCTCTGGATTCCCCTATCTATCGAAACATAACAGCACATGTGCTGTTATTTCTCGGTGGCATTCTGTAAGGGGGCCTAGTGTACATTACATGCGTTGTTATATCCCGGTGGTCTTCAGAAGATCTTTATTGTGCCAGTAGTTAATGTAGCCAGTTATGCCTATAACGGTTATCTTTATGACTGCGGCACTCAGTTTGTCCTGCCATTATTAACGGTAATTTCTCATTTATTCCTACTTCAATTCTTTTGTCATAGAATCTTTCCACATTATAGAGTTTATTGTCCCCTTTCAGCCATTGTAAGTTAATGTAAAATGCCTTAATAGTTCCTAATCTATATCTATACTAATATTATAAAGTGGAAAGATTTGTTTGTTTGTTTGTTTGTTTGTTTGTATAGAATAGGCTCCGAAACTACTGGACCGATTTGAAAAATTCTTTCACCATTAGAAGACGACATTACCTGTGATGAACATAGGATACTTTTTACCACGGGAAAATGCTTCATTCCTACGGCAAAAATTGTAATAGGACAACGGGTAGTAAGAATTATCCTTCCGTACTTATCTTTTTCACATAACTTCTAAACGGCTGAACCGATTAGGTGGAAATTTTGTATGGGTATTTCGATGATTTCCTGGATGATTTAAAAATACAATTGGACCCGGTAGGTGGCGCTGTTGTCGGTATGTCAACTACTAAACGGCTTGACCGATTGGGTTGAAATTTTGTATGTGTATTTCCATGGATTCGCAGACACGAATGTGTTATATTTTATAAAGTTACGCGTACGAAGTCGCGTGCAACAGCTAGTAATAAATAAGTAACTAAATTTTAGAGGTGAAATTTTATGTAAATCGTCCTTACAACCCTTCACTGCTACCTACTATAAGTTAATGGTACGTTCGCCACACAAGCAATTACTTTAAAGGGGTCATACGGCTACGAAGCCGTTGCCAGGACATTTATTATGTTCATACAACGATTCTATTGGAAACTCAGTAAAATTGGATGTTAAATAGTACATATAGTTTGGAATAAGCGAATCCACTCTACTTGCTAGTAGGTTTATAGCCCAGGCAAATTAGAAAAATCAGATTGTCTTAATTTGACTGGCTTATTATAGAGAATAAATACATTTGAATTAAGAACTTTGCACAGAATTAAGAACTTTGAAAAAGTTATTTCAAAGAAGGCAGAAAGTCTGTTGTTTTAAAAGTTATGTGATTTATTTTACAAACAATAAATATATTATATTTGTATTGGTAAATATTAGTACTAGTATTACTAGAGTTACGACAATAAAACAAACAACATTCTTAAGATTTTTAAATCCTTTAGAATTTTGTTCCAAAAAATTTGTATTTTTTTTTTAAAACGCTCTTTGTACAAATAGCTAAGATACAACAAAATGCAAACAACTTAAGTATTGATTAAGGAACCTTGAGAAACACTTGAAAATTAAATATGTATGTATCTAGAAGCAAAGAAAACATTATACGACTGTCCGATCAAATAACACATTTGTAGTGTATGTTTGGTAACATTACATATGTTTTTTCATTAATAAATTAAATTTACAATTGAAAAAAAAAACCATTTGGAAAAACAAGTTTTTCAAGTGCATAATCAATCAATACTATAAATGTGTTTAGGTTGGTCATGGAATAAGTTATTTTGTTTTTGAGCTCTATACTCATTACTGAAACTAAATCGACGATCTTGTATGTATGTGAATCTATCTAGTGGATTATATGACAATACCAAAATATAGAAGAAATCAAAGACCTCAAAGGAATTTCAGTCAGACTCGACCGTCCGAAACAGCGTTACGAATGGAATTCAACGGCCCTTCACTGATGGAGATAAATTGATGCGACTACAGACTGTGACATTTTCGCCCATCTCAAATGTTTGGGAAGTTTTATTGAACATTTCTGTCTTTACAATGTGTTCTTTTTTTTATGTTAGGTGGCCACCGTCGCCTATAACACAAGCGACGCCATAAGTGCTACAAGTGCGCTGCCGACCATAGAAGCATTAAGGATAAGAGATAAGGGAGGGATGGGGTAATGGGCTCTGGCATCCCTTATTCACTCACCGAAACACAACACCACATATGCTGTTATTTCACGGTGGTATTCTGTAAGGTGGTTGTTACTGCCGAAAGACGGGCTGCCCAAATGACTGCGAAACTACTTTTCAAATCCAGACCAGAGCCAACTTTGAAAATTATATTAAAATTCAACTGATTCTTGCGTGTCTAGTGATTTTGAGATTTTTCCACGCACCTTTATTTATTTATTTCAATGTTTTAATCACTGCAACCTACTGCACACAGTTTCCTGCATATTTTGTTGAAAGCTACACATAGTTGGTTGGAGAACGTTATATCAAGAGACGGAATCTAATGATAGCGGTCTGTTTAGCTATTCAAAATTGATAACATATAAAAAATATATTTATCATTTTTGAAGTGCTGATTTTATAAAATCAATTTTACTTACTTAAAATTAAATTAGTGTGTTTTGTCAATACAATTTTAAAAATCTTTTAAATTTTAAATTTCTATTCATGTCAATCCCTTTTTTTATGTTGAGATATCCTCATGGATACCAGGCGGGTTGGGTGGTTAGCTGTGTGGTTATGATACCTCTATGATAAAATAGGACTGCATGTCAGTAGTGAAAAACTTGCCTCACAAACATATACGTGAACTTTTCTAAAAAAATTTAAACATCAAACGTCACTGAGCGTAACTTGACGGTCACTCGAGTTCAGTGCTTTTTCCCCATACAAAAAGTGTCCAATGCGCCTGAAAAAAAATTCACTTCAAAAACGTCTATGGAAAAATGAAATGGAAAAAGTGCCCAATGCGCCTGAAAAAATTTCACTTCAAAAACGTCTGTGGAAATATGGAATGGAGAATGCCTAATCGACAAAAATATTACGTCTTGCCCTAACCCTGGACAAGATTGCCGATAAAATGGCGACGTTGTCATTAATGTACGAATAATTACACTTCAAAAAAGTGCAGTAACTACTAGGTTTGTAGTATGCGTGCCGTTCGCCATTCTAAAAACTTTTAAAACCGAGTCCAACTTCGTCGTTTGTCATAATTATGTCAACAACCACGCCACGGCTTCGGTACGGGCATCAAGTGGTCATTAATCCACTGCTAACTCTGAAAACAATTTAATGGTAACAAAACGGTTTTTATTTCTAAATCAACGAAATACGAAAATATCTCATTGGGTAGGCTGATGATTATTGGATAATAAAGTATTTTTAATTCTGAAAGCGATTGTAAGCAGTTATGATCGATTGTAAACAGTTATACAAGGAAACAGCACATTTTGAACCTTTAGAATGTATGTGCTAGCGTGATAAAATACCTCGCAGAGACCTTCGCAAGATCCTTCAGCGCAGAGGGCATGATTTTTGAAATGAATAACAGTACATTCGGACGTCACGTTCTGTGAGTGACACCCTCAGTGACGTTTAATCGTATGAAATAAGCGCCATCTACCCCAATGGTTACTTCATGGTTTATAATATGCTTAACTTTGTCAATTGTTTGGCGATAAAATGTTCCAAGTACAAGCGATAAGGTAATGTTCCATAGTTTTCACTTCTGACGTGCAGTCCTACGAGTGACTGTTTTTTTTTATCAAGTATAATTTTTTTATGAGGTGAGGATGATATACGGTTATAAAAACTCGGAACAGCCTGAAGAGTTAGATTAATCTTGGTTATGGTTATCATTGAAAATGAGATGTGTTTGAAAAAAAATAATAGAGACTCTTACTCTTAACAATATACTCTTAACAAAAAATAAGAGAATAATACTCTTAACAAAAAAATCACTTTCGCATTAATAATATTTATTTAGAACAGGATACTCGTGTGACAAAATTATAACTTGTTTTACGGCGAAGGAAAACTTACGACTTCTTAATCTGCGAATACACGTGAAGTCTATTAAAGGTGCAGCGAACTAGCGTAATGACTGCATTATATATTAGGCTCTTACTAATAGCGAAGCATAGCAGTGGAGTTAGGAACGTAAAAGTATTTCACTTTTTTTTTAATGTTAAGGTCGACAGACAGGCTGACGGTCCACATGATGGTAGGTGGCTACCGTCGCCTATAACACAAGCAACGCCATAAGTGCCACATTGCTAGTGCGCTGCCGACCATAGAAGGATTAAGGGTAAGCGATAAGGAAGGGATGGGGGGTAATGGGCTCTGGCATCCCTTACTCACTCACCGAAACACAACAGCACGTAAATGCTGTTATTTCACGGTGGTATTCTGTAAGGTGGTGGTTACTGCCGCCAGACGGGCTGCCCAAATGACTGTGAAACGCAGTGTGCCCTACCACTACTTTAACTTCACTTATAAAAAAAAAACTGATCAAATATGATTCCATCATAACAGGATTGAAGCTGACAAAAGCTCTCTATATCCATTTTAAAACAATGGCATACAAATATAATATGAATATTAATATGAATACTTAATATGAACTTTATTGAATTATATGTAAAAAATGCAATAATAATAAAAAAAAATAACTAAGATGGAAACAAAGGCTGAGTACTGAAAATGTGCATTGTTTACTGAAGAATCTACATTTACAAGAAATACCTAGAAGAAGCAATTGCTTTGACAAAAAGATATATTATACGCAAACATGCGACAGACAAATTGTATACTTAAGACTAGCTGGTGCTCGCTACTTCGTCCGCGTAGAAAAGTATAAAACGCCATCTACCGTATTTTGGATAGATGGCGCTATCTATCTCCCGGGCCAAGCCGCTAGTATTTACTTTTATTTTAGATTTCCCGTAGGAATAGCATTTTCCCGCGGTAAAAAGTAGCCTATGTTCATCACGGATAATGTCGGCTTCTAATGGTAATAGAATTTTTCAAATCGGTCCAGTACTTTCGGAGCCTATTCTATACAAACAAACAATCAAATGTTATAATATTAGTATAGATTTTTGGATAATACACAAGAAGAACTTGACTTATTAAAAAAAATTTGAATACGGCTTATTGTTCTGCACCGATTAATAAGTTAGTCAGTAAAAAAATTGTATTGTTTATTTTGATTTGTTTGTATATTTATTCCTTAAATTATGTCCCATATGTATAAGGTAGTAAATGTATATTATATCTGGTAGTTTCGCAGACATAAATGGGGCAGCGCATCTGGCAGCAGTAAACCTGATCTGATGATATCTGATGACATTCTCCTTGAAAATAACCAAATTTTTGCCATTTATTTGACCTTTATAGTAATTTATTATATTATATATTTTATTACCAACCTGTTTATGATTTCAAAATGTAAAAATGTGCCAGAAATTCCATTAAGTTGCCAAATAAGAGATAAGACAAAACTGACAAAGCTAATAAAAACCTTGCACTACTGGTATGTGTACAAAGTTCAAAATTCTTTAACACTTAAACCTTAAGAAGTGCTTTTCTTGTATGTACAATATGTAACATGATACGGTATGCCATTTGCTATTCTAATGGGTTTCGAGCTAAGTGAGAATAAGTTATTTTTACAACATATTATTTATAACAGGTTTAAAAAATAAAAAATGTAGGTTAGTTCTCAGCAACGCTAGTTATTTGTATTTAAGTGTATTTTTTAAATACACTTTATAAATATTGTGTGTGCTTACTCGTAAGTGCCAATTCGTGGAAAATGTCGTTGATTCAAATTAAAATCAAAATATTTATTTATCAACTAGCTGTTGCTTGCGACTTCGTCTGCGTTAAAAAAGATAAAAAGTAGCCTATCACGTGACCCGTACTTCTAAATGTTTATCTACCAAGTGTCATGAAAATCAGTTAATGAGTGATGGAGGAACATACATACATATAGAAAAAAAGTCTAAAAATCGTCAATTTAGTGTCAGTATCATGTATAGAGCCTATATACACGATATTTCTGAAAACAAAGTAAATTACTCCATGACCGACCCCTACAGATTTATTATTAGTAATATATTGATTGGGTTTCTACAAGAAACTCTTATGATCGTCATTATAAGTTTAAATTTCCCAGGGTTTCGGAAAAAAGCCAAGATGACGATCCTGAGAAGAAACCCCGAAAGAAACTCAGGATACTAGGTATTCTTTTTGTCATCATTAAAATATAAAATAGCACAATTCACTTAATTTTAACAATATATAACAGCATATGTGCTGTTGTGTTTCGGTGAGTGAGTAAGGGATGCCAGAGTCCATTACTCCATCCCTCCCTTATCCTTCTATGGTCGTCAGCGCACTTGTAGCACTTATGGCGTTGCTTGTGTTATAGGCGACGGTAGCCACCTACCATCAAGTGAACCGTCAGCCTGTCTGACGACCTTAACATAATTATTATAGTTTTTTAATATTGAACATAGTACGAGCTCCGAATCGCCTATTACCTCTATTTATGTATGTTTATCTTTTTTTAAGTTTTAACTATAAAATGGTGTAATTGTTTGTTTTCCCAAATAAAATAAAATAAAATCTTCGAGAAGAAGATGTGTTAGTAAAAACAAAGCAATCATCAAATAAATAAGATAGTTTGGTGTGGGTCTAAACAATACTTCAATTTTCAATTTCATCTAATATTTTCTCAAAGTAGAGACAATACGAAGCAGGTGAAATTAAATTTCGCCAGACTTAGAAGTTAACAATGGCAATTACAAGAGAATTACTCAAAATTAAAAACCAATCACAGAAGAAATAGCAAAATGTTTTAGAGCGAATTCAATCGCAGCAAAATTAAACAGTTTTATATTATACTAGCTGTTGCACGCGACTTCGTCTGCGTAACTTTATAAAACCATGGAAATACACATACAAAATTTCAACCCAATCGGTTAAGCCGTTTAGTAGTTGACATACCGACAGCAGCGCCACCTACCGGGTCCAATTGTATTTTTAAATCATCCAGGAAACCATCGAAATACCCATATAAAATTTCAACCCAATCGGTTCAGCCGTTTAAAAGTTATATGTGAAAAAGATAAGCACGGAAGGATAATTCTTACTATCCGTTGTCCTATTACCCGTTTTCCCGTAGGAATGAAGCATTTTCCCGCGGTAAAAAGTAGCCTATGTTCATCACGGATAATGTCGGCTTCTAATGGTAAAAGAATTTTCCAAATCGGTCCACTAGTTTCGGAGCCTTTTCTATACAAACAAACAATCAAATCTTTCCCCTTTATAATATTAGTGTAGATATTTTTTTATTAAAATAATAATAATTATGATACTATGTGTCATAGATATTATTAAGTAATTAATACCATTGCTCTATATAAATAAAAGTTAATAAAACTTGAACACCAACCGGCTTCCGTATGTTTTATGCAAAATTCCATTTTGAGCGCGCCTATTACCTTCCATAGCGCTGCGCTTATTGTATTTTAATAAATGAAATAAATAAAAAAACAAAGGTAAATGTTGAAACAATGAAATTTTAAATGCGAATGAAATTTAAAATCAATTAAAGAAGCGAGAAAACAATTAAATTTTGTCCGTGCGTGCCGCTTGGTGCGCGACAACGGGCGCGGCTCGTTAACACCATTTCAGCTGTGTTACGTTATTTGATTTGCACATTTTTTACATAATTGACAACCGTTTACAAAAAAAAAAACAGAGAACATACATAGAGTAATCATTTATGTATGAAGTCGGGGGCGAGTTGTATTTATGTATTATATTGTAGTTGTAAATATTTATATTTAACAAACTTGCTGGTGCCTGCGACTTCGTCCGCGTTGAAAAATGAAAAATGTAACACCTGATAACGCCCGACATTCTTATAGCTGTGACGACGGTGGCGCCGCCACGGTGACAGTGGGACACATTTTTTTTATATTTGTAGACGGGGATTGTCTAAAAATAAACGTAAGGACATTTGAACTAAAATCTAAAAATCTACGTAACTATCCTATATGTGCCAATACTCTCTATGTGCGAAACATCAAAATCTATTTATTATTTAAGAGGAAAGATTTGATTGTTGGTTTGTTTCTTTGTATTCAATAGGCTCCGAAACTACTGGACCGATTTGAAAAATTATTTTACCATTAGAAGCCGACATTATCCGTGATGAACATAGGCTACTTTTTATTGCGGGAAAATGCTTCATTCCTACGGGAAATCTAAAATAAAAGTAAATACTAGCGGCTTGGAACGGGATACACTTGACAGCGCCATCTATCCAGAATCAGGTGAAGCGACTAATATGACAACTGCTTGGTAATATCTTTAGCGATCCGCTCCACGGTAGATGGCGTTTTATACTTTACAACGCGGACGAAGTCGCGAGCACCAGCTAGTATATTTATTATATAGGTATATATTAGGTATAGGTATGGTTGAGAAATCATTATAGTCATTTGCCTAATGCGACAGCTGCATCAAACAAAGCACACATTACCGAGTAATAGTTAGTTGGTTTACGCATCACATTAATTCGGGTATTTGGCGCCGCCGTGTGTTGACGATTGTACCTTCCTATATTATATTTGCATGTTACATCGAATGTTAGTACTCCAAAATAATGTTCTACCAAATATCCAATAATGACTACGAATTGACGATTTGAAGTGCCACTATAACACATTCAAAAGTGCAATACAACTGAACACTCAGCTTACTTAAATACTTACTTACGACTAGAGAACAAATTGAACTTTACATACAAACTATCGTAAAAAGCTTCAGTAAATAAGTAATTAAGTAAGCTGAGTGTTCAGTTGTTTTGCACTTTTGAATGTGTTAATCGACTTATGCGGCCGAATGTTCCTGTAATTTCTTAATTATACATCTTAATTTAACAAAAAAAGCTAACTTTTCTTTCTTAACAAAAGTTAGTTTAGTTTAAGTTCTTTATCTCTTAGTTGGTTTATAGCAAGTAATAATAAATTTTATGTTTATTACATTTTATGATGATACTCTCTACTACACATAAAATACACTTTGATATTATGCGTGGTTTAACATATATCTTTTTCTAATTACCTCGTAAATAATTTTATGTCTGGAAATCTAGAAAGTTTTTACAAAGCATTAACAGTTTTGAGTTTCATATTTTTAAATTTTAATATTACAATATCAATGCTAATAGTAAATGTAGGTATTGTATGTACTATGTATGTATGTATGTTCCTCCATACTTAACTCTTAAACAAATTAACTGATTTTCATGAAAATTGGTATATAAACATTTAGACATACGGAACACACGACAGGCTATTTTTTTTCTTCTTCAACGCGGACGAATTCGCAGGCACCAGCTAGTATATTAATAAAACTAGCGGCACGTCTCCGGCTACGCCAGGATGAATTTTTTCCCGCAAATTGTGTACAACAAGCCTTCTTCATTGATCTTTCATTGCATTATTGAAAACTGTGTCGAATTTAGTTGGGTGGTTTAGAAGTTAGCGCAGAAACAGACAGATGCGGTCGCTTGTTCTGAATTGTTTAGAATATGAACTATTCAAGACCTGAATAAATAATAAGCACTTAGGTTCGTATTTATAATAAATTCACTAGGTTCAAAACAGAAAGTTCAGAGTCAATTATAGCTTTCAAATTATCTAAATGGTTAAAATTTTAGCAAGGAAATACTAAAATACAAACACAAAATATTCACAAGTTAAATGCTGCTGCCATGTTTGCGATGTAATCACAGAAATTAATATTACACACTAACATATACCATATTTATTGATCCGCAAATAGTAGAAGCTATCTTGCTCGTCTGATCTTGTTCTGATTAATGACAGTCGGAAACTAATGTAAACTCTCGTGATAGGAAACTATGATTTTAGTTACATTTGCAAGTAGTTTCATAAGTAAAGGCAATTTAATACGATCCCTTCTAAATTTCAGGTGTAAACAAATTTGATTTAGCAGGTCACTGTTATGCAGTACCAAAATAAATGGGACAATCTAGTGACTACCCAGCGAATACTTTGAAATTACATCACGTATGGCTGATGGTGTAAGGATTAGAAATATCTATCCATATCCTCGTCTTGACCCCTATACAGTACAGGCAATAGAGAATTTTTTTCTGCACTAAATTACAACTCCTTATTATTTTTTTAATAGGTTCAGTATCACGTACTGACTGACCCTAAATGCACAAAATCCTTACAAATTAAGGAATTCGTAATAGTCGAGTAAGTCGTAAACGGTAAGTGATAGAAAAAACAATATTAAACAAAAAAGATAGGAAATTTATTTATCTACAATAAAGGTTATTTCCATTTTTGGCCTTAAGCGCACGGTTACGGAGATAAATGCCCAAACGGTTTTTGTCAAAATGGCGGCACTTCCACCCGCTTAATTTGTAAGGATTTTATGCATTTAGGGTCAGTACGTGATATTGAACCAATTTAAAATATTTAATTTAATTTGTAATTTAGTGCATTATGGACAAGAGTAAACGGCTCCTCTATTGCCTGTAGCTACCATTTTATATACGGATAGGCATAGTACTTGCTTGTGCACTAGCACACAAACTTTTGATGTTGGTTACTTACCTATGTTTAAATATTTAGTTGCGGTAGCTAAGTACTATAATGTGAACCGCCGACCTTTTTAATATAAAAAAAATATTTAAATATTCATGTTGTAGGGATTTTTTTTACATATTTGATAGGAATAAAGTTGCTAAGTAGACAGTAAAGTGAAGACTTCCACTTTATGGAATTAAGGGAATAAATATTAGTGACAATTTTGAAATGATTACAGCAATAAATTTAATATCAAAGTCCAGAATTAAATATACCAAACAGAATTTCGGATTTACTTTATTATTGTAAGTAGGTAAAAAAGATCCCTAGAAAATCATCCGTAACAAGAGAAAATACAATGAAAAAAAACCTGTGCAGGTGAAGAGCCCAAGAGAATAGGTTAGTCGGTTTGTACACCGTTTTTGTGACAGGATGAAACGACGATACATTTTTTAGAACCGACAATTCTAGTACCGGGAAATACGTATATATGTATATTTGTATTCATGAACTTTTCCATTTTGCAAAGCTAACTTCAATCAAATACTTTTTTATTAACTATTCTTTTAGGAGAAAGGCAGCCATTTCTGTCTTCCATGCCGCTTAATGACATATTAATAAATTGTAATAAACGTAACAATCGTAACATGTTGCTACACTGTGATATATTTCTCGACTGCTTTTACTTTATCAAATTAACGTATATATCTGAAAAAACCTTTCGTTTCTCTTTGATGTAAGAACATTACGCCATACTCTCGCCTATTCGATGCTCTTAAATTGTATATTTTTACAGTATTTCCTCCTTCTTTGGACATACATAAAACATTTTTTGGAAAAAACTGTTTACCGTTCTGCAGACCCGACTGCGTTCTACTTTTCCGTCATTTTGCGGATTGCATTTTAAATGTGGGAACGATCGCATCAGTTGCAATATTGCAATGGAATTCATAAATCGATTGTCTATACCGATACAAAGAGGCGATATAAAATTCCTTGAAAGCAGTCGCTTTCTTTGTGAAGGTTCTATGCGGAAGAAATGGCGCACGAAACGTCCAAGTCAGCAATGGAATCTTTGCCTGTCATTATTATACAATGTTTCACACTGGCGAGTAGCGAGCTATTTTTAAATTTATTTATATTATTCTTATATATCCTAAGGCTGCAGCTCGACGCTGAGATCCAGGCTGCTTATGACTGGTCCTATTGGCAAATTATGGAGTTGACCTATTTTGCGTCAATAGATGTCTTACAGCCGAGATGATGATGGTAATTAAATATGCTTCAATTCTGATGACTTATCTATGACTATCAAAATCAAAATCAAAATCGAAATATTTATTTATCAATTAGGTTTCTACAAGAAACTCTTTTGATCGTCATTATAAATTTAAATTTACCAGGGTTTCGGAAAAAAGCCAAGATGACGATCCTGAGAAGAAACCCCGAAAGAAACTCAGGATACTATTCTTTTTGTCATCATTAAAATGTAAAATAGCACAATACACTTACTTAATATTAACAAACTTAAAGTATATAATATATACAATTATAGTTTTACAATACAAAACATAGTACGAGCTCCGAATAGCTTAAATCCAGGCTTCTTTGTCGCTTAAATAATCAGTGATTTTATAATAGCCTTTCGAGAGGAGTTTAGTTTTAATGACACATTTAAATTTATTTATAGATAAGGCTCTGATTATTTGAGGCAGTTTATTATGAGTAAGGGATTCCAGGGGTCCGGTCCAATACAACCAATTCCCAAATGGCCTGAAGTGTCAATACGCCTGAATCCCAAATAGACTGAAGTTTAAATCGACTGAATCCTAAATCGACTGAATCTCAAATGACCCCTCATAAGCTCATTATGAAAAAGTACATACTAATTCGGGTAGATGGCGCTTACTTCATACAATTAAACGTCACTGAGGGTGTCGCTCACAGAGCGTGACGACGCGAGTTCACTGTTTTTTCCCCACACAAAAGTACCTTGCACGTCTAAAGAAGATTTCATTGCAAAAAAAAATAAATATATATTTTGACTCTTTTTAATCTTATTTTGAACGGCAAAGCAGAAAACAAAGAAAATCATTTAGGAGTACCATTTTTTCTTTAAGAGTCCGGATCTCTTAATTTACCCAAAAAGTAAAGTCAATTCAATTCACAAATTGTAATGATATATATACAGATGTTATAAGTGGTTCCAAGTTTGTAACTTTGATGCAGTGTTTTGGGACTGCGAAAGTTATGAAGCTTTTAGTGAAATTGATACGAAATATGTTTTTGTGAAATGTGTACTTAGTACTTGGATGCTTGCGAGTTTCCAATTTAATGCAAAAAAATATATTTAGTAAAAGTAAAATAATTTACTTCAATAATGGCAGCATGTGAAATTTTTAGGCATACTTATTATGTGGACGCAATGTAAGGTGAATAACCGGAAAGGCTCCATCCTATTAATATTATTTTTAAATGGGAAAGTTTGTGACATCTTCACAAACTTTCGCATATGTATGGAGATTGGAGGGATATTAATATTTCATGCAAAATCGCCTGAAAGGATTCTGATGCTATGCTACACTATTACGAAATTAAAAGATAAGCTTTGTAAAAAGTAATAAACATTTATTCTCTTGATTTCTATAGAAAAGCAATTTATAATTTATTCTAAAGCAAATTCATAAATGAACAGATACATCACTTATGAGTTTACTTAGAGCTTTTCGTTTTATTCAAAAATGCGTTCAATTTCGCTGAAAAAATTATATATCATCTATACTTACTAATATTATAAAGAGGAAAGATTTGTTTGTTTGCATTGAATAGGCTCCAAAACTACTGGACCGATTTGAAAAATTCTTTCGCTGTTGGGAAACTATATTATCAGCGAGTAAGATAGGCTATATTTTATAAAGTTACGCGGACGAAGCCGTATGGCCCAGCTAGTCTGACAAAAAATACTTCATAGGTACATAATGTAGTGAACTAATATTGATTTCAAATAAATTAAATTTACTAAAAGTCAAATTAACAAACTCAGTGCAGAGATAATAATGGTTGTGTTATAGTTATACGTTTGCTTTTCAGTTTCAACAGACGAATAAAATATTAATCGAGTTCGTATGAGGTCTTTGTGTTATCGTTAATAGTTTCAACAATGTCCTATTGAATGAGAACTTACTGCCTTTTCAGTGTTTGATATTTTATTAAATGAAATCGGCAGCCTAAATACCTATGTAATGACTATATTAATCTATACTAATATTATAAAGAGGAAAGATTTGATTGTTTGTTTGTATAGAATAGGCTCCGAAACTACTGGACCGATTTGAAAAAATCTTTTACCATTATAAGCCGACATTATCTGTGATGAACATAGGCTACTTTTTACCGAGGGAAAATGCTTCATTCCTACGGGAAATCTAAAATAAAGGTAAATACTAGCGGCTTGGCCCCGGAGATAGCGCCATCTATCCAAAATACGGTAGATGGCGTTTTATACTTTTCTACGCGGACGAAGTCGCGAGCACCAGCTAGTAAAATTATAAAGAGAGAAGTTTTGTATTTTTGTATTTTTTTTATTCCTTGCTTTGTGGTTTGTGGAAGTAATGCGCTCTTCGTTCTTCAATTAGCATATCTGATATATCTGATTGAACTGATCTATTACTGCTCTCGACTCTGTCATTTTTGTATCACCAAATTGTTTCTATTGCACTTTTATACTAACTAAAGGGAAGGGTGGGATAGCAAAGCAACACATCAGTATATATGATGGATTTCCTCCTCCTACACAGAAAAAAAAAAAAACAAAAAAATACTAAACACTTGATGGAAACAGAAAGAAAAGAACAGAAGAAAAGCGGAGAATGGAGAGCAGTGAAGAAAAATTGTTGAACAGACGCAACTTCCTTCTACAACAAACACAAAATTGTTCTGCTAGCAACATTTTCTACCATAACTATGAATTTATCGCTATAATCTTTTTAATGTATAATTTTTCAATATTGTGTAAGAATGCGGCGTGTAGTGTACCTAAGTACATAAAAAAAAATCCATAAACTTTATTCATTCAATCTATAACTCAAGAATAAAACTGGTTATCCTTTATAAAATATTAATGTCGAAGAAGCGGTTTATAGCTTATTATACTTATATGGGTTATTGATAGTACAAAGTCCAATGAATACAATAAGCGAAATTAATACATCTTCTGTTTGTATTTTTATATTTTGTTTTGAAGTTTTTCTCATAAAATGTGAATGTTATTTTGTTATGACCTATCCTCTGCTAACGGTTTTGCCTGAATGGAATTCAAAATATAGCCTATAGCCATTTATTTTTCTTAGGCTTCAAAATATCCATAGGTTACCCACGGATCCATAATATTAGTAAGGTTAGAAAATAAATTCATTAAAATATACCATGTTCTTGTTTGGTTGTTGGGTTTTCCACTTGACATGACTGTAATTATTTTTCTACACGGCGTAATTTAAAAATTCAAAATGTCGAATTGTTTTATGATTCTTAATGGCAACAAATTATTCTTTGCTCTTATTAAGGTTTATTATTCAAATTAAGGTACGATCTGGAGAGTTGTATATTTTTTTAATATGTACCTAATGTGCTGAAAAAAGACTAACATATTCTAACCATCACCTTGATCTGTTGAGGGCAGCTGTCCTTGCAACAAGCACACAGGCACCGCCAATTAACTACTTCCATAGTATTACTTATATTGTTCAGAATGGTATATGTCATAGATAAAACTAGCACATAGCAACGGTTGTTTACAAATTTTCACTGTCATTAGAAAAATATAAATAGATGTACATATTAACTTGAATTTTTATTTAATACATAACAAATTGGCGACGATGTCGTTGGAATTGAAAAAAATAAAACGTGCACGAGCTGCCCTACGTGGGGTGCTAACGAAAACAAGCAATACATTACAAGAAGAACAAAGATTATACACTTTCGAAGAAATAGAAACACGACTAAGTACACTACAAAATACGTATCAAGGATTACAGGAATTACAGACACAAATTGAACTAGAAACGGAAGATGAAAACATAGATACGGAAATTCAATACAGGTATGAGGTAGAAGAAATGTACACTATGCTACGTACAAAATTTTCACATTTATTGAATTCTTACAAAACTTCTGAAACAAGTACCAACCATGCGGCTGTCGCGTCTTGTTCCCAGCGCGAATCACAGCCGAGACTTAATTTTCAACCCTTTCAAGAAAAAGAAACTTTCAAGAATTTTATTAAAAGGTTATCTGTATATTTATTACTTAACAACATTTCGGACTCCAAAACAAAAGTATACACGTTACTCTGTACATTACCTCCGGATATACATGAAAGAATTCACGACCTATGCTCCCCAGACGACCCGATCAACAAGACCTTTGAAGAACTGACAGATATTTTAGACAATTTTATTGATCCAAAACCAAGTATATGGGCGTCCCAACATATTTTTATATCACGATTACAACATGCAGACGAAACAATTTCTATTTACGCATCGGAACTAAAGAGATTGTCACTAAATTGCCATTTTAAATGCTTACATTGCAAGAAACCCTCCCTTGATCAATTCTTGTCATTACAATTCATTAGAGGTTTAAGAGATGGAGATATTCGTACAAAAATTTTACAAGAAAGAGAAACAATATCATTTACAGAATTAGTTCATATTGCAACATCTATGGAAATGGGAAAAAATGAGAATTCAAACATATCTTCATCTATTTTAAAATCGTTCGAAGACAATACTAATATCAACAGAGTGTCGAAATTACAAAACAGACCAACACTCTGGCCAAGGAGCAACTTAAAATCACCTACCTCTATTAAAGATCTTAAGGGCAAATGCTACCGCTGCGGAAAGGATGATCACAAGGCAAATGATTGCGGTGCAATAAAAAGCACGTGCCGTAAGTGCCAAAAAGAAGGACACTTAGCTCGAGTCTGCTTACAAAAACTTAGAAGTAACGAAACGAACTTACTGGACAACTCTACAAGCAGTCTAAGTGCTGATAGTACCGGAGAAATCAACCTCATTAAGAGTGAAACTTCAGACAAATACATGATAACGATAGACATTGAAGGAAAAAAAGTGAACATGGAATTTGACACCGGAGCGACACTTTCTACAATATCACTGCATGACTACAAAAGGCTGAACATTAACAAGAAAATATTCGAAACCAACATGAAACTTAAAACTTACACTGGCGAAATTTTCAGACCCATGGGCGTAATCTATGTGAAATGCAATTACAAAAATCAAAAATTTTATGGAAAATTATACATAATAAACAAAGATGTAGATCCTATTTTAGGTCGAAGCTGGATGAAAGAATTTAATATAAAACTCGCCGATATGAGAAGTATCCAAACAAGTAAAAATATATCACATGAACTTGAAAAATTACTTCAAAAATATGAAACAACCGTATTCAACCCAAATCTAGGAGAAATTCCGAACGTACGAGGCCACCTGACACTCAAAGAAAACGCCCAACCAATCTTCATCAAACCACGCAGAATACCATATGCATTACGAACCAAAGTAGACAATGAAATCGACCGACTTGAGAAACTGGGAATTATTTTAAAAATCGAACACTCCGAGTGGGGTACACCTGTCGTACCGATAGTAAAACCAAACGGTAGCATCAGACTGTGTGCCGATTACAAAATCACCTTAAATAAAATGATTAAAGACGAGCAATACCCAATACCGATTATTGAAGATATTTTAGCTGAAATGAGTGGGGGTCAATTTTTCTGCACCTTGGATATAACTCAAGCCTATATGAATATGGTAATGGATGAAGAAAGCGCCTTATTACAAACTATAAGTACACATAAAGGTACCTTTAGAGTAAACCGGCTAATGTTCGGAGTTAAAGTAGCTCCAAGCCTTTGGCAAAAATTTATGGATCAACTACTACAGGACCTTGAAGGAGTAAAATGCTTCTTCGATGACATAATTATTCAAGGCTACTCTGAAGAACAACTACTATACAGGTTAAAACAAGTCCTGGAAAAATTAAAGGATAGCAACCTTCGAGTGAATAAAGAAAAATGCCAATTTTTCAAACAAAGCATTAATTACTTAGGACACACCATAGACAAAGACGGATTACATAAGAACCAAGACAAGATCAAAGCAATTTTAAATGCACAACGTCCAACAAATGTTAATGAATTACGAACATTCCTAGGTATGGCAAATTATTACAACAAGTTTATTCCCAACCTCGCATCCATCACGAACCCATTGAACGAGCTATTGAAGAAAGGTACAAAATTTAATTGGTCAGAAAATTGCGAAGTAAGTCTCAAAAACGTAAAGAAAGAATTATTAAGTGAACGAGTCCTAATACACTTCGATCAGAATAAACCGTTAATACTGGCAACAGACGCCTCACCGACTGGGCTTGGTGCTGTTCTCAGCCATAGATTACCAGATGGATCGGAACGACCGATAGCATTTGCATCAAGATCCTTGACTAACAGTGAAAATAAATATAGTCAAATTGACAAAGAAGCAACAGCAATCTTCTGGGGATTAAAAAAGTTTTTTCACTACTGTTATGGCCGAAAATTCATTTTAATCACGGACCATAAACCTCTTACATCAATTTTTCACCCACATCGAACCCTACCGACCTTAAGCACGATGAGATTATTTCATTACGCGCATTTTCTTTCTGGATTTGATTACGACATTGAATACAGAAGCTCAATAAAACACTGCAATGCCGATTTTCTATCACGCTTTCCCGTTGAAAAGATAAACAATGATAACATAGATCAACATTACATATTCCAACTATGCCAAATAAATTCACTAAATATCTCTCCAGAAATAATCTCCAAAGAAACAAGTGAAGACCAGGAATTACGAAGCTTGCTGGAAAAACTGCGATCAGGCGTTTCACTCAGAGAGTCAGGATATAAAGAAAATGAACTAACGATACAAAACGAATGCATCTTAAAAGGAACAAGGATAATGATCCCTTACAAATTAAGGAAACAAATTTTAGACGAACTTCATACAGGACATATTGGTATATTGAAAATGAAACTTCTAGCCCGCAGTTATGTTTATTGGAAGAATATAGATAAAGATATCGAACACAAAGTGAAATCATGTCGATCTTGTCGATTAGAACAAAACGAACCACCGAAAGCCCACCTACACCACTGGGAAGAGCCTTCTGGACCATGGCAAAGAATACACATAGATTTTGCAGGCCCTATATCGGGTTACCAATTATTCATCATCATAGATTCATTTTCAAAATGGGTAGAAATCATTCCAACCAAAACGACAACCAGCACATTCTGTATTCAAAAATTAGATGAAATATTCGACATCTTTGGAATACCTTATATAATAGTATCGGACAATGGTAGACAATTTGTTTCAGAAGAATTTAAACATTTTTTAACCAAGAATCAAATAGTACATAAAACTATAGCTCCATACCATCCGGCTACAAATGGACAAGCAGAACGTTTTGTACAAACAATAAAAAAATCGCTGCACAAATTAGAGGGGGAGAGTGGCGGACTGTTACAGAATCTCCGTACGGTCAAGAGCACCCTCAGAGCTACGCCAGTAGTAGCTGGAGATACACCTTACATGATGATGTTTGGCAGAGAAGTACGAACAAGACTTGTAGCCAAACTACGTGCACCTCCGAAGGTTCCCCCACGAGCCAATACAAGTGTAAGGGAGTTGGCCCTAGAGAGCAGAGTACAAGCTCGGAATTATTCCATGTCAGGAAAGAAGTGGGAGTTTGGCTCAGTAACCCGCCGTCTAGGAAACGTACACTACGAGATAAGGACGGACAGCGGACGTGTATGGATTCGACACCTGGACCAGCTACTTCCTGCGCCTCTGATTCCTGGGAATAACGGCGGAGGCGTGTCATAGATAAAACTAGCACATAGCAACGGTTGTTTACAAATTTTCACTGTCATTAGAAAAATATAAATAGATGTACATATTAACTTGAATTTTTATTTAATACATAACAGTATAGGTATCGCAAAACTTGTTGGGTTCTGACCTTGAGCGAGTATCTTACGTTTGCGCACGTAGAATTGCGAACAATACGGCGGACCTGCTTTCTCCCGTACAAAATGTTATCATTGCGTCTCGCTCAATCCCTGGCTCCCACATCCCCGCGTCGCAATACTTCACAATCAGTCCCAAAGTCGGTTACTGCACATATTTGACACGTGACATCGCCAGAACCCATCAAGTTTTACGATGTTTATATCATCATATTGTGCAGGCGTTTCTACAGAAGAAACTACTGAAACTATAATATTACTCTAAGATTTACGTAACTACGGAATCGGTTTGTTAAACACGTTTCACTAATTGATTTAAATAAAAAATAATCCTCAAGCCTATATGGCTTCCTTATACATATGCGGATTACGCCCACTGGTAATGTTTTCGTAGTCGTAACGCAAACATGATTAATTCATAAACAACTTGACAACAATGTATTTCTAATCAGTCAATTAATTTTCAAAATGTTACTCTGAAATTCTGTGTGTCAAGCTAGGTAATAATTTACGATCTGATTAATTGATTTATGACTACAGACACGTCATAAATCAAAAATTATAGAGATAGATTATAGAGATTATAGAGACACAAGAACTCCGTGATTTTTTTTATTTTCTTTATATTTATATTATATTTTAGTGAACTTATTTTCTTTACATACCTACGACAGGGAAAGGGTTCTAATTCTGCTAAATTAGTCTTGACACTATTATAGTAAGTAGTGCCAAGGGTACACTGCGTTTCGCAGTCATTTGGGCTGTCCGTTCTCTTAGAAAAGAAGACCGTGAAGTAACAGTATGTGTGCTGTTGTGTTTTGGTGAGTGAATATTGAGATGACAGACCCCATTTCCCTATCCCTTTCCCAATTCTTCATCCTTAATCCTACTGTAGTCAGCAGCTCACTTGTAGCACTTGTGGCGTTGCTTTGTGTTATACGATGGTGGCCACCTACAACCAGGTGGACCACCAGCCTGTCTTTTGACCTCAACACAAAAAACAAAAATAAAAATCCCACAATTCAAGTCAAGATTGGTAACAATACATCCATGACTCAGGTACAAAAGCTAATGTTAACACATAAACATTTGGTTAACGGGATTCGAACCCGCGACCGTTTGGTCAACAGCCTAGGGTTATTAGCCACTAGACCAAATGTGTCGTCAATAATGAAATAAATTAATCAAAAAGTTTTAGCTAAGTAAGTTGAAAGAAGTTAATTGTGCTTCGAGCTAATGCTTCAAATAAAGTTGAAACTGTATAATTCGCCTCGAGCTTGCGGGTTTCAATTAGTAAGTAGGTACTCAATTAATTAATGGTAACCACGTTTTTCTTTTATCCTGCGGGAACCTATTGTGTTCTCAGAAAACATGTAGCCTATGTCCGTCTGTCTAATGATACAATTTGTTTCGGTAAGGTCGATGTATCCGTGATGTAATGTAAGTAACTAAGATTCTCAAACTCAATTATTTTTATAGCACGGAAAATTTATTGCAAATTGTCTTATAAATTTTCCGATTCAAATAAACTTAACCAAAGTTATAGGCAATTTGGTAAATGTTAAATGCTATTTTTAATGGTAAATGGTGGGGGAATATTTTGATAGTAGGTAGTAACTTAACCATTCGCAGTGATGTGAAACAAAAAAGCAATATTTGAATTTGTTAGATTTTTCCCACGTCTATTACGTTTTTGCATCTGATACTCGTTATTGCTCATTCATTGCCTTAAAGCTAACAGAAGCTCTAAATAATTACATAAGACCAATAGATGGATCTATTTCTAATAATTTAAGATAATGACATTGCATTTATCTTATGAAATGAGAACCTATTATTTTTATCAATTTTATAATGTACAACATTAAAATGCAAGAGCAAAATTGTCTGTTACGTTTTAGTGGTTAAACTTTTAGAATGATTGTGATGAAATTTGGTAAAGATATAGACTACCCTTTATCTCTTTATGCAGGAAAGCCGCGAAAAATTCCAGTACAAAATAAATTTACTCTCTTATTACATGGGTACTTTACTTTTATTTGACTCATGTGAAAAATATTTGCGGACTCATCACGGAACTCTTAACATCGTATTTTTTGCTACACTTGAGTCTGATTAGTCAAGTTGTCCGAAATAAATAAGGATTTAATGCTTATTCATTCAAGTGCTGTTCCATGAGTATCGCTAGATGTAAAACCACTGATATACTTGTACTTATATCAGTCAGATGTCCAACTCATCGGATTTTACGTTCTAATAAACATTACGCGCTTAAACAGACGTCTTCTATTCTACCGTAAATTTCCACTAACTGTACATTGGTTGTTTTTTCTTTAAATTGCTTTGTTATTTCTAAAATGCTTTCCGGTTATATTTTAAGTTTAAGTTTATAGCAAGCATATAATTTTCAAAAATTGACTCCGGTCTGGATTTAAAAGGTAGTGGTAGGGCATACTGCGTTTCGCAGTCATTTGGGCAGCCCGTCTGGCTGCAGTAACCACCCCCTTACAGAATACCATCGAGAAATAACAGCATTATGTGCTGTTGTGTTTCGGTGAGTGAGTAAGGGATGCCAGAGCCCATTACCCCATCCCTCCCTTATCCCTTATCTTTAATCCTTGTATGGTAGCTTGTAGCACTTATGGAATTGCTTGTGTTATAGGCGACGGTGGCCACCTACCATCAAGTGGACCGTCAGCCTGTCTGTTGACCTTAACATAAAAAAGGGTTCTCCATTACTCTTCTAAAATTGCCTTCGAGGAATAGGTATTACTAAATGAAAAAAAACCCGAAGCAAATTTAGTATTTTATCAGTTATTGTTGCTAAAGCTCGTGAAAATCATTAGAGCTTTGCAAATTCAGCAGAGCTTAATTAATAAATAGTAAACAAGGTGGAAAATTTAAAGAAATTTCTACCATAAATCATCCATTCGGAATTACAAGCATATCTTTTTGTTCGGTAAATCTGTGACTTACTTGTGCTTATGTACGTGTATAGCTTAGTGTAGCTTAGACAGTAATAACTTAAACAAGATTTAATATCTGCTACAGACACTTATCAGACTGTCATGAGCCGTGTCTCCAAAACTTTACCGTTTACAATAGTTAGAAATAGAGTAAACGATCTGTTCAAATCAACCTCTTTCATAGTAAGATTAAAACTTATTACCTATTTAGGCTCCCAAAAGAAGACATCCATAAAATGTAAACCCACACTCCGTCACTTTTTATATATCCTACGATGTTCCCAATTATTCTTCTCTATGAGTTTTTATTATCTAACATCAGGCGTACACACAGCCTGTTCTGTCTATTTTTAAAACTTCATCATGTACAATTGAGATTTTTGTCGATAGGTAATAATATAATGAAATATGTCCAAATTCGTCTCATTTTACTAGCATTTCAATTTCTCGCCTTACCTAGGCCTTTAAAAAAAGGCTATGTTTTGCGACAACAACAGCTATCATTGTTATTTTCCCTCTTTCTGAAGGCGTTCCTATAGCAATTAATCTTCGGACATTTTGTATTTACGCTACCTTTGAAGAAATTCAGCTACAATCTTTCGATTCGGTTCGGTTCGGTTAAAGAAAAGAACTTTTCTTAACAATGAAGCCCGTCAAGAGCTATTAAGCAAAAAACAAAAAAATATGACATAATATTATGTATAATATATATTTTTTCGTTTGTATAAAATTTATAAATATGTATAAATTATCATATAAACGACGGAGAAAAGAATATCAAATCATTGGGTATAGATAGGAGATATAACTATATAATGCAAACACTACTTAAGTCCCTAACGATTTTTATTTGTCCCAACAAAAGGCTGCCAATAAATGGTTACACATAGGTATAATTTTGTCAAGAAAATGAGTAACATCTGTAGTTTAAGGAATATTTTACAAAATTTAACCTGTTTTTAAAATTTTATTGATTTAGCGGGATGTTTTTAAAAACATAATTCATTTTACTCAGCTCAGAGCTGTCCATGTAGTATTAGTAACTACATCGAAATAATATATCTCGTATCTATGTAATAACATTATTATATAATCATATGATTATATATATGTATAATCATATTGAGCAATAATGTTGCCAACCTTTAAGGCACTTACACTAATTGTATTTATTACGATTGTCATAGTGAATTTGTATTCCGACTACTGATGTCCCTTGTGGGTTGACACACTAAGTACAAGTCTAGGGACTGCAGCTACCACCTATTACATATATGTAAATATTATGTTTATATGTAAATAGAGGTAAATTACATGTAACCTTTATCTCATCCTTTATTGCATTCGAGAAGCGTCACTGACGTTAGCCACCTCAAGAGAAACGGAAAACGGCCTGTTTAAAAAAAACATAACCGGTGAAACTTGTATTTTTATATCTTATTTACGTCCCTACGATATATTAATAGGTATAATGTATTGTATAGCAAATACATTAATTAATATAAAAATTTTTAAATAAAATTATAATATAAGAAATATCTTTTTATATAATGTTAAAAAGAGATATATTCACTAAATTGATCAAACTATACCAATCGAAAAAGAAACTCTTTGAATTATTATAAATGTGACATGCGTTTAATGGACATTAAGTCGGATATGACAGAGCATTGTAGAGCATTAAAAGTTCGTGACTCTTTTGTTTTTCTAAAGAGCTTAGGTGGTCTATAAATGTCATTTTTGTTTCCAATGGACTCTTGTTGGGTCGACGACGTTTGCGCTTTGTTTGAATAAATTAACCCAAAAATAGGATGGCATATCGCAAAACATGTTTCCTTTAGTTATAGGAATTTAACTGCCCAAATCTTGAGTTTACAAGGTTTTAAATTTGAACTGTGTTGAATGCGATTTAAGTATTATAATGTAAGACTATATAGCTGTGTCCGCGACTTCGTACCCGTGATATTACGAATTGCTCTTAAATATTTCTCAACAGCACACTTGCAGTTAATTGACAGTGGTCTTTTCAGACGGGCTGCCAAATTTTATGATAGCGAAACACAGTATATTCTACTATACTAGTAATAGCCGAGTTTGTCATTGTATTTATTTTTTTCTAAGCAACACTTAATAAAACATTTGACCAACCCGGTTAAGGTCGCGGATAATTTGCAACGACGTTAGAGTTGATTGGAATTTGTCACGGTCACACACTAACTTCTCAGAATATGAAACAAACCAGAAGGGGGGAGTCTTGTCTTGTAATATTTTGTAGTAATAGTAACAATCATTTCTATTGATAGACTTATCATATAAATATTAAATTTATTCATTCTGAGGTAAAACATAGAAATCTAGATTATTATAAATAAATACATGAATTATATAACTTATATAAAAATTTTGTACTATAAACAGTTTAGAACCACGATAGATTCACAAAATTGAATTCAAGAGGCCACACTAGCCAGTTAAGGTTTTTGTTTCTGAAGCTGTTGTTAAAACAAATTAATTATTAACGGTTTGGTAAAACGACCTATTTAATATTCAGTAAAAACGATCAGAGTTTGTGAAAGGATCGATTGAAAAGGCGCAACTTCATCAAAGTCTGAAAGTGGTTTCAATAATTCAATCAATTCAACAGCAATTTCATTGTTTCGTATTGCGATTCGGTACACTTTCTTTTGTTAGCTAGGTGTGACTGTGTCAATATGGAATTTTCAAATTTATAATATGTATTCTTCAATAGAATTTTCTAGGGATCAATTTACATAGTGATTTAGAATAGCATTTACCTATAAGAATTATAAGGTGGAAAAAATGGGACATATCCTTTTTTATATCCTTTTTTTCTTTATCTTTATTTCAACTATTGTGAGTGAGTGAATAGTAGAAACAATTTTCGAATCGAAAAAATAAACTATTTCATATTTTTTTTCTTTTGTGAAGCAAAATTTTCAATTCTGGGCCCTAATTCAATAACGCCACATAGCGATTCCTTAACTTTGAAACCACGTCAATTCCTCAAATTGTTACGATTTCTGCTTATGCTGAACTCTCGACTGAAATATATTTTTTTAATAAGCCTCCGGTCAATTGTTTTTAATATTGTATATTTACCAAAATACATTTTCCCTATAGTAGGATTTCATAATGTCATTAAGCGGTTCATGAGTAATTCTCTTTCGTGACCTTGTCACAGTACGAGTATGTATAACCATTTCGTTTTCACTTAACAATGTACAGTTTTGATAATAATCCTTATCCTTACATTATTATAAAACAAACTTCACCTATTTTCATGCTGTTTTGACCAATGGATAGAATGGTTCTGGAGGAAGGTTTTAGTTTATAAATTACAAAGTCAAGCGGGCGAAGTCACGGGCAGCAGCTAGTAGAAATATAAATTAGTTTAATTTATTATTATTAATCTGTCTGTTTGTCTGTCCGCGATAAACTCAAAAACTACTGCACCGATTTTCATGCTGTTTTCACCAATGGATAGAGTGGTTCTCGAGGAAGGTGTGTTATATTTTACAAAGTCAAGCGGGCGAAGTCGCGGGCAGCAGCTAGTATTTTATATTTTAATACTTATGGTTATGATACTGTTGCTTATTAAAGTCATAACCAAGCTATTCATGTAGTTATCTAGCATAGCTTTAATTGATTTTTTTTTTCAAATCATGTTCACCATCTTTAATATTATTTATTCAACTCAAAGCATCAAAAGATAATAACCAATTTAAGGAACTGAATTTTCTTACTGAATAACTTATAATTTATATGTCCGTAGTGAAGTGGATCGTTATAATCAAACGAGACCGTTCCATAAGAAATTACAATACAGATGTTTCTTGATTGTTATTTGATTGGCATACACCAATGTTCAGCCAATTTCATTGAAGCACAAAGGGAAGAGGGAATACTACAACTAACATTCTCATAATTTAAAGGCATTGTTGATGTGGCATGCATTCAGTTCCGTAAATAAGACCTCACATAACATGCACGTGTAACAGTTAAAATTGTACATTACACCTTGCGCTGAAGGAAATAAGTGTTAGTTTTCATTGAGAAAAAAAAATGTCGCAACAAATTTAAGTGTGCGACTGTACCTACATCAAAAGTAAAGTGTATAATGACCGACAATTCAATAGTTTGCGTGGCTATTATGAAACGTACGTGGGTACGAGTTTGATAAAAGAATTTTGGGGATAAGGTTTTCGGACAGGTATACCTAAATACTTATATTATTTTATTTTTTTAAATATTTTTTTTAATAAATTATAGTCTAGTTTTATGGTAAGGTCGACATACAGGCTGATGGTCCACTGGATGGTTGGTGGCCACCGTCGCCTATAACACAAGCTGCAAGTGGGCTGCCGACTACAGTAGGATTAAGGAAAAAAAAAAGAGATTTGTAGGTAAGGTATAGGGAAACGCAGGGAAAGGTATAGGCTCTGGCATCACTTAATAACTCATGGAAACACAACAACACACGTGCAATTATTTCACAGTAGTCTTCTATAAAATGGGTATAAGTCAAATGGTTACGAAACGCAGTGTCGAGTTCGGTTCATATAGTTTCTGCCTACTATGACAAATTAACAAAAAAAAATTACCTTTCAGACATTTTGTTAACCATGTCCATGAATTCATACAGAATAATGAATCATGTCAATGGAATTTTTTTTTTTTTGAATAAAACAGAGTTAGCTAGTCAAAAACGTCAATATAAAGGACTGTGAGAAAAGGTTAGATACATACTGTGTTGGTTGTATCGTTGCTCGCATTTCTTATCGATCAGAGCTAATACATAGCTAATTAATTAGATGGTTTGCTCCAATGGAGGCAAGGTAAAGATTTCGTAATCACTCAAGAAATGACTTATCCTAAAATTATCGGTTAAATAGGAGTTAAGTTAGGGAGAAAGGAACACTCCTTATGACCCCATGTATATAAAAGTAAGTACATCTCCCTACTAATTCCTCCAAACGGATTTTGATACGGTTTTCCCAAATGGAAAGAGCTATAAACGTGGAAGTTTCCATGTGCATATTAGTAGGCCGCTAGTATTATATACTACACAAACTTTATATTTTAAACTACACATCACTACATATTATAAAACAGTCCTCCGCCGCGTTTGTCTGTCTGTCTGTTCGCGATAAACTCAAAAACTACTGCACCGATTTTCATGTTATTTTCACCAATAGATAGAGTGGTTCTCGAGGAAGGTTTTAGTATATAATTTACAAAGTTAGGCGGGCGAAGTCGCGGGCACCAGCTAGATAAATTTTTTGCTGTCAAATTTTTATTAAAAAAAAAGGCTCTAACAAGAAAATCGTTTTAAAATCTGTCGTGTGAATAAATGTTATATGTAAGTAAGTATAGAATACAAATATGTAGATAATAGCTACTCTAATAATTTTACTAATATTGAGGTTTATAATTTACCTGTGGACGGTTGTGTTTGTTTTTCTTCGGGAAAATTGTTAGCTGTTGACATAATTCATATAAGGAGTAATAAAAAAGGACAATTACTAAGTGTTTCAATCTAATTCATGTATTTTTCATCAATATTTTATGATAAAAATTATTATGAATAAAAAAATATTCATTGCCAGAATTGTTTCTTATCAATTCTTATACTTCAGTACGATACACATAGGCTTTAGTTTAGCAGTGAATTGTATTCACAAGGTGGCTGTTATAATAGAAAATCAATCCCAACATTTAAGCCTTGTTAATCTGCCGACTTTTCTCAACTAATATGCGAAAGTAATCTTTGTTTTTTTAAGCCTACTTCTCTACTCCACCGATAATAGTGAATTTTTTGCATGCTAAAAGGCTTAAGTGATTTGAATGTGGTTTTCATCGGTGTATTTCAGCAAGCTTCCCATAAAGCGTTGTTCGTTAACAAAAAAATAATAATAATGCGCTATTATTCCGAATACAAGGCGTACGAAGTCGCGAGAACACATAGTAAATCATAAAAGGCCTACATCTAAAGAAAATCAATTATTTTATTAGTACTTATCTACGCTTAACTCAATCCATTTTAATTGAAAAGACGTCGAGTTAACGCCTAACTATTGCTATACATAGATTAATGGCGCCCATTAAGGTGATAGTCAATTACCAATATTCCAATTTTATAGATTTCTGTTCACTGAGTTCTGAGTATCGAATTAAGTAATTAAAGTCATGAAAGTATATCAATTTTATTTTTTGGATAAAAGGTCAGTTAGACGATGGGCGTTTTACGTATTTTAATTTTACGTTTTAGAATTAGTCGATCTATTCGGTATATTTAGTGGAATAAGGATATTCACAAAGACATGGAGATCGATAATTTTTTTTTATAAAAAACAAATTATAGTAGGAAAAGTAATGATATAATGTAAAAATAATAATATGAAATTTTCATTTTAATAATAACAAAGTAGTTTAAAGTAAAAATTTCAAGGAATTAATTACTTTTTCATTTTGGAAATTTCAATTTCAGACATCGTCTTGTTCCTGTTCCTTCACAGCAGGGAAAAATCTTTTAAAACGAACATTGCCTAGTTGGAGCAGCTGTATTATGCGATACACTTGTCTTGAACTGCGCCTTTGCAACGCTATAGAAACGCTCGCTGTCTGAATGGAGTTTAATAAACGCCTGCGGGTCGGAACGATCAAAGATAGAGGATGTAACATTCAATGCCCTTTTTAATCTTTACACTTCCAATAATTAATTCATCAAGCGTCCAAATTATATAAACATTACGCCTTTAGAAATCAACGATAAGACGCGTTGGTTGTTCTAACGCTTTGAGTTTTCTTAAGTTTTTATTAATAACATTGAAGCATTTGCAACATATTTTATAACGGTATTTATTTTATTTTATTTTTATGTATTAAATTATTATTTTTGGTGAATTATTTATTTTACAACATATTTTTTGTCTATAACTAACTAACTAACTTCAGATCTGCTATAAAAAAATTTCAAAGCTAATTAAAATCCTTAATCACAAGTCTTGGTTTTTGTAGCTAGGTACTCATCGATACTTGTAACCTAACAAATATGATTGTAAACCTAAGTGCCTAACTGTTTGATATTCAAAATAAAATATAATATTAATTAGTTTTCATTAAAAACAGATCTTCTATTAAAGGTTGTTGTTAATATAGAATTAATTATGTAATGTAATACCATACTTGCTTGTTAAGTTAATTTATACATACCAATTATACATAATTAATTATTCCTCTGCCTCCAAAAGAAAATTAAGTAGCTCATTACGAGAGGCATATAGTTACTATATAATTCCATTTATATAGTAAATATATTTACATATTTTTTTGATGATTTTTTGTATACATACAATATACATATATGTATAAAGATAGGTATAATCTGATCAAATAAATATTAATTATTAAATAATTATTTTGTGTGTTCAAAATAAGTTCAAAATATAAACACAGAAATATTCGACACCTATCAACATCACGAACATTTTATACTTACCTAAGTATTATTCTGAGTTTTATTCTATAAAATAATATTCAACATGAAATAACCTATTTGCGGTCCTAAACACACTTTTCTACTTAGACTATAATTTCTAAATAGTTAATCTACATAGACAGTTAATTCTAATACTCACTCTAATCCTTCAATAACTTGTTACAATTCCATTTTTTTCCACACAAATCAGTCATTTAAAAAAAAATGTCACAATTTTCATGTAATACGTAACACTATTAATGTAGTTAAAATTAAAATAATATTAAAATAATTCGAAATTTTTCTTTTCGCGCCAAAATATAATAAGATACGATTTTGTTTTCGATGTAACCCCTACATGTACGAACGAGTACGAAAGCGATATAGTGTAGCCGCGCAGAGCGGTACGCACGACCGCAAGGTTGGAAAGCTTCTTTCCTACTATCGCATGAAATTTATTGTACCGGTCAGTCCTTGGGAAGTTGCGTGCTTCGAAAAAGCCAGTTCACAACGTGATGTGAATGAGAAGTTCATTTTTAAGT
Organism: Synanthedon vespiformis; assembly: GCA_918317495.1. Classification (NCBI taxonomy): domain Eukaryota; kingdom Metazoa; phylum Arthropoda; class Insecta; order Lepidoptera; family Sesiidae; genus Synanthedon; species Synanthedon vespiformis. The sequence goes on from OU906962.1 coordinate 6,115,400, forward strand.
TTGACATTTTGTGTTGACCGTGCAGATTTCATACTTAGAAAAAGGTTTTTGTATTTCTCTCGTCTTCGCCCAAGATAAATTGTAAGGTACGATCGTCCTGATAGCCTATCTGAGCTTTGGTGAAGAAAAAGTGTGTGTGGCAGCTGCAACGCACGATTGGAATTTACTCCTTACGAACGTTGAATAAATAATTTAATAAATATAATTAAAAAATATGAATCCCTACTAATATTATAAATGTTTTGTTTGTTTTTTACGCTTTGCCATCACGGAGTTTTCTTTAGAATTTTAGAAGAACTAATTTTCGGCGACTTGGTTGCAAAATCGACCATGCAGACTGACGCGGAAAAAGCTAATATTATCTGTATTATTATCTACTGCAGGGCAAAGTAAGTTTCTAGATTACTGTTGTTTTGTTATCAAAGTATATTGTGATCTAGATCTAATCTTGTACGAAAATTGCAGTTTATTGCTGTTTCCATTAGTGAAAAATCTGATGCATGGTTTAGAATTACGGAAGGTTTACAGACAGATAGACGCGGAAAGCGACTTCAATGTATACTATGTAGAGATATAGATAAAATATTGAGATCGATATCTAATCTTTGGTCACGTGATCGTCATTTCCTGAATCCCATAGGACGTTGAATATAAATTTCATTATAATTTTGATAAAAACGTCACAATATCAGAGTTAAAACACACACCTTTCTCCTTTTTCTATGAGTAGTTCTTAATAAAAAAAGCACTCTAGCACATTTTAAGGGAAACCCATTTTTTAAAGCCCCGATGGGTTTTCCGTGTCAAAGCCCCAACTTTTCATTTACATAATAGTTCAGAAGTCATTATCGCACAAAAACTCTGTACTAAGCGACAACAAAAGTTTCCTTTAAAAAAAGTAAAACACCAATACCAGTAATTTTAGATAGAGTAAAGTGTAAAATTATATCCGTAAAAACTAACACAAAAAAGCTAACAAGGAACTTTTAATTCGCCATTCAATGTTGTACTTTTTACAGATATAAGAATGACTATAATTTTCGTTTAATGTAGGATAATACTTAGAGACCGGTTTTATTTTAACCTTTTTTGCATTCGTTTAATGAATTATGATTAGATATAATTGGAAATAACTTTTTGTTGTGTTAAGTAATATGTTAATGTAATTTATTATATGTTGTTCATATTATGAAAGTGCCAACACGACTTTTTACTATAAGAATTTTTACGAGTTCGTTGGATTAGTGGTTAGGGTAACCACCACCTTAACGCTCTGTTCCAGGGTTCCCGGGTTCGATTCTTGGCAGGGTCGACTTTGAAAATGATCTGTTCAAAGCTTTTTCATCTTGATCTTGAAAATTATCTTTTCAAAGTTGATTTTGGAAAGAAAATTTAAAGAAAAACGACTTTGAATCCAACCATGAGCCATATAACCCCGGCCGACATCTTTATCCCTCGGGAACAGTATTTTTTTTTTTTGGTTAAGAGGTACCCTATGTTCTTTTCTGTATTTCTGATAATGTGTATGCAAAATTTCACGTTGATCGGTTGAGTAGTTAAGGAGTGAAAAGGTAACAGACAGACAGAGTACTTTCACATTTTATAACATTATAGTATAGTTTATCAACTGTAATTATTATCAGAATCCTTTTGAAAATTTTTGATTATATTTTCCTCTGTTGTAGAACTTTCCCCAAGGTGGTTACAACTTACATTAGCCCAGGGCAAGTGTTAACAACTAACTTCTTAAAGATAAGTAGTTATACAATAGGTACCTTAGAATATAATAAACAAACTGCACTTTGTAACTACTATACGTTTACAATTTACAAGACAAGAATTTTCCTAGTACAGCTTGCCAGGAATTGAAACCAATAATAATATGAACGATACAGAGGGTTCACAACTTTACCACTTCAAATCATTCTTATATCCTAATAATAAAAATAATCATCATCATACTAATAATAAATCTGTAGGGGTCGGTCATGGAGTAATTTACTTTATTTTCAGAAATATCGCGTATATAGGATCTATACATGATACTGAAACTAAATTGAGGATTTATACAATTTTTTTCTGTATGTTCCTCCATAACTCTTAAACGAATTAACCGATTTTCATGAAACTTGGTAGATAAACATTTAGAAGTACGGGACACGTGATAGGCTACTTTTTTTCTTTTTTAACGCGCACGAAGTCGCGGGCAACAGCTAGTAGATAATAATACCATAGATGTAGGACAGGATAACGTTTGCTCCAAGATGTACTCGTTTGAAATTAATATAGTTTAATTATTGTTACCGAGCCCGAGACTTCGTCCGTGTTGAAAAAGAAAATATGTGAGATATTGCAAAAAACAAATTTAAATAAAACTTTTTAACAAAAAATAAAACTGCCGAAAAAACTGAAAAGCATAAAGTAATCTTATTATTTTACCTAAGTAATTTTGAGTCGCGGCGCGCATCACTCTACGTAATTTTTGCTTGTTTGGGCGCCGACGAAAACGAAAAAACAAAAACGGAGGAGGTACTCAATTCGACGCGTATATATATATATATTTATCTTTTTTTCATGTATGATCACGCATAACTTTTGACAGAGTGGTCCGATTTTGATAATTCTTTTTTATTTGAAAGGGTGCACCCCCAAGGGGGTCCCATTTTAATTTGGAAAAAAAATACCAACCCTAAGGGTAGGAAAACAGGGGATGATTAATTGTTCACTCACCGATTGTAGCGTATAACCACGCATAACTTTTTACGGAGTAGTCCGATTTTGATAATTCTTTTTTTAATGGATAGGGTATACCTCGAAGTTGGTCTCGTATAAATTTGGAAAAAAAATCCTACCCTAAGGGGGAGAAATGGGGGTGGGAAAATTAAAAATTAAGCATGTAGTAAATATTAGATTATAGCCAAAAAAAATATAAAATAAAACTTTTTAACAAAAAATAATACCGCCGAAAAAACTGAAAAGCATAAAATAATCTTATTATCATTTTACCTAAGTAATTTTGAATCGGCGCCAAACAAGCAAAAATTACGTAAAGAGTGATGCGCGGCGGCGACTCAAAATTACTTAGGTAAAATGATAATAAGATTATTTTATGCTTTTCAGTTTTTTCGGAGGTTTTATTTTTTGTTAAAAAGTTTTTGCGTGAAAACGTAACAAACAAACTCATATTCACATTTATAATATTAGTAAGGAAAGGAATTACTAAAAATTTCCTCTAAAATTGTAAATGGTTCTAAAAAATAGTATAAATACAAACATACTTATATGCATTAAAGACCACATAAATACATTAGCTTTAAGAGGTAAAAATTCCATTGTTTTTTTCTGTGATGTGCGACGAAACTTGGAACACTTGAGTCAGAGTCAGAGTGCTAACACCTCAACCTCAAACACTCGATCTACGGGCTATTCAAATATAATGTCATTTAAATAAAGGCACAAAGACTTGACATACAAAAACAACCTTTAATGAAAAGGCCAAACATTCAACTTGGATGTATTATTGTGTGTACCTACATTATGTGTTTTCGGAAAAAAATCAAATAGTAAAATAAATTCAAGCCTACATATTTTTATTTAGAGACTAATCTATTGATTTATTACCAACTTAAAATGTAAGACACTTTTAAATGTGATAATTTTATGTTCCTCTATATCTTTTTCATTATTTTGTTTGTTTATTATAGTGTTATTATGTACCTATTATGTATTCTTGCATATTATTATAAAACAAAGTCTGCCTGTTCGCGATAAACTTAAAAATTATTGCACCGATTTTCATGCTGTTTTCACAAATGGATAGAGTGGTTCTCGAGGAAGGTTTTAGTACATAATTTACAAAGTTATGCGGGCGAAGTCGTGGGCAGCAGCTAGTATTAAATAAACGGAACTATAAATTATGTATGTATGTAAGTGATGATCATAAGATCATCAAGACTACATGCCGAGCGGAGAAAATTTTACACACTTTATTATAAACTAGCTGACTCCCGCGACTTCGTCCGCGTTGAAAAAGAAAAAAGTAGCCTATTCTGTGTCCTTTATGTCTTAATGTTAATCTACCAAGTTTCAGTTAATTCGTTTAACAGTTCATACATTTACAGATTTATTATTAGTATTGATGATTATAAAATACCAATACTTTACAATGCACAGTCTATACTCTATACTAATATTATAAACAGGAAAGATTTGTTTGTTTGTATTGAATAAGCTCCGAAACTACTGGACCGATTTGAAAAATTCTTTTACCATTAGAAGCCGACATTATCCCTGATGAACATAGGCTACTTTTTACCGCGGAAAATGCTTCATTCCTACGGGAAAACTAAAATAAAAGTAAATACTAGCGGCTTGGCTCGGGATACACTTGATAGCGCCATCTATCCAGAATCAGGTGAAGCGACTAACATGACAACTGCTTGGTGATATTTTTGGCGATCCGCTCCACGGTAGATGGCGTTTTATACTTTTCAACGCGGACGAAGTCGCGAGCACCAACTAGTGTATACTAAATAAACACATAGTTATAGACGTGTTAGTATGTGCCTTGTTGGTGCAACAAATAAACTAATAATCTTGAACTATTAAGTATAGGGCGCTCGTAAATGAATACGTCAAGATAACTCTTATAGCGTGTTTACTATCATGTTTTTTTATTGAATTACTTCGGAGAATAATGACGTCATGGTTTTAGTTGCTCATTTAAGACGAAATGGGAGCGTCACATTCTGGGGTGCAGTAATTTATCGTGCTACCATCAAAATGGTCTTTTTGTATTTGACACTCATCGTCACCCTAATTAGGTTGAACGTAGACTTATAATTACCAGATCAGACACATAGCCCTGTACAAAAACGTGAGAAAAGTATGGAGATTTTCCCATTGATTCAGAATATAAAAATAATTATAGTTTGTTAAAATTTAGACAGACATTTTTATATAAATGATTGATATTTTTTCCTAAATATAGTATTATTTGTAGGCATTGAATATTGTAGGCTTAGACGATTTCTTAATACATCTATATAGGTATTAAAATTTGGAATAAGAGTTATTTTACGTGTATAGTAAAAAAAACTCCTCTAATAGGTGTTTTTCAACCAACTTCCAAATAACTCTTTTAACAAATAAAAAACCGACTTCAAACCGTTTTCTCTTGGATGCCGTTGTCAGAAATGGACCAAATTTAAATGGGACCACACGGGAAGCACCAGCTTTCAAATAAAAAAAGAATCACCAATCGAAAGAGAGATTTTACTGTCGGCATAAATTTAAAGTATTCAAGTAACATTAGTATAAATCAATCAATAAATACTAATAATAAATCTGTAAGTGTAGGTATTGTATGTGTGTATGTTCCTCCATAACTCTTAAACGAATTAATTGATTTTCATGAAACTTGGTAGATAAACATTTAGACGTATAGGACACTTTTTCTTTTTCAACGCGGACGAAGTCGCGGGCGCCAGCTAGTAAAAGTAGTAAGTAGTAGTAGTCACTTCTAGTCACGATCATTTCCTATGTCGTTGGTAGCGACAACAAGACAAAGGAGGGTGGTTTAGCAAATGAATGAACTGTTACTGAAATGTCCATTTTGGGAGTTCCTATTGGAAATGTAGGACAATTGGGGAAGATAAACTGATAAAATAAAGGAAAAGAATTTTTCGGGGTGTTGGTTTATAAAATTTATGCCGCTATAAAAATAAAATAAGACCGGGGCTTTCTTTAATCAGATATTTACAATATTTTATTAGATATTTAGACTTCAAACATTATTCTCAATTTAAAAGAATTATTTCCATCTTTGCTTGTTTTTAATAGATTTGGAATCTGTAATGTACAAGGAAAGTGGACCCTAATTATTTTGGCTTTCTGCCACACGATTCGTTTTCTTCGACTCCAATTTCCATTTGGTTAATTACTAGGCGGTTTTCTAAGAAAACCTCAATTCTTCCATTTTAATTTTGTTGATGATGTTTTATTATGATAGCTTTAGGTTGGGAGGACGTTTTTCTTTCATATGCAGATCAGAAATAATTGTTAACAGTGTTATTGAAAAGAGACACTTTCTCACGAGCTTTTCACAATTTTTAAGGGTTAATAATAATAAGTGCGACATATCTCGTTACCAAAATTCATTACAATTCAGTTGGCTACTGACTGAGCCAATGGCAAGTGGATGTGGTGCTGTAAAATCTAGATATACCTCTATAAGTTATACTTTCATGGTCATTAGTCAAACAAATAATTTAAGTTATTTAACATCGGTTTTTATACATAGAAAAAGTAATATTCTATAAAAGATCTCCAATTAACCAACATATTATGAGAAGTCAGCTATTGACTATTATAATATACATAATATGAAAGTAAAGTTGGGGTACGAAAACCTTCGTCAGTTTTCAAATTCATTACTTTATCAAGTCGTAGACTTCGAAACTAAAGCACTAAGCAGAAATTTAGGCATTTGAAATTGTCCTAGTTCAAGAAAATTTCTACGTACATAAAATGTACATGAGAACATAAATGAGGCTGGCATGTTTATAACTTCTACTTTCTACTCTTATTAAACATTTATGTATTACCTTTGAATCTGTGGTTACCTGTATTGAAGCAGTTGCTATGTTATACGTATATAAATAAAATTTATCCGTGCGAAGCCGCAAACAACAGATAGTATTGCACTAAGAGTAAATAAACATAAGAAACTTAGTTATGTCTCTAATAACTGAATTTCTTCCTTATATTGGACGTCTGAACAATCGGTTATGGCACAATATGTGAATGACAAATTGAACACGTTCGTCTTTCTTACATTATTATTTTCAACCAACGATGTACGAGTATATATGTATATAAATATGGACCTCGCTCTATTGTTTATGAACTATATTTTCATCTTATTGTATTATATCATATTATATAGATTGGTAACAGCTATGTCTGAGCCAATGGCAATGTTATTATCGTGAAAATGTGTTTGCATATGATCGTCTTGTTTTTATTGTAGTATTGATATGATCGTTAAGCTTGCGGTTACTTGTGGCACTGACACCTTGTGGCATGATTGTGAGTTTTTGTGCCTCCTCTCTGTTCTGGTTCTTGCCTTCTTATTGCTTGTATTAGAATCGATTTGTCTATACTAATATTATAAAGAGGAAAGATTTGATTGTTTGTTTGTTTGTATAGAATAGGCTCCGAAATTACTAGACCGATTTTAAAAATTCTTTTATCATTAGAAGCCGACATTATCCGTGATGAACACTTACCAGTGAGTGTAACACTTAGTGTGATGTACTTAGGGTACTTTTAACTGCGAGAAAATGCTTCATTCCTACGGAAAATCTAAAATAAAAGTAAATACTTAGCGGCTTGGCCCGGGAGATAGCGCCATCTATCCAAAATACGGTAGATGGCGTTTTATACTTTTCTACGCGGACGAAGTCGCGAGCACCAGCTATAGTCATTTATATTTAGTGAAATGTTCTTATTATACTTAAAAGTTAAAAGAGACAACGAGTACAAAAGAGACTATTTTGATTAATAAAATCGTAAAATGACTAAAAAAGTTACTTATCTGCCGATGTGTTATTCTGTTGCTCTTATCAACAAATAGAGCTACTTACTTGAGTCCTTGAAAGATTTAATTATCATTTCTGTTTTGAATTCTGCGAAGTTATTAGATGAAAACTTACTCCGACAATCACTTCCATGAGGACCTTTAGAGGCTTCGCATTCAGTATTGGAAGTGTCTGTACCAATTATAAATTTTAAATTAGTATTTTATGTTTAATATTTTAACATTGTTAAAGCTTCTGAGTAAAATTAAATTATCTCATTTATCACAGATAAATTCGATATCGAATGCGAATCGATAATTTAAGTCATATTAGTGAACCACTTTTTTATTAGAGATGGTTTTATGCTCTTGGCCAGCATCTAGTTGTATAGCGAAGATAAGGCCTATGAGGAGTGAGCTCACCCAGAAGATACCTATTCATTCGAACTTTGAAATGATTTAGGTTCAGTGGTAGGGCACACTGCGCTTCGCATTCATTTGGGCAGCCCGTCTGGCGGCAGTAACCACCACCTTACAGAATACCACCGTGAAATAACAGCATTATGTGCTGTTGTGTTTCGGTGAGTGAGTAAGGGATCCCATCCCTCCCTTATCCATTATCTTTAATCCTTCCATGGTCGGCAGCGCACTTGTAGCACTTATGGCGTTGCCATAGTTGTAGCACCATCAAGTGGACCGTCAGCCTGTCTGTCGACCTTAACATAAAAAATAATAATAATAAAATATGAGCTGGGAAAGACATATAAAATACATATATGTATATATAAAAGCAGGGAGTTCCAAACCTTGGCAGTGCGCAATATAAATTCTACAATATGTGGATGGTAACCAGCCACATCTTCCACAAGAATGTCCGATGGAAAAAAGGGGAAGGCGATATCAGCCCTTGCAGCTCCTGACTCCTGAGCAACCTCTCCGAAGTACATCTCATAAAAGACACTTAGATAGGCGATTTTGCGTCTATGTGCCAGACCAACATATTGGTTATTTTTTTAATTTATTTAAAAAATATATTTTTTACTAATGGCAACAAAAATTGGTCGACCCTAACGAGAACGCCACAACTTGTATACCCCACCATTGTATTACCGACAGGTTTTCACATACATCTAATAATCAAAATTCCCACAAAGACAAAAATCCCAATTTTCAGATGAGGCTTAGCAGAGCGGACTTTTCATAGCAACTTAATTCCGTTTAAGTACATAATATTTTCATATACATTGTTCCTTACTCATAAATACACTACACCATGGCGTCGTTAAGGGCCTCCACTTTCTCTATATTTTATAGTTTAAGCCTTATGGGACCAATAAAATTTTGTAACACCAAATAGTTGTAAACATGGAGCAGGTGCTTTCAAAATTATTACGACTAATTGCGTAATTAACGTAAAACTCACATTCAAACTGTAAAACGACAAACATTTTTTAATGGTAATTATGAAAATAAACAAATGTTTTAAGAAAGGGCTTTTTGGATGTAAATTTTTTTAAATATGTTTCGGAGCGCAGATGTTGGTGTAGTAATTAAACGAAATGACAAATAAAAATGAAAATATTCAGTCGTTTAAGCTTAAGTTTTAAGCTTTGTTGCTTTTGAGATTTCAGCTACGAGTGGACTAAGTCGAAATGTTAAGATTTTCTTTTCCATAAGGCTCATCTAAATTTTTATACATATGCATTTTAATATTATCGAAACACTCATGAAATAGGTATAGCTTGTCATTTATAGATTGCAGGGAGATCAGCGAGCTGTTGCATTTCTCTGAAAGATATAACACGAAGTATAATAAGAATAACAATAGTATAATAAGAAATCAAACTGTACGAAATATAAAAGTTCCAATTTAAGATACAACGAAGTTTTAATCGGAAACAGACACAAACGCTGACAAATGCTGTGAAACTACATTTCCCGATTAGTATGCCGTGAAACATTTTGATAAATCTTCTAAAACTGTCTGTAATGTAAGACCACAGATACATTTAGGCAATTCCGTGGCCGAGACATTATTTTAATAACCTTGCAAATACGAGCTAATGTAATAGGTAAGTATTAGAAAGCGACCCTTGCCTGCCAAGTACGCTCACTGCCAAAATTATTATGCATATGCCGGCTTTTTGAATTTACGTGATGAGAAATTCTAAGCAATTTATGTAAGCTAGAGGCAAGAAAATGTCTCGCTTCTAGCGTCAGGGGGTTGGAGAAACAATATAATATGTGTTTCTATATTGTATTAACATCCGTTTTCTCAAAACGTAGTGTAAATGTTACGTTTAGAATTATAGAACACTAAAAATAACATGTATAATAACATGTATGTATGTTTTTTCCTCCATAACTTTTACATGAAACTTCGTAGATGAACACTTAGACGTACAGGACAGGACACAAGATCTACTTTCTTCTAGATTCTACTTCTACTTTTTTTCTTTTTCAACGCAGACGAAGACACTAGCTAGTGGATTAATTAATTGGCAACAAAGTTGCCCAACACATCTGTAAAGAGTAGAAATATTGAGCCGATATGTTGGCAGCTATAAAGTGGGTTTTATGAGGGACACATAATGTTGACGATACGTAATAGACACGCCAGTAAAAACTGGTTTGAATGTTGAAGAGGAGCCGTCTAGAGAAAGATACACATTTCATTAATTTTTTTCACCAACGACCACCTATCTGGAACCGACCCGTTGCTTGATAATTTTATTAGTTTTTTTTTGTCTTTTTCTTAGTATCCATTAACATCTATAATAACATTATTACGGGGGAAATTTTGTTTGCTTGTTTTTCTAAACTCAGAAACCGATTCTAAATAGGTAAGTATCTCACAGCAATTGAATTTGGTTACATTTAATTGTTAGGTAAAATATACTATTTTTAATTCGTAAAAGTTGTTAATTTTGGTGTGTTGTTTTAAAAAAATACTAATTTTAATTCGAAAACGTGGTCTTGATATGTTATCTTAAAATCATATTTTTTTTTAAATTTTACTTAAAAAACTCAATATTTAATTATTAGGTAAAATATTATTTTCAATTCGTAAAAGTTGTTAATTTTAATAATAATAATAATAATAATCATTTATTTGCTGAATATAGGTTACAAATGTTAGAATGGTTTCACAATAGAGGTCTCGCTACATTCTACCCTTCGAGGGTGTGCAAATATTTTAAGTAATTATGCTACATAAACAATAAAGCTAATTAATATTACTAATTATTACAATAAATTATCAATCTTATAATCTTTTACACTATAATAACATTTATCAACAAGTAATTGCTTCATTTTCTTCTGAATAAATTAATATTGAGCTCTTTAATGGTGTTTGGAATTTTGTTGAATATAACTGGCGCTTGACAAAAAACACTTTTATGCATCAGTGCTGTTTTTGCTTTCCGAATGCATAATCTATTAGGATCTCTTTGGGCTCTTTGATTATTATTATCAGACATTCGCTTAAATAGGTTAGGGTTCGATTTTACGTATACAACGACCTCATATATAAAAAGCGATGGAAGTGTCAGGATTTTATACTTATTTTGGTATATTGTTTTAAAAAATTACTATTTTTAATTCGAAAACGTGGTATTGATATGTTATCTTACAATCATATTTTTTTAAAATTTTACATACTTAAAACAGAACTCAATATAGTGTTATATAGCTTTATAATAACTTTCATTTTAATATAAAGCTACTGAAAGATTAAAAGGTAAATTGATAGATAGCCGTTGTCTGTACAACGCCGGTAAATATTGATCACTTAGAGGCGACTGAGTGCTGAGGTCACAAAGATAAACTTGCCGGGAGGAGTGAATAAATCAAAAAATATTTCTTTCAAATTATGTACGTATCTTGTATCTGGCAGTACAGAGATAAAGGGTTTTTGTTGGTTACTAGTGATGGGAATGTAATCCTATCACTAGTAACCAAATAGTAGCAATAGTAGAAAAATAATAAGAGCCCATATCTCTATAATGTATATCCAACTAGGTGGTGCTCGCGACTTTGTTCGCGACTTTGTTTGCGACCATTGAATTTTTATTTTATTTTTATATAGCTGGTGCCCGCGGCTTTGCTCTCGTGAAATATTTAGCTTATATTTCACGAGTGACTCTTAAATTCTTTTCCATTCTTAAATTGTGACTACTAGTAAAAAAAAAATTAAATCGTATGAGTAGTTTGGTAGATAAAAATAAATATACAAAGTATACCTCTTTATAATAAGTATATTAGTATAGATATAATAGTGACGACTTGATGGCGCTGTGTGACATGTCCTCAAAATATAATAAAAATAGTATAATTAAAAAGTAACTCTCACCTTCTCTCGATCTATTTAAACACTATAGTAAGATTTATTCAGAACTAGTGACCCTCACTCGCCTTGCAGTTTTTATGTATACTTACATGGCGAACCTTCCCCGTTTGTCTGTCTTTTCATAAGTGAAAAAAGAATTAAAATCGGTCGAGTGGTTTAGGAGTTTAGAAGAAAAAAACTTACATTGATTTTCAACATACATACTAGTGACCTGCTTCCGGTTTCGCTCGGGTGCACTTTTTATAATACAAAACCTTTTCCGTTTTCCCTCTTTCCATTTTGTAGTCCCAGTGAAAAATTAAAATCTGTCCTTTCAACCAAATTATTGAATTTTTTGCGAGTCTATGAACTTGGATGAGCAACAGACCAAACGCATTGAGAGATCAAATCAAATTATAATTTCATTAAAAATGAGGCAATCGAGTAACTCATTGAGTAATAAATTACCTCACTAGTCAACTTTTTGAATGAAATACATCGCCACTAAATCAGTGGCTAGCTAGAGGGATACATGTGTGCTTACACAGAATATTTGATAGGTTAATATCAGGTGGCGAACGGCAATAAATCGTGCGGAGGCAACATTTGGTCGATCAATACTACTAATACCTAATCGTGATTGAACGAATCCTGTACGTATTCGTTAGATGTGAAGATTTCTCATACTTAGGAGTAGTTTTATGCAATGAAATCCTCATCACTAATCATAAATTTATCAGTTTTATCTGCGGATTCAACCGTGTAAAAATAACCAGTATCCCTTCCTAGGTTTAAGATATCTATCTCTCTTAGTTTTGAACGAGTTTTAAACATCCGTACCTTTTTTCATTTCATACTAATATTATAAATGTGAAAGTAACTCTGTCTGTCTGTTAGTTACATTTAATAACTACTCAAAAGATTCTCATGAAATTTCACATACACATTGTAAGGGATACAAGAAAAGAAGACAGGGCACCTTTTAGCCAGAAAAACGTACTATTCCCAAGGGATCATCTAAAATAAAATAAAAAATTAAAGCCTGGCCAAAACGTTACGGCAACAAGAGTATTGCTTACTTATTTTTTAATTTTGAACGCGGACGAAGTCGCAGGCATCAGCTAGTATGCTATAATTAAAAATTATAAACTAACCTTCGACTTCAAGCAAATTTAGCTTTGAATTAGCTTTGAATTCCTTTAAGCAGAAGCGAACTAATAAAAAATTCATGCAGAACCATCGCAGTTATAAATAATTCAGCGGTGCCGATGATTTACCCACTAATTTGTTGACAGAGTTAATATGTTGACATGAAGGAGTTTTAAGAACGCAAGTAAATAAATTAAAGGCAACCAGGGGCTCTTTTAATGAAATATCATCCCTAATATTAAGGCCTATTCTCATTTCACCTCTCGCTCGGCGGGTGCTATTGTCCACGGATATAAAATCGAAATTACTATTTAAAATTATGAATAATAAATAATTAATTACTGCGAATGTGCAGAACCAGCCAACGGAAAAAAAACATCATTTTTTATCGGTCATAGGTATTTATCCTACTAATATTTATATTATAAATAGCTGTTGGACGCGACTTCGTCCGCGTAGAAATCGTACTCACTCATCAAAACACAAAAGCATATGCATGCCTACTTACTGTTATTTCAGCACAGTGGTCTTCTATAAAAAGGTGCTTACTGCAGCCAGGTGCGATTTGCTACTAAATTATTTATGTATGTAATCGATACGGTACAATATTATGTTTAATTTAACTGAGCGAATGCCCAAAATCAATGTTTAAAATATTCACAATGACTCGCCTCTGATCCAACATCGAATCATATTTAAATAAGCCAGAAATAAATCAGACATTGTTATTGAATGAGTTTAGTCGGATAGAGTTGTAACGTCATTTGGTATGTAGATTGATGTTATAGATGATTTTTGTTTTCTATGGTTTTTTTTTATCAATTACTAACTAACTAGTGCTTGCAACTTCTTTCGCTTTGAAAAACGAAAAATATACTACTGGGAAAATATCTTTATCTATGTGACGACAGTGACGACGACGCCACGACGACAGTGGACAGTGGCGCCCAATCTATAATAATATTATAAAGAGAAAAGATTTGTTTGTTTGCATTGAATAGGGTCCGAAACTACTGAACCGATTTCAAAAATTCTTTTACCAGCGAGTAACATAGGCTACATTTTATAAAGCTACGCGGACAAAGTCGCGTGCAACAGCTAGTAATATTATAAAGAGAAAATATTTGTAATTGTTTGTTTGTTTGTTTGTTTGCATTGAATAGGCTCCGTTACCAGCGAGTAACATAGGCTATATTTTATAAAGTTACGCGGACAAAGTCGCGTGCAACAGCTAGTTTTTTAAGGAGAAAAGTATTATATCTTTTAATCCAGGTAATAAACTGTGTGTCAAATTTATCCAGCCAAATGTGTCATCCGAATCCGTTAAGTAATAGTTCTTACTTAAAAGAGTAACAAACATGCATTACGAGGTTACTTAATTTTTCCACAGATATTACCTGCGAGTGAGTTATATGTGTTTTTAATTACTTATTGTGCTTGTAGAAAAATGTTTTATTAATTTTCTTTGCTTTTCGAAGCCTCCATGTTGCCATAACCATTCATTCAATCTTAATTAAGAAACGGTGCTACTAAAATAGACCTTAATAATTCCACGAATCCACGAAAGATGACCAAAATAATTTCCTCACTTTTTTACAGCAAACTAATTTAACTTCCCTAACGGTGGTTGCGACGTCGAAATGTCCTCAAGATCCCTTGAGTGGAAAGTAAAAATAATGAAAGTCCCAAAAGATAAAGAACTCATTTCTTTGTTTGAAGGTTCAATGACACTTGGCTATTTTCTATTTACAGTGTGACGTCATCAGTAAATGCGGGATGCCCGTTTGTTCTCTCGCGTACGTTCACAGGAAAGGTGTAAATCTGTTAGCAGCACCATCGATCCATCGTTTCGATAAACATCGAGTCCAATTGCGATGATCGATGGTTGAATGGAATTGAATGTATTGCTTTGCGATCAATTCTATATAATAATATTTGTTGTTGTCTTTGTGGCCGCACTATTTATATGAATGTTGATGCAATACTGAACTATTGTCGTCTGATTATCGTATGAGTGAGCGTGTAAGGGCCGGGACTCAAATAAAGCGGAGATTTGTGAAGCAGAGATATGTTGTTACACCTGTGTCAATCTGAAAAAAAAAGCAATCTGAAAACTTCACATTGAATATTATAACACACACCAACAGGAAAAGAAGTGATATCGTCAGGGACGACTCTTGGTCTTGGCTTTTGGCAGAGTGTTTGTGGTCATCACTCCTAAGTGGCATGTGACATGTCGCACCAAACGCCGCCTTCCTAGCATATTCGTGCTTAGACTGCTTTAATTGTATTAATTTGGTCGGTCCACCTAATAGCGGTCTCGCCTTCGACTCTACCCTGCTGTACGTCTAATTTCTCCGAAATATGGTGACCAAGTTGTGTGACTGAGACAATAAGTTGTGTGATCACGTTATAAGTTTTTCAAAACTTTTGAAAATACTATTATTGATGTCTTTATCGCCCATAATACATTTTGCCGCGCAATTCCTAGGCAGTCTCAAAGGAGCGTAAAGGAAGTTCATATATCAATACTCAGTACTAATAATAAATTTGTAAGTGTATATGTACATACAATAGTATGTATGTATGTATGCATGTTCCTCCATAACTTTTAAACGAATTAACGGATTTTCATGAAACTTGGTAGATAAACATTTAGACGTACAGGACACGTGATAGGCTACTTTTTTCTTTTTCAACGCGGACGAAGTCGCGGGCACCAGCTAGTAAATGCTAATAATAAATCTGTAGGGGTCGGTCATGGAGTAATTTACTTTGTTTTCAGAAATGTCGTGTATATATATATATAGGCTCTATACATGATACTGAAACTAAATTGACGATATTTAGAATTTTTTTCTGTACGTATGTATGTATGTATGTATGTAATTAACCGATTTTCATGAAACTTGGTAGATAAACATTTAGACATACAGGACACAGGATAGGCTACTTTTTCTTTTTCAACGCGGGCGAAGTCGCGGGCACTAGCTAGTTTCAAATAATGTTAGCACTAACTTTACACTAACGTAATGTTGTCTGATGACAAAACGACTTGCATGCAAGCTCTCCTTTATTGTGTAAAATCATTGTACAATAGAAAAATAAGGTGCCTTCTATATTTTATAACTATAGACGGTATTAGAAGTGTGCAGTAGGTCATAATTAATATTTAATTACCGTAAGTGATGACAAGTATTACCGACATTGAATTATAAACCTCTTTCTGGACGAGCGAACGTAATAATTATATGGGTCGTAAAAGGAAGCTTTTAAATTCCAAAGTCATTGGAAACGCCCCTCAGAAAGAGGCTTACTTATTTAATTTAACGACCACAACTGGAAGCAAAATGTTCTATGTGATTTCACATACCTAAAAGCACTTACTACGTTGCAAATTCAAGGACCAAATGTGAAATGGCTGGAAGGTTATTTAATTTACTTAATAACAGTAATAACGTTATTCAAGTGGCGAAGATGCCTTAAGAACGTAAGCCTTTTGACTCAATAAGATTCTCAAGAGAAATAATCTAGATTAAAATTGTTATTGAAAATTTTCAAACATTGGAATTTATTTAAACGTTTGGACATTTCATAATTATCTTGGTCATAATATAATCTTACTTCATTTTGAGATTTCGTTTCCAGTCTGTTTTTTTTTCCACAAAGTGTCAAGTCTTCTACTCTTAGTTTCTAGTCATACTAGCAACCTGCCCCCGGATTCACACGGAGAAAAATTTTCAAAAATCTTTTCTTCTTTTCTGCTTAACACAATACTTCATAGTTACTTTTCTATGAGAGGGTGGTTACTGTTTTAATCTATTCTTACAAAATTCAAATAGATTATGTTTTATTTACAAAAAATACGTATACATTAGAATATTTGAAGTTACAAAAATTTATTAAGTTTGGCTTTATGTAAATGATGTTGATGTTGTTCTAGCTCATTAGAATGTATCAATTCTCAGACTATTTATGTGGTTCCCATTCCCAGCGTTTCTATTACTTAATAATATTACTATATAAACACAGTCACATACATTCAAAATAGAACATGATTCGTTAATGACCAAAACGTGATTTCAAAACTAATACTAGTTCCGTTGTTAGAAAGGGTTATCCTCACTGACCATAACTCATTGCTAATGAACCAGAAACGAAGTCTTGGGGAGTAATTATATTGTTTTAACAAACATAGCTCGAACAGAGTTTTTTTTTAAATAGAAGAAATAGCGATAAAATGTAATTTAAAAAAATCTGTAATAAAAAACATAAGTATCCTTACAAAAAATTCGGAGATCAATCAGTTTTGTTGATCGAGATTAGGAAGGATATCAGTTTGTTTAGTACGTTTTATCGGTTGAAACTTGTACCATTAGGTAAGAATAAATTATTTATTAAACTGGGATAATTTCGAGGTTATTATATGTTATAGTTTATAGACAGGTTGACGGTCCACTTGGTAGATGGCTACCGTCGCATATAACACAAGCAACGCCATGGGTGCTGCAAGTGCGTCGCTGAAAGAGACCTCGCAAAGCTGAAGTCGCTTCACCTATTACGTTTCATCTAGCGCCGCTAGACAATACGATTTTATAATCAGGGCCCTTAGCCAACAGTGCAAACGGGAGCGTTGTAGATTGACGAAACGACAGAAAATAAAGCCCGGTGATTGGTTGTTGTAACGCCTACATAAAATTTTGACCAATCATCGGGCTTTATTTTCTATCGTTCTCTAACTTTGTAAGGGAGCGTTGGAATTGGTGTGCTCATGGCTAGGGGCCCTGGAATGTACAATATGATTGCATTCTAACCAAATGTGGACATGTTCAGAAAGTTTTCAAAGAGAGAACTACAAATGAGCAATAAAAAACCGGTACGAAACCATCTTGAGAGTTTCCAGTGTTGCGTTACACATTCTATGCTAATGTTACACAAATAACTTTACAAATAGGATTGTGCTGGTATATTCGAATTTCTATTTTATTGCTGTATGTGTTATCTTCTAGGAAAACTTATGCAATGTAAATCTGAACGCCGATTTTCAATATAATATTATATTCATAATACATATTATATATTATGATATGTTAACTTGGTTTTATTTTAAAGTAAATTACAATGAATGTGAACTTTGTCACACTGTTTAAAGTGCGAGGTTTTAGGAATCAAAATAAAAGTGTGATACTTTATTGGAGACAATTTTGTGTACATTCCTCTCAAAATTTAAATGAGACAACGGTTGCAACGGTTCGACCCAAAACCGATGGCGTATGTTTATTATCATGTCATGTAAATAAATTGAGATCGTTCAAGATGCCCTTGGGTCAATCAATGTCTTTCTATTAACACTTTACAAATTCACCCAATTTGAACCTCAATTTGAGTGTTTGAGTTTTATAAATATGTTGAATTTTTTACTTCTATTAGATATGTTGACGTTTTAAACACCTTAGAAATTCCATAGCATTGTTATGTCTTGTATCACAACCGCAGTTCATTTTCTTATTATTCTACTAATAAGTATTATTGATACGAAATTTTGTGATGATACTGTCAAATTTTATGACTCACAATACGAAAGAGTTGACTTGATGGAAGCTGGATAAAGTTGCCTCACCATAAGCAAGTGTATTTGCAAGATGCAGTTACTAAGGGAAAATGTCTGCATTTATTGGTTTTCAGTGATTAGAAATACGATTTCTAATCACTGAAAAGATATTCAAGATCATATTCAAAGATCCCATAATATTCAAATATTGCAAGCGTAAGCAAAGCGTCGTAACCAATGCTGCATTGATAGTCATTATTCATTAATTTACAGATAAGTTATTCGGTGGCCCTTACGCTAAGCATAGCTTGAATCGCAAAAGCCAAAATTTATAATAAAGGGAAAGAGATTTATGTGTGTGCATGTGTTCGCACCAAGCAACAAAATAAGTCGATTTAAATCTTTGCTCCAGTTTATAAGTTTTATTATAAGTGTCCCGCTCCCGGCATCGCTGTGGATGCAATTTTTATATATTTATACACACACCTTGCCTGTTTATCCCTCTTTCCATAAGTGAAAACCATATTAAAATCGGTTTAGCCATTCTTGAGTTTTTCCGATTCTTCTTGAGTTTATCAATAGAATCCTTCGTCTATAATAATTGTCAATCGCTATAATAACATGATACAATGATATGAAAATGTGACAAAAAATCCTTCTTAATAATAAATGATAAATATTAAATATGTATTCAAAAAGCTCAGGTGAGTGTATTTGTTTTAACGAAATCTATTTTCACAGCAGGTCTTGTTAATATTAAAACGTCACTGACCCACATAAGCAGACGATAGATTTAATTTTTGAAGGTAACTTTTTAATAATATTGTATATTGTTTAACTTTCTTTTGTAACTTATTGTTACCATCATCGTCATCATTATGAAAATCATAATCAACCTAAACGACTCATAAACTTTCTTATACTTACTTACTTGATTGTAGATGGCTACCATCGCTTTACTATCACACGCCAGGATTACAACTGCACTTGTAATCATGGCGTGTGATAGTCCTGGCGTCAAATTTGATAGGATAAAGGGTAAAGAGTTGATAAGAGAATGGTTCTGGCATCCCTTACTCATGGTCATTTCCAAATCGACATACATATTTACGAATCTGACGACATAATGTATCATAATCCGAATATTACGATATATTATACTTATACGAAAAATCCGTCAAGGATTTTCAAATCGACAGATTTTTAAGTGGTCAGATTATTAAGTCGTAAAATGTACAGTTAAAATCATATTTGTTTGCAAATTATTTACCTAATATTTTTTTCATAGTGTAGTGGGAGTTTTTTTTTCTAATAAACGTCTTGAGTGGTGAGGAGTTTTGGTAAAATATTTTGAAAATGAATATTTTGCTCTTTGGTTCAGTCTTTTGAAGTCCTATCATGTACGCTAGTAGTCCTATTACGCGAACGACATATAAATTACTTAAAGAACAAAAAATGATCGCCGAGAAGAAAAAAAAAAACAGAGTGTTATCGAAACGAGTTACTAACCTACTACTTTTGTGTCGATAATAAAAATTGATTTTATTACTATGCGAAGTCACCCCTGGTAGCCAGTATAAACAAAGGTTCAAGTTCACTCGTAATCATTTTGATGGGCAATATCAATTAGAAAGCGATGACTTTTACGAGGTATTAAACAGTGTAATAGGAGCGTTAATATAAATGTTTAATTGCCGGAGGGTATTGAGAGTTGACAACTAATTTCCGCTATGATCGATAACTTCGAAGGTTTAACAAAAAGAGGTCAGCCACCCTCGATTAGGATTATCAACGTTACTAAGTGACGGGAGGCTTGAAATATTCCGGCATATTATATTCGGTGACAATTATGTATTAGGTGATGTATCCATAGCTTTAGTACAAACATTACAATATAAGCTTTTTGACGTATAAATAGGCAAAGTATTAATTTTTGAGGCATATTTTATAGAAATATATACATACTAGATATTACTCGCGACTTCGTTCGCGTTAAAAAAAATATAACAGATCGAAATATATGAATAATATTAATGCCTGAAAATTTTATCGCTGTTAAGATGTTTTTTTTTATATTTTCAGACGATTCTTCGGGAACTTAACATTTTTCATAATAAAAAGCATCTTATATGTTCAACCTGATAAAGATCTATCTCTGTGCCAAATGTCATCCAGTCATTATGTCAGCCAACAAAAATTCAAACATCTAATCATCAAACATACAAATTTTCGCATTTTCGAAGGGTAAGTAGTAAGTACCTTTCATCCAGAAAGGTACCCACTGCTCCCGAGGTCCTGAGGGAACATTTAAATAAAAATCCAACAAACAACAAACATCCACCTCACAAACTTTTGCATTTACAACCTTAGTAGGATACTCCAACATTGGTCTGGGATTTAAGTCTGTTAATCTTTAGACTGCATTTATGAACAGAATTTTGTCTATAAATAACATTCCTTTATTGATTTATTTTCCCTTAGTACATCTTCACCCTACATATATGCACATATATATGTATATATTTAAATAGTAAACAATAACAAGATAAATCGTTTAAAGTTGAATGTAGGTACATACAAACGCACGTGTTTCAATATAAGCGCCACTCGAAATGCGTATAAAATGTCATCGACAACGAATCAATGGCAGGCATGACTTCATTCAACGGTATAATTTATGAGCTCGATACGATTCATTGTCATAATAAACATAAAGGTTGCAATACACTTGAGTTCTTATACCTATTATATATTATACTAGCTGGTGCCCGCGACTTCTTCCGTGTAGAAAAGTACTCCCGGGCCAAGCCGCTAGTGTTTACTTTTATTTTAGATTTCCCGTAGGAATGAAGCATTCTCCCGCGGTAAAAAGTAGCCTATGTTCATCACGGTTACTATCGGCTTCTAATGGTAAAAGAATTTTTCAAATCGGTCCAGTAGTTTCGGAGCCTATTCTATATAAACAAAGAAACAAGCAATCAAATCTTTCCTCTTTATAATATTATTATAGACTAGCTGGTGCCTGCGACTTCGTCCGCGTTGAAAAAGAAAAACGTAGCCTATCCTGGTCTCGTACGTCTAAATGTTTATCTACCAAGTTTCATGAAAATCAGATAATTCGTTTAAGACTTATGGAGGAACATACATACTTACACATTTATTATTAGCAGCATTTATCTACCAAATGTATAATATAATTATTTGCTAGGCTCTTTATGAAGAACTTCATATATCTTTTAGGAATAATTTAGTCTTATTTTTATCAACTTATATTTATTCCAATTGTGTTAATATTTTTGTATCAAATCATAGAATTTACTTAACATTTAAAAAACGTTTTTTTTTTTTTTTATGTTAAGGTCGACAGACAGGCTGACGGTCCACTTGATGGAAGGTGGCTACCGTCGCCTATAACACAAGCAACGCCATAAGTGCTACAAGTGCGCTGCTGACCATAGAATGATTAAGGATAAGGGATAAGGAAGGGAAGGGGGTAATGGGCTCATTTTATTAGTTCTAAGCAGCAATTTCCGCACACTTAACTTATCTTTACCATTGTCTCTACATGTGCACTTTATAGTACACGTGTATGAAC
This sequence comes from Synanthedon vespiformis, assembly GCA_918317495.1. Lineage (NCBI taxonomy): Eukaryota > Metazoa > Arthropoda > Insecta > Lepidoptera > Sesiidae > Synanthedon > Synanthedon vespiformis. The sequence goes on from OU906962.1 coordinate 6,137,604, forward strand.
AATGTTCTATTAAAATTATTATTTGAGTCCAATTATTTATTTGGATTTTTTTGTCCAATCTGTTCTATCGTAGAACTAATACTTAATAGAACTGTTTCTTTCTGGACTGGACCGGACTTTCCCACATTTCTTTCCCACTTTCTCACATTTTCTTATTATTTTAGAACAAGAAAGAACATAATTTCAGTAGACTGTAAAATATGTAAGAGCTTTGTCTTTTTATGAATACCTTGACAGGAATATTGAAAACATTGGTGTTTAGTCTGAAAATGATAATGGCTCCTGAGATGTCTATATACTCCTTTTCCTTCAATGTGTTGATTACAGACATTTGTAGCCACTTATAATAAAGTAGATTGTCGGATTGCCTGCCAATTTTTTATTATAGAAATAGCCAACAATCACAGCTTAACCAAAATATAAATAATGTATAAGATACTTGTCCTAACTGTTCGTAGTGATATTCGTATCTAAGTGTTCTCCAGCGTTTTATTTCACAAGTGCCCATGTTGTCTAGTCGACAACAGCCTTAAGGGCTAGCTTTCACCTCGAGTGAATAAACGAATCATAATCTCATTCAATTGCTTCGGACTATGGTAATGTTATTTATGGCTCTTCACAGTCATGCTACTGGCAAAAATGTCGGTTCATTGTGTAATCTCTGTTCATTGAGATTGTTATGGCTTTAAAAGAGAAAAGTATTTATGTAAATAATGTTAGGAGAGTCATTGGCGATCTTGTTTGCTTAAAGCTTAAAGGGATTATGATCTCTCGGTGTTAAGCAATTCTCTCTTAAATTTTAATTTATTTTAAAGTAACTCATTTTTATTATACCTATATTAATTCGGTATAATTTTATTATTTCTATAATTTGCGAACAATATTATAGATTATTTACTAGCAACTTTGTACGCTGTAACTTGTTGTAATTCATTTTTTTTTAAATCCCACAGGTACCTAACATTTTCTTTTTCAAAATAAAAAGTATCCTATAGTTTAATCCAGGTAACCATAAATACTTCAGTGAAAATCGCATTCAAATCAGTTTAGGCGTTTTAAAAATTAGCGTGTACAAACGCACAAATAGACAAAAATTACAAAAACAATTTTTTGATCTCGATAACATAAGTACAATGTGTACAAATATATATATATATATATATATTTTAATTTAATGTATGAACAAATGATTTTACGATTTTATTATATGTATAGATCTGGTCTCCAAAATATTCCGTAGAGTTGCTTGTAGAGACCATACACTATGTACATTTCTTTTCCAGTTCTGAAAAGGCTATTAAGGCTGTCGCGCATATATTATGGAGGCTTAAGGGAGGCTTCTCTTATTATATTTTTCATGTATTTTCTAATGTTATGTCAAGCCAGACAGACAAGATGACGGTCAACTTGATGAAATGTGGCTATCGTCTCCTAAAAAACAAGTAACGTTCCAATACATCAAATATATCAGGATTATCTAATAAATTATATGAGTTAAAAAAATTTAATATGACTTCGAATTTTGTTCACCAATAATAAAGAAATATTTGCCTTGCATTACCGCTCGCGAAATGAGTAAATATTTAACTTAAAACGACAAAGGTTATGAAACCCTCAGGAGATAGCATAGCTCTATTACGAATTGAAATTTATGAGGTCAAATCTATAAGCCATGTCACATTGCTCGAGTTGTTGAGAGGAAAATTTATATGCCACTAGCTTTTGCTGACGACTTCATCCGAGCCCCATTTTCTTAAGCGTCGAAAAATAAAAACAACTGACAAAACGATTTGATTAACAATTTATTCAGTACTAGCTGGTGCTCGCGACTTCGTCCGCGTTGAAAAGTATAAAACGCCATCTACCATGGAATATCACCTAGCAGTTGTCATGTTAGTCGTTTCACGCATCGAAATAATATATATATCTCTGCGAGGTTTCACTTGATTTGGATAGATGGCGCTATCTCCCGGGCCAAGCCGCTAGTATTTATTTTTATTTTAGATTTCTCGTAGGAATGAAGCATTTTCCCGCAGTAAAAAGTATCCTATGTTCATCAAAGATAATGTCGGCGTCTAATGGTAAAATAATTTTTCAAATCGGTCCATTAGTTTCGGAGCCTATTCTATACAAACAAACAAACAATCAAATCTTTCCTCTTTATAATATTAGTATAGAGTATAGATTTATTGCTCATATATTTCTATCAGGCCTTGAATATTTTTAATTTTTAGATAGTCCCTCGGGAGTAGAAACATTTTTCTATTAAAGGTGTGATACTTTTCTATATCTCTGACAACGTGTATGCAAAATTTCTTGATAATCGGTTGCGTAAGTAGTTAAGGTGTGACAGTGCAACAAAAAAGCAAACAGACTCACTTTCGCATGTTCATTAGGCAAAGAAGACTCTACAAAGAAAGACCTAACTATTAGAACTGTTACCAAAGACTATACTTATTTTGAAGATGATTAAAACTCTTCGTCTAATAGAAAATAATGCTCATTATCACACCTAAATTATTCTACACAGAAGTTTCCTGAGTCACGACTTACGTACGACACTTCCTGCTCATAGAAAAATTAAGAGTAATGTTGTCAAATTTATTTTCATTTACTATACTAGGTTCACACGACCTTTCAATAGTATAGTGTTACACCTATCTGTATTAGTCATAGTTTTTTTATAAGTATATTTTATTACGCCACACTGCTAGACATTTGCGTCTCTAAATAAAACAGTAAGTACAATTTTTTTTTTTTAATTTTCTTTGGAAGTATTGACAAGGAAAAAATCATAAACCTAGAAGTATCTTAAAAGTTCGTATTTGTCTATCTGTGTTGCCAATAATATTTGAAATTGTATTATACAAACTGTATTTAATAGAATCTATATCTAGGTATATCTAATACATATGTTAATCCTATTATTAATACTATCCTACTATATTATTATTAGGATAATATTAATATTATAGATGCAATGCAAAACTTTGAATGTTTCTTCCTCAATAATAACGCAAAAAAAGGATGAATGGTCGTACACAGAAAATTTATTGGCTAGATTAACATATATAGGATACTTTAGTATTGGTCTGTTAATTTTGATTACTGAAGTAGTGCCACTTTTATGCAATAACTCACAATAACCTAATTAGCGTTTGTCTTCAAGTAGTTCTGATTCATTGTTTGCCATCATTAATCTCTCTCAGAGTTGAATTAAAACGTATGTGTGTTAATATGTTCTAATATAAGTCTTCATTTAAAGTGATGTAATCTCAACCGTGATCGACGATTAACGTAGTATTAATTACACTAAGGTATAAAGGGTGTTTGAAATATAAATAATATATAAAGGCTATAATTTTATGTAACAGTAAAAGTTCAAACAATTTAGATGTCTATGTTCAGGCGTCAGGCCAAATTAGAACTATAGACAGAATTTACTGCTTTGTCCGATTGATCGGAACCGGACAACATAGTGAAGCCGATTTTTTAAACATGTGTGCGTAGGCCGTTTACTGTATTGAGATTTTTTCCAAATTATAATCACATATAACCATTTTTTTTTTGTTTATTTTTATTGAAAATATTGGTTTCCAAGTTTACTTATGCGTGAAATGTGATTCCATACTGCTTTTAATTTTTTTGAAGACCGTTTCTTAGACTCTTCCACTACAATATTCGTCATTTTCACTAGTAAATAACATATTTTAAAAATGCGAGGCGTAGTTTAATTGCAAATGTATATCAAAGTCTGTATATGTAGGTCTGTATATTAACTAAAAACAAAGATCCATCAACGCTTGACAAAAGTATAATGTAAGGCGTTAAATGAGTTAGGCATGACCAGTAGCACTACCATGAGTTTATGATGAGCGAAATCGCTAGCGAGAGATGAGCGAGAGCGTAAAATATTTGTATGAAAAATTGTACGTTCTCGCTCATATATCGCTAGCGATTTCGCTCGTCATAAACTCATGGTAGTGCTACAGTTTTATATTATTGCTTTACATAGGCGTTATATTTTTAATTTTTCAACGCGGACTAGGTTGCGGACTTTAATAGTTTTAATATTAACTTTTCGTTTTAGTATTAAGTAAACTTCAGTAGTTTGTTATAATTACAATCTATAGCAATATTAGAAACAGGAAAGATTTGTTTGTTTGTTTGTTTGTATTGAGTAGGCTCCGAAACTACTGGACCGATTTGAAAAATTATTTTACCATTAGAAGCCGATATTATCCGTGATGAACATAGGCTACTTTTTACAGCGGGAAAATACTTTATTCCTACGGGAAATCTTAAATAAAAGTAGATACTAGCGACTTGGCCCGGGATACACTTGATAGCGCCATCTATCGGATTCGGGTGGAACTGCTTGGTGATATTTTTAACGATCCGCTCCACAGTATATACCGGTATCTTGATAACGCCATCTAGTGTTATAATTTTATACTTTTCAACGCGGACGAAGTCGCGCGCACCAGCTAGTATCTAATAAATTAGGATTGGTTTGAACATGGCCTTACTTATGTTACTTATGAAGTTAAATATGACATAAATCTGTTTCTATTTTAGGAGAACTCAGTCAGTTCGCTTAGAACGCTTGGTGGTACGTTCTTGTTCACAAAGATAGGACGTTTTAATAAGGCTAAGTGCCTCTACAACAAATTAGAGTGAGTTCTTCTATCAGCCGCCATTTTCTGTTTTATGTAGGTACAAGTATTTTCTAACTATTTCAATTCAGTTACTCTGTTTGAGCTAGGAGTTTCCTATTTGCCTTACGTTGTTGCTTCATCAAGTATTTTTAAAAGAATGTTTAATTAAAATTAAGTTCTCTTTTGCTATAACATTTGCTTAATAATTGAAGTTCTTACTTACCTTGATACAACTTAGCGCCTCTTTCACCAACGTAATGTAAAGTGTTGATTAGTTACTTTTAGAAATCATTTTCTGTTTTATAATTATGCACTCGTTTTACTGCATCATTCGACAGGCGATTTTTTTTTATTATTTTCTATTAAATGTTTGGGACGTTTACCGTACAAACAAAGGTATACCAGCTCTATTATCCCCGGTTACCGGTGACTTTAAATGACAGTTACGTCAAGTAGGCCATACTAGACGTTTGTGAAACATGCGCTTAGATAAATAATATAGTATAAATTAAAAATTTTAATTATTTTTTTAAAGTATTTTTTTAAGAAATCATTTAATCGAATGAGTGACCCTAATACATATTATTGCTTTTCTATCATTTCACATTTTTACAGTATAGTATAGGTAGATAAAAATCTCAAAAGATAAATCCGAATTTCAGTTTGCAGGATAAAATATTGAAATAGAAAACAGAATAAAAGGCTTTGCGCTTTTAAAGAACTAATAAGGTTGCAAAAATATTCACAGTGCAGAGGCGTCACGATACATAAAAATACATATTTTACAATGTAGCCTTTGGCGAGGTTACAGTATTCCAACAGTTTCCGAACTTTTTCCGAAAGATGTAGGTATAATATGAATGAACAAATAATAAAGTAAAATAGAGCAAAACTTGAATACATAAATATATTTTGACATAACAATTCGTTTACAGCGCGCCTTTATATAACACTAGCTGGCGCCCGCGACTTCATCCGCATTGAAAAAAAAATAGCCTATCCTATTTCCTGTACGTTTAAATGTTTATCCACCAAGTTTCATAACAATCAGTTAATTCGTTTAAGAGTTATGGAGGAAGAAAAAAAATTCTTAAAATCGCCAATTTAGTTTCAGATATCGCTGAAAACAAACTGTATGACTTAGTCCATTAATTTCATTCAATGTATCATTGTTAATAGATAATATCCACATTATTAAGAAAGTTTATTAAATGTTAAATTAAATGTTATTAAAATAATAGGTACTAATAATAAAGAGGTAAAGTTTGTATGTTTGTTTATATATAACAAAATATATAAAATATCGAGTCGGTAAGTATATGCAATAAGATGAAAATTCAAATACAAAAATTAAATTTTAATAAACTTAAAATAGTTTAATTTTGATTTAGTAAGAAAACTGACCAGTGGTACGTTAATTCTACAAATATTATAATTTATAAACGAACTAGCGACCCACTTGCTATTATTACCTATTGAATAGGTCCCTCTTTCCAATGTGAAAACCGAATTAATATCGCAAATGTAGGTACATAAACCAATTTAACATTTCTATATATTATATAAAATATACGAGTATAAATTAGTACACGCGCCCTAAAGGTTCCGTACTAACTTTGTACGGAACTTTTAGTTCTATTAGTTTGGAAGATAAACGATTTTGCTAATTTTGATCCTTTTCTAATATGGACCAAAAGTAAAAAATGTTACAATTTTTAAATTTATGTTGTATTCTCAATTGGTAATAGTCTAGTGGCTTCCCAGGCAACACATAGGCCAGATAACAGTATGAAATTCACAAATTATTCAGTTTAAAGCTTTGTTATAAGGGTATTAGACCTGACAAGATAGGCAAATGCTGTATTGAATGATTTTTGGGCTATTATAACACTATGGGCTATTATGGGCTTCTTGTTGCTTATTCAGCTACTATTCAGCTATTATGTTGCTACTATACAGCTTAAAGCAATTTATTTTGTGCCCAAATTGCTTGAACAACGGCTGTATAAATGCATTTATTCTAAGAATATTCAGCCATTCTCTGTTGCTTGGGTTGTTATGCACGTTTGCCAAAACAGAAGGCTCGGTTAACAAAAAGAGTGTTTTTCGAATCCGCATTTATGTCGTTTTTTTTTTGCAAATAAGAAATGCTGACCCCTAAAAAAGCTTAAAGCAATTAGATGAATGAACGCGACAGTACTTGACCTATTTGTAAATCCAATTGTGAACATAATCGTATGAAATTCCTCAATGGTTACGTAGGCGATAGTAAATATTTTAAGTCCAATGTGACATGAGCGAATTAAAAATTAGCATACAATCATATATCAAGATCATATATCAGTACCAAATGGCTTTTAAGTTTCATAATTGTGATGTCAGCTGTTATGATAGGCGGTAAAGCGTGTTACGTTATGGAATTGATAAACATAATTTATTTAAATGTCTTTGAACTTTTTGCTATTTCGTTTGATTGATTGATTCCAACAAGATTCCAATTACAATTTTTATTTTAGCACGTTTTTGTTCTATATTTTTTTTTCCTCGATAATAAAATAAACACAGAGAATTTTTAGTACTAATTTAAAGTACATCCTCTTACTGAATAGTCTGTAAAAACAGATAGCGCAGTATGTGCGCAAGCGCAGTGGCCAAGTCGTCGCGGTCAAGCCTCTCATTGGCCTCATTGACCTGACGAACTTCTCTCTCATTGGGCGACTAAACTAACATCTCATTGTCCCTCATTATAACATAATCCCTCAAACTCGGAGGGGAAAATTAAGAAAACAATACAATATTTGAACATTTTTACTTATTTTATATTAAAAATTAAGAAAAAAAAATTGAAAAAAAAAAACGCGACCTGTATTTTCAACCGACGAAAACGAACGGAGCTGGTACTCAATTCGACGCTTATAATTTTTTTTTATGTATGATCACGTCCCATTTTAATTTGGAAAAATAATTCCAACCCTAAGGTAGGAAAACAGGGGATGATTGATTGTTCACTCACCGATTGTAGCGTATAACCAACCACGCATAACTTTTTACAGAGTAGTCCGATTTTGATAATTCTGTTTAAGAATATTAAATGGGAACATACTAACACTTTTAAGTTAGTAAGAATTTCCGACGATTTTAATACTGTTTCACTAATAGAACTAGCGATACACGAGGAATGCATCCGTGCAAAGCCGGAATAGATCGCCTACTGATTTTTAATTTAGCCCATACATAGAGGCTACTGCCTATATGGTCAAGGCGAGGCGGCTTTTTACATACGTGTCTCGATACGAAGAAATTTCTCGATATCCATTCAGTAATTTATTACATGTGGAGGTATTTCGTAGAGGTATTTTCAATGTAACACATTCGCGAGGCGATAAGCTTAGCTTCCCCCTTGTCACGTGGGCTTAACTCGAGCCGTGTCGAGGAAGTATTTCCACGACTGTTGACATTTTGGAGCACCCTATCACGTAATAAGACTAACCGAGTGAGTTTGTGTTTTGTACTATAAATAGGTTGTTACGTTACAAAGACTTTTTATGATAACAAGACACTGTAGGCTTGAGAAATTGTTGCTTTTATAAATATACTTTGTTTCTTGGTTACTGTAACTTTTTCTGCAAATTATGTGTACACAAACCATCCTTGTTGATTTCTATTTCCATTAGTGAAAATCGTATCAAAATCCGTTGGGTGGTAGATGAAGTTAGCGGACAAATAGACAGACGCGGTTTTGTTTTGTAATTAAAGTTTTAATAAAAGAAATGGTTTATGTGAGTCAACCGTAACAGATAGATATGCTATTGCGGAGTTTTCTTTAGGATTTATCTTGTATTGGTGTATATGACAGTAATTTGTAACATGATCAATGTAACAAAATTACCACCTATAAGTAGGTAATGATCATAACGACATAAGTAGCCTACCCGAATAAGTGCTGAATTAGGTTCTTATATTCCAAAGTAGAAATAAATCACAATCATTTCTTTAAAATACGTATGGATTTTTTATGCCGTTTTTATGAGAAAACTAGCAACCGGCTCCGGCTTCACTCTGATAATATTTTATATACATACTTACACAACCCTTTCTGTTTCATCGCTCTTTCTATTACCTGCCAATACGATAGTACAAAATATCTATGCAAAAATGCTACATATACATATAAAAATCTTCAGTATAAGAAGTAACGATTTTAAACTAGTATTATATACTTACCTAGCAGGAGCTTTCAACCAAAATTGCATGTCGTGAAGGCATTGCTTCACATATTATAGATAGATATTATATTTAAGAAGTCAATTTAGGCAAAAAATCATCATAAAATTTCTCATCCTATTTCTTTGCAATTTACAGTAGAGAGGCATTTTACGCTAATAAAGACGGCGAATAGGGGTTGTAAGGGAAGTGTCCTCTCTTTGTGTGTTTTCCGATTGTAGAATGGTAACTGCTCTGATGAGTGTTTCCAATTGATGCCTACCTCAAGCTTTTACCGTCGTACAGAGCGTCATAGATGCGGAGTTCATCCGCATTATCCCGCGAACTTATCCCGATACTTGTAACGAAGCGTTATTCTATCCTTACCCCGGGCCGTAGCCAAGAGTACAATGCAAACGGGAGCGTTGCGTATATTTGCGAAACGATAGATAATAAAGCCCGGTAATTGGTTGTAGTAACGCCCACATAAAATTTTGACCAATCACCGGGCTTTATTTTCTATCGTTTCGTAAATATACGCAACGCTCCCGTTTGCATTGTGCTCTTATGGAATCGTAAGCGTTATCGTAGCGTAAGCGTACGAACTTTACCCCGCAAACTTTGGAACAATCTCCCTTCTGAGTGTTTCCACCTGGGTCCTGGACTCCTGGTACAATAATTATGGGGTTTCAAGGCGACGGTAATCACCTACTGACATGGACCGTGAGCCTATCTGCCACCCTTTTTAATTTTAATATAAATAAAAATAAATAACAAAAATTTAAAATGATTATAATTATAAACTAGTAGGATAGATAAAACTATTTGATTTTCTTTTTTTTTTGTTTATCAATAAAAAATATTCGTCATTAATTCACCATTGGACGAAAAGGTACTTGTCTACTTGTTTAAATGAAGCACTTTGTGTCTACATACTTACTTGCGAAAATTACTCCAATTATTTAGATTAGTATCTTTTCCTACAATTTTATGCTTTAAAGTGTTGTAGGTAAGTGTATTAACTACACTGTTAATTTTATGGATCAGTTAAGATGTTATGTTGTTAGCAAATGTACTCTTCCTATCTTTTCCATCGTTTAAGAGACATGCATGCTTTGTTTATCTTCTCGAGAATTTATTAGAATAGCCCAGTTGCAATATATCCGCCAATGAGAAACAGTACGCGAGTTATGGACAATATTTATAGCACAATCAAGCTGTTAGATTGAGGGAGTAATTTCTTCGTAATTGCTAACAACAACGGCGTGTTTGCAGCTGCCAAGTATATTGCTTTATTGCGGCATATTGTCGGCCCGTTTACGCCGATGATGTGTTTATCTGGTCCTCACTGTTTGTACAAAACGCGTATCTCAATATTTAACATAAACATTGTTACCCTAATCCACGTAAAGCGATACGAAAACAATGCGTTTTACTTACCTTAAAATGATTTTGAATAATCTTGTTGACTTGACTGAGGTAAATAGATTAGTTTTATTTAATTACGGGGCTGTTTGCGTTTAATTTCAATTTTGATTTAGGATTAAGGTTAGATCGACGACAGGCTGACGATCACTTGGCTACAACTTGGCTTGGTAGGTGGCTACCACCTATGACACTTCAAGTGATCGTCAGCCTGTCGTCGTCGCCTATAACACAAGTTCTGTTAAGGAATTGGGAAATTGGTTCTGGCATTCTTTACTCAGTCACCGAAGCACAACAGCACACTTTTTGTTATTTAACAATGGTCTTCTGTAATGTAATGGGGTGGTCACTGCCTATCATTGACGGGCTCTGCCTATAGATGGGCTGTACAAATATGCCTGCTACTAAGTACTTCTAATAAGTATAATGTTATTTTTCTAATGGACGTGAAAGTTAAATATACATACAATATTAGGTATATAACAGAAATGCAACTTTCACCCTTATCTCTCAAATTCAAGTTATTTAAATTAAAATATTTATTTCGTTTTCCAGTTTCTCTGAGTAATTAATTTCCCTACTAGTTACGAAAAACAAATATTAAAAGGTCTGAATGCGGAAAATAATTATGACGCTATTAATAACTTTTGGAACCTGTTTGACCGACGGTTTTACTATTTAAAAAAAAATTGTCAATTATAAATTCTTTACCATAATAAGATTGATGATCTACTTCCTACATCAAGAGGAGTAATTACTCTAACAAACGTCACGCGTCATGCATGGCAAAGTGTTCGGACTATTTTCCAGAATAAATCCAGTTTAAGTGACATGGTAATAAGGCGCGGTGTCTCAAAGTGACCGATTGATTAATCATTCGTTTTAAATTAAAAGGTCGTACCGATTCACCGTAACGAGCCGATAAACGTCTTTTAGTGACGTCGAGAGGCCTAAAATGTCGCTTTTTAATTGAGTTATTGGTGATTTAAGTTGTGCCAAAAGAGGATACTCGTATAAGCCCATAAATGGGCTGATAGAGTATTTGTGGTTATGAGACCACAGCAAACTTTTGATCAAAGCAAGGACCAAAGATAATTGTGACTAATAATTTATCTTATTATCCAATCTATACTATTATATAAAGCTAAAGGGTTTGTTTGTTTGGTTGTACGCGCTAATCTCAGGAACTACTGGTTCGAATTGAAAAATATTTTTGTGTTGGATAGTCCATTTATCGAATAAGGCTATAGGCTATAGAGAAAGCGGAAGAAGTCGCGGGCACCAGCTAGTATTATAATATATATATTCTAAAAACCATTGAAATCCTTACTTCTATACTAATATTATAAATGCGAAAGTAACTCTGTCTGTCTGTCTCGCTTTCACGCAAAAACTACTGAACCGATCACCATGAAATTTTGCATACACGTTGTCTGGGACACCGAAAAGGACATAGGGTACCTTTCATCCAGAAAAAAGGACTATTCCCGAGGGATTATCTAAAATATAAAACTGTAACTAATGCCTGGCCAATGTGTTATAGCAACAAGTTGTCAAGCGTTGTAATTGCTTTTGTCGCGGGCACCAGCTAGTATTATATATATTCCAAAAATCTACCATTTGTAGCAGAAATCAACAACATTGTGTTGAATGCGAAATCATGCGAATTTTAAAAAATTTGTTTTTATTGCAAGATAATTATAAAAAAGCGCCATTTTAACGCCAAGGCGTCAATTTTGTTTCACTATTCAATTACAACTAAAAATTGCGTTTATATGGTGCGCAGGCGGCTCTGAATGATTCAATGATGATGAAACGAACCGTTCAAACTACCTTACCTTTTAAGATTACAGCGACTCGAAGGGAAGTCGTTATAGATAGGCAAAATGCCCTATCTCAATACTACCGTTGAATGCTATTAAAAGTATTCATAAGATTTTAAAAATGATTACATATAATTAATTTATTAAGCGAGTAGGTCTTTCAAATAAACCCAACAGTATGAAAGATTAAATTTTCGATATGAAATCATTATGATTTTTTTAAAATTTTTATGAATAGGTATTGACCTACTGGTAATCAATCACCATGAAATCGTTTTAATATTTACGAAAATAAAACTAAACTGGACGAAAATGTCCTGACCTGACTTTCTTCCCAGAATCGTCATCATTTGGCATTTTTTTTAAACCTTCGTAAAAACAGTCTAAGAACCTATTTCATGAATAAATTACGGTTTCACTATTCCTACAAAAACTAAGAAATTAGGAGTAGGTAGAGCTAATGTAGGAGTAGGTTTTTGCCTCGTACGTCCCAATATTTTGTCCCACATTCCGAAAATTTCCTCGTTTGTCCCATAACAACATTCGATTCCTGGTTAATCCTTACATATTATAAAACAAAGTCTTTATCAATCAATCAATACTAATAATAAATCTGTAAGTGTAGGTATTGCATGTATGTATGTTCCGCCATAACTCTTAAACGAATTAACTGATTTCCATGAAACTTGGTAGATAAACTTTTAAACATACGGGACACAGGTTAGGCTACTTTTTCTTTTTCAACACAGACGAAGTCGCGGGCGCCAGCTAGTATTTTAGAAAGTTAAGCGAATAGTCGTGTGCAACGGCTAGTTGATGACATTTACATAGGACTAACATTTCTAATCCTAATCGATACTTAGTAAGGTCGATAAGTACTAAGTATAATAAATGGATCTCTTTACGCACAAAATAGATCGATATAATGGCTTCGTCCTTGACAAACTTTGTAGGTTGTAAGGCTGGTTGTTGTAGTGCAAAGGGATACGTTGGGCTTCGGTTTTCGGTTAATCTTTGAAAGTTTGCTTTAATTTTAGACGAAAAATGGTGTATTTTTTATTTAAAGTACCTTAAGGCTTGTTTGAGGAACTGTTACCCAAAAAAACCCAGGTAATTCTATGTTACTCAAACTCGAGTCAACCGTGAACATAAATAGTCAACGTGCAATTTCCTGATAGTCGATATAAAATTCTTCGCCTGTTTCGTACAAAATTGAAACGAAAGGCATTGAAAACTCGTGCATATGAAAATATTTCTGCCACGTCTCGACGAAATGTAGTCCACAAGCCACGTGCATTAAATATTTTATATTTAACAACATAATTCCTTTAAAACAATATGGTTAAATATGTTTTGAAAAGTGACATTGTACTCTAACTTAGTGCCCACATGGTTCAATTTTAAATGACAGATTGGACTTAACTCTTTCTAAGTTACAATCCAAAATTTCGAAGGGCTCTTGCTTGCGTGCCGAAGCGTCTGAACAATTTCCGGTACAAATTCCATTCTTGAGAATACTTAAAATATTTCTTACAGGATAATTGAACGGACGTACAACATTGTTGACTTCGAGGGCTTTTAAAGCACTCTTCACGTAAACAACATAAGAAATCTAAATGGGTTGGACTTGGAATATACATTACATACTTCGTACATACGAATATACATTACGAAGGAATTTTGTTTGATATAGATATACGTAATTGGTTTTTCAAATTGGATTTTCGATAAGAACAGTGAACGGAGCTTAGGTATAGTTTTTTTTCCATATTTAAAAGAACAAAAATCGATTTTTTGTGTTTTATTTTAAAATTACATCTAGTTTTTAACCGATTAAATATAAAAACTTATTGAATGAGCCTGTGGTAAGTAAGAGAGATAAAATTAAGTAAATTTTAGTAATGACAGGGCACAATGCTTTACTCAGTCATAAACTAAGCAACCGTAGGTGTGTGGTTACGACCCGACAATAACCACCCACTTACGAATACCTAATAGTGTTGCATTTGGGTTTTCCTTACGTGAATGAATACGTAATGCCAGAGTCCCGTCTTCTCCCTTTTTAACGCCCGACGCAAAATCATATCTGTGTGTCTGTCTGTGGAATCATAGCTCCTAAAGGTATGGTTGCTATTGTTAACGAACAGAGAGCTGTAATTACAAAATCTGTCCCATATTCTTCGTACCTACTCGATGTAGTTCGTTTTTTAAAAGTCCTAAGATTTTTCCAGATTAAAAAGTATATATGAAAATTTAGGTAATAAACTCTCATTGTGCCGAATTTCGTCCAAATCTGTTCAGCCGTTTTTGCGGAATTGAGTAACAAACATTCAAACCATTTAAACTTTTGCATTACCTACTTGTAGATAATATGATTAGGATTAGAATGAACGTCATTTACATATGGCATCTGTCTATCTATCTGTCTATCCTATATTACCTATATTTTTCTAAAACTTATGATTTTGTGCTATTTTTGATACATTTTTCAGCAATATACCTCCATACTCGAGATTCTTTGTAATATTACGAGGCCCGATAGTACAAACACGATAAACTTGTTATAAAATCCGATGTACAACGATAGGCTCTATAACGCGAATCGATAGTTTTGCATTCGATGTATCCTGATATTCTAGTGCAGTTTTGGTCTACTTTTATTAAAATCGTTTCTGGAAACTTTTACAGTTCCTAGCTTCCGTAGAAGGCGAAGCCGCAAGTGCGATAGCTTTTAACTTTGTACAAATTTTAAAGTAGCAAAGAAATCCCCTATTGAGACGAATTTTTAAACTTTTCCGCATATTTTCTTCTTTTGATAAAACTTACCTCAACTTTTCCTTATTAAGTGCAATCAAGGCTTTATTATGTAAAACCAATGTGCTTACATTTTTGTGGAATAGCACAATGCCTCTCACAGCTTTACACGCGTGAGCAGTGCACAACTTTGACAAATTATGTTCCAATTAAAAAAATATCTTTTTTTATTTAAATATATTTTCTTATTATATTCTCTATTTATTTTCTCTTTAGGTACGTTTTTTTAATTATCTATCAAATAAATAAAAATGTAACTCTATATACCTACTAAAGTCTTAAGAACGGTTTGAATTATACTGTTTTGAAATCACCAATAGGTCATATTTTATTAATAATAAAAAAATATTTTCCATCAAAAGATTCGTCATGGACATTTGAGAATTCAACAAAACAATGTCTATTGTAAGTACTTCCTAATAGTTTGAAGGGATTCTCCATGGACATTACCGCACACCCCGGACACACGCGTTTCAAACTTGTCAACGTTTACTTCTTGGAAGCCACTAAAATAACACTAAACAGTGACTAACATAAACATTTCTAAATTATTCTTAACAAATTAGATTTTGATTTATTAGTCCAAATTGATATTCTTCTATTTTGCTGGTACAAGAAACTATATAAAAAAGCTATCTTGCTATTCAATTAACACGACATCTTTTGTCTTGTCAATTACTTCATGAATTCTTTTTTTTTAATAAATAGGTATCTTAATTACAAAGGAAATTAAATAGAAATCAACTCAACAGGTTGGTTCAGTTACATCGACGTGTCATAATATTTACGACCAATTTCTTTCTCAAGATGGATGACTATTGTAACGTCGTATTTTTGTATTGAAATATATTTTATTTACTAAAATGTGACAGAACACACTACGCCGACTCTAGCAGACAGGTTTTTACTGCAAACAGAGGACATAATTCAACGTAATAGCACATTCTGTCCATTGAGTAAACGGTTACGTTCCACATTATTTATTAAGTGCAAGCGAGGTTGTCCTCAGTAAATCAAAACCACAATTTGTCCCATCAAAAACTAATATCCACTATAATATTATATTTAACGGTTTTGTCCACGAGGTCGTAGTGGTTTGACGAGCAAGCAAGCAAGTCTATCTAAGAAATTCTATCATTATTTTTAAATATGAAAGTTTGTATCCATACTAATAATTTTTTTTTTTTTTTTGACGAGGAGAAATCCTTTTACAGATTTCCTACCGCTGGCTAGGCGGTAGGGGTATGTGGGGGTCGACCAGTGGTCCGCTATGCTAGTCATAGCGGTACCGGCCTCTACCCACTAAAACTCCCCGGTGCCTCCTTGCCCAAAGAGCAGGGTGAACCGGGCTCTGCCTAGGCACCATACTCCGGTCCACCCCACGGGCCGCCTAGCCGTTGCCGGTTAGGCTGACGTCAACAAGGGATTGCCCGGAGGCACCCGAGCAATCCCCAGACGGCGGGGACCCGTGCAGGCACACACAGCTAGCCAACCATGTGCGCAGGTCCCCGAGGGCATTTGAAGACGGACGAAGTCGCGAGCACCAGTCTTAAATATGATTGTATGAAATCACGCAAAAACGGTTGAACTGATTTGGAAAATATAAAAAAATCGGTCCCACTGTCGCCAATAGTGGCGGCGCCACCGTCGTCACAGCGATGTTATATATTTCAATTTTCAATCGACAGCACCAGTTAGTAAATAAATAAGAGAAGGTATCAGAAAAATAACATTACTTACAGTGTCGAAGAAAATTTTGGATATTTCAGTTGAGTGCTGTAACCCGTACTAACTCTTATTTAATCTGAACCCATACCATATATTATTTATTTTTATTTTTTTAAATTTTTATTTTAAATACACCCGATGGAAAATCTAAAATCATGTTTGAGTGTACAGCGGCGCAGCGTTCCGCGAAGGTGACCATAAATTTTGTGTAAAGGCAAATTGTTCCCGGGCTAGTAGCCATAACTTCCCATCGTGGTGGGAAAGTAAGGGCGTGTTTATGGGACAACAAATCATTTTGGACCACATATGTGTGTATGAGTGTGTTGTATCATAACACGTGCATACCAAATAAGATCTTACGCCGGTTATTCTATATGGAAATTTATCGTTTTCAAATAAATTTCTTTATTGTTTAAATGGTTCATAAAATTCGTTTGAATTATAAGCTTCTCTTGTAATCACAAAGAAAATAACATTAAATCCCATGGTTACTACTTCTTTGATTTATGTCGTAATTATAACTATCTATTTACACGTATATTTTAATTTAAATTTTATCTATACCAATATACAATGGTGGTAGTCATTTGGGCAGCCCGTCTGGCGGCAGTAACCACCACCTTACAGAATAGCACCGTGAAATAACAGCATTATGTGCTGTTGTGTTTCGGTGAGTGAGTAAGGGATGCCAGAGCCCATTACCCCATCCCTTTCTTATCACTTATCCTTCTATGGTCGGCAGCGCACTTATAGCACTTATGGCGTTGCTTGTGTTATAGGCGACGGTAGCCACCTACCGTCAGCCAATGTGAACGGTTTTATAATAAACTAGCTGGTGCTAGCGACTTCGTCCGCGTTGAAATGTATAAAACACCATCTACCGTGGAGCGGATTGCTAAAAATATCACCAAGCAGCTGTCATGTTAGTCGCTTCACCTGATTCTGGATAGATTCTGAATAGGCACTGTCAAGTGTATCCCGGGCCAAGACGCTAGTATTTACTTTTATTTTAGATTTCCCGTAGGAATGAAGCATTTCCCCGCGGTAAAAGTAGCCAATATTCATCACGGATAATGTCGGCTTCTAATAGTAAAAGAATTTTTCAAATCGGTCCAGTAGTTTCGGAGCCTATTCAATACAAACAAACAAACAATCAAATCTTTCCTCTTTATTGTATTAGTATAGATTCCTAGATAGTAGGCAGCATATCAGCAACTCCACTGCTGTTGCTTGCGTCCTTAGCTGACGGTAATCACCTAACATGAATGCCTGTCTACCAACCTTTGTAATATAAATAAAATACAGGCATTAGAAAATGTGTCTTGCTCGCGCCGCGCACACATTCACCGGCTTAAGTTTGATAGAGTCAGGATCATTAATCTTAACTACCCCTTAATCGGGTAGGACTATTTCTCTTGAATTATAATAAATCCACGAAATGGACCAGGTTACAAGGAGTTCCGAGATATATTTGTTTGCATTTACTTATATATGTCGTCGGCACATCGTAGAATTGGACATATCACGATATTCCTGGGCAGATCATATTTCTGTTAAAACTGAGAGGGTCGACTCACTTCGCTCCGCTTCGCTAGGCTCCCCGAATTTATGCCCATGTAAACCTAACACTCTCCTCCTCGCTTTGCTTGGCTCCGCTCCTCATCGCACCTATTTTTGACTTTTGGTGAAAATTTTTTTATTTCATACTAAAGTATTGCCCAATTCTACGATCTGCCCACGACATATACAATACGATTTGATGACTGGTTGCTATAACGCTCTATCTGATCTTGCTATCCAATTTTTGATTTTATTTTATTTCAAAACGCTTTGATTTTATTTAATTTCAAAATAGCGAAAGAATTTTTCAAATATAAATCAATTGCAGTGATTCCAGAAAATGCTGTAGGTACATGTGTAAACAAAATTACAAAATCTTGCTCTGTTTAAAATATTAAATTTTATATGGTAGTTTGATTTCGTAACTCATGCTTACCCTTCACTGAAAGTGAGCGTTAGCTGAACTGTTTCAAATCAAAATGTGTGCCACAGTCAGTAGATTTAGGTGTGTTTTAACTGCGATAAACAAACGTCAGGTAAACATATACGTAACAGGAACATTACGAAATGTGCTTTCTACTATACAAAAGAGGAACACTTTATCCCGAATTTTACGACTCCGAAGATTTTATTGATATCTCTTCATTTAACTCAAAGCAATCGAGTTGGTATAACAAAAACGGAAATAAGAAGGAATTCCTTTAAAGAAAATACAAAACGAAACTCACGTAATACATATACATATGTTAAGTATGTAGGTAATAAAATAAGCAAGTTTCTGTTATGGGAGTTTGAATGTTTTTCTAGTTTGAATTAAAATTTCTGTAACATAAGCAAAGTATATTAAGAAATAGGGAAAATCGACACCAAAATACAAAATAAGACGTGCTTTTATTTTACAGTAGTCTTCTGCAAGTATATTTATTTACTAGCTGTTGCCCACGACTTCGTCCGCGTTAAAGAAGACCGCCCCCTACAGATTTATTATTAGTATTGATTATAATCAAGTAAAACTTGGGGGAAGCTGCCGCCATTACAGGAAGCAAAGCCTGCATAAATGAAAGTTCTGCACCAAGTTGTTTAACTTGGTTTTTTATGCTATTTTATGTAATATTTTATTTATGCTACCTATATTATACTATATAGGGCAGTTTATGACTTAATCGCTGCCAATACACGGCACGTCATTACAAGCTACCTAACTTCTTTCTTATCATATACTAGCTGTTGCACGCGACTTCGCAAGCGTAACTTTATAAAATATAGCTGTTGTTATTCGCTGATAATATAGGTGAAAGAATTTTCAAAATCGGTCCTGTAGTTTAAACATACAAATATTCTCTCTTTACAATATTAGTATAGAAGAGGAAGTATTAATAGCGACCCATTCCAGGTTCCACACAGATGAAATTTTTCTTCAAATGATATGCGTAGGTAAACGAATCCGTGTTTCACAAGGAGTAGTAATAAATAATTAAGTTATGGAAAACTTATAAAATTTCAAGGCCGACATAAATGTTTGGACGTACACGCACGCTGGTTGAACGTACAGCAACTAATTGTGACCCAGAGGAGACCCGAGGCGAGGTTTAGATAAATATGAGAAAAAAACTAAATATATTGTCCTTACATTATATACATATTAGTAATCAGCGGACGACCTTCGCAGCTGTAATTAGACATCAGTTTGTAGATAAAAAGGTCAGCAATTATCTATACTATAATCTATACTAATATTATAAAGAGGAAAGATTTGATTGTTTGTTTGTATAGAATAGGCTCCGAAACTGCTGGACCGATTTGAAAAATTCTTTTACCATTAGAAGCCGACATTATCCGTGATGAACATAGGCTACTTTTTACCGCGGGAAAATGCTTCATTCAATGGGGAAATCTAAAATAAAAGTAAATATGTACTAGCGGCTTGGCGCGGGAGATAGCGCCATCTATACAAAACACGGTAGATGGCGTTTTATACTTTTCTACGCGGACGAAGTCGCGAGCACCAGCTAGTATCTCAATAAAATAATAGATGTAGGCCTCTTGTAACGTTTCGAATGTTTATACATTGTGGATACTTACTTTGACCTTTAACGTAAAGGTGGCTCGTAGGTAAACGGAAAAGTTTTCTCGTAATGCCGCCGCCTTTTCTCCTTCGTAACTTTCCTTGGGGCCTCTTTCCCCGTCTATCAAGTAGGCTAACTGTCATTTAAAGTCACCGGTAACGAGAGATAATGATATACCTTTCTTTTTACTGTTTGGGACTTTTAGCGTAAAAGTCCCAAACAGTAAAAAGAAAATAATTAACAAAAAAAAGGCCTATCGAAAAATGCAGTAAACTGGGTGCACAATTTAATAAAACATAAAAATATTTCTAAAAGTAACTAATCTACATTTTACTTGTAGTTGGTGAAAGAGGCCCTTAGCAATTTTCAAGGGGACCAAGAATACAATACAATATCTTGGTTTATACCAGTCTTTCTAATAGGCGGTCTGTGTGTTAGTGACACATTCATTTCTAATACAATTAAAAAAAATAGTCTCCACCCGAATTCATTTTTTTTTTTTTCAAAATAACTTTTTTTAAATTTTGGCCAACCCAAAGTTGGCTATTGACCTGGTCAGCAAATTCATCGGTACACGACGAGGTTATGCAATCAGCGTACTTGGATCCCTGCCCATGAGAATCAAGCATAATATAAAATTATCTATTTAATTTATTTGGAAAAAAATTAAGACATTTTCTAAAAATGTGAGAGTAAAGTCAGAGGACTTTCTAAGATTAGTTAAATCAAACCAATTAAGTCCTGCGGAAATAGGGTAGATAAATCTATTATCTTCGAATTAAGTGGAATTAATAATTATCCTATATTATATTAGGATCCCGAGGGATCGTTTAAAAATATTAAGAATTCAATTCAGCGTCACTTGAAAACTGGAGGGATCGTTGTCAAAGTGATAAAAAAGTCGCAACACAGCTCTAAGTAAATCAATTCATTCATTAGAGTCGGCTTCATCATTGCTGAAGGTCGTGCCCCCTCTGAATTGCCTTGGTGGCATTGACCACTAACTGTTTCCATTCCACCCTGTCCTCATTCTTTCTCAAAGCCTTCGCAACAGTTAAGGCCTGTGAGATTCACACCTTGGTCTGTCCATCGGCTAGGAGACCGACCTATTGCCATCCACTTTTCCAACCACCACCCAGGCAACACATAGGCCAGATAACAGTATGAAATTCTCAAATTATTCAGTTTAAAGCTTTGTTTAAAATTCAGATTAAGGCAAATGCTGTACTGAATAACACTATGGGCTATTATGGGCTTCTTATTGCTTATTCAGCTACTATTCAGCTATTATGTTGCTACTATACAGCTTAAAGCAATTTATTTTGTGCCCAAATTGCTTGAATAACGGCTGTGTAAATGCATTTATTCAAAGAATATTCAGCCATTCCGTGTTGCTTGGGCAGTATCAATAGTAAATCATTAATCGAAATCGTCACTACAGGGTGACTATAACAACTGCGACAGCAGTCAGATACAGCTGCATCATCCCACGGTATAAACTGTAAAAAGTTTCTAACTAAAAAGTGAAATGCGATAATTTACTAAATTGAACACGTGTGGTGTATACGTAAAGTGGAGTGATTTAAACTGATCGATTTTTGTATTTTCTTTAGGCACCGACGCCGAAGTTAATATTATGGATCTTTTTACGAGCGCGCATGTTTCGGAGCAAAGAGAACGACCATATTTTCATTTTGCAATGTGAACACAAAACAATGAAAAGGTATTTGTAGGGCATTTAAAAATAAAAATTCTGCTTGCTTTTTACTTACAGACAGGTTTCAAAACAATGGTATTTCGTCAAATAAAAATAACTAATGCTCCATTGTGCTTATATTATTATTAACAAAACTCAATTAGTAACAAAATGAATTCAAAAAATTTTCTTTTTCTTATTAGAATTTTTCTTTAAGACTTCAAAAAGCTAATTTTAAAATAAAATAAATATGTACAATTAAATATTTACAGTACCTACTATTCCGACCGCTAAACTGGATTCTAATTGGTCCTACTGTAAAATTATGTATAGTGTGCTCTGAGTTCCTCGAAAAATAAGTTTTTAGTTTAGCTAAAATACTCGAAATAGCTTAAAGTCGAATATTTAAAGTTCTCGCCTTAGCGCTCTCTGTCTTAGGGATCAATTCCTTGCATGAATTTTCCAACGTTATCTCTATTCTGGGTCCTGCAAAAAGTGGCAAGGCAATACTTGCCATCAGGTGGCAGTTAATTACAGAAAACCACTGTGTTGTGTTCCGGTGAGTGAATAAGGGATGCGCCAGAGTTCCCTATCCTCAATCCCATTAAGATGGGCAATGCATTTGTAGCACTTGTTGCTTGTGTCAATAGAGAACGATACCTTCTTACCATCAAGTGGACATCAACCAGTCGGTTTGACGAACTTTGTCTACAGAATATACTGCCAATGACAATGCACAATATACTCTGAATTTATTTACATTTAGAAGGATATGTACTCGAGTACTAAATACAAGATATCACATAATAGAAAAGTTAAACATAAATTATGAATGGCCCATCAAAACTAACATAGGTAACTCGAATGTTGAAAGTAATATTAAAATTCTATGGAATAGTGGTATCGGAATAATAATCTAATGTAGAAGCAAAGCAAATTGCTTTATTTTGTAAGTCACGTTCTCGTTTTAAACTACACATTGTTCATTTATTATTTTCACCCTTTTATGCTCCATTATTTCTATACTAATAAATTAAATGTGACAGTGTTTAAACGCCCGACGCAAAACCGGGTAATATTGATGTGTGTGTCTGTGTATTTGTGTATCTGTGAAATCGTATAGCTCCCAAACAGATGGACTGATATTAATATATTTTTGCATTTTTTAAAACTGAAATGATCGTTATGTTTCTTAGCTATAGTTAGATTATTTTCTCCAATTTGCAGGTTTCTTCGCTTTGATGATCATTATTTATCTAATCCACACACGACTTGATAGTATAATGACAAAATAGTATGAATAAAAAAATCAGATAAATATTCAAAGAAGATTTTCCGACATTTTAACAACAATGAGAACATTTAAGTATATCAGATAATACATTTAGAATTTTTTCACATTAAGGCAAAACATGAGTCGAGGTCAATACATGTTCTTTATAAACATAAGAACATTAATAAGATACCTACACAAATGTAAGAATGCATTTTAAAAACAATTACAACGCTATCTGAACCATGATAACGTATTTTAATATTCTCTGGCAGGACTTGAAATGAACATAATATTTTTTATTTACCTATTTCAAAAGAGTTTACAACAGTTTGTGGTCGTTCGTGTTTGCATATTTAATGCGATTAAGATAGCCGTATGACATTTAAATAGTTTTGCATAAAACGTTTTGTTTGTAAAAGTAAAAGTGTAGAGGATTTATACCACGTATAAGTAAATTATAAACCTTACAGCATGTCCACAAGGATTTTAGGATATTTTGCATGCGACTTCGTCCGCGTCCCTAGAGTTCAGTACTTTTTCCATGTCCTTATCGGTTAAGGCGTGAAAGCATAATAAACAAACAAACGAACTCACTTTCGCGTTTATAAAAAGGTACGGTATACGGTCACTACGGCTGAAATATAATATGTAGAATAACGGAAAAATTAAGTTCAAAAATGAATATTCTTAGTGTTTCTCTTATGTTTGTATGGGCTGTCTCGTATCTTACTTATCGTCATAAATCAGGCAAAAGCAAACTTTAAAAGCTAAAAATGAAAATGTAACTATTTTTAGATGTCTACAATCAGAATTTAAGCATTAGAAAAGAAACCCAAAAAAAAAATTTTTTTTTTGGTATTCATTTGGGTTGTTCCAAACTGTCATACTATTTGTTCTACGATAGAACAGTTTGGACAAAAAAATTCCAAATTGTTCTACCGCGTAGTATGACAGATTGGACTCGAATAATTTTAATGAAACATGTATGTATCTTCGTATTTTTTGTGTATGGAATTAAAAAGATAGGAGACCGAGGGTGAAGCGCTTAGCACTTCTAACAAGTACTTCCAAACTAACGTGCCCACACACTATCTACTTAAGACTACTTATGTACGAAACCCTGTTTATGTATTTTCATCGGAGCCGGTAACTTCCGACATTTAACTGCGCGCTGGTAGATACTTCGGTATATTTCGCACAAACGTGTATAGTAATCAGGTTTCTTACTTGTATTACATTTTATTTATAAAATAAAAATAAAATATAAGAATAGTTTTTTAAGATTTTAATGCCTAGTCACATTACTGACAAGACCCATGTAAAACTGTTTTTTAAGTATATGTCATTTTAACTTGACCATGTTTTCACGCACACAAATATTTGATTATTTACCAATTTTTTTTTCCATCAAAAGCCCGTCCAGCCAAGCATCACAGATTGCGTTTTGACGTTTTATTTGAATTGCTCGGTTGACTTCACGCCTGCCGTCTTCTGTGTACCGTCACGTTCCAATGACGAACGTATATCGTCAAAATTATTACCTATATCCATATTACCTACTAGAGTTTGATAACAGTAAATTATTTAGTGTAAAACTAACTGGTAATAGAACGCCTCATATCATTATTTATGACGAAAGTGCGAGCTAAGGCCACAGACGATCTAGGTTCCAGGTTTCCGAACTTCTTAACTGATTTATTAACCAAAAATATAGTGTACTTATTAAAAAATAAGTATCGCAATGACCTATCACAGATTTCAACAGTCTATAGGTGCGTAAGAGAGTGATGTAATGGACCTTCGGCCGGGATGCCTTCGACGTCTAAATTTTAACGAACGCACATTTATTTTGTCAATCTAACGAGTTCGGTACTTAACTATATGTAGTGTGATGATGTAAGCTAATGCAATCTCGACGAAAACAATTGGTTGCTCCGAGAACAAAATTAATAATCGATTTTAAATGTTTCGAGAACATTCATTACCTACTCGTAATACGATACGAGAACAACTTTTGCCTATGAGTTTTGCCTACACCCCGTTTTTATACACTACATTTATTATTAAGAACAGTGTTTCTTTATTGCATTACATTAAAACTTCAGACAATTACAATCGTTATATTTTTTCAAGTAACTTACTGGCTGTTCTATTTTAGTAAAAGAATCCCATGTAAAGTACGACTAAGTAAGTGTATTTAATTGAAAAGGCTTACCAACTAAAGACATACTGAATCACTATATATACAACACTGAAAATAACATCACAAGTACCTATGAATTTAAATTATAGGAAAACAAGTTACTTACATATTTGAAATTAATTAATTAAATTATAAATGAATCATCAATGTTATAATGAGTCAATGGTCGAATTCGTGTGAGGCACGAAATCTGTGAATTTTTTATCGCTTTGCTCATTTGATTTTCTAACATGTAGATTACGATTTTATTATATGTCTGGTAATTTTCGGTGCTATTTTTTCATTTTCTTTTTTTTTTCATTTTTTCATTTTCATTTACAGTTCTCTCGCAAAAAATTTATCTCTCTCTATTTAGATCTCGCAAGTTATTCGCTGTTATGTTATTGTTTAGATTGCATCAATATTCGTCGGCTAGAACCGATGTTTGATTTCCAGAGCGCGGATTGTTTTTTCTTGTTCGAATAGCATTTTTCCCTTTCTGTATAAAAAAAAAGTAAAATATACCGATAAATTTACTAGGTAGGTCAAATGTTTTTTATAAAAATAAGCTTTAGGTATAAAAAACGGTTTCGTAGTCATATCGCAAAATTTTATAATATTTCGTACGAAATGTGCGAAAAGCCAACTTTAAATTTTAACTTTAAAACTTGAAATAAAAGTACAGTGCCGTACAGAAGTATATACCTATGGGGGAATATTAATAGTATATTAAAAAACGTTGCTTAATTAAGAAATCTTTTAAAACATCTACGGTTGAGGCCTTTTAAAAAGTAAATGAAACGTATTTTAATTATCCTTGTCGATGCATACAATGATTATTTTTAAATTAATTTATTGAAGTAACCGCTTCAACATGGCGATTACTGAGCAAGTTACCGATAACGCCCATTACTTTTCAATTAATTATTCAGTTGGTGGGAATTTTGTTGATAAGTAATGAAAGGATGTTTCGTATAATGGTTATTGGTTGTGATCGATACGTAATACTTATTATTGTCTGTCTACCTATTCATATTAAGCCTTTATTCCTTTTGTACAATCCAAAAGTGATCCAAAACCATGCTGGCAGACGAATAATAAATCCATACAGAGTAACTAAACCACATATTATATTGTATAGGTACAAGCTAACTACGATAACGAATTAATAAAGAGATCCCTTACATATTACAAAACAAAGTCATCCGCCGCGTCTGTCTGTGGCGTTGTCTGTAATGGATAGAGTGGTTCCCGAGGAAAGTTTATATATAATTTACATTACGCGGGCGAAGTCGCGGGCAGCAGCTAGTCTAACCATATAAACTAAAGCAAGTGAGGCTTCACAGCTATTAAAGAATAACTAGACGGCGCCCGCGACTTCGTCCTCGTTGAAAAAGAAAAATATAGCCTATATACTGTGTCAAATTTAGCCTACACCAAATTTAATGAAAATCAGTTAAATACATACCTACATACAATACCTACACTTACAGATTCATTATTAGTAACACATAAACTCTCATATAGTATCACATAAAGAAGATTCTTTCTTTCTGTCAGCGATTATTTTGTAACGAAGCACGTAATTGAAAATAATAATCGATCATTATTTCATGAAATCGATACCTCCTACAACGTGAAGAGCCGTATTGAAATAATGGGAGGTTCGGCACCGACAACGCGCGATAAGCATTGTACTCGTGTGCCTTCCAACAACACGAGGACCATAATTATATTTACTTACATGGTTCGATCGAAAATTTTGAAGATTGCTGCAAATTTATTATAAGGTGGCTTAATAACTATGGACTTTTTTTGTAATAAATGTACCACTTTGCAGATTATCCGCATATTGGAAGATCGGTGTGATGTTATTAAGAAAATAATATTAAATTTTAATAAAGTGTGGTTTGGCCTTTTTGTTTTTTATAATGAAACCTTTTCAATGAGGGAGTGTGACAGGCAGGTGGACAGTTCACTTGATGATAAATTTATTAAAAACTAGGCCCGTGGGACGCCCTAAGTATCGTTGGGAGGACGAGGTTCAGAGAGACCTGCGCGAGTTGGTGACGGGTGATTGGCGCGAGGTGGCTCTGGACCGGGATCGGTGGAAGCCTGTGGTGTCGGAGGCCAAGATCCACTACGGGTCGCTGAGCCAAAGGAGTTAGTTAGTTAGTTAGTCCATAAAAACATTATAAATGTGAAAGTAACTCTGTATGTCTGTCTGTTAGCTTTTCACGCCTTATTACTAACATAACTAATCAACCACGACTCAACCGGTCATCATGAAATTTTGCATGTTATAGGATTATTTTCATCTAGAAAAAAGTACTGTTCCAAAGGGATCATCTAAAATAAATTAAAAAAAAACTTTTATTTGGCCAAAGTGTAGGCAAGAGTTACATATATTGCTTTTTTATTTTTCAACGAGGACGAAGTCGCGGGCACCAGCTTATTTAAAAACTAAGCTGGTATATCTCTCTATATATAAAAAATTCGTGTCACATGTTTGAGGCCAATGAACGTCTAAAATACTGAATCGATTTTGATAACACTTCGTAACTATGTGTAATTTGGTCCAAATTAAAAGATAGGATAATTTTTATTGTGAACCCGGGCGAAGCCAGGAGCGTGTGGTTAGTGTATATATGTGTATTAAATGTACATGTAGCATTTTCACTTAAGAGAACGCGACCGTGCAGATAACAGTTGTTGAGGAAGTAGTTAATTGTAACAACATTGAACAGTTCTACATAAATTCAAATTAATCTCAAAGGTGATCTTTGGAATTTCCGCCTAAGGTGAATTGGGATGATATTATTATTATCTATCTCCAGAATTTCCTTTGAACTTCCCTCTAACTTCCTTCTCTCAAACACAATCGAGGTTGCCTTTATTGAATACTTCGTTGAATTTCTTGGAATTAGGTATTCACAGTAGCAATTGAAACATTATTAGTGAACTACTTACAAACACTGTGGGCCTAGAACTGTAGACTAGAATTGAGGGCAAAATTCGTGCCCTAAGGGCGCGTTTACATAACACGAATTATTTCGACTGTTATGGATTATTCTTATTATTCTGTTGTTATGGAAAATTATTTCTGCAGCTAGCCGTGCGACGATCTGTTGTTATGGAAAAATAATTAAGCTTTGTTGCAACTGTGTAAAGTATTTATCAAAAAATATTCATAGGAATTTTTGAACTGGAGAGCAAGCCGACCCGCTCACGTTGACACCGCACCGTTTAGTTGTAAATTGTGTTATTGAGTAGAATTTTTAATGTTATTGCCTAGTCTGTAGAGTTCAAATTGGCTTAGAATGAACACAAATTCTTTTCGCATCCACCTAACTGCAGCTTTATCGATGTAAGTAATCGATACTTAGTAATTATCGACTTTACTAAGTATCGATTAGGATAAGAAATGTTAGTCCTATGTAAATGTCATCAACTAGGTGTTGCACACGACTACGTTCGCTTAACTGTGTAAAATACTAGCTGGCGCCCGCGACTTCGTCTGCGTTGAGTAAAAGAAAAAAGTGCCTGTCCTGTGTCCTGTAAGAGTTATGGAGAAACATACATACAATACCTACACATACTTACAGATTTATTATTAGTATTGATGATTGATAGCCTAATGTTACTCGCTCATTAATATAGCTTTCTAAAGGTGATTTTTTTTAATTGGCTCAATACTTTTATGAGTTATTCTCTTGCATCATTTGTAGGGGTTGCTTGTGTTGTTAGGCGACGGTAGCCACCGATCTTCATATTAGAAACGTTTAATTTAATAAAAATGCATTTATTGAATTATTACTAAAAATTAAAAGAAAATAAATTAAATTCTTTATTGATGGAGAAAATATCATACAAGGGGCGGCAAGATTTTTTGATTGATGTAATTATAAAAGAAAAACTAAGAAAGTTTAATAATATAATTACTGCCGATGTTATGTGTAATTAGGTCACATTATTTGGAAATTATAAAAGAAACCTTAAAATAACTTTTTTGTTAGAAGGCCTGAATTAATTGATTTTTTGATCGGCATCAACATAATATATGTATACAATCATATTAATTTAACGTATGTCTCACCCGAAGCAAAAACGTGGTGTTATAAGTTTGACGTGCGTGTTTTGTGTATTTGTCTGTGGAATCACAGCTCACAAACGGATGGATCGATTTTGATCCGGTTTTTTCGTTTGCAAACAGACGTGAAATAGGCTTCTTAGCTATAGTTTATGAAGATCTATTCAGGCGTTTGAAGATCATCGATTAGTGTGTTAATTCTGTGGTATTTCCATGTAACTTAAATGTTTCAATTCACAACTACAATTCGACTCATTGTAGTTTTGAATTTTAATAAGAAAACTTAACACTATAGACATTATTAGTGGATGGAAACTGGTCCTAAATATGTGGTAGGTACAAGTACAAGTGTGTCCATCATCACCTGTCAAAGTAATTATAATGACAGCATTTCACGGCCGCTGCCAGATGAAAGAGCTTGTTAACTCGCCGGACGCCGCTCATTATCACCATTTTTCATCGCAACGAGTGCGCGGCCAAAAAATCTAACGCATTACACCGACAGATTATGTTTAACAAGTAACCTTAATCTCTTTATGGCTCACAATATTTTTATTAATTAGAATGAATAGTTAATTTATCTCTACATTAGAATGAAACGAAGTCGCTTTCCGCGTCTGTCTGTCTGTTTGTTTATCCGGTAACACCTAAACTACACAATGGATTTCTATGCGGTTTACACAACCAATAGATAATTTTTCAATGAAGTTTTATGTAATATAAAAAAATCTAATTAAATTTTTATGTAACTCATTATCAATCAATCAATACTAATAATAAATCTGTAGGGGTCGGTCATGGAGTAATTTACTTTGTTTTCAGAAATTTAGTGTAGTGATACTGACACTAAATTGACGATTTTTAGACTTTTTTCTATATGTATGTATGTATGTATGTATGTTCCTCCATCACTCTTAAACGAATTAACTGATTTTTATGAAACTTGATAGATAAACACTTAGAAGTACGGGACACGTGATAGGCTACTTTTTATCTTTTTTAACGCGGACGAAGTCGCAGGCAACAGCTAGTAGAAAAATAAATTTACATGTCTCAAATACTAAAGCTAAACCGTAAGACAGATTTACTAGAGAAATGTAGTTCTTCCAAAATACCAAAAAAAAACAACGCAATGACTCACAGTAACCATTTCTTTCATTTATTCATTTAACTTTAATCTCTACAGTCATTGGCTGCGTCTGTCTCTTACTCCTCTAGCTACTTCTAAACCAATCCAAAGGGTTTTGATACGGTTTTCACTAATTATATTATTTTAATTTGTATAATATTGCAAAAAAAATGCAAAAAGTTTAAGTTCCTGTGGTTACAATGAAGAAACAGTGTCCTCTTTTTAAATCTTTATATTATTTTAAGATAACATCGTGTTTTACTTAAATGAATGTATATAAAATACATTTAGCTACCGCCTACCTATTTTTTCATAGAAATTGACAAACAATACAGTCCTAATATTTGAGTGAAAGAAAGATACACGAGTTGCGTCTACTTGCGTTTAGGAAGTCTATGGTAGGAAAACCGATAGGTAATTAGTTAGGCTGTCTGAAAATGTGGTACTACAATACAGTTTCAAGTAAAACGGTAGAATTCCAACTCACGCCCTTGGAAACGGTGATTAACGAATTTTATCATTGAGTAAATTATACTATCCTACAATATTTAAATGCGAAAGTTTTTGAAGATGGATGGATGTAATATACCTATAGATTGTTTGTTAATATTTCACATATAATTCTGAGAGTGTTATGTACCATGTGCGACTGCCCCATACTTACTATCTTTTTGGGTCAAATTATAAAGGCCTCCTCCAAATCGTCTAAACTAAAAAGTTAATAGGTACAAGTACATAATATATTCAAATTAATCAAGTAAACAATATCTATCCCTCGGGCGGATAATATCTTCGTGAATAAATTTGTGTCCAACCAATTTTCTACGATTATTTATCACGATTACAAAATGAAGTCCACCTATCTGCTGTTGCGTTCGTTGAAAAATCACCGACAATCACAAAACACAGATATGTTTGTCCGACCATAAAATGTTAATGTAACTCCATAGTTCACGTAACCACCGTCGATTTGTGTGGGATGCACTTTCACTACTCGATGAATTTGACCCACTATACTAGTTAAGTATATTATTGAATCACATCAATTACCTATTTCTTTTTACTAATTTTCTTTTTACATGGACAACTAATATTTCAAGGCACAAGGACTTGTGTAAGTAAATGCTCACGTATTGATTATTAAGTAAAGTACTCAGGGGTCCAGTCTTGATGAACTGTTCAGAATCACCTATTGTTTGCGAGTTGTCTAGTAAAATAATAATTAAAAAAAAATTTGTAAATCGCCGTTACGAACGAGTTAAATTCCTAGTCTAGTAACTCGTGGCTACCATGGCCTATAACACAAGCTTTGTAGATTCTGAGTTGCTATACTAAAAGTGACATAGTAGAATATCACCGCACTCACAGCTTGGGGTGATATTTCAAATTAGTTGCACAAAATTGTCCTTAAGGTGATCACGTGTTACGACTTGTACCAAATGAGTCATGAACATTATTATTAACATTATTATACATTATTCATATTTTTTATCAGAAATTAACGAAAGAAAGTGATACATGTATTAAAAATCCAGTGGACACTTTTTCGCAGTGATTTTGTTTGAGTGAGTGTTTGGTGAGAATCTACAACACAAGCAACGCTATAGGTTGTGATAAGTGCGCTGCTGACTTTAGCAGAAATGGGTTCTGGCCTAGCCTAACTAACTCTGAGTGAGTGAGTAGTAGAAACACAACAAATGTTCTGTTTATTTCACTGCGGTCTTCTGTAGTTACTGGGGTGGTTATTTATAAATTGGCTCTCCAATTTATGAAAACGGTTAAAAGAAGAAGAAGATTAAGAAGACCAAAATTACTATTAATACTATTAATATATTTCTTTTAAATATAAATAGATAACAAATCAGAAGGTGAGATCCATCAAAATTGTACGCCATGAGAGCTGTATTTTAAAACGCTAACACTTTGACCTATAGATAAACGTTGAATTTAGTCCCATCTCTTTTCTTTGGAAATTTAGAGACGTTTGTCCACGTCGGAACGAAAAAAGACGATATAATTTAAGTAAAATGTACTTTAGTAACGCGCGCCTTTTATACTGAAAGTTTTATTGGCTTACTGGTATTTCTTTTCTAGAGTATTTTTTTTTATTTTCCAGAAAAAAAGGAAAACTTATTATTAAAGGAAAAACAAGGCGTTTTGTGTTTTACATACCAATAATTTTGGACAAAAAAAAATTAACTATTCGTCACATTTCAATAATAAATACTATAAAGTAACAATAAATAGAATTTATATAATATAATAAGTTATAGTATATATCTTTGCAACTTATCTAATAAAAACCAAAAATAAGCTTTTTTAAAATAAAATAGTATATTAATGATAATAATATATAATATTTTTTATATTACTTTAAATAATAACGTCGAAAATTCGAAAGAAAATATTTGGCAAACCTGTGCAAATAATCGCTCTGAATTTATTACTCCAAGAAAAAGGAAAGGCATGGATAAAGCTTCGTGTGGACCTCAGATAAGCCAGCCTTTTTATTCATCTTTGCCATTCTGGTTTATTATGTAATAGGTATCATATTTTTTATTTAAAAAAGACAGGCAGACTGACATTTCACTTGATGATCACACATGACCACAGGAAAGTCCACTGTCTACCCTGATAGGATAAGGCTGGTAGGATATGGATAGGAGAATGAGCACTTTCTCACCAATCGAAACACAACAGCACATGTTTTGGTATAAGTACTGTTACTTCTGTGGTATTTCCATGACATGGTAACGTTGACCTGATGCTGCTGCAGTATACCCAACTCTTACAGCTTACCTATATATGTATAGCGTGGGCTCCATAGACAGTACATATTTTTAACATCAATACATATATATGGCTAAATAACAGTATGTAATTGATATCTTATTTGTTCCCCCAAGGCTATTCATTCTTCAAATATTTTTGTTTTTCAACGTTTCAAACATGATAAAATTCTTTGCTTGATAAAATTATTTTATATTTCTTGGAGTAACCTCGCGTGTATGTCATTAAGCCTGTTGTTTAGTAACTACTGTACATCAGCTTTTAATGTATTAGTAACTTTAATTAGTAGGTTTATAGACGTGGCATACCGATACAAAGTTGTCTATTTATATTATTCAAAGTAGCGTTTCACAATCATTTTTCACTATTAATTTTTAAAAGGGCTGTCGTTTGTGATACTATCACAATTGTAAAGCTAAATGAAATTCTTGAAGTTTATTTTAAACTAGCTGGTGCCCGCGACTTCGTCCGCGTTGAAAAAGAAAAACGTAGCCTATCCTGTGTCCCGTACGTCTAAATGTTTATGTACCAAGTTTCATGAAAATCAGTTAATTCGTTTAAGAGTTATGGAGGAACATACAATACCTACACTTACACTTACAGATTTATTATTAGTATTGATTGATTGATGATTGACTAGTAGCTGAACCCGGCCACGCTTCGCTGCTGCCAGTGAAAATTCTCGTCAAAATCGGCCCAGCCGGAAGGAAGATTAGCCGAACAAATAAACAGACAGAGAGGCGGACACAGACAAACAACTTTAATAAAAAGTTGGTGTTTTATTATAACTACCTAATAGATATGAAATTTTTAAAACCAGATTGCTTTTAACAATCCTAAAGAACGATATAACGAGCGGGATATATTATGTAACTCAACTCCTAATTGGACTCATTTATTGAGAAACCGAAATCCTGGGTTTCCGTGAATTTGAGTACCCATTTTTTCTAAAAAAAAAACACGATTTAAAGACATTTTTAAAAAGACCAGTAACACAATGCCAACTGAAATACTAAGTCAATAAGACAAGAAATAAAATTGGACTGTAAAAATAACTCCGGTTGTCTCATTAATTCTACAAATGACTCCAATATTTTTAAAGGCCTCCCAAATCCCAGACGGACTTCCCTCGGTGGAGATTCTAAGATAAAGAAAGTATAATTCGTTCCGATCATTAGGGTTAAGTAAATAAATTGAAGAGTAAATTTTAGATGACTTGAGCATCCTTGAATTTTTTCAATTGGACTTTTTTATATAAAGGAGTGTTAAATGTAGCCAGAGGCCAACTTCAGCGGAAAGGCAGACAATTCACGTAATAAATAAATAAAAATAAAAAATAAAAAAGCCTTTTGACCGCTTACATGAACGCAATTCACTTACTTGAAAAAAATTAATTATCGTAGCCTAGAAACTTTACAACATCGGAACAGTGCCTTAAAAATATCGAAACTAAGCGACCTATTTTAGATAATTAGTTTTTTTTTAAATTCTTTCACAATAAACACTGCCAAATATTAGAACTCCCTTCCGGCGTCTGTGTTTTCGTGCTCATAATAATTATAACCCAAATCTTTTCAAAGTTCGAGTGAATAGGCATTTTCTGGGTGAG
Source organism: Synanthedon vespiformis (assembly GCA_918317495.1). Lineage (NCBI taxonomy): Eukaryota > Metazoa > Arthropoda > Insecta > Lepidoptera > Sesiidae > Synanthedon > Synanthedon vespiformis. Next base: position 6,172,653 of record OU906962.1, read on the forward strand.
CTAGCTCTATAGGTTTTTTTTTTCACACATTCCGCACAGCACCATCTAGTTCCAAAGTAAGCAAATAATGCTTGTATTATGGATACCAGATAGCTGATATCTATACTAATATTATAAAGAGCAAAGATTTGATTATTTGTTTGTTTGTATAGAATAGGCTCCGAAAGTACTGGACCGATTTGAAAAATTCTTTTACCATTAGAAGCCGACATTATCCGTAATGAACATAGGACACTTTTTACCACGGGAAAATGCTTCATTCCTACGAGAAATCAAAATAAAAGGAAATACTAGCGGCTTGGCCCTGGAGATAGCGCCATCTATCCAAAATACGGTAGATGGCGTTTTGTACTTTTCTACGCGGACGATGTCGCGAGCACCAGCTAGTACTACATAAATTACTTTTTTTTTGTAAATATTAAATACACATTATAAATAAAAAACATCCCTGACTCAGGTACAAAGGTAAAATGCTAACATTTATACAAAGGTAAAATGCTAACATTTTATAACATTTGCCCCTAGCGGGATTCGAACCCGCGACCGTTTGGTTAATAGCTAGGGCCACTAGACCAAAAGTATCGTCAAAATAGTTGGCCTCGTCTTTGCTACACGGCCAAGAGCAAACCCATTTATTAAAAAAAAAGCTAACTACTCAATAAACCATTAATATAATACCTTCAAGGCCTTCAAGGCTTTCAAGGCCGATTAGTAACCCCATTCTCTTCTATTTACTATAAGTTATCTTCAATACGGTTTCCACTATTTTCACGTCAAATAATATTGACAATTTTATTGATTTTTACATACTATATAGATTATAGGTACTGTGTAGTATTGAGCCTATAATTTGAATTTGTTGTTGGTAGCGGGTGATTCACTTAAACAGCCTTGAACCTAAATAATTCAATACGAATTTCGAGTTTCCAAGTGTAGTTTAGTATTTACGAAAAACACTTTAAAAGTGCTTTCATATGTCTAATGAAAATGAAATTGTATGTCTTGTAACAGAATGGTACTGTCGAAGTGACATACGATTCTTTAACCGATTCATAAAATATTTAAAAGTTATTATCTTAATTATTAAAAATATATTTTTTTAATAAGTGAAGCCAAAACTTTGGATTTCTTTTTCTAATTTGTTTGTAATTTTTTTTTTTTTATTATTTAAGTAGTACTAGCTGGTGCCCGCGACTTCGTCCGCGTTTATTTCTGGTGTCCCAGACAACGTGTATGTACTTATGCAAAATTTCATGGAGATCGGTTCACTAGTTTTTGCGTGAAAGCGTAACAAACAAACAAACTCTTCAGGTTTATAATATTAGTATAGATTTTAAGTTTATATTTTTTTGCTGACTTACACTAAGTATTTAAGTGTTTGTACAATACCATAATACTTCCAGTCGTTTATGTTAATTAACGTCATTATTAAGTATTCATTAGTAGATATCTTTTAAAAAATAAAATTGAATATTTTTAGATAAGTTATATGTTAATTGCAGCGGAAATAATAAAACTTAGTGATACACATCTAAGTGCAACTGAGTAGAAGATTTATACACACCTGATACATGTTGAACTGGTAATTAGGCCGATTTTAACTGATATAAGTACTTACCTCGCTTAATGAAAAGTGAAATTGAACTTTACTGCCAAGAGATTAAGTGTGAAATTCGTTTGCTGTGTAACTATTGTCATTTGCTCTTGTAATTAAAAACTGGCTGTTATAGCTCACATGGAAATTGTAAATAATGTACAGTCGGGGTAAGAATAGGTTCATCACCTTTAAGTCATTTCAAACATATGTCTGTTGTCTGCTTAGTGCTTTAGTTTCAAACGGTGCTAAGACTTACGATTTTGATATAGGAATTAATTTGAAAACTGACGAAGATTTTCGTACCTCGACTTTACTTACACATTGAAAATCCAGAAGTAGGTATAAAAAAGGTCACATTTATAGCGACAAATAAATTTTAAGGCACTCCCTTCGTAATATTATCTAAGAGCATTTTGGTATCCTGGGAGCCGACATTTCGAGCAAGGTCAAATCTAGGTGACATTTGGAAGACAAGATTTAAAAAAATAAAATTTGAACTTAGTTTCTTAGATTAGATTTTCCTTTTTTTTTGAGTCATGGCGCCTGGCCACGATCTCACTTGATGTAAGGCCAAAATATCAGTTCCATTATCTTTAAAGGTCTAAATGTTGAAATTGTTGGCGATCTTTGTGTGAGCCATACACAATAAAATAATTAAAACAGTTTCCACAGGGTGAAGACTGTAAAGATTATCCCAAAAGGGTTTTAAAATGTAGATTGTAGAATCTATGGTCTTCTACTTCTACTCTGAAATTATTCAAAACTAGCTGGTGCTCGCAACTTCGTCCGCGTAGAAAAGTATAAAACGCCATCTACCGTATTTTGGACAGATGGCGCTATCTCCAGGGCTAAGTCGCTAGTATTTACTTTTATTTTAGATTTCCTGTAGGAATGAAGCATTTTCCTGCGGTAAAAAGTAGCCTATGTTCATCACGGATAATGTCGGCTTCTAATGGTAAAAGAATTTTTCAAATCGGTTCAATAGTATCGGAGCCTATTCTATACAAACAAACAAACAATCAAATCTTTCCTCTTTATAATATTAGTATAGAAAACAAACAAACAAAAAAACGAACAATCAAATCTTTCCTCTTTATAATTTTAGTATAGATATAGATAAGTATAGAAGTATAAATGTTACTATAATCGAATTTTTAATTAGATGGACTAAAATGACAGCTGAAATCGGCCTTTTATTTGTATAATGTTGCAAGCATGAAGCGTAGTGTTGTAGTATGACCCATTTATAACCGAGTTCGATCATTATGGTCAAGTTGTAAGTATCGATCACGTTATAGAAGAGAACAAAATAATGGAACTCGGACGCCTTATTAATGGACTAAAATGACAGCTAGCAACAACTGAAAAACTTATTAAAATAATAAGTTCAACTAACAAACTTATTATAAAATAAAAAAGATTGAATCACGATTCTTACCCAATACTCATTTTATGTGAGTTTTATTTTAGTAACCCCCCCCCCCCCCCAAATGTCATTTTAGTTCATCTAATTAAAAATCCGACTATAGAGGAATGTTCTTATGTCACAACGTTGACTTTTATTTAAATTTTTTAGTATGAACAAAAATTATATGCGTACAACTTGTTTTAAGGTATCAATCTTATCATCAGCTTGTTTTCTCTCCACTGCCGGATATAGGCTTCTTCCAAGGCTCGCCACCACCGACTTACTTAAGTCGTTATAGGTATCAAAGTGTTAAGAAAATATCGTGATAATAAATTCAGAGTTTATTTCGAGATTTAAATAACTATAGTTAACTAACGTACCTACCTATGAGTCAAAGCGGCGCCTCACACTGCAATTATCCTGGAAACTTAATCGCTTTCTAGTACCGCCCAGTTACTGCGAAGCATATTTAGAAAGGAATGTCATTTTTGAGTGAATATTTTAACTTTACAGAACAAGTAGCTGTATGCAATGGTAAATATTTCTCTCATTTGATTTAAAGTCACAAGTATTCCATTGTTACTTTATTTAAAGACAGTGTAGTGTAGGTGTATGTATCCTGTGATCTGGGTTATAATTAGTAGGTATACAGACACGGTAACTGGTAGCCCAGAGATAGGGACAGCGGCGTATAATATAAGATAGGATAGCGTAGCATAGGATTGATTTCACAACTCCTGCCAGCAACTTTCTCTTGACCCGCCCTTCCTCATGCTCTGAGAACGCTATCAGTTTTTGTCTTCCGCAAAATCGATGACACTCTTGCCTGGATGGGAGGTTGAATCTTAAGACTCCGTCGTACATTTATATAATATAATATAATTATATAATATTATTGTACATTATATTCCATAGCAGTGAAGCCAGCACGGCTGAAGCTGAGGGACACCATGTCTAATCTCAGCAGATTCGGTCCCCTCTCGGTGCACAAATTCGATGTATCTATCTTGAGTTGATCTATGAGTCGGACCAAATATGGTTCAATTTTCCTGGTTCGAAACTCTGCCAGGATATTTTACCAGCTCGGAGAATTAAACGCGTTCTTCACGTCTAGAGCGTGCCGTCCTCACTAGATTACCGCACTAGAACGTGTTTAATACAGCTCCTTATTAACATAGAACAGCTGCGTTTGGTTTAAGGGATTTAAATATTATGCAATCTGACCTTAACATTTCTAGTAGGTAATAATTGACAAAAATATATCCAATATAATATCCATATTATTATATTATTATTTAGATGAATATGTAAATAATCACTACATATTATCTCTGTTCGCGATAAACTCAAAAGCTACTGCACCGATTTTCACGCTGTTTTCACCAATGGATAGAGTGGTTCTCGAGGAAGGTCTTAGAATATAATTTACAAAGTTAAGCGGGCGAAGTCGCGAGCAGCAGCTGGTGATATAATATATTTTATTAGACTTACATTTTTTATAAACTACCTATATGCATACATATTTAAACTAACTACAGGTAGGTAGGTGTTTTTCATCTACTCTTGACGTAACCCTTCAAATAAAATAATTAATGAGTCCCATTAGAGCGCGTGCGTCCGTAACGCCGCTGCAATTAACTAGTGATTTATCTACATCAATACTACAGCGCATTGGTAATTAATAATACTACGAATTGATTCTTCCCATTTGTGTACAGATGTGCTTTACCTTCTCAAAAATTTCTATCGAAATTTTGCCTTCGTAACTAAAGAAAAACACCCTATAAGCAGAATGTCCTATAAGCAGAATGACAGAGTGGCAAATGGTCCCAATGTTCTTTGATGAATAATCGGTTCATCAATATCACTGTCATCAAAGCCATTATCAAAAAGATATTTTTCAAGATTAACTTTGTTGAAAAATAGAGTTAAAAGTACTTTCATGTTGGGTTTGTGATTTTTCAAATGTGCGATTGGTAAAAAATAAAAAAAAGCTCTCTATTGGTTAAAAATAGAAACCTAGATGCATGAATATGAGTGGTATTCATTTGATAGCATTTAAAGAAAACATAAAGAGCTCTGGAAATTTCGTAGAAAATTTATAAATTTTCTAATAATGGTAATTAGAAAAATAATAGGTTTGTCTTATTTGAAACCGACTTAAAATTAAAATTACTGTATGTATTTATGGTGATTTTGTGTGTGAAACGTGTACGAGTATTATACATATACTATCTGGTGCCTGCGACTTGTATCGTCCGCATTGTAAAAGAAAATCTACCACAATCTAAGTATGTAAACGTTTATCTACCAAGTTTCATATTGATTCATACAAGATCTATCATTTCCGTTATCCCGTATGTTACTAACATTTTATTTTCTCCTATAACTAATAGTTGTGGATAGAATAATTTGTTAATAAACTTAAGCCTAGGTACAAAACGATTGTAGCCTCCTATTAAGTATAAAAATACTTGTATCAGGCGACCCCCGCTCCTCCAACACCTTATTTAATCTTAGGCTAATTTAGAATACAAAATAAAGAAATAGTAAGTTAGTCTTCATAGACATGCAGGCTTCCTCGCGTTTAAATCAAAAACCACTGGGATTCAACCTATCTGCCGTTTCGATAGCCGCTGGGTTATTAAAATTAAATTTTTTGCTTTAAACGCTTCAGAGAATAAACATTTCGTTCACCCAAATAAATTCCTTTGTAAAACTAGTGCCTATAGATTATAAGAGTTGAATGCCCCGATTTCTTTTTGTTCTTCAATTCTATTTATTAGGAGGGCCGGCAAGCGTAAGTATTTACATTCATCTCTAAATAATGATCTTGAATGGTGTAGCGGCAGTCTTGAGGTCTTGACAAATGTGAGGTCTTACAGATCCCAATCTCACGACCTATTGCATCCGGATTATCATGGCATCGTTTATTGGTAATGACGGACGCTATGAGCACATGCTATGAGCGTCGAATGCAATATTTTCGTATGGAGTCAATAGAAAAAAAATCATCAGTTTTGTTTAATAAAACTTGCGATTTGGAATTTTAATAATCGTTCCAATGGAATAAGTCTAAACTGTTTAGTTACCTACCTATGTTATTTATTGTTTCCTATACAAATTTGTAATTGGTAAGTACATACATACTTATATTATACTATCTACGTATATTAAAATTTGGTGTGCAACCACTAAGTATATGACATAGGTATGAGCATAGGTATTATATAAAGTTAAGAGGGAAGAATAGGATGCACTCGTCCATACAAAAAGAGAAAACGTTTTTCCACTTCTAAATATTTTCCAATCTCCATGATTTTTTTGCATGTTATTGACACAGTGAAAGACTAAGTTTATAGGTTTTCCTTTTTTCAAAATTTGCATTAGATTCTAACTTATAGGCACCTCAAATAACTTATTTTTTATGATTAAACTTTTTTATGTTTGTTTTATAAAAACCATCTATTTTTTTATAAAAAGCGAAACCGATAAACCTTGAATATATCATGCTGAAACGATCGACATGAAAATCAAAGTGATTTGTTAAGATTTAGTTAGTGGAAACTGTTTTCTCCCGAAATGAAATTTCATCAAAAATAGGACTATTGTCAGTCGGAAGCTGCAAAGCTCTCTATCGCACGACTGCCCCGGGGCTAGAGCGCACAAGCGATAGCATGTGTTTTCCTAAATACCTATCGCAAAGCTATACTTCCCTCTTAATTCAAATCAACTCGTTGATGATCCTTTGATAACGTGAGACTGACAAACAAGTAGTATACCATTATAATTGAATTGATCAATCTAGTATTGTCTTAAATGGGAGATGTTCAATGGTACATATCTACCAATCTACCATCAAAGATTTGAATCATTATCTACCATCAACTCAGAGATAAAGCCGATTTAAAAGGCTGTTGTAGGTAAGTATGTATACGATTTCATTAAAATAACATCAAACTCTTTGCTGCAGAACTACTCAATGTTTCATACAGTAGTGCAATGTAGACGCAGATGACTGTACCGAGACATTATTACTGCCTTTTTTTTAAAAAAAACTATGTCAATGCTAAGAACTCATTTTGGAATGATCATAAAGCAGTATGTTACTCCTAGCGGAGTACGTATCAGTATGTACTACTGTATGGTAATCAAGGAATATAATATATTTGAATGCGCACTGACATCTGTCGGGAATTTTGTAAAATAACTGTAGATATGAACTTTTATATTAAGTTTAGTAGATGGCACTAGTAATCAGTATTGTACATCTACTAAGGAAAATAAAACCATCTCCAATTGCAGTTTCGAATTAATTCGCATTAATATCGAATTAATTTTAGTTTTGTAGCCTATATGATACAATCCCTCCATCTCCTTTAAAAGTTTAATTAATATCTATAACGAACTGTCAATGTGCATCAGATTATTTGTTGTCTCTATGGTTTAGTGTTGACAAGGGACAATGACATTAAATTTGATAGAATTGTTTTCGCTTAGATGTATACGACACGGCGATTGGCTATAACTAATTAGTTTTTCTCCTCAACCAATGAAATTAAAAAGTCGTTTTCAAACAAATCATTCATGTTCAAAGCAAAAACCTAAAAGAAATACGAAAACGTACTCAAATATAGAATACAGCGGAAATTCGAGTGACGACCTAATGAATGATCAAATCAAGTTTATCAAGTACTTTCCTACTGATTTTGTAATTCTACAAAAACAAAGTGTATTTTGAGTGTTGCGTCTAATAAAATGACAAAAATTGTGTATTTAAAAAGTTTTTAGTGTTATATTTGTGAAAAAATTAACTAATATTATCGTGAAAAGCGATATGATACTCTCCTTGGCAGTGTTCTAAGATTGTGTTCATATCGTATATCGTGTGTGTAGTTTCAATTTCATAATAGTGTCACTATTTGATAAAAATCGAGATGTCTCCAAAAGCAGCAAGTCCGAAGCGAAGGTAAGTTGTATTATTTTATACTTAAGTATTCATAAATAATTATTGACTGTAGCTATATCAACTTTTCAATCATGTGTAATTTTTAAATTACTTTTCCTGTTATTGTTCTCCAACTTTCTCTCCAATTAAATTAGTTGACATGCCTGGCCTTTTGTATATGTTTGGACATTTGAATAAAACAACATATTAAGAATAAAACTACAAATAATTTTATAACATACCATTCAAACTCCCTAAATCCTGTTTTTGTTTTTATATATTTGTGTCCATTCATATCATGATTATTTTAAAAATAAAATGGTCACATTAATAAGATCAATAAATGCCTTATTAGTTTCTGTGCATCCATAGAAAAATAAGTGTGTTTATTTTGATTTTTCTTGAAGTTAAATACTAAGAATTTGTATTAATACATATTCAATAGAACTTTTAACCTGGCTGGTCACATCTTTACCTATATATATGCTTCTATTTTATCTTTAAAATACAAAGAGATTAGTATAGTTTTTACAAATAGATAGTAAATAGAAATTAGTAAGTATATGAAATCTATAATTTTAACGATGATATTCTTATAGTCTAATTAGAGAGTTCAAATAAGCCTTGACATATTAATGATTGTTCCTTATAGTTACTTTTATATTTCAGACCTTTACGCCAACCCCTTCTAGAAAATATTTACGTACATTATAATGAAATCATTATAAAACCATAAAAATATTAAAACTCTTTAATATATAGGGTGTAATCTGTACTTATGTTGTATGTATTCATATTCATAGAACTGTGTTTGCATTCATTATTTTATTACTCTAATTCAACTGTGTTACATAACTAAAAATATAGAGCAGATTAATACTAGGTATACTATCTGTCAAAGGATACCTGCCGAGCAAAATATATATTATATAACCTCTTGAGGAACTTTTTAAATCAAATTAATTGCTACATAATTCTATTAATTTACTTCCTTACTCCCTAACCTAACCTTTCTGTTAGGTATTAGCATATGTTGTAGTTACTGCAAAATAATATTAGTTTTTAAAGTATAAAAGGCAAAAATTAAACAATATTGATTTTGAATAAGCATATAATAATGTGATTAGGGATGCGCCGAATGTGGTTTGATCTTCGGCCGAACATTCAGTGAAGCATGTTCGGCCGAACTTTGGTTATTTTCGGTGCACTTTCTTGAGAGCATTTGAGAGTGACACTTCGAGTCTTGTTTAACTATGCACTAAATCTTGTCCTAAAAGCTCGGTATATTCTGAGTGACATTTTTCAGAGACAGGAAATGTATATGAACAAAAACGTAACAGACTCCTGCCTTAACGGACTGTACACCAACAACCCTGTAGCCTGGTGGCCTCATATAATTGATAGGGCTGATACAGCCCCTGGTCCAAACAATTATGAGTGTAACTATTTTCAATAATTTTCAATGTTTTATCAGTGTAACTATTGTCTTTCCATATACCTACTACCCAATATTTATAAAATGTGCTCTCATAGTGGTCACATATTAGATTGAACGATGATAACACTATTTACACATGAACATCTATTGCCAAACATTGCATGAAATATAATAAAAAAAAACAGCAAAAGAGGTCGATTAACTTTGACTTATATTATGTATTGTTTAGTTCATAAATGTGTATCTTTATCGGCCTACATTATATTAGTACCTATATATTATTGCATTCTACAGTGAGGCACATTTTTTTCGCAAATATAGAGAAGTATCTCAATGCATATTGGCAGGATTTCATAAGTCTTAGTTCTAGTCTTCTATGACACACAAGTTTCGTCATAATGTTTTATCTTTTTCACTGCTAGGAGCAAGAGATTATTTCTAATGCATAATTATATGAAGTTGTTTTGTCAACTGCTTATATTATGGAACTTTACATAAGATTTATTAGGACCAATTAAAACTACCTTAAGTAATTGCTAAATAAAATAAAAATTGTTAAAAATATGAGGAAAATAAAGCTTATTTATAATAATAAATATGAGTGGCAAAATGTAGTTGTATAGGATTATAAGAACTATCATATTAAATTTTCCCATTTGATTACTAACTAAAAGCTTCTGAATACCTAATATTATTTAATAACCTCTTTCCTTAAATATTTTTAAATATTCACAGCAAATTCTCAGTAAAAAGAGATGAGCAAAATACCCATGAGTTGCAGAACCATTCACTGGGGTAAAAAGTAGGAAGTTCCTCACATAATTTATTTCATAAATAAATTATTCATCTTTTTTCCTTTGTGGTTTTGAATCTAACAGGTTTTTTGTCAATCCTGGAACATTAATTAATTGCAGTTTATTTCTATATTAATTTGACTCAGGTATCCATGGTTCCATTTCCGGTAGCACTAATTTTGGGAATGAAATTTTAAAATTGTATCTTTCTGAAATAAAAGTGGTTTAAGTTACTTGTTATGACATCAGCTATCTGTCAGTAAATGTCCCGCCAAAATCGATTCAGCCGTTTCGGAAATTAGCCGGAACAAAATGACATTTTTTTTATTTCTTTTTTGTTTTTGTTATAGTTTAGTATCATACTAGTCTCCTTGCTACAGTACTTATATATTACCGACCTACTTTGACATCATCAATAACTACTAATAATAAATCTGTAGGTAAGTGTAGGTATTGTATGTTGAATGTTCTTCCATAACTCTTAAAGGAATTAAAACTTATTTTCATGAAACTTGGTAGATAAACATTTAGACGTACAGGACACAGCATCGGCAACTTTTTTATTTTTCAACGCGGACGAAGGCGCGGGCGCCAGCTAGTAACATAATAAAAAGCATTTATTTTGACATTACAAACAGGCACTTCTATCTATCTTATATTTACTTAATAGGTAGAACTAAATATGTTGAAAGAACTAAAAAAAACACTATTTCAATACAACCCTTTAAAGGGCGTTGATATGATTTATTATCTTGCCTTGAGCCCTTTGTTTTACCTCGATTAGGTTGACGTACTCGTATTATTTGACTTCCGTGTTTTGTGAATCGTAATAACGATACAAACATAATAATTGCGTATTTAATTTAATTATATAGTTAGTTAGCTTAACTTTTAAAACATTTATATTTTAACTAGCTGTTGCACGAAACTTCGTCCGCGTAACTTTATAAAATTTAATACAATCGTGTATTTAAATTTAAATTTCAACCCAATCTAAGTAGATACGTAGGAGTATTAAGATAGCGTGCCTATAGGCGCATAACGTTACAATCAATTGATTTTGAATAAACGAGTAGCAATTTACATCAGAAATGGTTGGAAATTAGCAGCAAAGCATAAGTCATAAGTAAGTCGTTTTTACTGTGTATGTATTATCGCTAATTTTCTGGCCAATGCTGGCACGCAAACGCAATATTAATTGCGGCTTTATATGAGTTGCATTTTCCTGTATGTATCTCCTGTTTGTTATCTACTACCAAAATGCTTAAGAGTGCTTAACTATGTGCGATTAAATGATTCAATTTTTTTAGTATAGAATCATAAAAACGCTGTGATTTTTTTAGATGAAGTATTTATTATGTCTACTTACTCTTAGCACCAATCTACAGCACATCTCATTCATTATTAAATTCCACCTATAATGCAACCCAACTGGTATAACTCGACTTCGTCCGCGTAACTTTATAAAATATAGCTTCCCAACAGCGAAAGAATTTTTCGAATCGGTCCAGTCTAGTTTCGGAATCTATTCAATGCAAACAAACAAACAATCAAACAAATCTTTCCTCTTTATAATACCTATAAGGAGGGGGTTCTCAATTCGGGTTATGCTCCACTCGCACATGGCAAATCAATCTATACTAATATTATAAAGAGGAAAGATTTGATTGTTTGTTTGTTTGTAAAGAAATAGGCTCCGAAACCACTGGACCGATTTGAAAAAATCTAAGTAAACATACATTTACTTAGATCTATAAACTCTGGACAATGTAGTTATACTACTTTAATTTTCTTGTCATACATTGCTGACTTGACTCCAACAATAACTAAGTCATGTAATTTATTAAGTAGGTTAAGCTGGTAAATGCTATACCTAAAAGGTAATTTTTTTTCTATTCCAAAGTGGTGACAACCAGTCTACCAAACATTGTGCAAAATCGAAGTTTTATTTATTTTGCATAATCTGCACATATAGATAATGTGATATGAATGAATCATTGTTTTCGTGGAATCACTTACGAAACAGATAGGTACATAATAGGACTTTAGGTTTCACAATAACGATTTTCATAAAATATCGATTTTCAAGTTGTCAGGTGTTATGTTCTATTATTTTACAAAACTACGAAATGTTTTGTAACATTATGTTACAGTTATATAACCGTATCTTTATAACACAACCTGCAAACACAACATATTAACTATTACACTTTTCTTTTCATATCAAACAAAATTAAAATATAATTTTACTAAGGTTTAAAAAAAATGAATTTTGCATATTATAAAAAAAAATACTTAATTTTGGTTTGCACTAAATACTCTACTGTAATAGTTATTGCACATTTTGCACAATATATGTCAAAGTTAATAACTGTAGGTATTTTTAGCATACAATCTTGTCCTATCCGGCATTGATCTTTTGTGACTTAAAGAAGATAAATTTACATTCTAATATAATTGAACCATAGATCAAAGTTAATTGACTGATAAATTACTTGTTTTCCTTGGAAAAGATGGAAAGATAAACTGTTTACGTTGGCGTCAATAAGAACTTTATATATTAATATAATAGTTAACTGGCTTTTGCCCGCAACTTCGTCAGCGCCTCTCTTATTTGGTCTTATTGTTATTATTGCTCAATATATATTTGTCAGGTGTTGAATTTACTATTATTTTTAATTAAGGCAAGATAAGACATAATTAAGATAAGACATTTAAGGTACCATTATGTCTTTCTTTGTGTCCCTGACAAGCTGGCAATGGTATGCCAAAATTTCATAATTAAGGTTGAGTAGTAAAATATGAAAGCGTAACCTTCAAACAAAAACTTATTTTCACACAATTAAATATATTATTGTTAGGTAATGTGCCCATCTAACATTGTGATTGTGACATACATTATTAAAATCCATTAATGGAGTATTACCAGTATTAGCACGTACTTTGCCGCACTAGACTGCTAAAATAATCCATATAATTTAAAAGTTTTTAGCCTTGTTTGCTTATTAAAAGTTACGCTTTTCTAGCAAGCAACTGAACTGAAAAATTAATGTATTGTGGAATTCCTAACACTTGGGTGTAATTGCTTATTTTTTTCATTGGAATTTTCGTAATTTCGGAATTTTATAAAAAAAATGTGACGACAGGATTAGATAGCAAATTATAATATCTAGCCAAAATGTCTATCGAGTCAAAGTTGCCATGGTCGAAATTGATAATGAGCTCATTATCTATAGTGCTATATCGAGTTTTTTTTTGCTACCATGTCAGTTGTAAAGTCGAGCAAGATAAGAAACATCTTGGTGCCTATCAGTCGCTCGCCGATTACGTACACAGATGGACTACTTCGTTGTTCGTTGTTTAGACGGCAGGATCCTCGCTCCATAATGCTGGTGAACGGATTCGAAGACGGCATACGTCAGTGCCCAGTCGTGGGCGCATACGAAGAGACAGGATGGATGCAGTGCCCCATGAGTAACCGGTGGGCAAAGCCGAACGAGTGTAGTTTCAGTTACAATAATTATGTGTACCGCGAGCCACCAACAGTGCAGTGTTACAGGAACTTTTATGCGGAAGAAAGTGAGGTGCCGTACGCACATCAACTGCGTGATTCGGTCGCTTATAATCGATATGTCCCTCCACAACCCATCGTTCCGAACTTGCCTTGCCATCAAGGCCAACAGTGGAACTACAACACTATGTGCTTCAACGTCGACGGCCAGCCCTGTCAGTATACACGGGTCGTTGACTTGGAAGATTTCATGTGAGTTTTATTACGTTTGCGACCATGATCTGTCTACTACTGGCTTTGGCTTAAAACTTAGGTTAACACATTCAGTCTTTATTGCCAATATATTTTTGTCAGGCAATGAATATTTAAGCTGTAGGGAAAAAATGACGCAAAATTATCCAAAAACCAAAAAGAAAAAAATTATCCGGTCTCTAGATCGCTATAAAACTGTCTGAAAATTTAACTATCTATCTAACTATCTAATGAAAATTGTTTGAACGGTTTTGTGTGTATATTAGGGATCATACATACATACAAGCAATTTTATGTAATACTTAGATAACGTTAAACTTTCTCTTGAAACAAAACCAAGCGTTTTTAGGCGCAATAGAATATTAGCATTTTATTTTGAAATATTTTTTTACGATTTGAATTAACTTTAAGCTTTCTCCTTGCCAAGGACAAAAAAATCCAGGCCGCCATAAAAAGTTTTATGTTCTTGTTTTTTAAAGAAACTGCAAATATATTGTTTCGCCGTAAAAGTAGTACATCATCACTAGTTGTTCGAGTGGGTGGTAAATCTCGCTGCCGCTTTTATTACAAAATAAAAAGAAAATATAAATTTATCTCATTGATGTTACAATGCCAAAGTTTGTGATGACGTTTGGAGCTTTCTTGCCCAATAACAACTAGGTCTGATGGGCCTGACCGATGGGTTTGAAAATGACTATAATACACACATAATATAAGAGCTATGGTTATGTACATGTGAATAGTTTTTGTTTCATCAAAATCGATGCAGTTTCCGAAATTATTGACAGCGAAACTTCGGTCGCTATTTAAATTTTCAATATCGCCCGCTAAGTGGATGACGTCACAAAGCTCGATTCTAGATGCAAGTTCATAGTAAAAAGGGAGATTTGTATATTTGTAATTAATTAACTCAAAAACTACTGAACTTTTTTACTTATTACTTTTTTAACAAACTCTCTTTTTACTATGAACTTGCATCTAGAATCTAGAATCATCAACGTTCACGAGTAGCTAAAAATTATATAGAGGAAAGATTTGATTGTTTGTTGGTTTGTATTGAACAAACAAACAATCAAACAATAATAGGCTGGACTGGTTTGAAAAATTCTTTTACCATTAGAAGTCGACATTATCCCAGGGCCCTTAGCCCTTACCACAATGCAAACGGGAGCATTACGCTTATTAACAAAACGATAGAAAATAAAGCCCGGTGATTGGTTGTTGTAACGCCCACATAAAATTTTGACCAATTCTCTTGGCTAGGGGCCCTGATGAACATAGGCTACTTTTTACCGCGGGAAAATGCTTCATTCCTACGGGAAAACAGGTAATAGGACAACGGGTAGTAAGAATTATCCTTCCGTACTTATCTTTTTCACATAACTTCTAAACGGCTGAACCGATTGGGTTGAAAATTCATATATGGGTATTTCGATGGTTTCCTGGATGATTTAAAAATACAATTGGACCCGGTAGGTGGCGCTGCCGTCGGTATGTCAACTACTAAACGGCTTGAACGATTGGATTGAAATTTTGTATATCCATATTAGCCGCGGGCGTAATTAGCATTTGCACCAAACATATGTAACTAACACTTGGGAAATTCCAATCTGATTTACGACTAAGGAAAGAAATGGATGGACATCGTAAAACTTGCTGATTTACTGGTAACCTCGTGTCGGTCATTGACTTTTAAATATCTGTGAACAGTTATTTAAAGCAATTTAAAAAAAATTATAATATTCCTGTACCTCATCTGTACCTCTACACAATTTTATTCACGCGTACCTACGCAATTCAGAGTAGCCTTAAGGCTTAATTTTTGTTAAATATTATGTTTTCTATCTCGTGGTTCGAGCTGTCTGTACACAAAACATAAAATTTTATAAAACGTTTCCAATATCTGTGGTTGGACCTTTAAATTCAATAATATTAGTATCGATATTTTATGTATGTAATATGGGGAGTCCATTTTGTGATCTCACAAATAAGTCCGAAGTATATTTATAATATTGTTAAATTCATATTATAACAAATATTAAACGCATATAACTTGGATTTTTTGTTCACATGTAATTGTATATATTTTTTTAACATTTTATGTCCCGTGACAAAATTCTGGAAACTTGCCAACAGTCTGAGTTTTAATCAGTTGTTTCGTCCGTTCGTCCGCATGACCAAACGCATGACCACTCGTACCGCTCTGCTTTGTTTTCAGTGCGAAATGTGAATCATTCACCGATAATAACTTTGGTCAAAAACCATTGAAGGCTTTAAGAAGTTACCTCATTGCGCTAACTATTAGTTAATAATTAATTTTGTACGAATTTTTACAACAGCCCTCAACAATACAAAGGGTGCGAATTCTACTCGCTATGTAGGGCTATTTAATCCCAAGTTCTAGTTTCTATCACAAATCTAATTTACTAACAGCGTTTTATTAGTTAACTAGCTGTTGCACGCGACTTCGTACGCGTAACTTTATAAAATATAACCTATGTTACTCGCTAATAATATAGCTTAAAACAGTGAAAAAGTTTTTCAAATCCGTCCAGTAATTTCGTAGCCTATTCAATTCAAACAAAGAAACAATCAAATCTTTCCTCGTTATAATATCAGTATAGAAAAAAGTGGAAATAGGACCTTCAGCGTTAAGTAAAAAACAGATTTTTATATACTTTTTTATATTTTATTTCTAAATAAATTAAGTAAAACTGCTAAATGTCTCTTAACATAAATACTTCATTTTACTTGGCACAAGTTTAAGTGGTTATTTTCAGGACAAAATACTCTAAAGTTAACTACCTACTACCCACGGAGCTCCCCTACCAGAGATCATTTAATTTATATAATTAGCAACACCTGTCAGAGTTCCCGGCAACGTTACATACTTTTGTCTTTGTATTTATTGCGAAAATAAAACTATTTAATGGTAGTAGGTTAATGGTATTTAATGGTACTATGATCAGAAAAGGTAAAATAAATATTGGCTTCATCTTAGAATATTTAGCTTCTTTCATATAGTTATTTTAGATTTTATCATCACCTTGTGCATAGGTGAATTAAACGATTATCTAACGATCAGTTAGCACTTAGTGGTGTATATTCGCCTGCGATAACTTTTGACCTCAGCTCATAAATTTGTCGTACGTGACGATACATTATCGCTTTAAATAAGCACATTTTATAGAGAAACTGTTTGTGTTTTCATAATAAACGATTACATTAATTAAAGCATCATAGTAGTTATTGCTGTGTAATAACAATTTGGGGCATAGCATGCTCTCCGCATAATGTTTTGTTTGTTTATTAGTTATCATTTACGTAGGTGCAACTGTTAATTCTACTTAATTGTAAAATGGAAGGTGTTTGTTAATAATGTAATTGTAATTCGTGGTTTTTTTTTAAATTTATTATTCATGTAAGCTTTACTTAATTTGGAATTAATTCTATAGTTGGCGCAGCTATCGCAACACAACACCAATACTGTTTATGCATAACATTGCACTGTCCAATTAGAAAGGTTTATTATTATATAAATAAAAAAAATATTGGCATCCAATGATTAATTAACATGTACTTAAAATATAACATATATTTGCTTACTTATATTCTTATTAGATTACTAGAGAGCGACACGCCCCCGGATTTACGTATAAAATAAAGCCATGTTTTACATTTCAGATTTATAGACTTTGTTTATGTGCGTTGATAATAAATTGGGAATAGGTAACGAATATATTCAAAAAGATATAATATCTAGTGTTTTGGGAAAGCGTTCGGCTTGGTAAAATATATTACATTTGCATTGTTTACGATAAAATTAAAATGATTTGATTACCCTTGTAGTTTTCCATGATTTTCGAATACAATGGATATGGTGTGGTGTGGTAAGAAAGTTTGACTACACTACAATATTGACTTGGGATAATATATTGTGACCTTATAAAACCGCAACCTGTTAAGGGACCTACAAACCTATATTATCAACATTTAGAATAACTAGAGAATCACTCACCAAAACACAACTGACATATTTATGTTTTGTTTACCTAATAGTTAATTGGCCGTTAGTATTTTAGATTACATTTTTATCGAATAAACTAGCTTTAGTCTAATGAGATTGACACAATTATAATTATATTCTATAAGTAAATTTAATAATTAATTTTCATATACATATATGCATAGTAAAGTATATAAAACATATACTTTTACTATGTAAAGATAAACATTATTTCAAATTTATTTATTTAGTGTCTTAATAAACCGCTAAGAGTGTGCTGTCGTCAACATATTGCGTTCTTAATTACAAGTATTTAGTTATTAAATTAGTTCAAAATATCGTTTTGAGGAATACTTAATGTTGAAGCTATAAAACTTGAACGGTTTTAAATTAATTTTTAATTGATATTTCATATAATATATCAAAAACATAAGTTGTTCACGAAATTCTTAAAGTATTTTCCTTGTTTTCAATGCAAGTTTGCACAACAAGGAAATTTAAATTTTAAATAGCAACATGGATAAATAATCATTACCGACTGGATTATAAATAAACACGGTAAAATAAAGCACATGCGGTGTTTTTTTTTTCGGTGAGTAAGGTATTTCAGAGCCCATATTATTAGCTTTTCTCCTATCCAAATTGGCAAGTGCACTCAATGCTCCTATAGCGTTGTTCTGCAAAAAGGCACCTTATTACGTGAACGTCAACAAAATCAACACATCTTCAAAATTTTCTTTTATCGGTTGTGTTTTGCTGAATGAGTAATAATGCCAGAGCCCATTTCCCCATTTCCTTTTTTTTAACACCTAATTCATAATCCTATAGTCGGCAACGCACTTGCATCATAATCTGTGGCGTTGCTTGTGTTACAGGCGAGAACAGCCATCTACCGTCATGTCAGCGTGTCTGTCTGTCGAGAGTATACTAGGGGTGTTATTTAAATAATATCGCCAATTTATTTTATTTTCCTTTGTCTTTTTTTTTTATTACAAACTAATGTAACTTTTGATAGACAATGTTCTATCTTGTATTTACTCATACATTCGTTACCGAAAGTCTGTCGGTATATATTTTAACACACTGGGTACGGTATGTATGAGATTTATCGTTGCCGCGTCAAATGCCTTCAATTTCATTGAACGAGGACACAACTATTTTTGCAATCGCCGGCCGCCAATTGTCCCCCACTTGTTCAGTAACTGCCACAAAGTTAGTGTTCATTCGTCTGACTCTGTGGAATATTTTGTTTGGACCATTCACAGAATCGCGTGCAAACGCACAATTGACGTTTTGTATACAACCCGGCTTATTAATTATTGTAAATTATTATCGAAGACTGGTTTAATAAATAAATGTAAAATGTTTTATTTGTATGATTTATTTTAATTTCTTAAGATCATGATCACGTCTTCTTATATTCAATATATCGTTACATATCAATTTGCAAAGATTTAAAATATCAATTTGTTTCAGTAGTTCATTACAAACAAAAATATAAATCTTTTCTTTTTTTAATATGATTTATAAAGATAAAAGATTTGGATTTTGATTTTAAAAAAGATAAAAGTTGCAGTAAAATAATAAAGAAATTAATTATGGTTAATTTTAAAATGAAGAACAACACATACAGCGTCTAACATTTCTGTCAATTGATCTAAATTGCTTTGCGTTTAGTTAGTGGTTATGTATCTATGACGTATCATCGTGCATTCAGTACAAGTATTCATAAATTATAATAAGTACGATATTTCTCAACGCTCTCAAGACTTTCTATTTCTATAGGTCCCAAAAAATATGATGTCCCAAATTATATATTAACTATTTCTAGCGAGGAAGTTATATTATTTAATGTAAGATTGCCTACCAGTTGCTAAAGTTATATTAGTTACGTATGGAATTGTTATTTTGTTGAATTAGTCATTTTAAACTGTAATGGCTATTTATGGTTTAAATTGTGAAACTGGCAGCATTCGAATTGGGGATTTACAGGCGTATGTTGGCATATATCATGAGTGCCAAATGTTGAAGTTGATCGTCGAATTAGACCGAGAATGAAAGTCCTAAAAGCAATAAAGAAGAGGAATCCGAAATATTTCAGGTGATGAAAGGCTACCGTATTCTTCAACTAGGTATGCAAGGAAAAATACGGAGCAAACGTAGAAGGACACTCTGGTTAAAGAATTCAAGAATGGTTTGAATTCGCACTCTCTTTGGGGGAATATTATGATAGTAATATAAATAAATATTTTTCTGCATCTCGACATGGGACTGTCTGTCTGTAATGCTCCTTGACCAAGTTTGGTAGAGCCATTTCACAGACACCTTTCTGTTCGTAGTAAGATAATGAAAAAATAAAAACGACTACTCTGATAAGAGTGAAGAAGATTTCTGTAATACACTTTGTAGAAAATTTGTATCAGATAATTATAATAAAGTTTCCCAGAAATTTGTGCCGGATATTCGAGCTGATCTCATAAACTGCTTTGTTTTATCGGTTGCTATAAACGAGCCAGTCGAATATTTCATATTTTTTTTATGTATACTCAAAAGTTACCATGGATTTTTTGAATGGAGTCCTGGACCGATTATATGAATTGATGCAGGGCGGCCAAACATTTCTTGAGACTTAGTCTAATGTAGAACATTAATTTTTTTACTGTTGTGTTGTACCACTTCTACTCTACACTCTACCAACTCTACACTATGAGGGATATAATTTATTTATTTTTCCTCAATGCTTTTCACTCGAACACCAAACACACCGTATTTATCGGTAACTCCTAAAACTTGTTTGTGTATCTTTTGTCCCGCGTGTGTTTGCTCGCAACCTGTTTCCTCAGTATTTTGGTGAAATCTGACCTACATTTGTCGCTTATTAAATAGTCTGATATTGACAAGAACTTCACAGAAATGTTACGTAACTAAGTAACAAAGAAAGTTTCCAGAATATTTATGAAGGAAATGCAACGAAAAGTAACAAGGTTATTCTAAGGTTCATTACTTACTTATTTTTTTTTGGACCTAGTATATGGGGAGACCTCTGAAGTATGACCTACCAAAAAAAAGAACAATTAAAATCAATTCATAATTGTCGGAATAATCGCGTAACAAATACACAAAATTATTGTGTTTAATTTTTCAAAAAAGCGCTCAAACTATTTCGATAAAATTTATATAACTATGGGAACACCTCTGAAGTGTGACCTATCAAACAAAAGAGGAGTCATCAAAATCGATTCATTGGAACACAAGCAAGGGGAGACCAATCATAAATAATATTAAGGGCCTCTTTCACCATCTGTCAAGTAGGCTAACTGTCATTTAAAGTCACCGGTAACCGGGGATAATGGAGCTGATATACCTTTGTTTGTAGGTAGGGTAAACCGAGTGCATAATTTAATCATCAATCACCATCAATCAATACTAATAATAAATCTGTAAGTGTAGGTATTGTATGTAAGTATGTATGTTCCTCCATAACTCTTAAACGAATTAACTGATTTTCATGAAACTTGGTAGATAAACATTTAGACGTACAGGACATAGGATATGTTGCTTTTTTCTTTTTCAACGCGGCCGAAGTCGCAGGCACCCGCTAGTAAAACATTTTTTTTTTTAAATTAACTTATCAACACTTTACTTGTACTTTCCCTTCGATAACTAAACATTAAATTAAGGAATTACTAAATGAAAGAATTAGGTAAATTAATTGAAGAACGGATTATGCATTACAATATGGTTTTTTGCATTTGTCCTCATCTTCCACGGCCTCTATTTTTGCGCATCGCTTTATCCCCGCTTTTTGTCGCATTTCTTAACAAAAAATTAAGAAAAAAATTTGAATGGCACTCTTTATACATCGTTGCATTTATTTTCAAGTTGGTATTTTTAGAAACAATTTAACCGTGTTGGAATTCTGTGCGATATTACAATTTTCTTTGTAATATCGCAGAGCCTAAAATTAAATTACCTGTGTTAATTTTATAATAAAATATAAATATAATGTATAATATTATTATGAATATACATACTCCCAAAACGGTTAACCCCTACCATCTAGCAGCCTGGATCCTCCGTCGACTCGAGGCCTTTATCAGGCAAGGCCCTTATCAGTCAAACGTACAGTCGTAAACGCTACGCTCAGGCTACGCTACGCTGGGAGAAAGCTTTGTGATTGGTCTAAATTTTATGTGAGCGTTACAACAACCAATAGCCGGGCTTTATTTCTCTCGTTTCGTAAGTACGCAAAGCGAGCGTTTGCATTGGCTTGCTCTTGGCTAGGGCCCCTTGTGAGTGGACGTTCCTGCGCTGCGCTTGCCGGTCTGTGGCCTCCACTCAGGAATCTTTCTGCCCCAGCGACCGTCAGCTCTCCGTTTTATGTGTCCTGTCCATTGCCACTTCAAGTTATACCGACAAGATCCGCTGGCTCATGTCGGTAACTTTCGTACGTCTACGCATCTGCTCATTTCTGATTCGATCTTGCAATGTAATCCGAGGTAGTGTAGACAGTGAGTTCCATAAGAACTATGCTGTGAAACAAAATATCAGAGTACCAATTTTTATTATGGTATTGTTATCAGGCAATAATGTTATCGTATTCGTGGGATTTATCAGCGCAATGATTAGAATAGATTTTGGGTGCAGACTTGTATTTTTCATGAATATTTTATTTTTTTCTCTTCTGAAGACATTTTGTAGTGCGCTTTTGTGGCGGCAGATTTATCATGAGGAATTAATTGTCAAGTTCAGGTAAGTATAATTTATAAATTGGACACACATAATGATTTATAAATGAAGTTTAATCGTATTGTCCTTGCACTGGTTACTCATTGTTATCCTTGTTAAAAAATGATCAAACATTGTAAGAGAGAAATACTGAAGAAGAGCAAATAAATCTAATTACACACACCTTTTTATTACAGCCTTGTAATTTATGCACGGTTAGATAAGTCTTAACTTTGTTCCGTTAAAGTATTAAGTGCTAAGTTATGTATTTGTTTGAAAGTCTCATCACGCACCGGCGTAATGCGTCAATGGTTCATATTAAAATATAATGTTTGGTTTGGTTTACGATGGTTTGGTTTACCCATATTATTGTTGTCACATATCACATTGTTCTTACGTGTGTTGTGTTCTTGAGTATCACATTATAGTATAGAGGTAATCAATGTACATATTGTACTTTGCAAATGGAGTGCTGCGCCAGAGCACTGTTCCGCGGTCTCGAGCTCGGCTATCTCTTACAGAAGTAACGGGGTTCTCCTTTACGGATTTGTTTAGATGAATGAATAAGGGATGCTTTATGTGATTGCCTGTAAAGGATGCTATCGCATGCCGAAATTGAAATAAAAAAACGAAAACCAGGTAGAACAAGATAACAATACTGAAATAGAATATTTCAGTTTTGAATAGTTATCCATGAGAATAAATTTTCCATTTGCCGATATTGACATTTTTTTTGTCACCAACTTAATAACGGAATATACTAAAGCAGATATTGTCTTTTTTTTAATTGTAATTTGGCGAAAATTTAAAATAATAAGTTGAAAATATAAAGCTATTAAAATATCTTATTACAGTAAACTATAATGACTATGACATGCCTAATAATTATCGACAGTTATGTGGAACAAAAAAAATCCCCCAATATCTCTGGTGTTTATAATTACATATACATCCTTATTTCAAACAATCTTTTTACCCTCATCATATTTTCGAGACCTAACCTTTTAACAATATTATTAAACTATAGTAAAATTAAATAATCATTTTCAAAATGTATTGTATACTCACCTGACTATATAGTTAAGAACCAGATCAAAAATGTCATTCCAAATGCATTGTGACGCACTAAATAGTCGTTGCGATAAACGCACATTAAAAGGTAGATCTTAATGACTTATTAATGGGACGTATTCCAAAAAGTTTGAACTCATAAAGTGTATAGTTACGAATAAGACAAGTGTGTTCGCGTCACCGCAGAATTGTTAAAGAAATAATTAAGTAATTATTATAATACTTTACAATGTGCAAACCAGATAACGTGAAGAACAAAAAGTGTAATCAACTTCAAAAAATTTGCAAGAGGTACATCCGATTTATTGGTTCTCTGACTTATAATTTTAGTAAATTTTAAACTTTTTCTCTTTTAAGTTATAGCTACTATATATGCCAACTAGGTATAGGTCTTAAATTTTAAAACAATATCTGTGATTTAAATATATTATACTAACTAATATTAAAAAGACAGTGAAATGTTTTAGTTTTATAAAATAAATACTTAATGCACAGAAAGTTACAACAGATTAAAATTTATAGTTAACTCTGTCTTTATTTTAATAAATTCGTATAATTAATTATAATAATTAATTAATAAAATTTAATTTATATACACAATTATTGTTAAACACTAAATTTTATTTACAAATAATTATAAATTTTTATATAAGTAATCATAAAATAACATGAAAGTCGCAAAAACAGAATGAGAGTACGTATTTATTCAGTCTACATGTCTCTTAGTATAAAATTATATTTCGCTGTGATACCAACTTGGTATTAAAATATAGTATGTACTATAAATAATTTTTCACATGCGGCCTGAGAGATTTTTTGGTTTTTGCAAATTATTTAGCACAAACTTTCCTCGTCTTCCGTTAGTGAAAAACCCATTAAAATCCGATGGATGGTTTAGAAGGATACTTAAATTTATAGTATGTATAGAAGATAAGTTAATTTACCTATATTTTTTGTTGACAGGAATAATGAGAAACGGAAAGAAAAATCGCGCGTGGCGGCGCGATGTCGACGCACAAAGGAGATGCAAATCTTCGCAGAGTTAACTGCAGCTCTGCCAGCGAAAAAGGAGGAAGTCGAACAGCTGGATAAGGCCTCAGTGATGCGGCTTGCAATATCATATCTGCGTGCACGCGATGTTGTCTCTATGCGTAAGTTCAAACAAAAGTTTCTTGCCTTTTAAGAGCCTTTAGAAACTAAAAACTGGCATTAACGGTGCGATAAAGTGTCCTGTTCATCGATGCTATTTAAATTACTTGTGGAAAAACATTTCCAAAAGAAATGATTTTTGCATTATTAATGATTATGTTACAATTCATTCTGATAAAATCGACAAGTGTCAACACATATATTTTATAATGCATATCTTTGACCTCATTGACATTGATTGATGACACGACAAACTTTTGAAGGATAAACATTGGGTTCCAAATTGTCGCACTTAGAAAAAGGAAGAAATATTCACCGCATATTCACCCCTAAGGCCTAAGAGAAACTATTGAAATAATTTTGTTTCTATCTATAAAGAATTTATGTAACTAGCTACACGCTCCCGGCTACGCCTGGATTCAAAATAAATCCTATCTTTTAAGTTGGACCAAATTACACATTACCTAGTTTCGAAGTTTTATCAGAATTGGTTCAGTAGTTTAGGAGTTCACAGGCGACAAACATATTATGACACGTAATTTATATATAACCATATAGATTTCTATTGTATTCTGTTGTCTGAGAACTAAATATAGTTAGTTGTTAGATTTTCTGGCGTTTAGTTGATAGATAATTGAAGATTTTAATAATGGGATTTTAATATTTTTAAAATACGTATGAGGAATTAAACAAACAAGTGAAATTAGTTATAATTCATGTAGCATATTGTTGCAATAGACTATTCTTTACTGAAGCCAGTGGGCGCGTTTAACCGCAAATTTCCGATGCCTGGATCCCTATACAATGAGCACGCGTTAATTCCCGACTTCCATATAACATAATAAAACCGCAATGCCGTCATAGCATTCTGCTATGAATTCAAATTAAACGTGTTGTGACAACAAAAGTTATTTAAATATATGATTTTGTTATGTAAAAGAAAAACAAAAAATGGTTTCATGATCTCTGTTGATTTATCGAAATGATTTATAGTTGAGAAACTCTCTTACTTAGACAATAATGTAAGTTAAAAATAAAATTTGTGACTCGAGTCTCAAGTTTCATCCATAGTGAAAAAAATAGTTATAGAAGAAAATAAGTTTCTAAATGGATTTTAAAGTTAGTCTGAATGTAGTCCAGGTTGAAAAGATTTCGTAGCACGAAGCTTACTTTTGCGTTTTGTCAACTTCTCAATATTTTTGTGTAGGTAATCGATAGCACAATGGCAACTTTTAGTTTTCAAGTCAAGTATTCACCCAAATCAAATTCTATAGTGTTTAGTTTATACAATTTACAATTTTTATAATAAATTAAAACAAAAATAGAATTCTAAACACACTACTAAACCAAGTTTGGTTGTATCAAAACACACCAAACCTTTCTATTAATAAGTACGTTATATATATTTATTTTCAAAAGTCATCCTTTAACTTCGACGCTAGAATGGTTTATCTGGCAATAACAATGGGAAGCTTATTAGATTTATGAAGACATTATATTGATACACCATTAATAAATAGCAATTGACGACAAATGGATTATGATATTGAAGTGTTAAAATAATAGACGGTAAATAACGGCCACATGCTACTTCAAAGATCAATGAATTTTTGGACTGATTCATTTATTCGGGTTGTTGCGCCTTAAAAAAAGTAAGAATTAATTACAAAACCTTTTCACATAAATTTAATGTTATTTTTCTATATTAGGTAATAACAAAAAAAATGATTTTTGTAATGAAAAATCAAATTTGTATCGGATTTACTAGACATTAGACATGAATAAAAATTTTAAATTATGTATATTTACCATACATTTCAGTTCCTGAAACCGATGCAAAGGAACCCGAACCCAAACCTCCCGAGGGCTTGGAGGAGATCTCTTCTGAAGTATCTTACATGAAGGCGCTCGATGGTTTTGTGCTCGTTCTATCGCAGCAGGGAGACATCGTTTATTGCAGTGAAAATATCGCCGAACATCTAGGTGTTAACCAGGTAAAAATATGTAATTGTTATTTACCAGCTAGTGGGCCGCGACTTCGTCGGCAATGAGAAGTATGAAAAGTAAAAGATATAACTAACGTCAGACAAAATATGTAAAGCAATATACCTCCTAACATTATACTTCTACCAAGCGTTGGATTTTTATTTTTAGATAGTTGGTGCCCGCGGCTTCCCCCCGCGTGGTATATTTAGCCTATGTCCATTCTGAAATTCTACTCTTAACTATTAATGAAAGAATATTTTAAATCGAATGAGTAGTTTCGAAAATAATACGAACAAACAAATCCTAAACTTTACCTCTTTATAATATTTGTATATTAACAGTTGTGTTACAAACCGCACGTAAAGGCACCGCCTGCCTGCGTTATACGCTATGGTGGAAACTATGTAACTCAACACAAAGTCTGAAGTCAATTTGTTGCTATCGCTCCTAATCAGTGACTAGCTTTTGCGTGCATTCTGTAGCTATTTAACCTTGTTATAAGTGTCTGTAACGAAATCCTATAATATGCAAGTCCTATAATTTAATATATCCGAAAGAAAAAGCGCAATTCTAGAAGAAGACAGACCATAATATTGAACGCGCTAAGAGCCATAAAAGCCAAGCGAAAGGAAAAAGAGCCCAATGGATGGATGGGTCAGTGATCGAGTTCGGCCGCGAGCACTGTCATTATCATACATACGAATATGTATAATAATGGCGGGCAAAGTCGCGGTGCACAGCTAGTACCTACACAGATACTATTTAAGGATAAAGGAATAAAACTACATAACAATTATTACTTTATTGTCATAGAACAACCTGACCTTATTTTGAGTGACCTCTCTGAGTCTTATCCGTTTAATTCACGCTCTGTTATTATGTTCGATCCTAATCTTTTTCGTAATTTCAATATATAAATTAAGCATTGTTGATAAAATGTGTATAGATTAATGGCATTAAGACTACTTTCTGTACAAATTTAGTTCCGTTATTGTTTGTCAACGTCATTCTGCATCATAATTGTAGATAAGTGAAAATTTTATTCTAATTTAAATGTAGCAATGACATTTTATACACTGCGTTTAAGCCATCGAATTAATATAAGTATTTTTCAGTTCGCTGGTTTACGCATGGAAAAGCCATAAAGACTGTTTTTGACGACTTCGTTACAAAACATCTATGTTTTTGTACATACAGCATACTATTGTGTTTGTTTCTGTAATTTATTAAACATTATTTTACATTCTGGAAGAAATTTCTCGAAAAACATATCTACGGTAAAATCGAATCAAAATCCATGAGTCGTTTAGAAAAACTATGTATGTGGTCACTTAGCAGACATTTCTTTAGGTAGAGATAACTGTAGAAAAATGTTGACTCGAAAGCAAAGTCTGGTAGATAAGATTATACCTATTGGCTATTGTTTGTATTCATCTTAATTATTGACCTGGCGGTGATTCTGTAGGGAGTTTTGAGAAGTTCTGTATTTTAAAGTAAATTATTAATAGAATCGTAAACGATCTGTGTCTGTATTTACATTAAAAAAAAACAATTGTACTGATGTTCCGAGGCAAAAAATGTTTTTAGAATTTTTGTCTGTTTGTCTGTTCGTTTGTCAGATACGTCTTAACCGATTTGAATACGGTTTTCACTGATGTATTGATGTTTACCTGGATAAAATGTTAGGTTCCTGTGGGATTTCCAAAAAACGAGCTATAGCACGTGCAAGGTTGCAAGCGCCAGCTAGTATTCCATAATTTCACTTAGAATGTCCTATCGTTTCGATCGATAACTTCGTCATTTCAAACAAATTGATTCGATATTCGCTTTGCAATGACCTTATGCCGATAGGTATCATCATCTTTTAACGATTATTTTGACATTGTGTTGAGATTGTCTGCACTTGAAAATTTTACGAACACACTTGTATCAGTCATAAATGCCTTTGGCCCTTGGCATACTTTGACGTTCTTTTAAACATTTTATCTCTATTTCCATCATTATCAGCTAGAAAAAAAGTCAAGTAGCTATAATGAACTTATTTCGTAATAGATTACAATTATTATTTATCTATGTTAAAAAAAATTACAAGACTTCAAAGTTTCATGAAAAGGCTTGCATTTATACGGTTTAACTTTTTAACTTTGCAGCTTGATCCAAGACTTAATTATATTATAGAATGATTTCCTATAACAGTAAAATAAAACTACTATCAAATAAAATAAACCGTAAACATTTTGTATGTGTTCGTTTCATTCTAATCGGTTTACAAACAAAAATGTTATACCGAATACTAAAGCGTTAAGAAAACTGCGTATACGAAGTAGCCAGCACAGCAAGCACACATTTTTTTTTGTTATATGGTAACACAAAGTGAAAATTCATATCCAACTGTTCTATATCAAAGAATGAGACGCAGTTAAATACTTTGAAGGTTTGATAACAACCTTGAGGTATTTTTGTTGTCAATAAGAACCGTTTCCTGATAAATCGATTTAAATGTCTTCAATTTTAGAGTTCTTCTTGACTGTACTCGAAACTGTAAAAATAAATATGGTATTGAAAGTTTGAATTATAAATCGTTTTCTGTGAAAAAATCAAACATCATAGGTATATATGATTATAAATAAAGGTTATGTGCCGGATATCCCTATCAGCGGATATCGGACGAAGAAAAGACCCGTGAATATATCCTTAAGGCTACTCGTTTTTCCCAATTTTTCTACTATAAGTATATGAGTTGGCTACTTTGTCGCGGACAAGAACTTGTTAATTCACGGATCTCGAACCTTGTTATGTCTCTTTTAAGTATTTCTGTTTTGCGCAATCCGTACTACTTTATCTACGGATGAAGAAAAGACTCGTGAATATATCCTTATACTCGTTTTTCCCAATTTTTCTACTATAAGTATATGAGTTGGCTACTTTGTCGCGGACAAGAACTTGTTAATTCACGAATCTCGAACCTTGTTATGTCTCTTTTAAGTATTTCTGTTTTGCGCAATCCGTACTACTTTATCCAGTTTAATATATTTATCAACGCGCGACAGTCTAAAGTGCGAAGGAACTAATCAAATGTGGCCAACGCGAAGATTACGACACCAACAACTAATTAATAAATATTCCGGTTTAATTTGTTTGTATGTACTTGCGAAGTTTACGTATCTATTAAGTATAATACTCTAGCTGTACCCCACGGCTTCATGCGCCGTTTAAATTAAATTGACACAGGAATGAATGTTTCGGTTATTTTCGGTAATGCTCTCATTATTGGTAATGTATTTCTCGTTGTATGTCACATCTTTTCGCCCGCACGCACGAACTATTGTTTTATGGTCTAAAATTAGAGGCGTGTCAGATAGGGATGCCGAGAGTTAATTTTAATTTATATTATTTAACAGCTTCAGAACGCAATTTAGCTAAATTGCGTTCTGAAGCTGTTAAATTGAAATTTGTAAGTATTATCTACTTAACATCTCTTGTAGTATTAACATATATATATATATATATATATATATATATATATCTTCGTATTCGCTGCGTACTTTCTGACTTTCTTTTTGCTCGACTTCTAAGGGTCAAGGCATACCTACTAGCGCACAGTTGAAGCGCATCGAAGCGTCAATCTCAAAAATTTACATGGCATATTAACCCCTATCTCCACCATTTAGTGGAGATCAAATCAATCAAATTTCTATCGTGATGATAAAAAAAGGCGCACGCGAACGCGCTCCCTTCATTCCAACTTTTCATCCCGATATAAATATGTGCACTAAATTGTAGAGATATTTATTTATTTAGAGGGTTAATATGCTAAAAACCCAGATAGGATAGCTAGTAGTAAGTTAGTACATAACATTACTACCAATAATGGTATAATAAATATATTTGTCTAATATTACCTATTTTTTACATAATTGAAAACATTTTCTGAAGAATACACCACTGAGCTTGTAAATGTGCTGCTGAGTGCTGACCTACAAATGGGGCGTAGATTTTGATCCAAATGTTTTAAGCATTTAACTCTCTTAAATATCATACGTAACTACTTTTTCATAATAAAATGTGAAGTTGTACAAGGCATTGTGGCGTTCAACCACGTGTTACGCATTTGTGATTAACGAAGCCGCGTCGGCGCATGTAGGTCGACACCACAACCACGCGTTTATTGTGACGTCAAAAGCATGTGAGCGCTGACTATTAAAAACTGCAATTACTTTGATGTAAAATGGCTACTGGATAAATTACCTACATGACATGTCAACGCTTGACCGCACAGAGGGAAAAATTACTGAGACAAGCTAGGAGTTTGTTCAACTATTTAGGCACTGTATGTAGGACCGCTATTTTGGTCAATGTTTCTATACACTAAATGAATATAAATACATAGTATGACTTGCGGATAGCATTGTTAAATAATTTGATAATAATATTAGTACCTACACGTATATCGTGTATTACGTATACTCATCATTGCGACTCTCATGGGATATATAATGTAGTAGGTCCCCGTTACTTTCTACATCGCGGTACTATAACCTCAGTGGCTAAGAGTGAATCGGTTCAGAACATATGGTTCCTTCGCTTCACTTCGGTACTGATGGCTACCGCTACCCTCCATCAGGATCCAGTTTCTACGCCCCTGTGGCTCGCCTCCTCCGCTAGTTAGTCCGTACCGACAACTGTTGTCTTCGCATTCACCACCGTTGAGGTCTTCACCCGTAACTCTGGGCACGGGTTCTGCGTTATACCCCGCAGTACTGGGTCCCTGACCTAAGGGGTAAAATGCACTTTTCAATCACTTATCAATGTCACATTTTTGACTATAATCAACAGCGTGACTTATTATTATTTTTTTCACAGGTTCTCAACATGAGGGTGTGTGTGCTTTTATTATCTTTACGTTAATTACATTTTATATACTTAAACATTTTTATTTGTTTTTCAGGTGGAGATAATGGGTCAAAGTGTGTTTGAGTTCAGCCATCCGTGCGACCATGACGAGATTCGTGAGAACCTTCGCCCTAACAATTCCGGTGGCCGTCGGGAGTTGCTGCTTCGCCTCAAATGCACGCTCACGAATAAAGGCAGAAATGTGCATTTGAAATCTGCCTCGTACAAGGTTAGCAGAATTAATGGAATCACTTTAAAAAAGGCTTTGTATCGATCGAACTTTTTGTTAAAATGTTAATTGTACATGTTATTTACTTTAATACGACTCAATGCAATTGAGGTCTTATACCTAATATAATATCAAGGCCTCCGTTACAGCAATAAACAAGGAAGTTTTGTATATAATTTGCAGAAAAAAGGAGGCAATTTTCTAAAATCCTCCCTTAGACGCTTACGTTATAAAATATAGTTATATTATGTTCCAAATTTCAGATTTCTAGATTTAATAGTTTGGTCTGTGTGACTTGATAGTTAGTCAGGACGAAACATAAAAATCCTCCCCCTTTATTTATTCCTCCTTCCACATGTTAAAACCGAATTAAAATCGCTTTACCCATTCTCGACCTTTTGAAGTGTACACAAATTAACATACTAGCTGTTGCACGCGATTTCGTCCGCGTAACTTTATAAAATATACCCAATAGTGATTTTTTTTTAAATCGGTCCAGTAGTTTCGGAGCCCATTCAATTTATACAATCAAAATATCTTTCCTCTTTATAATATTAGTATAGACTTATGAAAAGAAAATGATATTTTTTATTCACGATACAAAAGAAAATGTCCATGTGTCTTAGATTAGATTAGGTAATTGAAAGGACCATTCATTCACAGGTGATCCATGTCACTGGCCACATGTTGGCCGCAGACGCCACGGAGAACAACAACAACAACAACAAAGTGGATGAAAATGACAAGAGTGATGGGGACGAAAGGAAAATGTTCAAGAATGGATCCCTCATAGCAGTCGGCAGGCCGATTCCGCATCCGTCTAATATTGAAGTACCACTGGACACAAAGACCTTCCTCACTAAGCACAGCTTGGATATGAAATTCACCCACACTGATGATGCGTAAGTGTTGATTCTTTTTAAAAACATATTATGATAATAATTTGGTCAAAATATTCCGTCTCACGTGTTACAAACATTTCACAAAATTCACAAAATATTCACGTGTTACAGTAAGATTAAATTAATGCCCTACCCCAGATCCCTCCCCCATAATTTAGAATTAATGTACATAATTAGTATTCAATTTATAAATAATTTTCAAGTCTTTTAAGTCCCACACAATCAAACCCTGTAATTGGCAATAATGTGTCTATTGTATGTTATATCGTTTTGCTGTTGGGTTTATGTTCAAAATAAACAATAAATAAGCTTAAAAATGTCCGCGTTTAAAATGAAAAAAAAAAAAATATATATAATATGAGTAATATATCGCAAATGAAATCTTTATGGTGGCGGCGAAAGTGGCGCCATTTTATATATTTTTAATTAAATATACGATCCCTCGGCAACAACATTTTCCAGGATAAAAAGTATAATATTCATTTAATAAAGACTGAACTATCTGCGTACGTGTCAAATTTTATCAAAATCCGTTCAGTAGTTTTTACGTGAAAGAGTAACAAACGTCCATTCATACGTCAACTTAAAACTTTCGCATTTGTAATATTATATAGTAGGATATAGACGACACGTTTGTTCTAGTGATACTAAGCACTAGACCAAAGGTGTCGTTAAACTAAACCAACCCTAGCTGTTAACCCAACGGTCGCGGGTTCGATTCCCGTTAGGGGCAAATGTTTATGTGTTGGGCAAGTGGGCATTTTACCTTTGTACCTGAGTCATGGATGTTTAGTATTTATAATATTTATGTATTTACAAAAAAAAAATCTATGTATTATATCAACTGTTTTATTTATTTTATTTATATAGACTTTTTTTCCAAGTAATTAATTATATGCAAAATAGTAGTAATTAATTAATTCCCAAAAATTAGTTTCCCATAATTAATTAATGTTAATAATTAATTTCCCAGTAATTAATTGTTATCATGATCTATAAAATGTATCTAATTAGAGGCAGTGATTTAAATAGCCTTTGTCTGATGCTCTAAATAATCCATATAAAGTTATAGTTCAATATCTTGATTTTCTCGTTGCATTATCCACTTGCAAAGTTTTTTCTTACGCGTATTTTTTTTTATTCCTAATATTATTGTATAAGAAAGTTAATAAGGACTAGACTGTTCCACGTTTCCAGCCAGTCAGTTTACAACGAAAGTTATTTATTGTTATAGTTTTTAAAATATAAAATTAATTTCACGATTAATTAAAATTTATATAATCATTAATCCATAGTCAATCACACTATCAAAGTGTCAATATTAAAAGTTTTATAGTAAAATTTGGAGCGTTCATATCCATGAAACCTTGTGTGGTTTTGATTCCATCTCTGTATTCACCTCGAAATGAAGTGCAAAGAAATATTCAACTGAAAAACATACTCATGTGAAAACACTGTTACAATGTTCGATAAAATACAGTTTAAAAGTGGACCGTTCTTGACCTATTTTCCGTATACTATGAAAATCGAATGGAAAGTACCGGGCTCCACAAGTAAAAATCAATTGACAAACCCAACTAAGAGATGGCGCTACTCGTGATTGGTTACCCGACTAAATACAGTAACAATTTATACGACACACATTGACCTTTGCTCGACGTTCACTTTCAATGGCCAACTTTACGCGGCCGCGTAATATCAACAAAAATATCACCTTCAAATGTATTTTGTAGGTTAAACATAATGTGAATTCTCCGTCTTGTAAAGTGTCTGATAGGGGTGCAAGTTGTGGATGTGAGTGTCGGTGTGTTATCGTGTATTGTGGTGTTTGATATTCTTGTGATTTTTCTTTTAAGCAATTCCAAATATTTCGTGTTACCATTAATTTTATTTGTCGGAAATGGCGGGATTTTTAAATGATTCACATGTAAGTATTGCAGAAGCTTACAGAACTATCAGAAAAGTTGTGTGCCCCTTTGAGAGTATCTGATAATGTTGTATGAAATAGATTTTTAAATTGATATTAATACCGTTTGATGATATTTAAAAAGGCGTCGGCAAAATGATAGGTCATTCAAGGTTATCGGCAGGTAAACATAACCTCACCTTAATTGTCTAGGGTCACATTGGAAGGATGAATGTACTTTTGCCTTGCTTTGTGTGGCTATGTATAAATTTAATTTAATAAATACATTTAAAATTATCTTTGCTTGGATTGATTCTTTCTATTATTATTAGGGTATAGTGAGAAAATGTTCTCTTTTCCAAACGGTAAATTAATATATGTATGACGAGACATTCAGTCATTTCACTGTTCTTCATTGAAATATCAGGCTTACCTACTGGGCTGTGTAATTTATGTTTCGCTTTTTGAAAGATTAATTTTTCTATATGCACATGAGCCAAATAAGTTCCTCAATAACACCCAAGCGATGGTCTGGGCCGTCTCGGTAAATTGGTCTATGGGTTATGCTAATAATATTAAATGCGAAAATGTGTATGTTTGGGGACGTCCGTTACTCAATCGTGCAAAAACGGCTGAACAGACATTGAATAACATTTAAGATGCTAAAGATTGTTGAAAAATGTTAGGTTCATGTGGAGATTGAAAAAAAAAAATGATCTGCATGAACAAAGTCCAGCACACTTAACTTATAATATGTCAATACGTAACATTTTTAATTCTATAAGGGCCTCTTTCACCGTCTGTCTAGTAGGCTAACCATCATAATTTAATCACCTGTCACCGGTAATAATTTAGCTGATACAATTTGCCTTTACGTTTGTACGGTAAAAGCCCAAAACATTAAAAAGAAAATAATTAAAAAATATTCCCCCATGGAAAGGATCCATTAAAAACGGAGTGCATCAATACTAATAATAAATCTGTAGGGGTCGGTCATGGAGTAATTTACTTTGTTTTCATGTAGGCTCTATACATGATACTGAAACTGAATTGACGATTTTTAGAATATTTTTCTGTATGTATGTATGTATGTATGTATGTATGTATGTATGTATGTATGTATGTTCCTTCATCACTCTTAAACGAATTAACTGATTGTCATGAAACTTTAGAAGTATGGGACACGTGATAGTAGCCTTTTTATCTTTTTTAACGCGGACGAAGTCGCGGGCAACAGCTAGTAATTTAATAAAACATAACATTATTTCTAAACGTAACTTATCAACACTTCACTTGTAGTTGGTGAAAGAGGCCCTAATTGTATTCAATGTGAAATCTTTAATTGTATGTGTTTTGTCGTACAGTCTAATGAAGATTCTCGGCTACGAACCGAACGAACTGGTCGGTTCATCCCTATACGAGTACCATCACGCCTCAGACAGTTCAGCATTAATACATCAGTTCAAGTCGTGTAAGTACTTTTATTTTATTATGTACTTATTTCCTTACTAGATAAGAACCTATAGTCGCTTGAAATGAATTTTGTGCTATCGGATTAGCCTTCGTCTATTCGCTCACCGAGCAGTCTATTTCAAGTAAAAATGCGAGTAAGAATTTTCATATTGCACATTATTATGTGACACAGGATAAGACTTCATTTTGTTTTTGTTAATTTTCCTTGTAATGATAAATTTCAGTTCGCAACATGATTAATATAATTAATATTATGACACTTGGATTGAAAATGAGCTAAAAATTTTAGACGTTTTTCTTCAGTATGTGATTTTGTTTTGTCTATTGGACCTTTGCCTGGCTTAGTTACATTTAAAATGAGATTTAAATTTATTTTAATCTAAAAAAAATTAGTTTCATATTTCTATACTAGCGCTATCTATCGTAAACTGACATAACTAGTTGAAACGATTTTTTTTCATCCATCATAGTAGCGCCATCTCTCATTTGCATTAAAAAAAATTAGTTGCCTGTAGATGGCAGTAGTTGTGAAATTTTCACGTTTCTGGTAGAGAAGTTTTATATTGTGTGCACTGCCACTGTGCCTATTTTATGTTCTTATCTAGTTATAATCTTATCGGAGCGTGTTGGTATACTTGACTAAGGCAATTTTAAAATGTTTATTGAACGTTGTTATCTGCGGTCGAATCAGTATAGTTAATAACGTTTTGGCAGGCGGCGAAGAAAAACAGATTAGCTATTTATGGACCTAAATTCTTATGGAATCTTAAAAAAAAAATCGTTGAAATTATGCCCAGTATAGGCCTTGAGCGTTTTCATCGAAGTATAATTTAAATTATAATCGTCCTGAGTTGGAAAATATTTGAGAGTTGTGTAATGTAATGATTTATAAGTGACGCCGTTCTTGAGGATGCGATATCCGTTTTAATTATAAAAAGTACGATATGTATCTTTAATATTCCCCGAGAAAATGTTTAAGACATTTTCTCATTGAATTCAATTTCACGGGGAATTTTCTTTTCAATTAAATCCATTGTGGTGACTTTCATAAGGTTTTTGTTGATACATTTTTAGAATAAATTGTGTACGATGTTGTAGCCTTCACAATTATAGATTCTGATATTTTGGCAATATCAACTATTCGTCACACAAACGCTTCACAAAATTTTCAAACTTAGCTAACATAAATAGAGAAAATCTATAGGTTTCTTATTGAAATATTATTTTTGGTACATATAATTTTATAGAGACGGTTTTACCAGTTTTGACCTTTTCGGTTTTCGTATTTTTTCTTTGTGTTGCCGATCTTTAAAAAACTTTTGTTTGTCTTAGCTTAGAGCTAGCTGCCTCTGTGCAAAATTACATTTATTTGGATGTATTCTATTTACGGCTATTTTATTGTTCGTTTAACTTTATATACGAATATATCGTCTTCTTGGAGATGTGTTGATATGAAATTCAAATGAACAACAAATATTAAAATTATATTTACATTATTCATTGAAACACAGTGTGAAAAATAAAACAAATCCAACGTCACATACACGTGCCATAATGTAAAAAATTTCTTTAGATAAATGTTACTAGAGCGCTTCTGACATAATAAGGTTATCATGCGATACCCAAACTTAAATAATATGTATAATTGAATTTCTTTAAATTTTCAACATTCCCTAACCGCGTCCAGTACCGTGTCCCTTGAAAATTGCCAACTCGAATCAAATTATTATTTTTAGTTAGGAGAGGAACAGATTACGATGACTTGACGACGTAAGACCAGTGCTTATTATTTTTGAACTCTATTTTGGCTCACTTGGCGTACGGCCACACCTTCATTGCCGAATCTCGCATAGCGTGACATGGCCATTCTTCTTCATACTTTGTCGATAATACTTTGTAGTGTCAATAACGATTAGTTCACAGTTAAAAAAATGCCTAAATACGATTACAATTTCTAGTTTTTTTTTACCCCGAGTTTACCTTTACTTTTTTTGTTTAAACATGACCACGCCAAGATCTATCTAGAGCTGACATTGAGATTGTCATGCGCACCGTGTATTGTATGCCAATGAAATAAAACTTGCATTTGCAAGTTGCAACTCATAAATACAGGATAATATACACTTTTTTATCAGCATTTTAAGTGGTTATCACTTAAAGAAGTGTACAATATTTGTAGATTTTTTAAACTTTAATAAGACAGTGTATGCACTACACTTAAATTAAGTAATGTGCTTTTAAATTAAAGCACATTAAATAATTACCAGATAGTCAATGAGAAAATAAAAAATATCTTCACACATTCCACACAGCACCATCTAGTTCTACAGAATCATGATATGATATGGATATCAGACTTTTTTTTTTGCAAATACATACATACTTATTATAAATACAAGACATCCATGACTCAGGTACAGAGGTAAAATGTTAACACATAATCATTTGCACCTAGCGGGATTCGAACCCGCGACCGTTTGGTTAACAGCTAGGGTCACTAGCCACTAGACTCTAGACCAAAAGTGTCATCAGTTTTTGCAACTGTTTTCAAATTTGTCTAAATAAATAAATACTGTTAGTCTACTGTTTCCTGGTGCTAATGCTACTAATATTAAAAATGCGAAAGTTTGTGAGGATAGATTGATTTGAATTAAATTTGGCATACAAATAGTTTATTACCTGAATTCACATATATTGTAGGATACATTTGTCCTAAAAAATATTATATGTTACTGAGAGGTCGTCTAAAAATACAAAAAGTCACCGATGTCACAGCGATAAAGGGGTCAGGCGTTATTAGTGTTATATTTTTCATCTTTCAACGCAGATGAAATTATCAATATGTTTCTGAAAAATCATAACATTCTATTATTGCGAGACTAAATATTCAATCATACTTTTTGAATATATTTTTCATTCATGTTTGCTTGGATAAAACAAATCGTTTACCGAGTAGGTACCATAAGTAAATCGATACGGGTCTTTCATCTTTAGGGACAAATGTTAATTGCTATCGGATTTTTCGATTGAATTTATCGGGAACCTTTCAAACGATTTGCGGGGTAATGGGGAGGCTCATAAAATCGTTTTAATTTAACCAACCTTTGTAATACGTACTGGCTTTTAATGTCGCATATTTTTTTTAAATATTTCTAGATATTTTTTAATTTGTCGTTTTCCACCTGTCTGGTTTTCACCATCATTAGATAATTCTTCATGGATTTTTTATATATATATTTATAGTAAAACATATTGACGATCCCATTGATACTTGACGAGCCCGTCAGAGAGTGGTTAGGATGCTTGCCTTAGCGCTCTGTTCCAGGGTTCGATTCGCGGCAGGGTCAACTTTGGGAATGAACTTTCAATTGGGCTCTCTTAAGTAATTGGTTTTTTCTTGGAGGAAACAGTGAACGGGTATCTAGTAAGTGTATGTAATTCTAAATCCAATCATGCGATATATACCAAATACCCGTACCGAAGTGTTATTATATTATGCAAAATACCAATTATTATCTGGCTCATCGTTGCCGAAGCCAATCTTACTAATACACTCCCGAACACCTGAATCGAGCCACCCTACATTTATTTAATAATATAGAAAGGCAACTATAACTAACTAAGCTTGGGCCCGCGACTTCGTTCGCGTTGAAAAATAAAAGATACAACGCTTAAACCTTTGCCAAGCGTTGGATCTTTATTTTTAGACAGCTGGTGCCCGCGGCTTTGCTCGCGTGAATTATTTAGCCTATGTTTACCTTGAAATTCAATTCAATTCTATAATAATACTAGCTGTTGCCCGCGACTTCGTCCGCGTTCTGGATGAAAGGTACTCTATGACCTTTCTGGTATCCAAGACAACGTGTATGCAAAATTTCATGATGATCGGTTCAGTAGTTTTTGCGTGAAAGCGTAACAAACAGACTCACATGCACATTTATAATATTAGTAAGGATTTAATGAATTAGTTTTAATTAAAATCTAAACTCGTTTCATCATAGTTAAGAGCAAACCCGTATGTAATAAAATAAAATAAAACACACACACACGTAACACCCCTTTTTTGTTTATTTTGCTGATCTAGATATCCTAGCCATTTTTCCTGACAATGACCGACCTTGTTCGTACAGTTTGTATTTGGGCAATATAATCCAATTACTCAATGGCCTGTATATACTCAACTTAATTAGATGCTATATGACTTCCTCAATTTATTGCGTACGAGTCATTTTTTGCACAATATAGCGCCATTTTCTCCCAGGTAATTTTCAGTGTATTTATTATCTACTTAGGAGTTTCTGTGATTAAAAAAACTATGGTTTACAATTAATCCAGTGTTTAAAGTCACATAAGTGATAAGAGGGCTGATTTTATCACAGCATATTTACCCAATGATTTTTAAAAGCCTGTCAAAACAAGCAAAGAACGGGGTTAGACTATGAGTTTGGGGAAAACTGGGCGCTAAGAGAATGCAAGTTTTATTTAGAACTGTACTTGCATCTTTACAAGGCTTGAGTTCATTCATCTTTGTTAGAGTCGTCCAAAAAATGTTAGATTCCTGTCTAAAGGATCTCACCATTTTTCGCCATTAGGCCTAATGGCCTATTTATTCATTCCGCGTGTAACAGCACGTAGGTTACTTAGTGCTTGTTTACCGCTTGTAAACGGTTACATAATACCTGTATTTGTTTAGAAAATATCGTTACTATATATAATAGTCCAATTATAATAGTTACATAATAATAATATAATAGTTACAATTATGAGTATGTAACATACATGAGTATGTAACATACAATGAATACTCCCTGTTTTTTTTTTAATGCATTTTAATATGAACACATTAGATTCAGTTACAGCTATTCTAGTGAAAATACTTTGTACTAAATCGCGAGTGATATTTATTTGAAAACATATTCGCCAAACTGATTATGAAAAAATTATGTATTTACATTCAATGCGTGGGAAATCTATCCGGACCTCGTTATAAAATTCATAATAATATGTTTAATTTATCAAAATTTATTTTACTTGCCTTATAGTTACACAATACAACTGCGTCAGCGTTTCGGCCAGCACATTATTGTATTTTTCATTAAAAATTCCACACATCACTTCATTTTGGCGGATACCATTGCGTAAATGACACCTAAATAATACTCGTTATTCATCAGTTTGCATTTTTCCAAGAAGCCATGAATTAATCCGAGAAAACAATCAGCATAACCTTGATTTTGTTTACCAATTTAGTCGCGGTTTTTTTGGATCTATGTTCGTATTCCGGAGACTTAATTATGCCGTACTTTTATACTTAATTCAAAGATAGACATCTTAGTCGTTACCACTTATTTTAGCTCTATGCAATTTCAATATCCTCTATGGGGGATTTCCCATATACAGGGTATCGAAATTGCACCATTCTCTGAACTATACCTACGTAGTTCTCTCGTTCCGTAGGAGTCCAATTTTTAATGAAGAATAAATTATAAATATATTAGCTGCTGCCCGCGACTTCGCCCGCGTATAAAAATAGATAAAAACCTCTATTCTCAGACCTACCAAGTGTTCATATAAAATTTTATCAAAATCGGTTAAGCTGTTTAGGATTTAAAAAAATGTAGCTTTACCATGACTTTCATTAAAATATCAAACCGATTGAGATACCTACTTTCTCAATGATAGTGTTTATAAGTTTACTTACTTGGTAGTTTCCTTTTGTAGATACATATACACACGTATATTTAATAACGCGCGGTTACGCAGGAAATAGCATATTTACGGGTGAGTTCAGTGTGTCCATTTAACGTTAATAATAATGTTGCTGTGGAAGTTATTGATTTACGATCCAGTCGTACATAAGAAAACAACAGCAAATTGGAATTGTCATAAGGTTAAATACAAAGTTATGGACGAATTTTTAATGTTTTTCGCAGCTGCGGAAGAGCCTTTATTTTTACGGCTCACCTTTGAGTGTTCTTTTTATTGCTCCGAAAACTGCTATAAAAATAAGGGAAAATCTCACCTGTATTTACTGCCGGTGCAAAATCAGCAAAAGCCTTCTCGAATTTTAGACTTTCGTTCGCTGCGATGAATGTAAATGAGTTTTTTTGACTGAAGCGTGTTCTATCGAATCCCTTATAATATAATCCTTTGATATATCGACATCACAGAGGTGATTGATTTCTCACGTAGAAGCTGTGTCTCACGTCTGCCC
Source organism: Synanthedon vespiformis (assembly GCA_918317495.1). NCBI lineage: Eukaryota > Metazoa > Arthropoda > Insecta > Lepidoptera > Sesiidae > Synanthedon > Synanthedon vespiformis. The sequence goes on from OU906962.1 coordinate 6,215,158, forward strand.
CCAATAGCAGCAGCCACCTTTTTTGTATGCCTAGGTAAATTTTTCAAATAACAGGTAGATAGCTACTCTAAGCTTTATAAAACGTTCTCTCGGCTTATATACGACACGATTTTTACTTCATTAGAAACAAATGTTTATGTACCTACTGCTTAGGCTGCTAACATTAGGTATTCTTATCTAGATGGAAAGTACCCTATATTCTTTTATGTACCCCTGACAACAAGTAAGAAAATTTTATTAAATAAGTACTAACTCAGCTCTTACGCATTATTACGAAAGACGCAATGATCATATTAGCGTATAATGAGTAACGTTAAATATAATTCAAATTTTCATTCAACGGAATGTTAATTGAAAATTCTTTAAAAGACTCTTAAAACAAATTAATTTAATAATACGTTTATAAATGTATATAAATAACATTCTTATAATGTAGTATATTTTGCACATATGGAGTTCATTTAGTCCTGCTCTGAAACAAAATTTATGTAACTTGTTATCGAAAGCCCCTATCCCGTACAAGACAAATAAGCAAATATTGGATTCGTTCAACAACACCCACGCTGTTACAAAGATTTACTACATAAATACAGATGTAATGTTACCTAAATATGATCTAATTAGAATTCTACAACTGGGTATTGCTTTCAATTAGTACCTAATATATGTATGAAGTAAACAATGGAAGGGCGTTCATTATCACTTCCATTAAGTAACTTGATATGAGATTCGGAAGTTAATTATTAAAAACAATGGTGTAGTTGAGTTCCACATTTAATGTTTGATTTATTTGTATTTTAATGCTTCCTGAGTTTCTGAATATTAATGAAACTATGTTGCTATAGGATTTTATGCAATATTCAATGTGTTTTTGTGTCACATAGGGTCACACGGTATGACGGTTCTGGAAACTCTAAATATATACTTCAGTGTCTCAGTGACTGCATTGAGGTGTGGGCCACGTTTGTGTTTTTCGTGCGGAATTAGTTTGATATTATATAGATCTTTTAAAGGTCAAATCGTCAATGTTATTGGCGTATGTGAATCCCTTAAGAATAAGGAATTAGATTAGGATAGGGAAATGCGTTATGGAATCCCTTCCCTTACACACTCATCGAAACACAACAGCACATTTGCTGTTATTTCACATTGGTCCTTCAGTGAGGCGATGACTGCCTATCAGTGTGTTATAATAACATTTTAAATTCGACTAAATAATAGAAGTCACATAGTGTAAAGGGACTACGCATAGATAATAATTTTTCCCGTCTGGCCTGTCACTTGAGAATTTGACCTTGAATTAAGATACGGGTCCGGGAGAATTTATTCCAACAAGTTATGCGCATGGGGATAACCGAATTTCGATCTCATTTTAAGTTGGAAACTTTTGGGGAAGGTTGATGTTAGTTTCGTAATAGGAAAGCGAACACACAAACTTAAGGCCATTAAAGTAGCAAAGTTTATGACAAGGAAATAATTATTTTATGAACTCAATGAATATTTAAGATACTAAGTATTATAAATCCATAGACTTTTAAACTATTATACGGAATATTTGCAAACTGACTGATTTGAGTTAGTTTTTGTTTGGCACGTTTTAATGGATGCACCCTAAAATAAACCCTAATAAAATATTAAGTAAATTAATTACGGAATTTAAGGAGTTCAAAGGTGCAGGTCAAATCGTCAATGTCATGGGCCTATGTGGATCCCTTAAACCAACACAGGAAAATAGTCAACCCAACAATGGACTGAGTCACTGCATATTCCATTTGTACATATATTTTAGTATTCACATTTTATTATGTTACTGTATTCCGTGTTATGATGGTTGACCCGAAAATATTCCCTCGAAATAATGGAGGCTTTCTCCGGAAAAATGCTTGTTAGATACGAATTTCTCCCTAAACCTCTAAACTGCGGCCTTTTTCGCTCGGTTGGCGGCCACAATTCGAGAACCCAACAGACCGCTGAACCATACAAGTTTTAATGCTTCCGATGCAAAATATTTTATTCTCGTTAATGGTTTTTGTAATTTGTGGACCTGTTTAAGAGGATGAAATGGTTTAAATTTATATTTTAATTAACTTTTTGTCGCTTTTAGTACTTATTTATTATTAATACGAAAGTTTGTAAGGATGGATCTATGGAGTTTGTTACTCTCACGTAAAAGTTACTGAATCGGTTTCGATGAATTTCGTTTATTACTTGGATTACATACATATATGATACTTTTTATCCTGGTTATCCTTAGTGTTTATCCTTAATCCTACTGTAGTCGATGGTATATAGCCACTACCATCAAGTGGCCCAGAAGTGGTCTGTCTGTCGACATAAACTAAAAAAAATATGTATAACTTTTGTTTATATCCATATAAACATCGTTGTCATATGTGTATAATACTAGTCCAAAAGCAACATTTTTAGTTTCATTTTACTTTCAATGCACAAGTTCAATTTATTGTACTCGGTGTTTCAGTGAAATACACATTATTATTCTGTTTCATCAAGAAGACCCACAAAGTATCTTGTCAGATCAAGCGGAGAACGTTGATTGGTTACTGAATTACGCTTTATTATTTAAGTATATCAACAGCATTTTTTAAAACTCAATTGTTGGAAATATAAATTACTAGTTGTTGGACGCGACTTCGTCCGCGTAAATTTGTAAAATATAGCCTATGTTACTCGCTGACAGTCCTATACCTTGGTCGACATCCCTCATAACAGATAAATATTAATCTTTAAAAAAAATATGTTACAATTTAATTACAGTCACCCGGAGGCTTTCATGTAACCCTATTGATTTCCCGAGGAATACCGAGACAGTAACCCTATTTTTTTATATAAATTTCGCGTCTGTTTGTGAAAATGTCCGTAATTCTTATAAAAATATTTATGCGACAAGCAAATGGAGTGGTATAAATGACGATTCCAAAAATATCAAACCGTATCAGATACTCAGACCTTCTTATATAAACGATTTCCGCTGTTGCGACAACATTGCGTAAATATGACAAATGAGCTTTTTAAGTGAACAGAATTTCGATCTAGTTCTTCTTTTGTTGTAAGTTATATTTGTGAGTAGATACGGGTTCTAAGAAAAGGGCCGGAAAAGTATCAGCTTGCGGCACGTTCATCTCAAGTTTTCATCTTAGCACGAATACTGTCGAGTCCTTTTCAATGTTTGTATTTGCATTATGTTTTATTAGTATTAACTGTGAAAAATTTGTGTGTGTTTTTAATTTAAAAACATTTCTGGGTAGATACTTACTTGCTCCTTTGGCTCAGCGACCCGTAGTGAATCTTGGCCTCCGACACGACAAGTTTCAAGCTCGCGCAGGTCTCTCTGCACCTCGTCCTCCCAACGATACTTAGGGCGCCCCACGGCCACCAGGTTTCCCCAAAAGGATATTTATTTGGGTAGATAGATATCTAATAATAATAAATGGAGACCATGGACCTGAAAGTGCAGCGTAGGACGTCCACCCACAAGAGGACCGTCGACTTGAGGGTATTAGCGAGTGAACCGAGCGTTGAGATTGAGATGAATTCCGACTCTTGGGAAATTATAACGATGTCCATAAATGGACGTCTTGCGGCTGTATGATGATGAGGATGATTACGATGATAGAGTTTTAGCCATTTTCTACTAAATGTAATGAGGCACACATATCAAATCCTGAAAATGTGCCACTCAAACAGTACAGGCATTACAAACTAGTGTTACAATCTGAAATGTCACTAGAGGATCTGTGACGTATGTCGTCTGCCTCAAATTATTTTCTAATATAACAGTTTCTTAGCATTGTGTATTTACCCCACTGAAATACTCTCACTATCAAGTGTTTCCAAACGTCACGTGAGGGTTCTTCCTGTCAACGTGGAAAATATAAATAGATTTTATTTGGGTCGTTTGATCACATCACGCGCCCGTGGGTTGACACGAAGGAAGGCCGAAGCGATACCTTATTATTATACCAAGCAATCGCCTAAATATTTAATATTGTTTACCGAGTAAAAAAACATGGTTGTTCGTTTTGATCAAATATAATAAAAAATTAAACCGCTGAAAACCAAAAAATAATTTTATCTAACCTTATTATAATAATTTTCTTAAACTAATGTAATAAGTAATTTTGATTCGCCGCCGCGCATCACTAAGTAATTAATTAATTTGCTTGTTAGGCGCCGACTCAAAATTGCTCAGGTTAAATAAAATTATTTCTTGCGTTTCAGTTTTTTCGGCGGTGTAATTTTTTCTTAAAAAGTTTTATTTTATAATTTTTCGTGGCTACAATCTACTACTATTTACTCAACTTAACTCAACATTAAAATCTGTCAGTAAACAATAAATCACCCCTATCTTCCCACCCTTAGAGTAGGATTTTTTTTCTTTATATCGGACCAACTTCGACGTAATACCCTATCCATTAAAGAAAGAATTATCAAAATCGGACTATTCTGTAAAAAGTTATGCGTGATTATACATATAAAAAAATATACGCGTCGAATTGAGAACCTCCTCCGTTTTTGTTTTTTCGTTTTCGGTCTGTTGAAAAATAAAAAGTTGTCAATAAGAGACAACTTGATGCCAGAGCCCATTACCCCATCCCCTCCCTTATCCCTTATCCTTAATCCTTCTATGGTCGGCAGCGCACTTGTAGCACTTATGGCGTTGCTTGTGTTATAGGCGACGGTAGCCACCTACCATCAAGTGGACCGTCAGCCTGTCTGTCGACCTTAACATAAAAAAAAAAAAAAAAACTTTGAACCCGGCAAAGATATGATAATGATAAGTAAGAACAGGATAAGAAATATTCGTATAAAATAGAAAAGACCAGAAATAATATCCATATACATACTTACTATACTTACTAATATTATAAAGCTGAAGAGTTTGTTTGTTTGGTTGTACGCGTTAATCTTAGGAACTAATGGTTCGAATTGAAAAATCCTTTTTGTATTGGATAGTCCATTTATCGAGAAAGGCTTTAGGCTATATAACAGTTATAATAAATGCGGCTAAATGATACGAGTTTATTAGATGTCCAATAACCATCTACTTCGATATACTTCGATAGTAGGCTAAAGGGATTCTTTGGCAAGTCCGTTCTCGTACAATAGAACAATGTCGGCGGACAGCAAATAATTTTCGGCACGTACGTGTTCCAAACAAGATTAAGTTTGTTCGAATTCTTTGAGTAAATGGGGGACAGAATTTCTTTGACACTGCCGGCTCTGTTCGGTGTTCGATCAAATTTTCTTTAGGTACACCTGTCAAATACTTATCATTCCCGCAGTCAATTCACCCATTTACGTGTCAAAGTGAACATTACGGCTGTAGATATTAAATTATACGAATATTTTCAGTTTCAGTTGACTCTGCCAAATTTTTTACATACAAAAGATGTCTGTAAACACACAGATTATGTGCCGGTATAATTTCCAGCGAGTCGTCAACAATAATTTTATTGTAAGGTCACGGTCGCAGTCGTGGTCATCTACCAACGTTCATTGCAGTAATTTTGTGTGATACAATACCAATCGTTACGACATTTGAGCGAAAACGCGTGACACAAACAAAATCAGGAGTATTCATTCATTTTTATAACATATTCATATTTCATACACCGTGTGTCAATATAATTATCCATTTTGATACATACACACGTAGTAATGGCAGGGAATGGGAATACTATGTTCGCATTCATAAATTGGGCACCTTATCTCTCAGCAGTTACAGAAAGAAAATTATTATGAAAGAACAGCATATATGTGTTTGGGTGGGTGAGCGAGCCTATTTCCCAACCCCTTCCTATTATTTTAGGTTGGCAGCGCACTTGTGGCACATATTGCTTTGCTTGTGTTGATAAGCGACAATAGTCAAGTGGACTAACTGACTGCCGGCTGACCTTTATATGAAAAAATATATGCTTTTCAAATTCTAGTCCACATTTTTGGATTATGTACTTACTTATAAAGCTTTGGAGTATTTTTTCATATAAATAATAAGACACTAATCTCATTTACTTTGCCTATACTCAAACTGGGGTGTATGATGTTGCATTTACTTCACACATGACATAGATACCTTGAACTTGAATTCTGACTCATCGGTCACACATTTTTATATTTTCGTTTTGGCGCCGCCGCCAACTGCCGGTTGTAATGCTTCATTACGTCGTACACTTTGATTACCAATGTTGAAAGCTACTTCAATTAGATTACACCAAAAAATTATACAACACTTAAGTATAAAATGTAATAGGCCGTCGTCGTCACCAATATTATGTTTTTCCAAAAGTGTTTTCTACTGGAGTTCTGTATTGATGTTAACAGTATTTTTAATTAGTACATAATAAAACTTATGTTATCAATTGACATGGACTTCTTCTCAAATATTTCTGGAATGCAAGGCGAATGATCATAGCTCGCTCGTAATAGATTCTGCTACGGACACTGTCACATGACAACACTCGTCTTGGATTTTGAATAGTGAAAGAAATCCGGCTATTTTTGTCACAAGATGTAAACATTTAAATTATTATTCTTGGCTTCTCTTACACATATACCTAATATTATTCGGCTGGTAAAATTAAAATCGATCAAATAATATGTAAATAATGCTCGGCGTTATTGGAACAGACACATCGTATGGACCGTGAAACTGGAAGGGGAGCTGTTAAACTTTTATGCTTTGCCAATATTGTGAACCTAATATTGTTTCCAGAGAGAATTTATGGAGAAAAACCTCGTTTCGAGCAGATTGAAGATGTATTTGTACAATTATATAAAATACATAGTACCTAGTAGATAATTTCTTGTTCATTTTACATTTAACTACTTAGCTGTTGTACGCAACTTCGTCCGCTTCACTTTATAAATTAATAGCCTATGTTACTCAGTGATAATGTAGCTTTCTATACTTAAGTGAGTTTTTTTTAAAAGCTTTTGAGTTTTATTTTATTCATTATTTCATACACTAACTATGCACAAAATTCTGTTGTTTACTTAAAATAGGCAGTGTTTAAGAGTCAACTAATAAAGCTTATTAACAATAAAGATTATAATATTAATGTATAAATACACACACACACACACACACACACGCACATACGCACACCAATGTACACGCGTCTCTTCCTTTGAAATTGCGTTTTCTTTTTGTTTGCTTACTTGGTTTGGTTTGGTTGCTTTTATTGTTTTTTAATTTTTATTTTTTTAATGTGTTCATAGTTTTCTAATGTTAAAAAAATGTAGTCCGTTATTGGCAGTAGGTCTTAAGTATACATATGTATTTACTCTTATATTAGTGTCGTATGAGTGCTGTGTGACTATGTTCAAATAAAAATAAAATAAATAAAATAAAATAAAACAAACGAAAATACAAATCTTCTCTTTTTATAGTAAATATCAATATAGAATCTCATATAATCGTTTTTTTTTTTTTAAAGAAGATTATTGTGTAATAAAATAGAAACGTCCTCTATCCTTCAGTTTTATTTTTGATGTGGCCGGTCTTAATAGCATACGTGCCCAAACTCTTGGATATCGCATTGTCCGCATTCTTGTCCCAACGGGATTATTCAAATGAAGCATATCCCTCTAAGTTAGCATAAACTCTGATATATTCTCCAAGGAGTCCATTCAAATGTGATGTTTTATTTTTTCACACAGGTAACGTGAAGATACCCATATTTTGAACAATGAATCCATTGATGAACGTATGATGAATAAACGTAGTGTAAATAAATATAGTGCTTTTATTTATTAATCAAGAGGAAATGTCTAGAAAATTTTTACTCATCTCATCAATTTGTCATTAATAAATAAAATCTGTTCGTCTTAAAATTCATCCCCTCATCTTCGGGAAGCCTTTCATTTCAAGTTTTCGCTCCTTGCATATCAATTTGCCTTTGACAAATTTATTCTTAAACGCTTTGTGATGAAGCTCATGCCTTCAAGAAATTGTCCTCCAGTTATGTAGGTCTATCAAAACATAAGCTTACCTTCGTTTAATTTTCACGTTTGTCACCCATGAAACAATGTTTTGTAAAAACTTCACATATGCTATGCTTGCATGTCATTTTACACCACTATATAGATAGTGCGACAATATAACTATTGCCCTTTTAGTATTTTTTGTTAACTATGAGCTCCAATTGTTTATTATTGTTTATTCTATTTTTTTCCAGAACGACATAATATTTAAGGCAAGTCAATTTGGAAAGCAAAAACTAGCTAATGATATTGTAGAATGATGGATTAATGACATAAATTGGATAATATTGCCCGAAAATACTGGAATTATAAATTTTAACAACATGAATCATAATCCATCTTCTCAAAGAAAGTAAAAGAAACTTGTTGTCAAGTTAACACTGTTCCGAAATTGTCGATTGCTATTTCGGTAGTGTGACATTTTACCAGAGAAAAGTAATCTAAAAAGCAGTTTTACGAGCGTTGAAAATTATATTATGTCGACCCAAGACTGCGGGTTGATGTAATGTTCTCGGGCGTATCTTATTTTCCCACAGCTGAAATCATTTTCGTCTGGCAAATGCGAGCGTAATTTAACTTTTGAATGATCCTTGTTAGATGCTTAATTTGGACGGAAATCGAACTGTCTTTGCAAAATACTTCATCATCTTATTAGACCTTGTCTCCAAATTACACTCGTAGATGGTAATAAAGCAGATCTTGTTCTCAGTTTTGTGTTCAAAATATTTGTAGACTAAGGAATATTGCCGCTTTTACATCGCGCCGTCGATAAGTTTCAGGACGTCGTAAATTTTACTTGTTTATTCAACCAGATTGGGTGTAGGCACCGTTATTTTATGTCGCACTGCCGCAGGGGCTCTCGATGGGTATTCTTCATTAACATTTACTTATGTCGGTAGTAAACTATAAAAGCTAGCCTCTACTAGGTTTTCGCTGTGCTAAAACTGCTAAAATAGGTCCAATACTTTTTAAGTTCATTCATTACAAATGTTGTGATTACGCCACGTACCTACGCTGTTATTGTCTAAAAAAATCGAACACGTTTCAAATCAGAACCTCCTATTTATTAAATTTGTCCAACAAGAATTATTTTGCATAATTGACGCATTCGAATTTGAATCAATTATCATTTATCAAATCGAAATTCGTCTGTAATTTTACTTTTATTCGCTACAATGAACAGCTTACTGCAATTTCTAATTTACAGGTTAGAATTTTGTACAGATTTGAGGTTTTATTATTTTTGGCTCTAAAAATGTGTAATAATTACATACACCGAATGTTTCAATTATTGTCAATTTTAACATTTAACAATAAAGCGAAGCGTGTAGCTATAGTCACTATCACCACCTATCACCACATAATTATTATAAAACAAAGTCCTCCGCCGCGTCAGTCTGTATTTCTGTCTGTTCGCGATAAACTCAAAAACTACTGCACCGATTTTCATGCTGTTTTCACCAATGGAAAAGAGTGGTTCTCCAGGAAGGTTTTAGTATATAATTACGTGGCCGAAGTCGCGGGCACCAGCAATCCACTAATAATAAAGATACAACCCCTGAAAATTTTATAACAGCAAAGATGTCAAGCGTTATATTGCTTTACATATTAAGTACATCCCTTACTTTTAACGCGGGCGAAGTTGCGGATCGAGCTAGTGTTCTATCATTTAAACTAAACTTTCAATATGAATGGTCACTACTTGAGTAGGTGTTATTCGGGCACACTGCGGAGTTTTCGTTCGGGTTATATGATCGTCTGGATTCTCAGAGGCCATAAAGTCACGCGTTATCACCACCCGCCTGAGCGGAAATTATTTATGATTTTTTGTGCTTAGAAATCTCTAGATTTATTTAATGTATTCTTTACTTACGCTGTAGCGACGGTTGCCACCTACTATTAAGTGGATCGTCAGCAACTTTGATGTTTCTGTTCACTATAGTGCTCAGTACATAACAGGAGTGCATAGAGCATTTTTCCTTTTATAATTGCATGGTCATAATAATTTTATTTGACCCCTATTTTTGTATATTATGTAATGATAGATTTTCACTTTTATCCATCATCATATAATCGCAAAAATATCAACCAACGTAGGGCATAAAATATAACAACGTAAAGTTATGTGCAACTCTGGAAAGTGACTAATTTATTTCACAGTATACACTGTTGAATTTTCTTTTGCACATTTTACTGCTCCACTTAGCACGCAAATAACTTTTTATATGTACAATATAATGCTGTTTTTGTTTTGTTTTTGTTTAACATCAGCAATTATTTTTTATTTAGATAACCCACTTACGAAACATAATTAAATTTGCCGTCTTTCCTAAGCGACCCGAGCGCTTATTTACTTACTCATTTCTGTATTAACTCATTATATCTTTATGCATAACATCTTATATTATTTAGATTATATCGTTACTTATACACATATACATATATTACTTTTCACTGTACTTAATGTTAGGTATATATATCACTGTGGATTGGCAGGACATTTCATAGTTGGCTCTGGTCTGGATCTGGCAAGTAACCATGAAATAACAACATGTGTCTTTGTGGTTTCGGTGAGTAAAGGTTTCCAGAGCCCATTCCCCTTTCTCTTTAACATAAAAAAAGTCTTCAAAGATTGCTATTTCTTTAAGTTTATTTAATTTAGAGGTTAACTGTGATATCAAACTGCTTCTGACTGACGTTTCGCTAATCAAATATTCGCCACTCTGGGATATATATAGGTATATATATAATATATATTTTATGATACAAAACAATATTTCTTTACTCGACACGCACTACACTCGTAATAGCTTCTGCGGGTGACAACATATCACGAATCCCGATACTATGGATTGCAGTCTATTGATAAGGCGTTTGTCACTAAGAGACCGGTCGGGGAAGTGATATATGCGTGTTGTCACACGCATCTGTCATGCTGCGTGCAAATCATGACCTTTTCGTCTTACGGCGAGGTTACAAAACTAAGCTGTTTTACGATAAGTATTTTTGCTAGTAGTATTACTCTACTAATGTTTGTATAAAACGTACTTCGGTCTTCGACTTCGCTTTTCTTAAAATACGAAACAAAGAAAATGCACTAAAATCTTTTAAATTATTTAAACCCTTGATCGGTTCAACGGTGTCTGAAATTTAACTCACAAAACCCAGAAATCCTGCATCTTTTGCATCCCCAAATTAATGATATCTCAAAATTTACCTACAGCTCAGCTAGGTAGAGTTTAGTAGAGAATAGTATCAGCCTTAGTAACTTATGCCATAATTTTATCTTTATCCAATTACTGATACTTTTTTTAAAGGGGTTTATTATGTGTATATGTACAAGAATACCTGTAATTATGCATTATCGTTCGTTCCATCTCTTTACTTTGTGATCTTGGTTTCAAATCTTCCATTTCTATTTTTAATTTTTAACAATCTATTAACTGAGTAGCATCTTAATTCCTCTTACATTCTTTTTCCTATTTACACAATTCATAATGTTATAGGTTCATATTTTTTTAAATTAGAATATTATTAGCGACAGACACATGAGACGTTTATTTTACCTATGTCAAAATTATATGGTAGATCGCCACTGAAGTTTTGCGTTATTTGAAGGGCTCTCCTCACATATTCTGATACTTTTCCACGGTGCTGCGCAATGCTTCATAATTAATTTTTTTATATATAATATCTTAGCTACAGATACACGAGGTGTTTATTATACGTCAGAATTATATGTTTCCACAACATTTTCCGTGGTTTTTGTATAGATTATTGTCAGGCTGGCAGATCGCCACTGAAGATTTGCGTTGTTCAAAGGGCTCTCCTCACATTTCCTGATACTTTTCACGGTGCTGCGCAATATTTTAATTGTCCTTGAAGCATGTGTTGTTATAAATACTAAGGTTTGTTTTTAAAACTGTAGGTGCCATGTTACCGTTCAAATTAACTGGCTAGGTTTAGCTGTTTAAGCTCTGTGTTAGGGAACGATAAGTGTCTCGTATACATTAACATCCGGGATGTCTGTTAATTAGCACAGGAAATTTTAGGATGTACTACTACTTGGATTTAAACGAAGTAGTCAAGTAGATTTATTATTAGTTTGCCTATAATAAATTTATTAAAGTAAAAAATGTCATACCCAGTGAAACAGTTGCAACAAAGTGATTTAAATTAACCACTAACATTACTTGCTGTATAAAAAAAAGCTTCTTTTTGAAGCACGTTTTAAGCATTCAGAGGATAAATGGCGGACTAAAATAATAAACCTTCACAAAAGGATGGGAGATAAGTAGAAACGAATATCTGCGTTTGTAAGTCACCTGCGAATAGCTGAATTATGGTAATAGTCCCCGCCATTTTTATATATAAATGCGAAGATCATTGTCCAGATAGGCTATGTAGGCCAAATTACGTGAATTTTATTGAAGTCTTATATCTTGAAATTTCGTAATGCGACCGTGGAACTCTCCACAGCAACACAAAACAAAAAAACAGAAATAAAAAAAAAATTGCGTCTATATTTTCCCACAAAAGTGTGTTTGGTGGGCTGTGGGGTGGCGATGCGGACTGTTTCATACGTGAACGTGAAACCTCATGGAAAATATTTCACGAACACTTCAAAGCAGTAAATGAAGCGCACTAGAAATATATCAGGTTAAAGTTAGACACTCCAGTCCAGGTCCGTCGCTAACAGTTCAGGCATCAAAAAACGCCCGCACTCAGGTCACTGACACTTGGACTGAATTCACTTTACACGGAGAAGTTTGATATTCCAGCATTTCAAGATTTGAATTAACATAGTTTGAAATGTTACGAAAATACCTACTCTGCGTTTCGTTTGAAACTTTTTGGTTATTTTTTTTTAAGATTTCGTGTGGTGGTCATTCGCGGCCGTATAACGCGTGTTTTAATTTTTAATTTAAGAAGAATAATATATAGGAATTTTATGAAATTATACCTTATATAGGAAAAAAGTAATCATTACTGGAAAGTGGTCATTATCAATCAAACTAAATGATTTTTTTAATCTAAAGAAGAAGGGAAAATGAAGTGTTTAAAATAAACGTTTTAATTTCATACAACTTTTCTTCTTCATGGGTGCCTTAAATTGTCGAAACTTTAGTAGGTTCTATTTTTAGGTTTACATCAGTCTTCGTCGCCAGTATAGCGATAGCCGTTTCTTATGTCCAAAATTACGAATTAAACAGATTGACCTTTATCGAGCCAAAGGGTCTATTTTAAATGTTATTCAAAGTTTCTTTTTTGTAAACGGGATTACCTCGTGCACTATTCAAATTTGTCACCATAAAAACCTAATCTTAATTTTTATTTTTACGCATACAGAAAAATATTGCTGCTAATCACAAAAGAATACTGTTACGTGTCGACGACATTGTCATTATAAATTCGGAAATAAACAGTTTTCTAAAATATAATCCCTGCGTACTTTATTGAAGAACTGCGAGCACCCACAGTAATAGTGTAAAAGCCACAGTTCCATATTACTTTGTATGAGTTTATGGATATAAACGTTTCGATTAGGTACACCAATTACGTAAACAATGGTTGTCAACAAAGTAAACAGAAAATAAGTGACAATAAAAAATAGTTTTGTTAAATATATTGTGTATAAGTGTATAACTATTTCGGGAGGGCTTCAGACTTCTTCGCAGTCGCGTGACCACGTAGTAGTGATATCATCAGTAAGCTCGATATTGTGCCAATCAAATTAGGTTAAGTGAACGTTTTCCTTCTGCTTCTGAGTGGAATGACTTCTTTATGTAACTGCAATTAACATCAATTTTTAACTGTTAACTAAGTGAGAACAACATATAATAGGGCATTCGAAATTAAGCAGACTTCGAAGGTCTTAAATAAATTTGACACAATTCTAACATAGCAATTGCAACCAGGCAAAGCCTTATTATATTCCATCGATGATGTTTTCTCATCCGTTTGTATCATGTATATGTTTGTTTGTTGTTGGTACCAGGTATTTTCGGACTTTTTAACCCCTCTACAAACGGCCAGGCATACTTTGTAGTATAAATAAGTTTTAGTTATGTGTAAATTATATACTCGTAAATGTTTATATTAGGAATTCGATTAATAGTCTGTCAGCTCTTCTTGTGGTACTTACACATAGATATATGTAGAAGTCTTAGAAAAAGCGGGTTACCTTAGTTGATGAATTGCTAATTTTTCCTTCAACTGAGGCCGACTCTTGTCACATGTCAGCTACGAAATGTAAAAATCACGCACATGATATAAGCATACAAGATGACAACCCGTTTAAAACTAACATAGTATTTTTGTTAACTCGCATAAAATGACCATTTAAACACATTTTTTTATAGAACCCAGTAAAACATTTTATCGTTTGTACCAAGTGCAAAATGTTATCGTTTTAATTATTTATTCATTATTTCTTCATTTAAACCACTCTGTCTGGATTAAAAATATTGTAATTTATTAGACACGTTGTTATAATGTATTACAACACCTAGTTTTGTATTTAAGCTGTTTGTTTGAAACAAAGCAGAAGTTTGTTACATGAATCGCGAATTATTTATTTGCTTGTTTTTTTCTTCCACTATGTTGCTAGCCGTTTCACTGGCAAAGGTCCAAACGTTTCAAATTTAATTGAACTAGAGTGTGAAGTTTCTTCTTCACACACTATTGTGCTTTCGATATTACCAATTTTAGTTTCATTTTAATGTTAATTATTTCTTTCGCCCGGTTTTCAAATTAAACTTTCCTTACTTTGTAGACATATGTATACATATATTTACTTGAATATATTATTTAGTATTTTCTATTCTTCACTTTCAAATATTGAACAGAGAAACGTTCGAATATTCTTAGGGGCTGTAGGAAAAAAATATACTCATAGTATAAAGAACTATTCGTGTCTAATCCACAAACGAAGTCTTTACTTGGTTTCTAAATTGCACCGTTATTTCTTGTAACTATAATAGACGGCCGGGCACGTACATATACTTCTGTTTTGTTATAACAGGGAACCTTTTGCTCTTTTATCTTCCAATTTCGCGTGACTATTTTTGTTGGCTTTTAGGGTTACGTCGCGCACACACGCCATCTTAACTTCACGAAAATAATAACATGTGCAATTAAACAGGCACGTTTCCTGTTAAGGTATAACTGCTGTACGTTTAAATTTTATTCCAAAAGCTTTAATGGTCATAAGCTTTATGCTACTGCTCAGTGAAATTTGTTAGAACGTATAAACTCTTAATTATTTTCTAACAATCTTTAGGATAAGCAATCGTTTTATGGTATACTTTATTTAGGAACAATATCGTCCAATTTAAAACGAATTACCTCTAGAAGCCCTATAGGATACTTTTTATCCTGGGGAAAAAGCGCGTACGAAGTCGCGGACACAACAATAAAATGAACATACAAGTTAAGTTCATTTACTATTATCAGTATTCGGTATGGTAGTAAGATACATTAAATATAGTATAGGATTTAAAAAAAATGTTCTATTATTAATACAAATGTAATAAACCTATGTTCGTCTTATAGTAGTTGGTACTTTATATCCAAGATGTAATCAATTAATATATCTGTACAAAACAAATTAAAATTTAACAAAATATCTTTGAACTAAAATTACTTCAATACCAACCACATTAATTGTGATATAATAACGTCAAAATTGTATTAAACATATAATTTACTCCTTGTACAAGCAATTAAGAACAGACATTCAAATTCTGAATTCTGTGCTTGTCACGAAATAAATAACGACTCTTCCTACACCATTGTTGCTTTGTCAAGGGCTTTAAAGTGCTTCGCTTTGAATACATTAGTCATATTTGCTGTTGTAATTTCTTCCTCTCTATTAAACATTTATATTCCGTTACTCTGGCTGACGCCAATGAACCGCGAAAAGCATCGCAAATCAACACCGTCTACAAAATTACCACATGATTTCTCCCAAACGCAACAACCACGTAGGTAGCTCATTTGTGTTCAGTTCGGTTTTTCTTTTACCTTTTTATTAACCCCCGACGCCCGACGCAAACGAGTGGTGTTATAGCTTTGACTTGTGTGCCTGTCTATGTCCTTTTCTGTGTATACCTGATAGTGATTTGTATGTAAAACGTCATGGTGGTCGGTTGAGTAGTTAATACGTGAAAGCGTAGTAAACAAACGAAATTTTCAACTTTATTATATTATATTATAATACAGTATAATCGTAGATTAAATCACTACTATTAGCAACGATGCCAACGATGTGATATAGTTGCGCAATAATTGCTGTCAAATATAAATGTTTTCGGCAACCGTTAGGAATTCTAATACCAAACCGCAATTTATCGCGATTCGACGCTTTTCTTTTAACATAATCGAAACGCGAAAGATAAAACCTTCTACTTGCGACTTTTTCCCTAATCGAGGAGACTTTCTCGGAACTTTCAATAACGAAAGAATAAAAGAAATAATACACAATGAAACCCTTTCGTGTGTTTTTCCTGTACCATAAACTGAATCGTTGAGCAATTCTGAACAGTTTGAATTTTACAATCAACCTTTACATAGATTGTTATTCGTACTGACAAAATGAATAAAAGATAAAAGAATGACTATAATTTTTTATCTTAACAATGAGATAGCATACTAAAAAGGAAAATCCAATTTGATAATTTAATGAATTAGTGTGGTGACTTTAGTTAAAGCAGTGACATTCCGACATCAGCGAGATATTTCTTGTTTATTTTTTATTTTCATGATTTGTAATTGTAACAGTGATTAAGTATATAATGAAAGGAATAAAGAGTAGGTAATGATTAAAACAATCTTATCGAACAGACGTAATCACAGACGCTGAAGTCTTGCTGAATTTATAACGCCAAATAAGGTGACGATAGTACTTCGATGACATGCCTACTTGTTATACAATATACATAATCCAATATTAATTGTAATAACACGTCAAACTATTTATGTATTTAACTTTCTTCACAACGTTACGCGCTTAATTCCAGAATATTATCTTGCTAAAATACCGACATGGGATCGCTTGGCGAGAAATGATTACTCCCGCGAGATTAGTTTGTTAGGGATATATGTGTCAGGTCCATTTCCTTTTGTGTTGACTGCAATTAATCTGTTACAAGGAGTTTTTAAGCGTTGTTTAGACAACAACTTAAGGGAAATAATACCGAATCCATCACTACATAAGTAAAAACACTACATATACACAAAAATTATATAGATTTGTTTAAATCAAAAATTCGTACAAATTCCTAAATCTGGTTATTAACCTTTGTATTCGTAATTAGAAATATCGTTAATATTTAAAATAATCTCAAAACTAAATACAATCTCACAGTTCCTAAAATGTAGCTTCCCAAATAAACTCCTGTATAATAGAGAGAAAAGAAATACGATATTACTGAAGTCTTGTCAGACAAACGCCGGATGAATCCTTACACTGATCCCGTTTTGCAAACCTGTGCGCCTCCTGATAAAGAATTCCCTACTCTATTTCTTAAGCTATTTGAACTGTCGACTTTTGGGATTTGCCGGTAAATACAGGTCTAATTTATTTTACTCTCGGCAAGGTTTGCTCGCATTTTTATTTATTAAGGAAGTTCTTTCCAGCAGGAAGGATTGCGGGGGAGAAAGAATTATTTTACATTAATAAAGGTATTAAAACAAAAGTTTTCTTAGCCACATTTGACCATGGTTCTGTTTTATCTATTTCAAGAACTCTTACTTTCTTCCTATTTTCGTAGTAAAGTTTTATTCAGGTTACTTGGACCCAAAGTGCTAGTAGACATCTTACAAAACCTATCGTTAGTACACATAAAAATTATACACACATTATACACAAACACAGACTTAACTTTAATTCACTTATTTTATTATCACCTAAGATTTGCCTCTCTCTACATGCATCATCAAGCAATGGTTCATGTAAAGCAATAGTTGTGAAAATTATAGAAGGATCCATATCATTATGCAATAATAATTGTAAATCATATATTAGATAGAGACATGCATAAGTAAACTAAGGTTACCAAGCTGCCAAAGGACATTGTGATATAGAAATGTCGTCGAAGAGAAATGACAAGTTATTTCCATGTAAAGAAATTCTGACATCGGTCATTCAAGGACCGGTTTTTTGTCGAACTATCATTTCATAAGATCGTAGAGCATCACTTATGCCGTGAGACGGGTCGTTTGTGTCAGATTTCTGGTGATGTGTCTTATGAAAATCCATTCGTCCATTTTACCTCTATAAGGTTTTTTACAGAATGTCAATTTAGAATTTTCATAACAAAACAAACCATTATTGAATATTAAATTATGTAAAGGTACAAATATTTACTTCTCATTTGCCTCTATTTTATCAACCGACTTCCAGAAAAGGAGGATGTTCTCAATTCAACGCGTATGTTTTTTTTAATGTTTGTTACCTCATAACCATACTGGTTGAAACCATTTTGATGATTATTTTTTTATTTGTAAGCTTTTCAATTTGGTCCAGTTCTGACAATGGCATCCATGAGCAAAGACCATGTGACGGTTTGAAGTAGATTTATTTTTTGTTAAAAAGACATCAATAAATATTTATTTTATTCAATTGGATTAAGCTACAAATTAAATTTCATCTATATTTCAGACTTCAGAATTTTCTATATGTTTATCCAGGAAGTCTTTATGAGTATAATGTGACTGTATCAATAACTTAATTAGAATGATATCGTTATCTTGAGTTCTTATGGTATCAAATCGACCCACTTTTCCCTCTTTTCCTTCTTTAAATAGCTACTTTTTAAATTAATCGTTTCGTTAATCTCCGTAACAGGTTTATATAAATCTAAAATAAAATATTCAGACGCTCTGGTTTCATACTGTAAAGTAATAGAAGTCATTTCCTAAAATACCACGTGTAACCAACGCGTTTTAATTTACAATTCATATTCCTAATCACTTGTGTGAGCTGTTATTCTGATTTGCGATGCGACCATATTTGTCCAAAACCAACAGTCCCGTTTCAGTATTCCGCATTTTATTTGCACAGCTGTCGTTTTTCGCTTTCGTTGTTCACTGTGTGTGAAATTGAGAAAATTCTGTAACGAGAGTTGAGATTTTCGGAAGTTCCTCGTCATGAAATCGGTTCTATACTGGTGAGTCAAGTTTATGGTGGAAATAATCATTAAGCAGACATTTATTTCCCTATCGGGTTATTTAAAAAAGAGGTAGTAATATTTTTTTTTTATTTAAAGGGTGACAGGCGGTTGATGATCAACTAGATAGTACGTGGCTAGTGGCTACCGTAGGCTATCACAATAAGTACATATAGGTGCTGCAAGTGCGCGGCCGATCTTAGTAGGAATAAAGATAAATGATTAGGAAAAGATAGCGAAATCATCTCTTACTTACCGAAACACAACATCAGTCAGGTTGTCAAATTACCACTGCAAATAAATATTTAGGTTATGGGTTAGAACATTTTCAAATACAGGTTCAATAAATACCTTATCGCCACAGTTAGGTACGTCAATTTGTGGCCCAAAGTTAAGAGTTACGTCTAGGGTTGTACTTAAATGTCATAAAAGTAGCGTAGTGCGTTCATTCATAGTAACTTGGGAAGTCTTTGCTGCAAGTCGACTCTTGACCTGCTAGGAACCTTTAATGCAAAGGGTTAGCACCTCCGGACTATCGGACTCTTTCAATTTGTGTGTGACCGTCACACTGGTAGTAGCTTTGTCTTGATTGGCAAATATTTTAATTTCTTCTATTTTGTTACAGTGTTCTCCAAAGGACAATGCGAAACTGGTCAATATCGTTTCCTCGGAAAGACAGGCGGTTACGCTTGGGTACAAACCCAGGCCACTGTTATCACAGACAAGCAACAGAAACCGATCAGCGTGGTCTGCGTCAACTACGTAATCAGGTAAGTGTATAATGAATAAGTGAAGAAAGACAACCTTATTTATGATGTAATGTTGAAAAGTATTTTTCTTACAGATGTATTTTTATGTATTTTTTTTCTAAAGGTTGTGTTCATGATAAACAATGTAATATTAAATTATTGTAAAGACACGAAGCATATATAAGGTAAGTAACGAAATTAAGTTTTCTTTTATTGACTTCATTTTTTTAAATATTTTGGTCTACCGCTGAAATTCAAAAATGATAAAATGCACGTAATACTGTCGTTTGATAAATATATTCATTTACCTCCAAATTATGTGACTGTGCTTATGGAAAATGTGTAACAATTTAGGGAATCGTTATAAGAAAGGCGCTAATTTGTAATTTTCATTAAGTTAATTCTGGCAATTAAGGGCTCAACAGCGTTCCGATGGTAATTTCTTATAACTTAATTAGCATGTCTCTCTATTCAGTTAGTGTACTCGTGTGCTCAGTTGAGATCCTGCTACGCTATTAAATATGCACATACAATTTACGTCATAGATATTAATTTATATGACGGTTATCATTTGTCAGAAGGGACGAATTGATTCTGACTTATATCTGGACTTTAATTTCGTCTCACGTAGTGGAGGCACAATCTCACACATTACTATAATATAGCAAGGAACGTATTTTGAATTCGGTGCACAGATGAAAAAGAAAATGACGCTTTGTATCTTAGTCTTTGTCAAAGAGTCTTTGATTAAACATCAATACAATATGAAAAGCATTCTCTTTATTTTTTGGAGTTTACTCGTTAGGAATCGATTTCAAATATAAGCCCGGGGTATGAAAATGTATGGGAGTAAAATCAAATGTCACACGTCACATATTATATTAATATGTTTTATTTATTAATTTATTTATCGTTCGTAAGGACTTAAGTAGTAAACTTCAGCCGTGCGTCTGAGCGAACACACACACACTTTGTTTTTTTAAAAACATGCATCTGTACAATTTGTTCATTAAGGAATTTCTGAACGACATTTTCCTCGAGAAACAATATCCTTAGACTGAAATGAAATGCAAAATTGTAGACTCTGTCAAGGGTCGGGAGCCGGATAATAAAAGGAACGAAATCCTTTGGACGAACTTTGCGGTTTCTTATATTGTAACACTTTGATCTTGCGGGGGTTAACCGATTTTAAGACGGTTTAATAGTGATATCGCATTGTAGTTAAAAAAGTCGGTTTTTATCATTTCATTTGCAAACCAGTCCATATACGTAATATCTATTGTTCATGTTAACATAACTATTATCCGTTCATTACGACTAATTTGCGACTTTCAATGGTCAAAAATTTTACTAATGTTCTCTTGAAGGTATAACCGATTTTCAATGTAATAGATATAATTAAGATCGACGAGGTATCTTTATGGTGGATTCACAAGATAAAACATAAACTGTTTGCTTTTTGATCTCGTCTGTCTTTTGTTATTTGTTTTTCCTTGTTTTGGAATGAATATAATAAACTTAGCTTATTTTTTTTGTTATTATATCGTTTGTAAAATTTTCAATCGTAGATACGTTTATCCATCGCTTCTGTCGTTCTTAAAATTACAGAAATAGCGACGACGGTTTTCGCAGTCGATATTAAAAAATCTTGAAATTATTTAATAGACATTGTAAACAAAGATAATTGTCACATGTCAAACATGTGAGTCTACAGAAGTTATGATCTACATTAAGTATTGACATGTCATGGGCGGCGCTTTGGCCTCTAAATAAATAGCTGCCATACATTGCTTGGCATCTCCCTCTACATTGAATGTTTACTACTTACGTGTTCAATAAGAGTTCTATTTCGTGCTAGTAAGAGGTTTAATAGAAACCTATTTAAATTTATTTCCAGGAAGAAGTTTAATTACACGTCACTTTCTTCTAATGTTAGTAAACAATTGCCTATTCTAACCATCTCAATGTCATCTTATTTAACCATGTTACGAACAAGTGGAAGACATTTCTCATTACGATCTTATGTAACTAAAATTTCTTACGTAAATTATTATGAACTGTCAGTGCTTGAGCCCTTGAATTTCTTTAGGTTATTGCATTTTAACCACCGTTTAGTTTTTTATCCTACATCACATTGAGTATCACAAAATGTACACGATTTCAGCATATATCGGAATATAAGATTTTTAGAAATAATATGTATTCATTTGAATCTTATTTTTATAATGCACAGTTTCCTGTGATTTTTCTCTTTAACTATTTTAGGTAGAAAATTTAACTACTAGAGATTTTAGAGAGCTTCTTGAACAATCACTTCCACCTATTTAGTATGGATAACGTGTTGTTAAGTATTCGCTCGCATTTGCGTATTTGGACCGTAAAACTTTCATTATAAAATGACCTCTACTTTACTGCAAAGTACCATTAATTTTAGGGTTATACGGCTCTCTAAAATTTAAATCATGTAATAAACTAATAATATTGTTTGTAATGGTATTTTATGGTGTCCTTTGGCGGGCTGCGTCAACTTTTATTATAGGGTCACACTTTAATAAATGGGAAAATGAAATTGCCAAATCACATGGATAAATTTTTAAAGTTAAAAGTTTCGTCGCACCCCAGATAATAAAAGTCAGAAATAATTTGAAACAATGAAAGTTGATCTTCGTTACTTCGTTCATCTTTCTTTAAAAGTTAGTTTGAAAATAAAGCAAAGTTGAAATTCAATTATAAATGAGAAACAAAAACCGCTGAAGTAACTAATGCGCTACCTGGTATTCATGGGTACATTAAGTATGCGTATACGTACGAGTAACATTTTTATCGATTCTTAATTTTGAAAACCACAATTATTATACAGTTTACATATTTACAATGCCTTACCAAGATCTACGCGAAACTATGTAAATTAAAACCAATTTAGCTTTTCTGCTAAGTAATCTTCGCATTCGATAAGTTCGCTTGTTTGTGAATGAAGTGCGATCATCCGTGATTAAGGATTTTCCGATACCCACTCCACCGTTTGATGGCTATCTGGCAAATAAGATTAAATTCGAGGTTAATTTAGCTATACAATGAAAATGAAAAAAAAAAATGGATCTTTAATAATACGATAAAGCTAACATATATATGTACTAGTGGGTGCCCGCGACTTCGTTCGTGTTGAAAAAGAAAATATATGCTGGCTTGACCCGGGCAAACGTTATTTTGCAACTATCACTTACCTACCGAAAAAAAATTCGTAAAAATCGGTCTTAGAGATCGGACCTCATACTACAACAAAATTCTGAACGCACCTATAAATATTTGACAACCAAGTGACAATTTTAGACAAAATACATCAATAATGTTTCACAGCTAGGAACATTTTGTGTAATGTCATCTCATGTCATCTTATATCGCCGTGTCGACGATGGCGCCGCCATGCGACAGTAGCGCCCAATTATTTATGTTTTTATATGATCCCTCGGGAATACTTAGTCCTTTTTTTCTGGATGAAAGGTACCCTATGTCCTTTCTGGTGTCCCAGACAACGTGTATGCAAAATATCATGGTGATCGGTTCAGTAGTTTTTGCGTGAAAGCGAGACAGACAGACAGACAGAGTTACTTTCGCATTTATAATATTAGTATGGATGTTAATTGAGAAACGTAAAATTGAAATCGCTTGACTGGAATGTCTCATACAAGTACAATTTTTGTAACATTTTTGTGTTGTTTCAAAAAGTCTTAATACAAATGTTTTAGAAATAACGAGAATTTTATTTAATTTTTTACCAGACCAACATTATTTCAGAATTGTTAGTCATGGGTTACTTTGTGATACATAGGTATAGGCTCGAATGAGCATTTTTTTTCTTATATTTTGTTGGCTCATCCTCTTATAATTAATTACAATCAAGCATTAGTAATATGCTTAAGTTGACAAATTTTATTAATGAAGAGAGTAGTTTTATATTGTTGATATTACTCTGCCGTAGAATATCAAAATAATCACCTGCATGCTACGGATGTATTTAAAAGTAACTACGTCCTCAATGCCGACAACGAACGGTAGCGGTATTTCATTAGAATTTTACGATGCCATTTCATTGCGTTATAACTTTTGCTCTCGATTCGTTCGAATCGCAAGCTAGAAGTGCTTTTATGGGATGGATATTGTTCATTTTTAATGGATTTCCTTTGTTTTCATTAAATATTGCTGAATTGTTCATAAAACCTTTACTAATTTTCTGTAAGAAGACCAGTTTCGTTCGTACAAAAGGTCTCCTATATTATGAGATTTTATGTAGTTATGATTTCCCCTTTTGCTATGATGAGTAAATAGTATTTAATCAAAGTAATCCAATTATTCTACTTGTCATTTTAACAGATTCATACACATAATCCCCTTCCTGTGTTATGTAAACCTTTCCAGTATTAACTCTTATCACAAACTGTTTCCATTCTTTATTTTTTAAAATGTTAAGTACATTTAAAAAATCTTTGTATCCTCCAAAAAACATCCAAAAACAAAGTTTAGACAAATTTCAATGTTAAAATTTCAATTCAAAAATTTTTTTTCAACTTCTAATTTTAGCAAAATTTACTTTTTTCAGTGAATTACCAAAATGCATCAAAATAGTCTGATAATATTCATCTATCTGTAATAATTATAAATTACTTGTATAAGCATAAGCTATGTATGTGTGGCTTTATAATACAGCATTAAAGTTACGTTTAAAAATGTCTACCTTCACATAAACCTCATCTGTCTATCGTTGAAATTTCTCGTACTCAATGTTATAAGTGCAAGGAAGCCGCTCGTAAATTGTGCCGTAAAGACTATAAAAGTCTGGCACCCTCCACTTAGGGTTTTTACAGCTAAAATTTCTAGGTCACGGCTAATCCCATCAACACTTTTATTTCTTCTGAGTTAATTAGTTTTTCTTTAATTAACACCCGAGTCTACCGAATATTATGTATCTAAGTATTTCTTTTTCCTTTTCTTCAAGTATAATTATATACTTTCAGTAAAGAACTCATGTTTTGCGCTTAGCTACGCACTTAGCGATTTATTTTTATTTATACAGACAACTAGAGACCCAACCCCCGGCTTCGCACGGAGTTGAAATTTTCAAAAATCCAATCTTAACGGATAATAACGTTATAAAATACTCATAATTATGCTCTAATTTCAGCTTTCTAGAGTTAATAGTTTTGCCTGTGCGTTGGGGGAGGCCTATGTCGAGCAGTGGACGTCCTACGGCTGAGATGATGATGATGATGATGAATTTAAAGTTCATGTTTGCTTCTAACATTTTCCCACGTTCGCCCGCAGAGAGACAAATCAATACGCGTCAGCAGCGCCTATATTATTTACTAAGGATTTATTCACATTCAATAGTACCTGTCTGTTTGTCTTTATTAGTTGTAATCTTCTTCGATTTCTATAGCAGAATTGACCATTTCATGCCCAATATACGACAGTGACGACATCAAACGTATTTTTATAAGTACATTAGAAACAATTACACTATAAAGGATAAGCAGAGTTAGTTTATACTTATATTAAATTCCAAAACTACGTGAACTTTCTCCGTCAATGCGTACTCATAAATCTTGCCTTTATTGTTTCCTATTCCGCCCAAGCAATTTCGACCCTTATACATATTCCTGTAAGTTCAAGGTTGAAGTTATCATACGAATTAGTTTGGAACCTTGACAGTATCAAAACACGTTGGGATCGGAAGTTTCAAGTATCTAATTTCCAGCAGAATGGATATTGGCCAATATGTATAAGTTAAGTACTTAAAGTAATGAAAAACACATACTTATTTTTGTTTTTACTTTTCATGACTTAACTTTGATGAGGTTAATGATACAATATTGCATAATATACCAAAATTGATTAATTTGTACATAACTATACTAGCTTATAAGCTTGTCTTTAGCATTATGGTCTATGTGTAATTCTGATGAATCTGTATTAAAGGTTCATAAGATCCTTTCAGTTCCTTTTGCATCCAATACTTTAACCCTTACAACACTTGCACTTATAATATTAATGGGAATTTGAATTATGCAACTGCCATGAGTTACTCTAAATAAATTACACATTAATAGTTAAATTAATTAGTTGGTTCTTTTAATTGGCTTTATTGGTTAGGCACATTAATACTTATTTTAAATAAAACATGATATATTATAAGAAGGTATAAATTAAATTTATATTTCTTATAATGCTTTAATGAATACAATTCTCGGTATTTATAGAGGCTAAGAAAAAGAGTAAAGTTTTTAAACCCTTCTAATTCATAGGAAATTCGTTTCACTTAAAAAAGAAACTTTGTTTCGAATTCAGTAAAGAGGCTTTAATAGCTTTTGCAATTTAAATTTATATTCTTTTGAAGGTGTCTATGGGCACCTCTTTTTATTATCTTTTAATTTTACTGCTATTGACTTCCGCGTTAATGCCTTCGTCTGTATAATGCTTATTTATAAAATACAGTAAATTCGACGTAAGTACTTCTCGTCATGGTGACATTGCAAATTAACAGGATTTAGGAGATCCTATGAAGTAGAGACGAACGAAAGTTACCATAAGCCGGTGGATTTGTCTATTCAGTGGGCAGTAGGTACACATAGTACGGAGTGGACAGACGATCTGATAAGGGCCTCGGGTCGAAGGTGGATCCAGGCTACCTCTGATCGGTCCTATTGAAAAATTATGAGAGAGGCCTGTATCTTGCAGTGGACGTCCTACGGCTGAGATGATGATATGACTTGTGCCCTCAAGCATCTATAAAGAAAAAACATCAGTCTACCTGCTAGCCTAATTATGAAAAAAAAATATATATCCACTGTTAATGTCGCCATCGGCATCGCTCAGGTGGTCATAATATAGATAAGATATAATAATAATAATATAATAATAATCATTTATTTCAGACAAATTAGTCCATACAAAGTAAAACATAAAAAAAAATAAAAAAATAACATAAATTAAACTAAGTTTAACTATCTATTTACATTTTTAATTCGTTAGATAAATAACAATTACTATAAAGCTTAAATTATATATAAACATTAATTTTGCGTCCAAAATGTAAATTAGTATATCGGTTAAAGACCGCCCCATCCATTCTGTCCGCTATCATCTTCAGGATTTCATTGGAACTCCCTCGCAACCTGCACACAATGGATGCACTTCTTTTTCGCATAATGCCGTAGAAATCATCCACACCAGCATTCGCAAACATTGCAGATGCGCTACAGAAACGTGGGAGTTTCATTAAAACCCTGAAGGTGTTATTGTATTGGACCCTTAAGTTATTGTAGGCACTCTGTATAAAATTTGTCCATAGCGCACATGTGTAAAATCCCTGACAGTATGCCCTGAAAAGCATGAGTTTTACATTTATGGTGCATCGCGCAAATCTATGTGCCAGCATATTACCTCTAACTGACAATGCTCTGCGTTCTCTTTCGATATCTCGCTCATCATTTAGACATTCAGTGACAATGTGACCGAGATATTTAAACTGTGAAACACGATTCAGAGGTACGCCGTTCAAAAGTATTGGTGGTACTGACAATGGTTCTTTATTGTTACCTTTAAAAAGCAGAAACTCACTTTTATTTTCGTTGTACTTCAGTCCATGTCTCACAGCGTATGTTTGACAAACTTCCAATAATTTTCTCAGTCCTCCAATCGATGGACTCAGCAGAACCATATCATCAGCATAACTTATATTATTAACGGTCACGTTGTCAATGCGGCAACCAGTATGCATGCTGCTAAGTTCATCGATTAGATTATTCACAAACAGATTAAACAGTCTGGGCGAAGTTAGTCCTCCCTGTCTCACACCGCATTTAAGGAAATATTCTTCTGAATTATTATTACCCCATTTTACAACATTCCGCTGATTCTTATACCAAAATGAAAATATATCAACCACTTCAGAAGATATGCCTGCCTCTTTAAGCTTAGACCATAACATATCATAGGATACAAGGTCAAAAGCCTTAGATAGGTCTAGGAAACAGGCATAAATAGGAGTTTTTCTTGTGACATAATAGTTCACAGTATACTTTAGAGATAAAATAGCACTTTCCGTAGATAATCCTTCCCTAAATCCGAATTGTGCCTCCCGCAATGAAATACGACTACTGAGATGTACATCAAGAATCCTGTCTAATACTTTAGCGGTTACTGTAGCTAACGAGATCGGCCTGTAGTTGTTTTTATCGCTAATGTCACCTGTTGTGTTCTTTACAAGAGGTACAACTACAGTTTTTATCAGATCCGGTGGCAAATAGGAATGTCTTATACACAGAGTAAACAATAAAGAAAGCAATATATTTATATGCGGGCCAGCGTGTTGCAAGTGCTCGATACTGAGTTCATCATAACCCGGAGATTTGCCTCTTTTTATATTTTTTATAGCCTCAGAAACGTCTTTACTTGAAATATTGAGCGGTTTATCAATTGGAATTGATTCAGCATCTAGCACTTGAGAAGTTAGTAATTGTGGTTCTATTCTAAATTGTTCTTTAAAAATATTAGCAATGCTAGATGGATCGCTGACACCGTCAACACTTGCAGGTAAACATATTTTACTATTTAGTTTTTTAGTGCTTTTCCAAAATTTGTGAAAATCTTTAGCATTATGTTGTGTTGCCAGCTTATCCATTTGGAATTGTTCCTGCTTATTTTGACAATATTTAAGCTTAGATTTAAAAATTTTACGACTCAGTACCATTTGCTCAAAAATAGGTCCGCATTTTGGCTTACCATATAATATATACATTTGAAAATCCAGCCTAGCTTGCTTGTGAGCTGCTGACACATACTTGTTCCAACCCATAACATATTTATTCCTAGTATTTGATTTAACAGTTTGTTGTCGACTATCAACCGAAGCTTGTTTAAGAATACAAATAATATTATTATATAAATTATCTAACGAACTCCTATGATTTATATTATAACACATATTATCAGCACAGTGCATACATTGTGGGGGAAAAGTTATGAGTTTTAATTGTTCGTTACACATTTTATAATAATTTTTAATTTCCTCAGAATTTCTTAAACCCCAAGCTACATTATTACTTGTTTCATTATTCAGTTTACTTTTTCTTGATTATATCAAGGTCACATATAATTTGTAACGGAAAATGATCTGACCAGTAAACATCATACAGTATATCAACATTAGATATAGTGTCCCATGCAGAATTACTCACCAAACAGTGATCAAGCCATCGTTTACTACCATGAGCCTCACTCACAAAAGTATGAGGTTCTGATGATCCTATTAGCTTGACCATATCAGCACACAACCATTGCCTTTCGTCACAAAAATTTTGTAGTTCATTGTAGAATGGTGTCAACGGGTGAGCATTATAATCTCCTAACATAAATACAGTTTCCGTATTACTATCCTCAATAATAGCATTCAATTCAGCTAAGCATTGGGTAAAAAGGGGCAAGTTTTCAGCATTATCAGTAGGCATATATACACATACAATGACTATGTCACGTTGTCCACTAATGGCGGCTTTGATAGCAATAATACGTTCACTATTACACTTTAATACTGACACATATTGAAACGCACTTTTCCGCCATAATATTGCTACACCGCCATATGGTCTACCACGAATTAAGCCCTCTGAAGGGTCCATTCCTGATTTTCCAGCGTAACTAAAGTCATGGTCTATTTCACCAAGAAGCGGTAAGTCATGTGGCAACAACCATGTTTCTTGTAGCGCAACTATATCCGCAGATTTACATAATGCACGAATGCATTCTTTACTTCTTTTAATATTTTTACAATTGTAGCTTATCAGTTTAGTTT
Organism: Synanthedon vespiformis; assembly: GCA_918317495.1. Lineage (NCBI taxonomy): Eukaryota > Metazoa > Arthropoda > Insecta > Lepidoptera > Sesiidae > Synanthedon > Synanthedon vespiformis. The sequence goes on from OU906962.1 coordinate 6,244,929, forward strand.
TTCGTTGTTCCATCATTCTTGTGTTATAAAAGTTTGATTACTAGACCTGCCAATCTCACCGGTCAAGTGTCTCTTATTGAAATGTATAAATTGTGTAAATTTTATGCCGTCTGGCCATATATTTTTATTTAGGTATAATTGCAAGTTGTATTGCGGTACTAATAATTTGAACGCATTGTATGGGCGTTTTTTTTTCATATATATTTTTTCTAACTTTACATTGTCCTGTGTCTTAGTAATTATGTATTCAATAATATCCTTTTCTGTTACGTCTTTACTTACATTAGAAATAAACATCGGTATATATTTATTAGCAGCTTTAAATTTAGTGTCCTTATCTTTAGCATTCCCTGTTTGGCTAATAAAACGGTTACGTATCTTTTTTCTTTGGACAAGTGTCCATTCTTCATTTGATTTAATTTTGCTGCATTCAACTTTTTTCTTAACAATATCCGCCATACTTATGCGTTGTAAGTCAGATTCACACATCTTGAGCAAGCTTTCATTATCCATAACGTCATGTTTGTATTGGATATACGACAACAGTTCACTAATCACCATATTGCAATTATTGCATTTTAAAGTATTGCATTTATTGCATTTTATAGCATTTGACACCATTTTCAGGCTCAGATAACACTTTCCTAAGGAATATTAAGTAATATTTAATATTTAATACAAATATTTACAAATAAATAAAAATTTTTGACATTCATGACATGACATGAATTGAGTTTTTAATAATATAAGGAAAAAGATTTTTTTATTTTTTTTATTGAATCTAATGAAGACTCGAAAATTTTGTTATGACGAAAACAACACGAAACTTATTATTTTCGTAACATGTGCGCCTTATTTTCTTCTGCTGAGATCGTTACGTTTCGCAAACTTAGCTTTTCCTTTCACGGGTGCTTGTATACACCCGTTTCGGAGACGACAAACAAGTTCCCTTACGAACTTTCGCACATGCGTAATGGCTTCGCCGGCAATCTTCGTTTGTGTGCTTTGAGAATTTCCCACTTCACAGTGTCCCTGGTAAATATTTGATATTGTTACTTACTTTTACAATCACACTCGTGATTTATACGTCTAATATATTTCTTTACCCTGATTGGCGGACTGAAAGTTTCTGTTTTTCCTTTTAAATGAAAAAATCGTAAGGATCAATAAGTTTTTAGTTTTTACAGTAAACCTTAAACCTAATACATATAATAATATGTATATAAATGGTAATCTACTTGCCCAAGTATGGTTTTATATAATTACTAAATTAACTAGTAGAACGGAAAGTTTATCTTATCATTTATGTTGACTGAAAGGCGATAATGTTTCTGATACACTGAGCGCAGCGATTGTCACTAGATGTCATAGGGGTTATCTGGGGTGAAATTGTTGCCATGTCTCTCTTCCTGGCCATTATCTTTCTTAATAACTTGTTTTCAATACATTTTTATGGACCCAATGAAAAACATGAGCATTAATTATTCAGTTTGTCTTATGTAATACATATTTATTTCCAAAGTTAACGGGAATTGTGGTAGCTTTTTGGTTCAAATAATTTGGTAAGGTCCGATAGAATGTGCAAAGATGTATTAAAAAATATAATAAATAGAATTTCATAAAGTTCCCATTAAAACAAAGCAGAAAGATTTCGTTTCAATGGTGCTTTTGAAAAATTCGTCATAGTAATTTTTATCATCCATCAATACTAATAATAAATGTGTAAGTGTATGTAAGTGTGTGTACTATGTATGTTTACTCCATAACTCTTAAACGAATTAACCGATTTTCATGAAACTTGGTAGATGAACATTTAGACATAGATACGGGACACAGGATAGGCTACTTTTTTCTTTTTCAACGCGGACGAAGTCGCAGGCTAGTTTTATAATAAATTGCTGGTAAAGATTCATATTTCGTATATAAAAAACATTATGGTTCAAGGTGACAGTCATCAGTCACAAGTTGGCATCGTTGTTTGCTTACCATATTGAGGCATCAGATGCCTACACATAATGTCCACAACACATATACTTACGTCTAAAAGTTAATAAAAAAGTTATTCAGTTCTTATCAAACTTCATATCAGTATAATGTTTGGTTTCCAACGTCCAGTCCAGACCTTTGTAACTTTTAAACGATTGCGATTAATTAATTTTCATAAATTCAGTATTGTGATCAAACTTCACAAATATTATTGTAATATATATATTATATATATAAATGTATTTTATAAATTTTTTCTTAAGATAATATTTTAATATTGCAATAATACAGTGCTTCCTATACCTAGTTCCCAATCTAACCCTGTGTCCTTTTGATAAAATTTATGATACCTAACGAATTTAATTAACAAACTTTTTTCCATCAAATTAGCGTATTTGACTGTAATCCTTAGAACCTTATCTCTACGAGGTTAAGAAAGTTAACGGAGTTGGGCAAACTGTATTTAATTTATAGCTTTTCGTTCATAATGGAATTACTGACTCTTTGCACCCCTGTTTGTTTAGGTCGAATGCTAATAAGTTTTACTTCCATTTCATTTGTATACTCTTCCTTGGTAATCAAAACACCTCAAGCAACCTGCAAACAAATGTTTTATTAGCCATCTGTAATAAAATTGTGTATAAGAAAATTTCTGTGATTAAAGGATACACGTATTTTTAATATAAATTTTACTCCCATTCTATTTCCATCACATTTTTAGGTACTATTATTGCTGAAGTCAAAATCAACTGTCGGTCTTAATTTAACATTAATTATAATTTATTAATCGTTATTTTAACATTAAAATTAACATCATCCTTGTTGTAAGTTATTTATTTATCAGGGCAAATATACCTATTTCATCCAAATGCGCTAAACTGTTTTTGCGTGCTTGTCTAACAAAAATTCAGACATTTTCACGTGCTTTAACATTTATCAAGCTGAGATATCAAAGTTATCTAAGTATTTTATATAGGTATCTATATTAATAATGATGATATCACTGCAATATATTTCCTTTTACCTACTTTAAGTGAAGGGAACCACTGAAGGCAAGTCATGAACGTTTCTATCTGTACACCACATTTGTTATATTGGCGCAAGTAATACATGTAATAAATTAAATATATTAAAATTATGGTAAACTAATAATTTAATGATACTTCAGAGGTACAATTAACATACATAAGTGTTATAATCCAATAAAATTTTATTGTATCTACAAGTATTTGCTCTATATTATATTCTAACATATTATTGTCTTTTATAAAGTCCTTATCATCACGTTTAACTTTCCGCTTTCCTCTGCAAGGTTGATTATTTATTGGAATTATTGAAAATTATTGGATCATTAAATGGTTCAAATTGTAATAAAAATTTAGATTTGACAAGATAAAAACAATAAAAAAGATTAACATTTTACAATCTGCATATATTAACAATATAAGTATTGCCTTTTTTATAAATCATAGAAACAGATAATAAAAAACTTCAAGAAAGTGTAATTTTTCACTGTGTTTAAATCATAAATATTTATTATTTTCCTTTGTCTTTCAAGTTTTTGATCATCCGAATTCGCCACATAATGAATTGTCGGATCAGATTAACTGAAAAAATTAAAACAAATCTTAAATTTATATATTTAGGTGTAACAAATAACTTTTTCTCCATGGCTTAATGTACGTCTATTTTTGTCTTTATTCCTAGGTGTTGAAAAGTAACACGGAGTTAACACCGCTAAATCCGTTCTCGACAGATTACAGGGTCTCAGAGCCGGAGACTGGTTGTGGGAGGTCAGACTCAGAACATTACCAGATCTCACGAACTCCACACTTGTGACTGTCTTGTGTTACAATTTATTTTATATCATATGTGGGTCAATGCAAGATTACATTATAAGTATCCATTATAGGTGCCACGCCACGTTTCTGCTATAATTAGAATTAAATTGTGTCTTGGTCGATACTAATGATCCAAAGAAAGAGCCGGCCACTTTACTTAAGCTAACGAAGAAGTGGCAGTCAGTCTTTAGAACGACGCGAAATGCCTATCGGCGATGCTTTTAAGGAAATGGGTGTGACGAATAATTGTTGTGAACTTTGTTAATCTAGTAAAACTTAGTTTTTTTAGTTTAATAAATAATTCATCTATTTAGAGAATATGTGGAACAATAGAATAAGATTGTTTCAAAGCTTAAACGAATTCAAATTTATTCATTGAAGTAATGGATACTGATTGTGTTCAAGCGGACAGTGAACCGCATAAGACCACAGTCTCTACTTCGGTATATTTATTTCACATTATCCGCACAATCACTTCCAGATGCATCTTTTACTGTAAATCAGGTCACGCTTTTGTTTCTTCTTTCATTGAAAAACTGCTCGCCTTATCGATTAAAGCTGTACACTAAGTTAAGAGCGTATACGTAACACTAAGTAAAATTTTCGTTACTTACATTACTAAATTGCATTTTATGTTACCACCCTCTTACAGAAGACTGTGTTTCACAAAAGGGGGTGGATCCCTTATCGTTTAACCTACTAAGGTTGTCAGCTGTCATCAAGCTATCATCAAGCTGACTATATCAGCTTGACTGCCGGCATTTACATAAGAAAAGTCGCAGCGGTATCAAAGAATAAATGAAAAATATGTCAAACTTTAATGAATTAAATTTACAAAAAGCACAGTAAAGTCTATGTTAAAACATTTTTCCGGCGCTTATACTTGGCTTGTGCTGGTTAAACATTGAACAAGTTACCTTCGGCGTTTAATGGTTGCTTTTAACAATTAAACATTTGCGAAGTCGGGGCCAGACGCTAGTTAGCTACTAATTTGTTGGACATTTTAAGTGTCACTGGAATGAAAATCGTCATGTGGCATAGTGGAGACGGGCGAAAATTATGGAAGTTATTTAACAAACTCCACAAATTCACGTGCACTGTTTTCTCTTGAATACTGAACGAAGCTCGGTCATTGGTCGGGTTATGCAACAGCGGCGGGCGAATGCACTGCCACCCCCTCTCCCCGGGTTATTCAACCCTCCTTCCTCCTCTTTCCTAGCAACTACAGGATGCAGTTTTCGTTTCAGCTTTAATAGACCGCGTGGGCGTACCGCGTCTGTGACGTTGACCTCTTGCCTTCATAGATAATTTATCTTGCTTCAGTAAAGTTTTTTTTTATTAGAGATGGCTTTGCTCTTGGCCAACATTCAGCTGTGAAGCGAAGATGAGGCCTATGATGGAGCGAGCTCACCCAGAAGATGCCTATTCACTCGCACTTTGAAAAGATTTGAGTTATATGAGCTCAGAAACACAGACGTCGGCAGGGAGTTCCAAACCTTGGGAGTGCGCATTATAAAGGATGTTTTAAAGCGCTTAGTCCCAAAAAGGAGGGATTTCGACAAGATGAGGATGGTAACCAGCCGTACGTCTGTATGTCCGATGGAAGAAAGGTGAGGGCGGTATGAGCTCATGCAATTCCTGAGCACACTCTCCGAAGTACATCTTATAAAAGTTTATCTCAAAATTTATATTTTTCGGTAATACGTGATACGTACCACCAATGTAGAGGTATCTGTGGGCGATATACATACATATAAAATACTTGCTGGCAATTTTGTCAGGAGCTCTACATTGGTATATCACTTCAATTATATTTATCGTCACTTTTAATTGGTCTCCTTATAGAGGCACTCGGTGTCTGATTATTAGATGAGAAGATTGCGGCACGAATGGACCGGGAAGAGGGTCAATGGCTGTGACGTCAATGTACGGGATTGTTAGGGACCGCTCAATTGTGGCTATTGTAGATGAAGCTCGTGACTCCCGACGACCTTGGTCACTTGTTTAGTAAATTTGGCTCTTTCTATTAAAGCACAAAACGCTACATCGTCACAATTTTTCTTTGATTCATATTCTTTAGTGCTGCCTTATGTAATAAAATTGCTCATAATACAAGGCTTTTTGTGTGTTTACACACTTCTCTAAAATAGAGCCCCTATTAGAAAGTTAAATTTACACAAGACCAGAATGTAATTCGATTAACAAATACATATCTGAATTTTGTATAATATATTTATTTATTCATTTAGAAGTAATGTATTTATCTATAATGTACAATAAGATAAAGACGTGAATAAAGGAAGATTTAACTGCTGAAGTGCTGACCTATTTTAACAGAATTCAAATTGCTGCAAACAATTTTGTTACTAGGTTTATTGGTTTATAGGTTAACAATTTTGTTACTCGAATATAAAGTCTATTTTATCACTGATTACACTATGGTAATTGCGCAAAATTATTGCACAAATCGTCATCTTACTGTGAATTATCGGTCTTGGTTACCGATAATTTCATCAGCAATTTTATGCTCCTGTTGTCAGTGCTTCCGCAAAGTCGTGTGATACTCATCGGTGTTTGAGGTCGATGACACGTCATATTGTTCGTGTTTTTGCTCGGTACTTTTACTCGTACCTATGCAACAACTAGATCAGGTTTAGAAGAATTCAGCTCACACTACTTTCTATTGCTACACACATACAGGTCCAATTTCGTGCTCGCAATTTTATAAGCTTATCGTGAAAACAACATTTTTGGGTTTAACAATGATTTCATAGTGGCATAACTAGAGGACTGTAACTCCTTTGATTATTGTGAAATTTGTAAATGCGCATGCTCCAAAGTTTAAATTTAAAGCTTAGAACCACATTCGTTTCTCAACAGCCCGGTGTGGCTCACGGAAACTCAAGAATTCACTTTGGTCTTTCGAACACACCTCGACACGTGATTTCGTTTTCTCTATATTGTCGTCACAATTCAATGGAGCGTTCACAAATCCGGTATAAAAACGTGAGTTTTATATTGAAATTGATAAGACCTCGCTACATTTTAATAAAAAGAGGAACCAGGCAATTTCTTATTTATAATTTTTCCTTGTCTTCCGTATAATTTACATTGTTTCCTTTTCCTTATTTCTCTATTAGGTTGACTGTATATTTGTTTAATATAGAATTTGATGAGCCCGTTGGTCAAGCTCTGACTAAAGCGTGGTCTTGGATTCGATTCTCGGGTGAGTCAACTTTAGAAATGATAAATTATTCAAAGTCTACTTTTGTTCTGGATGTTTTAGTAGTAACAAGGCGTTTCAATGTCATAAATTGGCCTTATAAGCGATTTTCGCGGCAGTAACTAAACCCCTTACAGAAGACTAGTAAAATAACAGTATTTGTGCTGTTGTGTTTCGATGAGTGTAAAGAATGCTGGAGCCTTGTTAAACCTGCGATATTTCTAGTGTCAATAGATGGCAGTGGTTACTTACCATAAAGCAACCTGTCTGGTCTGTAAAGTTCGTTCTAATAAAAAACACTTATATTAAAAGCTCTAATTCTTAATCTGTTTCGTCAACAATATCTTTCTTTCTTTCGATTGGTTGAATTCAAGTTTTTATAGGTATTACTTGAGTTTTATTTCGATAGTCAATCTTTCCTTATCTTTATTCACGGATGAGCATGTGGTTCTTTGTGCTTCTAAAATGTAAGAAAAACATCTTCAATATTTACTGCCTTTTAAAAGAAGATAAGCCTGTTAAATGATTTACTTTACATGCATGTAATAATGTAATAACGTGTGAATAATACAAATCACACGATGAAATTATATTACATCAAATGCGTTGTTGTTGCATAGTTGCTAGACCAGTAGTTAAAGCAAGTCATACAAATAAAGAGGTGTCGCCGCCGCGTACGATTTGGAAAAATATTCGCATGACGCATACCGGTTCTCTGTTCTGTGCAACGTTGACTCGATCACGTACTCAAAACATGAACGGGGTAGGAGGTGGGTCGGTGGTTCAACGACCACGATGTCTCTCTTTCACTCCAAAATTGCATAACTGTTGCAAGTCCGTTAACTGCTCCTTGTCACAGTATTCATGGCCTACAAATTGATGGACAAGATGTTAATGTGGTAGCGATTATTATTCAATATTTAATGTTTGTTGTATTTGGCGTACAAGCGAACGTGTAAATGTAGAGACAAATATGATTTTTCACTTGCAACCGAAAAAAGTTTCAAAATAATGAATTAATGCCCATTTTTTTAATTTTGTGTGAACCGAAAACGGCAAACGTGCGATGTATCACGTATATCCGATATCACGTATCCGCATTGCCAAATTGCAATAATATCGCAAATAAAAATAAGACATTTTTTTAATCAAAGTGAATGCAGGTAGAAATCCTGAAAGAATTCAGGAATTTTTGCAACAGTTAAATAATTTATGTAACGAATTCGCTTTAAACTTTATCCCGCTGAGTTGGAAATCAAGTGGTGCTCTTATATTCTCACTAAACACAAACTTCGGTGGTCCTTTCAAAAAGTTGTGGCTAAATCAATATTGAACAACTTTCGGCAACGTTCCCCGTGTCAGTGTCACGTATCCAACGACAATCCAAAAGATTCGTAGGCATTCTTTCATTTCTTCTCCTTTCATAATAACAGATTGGTGAGTTCGTATCGTATACGCTCAAAGAAACTATTTTTGGTACGTACATTCAGTATTTCTATAAATAAGTTATCATTGTCATTTTAAAGATGTTAATTTAAACCGGTTTTCAGTTGTCACTTTTACAGCACTTAGCATTGTGAGATATAATCCATTTGTATTAATTTGATGAAAAAGATCGGGGTTTTAATAAAATAATTTCCAATTAGCTTCTACCCGCTACTCAATCCGCGTCTTTCGGGGAACAAAGTACTTTTTTTCTGAATGAAAGCTGACCACTGTTGTGTACCCTTTACAACGCGTATGCTAAATTTCATGATACGGTTGAACAGTTAAGGCTTGAAAGCGTAACAAACAAACTCACTGCGCATTTATAATAAAGGAAAATAAGATAACAACAGACCTTGACTGAAATGGAATTAGATCGTAAAATTCTGCCAAACCAATTGTGCGACTGCTTTTATATTGACTTTTTTTTTACAATATTTTGAAATGTGTCTAGAATCTAGACAATTCGAGCGCCATTAGCTCTCGGTATTAAATTACGCAGCTAAATAGTGGAACAACTCTGCTTCATCGGCCATACGTATCATGTGTCCTGCATCGCGTTGGCAAACGGTGATGTATTAATTACTTGTTATTACTGTAAATAGTGTTTTTTACTTTTGGTCTGTATTTATCATTAATTATAGTATTGAGACTGTTAATTGACCTTATACTAATCGTAATTTAACTTCTCTGGTAAAATTTATTATCGGTCTTTAGTTTTTTGTACAGGTATGTAAGCGAAGCTTGATTATTATTGATCGATACTGTTATTCGGCTATAACCTATTTCAAGAAACACGAAACGCCAGGTGTTCAATAATTGAAACTTTTCACCTTTGTGACATATATTTTTGTCAATTTCAATATACGTATACGGTACCTACTTAGTACTTACATACCTAAGCGTTTTTCTTTTCCTTCAAACAATTGACGCATTTTTATGAACCAACTTTGTTTTGTATTCGTCATCAAGGAAAAATTTCGCAATATGTTTTTTGAAGTCGTCGTCGTATCAACTGAATACTTATTTTAGTTACAAATGAATTGGTTATACTGAAAGTTTTATATTTTATAAATTGTCAACATTGTCAACATGTGTTTTTATTTCTACTAAGTATTGTTATTACTTCGTATAAAACTGAACAGTTTCTTTAGACAAACAAGGTTCGTTGGCCTTTTCAGCGGGGACTGTCACCAAAATAACTTCTATCCCGATCCTGCTACAATTTTAGGTAGTCTATTCGACAGTATTTCTCGTTTATTTTCTAAAGTTATTATTAACAACGAGTGAACACGATTATGCTTGGTTCGTTGAATGGATACTGTGCGTTTTCGATAAAGCTCCTTGTGAATCATTTTAATACTAGCAACTCTTCCCGGCTTACGTTAGGTTTAGCCAGAGGTGAAAAAAAGCTATATTCTTAATAACTTGATAACAAAAAATGTCTTACTTTTCAACCGACTTCCAGGTAAAGTACGAAGTTCTCTAAATTATATTTAAAAAAGAAATTGAAAAGTACATTGTGTATTGCAATGATTGGGCTTTTTTATTTCGTATCAAAACCAAACGCTTAATTACATTAACAACAATAACACATAGTAAAATATTAAGCATAATATGCTGGTTGTTCTGGTGCGCGAATAAGGGATGTAAATGCCTACTCCCCTTCTTGATTTTATCCCTTTACCTACTCTTTAATCCTCAATGGCAGCTGCGACCTCTTCATGTTTTAATTCCATTTAATAGGTTTGGTCCTATCCGTCATGTACATACGTAAAAAATACGTAAAAAAAAGTGTAAAACCAAACGGACCAATAGACAGAGATGCGCACAGCGACATTGTTTAATAATATTATCATTCTAAAAACAAGTGACAATCACACTACAATAAATTCTTATATTGCCGATGCTGTTGTATCATGATAGACCACGGTGAATTTGGGGATTATTGAGATATCGCATCGCGTGTTCGTAGAATGTTGACGGTGCCGGCTTCAGAATTATCACTCGAGATAGTAGGAAGCGGCGTAGTGGTAACGCGACTGTGCGGAATATGGGCTTAGGTGGGTCTAGAGAGTGACGGACGATTGCGCCGCGACATCGCACAGCGTCGTCGTATCGCCATTCGCGCCACGGACTCCGACGCGAGAGTACTTAGTTCGTACGCCATACACAGGCTATAGAGGTCGCTCATCGCACGACACGCAGAACAAGACGAAACCGCGATCAGCTGTTACCGTTGTACAACAGACCAACAATAATACGCCGAACGGCACCGCAACCACTGTTGATCCGAAAGGAAAGTCTACTTAAAAAATCCCAGGCTCAACGTTTATCGTGCAATGGTAAGCAATGCGGGAAGAATGTGGTGTTCAGTGAAATTGTGTTCGGTGTTTGTTAAACAAGTGACAAAAAGTTCGTCTATTACTTTATTTTAATTGGGCACTCGCTACACTTTTGAAGTGACGGATTCAAATAGAAAATTAAATTCCTCGCATGTAGTGTGTAATAAAATAAACAGCGATATCGATAATCACAACAAACAAATACCTACTGTCTTGTATATAGTTCAAAATGCTTCTTACATAACGAGTTTTTATTTATTTGTATTATATTATAATATCTAGTCCACTGAAGCGCGTGTCAATTGTGTTTATTCATTAGACCCAAAAACATACGTAATTTTATTGCATTTTGCTGCAATAATCCACATTTTTTTAAATTTAGCCATTATCAAATTTGTTGAAAGACCATAAACAAAACGCTCATTGTGATCATGTAATTGTTTTTGGATGCCAGTGATGCCACCATTGCACACGTAAGCGAGAGGAGTTGCGCTTGCGTCTGATGCCTCGCTCGATGCGTCTTGTTTGCTAGACCCGCTAAAATTAGCATAAGTACCTCGCCCTCCCCGCGCGTCTGTCTGTTACATAACCGCGCCACCGCATCAACCGGCGCGACGGCCTTGACTCCCGCGCCGTATTCAACTCTTCGCTTTATGGTATCAATACTGGACCAATATTATTGATTCTAGTCTATTAAGATCAATCAAAAATTGTACTTGGTTCGCCACTCGTGAAGTTCTAAACATTGACAGCTTCTCAATACATTTCACTTAATGAAAATTTTCCACAAATTGTATAACACAGTGCTTGTTGTTTGATTAAGAAATATAGTTTAGGGAAAAATTTAACAAAATATTATAACTGATGCAAAACAAACATGTATTTATCAGGTGTGTACCTGATAAATACAGCTCTCAAGTTTGGGAAAATTTTAATGGAAATAATATAAAATTATTAAATATATAATGTTGTCATTGTTGTCGATGTCACTGAATTGCATTTTTTGTCCTGACACCATTATCAGAAATAATTATTTAATACAACACAAAATGTATTGTTGATGACTTAGGAAATTTTACTTAAATTCCACATGCCAAAGAATTTATTTAATTAATGCCTTCTACAACAAGTTCAAGCTTAAATAGTAAATTTCAGTGTAGGCTAAGACTATTAAATTTATTAACGGATTTCTTTTTGATTAGCTCCACTTCATTTTGTTTATGCATATCTTTATCGCAAATCTACATCGACCTTCAACTTGGATTCATTTTTCACATATTTATCAGTGATAACGTGTCTGACATTGTTTCGTATATAAATGATAGGTGTTCTAGACTGGAAGTTGTGCTATCGGTTTCATAATTTCTATTATCTGAGAATTTATCATTGTAAGTAATTTATTACTTGGTAATTGTTGAACCAACATAAGTGACTTCTTTAAGTTTTATTATTTTATAATGCAAGTACATACTATGAATGCACGAATGCATTTATGATAGCACAACAATTTTATCTTTAAAGTAAACAGTGCGCGTGACTATAATTCAATATAGGACGAGATATGTAACCCTTGGCTTCGTTCGACATACTAAACTTTAGTTACATTTTGTGACAGGGTGACAAATTGATGTGTGTGTGACGTCACATAGTAGTCGTTCGCGACCGTGGCAGATGTAATTGTTGAATTGAGCTGCCCGCTGAACGGTATCACGGTCAAGGCCACCGCGGAGCGGAACAGCTGCCCCACTGATCTCGCACTCTCGCTTCTTTGTGAAATGCGCCAGTCCTAAAATATTCAGCAAACATTCCACGTGATTGATTGCGGCAAATTATGTAAGCTCAGGGCGCCCCACATTTTGCATTTTAACTTTTCTGCTGCTGTAAACAAACAGTACAATACAGTTTGAAGCCCCAAATGAAGAATCCGTAAATTGTTACATAATACAGTCGAACAAAAGTGGCATTTCAACGTGGGTCGGTCGAAATTGGATGGTATAAGGTCGGAATGTCTAAAACCGGCAATCGATACGTCGGCCATCCCGTGTTTGTGTTGCGCGCGCATCCACTTTCACTGCCTCTCCTGGTGAATGGCCGGTATGTTGGTTACAAAGGGGGGCTCAATCGGAGGGGGTGAGATTGTTGTCAAGGTCGTTAGCAAGGCCGAAGTTACTACCAGCAACACATCTTCTTCCCGCAACTCGGTTGCACGTAGTGCTATCCTTTTCGGACATTTCGCTTTCAAAAATCGCGCGTAACTGCACCGACCAAATAAAACACACCCACTTACGATTTATGTCTAGTCTAGGATGAATCGGCGATTTTCAACGTGGTAGGATATTACGTCATACCAATCGAAGCAGGTTGCAGATTGACACTAACACGGTCCTAATTTCATGTTGTACCAAACAGACGGTGAATCCTGTTAAATCAAATATTTTTCCCTAATGTAATACGCATTTTCAATATGTACGAAGTAGGTACATTAGCTTTCAGAATGTGATAAGATTACGGTAGAAGTTACAAACGTAATTTTCCATTAATACGGTCTATCCGATATCTCGTAGGTCAATGAAAACTTACTCTTAGATTGATCGTCAACAACAACTTTGTTATCATTTATTATCAGTGATTTTCAGGGCATTGACGCAAATTGTTCCCACGGGCCTAGGTCTCTTGGGTCATCTAATATTTCTTCTCTATATAATCACTTATTCCTAGCTTCGTTAATTATTATCTTTACATCATCAGATCGCTTTGGGTCAGTTTATTATGTGGAGTGTAACAATATTGACGTACAATACGGACGTGATAATTTATATAGCTACTGTTCAATAATAACATTTTGCCTTTAGCTAATATCCCTGGTGTTCGAGCTTCTCTAATTTGCATACTCATTATAATGTTAGTGTTGTTTTCTTCATTTAATTAACTTGATTAATTGATAATAACTGATTGATATTTCGTCCCTTTCCACAAACTTAGTTAATTATTTGAATCTGAACTCACTAAACTTTTTGAGTCCAGATATAACCATCCACTTGCAAATGATTTGTCGTCTCCGAATACATGTCTAGCAAAGTAGCAATTGCTCGTCAGTGCGCCGGTTGGCCTTGAAGTATTGTTGACTGATTACTTATATTACAATACATGTCACACTATGCATTGAAACTAGCCATTTAAACGTATATTTTCTACTCCCACTTCCATTTGTGAATGTGTGAAAAAAAAATTAACAGAGTTACGTTTTGATTTATTTTTCTAATGACCGTACAGTTTAAATTATCGTTTGCATTATTTGTTATCACTACTCCATCGGCGGTAGACCTGATATAAATTCTCGGAGTGTAGGTTAATTTTTATCACCATATAAATATTTTGTCCACAGTGGTGTCGAGTGCAAAGATGAGGTGTTTGCTGCACACCAGGTGCGGCACACGGAGGTGAAACCAGTTGTTACCCCGCCCGTTGCACCGCGTCCGATTGCCCCTGCGCCATCGCGGAAATCTGCACCAATAATTGGTCTACCAATACCAAACGGAACCATAGTTGGCCCTGTTATTCCTAAAGACGAACAGCCCATACCTGTTACAGAGCTTATATTCACGCAGATTGGAGACAAAGAAATGAACAAAGGATTTTACATGTATTCGAAGGACGAGGGTCTTACAAGTAAGAAGAAGTTTTTCTTTTGAAAAATTGGAATGCTACAAATACAATTTGTCTAAAATGTATTTTTCTTTACAGTGCTCAAAGAAGAGGCCGACGAGCTCGTTAATTTGGCTCCCAACGCTGGTGATGCATGTATTTCTCTCGACAATAGCAGCTTCAATATGTTCGACGACTTTATCTTTAGTGACAGTTATAATGACAATTACTGCAGTTTATTGGGAGACGATCTAGCAAACGGATCGCCCGTGGATTCCTTAACTGATTCATTATTATTGTCTTCTCCTGAACCTCAGGTATAAACTTGGTGTCTATAATATATGCATTTAAAAATTGTATATTTTATAATCAATATATTTTAAATAAATGTCTTCATTGGTTTCAGGAAAGCGATTCATCGTGTGAATTAATAACAGAATTGTCGTTTGATGGAGTCAAGTCAGAAAATGAGGCTGACGATGGAAATTATATTCCGGCAAGTGATGATCTACCGGTTTTAGAGTCCGCTGTAATGTGGGGTGCATTGCCAGACAGTGTCAGCCTTGCACGGCCTCAACCCACAGAAACACAAAGTGCATCGTCAGCTCCAGCACTACAACGCTTACTTGTAGCACCACCCACTGGTCCGCCACCGCAGGATCTTATTACGAACATTTATTCGGATCCAGGTAATTTACAACTATGCAATAACTTTTATGAATTCTTCTTTGGTTTTGTATGTCGATTTTATAAATTTTCATTTATTTCAGCTCTTATTTCAAATAGAACAGTTTCCTGGGACACAGGGGTCAAAAGACTAATGAAACAAGACGAGGAGCCGAACGCTAAACGTGCGAAGCGCAGCCCTTCGCCGGCTAAGACGACGCCAACAAGTTCGCCTTCATCGAGCGTCCTCATGAATCTTCTGGTGAGCGGCTGCGATGTAGATGCTGGCTATATCTGTATGGTACAGTGTCGGCCGCGTCAAAAAGCCAAAGCATGAGGCAACCCGCCTCTTTTATAGCGGAAACTGTGATAATGCGCGTCCAGTGTTCAGTCGATAGTTGCCTCTAGCGATTCGCCTGGTCCTTAATCTCAACCCTGATCGGATTAAATACGAATTATTAAATGTTAATACATAATTATTTTTAAAAAGAAACATTATAGTGCCATCGAAACTTGTGATATTACACATAAAATAAAGGTCAACCTCATTACTAATCGAGTCCTAAAAGACAATAAACGTTTGGCACGCAAAGTGTCCTCGGCCAGATTAAAGTCTGCGGCGTCAGAAGGGCCAGGCAAATGGGATTGTCCAAGTATTACAGAGTTGGTTTAGTGTATGTAGAGTTTAATCTTCCACAGACTTTGTAACGTTGTGCTTCGCCAGAAAGGCGTTAAACAGACTCAGTTTTAGGTGATATGTATATAATGGTGTTTCGAAGCAATTGATCGTTAGTCGTTCTAGTGTTTAAGTTTTAACGTGCGCATATCTTGGTGGTTATGTGATGAACCGTTGAATTGTTCCTAGATTTATTTAGTTACCGGCACCGCCCACGCGTAGGGTTGGCGATACTCGTGTCTCCTAGTGTTGTATATGGTATATGTTGTACGTTTTGATTGCATGAGAGCTCCGCCGATCCATAGCTCCTTGCAAAACGTTGGCATCCTGTTCGCGACCCATCTATACCGAAGAGGTATATGTGTATCGCTTAATAGGATTACGCGTAGCTCGCCGCGCACTCAGTCTTATGTTCGTATTTGTATAGCTCGAACCGAGTCAATGTTAATAAAAGCTTTATATGAACCTAATTCTCAGAGGTTATCGCTATTTATTCGTTAATGTAATTTACGGTTAGTTGATAATTTAATGTTAGTATTTTTTACAAAATAATCGATTATATCGATACACACGTCTGAACCTCTAATTAGAAGTGTATTTTTTAATATATTTTAAAGCGCATGGATCGCACGACGATGATGCGGGCAGTTCTTGGACACGATTTGTTTGTTATTAGAAGTCTGTTCCCACTGCCAAACGGTACAAAAATACAACGTTGACTATTTTTTTTGTGTTATACATGACTATATTTATTTACGTTCTTTTATAACTAATATACATACATTTCATATACATTTGAATAAGTAAAGTTTAGATTATTACATGTATGTGTATTATAACGTTTTTAAAATTTTTGTCTCACATTTAAATATTTTATAGTGAACTAATTAAACACATAGTTGTTTAGATGATACTCGAATTGTAGACGTTAAATGCTTTTCGATTCGTCAATGCAATATAAATATTTATTCGAAATATTAAAAACATATATAAAAAAAAAGACTTAAATATGTAGAAGTCAAAATTATTACTTGTTGTTATTTTATTAAATTTTAGATGATAAGTGAACGATATATTTTTTGGGCGAAATAAAAATGACACTAAATTATTTGAGAAAAACACGTAAAAAGATGAAAATAAATTTAAAAAAATGTTAGTACTAAAAAAGGTGCATTTGTACTTTTATTTACCTTCTCCGTCCCGTCCTTTATATCCTTTTTACTGGTTTCGAACTTCTGTGTAATATATCATCTAATTAGCATAGAACTTAGGTATATTTGGAATTAACAGTGAAAACTTGATTGGTTGATTGTGCCTGCTATATGAAAATTTTGATTCACTCTTTTTTTATGTCGAATCGAATTATAAAATTTCCAAAAAGTTTGCTATCGTTCATGCTAAATATTTGACTCTATAACCCTTATCACTAAATTAGACACAAAAGTACTAGTACGTACTCACAGGTTCGACATAAAATTACCTAACCAATGTACACGTGGACTTTTTAACTTTATTAGACACATGACTTATTTTGTCATAAAAACTTTTTAAATTATAGCAAACAACTCGAAAACTAATCGCAGTTTAGGATTTTTGATGGTTTCCCTGCCAATCGTATAAGAACTTAATTATGTTCTTGCGAAGTTGGCTCGGGTTTTATGATCGCAAATGAAATTCCACACAAAGGCCTTTCTAATCTTTTGCTTAATTAACCCTCTCAAAGAACTCACGAGAAGCGTCTAGAGTAATTCCACACTAATTTAATATGCCACTATTTTAAACTAAAATAGCCCGTATTGCATTGAGATAATGATTAGACAAATTGCGAGGAAATAATGATCTTTAGTAGGTGCTGAAATTCATTATTGCTACTCGAAAGAAATTTCCACTAATTTATTATAGAAGTTCTATTGTTGGCAACTGTTAGTTTTTGAATTGAGATTAATCACATACCTTATCTAATTATATTAAAAGAAGTTTTTAATTTTGTTAGTTATGAGGTATTCCATGGAGTCTCTCATCCGACATAAATAATTCTTGGACCAATATATACAATAGACTTTCAAGGTGAACATTCTACTAATAATAACAGATTATTATTACCTGCATAAACATATAGGATACTTTCTATCCTGGAAAAATGTTAGGCACATACAAATAAAAAACCATCAATATTTAAGTGGCAAGTTCCGCTGTTAATAAACTGGACTGACCGAGACGGCAACCAGAAGACTACCGTGAAATGTTACTACGTAGTTCTGAGAAATAAAGCTGAATTATTATATATTCTGAGACTACGTGTGCCGTGTTAATAAGGGACACCAGAGCCCATTACCACTAGAATATTGAATATACTCCAATGCCATTACCCTATCCCCACCTGGTCATTAGTTCTTCACAATGATCTGTTAAAGCAGAATGATTCTGAAAATTCTCGTCGGTGAGAATATTTTTTACCTAACACATAGGTAATGTCTTTTTAGAGAAAAAGCAGTTTGCAGTTATGAAGACATAAAGAAACAATAGTTAATTTCCATTATTATCGATTAAAACTTTTCTTATGAAATATTAATTATGTGATAGCTACTTATAGTATTTATGTCGGCAGTACTTATAGTATTTATGCCACTTGATGCTATGTCACCCACGGTCTCCTAAAAACTCAAATATACTAGAGGAATAATAAGTAAGTCACCAACCGTCTCCTAAAAACTCAAGTATACCAGAGGTATAATAAGTAAGTCACCCACCGTCTCCTAAAAACACAAATATACCAGGGGAATAACGAGTGCATTGCTGACCCTGATAGTGAAGAAAAATGACGAACATTAAGTGAGTGAGTTTTGCATAACTTACTCTCGCTTGGAAACACAACACCACATGTCTGTGCTTTTTTATGATAATCCTACTACAGTTTGCAAAGATAAATAGAAAATTAATTTTCGTAAATCAGCAAAAACTATAAGAACTTCGTGAAGGAAATTCGTTAGTAAAACTATTTGCAGTGAGGGTGATGGTAGAAAACATTTCGTTTAGGAAAAGTTTTTTCATAACGATATCTTCAGATAACAAGTTTCCGCAATATGGTTTCATTAGTAGTGGGTATACTCTGAATGTCTCTTAGGACTCCTTTTGTTGTGTTCCCAAAGTTAAATATTTTTAGCCTACCCAGCATATACTGGTGTATGGTGTAAATGTTAGTATGTCGGATGGTCGGCCTTAAAATAAAAAAAAGGTTCTAACTGTATCTATTCAACATATTATGGCTCCAACTCAACCACAAGACGTACTTGGCCATATAAAGAATAATAAAATTCTTAGAACAGCCTATTCACTTCTCGTTGTGTGATTGAACCCATATCACTGATGTCTGATGTAGGTCTACAGCAAGTTCATCAACACTTCACACTCCATCTTCCGTGACAATTATTTAAGAGCAAACATTTGATGTCCATTGCTTTTAAACTTGCTGAGTCAGCAAGTTTTATGTTGATTTTCGATTGTCCAAAGATGGTCCTAACTTCAACACGTAGTATAATTGTTTCATAAATATTGATAGTCTCTGTATTGACCTTGTAATTTGTTCTAGATTTTATTGTAGGCAAACCTACTTTGGTTAGCAATAAAAAGTCACGCCAATTTATCTTTTAACCTAATCATTTAACAGCAATCGTGATTACGTTATATAGTAAAGTAAAGTAATAATGATATTACTGGCATAGTAACTAGCAAAAATTGAATGATTTTTATTCATTTTTAATAGAAAATAATGCCTTGTAATTCTTACTACTTCATGTAAAATTAATTAATTAAACTGGCCCAAAAATGCGAAAGTTTGTAAGGATGGATGGCTGTTTGTTTTACGCAAAAACAGCTCAACGTATTTGGATGAAATGGTATGATTGCCTGAATAACATATAAGTATTTTATCCTAAATAAATGTTCGAGTGTTCGTATAAAAGTATAAAAAAATTGGCGCCACCGTCGTCAGCGCGATAAAGATTTCTTTTTCAACGCGCACGAAGTCGCGGGCATCAGCTAGTACCTCTATATATACATATTCTGTGTAATCAATTCTCCGCGAATGCAGTGGGCGACATACGAAAACTTGTAGTAGCAATAGGCTAAAGGGCACGGTAGAAGATGAGGATCTAGCACTCTCAAATACCGAAACAAAACAGTACACGTGGTCATCTCTCAAGGTGGTGGTAATGACTGGGCTGTCAAGACGACTACAGAACCCACTGTTCCATGCCAAATCCAATTTTAGCTACATTTAACAAAGTGAAACCAAACTACTTTAAAACAGTTGGAGCATAAACACTGGCAGTTAATTGTTTTCTTAACGAATGTTCATCTAGCAAGTTTTATACCAGATATCTTAACATAACTTAGATCTGGTCCTTAAATAATGTGGACAGATAGGTGCGTGAAAGCAGAATCTCTGATAAGAGCCTCTCTCGAAATCCTTTGTAAGTCAAGAGGATCCCTCAAGAGCAATACGAATAAGATCATACGTTAAAGGTATAAGCAGTAGTGAAAGTGAAGCTTCAAATTTATTTGATAATTCCTTGCTTTATCCGGAGAAAGATTTGTGTCCAGTAATGACATACGAGTATGTGTTGGATTGATATGTACAGTTTAGTAATTCAAGTATAGGCAAAGGTATATTTACACATAGTGTTAAATTTCTCTCAAGAAAATCGACAATATATCTAATGAAAATGCTAAAACCGATGAAATATCTATGGAAAATTGGGTAAATATTCTGAAAAAAACTTATACCGATTGGTAAGTAAAGCATAAAGCAAATATAAAGAGATAGCGAGAGAAATTTTAAACCTGAATACTAAAAGGAGTCTTTACATCTCATTCACTGTTGATTTGGTCCCTTCGTACAATTCAATTCTTTATTATTGTACGTGTATTTTGAATAGAATCTGTTTTATTTTATTATTATTTATTTATTATACATGAAATGAGTAACCTAATATTTACATTGTCTCATAAAACTCCAAAGCAGTTTATTTTATTTTCAGTAGCTTTTATTTTGTGTTGTTATTTTGATACCTTCCCATACATTATAATGTTCTTCTACAAAATTAATTTATTATAGAATTTTGATTTAATATATATATTATCACGAATAAATTTGGATTATAAATCATAGTTTAATTAAACTATCGTATTGGATTAACCAACCCCATTCAGTTGATTCAATAAGGGCATTAGTTAAATAGTTGCCTGAGCACTTACAACGTTACAACGCTCCTAAATTTACCAATGTACTTTCCTTTAAAGGAAATATCCATTGGCTTCCAGGTCTTTATGACTTTCAGCAATGACGATGTTAAATTTATGAAGTAAATAAGTAGGTAAATAATATTTGCGTGTGGCGAATATGTGTATGCTGAAAGCTCACACGACCTTACGCTTTTTATGGTATTATATATCTTTTATGGTATAAAATCTTTCATTAAATCGTAAACTGTGCCTGCCCTACTTGTAACGGCCATTTACCTACGTGCCATCAAATGAGAACAGCCCTCTTGTCACGTTTGAAGAGGCCAATATCTACCTACAATGTACAACTTCATAATGACAATTCTACATAAATTTCACAATAATATTGCAAATAATGAAGAAATCATATTTACAATAAACATATTATGAAATCAGGATGGTAGCTCATTGGGTTGATCGAAATTTTATCGTAATGAAGTGCTTTTAGCCGCGGAAAAATCCTGTATCGATTGTCAAAATAATATTATTAGGAAGAGAACTTTTACAACGTTCTAAGACATTGGGTTTCGGTTAACTTGAATTATCTACACGTCTTGTTAAAATCTGGGACATAAGCTTTTACATAATTACTTTTAAATGTCGACTGGCAATTAGACGTATATTTATGATAGAGGTTGCTCACACAACAATAACTTGGTTTTATTTATTCACCCTAGTTTATGTAGCTTTTTTTAAAATCGGATGAGTAGTTTCAATAATTACCTCCTAAATGTAATACAAACAAACTTACAAATTTTACCTTTTTACAATATAAGTATTAAGTATAGATGTTCTGTAATTGATTATTTTTTCCCACCACTGTAGCCTTAAATATTTCAGGTTTTATAGGAACATACATTTTTTTGTAAGTTTCTCGCTGTAACATCATATAGAAATATTGAAATAAAACACGGAAAATATTAACGCAGGTATAATAATGTAGTTAACGCTATGTTCATTTTACAGAACAATTTAAAACCCATCAAGTTTTACTGACATGCCTAAAAATTGTTTCTTTTTGCGTTTGCGTTAATACTATTTGTTCTCATGTAAATGTAATTGGTCATTACTCGATCTTTATTTTTGATGATTTGACGTGAAGGTCGAAACCAGTAACCTCCGACTCACTTTTCAACCTCAGTCTGTACATAATGCACCTTTTTCGATTTCCAATAAGTTTGCAGTAATTTATATTTTATTTTAATATCTATTTAACACTAATATGACTTTTTATGCGTTTTACAGGATATGCAGCAATCTCCGCAACAAATTCTACAACAGAAGCCATCAATGCAAGCTAATTACACAATGCTCATCAATGAACAGAAGAACATGTCGAATCAGGTGAACAGAAATGTGCAAATTCCGGTCATCAAAGTACAGAATGTTCAAAACAAACAGCTTGCGCATAATAACGTGGCGGTTGTCAATCCGGTTGTTCGCAAAACAATGATAAGCAACCCCATGTCGCCCCTCACCCTAAACGTTTGCAGTCCGATATATTCGCTACCATCCAGCCCTAATACATCAAATTATACAAGCCCGGCAATGAGTCCAGCGCAAATGGACCGTCTGCTAAGCCCGTATTCTACTCCACAAATGCTATCACCAGTCGGTAAATTCAGCCAGTACGGCCTCGGTAATAATTTGATGTCCCCAAATGCAGGATTGATACAGGATCGTGATCCTTATTTAAATAAAATGCAAGCCAGTCCAAATTTTCCCATTCAACCGGTGGATGCCCTTCTAGATTCCAACATAACCACGGACATGTGGAGCTCGGATATTCTCCAAGAGACTGGTGATATTCTCACAGCCCTCGATGACGTGAAACTGGTCTAGTGACAGAGTGTATTGATTCCATTTCGTTTCGAATCGTTGTGGTAAGATTGAACAACAGTCTTGGTGAAAGGATCCGGGAATTTATACTAAGTTTAATAACTTGATTAAGGGTCTGCAGAGTTCTCTCGTGACACAAATGCTTGTAAATAGTCATAAGTAATGTTGGTCCAGCATTTGATAATTTCAATTCAATTTCAATAGTAACTGTTGTCCGTAGACCTATATTAAATTATGGAGGAAATCTCGCCAAGATACACATCTATCGACTTTATAATGTCCGTTACGTCTGACGTACATGCGTAAACCGCGTGCCTTGGCCCGTCGCATAGTTATAACTAAATCTTGTAAGCATGATATTATCTCTGAGATCATGTAAACCTTCAAAAATATTTCGTAAACCATTTAATGTCTGGAAACGTGACATTAAGTATGTATTATTATAATGAACATATCTTTTTCATACACCGTTTATGCATGGCCGCCATTGTGAGCATTACATGAGTAGGTAACCGCAAATCTTGGTGTGACCTATAAAACTCTTGGTAGTAATTCATTTCTTAACACGAACATTCCAAGAGAAAATATTATATCCCAAAAAAGTATCACAGAAATTGAGTTTTCTATAAATGAAATCTATGGAATGAATGCAGGGTTTTGAACAAATAATAATCACTAGAAGGATTCCACCCGTTAAATTATTGTGAATTCTATGAGCACCACAATCTTAGTTATACTGTAAAAATCTGCACCCTATATTTGTAAATCTTAAAGTTTTATCTTTAAGGTTTCAGATTCAGCTAAGAGGGTTTTCAGCGTCTTTTTTAATGTATAAATAAAATACATATAATTTTAATGTATAATAATACATGTATGTATACAATATTAAAGATTTTTAAAAAAACAGACCCGTAACGGTTTTTGGTGTTCTAAAATGTGCAAATTCTTAAAAGTAGGTACGTAGAGATACCTACTTAATAGTTCTTGTATTTTTTTTATTAGAGATAGGTTTGCTCTTGGCCAACAACCAGCTGAGTAGCAAGAATGAGGCCTATGATGGAGCGAGCTCACCCAGAATATGCCTATTCACTCGAACTTTGAAAAGATTAGGGTTATATGAGCTCGGAAACACAGACCGGCGGTAGGGAGTTCCAAACCTTGGCAGTGCGCATTATAAACGATGTTTCAAATAAAATTCTAAATAAACGAGTGGAATCCTATGGTAAAGCAACAAAGTGACTTATATAGCGAGAAAACGGAACTAATTACAATTATTGTAATAGATGTAAGTAAATACATACATACATATATTTAAATATTTGTATCGGTGCGGTTGTATTTATGATTTTATGACGTAAAGATAAAGATGTGAACAAATTTGGAGACATGTTATTTTTTTGTTTTGCAAGTATCACCCATCGGAAACATTTCCGCACCTCGCCTCGACCCAGGTTTACAGATATAATAGGTGTAACATTTGAAATGTTATTGTTGAAGATTAAAAATGCAATTTTATCCATTTTAATATATATATATATACTTTTCTACTGCAATTTTTTTGCTTTATATTAATTTGGTGTATTTTCGCAAATCAAAATTTTATGTAAAAAATATATATTAAAATATAAGGAATAATTGGTAGTGTACAGTGACTTTTATTATATACTAGAGACTCGCTGAGCGGAACGAAGAACGAGACTTGCAAGCGAGCGAAGGAAGGAAACGAAGAACGCGTAAACGCCGTACTTTCTATGACGCTTTCGTCCTTTTGATCGCGAACTTTATATTACACTTACCGTTTTTGACAAACGATATTTTGTTCCGATCACCAAGTCTAGTAGAATACATATGTATATAATTATATAGATCGATGAGGTAGTGTATATAATACAAATTCCTTTTAGTTGCTTCTGATTGGCAATTAATTTTATTGTTTAATTAATACACTTTTACATTATATATGTTATATATAATTTTAAAATATTTTAATGGTATCAGAGATGATGTATTGATATAATACTCGTATGTATGTATGATGTTGTAGAAGCAATGTATGCTTCTCATTTGAGACTTCTCATTCTCTTTCTTTTTCTCATTTGATGTTATTTAACAGCCTACGAAAAGGTATTCATATCTGGTATAGAGTATCAATTTGTTGGTGAATATCATGTTACATTTATTTGATATTTAATTTGTATAAATTTAATAATGCACAATATTTTTTTTACGAATTACGCCTAAGACGGTACATAGGTACCTCGAATTAAAATCTTTACATTATGAATTATGATATTATGTATGATAAAGCTTGATTTTGAAGGTAACTTCAAAACGTTTTCTTCAAAAAATGCTGGTGTCTACAGTAAAACCTCAAAACCAGCCACGGGTTATCGTTCGATAAAAGCCAAAAGCAGGTCTGCGCGATCTCAGCATTCTAGACTTGGCTGTAGTAGTTTTGGCTGTGCGTCGATAGTCTGTTTTTTATTCATTTCTGTCTTGTGGTTTTTGTATTATGTTCGTGACTTTCCATCTTTCTTTCTCTCTTTCTTTCTTTCTTTCTCTCTCTTTCTTTCTCTCTCTCTCTCTCTCTATATATTTCCTTCTCTTTCTCTCTCTTTCTCTCTCTTTCTCTCTATGTAGAAACTACAAATTATCGCTCATTAAGTTGTGGCTGTTTTGAGGAATATAAAGGAATTTAATAATATACGCGGAATATTGTAGTTAGAGGTAAGTATCGACCGAACTTAATTTTGTAATGAATTGATTGATCAAAAAATCTTATACTCAATTAGGTGGTAAGCATAACAACATATTAAGAGTAGAAATATAACAGTAAAGTTCTATTTTTCTGTAACAAGCAGACAATTTGATTTAGTGTTGCGAAAACACATTTATACCAACGATTTTGTGTAAAATGAAATAGCACAAAATGATCAATTAAAAAATAATAATTCGTAATATAGGTGTAGTATCAGTTTAATGTTAAGAATAGTTATGTTGAATAATAAATAATTATAATGTGTCTAATAATAACAATAAATATATTCATATTTGTATTTTAAAAACAAAAACTCGGCGTCGTCGCTCAGTTAGAAACTACGAATAAAAAATAACATTTCCTTGAAATGATTGTAATAGTGGACAGTGGTTATTTAAAATGATTGTGATTATTATTACCTATTAAATAAATTTTAACAACGAACTAACAAATTCTAACCTTATGGTATCGAAATTCGGTTAACTTTCATTTTTTATTAAGTATTTTAGTACTTTACTTTTCGAAAGTGCATTTAAAATTGTTGGGATGACTTATTATATTTTTTGGGCAACATTTTTTTTCCCTCATTTTCGCCTCTAATAACACCATTGGTTAGCTTCGCATTTTGTGCACTTAGTTTAAAATATGATACATAGTAAGTACAATAGCATATGAAATCGTTCAATTTGAATTGATTAATGAATGTAATTGTAATGCATTTTTGCATTTCATTTATTTTAATTTAATCTCGTTAATATTAAGTAAAGTAATAAGTTAAACCATTAAATTGTACAATAGATTTGAAAATAACAGACATTGACAATGAAAGAAAAGTATATAATAATAAATTGAAAATATATTTTAACCTTTGGAAGAGAATTCGGTTATTTCTATAATTGGTTATGAGAAATCTTTAAAATGTTATCTTATGTAATATGTTTTCGGTTAAGTAATATTATGAATTAAAAAAAAATAGATAAGTACCCATATGAATAAAAATAATAATAGGTCGGGTATATTATGTAACATTATTTATATCATAAATTTGTTTATTCACATATAATTTTAAATGAAAACGAAGTATAGTATGTTTATATTATCATACATAAATAGATTTAAATTCCTTTTTTCGCGGTTAATCTATAATAAATATATATTAGATATATATATGTTATAGGATCAGTAATTTTATACAGTCCGTACCGTGCCATAATAAAGTTACATTTCTCATATGTACTTAGAAGTACAGTTAAATGTTTTTGGTTTTTTAAAATTCCCTCGTGACGGGCTAAGACAAAAATATAATAATGAATTACTTATACTTAATTAATTACTAAAAAATTATTATCGAACTGTGTAAATATGATACAAAATTATGATTCATTGTTTTATTATATTGTATATTTAGAGATTAAAGATTAAATGTCTTCATTATTAAAAAAAGCATTTTTTTTCAAAGACCTCTTGTTTGATTATTTATTTATTGAAGATGTGTCTGTGCAAAAATTCGTTGGACGAAATTTCAACTACCAAATAGTTAGCATGAAGAGGTATAATTATTATCTATTTGCTATACCTAAGTAAGTATTGATTGATGATTCCTTGATAGAAAATTTTATGATTAAGTGAAGCAGGCAGGCTTCATTTGAGACTAGGTGGCCTATCGTCATATATATATAACACACAATCGTCATATAATATAACACAAGAAACCCCAGAGTTTTCAAGTGCATTAAGTTAATGGATAAATTAAAAGGTTAGCGAAATATGACTGAGCTCTCAGTCTAGTGTATATGACCCACTAATCCTACTATAAAGGGGTTGTCCAGTGCATGACTACATAAAGTATGTAATGCAGTGGCAGTGTGCCCTGTCACTACACCTTTGAAATAGTAAAAGTGTGAAGCTATTTTCTTGTATTTATCTAATAAAAATAGTATAAAAAGAACTTTCGTTTGAGCATAAAATTGTTAAAGCAAAGCATATAAAATAAATATTATTTCTTTTGAAATTATTGTTATAGGAATTTTGCCAGATTAATTTATTTATATACTACTAGCACCATCTATTATAATTTGTCTAAACTTTCAATACTGTTAAAAGACGTGACGTTACGTAATTTACATAGCTGACACTAGATGGCTCTAATAGTCATTTTATATACCAGCATTTTTAGAAAAAATATGGTATTTAATTATTTTTAAATAATATGGTTTGTTTTATGTGAAATAATAATTTTAAATTTGATATAATTTATTTTATTTACTCTGTATAATTATGTTCATAAAATTGAAACCTATCTATAACCTTTCGATGACCTTTCGCCGTCTCAATCCACAGATTATAAAGACTATGTTGTTTCACAACAGATAGGACACTGAGAGCCTCTTTCACAAAGTCCAATTAAAGTGTCAAATAGGCTAGCCGCCATTTAAAGTCACCGGTAAGACAGCGTACGAGTTTCACCATCTTCGAGTAGCGTTACTCAATGGGTTAACTAGCCTGTAACTTACTAGCCGCTCCATCTGCCCAATAACGTGTTTTAATTGACGGGTATTATAATTTTATAACCTAAAACACATTTGAAGTTGTAACTGTCAAATACTTACAATCAATTTATTTAAAAAATAATAATAACAATGGATTTCTTTGAATTTGGTGACCATCAACTAGATGAAATGGAATACTATTTATTGAATAGAACTCCATGTATCCGTATATTTAAAATGCGTACTATGTGGATTTTATAATCCGTACTAATATTATAAATGCGAAAGTTTGTATGGATGTATGGTCGTTTGTTACTCTTTCACGCAAAAACTACTGAACCTATCACCATGAAATTTTGCATACATTTTGTCTGGGACACCAGAAAGGACATAGAGTACCTTTCATCGTTTAACACGGACGAAGTTGCGGGCACCAGCTATTAGTACTTAAATAAAACAAAGGTTATATTAAATCAATATTAATTTAATTCGCTTCTTAATTTTTGTATTTTTAATTTATATTCCTCATTCTTCCATTGTCGTTCCTGTTCTTGAAACTCCCATTCCTCCAATAGATTCCACAACGAAATCAACGGCCTCTGTAAAACAATTTGTATTGTAGATAAAATAGCTTGATATATTTTAGTAAAAGATCACTTCGAAAAAAATGAAAAACAAGTTACCTTGACTTACTTGGGCTTGAGGTAATATATGTGAGCCTTCTAGGCCCCCGTGCTCAAGGATATCATGGATTTAATTTGCTCCTAAACATTATCCAGCGGAGGTGCTACATTTGTACCACGTCCGGTACGATATAGTTCGGAGCGTATTGCAGCCGACTTTTTTCTAACTGTGCGTTTGAGGCCCTCGTACTTAATAGATCTAAAAATTCCTCCAGATCTAGCATTGAATTCGTTTTTTATGCTTTCCCAAGAGGCTTCTTTTTTCTTCCATGTGGAAACATCGCTTTGTTTGTTTTCTAATTTTGGTATTTTTGTACAGGGATGTTAATGACTGAACGATTCTAATGTGTTAGTAAGTTCGGTATGCGAGACAAACCGTCATAGACAATATAGAGCTGTACCCATAATAGTTGTGTTGTTATCGTCTATGGTCTACTACTACACATATTTATTATAGTTTGACTTATTTATTGAGATAAAAAAACAACCAAAATTTTTACTTTTTTTTATTGAATTTTCTTGTTTTTACAAATTTTTGTAACGCTAACTTTTGTATAACTGTTGCAATAAACTATAACCCTTCAGACTTTGCTTATATAAGGAGACACAAAAGTTTCTCCTCAAAATTATAACGTCGAGCATTTTTATTTAATTTTGAATTTCTGAATTTTTTGAATTGAATTCAGAATGATATTTTTTTTGCATATAGTTTAAACTGTCAACAAGTTTTTGAAATTCTTTTGTTTGTGTAAACTCTTCTGCATTTTTAATATTTTTTTCATTGTCTCTTCTGATCTCAAATAGTCTCCTCCTTTTCAAAATTTTCTTGCAACTGTTTCTGCATTTGGGTGAAAGCTCTGAACGATTTATTAATCTCATTCGCGGTGAACGAGTGGTTCCTGAAATAAAACATATTCTTACAAAAAAAGCTAAATACACAGATTTTTTAGAAATTTATTCACATTTCTAATAAGTCTTCTTTTATAAACTCAAGTTTAACTTTATATATTTAAACCTAGTTAAAATTTAGACAGACAGGGGAATTACTTTAATGCATCGAAGATTTCAATCAAAAGATATGGCGTTATCTCCTCGCGCCATACTAAAACCACACCGAAAATTCTGCACAATGGGATGAGCGCAGGCGCTAAACCCAACTACAGTTGCACACCAGCTAAAGAATGTGTTGTCTGTGTTTAAAATTGTGTTTAGACAAAAGTATATATGTATTTTATACTTTTGTCTTTACTATAATGTATGTTGTGTTTTGAAACACAGTTTCGCTAGTAATGCCGCATCTCTTGATTTAAATCTTTGTAATGCATCATTAAATAAACTTCCTTTAACAAAATTAATATTATAGTGTTGTTTCAAATTAAATTACATATTATAAGTGTTTATAGTGTTTATAAACAATTCAATGTTGCCCCATAGTTAACGTGCAATAGAAATTTTACCAAATCTTTTGTTAATTGGTTAGCTTACCTCTTACACTTGAAATGGGTGACTTGCGATTAGAAGTTGTACTTTCTTCCATGTTACTACTTTGTTCAATTGTATTTAATGTAGCTGTAATAATAATTTCCATAAAATTATTACATAAATATTATACTACTGTACTCATTATTTCTTCATTGAATCATTAAAAGAACAACACTTACCTTGTGTTTTTTTTTTTTTTTTTTTTATGTTAAGGTCGACAGACAGGCTGACGGTCCACTTGATGGAAGGTGTGTGTTTCCAATTCTTCCAGGTTTTTTCGAATATGTGTGATCATTCTCTGGAAATGGAATATGTATGATCTTGTGTACCTAAAACAAAAAAAAGATTATGAATAAAATAAGTAGGTTGAGCTAGACTGAGATTATGAAGATGTTAATATTAGTGAAGTTAATTAAAATAATTTATTTTTACTGACCTATATAACGCTCAGGATTGCTTAGGACTCCAGTGCTAACTTCTTCATCAGTGAAAAGAGAAGGGCATTATGTATACTGTCTCTTGTTGTTAACTAAAAACTTTTTCTCAAAATGTTTAATGCAGATTTTTCTTTGCAAGATCTGTTGATGCGACATCGATACAAGATTTTGACAATAAGCCGATGCACGAGATACCCATAGTTCTCGCAACCTAACATTTTTCGGAAAATTAAACAATGTCACTTCATCTTTCGACAACCCACAAATACAGCACTTCGTGATCGGCATTGTGGTTGTTACTGTTAAGTCGTTAGAGAAAACAGCAATGTATAAAGAAGTCGTCGGAATCCAGTAATCAAGCAGTAGTCGTTATGTTATAAATCTACGTCGGTATCCAGTAATCAAGCAGTGTATAGTTGTTGGCGAAATCTACGTCGGTATCCAGTAATCAAGTAATAATCCTTTGAGAAATCCACTTAAAATAGGCCACTCACTAAAATCTTAAAAAGAAAATTAACCTCTAGACCTCTATACACTTTCAGACAGAACTCAAAACAAATAAACAAATACGTCACGTGATCACGTCCTCCTAAAAATGGCGGCTATGGAAAGTGGCGCCTCTATACCGTTTGTGTCGCATACCGCAAACTACTAACTTCAGATCGAATAATATGAAGTGTCAATGCCGTGTCTCAATCAATGTCCAAGTCAAAAGATGACAGTGACATTTAATAACTGTCAAAGATATGTGACAAAAATACAAAATCACTAAAGTTTGCTTTTGCTTTGATACGGACGGAAACGGAATTTCTACTTTATTCTATTTAGTTTTACACGGTTATTAGATCTTTGAAGACGAACGTCTTAACTTTTATTATCGTTCTTTGTAACTAGTTATTATCTTGTGTACTTAACTACAGTTTATCCTAAATATGTATTAAATTTTGTTACTACTATAAATTGTATCAGTTGCTGAATCCGGTATCTTCAAGCCATGGCTGCTTCTCCGAAGCAAGTGAACGGTAATACATTAAATAATAACAGTGCTTTGGGCAAACGTAAAAAATCTAACAATAAGTGTTCGTATCTATCCAAATGGTTGGATAAAACAATGCATCACATACAAGAGGCCACACCGAGTATGGACACTTACGATTCTTTCGGTCCAAATTTGAATTGGCCTATGAGTAATACTCATGCACCGCCTGGTTTCGATCCGTATAGGTTTATGTATGCACAAGAACCAATGTCGCTGCCTACGCTACCGACGTATTACAGCAATATACCATTCTACAATCCTGAATGCAGATATGTTCAGAGCGTCAATAAAAGCGTGCAAGTTCAAAGGCCCAGATACAGGCGACGGAGTGAAAAAGCTGAAGAAATCCAAGTCACACCAAACGGTACACTCAACAGCACATTAAGCAATGCAAACTATTTGCAACCAAAGAATTTCACAGATAATCAAGATTTCGCCAGTTTACCGCCTATAGTGACGTCAGTTGGAGACACAACATCTAACAGTGACATGAATGCTATAGATAAAGATGTTGGTAGCGGCAGGAGGTATAGTGATCCATGTGTTCAAGGGTTACCGGATATAGCAAGACCTGCCAATGGAGATGCAGACTCGGGATCGGAAACCGGTTCTAACTTATCTGGCAGTCAAGTAGGCAGTCGACTCCTCTCTTATCTTCTCGATCAAATAACCTCACTAAAAATGACCAATGAAAGACTTAATAAGGAACTCCTAGAGACCAAAGGTGAGTGTGAATATTATCTACATCTTTATCTGTAATAATATTGCTTGATTATTAGTTTTTATTATAGCTGTTTGATATTTATATGTAGTTTGCCCTGTTTTTTAGTATAAATAATTTTTATGTGAATATGTTTTTAATTAACTTCCTCTCTCATAATAATCTTTGACTACATGCTGTATTACTAATAAAGCCAAACATCATTAGTCTTCACCTAAATGTTTACCTTTAACTAGTTGTCTAACTTAATTATAAATGCTTAAGTAGTTAACTAATTTACAATAATACTTTATTTTATCTATATTTCTATAGTAATATTATATGATTTGTATTTTTTGTATGTTTATAATGAATAAACTCAAAAACTACCGCACCGATTTTGAAAACCTTTCACCTATTGAAAGCTACATTATCAGTGAGTAACATACTTTTAAACTATCCTTACATATTATAAAACAAAGTTGCAATGTTCACGATCAACTCAAAAACTACTGCACCGATTGTCATGCTGTTTTCACCAATGAATAGAGTGGTTCTCAAGGAAGGTTTTAGTATAATTTAATTTACAAAGTTACGCGGGCGAAGTCGCGGGCAGCAGTTAGTATTTTATGAAGTGACACTTTCCAAGTTGCATTTAACAGCTAGTACTATTGTAAAGATATATTATATCTAAAGTAAAGGCTGTTGTAACTTTACCCAGTGTCCACACCCACATAAGCAATAAGGACACATTCTAATACCAAGCAGTGTACACCTACTTAAAGGTAGATAACATATAACTATATCACCCACACACTCTGCAAAAGTGAGTCAAGGAAACACACCAAAAACATTATTATTTTAACTCAAATGGATTGAGGAGGTTAGACAAGATAACTTAGAATAAGTTACTTGTTCATTGTATACTATTGTTAAGTATTGAGATTATGCTTTTGTAATCAAGACTCTATATGAAACTTTACACTAAAAATCCAGATTAACTTAATCAACACCTACACTTAAATGAAATAAACACTTATCTATACTTATATATAATCATTTCATTTATCCTGACTGTTCAGACTGACTAGAAAGCTGAAATTTGGAACATTAATATGTTAGGGTTGAATTGATGTTATCTAAGATAACGTCCATCACAACACATCCATCATAACAAATTGATGGAAAGACTACTGATACACTGTAAAATTAAAAAGCCTTTATTTTGAAATCATTTTGATAGGTATATAAGTAACTTTGGTTTTTTTCTCTAGCCGAATTGCAGAACGTTCGACACCAGCATACTATTTGGCAAAAAAGTACTACAAATATTGGGACACCAAACCATTCACCACTCAATAGCAATGGTATGTATTTTATTCTTCATCATCATCATTTCAGCCGTAGGACGTCCACTGCTGGACATAGGCCATCCCCAAAATTTGATTCTTACTATTTTATTATATTTATATCTCTCTTTTTAACACCCAACTGTCTGTCTGTGGCACCATAGCCTCAGATTAAATAATAGTTACTATAGCTCCCAAACAAATAGACCAATTTTGTTTGTTTTAAAGTTAACGTGATTGAGATGGTTCTAAGCTATAATTTATTAAGATCTATTTAGGTATTTGAAGAATTTATTGAGCCATTGCGATATATTAGCTAACATTATTACCCCCATAACAAAAGACTTAAGTGTGTAACATGAAACATCACACATCTTTTATGAGAAACAGTAACGCTTTTTATTGCTTGTAATTTATACAACATGAAAATGCTTTCTCTTACCACAGAACATAGTTAGCCTTCTTTTCTTCAAAGTAGTTTTTTTATTATAAACTATGCGCATAATTTAATATGACATCTCATTATATTCTGTCTGTGCCAGTTAACACTGCATTAATGTCGGTGTACTCTTACCATTCCATTTTGAAAAAGGATTCGCTAAAAACAATGAGTAAGAAAACATGAAAGCTGCATTAGATCATCCCCGGTGTGGTGACTGACTTTAAATGGCGGTTAGCCTACTTGACAATTATGGTGAAATTTTCTTTATGTAGTCTCTGCAAAGATATTGTCTAAAACTAATTTTCGCCAATGTAAATTTTCCAACAAATTAATCCCCGACGCTCGCCCCGTAAAAACGGGGTGATAAACATGACGTGTGTTTGTCTATGGAATCGTAGCTCCCGTTTTTTTTTTTTTTTGTTATTTAAATGGTTCAATTACATATATGCCTATAGTTCGAACTTTCATCAAAATTGCCTCAACGGTTTAGTTGTAAAACGTATTATTATATGTCATTATAATTATGACATATAAACTGATTTTGGTGAATGTGAACTGATAAATTTCGGATTTCATAACGGATTTGATAATTTTCGGAGAATGAGATTGTAGGATACATGTAGATTGTAGGCTAATTAAAAAACAGAACCCCACTCACAAAAAAAAAATATCGAATTAAATACAAGCAAATTCGCAGCATCATAATGATGGGGAATAAAGTCTTTAATCATATGTTCGCAAGAAACACAATTATTCTTCAATAGTTAGCGTACCGTACTTCCTATAATTTATTCTCTCGCTAGCTGTACTTCCACAGCCAAGATAGATGTGTAACACAAATAAAGAATGCGTGCAAAACGTTTTACAGTTACTCTTTTATTTATAATTTATGAGAAACTCATTACGAAATAGACAATAAGTGGATATGTGTAATGGCAAAAAATCGCGTGAGTCACGTGACACGTTGCGGCAAATAACCGATTTCCTCCTCATTATTGGATATTTGTGGAAACCTTATTCTTTTGATTGTGCTGTTTTTGTGTGTTATTTAGTTATCCTTCAACTATATTGAGGTTACATTATATAATATAATGTTCTAGTAGTTTTAATGGACACAATATTACGACAGTGGTATGATAATATTACATATAAAATGATAATAGATAATACGACAATAATATTACCAATAAACCAATAGGTTTACCTTTCACAAATTCCATACATTAATGACAATACTTATTTACCCATTAACTCTTGTCAGTGTGGACTGAGGTACATGTCTCAATCAACCTATGTATTTGTTTTAAAAGCACCAACTATCCGTATTCTGTCTATTTATCTGTTATGTCATCATTATGAAATTTTGCGTCTATCCCCACAAGAAATTTGGGCCATTTGTCAATCAGATTAAACCTCTAACGAACATTGTAAATAAAATAAAAGGAAAGCCTTGAAATATTTTTTATTATATGATAAAGAAATTACGTCAAAGATATCAAATGATCTGTGCTCCAAGGCGCTTGCTTGTTCCTACTTGATTTACTTATTGTATACATTAACTATAATATATAATTATTGTTTGTGTTACCTACCCCTAAAAACGAAACCCTTTTTTTTCAGGTTTAATAAACGGACAGTATTCTCCTGGTGTGTTGACGGATTTAGTAAGAGAAATAAGGGACGCTGCACGCATTCGAGAAGATGCAATGTTCTCAAGAGTTCGCTCCATGATCATAGAGAGGACTGATGTATGTGTATTAACTTGTTATTTTTAATAATGTGTCGTAAAAAGATCATGCTTATTCTAAGCTGGATACAATTTTTTTTTACATTAAGATCGGCATACAGGCTGTCAGTCCACTTGATGGTAGGTGGCTACCGTCTATAGAAACTATCTACAGGTGACTATAACACAAGCAATATCACAGGTGATTCACTAGGATTAAGGACAAGGGATAGAGAAATGGGCTTTAACATCTCTCACTTACTCCGCCGGTTTCATTTTTATTTCATGGTGATCTTTCCTGTAAGATCTTTAATAACAAAATAGGTTATAGGTGTCATCATCATCATTTAACCTGTATGTATCTCTCCACTATGCTGAATGCCTCTCCCAAGGCTCGCCACCAAGCAACTGTCTCCTCGTCGGCCTAATTCAGGGATGGCGAAACTTTTTTCTTCGCGTGCCAATATTTAACTACTAACGAAATATATGGCGGGCCAAGTTGTTGCATTTTTGGCTATATTATTTAGGGTCTTAAAGTCACCGGTAACCGGGGATAATGGAGCTGATATACCTTTGTCTGCGCGGTATAAATCCCAAACATTAAAAAGAAAATAATAAAAAAATCGTCTATCGCAGGATGGACTTAGCAGTTTAACGAATTAGGCCCTAATTCGTTAAACTGCTAAGTCCATTTTAGGCCAATTTTACTTTTTTGACTTTTTTATAAGTTTAGACGATTATCACTACCGTTTGGTGAAGGAATAATTACGATTATCAAACTAAAAGGTAAGAAATTTCATAAATGAAAATCTGCTTTCTGGCTAATAGCAAAAGAAAACCTGCTAAATCCTAAGTTTTGTACTGATCATGTTGCTCATTTGTCATTTCGTTTTTTCTTCCTCCCAAAAACTATGCAAAATGTGACTTAGCAGGTTAACGAGTTAGGCCGACGTCCTGCTTCTTCTTCATTTTATATTATTGATTCTGTTTTTTAGTAGGAATCAACAGTGCATTTTCCAATACTAAACATCTATTTAATCTCTAGTGTTATGTAATGTTAGAAAAATAGAAATGTAATATAAAATTTCACTTTATATTCCTGACACTAATGTTTGAATTGAATAATTGAAGTAAAGCCACGTTAGTAAGGCTTCCCGTTGAAAGCGATTGATCCGATTGGAAAGATTATCGTCGCTGGTATTAATAGTATAATATAAGCTAGTATAAAAGTTGTAATTTGATACAACTTTTTATATCTAAATGTATTACCGCATATAAAAAAAATTAAAATCTTAAGTATCTTTTTATTGGTTTAAAATGAACTAAGTAGGGTAAAATTAATTTTTTAACACAAAAATTAAATAATTATAATATAGTCCAAATTTTTCTTGTATAATAAAAAAATTAAAAATAATATCTACAGGGGGTTAGAAGCTTTTTACCATTTTCGCTGTTCGTCAACTTCGCTTTTCATAAACCGGAAATTGGCTCGTATTCCTCTCAGGAGACGAACAAAGGCGGAAAATTTAATCAAAACTTTCCTCGTTTATTGCTCAAATAGTGAAAACCATATCAAGGTTAGCGGAGAGACAGATAAACGCGAACAGTGACTTCAATTTATAATATACTAGCTGTTGTCAGCTTTAAAAAAGATAAAATTAGCCTATCACGTGTCCCGTACTTCTAAATGTTTATCTACCAAGTTTCATGAAAATCAGTTAATTCGTTTAAAAATGATGGAGGAACATACATACATACATACAGAAAAATAATCTAAAAATGGTCAATTTAGTTTCAGTATCATCTATAGATAGAGCCTATATACACGATATTTCTGAAAACAAAATAAATTACTCCATGACCGACCCCTACAGATTTATTATTAGTATTGATATATAGATATATAGATAATGCATTTAATTCTGCTGAACACCGAAAGGATAATATGGTCCAGATGTACATCACTGTCTGTCCAAGAGACGAAATTGTATATCTACAATTTGTATGCAAATATTTTGGCGTCCCGCCAACTAATATGCGATTTTAGTCTCTTGTTTTGGAACGCAAAGGTCGTTGACTTGTCCAGTCTCTAGATGCTTACGTAATAAATTATATTGAGATTGTTTCGTGTTTTGTAAAAACTAAATAACATAAAGATCGTAAGGGATCATGGTAAGGGCCGGCGCACATTGGAGGGATGGCACGGCAAAGTAACAATTCTTTTTTTCATAGTACAATTAATCTACAAGGTCTACTCGCCAGTAAGAAGAGTAATTAAAGTTTCTCGTTTCCTAGCAACATTCATTCCTTGAGAATAATTATTCCGAGTACTAACCGAAGAAGGTTTTTAAACATAAACGCAACTCTTGTACATTTTTTTGAATAGTAAAAACTCGTCAAGATTGCTTACATATTATTAGGACGTCTGAATTGTCTGAAAACTGTTTGCTGTATCGTTTGTTATGAGTGATATACTTTTTATTTGCAGAATGGGTTAGCACCAGCCGAAAATAAGTACACTGAGAAGGCTCTTGAAGAAATTAAGGTAAGGTGCCCAAAAATCTAATTTAGTTAATATTTTCAATGCTCACATCATGTTTTGATACATTCATTCATACACTTGTGATTTTGTATTTAGCATGTGATTATAATAAGCCAAAGCAAATATAGCGTTCTAATGCACTAAATATGCTACCATAGGTACTTTAAAGTTCAGTTTAGAAAGACAAGTAGAGACATCTATTGATTTTTAATAGCAAACTTGTAAAATGGTAAAGGCACCTTGAAATGCATGTGGCGTCATCAGTTGTTTATTTGTTACAATCTACATTCAACAGATGGCATTATTTAGTTACGTCTGATATTGTACTTTCTCATAAATAAAAAAGTGTATTTTAAGTAGTGTAGATGGCGCTGTGTCAGATTATTTAAATAAAAAAAGAAAATCATAACGAGGAGTATACCTCGTATTTTTATGTTTATTTTGTTAAATGTACAGTCGAAGTTTTCCATTCTTTATAGTGTAGTAGACTCTTAAAGTTTATTACCTATTACCTATTATTATCGTTTAGTACCTATTAAAACATGTTTCGTTTGAAATGAAACGTTGGTATGCAACAAAATTATTGCAAACAAAATGTCGACTTTAACCTTTTCTCACTTCGACTGTACATTGTTTTACGAAAACAGACTCTAGTACCAGTAGTGGTATTACTGGTTGAGGTGTAATGCAGTTCAGTTGTGAAAACTCTTAAGTTTCCCATTTCCTGAAACTGACCCTGTTAGAATTTGCATTTTTAAATAAAACTTTTTATTTTTAAAACATCAGTTATGGAGAAATTCTCATTTGCCGGGGACTTCGTTCGCCCCCTTTTTCTAATGGCGTTGTAAACATTTATACAATACTAGCTGTTGTCCGCGACTTCGTCCGCGTTAAAAAAGATAAAAAATAGCCCAAGTACAGATTTATTATTAGTATTGATTATTACTCGATATTTTTTTATTTCAATATTTAAGTAATTTAGAAACAAAAGAAAGCCTAAGTTACGCTTGAATCCTTATATTTATATAAGGATTCAACATATATTTTTTTAAATAACATTGATCTTTCGTTATAGGTTTTCCTTGAAAATTTTTCAAAAATGCATAAAAAAGTTAAAAATGCTAGAGATGTTATATTTTATTGAAAATATTTAGCCAAAAGGGCTTTTTTTTTTCGGCACAATTTATGATTATGGAGTGTTTTTGGTTTTTTTGCTAACGTGGCGCACGTTGATATGGTTGATATGAAACGGTATGTTTACTGTCTCTGGGTGGTCCATCAAGAGCCCTCAACAGTCGTATGCGGCCACGCAACGCGCCGCGAACCGTGTTCTGTTTACATTGTCGCGAAACACCCGCGCGTTTCGATATTTTTTTTAATAATTGGAAATTTTACTCAATTTTTTGTTTAATAATATATGAAATTTTGCATACTGTTACTTACTTCGGTGGTATTTCCATGACATGGTAACCTTGACCTGATGCTGCATATACAGCAGATATATAGCGTGTTTGGTGATGGTTAGTTTATAATTTTTAATTATAACTTGTTGATTATACATTTCATTGAAGCTGATTTTATTTAGGAATGCACCAACTTTCTCTAAATTTGGCACAAACTGTAACAGGAATAATTTTATCCGTTTGCCCTTATTAATTAAAAAAAAACTGTTTGAGTACAAAACATGTATAATATATGTATTCTTCTTATTTTATTTTATCGTCACCAACAAAAGAAGATTATAAAATCAACGGCAGTCAAATAAAGTAGGTACGCATCGATTTAAATAAACGCCAGGGCATTTGCGTATTCAATGCGACGAAATGGCTGTCTCTTACACCGTTACACGAAAATTTCTTTTGTGTAACAAGAAAACAACAGTTCTTAATTATTTGAATAGAAAAGTAATTTTGTATACCTTTTAATAAACAACTGATTAATTGCATCAAAGTACCTACTCTCCTTTCTGCGTCACGCGCGTTTCTGTAGAATAGAAAAAATATACATATCTGAAGATAACTTGTAGACTTATATATACATACAACGAATTATTCGATAGCCTCGATTCGAGGATATATAATCCTCGCAAAACTTGATGGCCTCTGACCTTGAGCATATCTTTCGTTTGCGCATGAAGAATTGCGAACTATACAGCGGACCTGCTTTCCTTCGTACAAAATGTTATCATTGCGTCTCGCTCATTCCCTGGCTCCTCCATCCTCGCATCGTAATCACGATACCTCACAAACAGTCCTAAAATAGGTTTTTGACACGTGACATCGCCAGCGCCCATCAAGTTTTGCGATTTTTATACCTCTATACTCTATCTACGCTAAGCAGGAACATATAGTTTAATATGTACCTATAGAATATAGATATAAATTATATTATTGCTCAATTATATAAACTCCTCTTTGGTTCTTTTTCACATGTTTTTTTCTTTGGTTCTTTTGGTTTGGTTATTTTCGAAGATATAAATCTTAGAAAAGGAAATGTTTCTTTAAAAATAAATAAATTTCGCTCTTCAAATAACCAAGATAATAAATTTATTTTTGCTATAATCACATAAAATAATCAACTATATTAGGTTATAGACTAAAAGTGGGATCGATAGGTAATGTAATATTCGTACGGTGTGAGCGTCGTCCACATAACTTTGTACTTTGTAGTCTTTAGTGTGTCTCCCCACATAAAGCATTTGAAATATGAACGGGTGCGCGGGCAAGGGGAGGGGGGCGCTCTGTAAATATTGGCAGATGTAAGTGGTTGACGCTGCAGCCGTGAAGCGCCACCCTTTGCCATCCGTGACGTCATCGGACCACATTACGCACAGTTTTCACGTGTTTGTCAGTATGTTTTTAAGAACACTGCACAACGCAATGACGATACCACACCCAACAAAAACTGTTGCGTCTAAACGAGCCTGTCTATGTATTCTTTCAAAATACAATATAGTTCTTAGTTGAAATTTTTCGTTCATTCAGGATCTTTCATCCATCCGTAAGAGATCATTGATCACATCTATTTACTTATGTACTTGTCCTTAAACTAAATTTTCTATATTTCTTTTCATTTCTTTCCTTTTCATTTCTTCCAATCGTTTCATTCTTTTGGATAATCATCCAAAATTGTGATTTTGAAATTACTATTTAAGATCTTATGTTCATTTAGAAGTCCCTGGAGGTCGCCTTGTAATACTGTTAGTTACCTTATTTACCGAAACTTGTTTCACTTTTGCCTTCTTTAGGGGTACTGCTACCAGACGTATGACTGTTAAACGCAGTTTGCTGTTTGCCCTGCTCCTAAAAAAATAAATAAAGTCTGTAATTTAGTTACTTAAAAGATGAATTAAAAATCTATTAATTCAAACGCGAAGGTAGAATCCACCGGAAGATGTTAGTTCTCCAATAATAATCCGACTCGTTTTATTTTACGAAGCGTGGGCGCATGTGTATATATATGTATGGATGGAGAAGTAAGTAACTTTACACATATAATTAGCACCCATGCACTGCACTCGCCTCGTAATAAGTTAATTGAAGTGCAAAAACATGGTAACTGCCTAACACGCTTAACACTTTGGGCTTAATGCGATTGTTCGTAGCGCGCTAGAACGAGTCTTTCTCTTTTCGAAATAAACCAGTCTCGTACTTAGTTTCATTAAATGTAAGGATGCAAGGTGCATTACTTTATTAAAAGGTCGACTAGAAGAATATAAGCTACAGCAATCGCAGGTAATTAATTCTCTCTCTGTCTCTCTCTGTCTCTCTCTCTCACTCTCACACACACACAAACACAGGAGGAGTGAGAGAAGGCGCTAGTATCGTCGATATATTCTACTAATAATCCCACTAATATTAATTTCGCGATAAAAAATATAACCCCTAAGAAATCTTTGTCATTATTATTTTTTTGCTTTGAAGACGGTGGTGCCACCACTGTTGACGACAGATCAATATCGATTTCAAACAGACTTTTTAGCTAACCCCAACACATACATAGCGGTAGTTTATATATAAGCAAGTTTAGTCAAGGGCATCTTTTTTATTTTAAAATTTTATCTAATAATTTATATAAATATTAAAAAAATCAAGCGGTATTTGTTGTTAAATCAATCTCAATATAATTTGACAACAATCTCAAATACATACTTGACATTTAACATAACGATAAATTTTAGTCTTCTTATTGAATAAAAAGAAATATATTTCATTCCCAAGACGTTTCGCGTTTTGCTGGTAATATAAAGTAATAATACTGACATTAGAAGAGAACATCAACAGTAACAATGAGAAATAAGCGGAACAAACAATATTAGCCGGTTCGTCCAGTTGTATATTTGTTTGTCCGCGTCATATATACTTAGTTAAGTGTAATCTTACTTAACGCGCCAAACTGTTGCCAAGTTATGGGCGAATACGATTTAATTGTGTCATAAAAGATTAAATTAAATAATAATAATAATAATTAATCTGTATCAAAGGACGCTATCAATCAGCATATAAAAAATATAAATATAAATTACAATCAACGTGGAAGAGAAATTTTATTGTAATAAAAAAAATCCCATTTGCATAAATAATCCTGTATGTAAGTGAATTCCTATATACATATAGGATTTCAAGAGTTGAAAATAATATTTAAAAAAGGAAAGTTTCATCAGAAACCCGCTACAGCATGTAAATTGTACTAAAATGGAATAGCTTCATCATTCTCCCGTTTCCATAAGAAATCGATCTCCCTACCTACTTACCTTCATTCATACAAAATTCGAGTCAACAGAGGCAATTTATGTTACATCAATGAGCTTTCATTTAACCGATTTCATTGATTTCTTCATCGCATTGTAATCGTGATTGTCATTTCAACTACACAGTGTTTTTAATTAATATTTAGTACGAAGTCTAGAAAGCTGAAATTTGGAACATAGGTTTATTTTATGACGTAAGCATAGGTACCATAAAAAAGGATTTTTAAAAAAATTACCTCCACTTTACACGCACGACGGGGAGCTAGTTTTATATAAAAAAGAAGAAAAAGTAATAAAAATGCAGTGTTTTTTTATATGTTAAGGTCGGCAGTCAG
Organism: Synanthedon vespiformis; assembly: GCA_918317495.1. Lineage (NCBI taxonomy): Eukaryota > Metazoa > Arthropoda > Insecta > Lepidoptera > Sesiidae > Synanthedon > Synanthedon vespiformis. The sequence goes on from OU906962.1 coordinate 6,288,650, forward strand.
GTTGACGGTCAACTTGATGGTTTGATACCGTCGCCTATATACACAAGCAACGCCACAGGTGTTGCAAGTAGGTACGCTGCCGTCTACAGTAGGAAAGGATAGGGAAATAGGCTCTGGCATTTCTTATTCAGACACCGAAACACAACTGCACACGTACTTTTATTTCAGGGTGGTATCTTCTGTAAGGGGATGGCTACTGCTGCCCAAATGACTGCGAATCGCAGTCTTCCCTGGCACTACTAGAGACAGTAGCCACTATAGCCACTAAATATTAAAAAATATATATTATAATTCTAATTTTTTATCGTTTGGAATGTACTCTGGTGCTCGTGTCGTTGGTGTAACTAAATAATAAATATGCCGTATGATGTTTTATGTGACAATAAAACAGTATATTGTATATATAATAGGTATTATGTATGTGGCTATACATTGTTTTACGATAGGACATGGTGACTGCTATGGCGTGTAGCAGATAGCAGCAATTTCGTCTTTAACGAGCCTCTCGCATCCACAGTAGGGATCCACACAGGGCATCTAAAATACTGCATCGACTTTTCGCGACATACTTCCATAATACTTTCTATAACAGAGGGAACTCTGTTATTATAGCTTCACTCAGAAATTTTCGAGATATAAATAAGAATAAATGAAGACATATTAAACTACACAATCATTTATGTGTTGGCTAGAATATATTGCCATTTTAAAATTTCATAAAAGTAGAACTTCATACACGCGTGTTGTACGTAATAATGCGTCACTTTGTTTTTTATTTGAAAACAGATTGGAATGAAACAAAAACTGAGTAAGTAAATGTTACGGGAAGCTTCGATACATCAGTGAAAACCGCATTCAGTTAAGCCTTTTTTGACATTAGCATATACAAACGCACAGATAAACGCCGACTTTATTATGATGATGTTTAAAAAAATATATATGCGTGTGATGGGTCACGTAGTTAGCAGCATTTTAGCGCTGCGTCCGCGTCGCTCGGAGGCACGCGGTCAGCACACCGTGTCCACGAATACATTAGCCTCCCAATGTAATGGCTCTCAGCTGCACTCTTGTACGTAGACCGTAAAACGCCGCGCCCACTTCGTGTAATGGAAAACTAGGACGTACATACCTATACAATCATTACATTACGTATTACTATACTAACTGGATTTTACTTGAATTCAATATACTTAATTGTTTTTTTAAATCGAAACATATTGAATAAATAATAGGTACTAAATCAATGATAAACGACGAAGATCGTACATTAATGGCAATTGTTACAGAGTTCTCTGCGTGCTACTGAGGGAGACAGACGACACATGATGGATAGGATCATGAAGCTGGAAGATGAAATACGCTCTATTAGAATATCTAACAGGTATCTATTTAACGACTAGCTGGTGCCCGCGACTTCGTCCGCGTTCAAAATGTCATGCTTTAAGCCTTAAGCCATCCTCGATAAATGGTCTACCCAGCACATAAAGAATTTTTCAATTCGAATCATTAGTTAACGCGTTCAACCAAATAAACTCTTCAGCTTTATAATATTATTAGTATATATAGATTAGATTTTACGCTTATAAGAAGTATACTAAAATTGAAAAATAAGTTAGTGAATCATTTGATTTTTTGTTCTTGAATAGAATAGGTCTCTAACCATGTGATTTTTGACATTATCCAGCTTAGAGAGTAATGAAAATGGAGCGTTGAATGGCAGCACTGAAGAGGCGGAAGCGGAGCGCATGCGCCTGCGCAAGGAGTTGTCCGACATGCGCAAAGCCAAACAAAACGCGGAGGAACATACACTCAAGTATGCTCAAGTCAATTAACTTATGGTCAAGTTAATTAACTTAACTTAAGCTTAAGGTTAAGTTAATTAACTTAAGCTCTGTTAAGCTATTTGGACACCTTCTATTGTATTATGGTTATGGTTCAAAATGTAAACATTATTATGTTTTTTTATTTGACTCTTCTTTTTATAAACCAAAAAGTAGTTCAGAATTCAAATTAAAAAAAAAATTAAGTGTCTTTGGGATATTTGTTGAGTTCTTTCTCCTGAAATGACACTGAGCCAGATTGTACGAGTAAAATAAATATTAAAAAACTATTTTCTTATAGAGCTTATTAGATCCAAAGACGAGTGGGATCTGGCAGAGGCATTGTATTCATGAGAATATATTTCTTATATGTACTTAGATAATAATTAATATAATATACTTTTCGTTTTTGGTAAACAGATAGATGGGTGAAGGACGACCCTTAGACAAATGTCACTTTAAAGTGTCGCAAAAAAAATTTGTGAATTGAAATAAATGGAGGAATTTTTTCAATGTAACGTGGTTTTTTTTTTCAGACTTGAGCGTCTTGTGACGCAACTGCGTTCGAAATTCAACAGCCACCAACTGTCGACCAACGGACCCGAATCGTTGCCGAGCGAAAACGAACATGAAAATGTGCGCGCGCGTCGCACCAGCGTCAACTCATCAAACAACTCGACTGTGGTATTCGGGCCCGTTACGGACTTGTAGCGAACAATACTAACATCGCTGTGCGATTTCACCACAGACTTAATCTGGTCTATGTATTTAAAAAAAATGATAAAATAAAAAGTGCATCAAATCATCAAATTGGACGACTTCGTCCCCGCCCGGTACGTTTATTCGGGGACGAAGTGAAAACGAATCCAACAGAAACGCTCGGCATATTCATAAATCGTAATAATATCACGCAGATATAATAATTCATACACGTTTGTAAATTACTCTTAAATTATTATGGACATATAAAATTTCTATATAAACTGACTGGGTTATTAGAATACACTTAATATAATGCTCACTCATCACAAATAGGACTAAATGTACAGAAAATTTAATGAATATCATGGATTGTACTTTAATTTGATTTTAATCTGTAATAGTTAAGTTAACGCCACTTTGTGTTCTTTAGTTTTCTGGAGTTCTTTTATTTTGTCTCAGGATCTCATGACGCTTCTATTTATTGGACTAAATGTTTTAAAAGCTACATATTTCGCATTTGAAAAATTATATTTATATTATGATAATTAAAATGTTCTTATGTCGGTATTTTAAATATTTTAAAAAATTCCTTGCTAATTTATTTTTGCCAAATTTGTTTCCGCCACTTAAGTAGATTTAAGCCATTTAAGCTAAAGAAGCAAGACCTTTCATTGATTAAATCGTAATAATTCTCCATAAAAATATGGCAGTGTCTATATCTTGTACGATTCTGCATAAAAATGTGACTGTTTCTATATCTCGTACGATTCTGCATAAAAATGTGAGTTTATATATCTTGTACGATTCTGCATAAAAATGTGACAGTTTCTATTATCTTGTACGATTCTGCATAAAAATGTGACTGTTTCTATATCTCGTACGATTCTGCATAAAAATGTGAGTTTATATATCTTGTACGATTCTGCATAAAAATGTGACAGTTTCTATTATCTTGTACGATTCTGCATAAAAATGTGACAGTTTCTATTATCTTGTACGATTCTGCATAAAAATGTGACAGTTTCTATTATCTTGTACGATTCTGCATAAAAATGTGACTGTTTCTATATCTCGTACGATTCTGCATAAAAATGTGAGTTTATATATCTTGTACGATTCTGCATAAAAATGTGACAGTTTCTATTATCTTGTACGATTCTGCATAAAAATGTGACAGTTTCTATTATCTTGTACGATTCTGCATAAAAATGTGACAGTTTCTATTATCTTGTACGATTGTGCATAAAAATGTGACGGTTTATATATATATATATATATCTTGTACGAATTTGCTCAGTTTTGAAGGTGTTTTTTTTTTCAGTGTTTTGCAATCTCGTTCGCGACGTCCTTCCCACATAATATATCAAGTGGTGTTGGCATTTTCAATTCGCGTCCAATTCGCTTTTGACACCTCGTCATCACCTCTTTAATGTGTCTTTTGACCTTTGACGGATTTCTAAAAACCAGTTTCGAAGTATAAACGCCAAATGCTATTTGCAATTTCTTATTAATATTATATTAATTTAAATAAGTTGTCGAAAGCTCACTTACCTAAATACGTAAGTATCAAGATTTCACAATCTCTACGTTCGTATACATATTCTTTGATTGATGTAAATATTGAAAATTATTTTTTAGTAATATAAAAAATACTTATGCCAAATTGTAATACACTCAATTCTAATAATAATAATTAATAGGCACTAATTTTATTTGTCAGTAATAAAAATTATCTTAATATAATATGTAGAATGTTAACGTGTGTACATACATGTGTTTGGTATTAAATATTGGAATGAAAAACCATTTTCTCGAGATTAATTTTTTTTGTTTAACTTGGTTGACAAGATATTTTTTGACTGTGTGCTCAAGTTGTATTGTGGTTGAGTAATTAAGTACCGAATTATATTTTAATTGTGAATTTGTGTTGTGTGCTCTCTAAAAGGGTTTAAAAAGACCGATTTTTTTTTTGTTACGAATTATTTTTTGTGTGTCTCAGCCTTAATATATTATAGTTTTTATATAACATAGGTTTTTAACAACCTAAATAACATTGGATAGTTATATAGTGCGAAAATCATGAGTCTTTTTTTATTATTATTATTTAATAGTGTGATTTATTGATTTGATTTGTTTAACTTAAGCATGTTACTAATATTGTATTATCAACAATTCATTAATAGGTAAAACTTAATACTCATAAAAGTGAAAGCAATCAGAAATCGAACGGAATGCGGGAAAATATTATTTTATAATAATAGGAAGCAGACAGGCTCACGGTTAATTTGATCGTTAAATCACATACCATACGGATTTTCTAGTATTTCAGACCTATCTTGGTTTTCAGGTGAAAATATCGAGTTATTTATTAGTGGTCAAAGGAGATCAAATAGTTTTTTTTATTATTTTTCTTTTAACTGTTGAAATTGGAAGAATGCTTCGAGGTAAGAAGAAATTATAGATTTTACTGGGTAAATTAAATATCGTGTAATTTGATAATGCGGTTCATACGTGTACAGATATTTGCGTATGAAAAACCGCATTTACAAAATTTGAAATATTCCCATAAAAAATCAAATTAAGTAGGAACCAAATTCTCCAAGTGCAATTTAAAAAAAAAATACTAATTGCCTGATTTTGAACGATAATGTCCTCTTTAAATTACATGTTTTTATTTTTTATTAAAAATATAAACATTGAAAACGACGTCCCCGATATTAAAGATTTTTACGATAACTCAATTCGAGTCGACCTTATTGTTAAAATAATACGATTTAATTTCTAACCACCGACATGATGACGCCTAGATTTAAAGTAGACTGAACACAACTAATTAACTTAAATATATTTTAATTTAGAACACAAATATAGTTAGGGTAGTTTTAAAAGTAAATGCGGTGCCTTATTATACGTAACATGTCCGCCCATAGCCGTTTTTGTTCTTGTATTGTAAGAATATATAGATGGCATAGAACACAGATGTGTAAACGTAATCGTTGTGCCTAAATGTCTAAATCATACCTGTTAATATTAACTAATAAACTCGAGGGTAATTTCATTAAATGTATAATCCAACTATAGATAGATAGATAGGGTCGTTTTCTTCATTGCTGAACCTCTCCTCGGCCTTTCTCATAAGGAGGCCCCAGACGATCATGCAGCATGACATGCATTACGTGCTGTCCAGCATGCATGACAGTTTAATTGTATTGGTTTATGTGAATGACATGCAACTACGTGCTGGCAGTAGATTGGATAGTTCCTTTCATTTTTCATCCTACAAGCATAGCTGGGCACAAGATCGTTAATCCGTTAATCGTTAATTAAAGAAGTTAATATTTCGACTAACGGATTAACTTTTAAGTTAACTTTAAAAAAATGTTAACGGACTCATTAACTTCCGTTAACATTCCTCAAGTCTGTTAATCGTTAATCCAGTACCTATTATTTGCCAAAACTTTAGACAATATTTTGTTAAAGAGCAATAGCGGTCCCTAGACGATCATGCGGCATGATTATACAACATGATAATTCTCGTAAACGCATGTCATGCCGCATGATCGTCTAGGGACCGCTTAAGAGTAGGTAATAACTTGGTCTGTTGTGTTGACCAGCTAGGAATCGGTTAGAAGACATTCCACGAAACCTCTTACGAAGTGGGCTATTATGTGCCCAAAACAATTGAGAACTCCTTGATAGCAGGTGGCAGATAGTCTTGTTCGATTCGCAAGCTGTTTGAGATATCAAACTGTAGGTACAGTATAATTTTCTCTTTTTCACATACCTCATCCGTGTTCTATGCCATCGATATGTCATATGGTGTTGCGCTTTTGTCACTAAAGTAATATTTAGATTTTAAGGCTTTGTATACGCATAATTAGCGTAGCGGTAGTTAGGCTCAAAATAAAGCCGGGTTTACACGATGCGGCGTAGATCTCACACAAATCTTTATACACGCTTGCATTCTTAATCTCTTACACATTATTGTAATAGCCCATTGTGAATAGTATTCCCACTGTTGTCTTGTTCATCAATATCTTATAATAAAATGTCATAGATAATAAAGTAGAAATTTATTTGTCTTCAGATTAAGTTACAATAGCAAAAAATGTACATTAATGTAGTGTGGGAAGTACTCGCTAGTATTACTTAAATTATAACATTAATAGTACTCGCATGGAATTTATGAAGATTTACGATTTATATTTGCAAATAAATGTCTGACTAAAACCTATATTCGCTGTTAGACTTTGTATAAGTTTATTTAGCAGGCATCGTGTAAACGTTGCTTTAGTTAGAGCGGTGTTCATTCTGAACGCAACCATTGTCACACATATTAAAGGGAAAAATAATACATTTAATCACTACTATGGAATTAAATTAAATACTCATATTTACTCATATAACTTAGTACAATTTTAATGGCGAACTTTTCTTCACGAATTCCTATTTAATTAAATTGCATTATAAATAAAATTATGATTGTGAATTGAACAAAATAAATTATTACAAAAGATATGTTTGGATGTTTTCTTTATACCTTTGTGTATTCATTCGATTCATTCCTTGCATGTGTTAATAATGATCGGTTCAATTACAACTTAATCCCCTTTGTAGAGGGTGAAACAACATAGCTTTGTTTCTATTATTTTTTGAGTATTTTCAATAATAACAGAAAGCGCAAAGGGTGCGTTGGCGCACGCGGTGGTCACGTGTCGGCGGCATCTCACGCCATCTTGTGGGATGGGTGGGAACTTCCGCCGGAAAACGCGTCACCGAACCTTTTGTGGGAAAACTTGTTAAGGTGTGATGTTTAAGTGTAGTTCAACTAGTTGGTAATTGTCTGTATGGAACACAAATGGTTTAGGTTCAAGCGTGATAACATTAAATTATGATGCTACTCAATATTTAACTAAAGAATCAATAATGGTTGATAAAATAATTGGATGGTTTTAATATTCTATTTCATTGATTAAAATTTTTAATGCATACTATGGACTGAGGCATCATTATCAATAAGTACATTTACGTCCAAAGCAGCGAGTTAGAACATAGATTTTTTTTAAAGTTATCATTAAAAAATCAATATTTTTGATAGAGCATAGTAATGAGTCAAAAAATAGAACCAGTAGAACCATAGAATTAGAATATACTACCGTTCTGTTAATCTATGGGTAGAACTACCTACAAAAAAAAACACGAAGTTTTTATATACTTAAAAAAAAGAATAAGCTCCCTTAGCGAACTACTTATTTGTTCTTAAGTAGGTACGAGCGTAATTGCCATTTAGTTATTTACTTTATAAATCTTTTCCGTTCAATAAACCCTCATTCATTTTATTGAAATATTTTAGGAAAATTATGTGCAATTTCCTACTATTATTAAGCATTTTTACATTACAATCTGAACACGCAGACAGGTGTAATGAAATATTCATGCAGACCGCAACGCGACAAAATTGGGCACAAATCAATCGACGGTCGCGCGCTAAAAAGCTCAACCTCATTATTGAACATGAATTAATCACTGTCGATTGTCCTCTAGTGCTGGACGCACTATATGTCGATAAATCACGACTTCACCAAGTTATTTATTCAAAGTTATCTAAGTATGTTATAAAGTATCTACTCAATCCCTATTAAATAGGTTTAATAATTCCGCGCTCCTTTTGAAGAAGGCGTTGATTCAATACTAGCGCCCCACTCCCGTTTCGCCCGCGTTAGATCGCTACCAAACTTTACAGGACTACCCACTGGACTAATCTCAAGATTGTCTGAAAGTTTCATCAAAATTGGTTCAGCGGTTTTGGAGTCCATAGCCATAGGGAGCATACACACATAGTACATCGCCTTTTATATATTAAATAAGATTTTTTGGTCAGGTGATTTTTTTATTTCAATTATTTTAGTTCGTAAGTAGAATTTCCAAAAAAGAAAATACAATTCGATCATAAAATGCTCAACTGCCAAAATTTCAAGTTTTCGTCCCTGAGTGGAATAAAAAAAGATTAAGAAGATAGGCAAGCACGTCACTACAACGATGAATATTGTATGGTGCAATTTATATAATTTGATTATGCCCTACCTGTGTCGAGACGGACAGGACGGGGTTGGCACCATGAGTTTTTACTTAAACGCAAATAGTTTTTTTTATTATTATTAATATTCATTTATATTGTCTAGTACTTTCATAAAACATTTTACGACTGATTGGATAAAGGTTATAAAGAAATATGAGGGGAAGTTTCAGGCTCTGGTATCTCTAACCACGCATCGAACGACATTCAGTTATCCAGTTTACTGGATAGTTAAAAACGAAGTGACGTACCTAATAATGATATATTTTGAAATGAAATCAATACTTATAATAAATCTGTAGGGGTCTGTCATGGAGTAATTTACTTTGTTTTCAGAAATATCGTGTATATAGGCTCTATACATGATACTGAAACTAAATTGACGATTTTAGAATTTTTTTCTGTATGTATGTATGTATGTTCCTCCATCACTCTTAAACGAATTAACTGATTTTCATGAAACTTGGTAGATAAACATTTAGAAGTACGGGACACGTGATAGGCTACTTTTTATCTTTTTTAACGCGGACGAAGTCGCGGGCAACAGTAACATATAAAAGGCAATGTGTGTCTATGTATGTTCCTTATGGACTCCAAAGCCGCTGTACCGATTTTGATGAAATTTTCAGACAACCTTCAGATTAGTCTAGTGGTTAATCCTGTGAAGTTTGGTAGCGATCGGACGCGGATGAAGTCGCGGGCACCCACTAGTAATATCTTATACCTAAAAACTAAGTCAAAATTTAAGCTACCAATTATAAGTAACCCATTCAATCTTAGTTGCTTGTATGATATATTTTTGGATAGGTCTATGTCCTTTTCCGTATCTCTGACGACGTAATATGTAATCCATGGTGATCATTACAGTTGAGTAGATTACCTACGTAATGCATGAAAGCTTTCGATCTTATAATATTGGTTTATTAGTATTACCTACAGGTTAGTTATAATAATAATTTACAGGTCAACACGATTTTTGGGTCTGGCTTCTGCATATGAAATTTTGATTTCTTCTATGTTAAAAATAAGGGAATAAATAATTTTTTTGATCAAAGTTTGCTTTTGTAGAAACTAGAGCATTTTTTTTATTTTTTTAAGACAAATGATAGATTCATACAGTATTTCCAAACTTTTATTTTCAATTACAATTAGAAAAGTTTTTGTTGAACACTAGAGCCTTTGTCATTTAAGATTTTTGATAAACAACTGGAAATATACCTATGTAAAATAACGGAAAAATTAAGTTCAAAAATGAATATTTTTAGTGTTTCTCTTATGTTTGTATGGGCTGTCTCGTATCTTACTTATCGTCATAAATCAGGCAAAAGCAAATTTTAAAGATAAAAATGAAAATGTAACAATTTTTAGATGTCTAGAATCAGAATTTAAGCATTAGAACAGAAACAAAAAAAAAAAATTTTTTTTGTTGACTGATGTTATAGTTCTTTATAGTTTACCTTTGTAAAAGATCACGAAGAAGAAGAGTCACGAGTAGGTATGTAACATTATTGTCAGAAAAAACATCTAAGTAGGAACTTAAAAGTGAAGATAACTATTAATTTAATTTAATTTTAATTTTAATTTTAAGTATTTGTATTTTTGTTTTTATTCCTAGTATTTCTTTTTTTTCTCTCTTGTCTGTATAAATATGTTTTTTGTTTTACACATTCATAGGTTGTAATTAAATTTAACTAATTTATGTTTCAAAATTTTCTTTGTATTTTGGAGCTTCTATGTTTTGTATGTTTTGTTAATATGTAAGTGCGTAACCTCACCATCGGCTCCAACGGAAGACCAGCGTAGGTTTCTACAACCTGCATTATGCTGAGTTGGAGCCGGTTTGTGACAGGGGACGTTTGTATGTGTGTGTGTTTTTCTTTTTTTATTATGTATTTATGTCCTTTGTTGCAAATAAACTGTTATTCTATTCTATTCTATTCTATTCTATTAAAATGATATACATATTGTGCCGTTCTTAATTCTTATGAATTTTATTATGACGAATATATGTAGTAATTTAGTTACCACGCTGTGTTAACAATAACAGGGGTAGGTATAGATTGATTGGTCTGTAATTTTACAAATGATGCAACATGAGTTTGCATTTCGTTGTTACGCGTGTTAGCATATTGCATTCACTGCATCACCTGTTCGCAACGGTCGCTATATTTTTTGACATATTTAAACATGTGAATTAATAAGAATCCCTGATTCAATTTTTTTTTATGTTAAGGTCGACAGACAGGCTGACGGTCCACTTGATGGTAGGTGACTACCGTCGCCTATAACACAAGCAACGCCATAAGTGCTACAAGTGCGCTGCTGACCATAGAAGGATAAGGAAGGGATGGCGTAATGGGCTCTGGCATCCCTTACTCACTCACAAAAACACAACAGCACATATGCTGTTATTTCACGGTGGTATTCTGTAAGGGGGTGGTTACTGCCGCCAGACGGGCTGCCCAAATGACTGCGAAACACAGTGTGCCATACTACTACTTAAATTATTACCTACTTAGGTTCTTCTAGTTTCTTCTCAATCTATGTAGAACTTTTCAAAGTTGGCTTTGGCTTTGGAGAAATTTCGCGTAACATGCGAAGTCAGCGGCGGTTCGCTAGTCTTTAATAATCTTTGGGGTTTTTATAGTTTTTAATAAATATAAAAACTACATTATTTAATAGTTTTGATGGGGCATATTAGGTGTCAATCGCCTTATATGTAAGTAGGTAAAGTAGGTATGTCTTATATACATATAAGTATGTTTTTTATTGAATTAAATTAAATACAATATATATTAGTTTTTTTTTTTATAAATTAAAGTCATTTATCTACGTAATATTTTTGTTTAATTTCAAGATCATGTTTATTTTGTGTACTAAAAATATTGTTGACAAAAAAGAGACGCTTATTATGTCTGAAATGTTGAGGATCATGTATCTAAGTAAGTATATGATTTTATATCTGAAAAATTTAAGCTTAGATTTTTCTGTAATTGGACTGTGTATAAATTAAAAATGTTTACTCACTTTAGTTTCGACAATATACCACATTATGCCGTTGCATCTCGTTATCATTTAAACGCATTTAACCACCACCTATCGGCATTGTACGCTTATTTAATCAATCAACCACCCCACGTGAAGCTTATCACAAGACCCATCCCAACAAATTACATATTAATACTTCCATACTAAAAAAGCTCACACTTTCCAACTAACTGTTAGGGCGGCTAAACACTAACCGCGAAATTTCGTTACAAAGAACTTCGTTCTCATTCATTTCGAACTTAACTTAATTCATTCATTTCAATTTTAATTATATATACAATACTTATTTTATAACTGATATAGATATGCATATTATATAAATAATTTGTCTGTAATAATAACTACTTCTAAACCACCCAACGGATTTTGAAAGAGTTTTCGCAAAGGCAACCCTTTTTACAAGGTTTACAAGTCTTTACACCTTTAAAATATAAAGTATTTAAATACTCAGAACAAACTCTCGCCATGATGAAAAATAAGTGAAGTTCGAAGCAAATTAAAAAAAAATCGTTATGTCGCCCGTTTAATTGTCTCTTAGTGTCTAGCGGCCCTAATTCGGCCCTCTCAATAAAAACGCTGATCACCAGGCGGAAGCTAACACGCGCATATGATTATAATTGTGTTTTTACAAGTATTATTTTAATGTGTTAGGGTTGCGTGGGAGCGAGGGGATGAGGGGTGACGCGTGGCCACAGGTACCGTATTGTTATGGACAGATAAGGGATGAACTTTAATATGCTTTTATTGCAAATAAGTTATGGGCATCCGACGTATAACTTAGGTAGTTTTATACGTCGGAAGCCCACTATACGCTATATTTTTGTCACTTAAATTTTCATTTAATTAAAAATACATTATACGATCGTAGGTCTTTTCAATCCTTCGATACGATTGAAAACCTAATGACGGGGAGATACCATATAGATATTTAGTACGCATATTTGTTTTCTTACAATTCTTAATTCTGTATTTTTTTATTTATTTCCTCCTTTAGGCTGTTACGTCTTATGCTTTTTTTAATTGCCTGCCTTTCTTAGAATGCAAATCACAACAGCGAAATCTTTTAAAAATTTTGCCACAGTCTCACAGCTTCCTGTAACAAAACCTCTCATATTTTTCCATTTAGTTGCAACATCATATACTTACCTACCTAAGGTCAAAACAGCATTGTTTTACAAAATACAACCCGCGCTTTAAAAATATCTATATCCGCTTATAGCACCACCACGATATCATTTTTGTTATCGTGGTGCATTTTGTTTAATAAAATTACCGAAGGGATATGAGGCATAAGAAAGACACCGCGTATGATTTAAATATATATGTATAACTAGCTGTTGCCCGCGACTTCGTTCGCGTTAAAAAAGATAAAAGTAGCCTATCACGTGTCCCGTACTTCTAAATGTTTATCTATCAAGTTTCTTGAAAATCAGTTAATTCGTTTAAGAGTGATGGAGGAACATACATACATACGTACATACAGAAAAAAAATGTAAAAATCGTCAATTTAGTTTCAGTATCATGTATAGATCCTATATACACGATATTTCTGAAAACAAAGTAAATTACTCCATGACCGACCCCTACAGATTTATTATTATGTAGTATTGATTTACACGGTCAATTCAACAAGTTGCAGCATAGCTCCTTGATATCTCAGATTTATTGATATTTCTGATTTTCGTAGGCTTCGTAGGCCTATATACCTAAGACTCATGAAACTGCTTCAAAAACTAAGTTAAGGTAAGGTTTAAATTACATTGAATCGATAATGTTAATAATACAATTCCAATTTTCCGCGAACATTGAAGCGCGCATTCAGAATCGATTACTCATGCGTGTCCAGTGAAGAGGTCGCGTGGTGGCCACGCGCACCATTTCTTTTTATCAATATTTTAATTTCATTAAACCACCCTGTGACGAATCAATCTCTTTTAAGGGTTCAAAAAATGTTTTTTTATCAACACAAACAGTATACCACGAACTCTTATATAGTTCCCAATATTTAATCCATAATTAAAATATTTACACACTTACTTACAAACGTCTAGCTAGACTATCAACGACCAACGTAAAGTTAAAACTACAGAGTTTAGAAAACTGAAATTTAACTTTGTTTAGCTGAAACATAGCTTTTTTTCATATTTCATAACGTAAGCATCCGCTAAGAAAGGATTTCAAGAAAAGTTATTAGAAAGGATGCAGCGTGCATTACTACTTTCCAAATCCAGTTCAAAAGCTGACCCAGTCGGGAATCGAATCTGGGGCAGAGCGTTAAGGCAAATAGGTACACTAACCACTCATCCAACGGGTGTGTTGGTGACTTTAATTCTCGTAGGTAACATTAATAATTTTAAGGGCCTCTTTTACCTAACCAACCGAAAGGCAAGAAGGCAAACCGTCATTTAAAGTCACCGGTAACCGTGGATAATGGAGCTGGTATACCTACCTTTTTTGTACGGTAAAAGTCCCAAACATTAAAAAGAAAATAAAAAAAAATCGCCTATCGAAGGATGCACTAAACCGAGTGCATAATTTAATAAAAAATAAAATTATTTATAAAAGTAACTAATCAACACTTTACTTGAAGTTGGTGAAAGAGGTCCTAAATATTTATGGCTATAAAAATATATGTTAAAAAAAATTAAAAGGTAAATTTTAGACACTCGAATAGATGTCACCACGTTGGTTTGATTTTTTTTTTTCAATTATGACCATAGATAAAAATCACGTTTCTATTCGAAAATCGTCGAGTCACGTGATTTTTAACAAATCTATTTCACACTGACCAGCATCAGCGAGCATCGCGCTGCGCCCACCCACGGAGTGTTTGCTTTGCTCCCGTTTAATTGTCTACGCAAACATTTATTAGGGAATCTTTTTTCTTAGTCCTTACGCTGCGTTTTGTTGGGGCAGGTCGTCGCAGCCCGCCGAGACATACAGCCTCGCTCGACATAGACACTATGCTGGAACACCATGAACCATCAATTAAGTATAATACAATCAATTAAGTAAAAGTATGTAAAAATGATCTAAATTTTAATTCAAAATGAACTTTACTTCCGTAATTATGATATTAATATACTTAAATCTTTTTGTTTTTATGTTGATAGATCTGCAGACCTTTTACGTTGTAATAGTGGAGAATATACACTGGGGAATATTAAAAATAATAAAAAAATTATGACAGAGAAATTTCTAATTAAGAGTTGTGAAAAAAAATTGTATAATTTTTAAGATAACAAACGACTACTAACTAAAAGTCGAAAAAGCCGGGAAACAGAGTTAGTCGTAGCAGTAGGGCCTTCACGTAATAGGTACGGGTGGTCTTGTACACCCGAACGATAAAATGGAACTTCAAATTAAATCGTCGACTAACAGTTTTGTTCAGGAATCAGAGAAAATAATTTTTTGACAAAAGTTTAATGTGTTTCTTGTAATTTAAAAAATACATTTAGTTCTTATGTTTATATCATTATAATTTATATTATTTTCATATGTGCACAATAACATAATAAAGTAGTACTATAAAATTCAATTTAATTAATAAAATTTATTTTAATGTGAGATTTTATCTTATTTCAAAGGGGACGAAGCAGCGAAGCTGATCAATGATAACGTTGACCACAATACAACTGATATTTATATTACACTAGCTGCTACCCGCGACTTCACCCACGTCACTGTAAATTAAGTATATACTAAAACCTTCTTCGAGAACAGCATGAAAATTGGTGCAGTAGTTTTTAATTTTATTGCAAAAAGACAGATAGACAGACAGACGCGGCGGAGGACTTTGTTTTATAATATGTAAGAATTTAACTTTGTAAAAAAATTAAGAAAAGAAAAAATATTTTTTATCTATCTAGTTCCTAGTTCCATGATCCTGTGCAGATGTACCCGCTATACCGATACGTAAGTTTATGATGGTTTTACGGCTGGAGCCACTTAACACTCGACTCTGCCTGCTACTGTTTGCAGTCCCCCCCTTCACTACCACCCTTTAATTAGATGCACTACCACCCCCGCATACTTATATCTTTTTATTTCGGTTGCTATCCTAACAAGCTTCTTTAAAATATTCCAAGTGAAGCCAAGCGCAAACAACCAATGTTGTAGTATTTTTACGTGTATGATAAGCTCGTTTAATGAATAAAGTCGATTTTAAGATATTTCGTAGACTTAAAAGTTTTTAGCTACTTTATATAGAAGCTTTACCTATACTAATATTATAAAGAGGTAAAGTTTGTATGTTAGAGTTTGTTTGGTTGTGAATAGGAGTTAAAATAGTATTTAGAATGGACATAAGATAAATATTTCACGCGGGCACTAGCTAAAGTATGATTCAACGCTTGGCAAAAGTTTATAATGTCACGTTCCGTCCACTTGGATCAACAGCCAGGCGTTATGTTGCTTTACATATTTTTTCAGGCGTTATATCTTTTATTTTTCAACGCGGTCGAAGTCGCGGGCACCAGAAGATTGGGTTAAATCCTAACCGAAAGACAAAACGCTTTATCCGCTATTAAGTAAATCATAATAGCATAATTAATAATTAAAAAAAAATTGACTGCTATTCTATTTTTTTTTGCTCTTGGCCAACAACCAGCTGTGTAGCGAAGATGAGGCCTATGATGTACCGAGCTCATCCAGAAGATGCCCATTCACTCGAACTTTGAACCTACCATCAAGTGGACCGTCAGCCTGTCTGTCGACCTTAACATAAAAAAAAAACTTTGAAAAGATTTGGGTTATATGAGCTCGGCAATACAGACCAGCCGACAGAGAGTTCCAAACCTTGGCAGTGCGCATTATAAAGGATGTTTCAAAGCGCTTAGTCCTAAAAGGAGGGATTTCGACAAGATAAGGATGGTAACCAGCCGTCTGTATGTCCGTTGGAAGAAAGGGGAAGGCGGTATGACCTCATGCAGTTCCTATGAGCACACACTCCGAAGTATATCTTATAAAAGACATATAGGCTGGCAATTTTGCGTCTATGTGCCAGGCTCTGCGTCTTAGATTTTAAAAGAGTTGGTATTTGGCCGAGCCATCCCAATTTGGCAGGCGTAAAATATCGCTTCACCCTATTTAAGATGCCCAGCTTTTTGATTTTAGCTCGTTCTAATAAAAAAATATAAGATTTAATGTTACAAAAGTTCGCATGGATATAATAAATAAATAGGTCGATACAGAAAATAAAAGTTGTCATAAGTATGATAAAAAAAAATCCTGCAAACGTAACGATACATTTCCTTATACTCCTTAACTGTATTTTACTTATGCACTTTGAAACAATACACACAAAATAAAAAAAGGCTATAAAGAATTTTATTAGGGATCACCCGAGATTACGCCTAGTATCGCCTGGAGGGTCGCCGCAAATTAATTTCGTATTACGAATGTTAAATATCGGAGTCTCCCACAGTACTAGATGCCCCTCAAGCCACCAATACGCGGGCATTAGGCCTCGGAATAGAGTTCCCATGCATCCCCTGAGGCAACCACTTGCCAAGGATTTATAAGGATTATCAAAGTAGGTACGCTATTTGTGATTTTATCGAGTTCATTGTGTGGGGGAAGTACACGAGTCCACCATAAGACGTGGGAAGATTTTTGTTGTGTATAGATATTCCTTCGTTTAGTATGGAACCTACTTAATTAAATATTACATAGAATTATCTGTCAATAGGTATAGGAGATTTATTTGCTTAATCCAAAGGTACAAAAAGAACATCATATTTCATCTTTTATCAAAGGTTATACGAGTTATATATATATTATTATTTTTTGAGTTTATAAAAGAAGTGCTGTTTTGTTTCGGTGATTTGGAAAGTTTGTCTATTATCCCGAAGCTACTGATCTAATACCTAAGATATATTGCAATTAATTCCATTCCCGCTGCCACTTGCCAGTGACGAGCACGTTGCATGAGTGATAAGAGTTGCCTAACGTCTCAGGTGCCCCAGGTTCGATTCCCGACGGGGTCAACTTTGGAAAATGTTGGTTTGCATTTGGAAAGTAGTGGCAGTAGGGCACAATGCATTTCGCAGTCATATTCATATTATAAGACCACCGTGAAATAACAGTAATATCTGCTTTTGTGTTTCGGTGAGTGAATAATGGACGCCAGAGCCCATTTCCATTGCTATCCCTATGATCGGCAGCGTACTTGCACCACCTATGGCATAGGCTATGGCATTTC
The DNA here is from genome assembly GCA_918317495.1 of Synanthedon vespiformis. Lineage (NCBI taxonomy): Eukaryota > Metazoa > Arthropoda > Insecta > Lepidoptera > Sesiidae > Synanthedon > Synanthedon vespiformis. Next base: position 6,306,498 of record OU906962.1, read on the forward strand.
TTGTGTTATAGGCGACGGTAGATACCTACCTGTCGAACTAAACATAAAAAAAATCAATAATCAATTTTATTAATTCCGATTTTATCGGGATAGAGAACCGCCACCCACTGAACCGTGGAACAGACTTACTTTACAGGTGAACCCATCCTGCTGTAGTAGTTCTGGCCACTTACTCAGCATTCCCTTGGACTATCAAATGGATCATCAGTTCATTATGGAAAGAAGCATGCGAATATAAATAAACAAATTTGCGCACACATTTTAAAACAATAAGTTGTATACAATGAAAATCGTTTAAATTTAAGGGTTATACAGGAGATTGTTTCTGTGTCGGTCAAAGGCTCCCCTTCAAATAATAATCTATAGACTCAACCGCTTGCAGCCTCTCTAAAAACAATACACACATTGATAAGAGGAAATTTATTTGAAACTTGCGAGACGTTACGACGTAGCCACTTTTCTTTTTTAATAAGGTATTAAAATACATATTTCCCATACCGGTGTTTATCTATACTGATCTTATAAAGAGAAAAAATTTGTATTTTTGTATGTTTGTAATGAATTAACTCAAAAACTACTGGGCCGATTTTGAAAATTTTTTCATCTTTTCAAAGCTATATTATCAGCGAGTAACATTGGCTATATTTTATAAAGTTACGGGGACGAAGTAGCGTGCAACAGCTAGTAATTTATACAGTAGGTACCTAAGTTCACAACTGATGCAAGTGATTTTTTTTTATTGTCGAAATTGCCTTTATAATCTTGGCGAATTATCTCTTGAGCACGTTTTAAATTATTTCATTTTCTTTTGAAAAAATAAAGGAAACAACCTCTTGAGGTGCACGAGAAAGAATAGAAGTATTTCGTAAAGTGATGTGAGGTACCTGTGCTCTGCGCTGTGGCGTACAGCACCATACCTGACCTAGGAAAACAAACATGGCGTCTCAGTATAACGTTCGACTTAAATAGGACATGACTTTTAACTACATATTTAGATAAAAGTATTGATAATTAACAAAAACGACTAGAATAAGCTTCAGTATTTGGATTAGTTAGGTAATGACATTTTAAATCTAATTTCAGAAATATGTAGGGGATAACTCAGCAGCAATTTCTTACAGTAATTATTTATTATTAACACGATTGTGAATTATTTAATTGTATTATTATTTTATCTACGATTGACTGTTATTTAACTTACTTTAATATTGAATAGTTGCTATTGACTGATCTTTTATATTTACTTCGTATCGCTTTGAAACGTCCTTTATAATGCGCACTGCCAAGGTTTGGAACCCTAATCTTTTCAAAGTTCGAGTGAATAGGCATCTTCTGGGTGAACTCGCTCCATCACAGGCCTCATTTCTATTAAAAAAATAATAATATAAACCTGTATTACATGTACTCAGTCAGGTGTCAGCGATACAGAAAAGGACCAAGGTTACCTTTCGTCTAGAAAAAGTATTGATCTAGAGGGATCATCTGAAAATAAAATATAACTGAACGCCTGACAAAAAACACATTAGCAATATATATTGGATGGATGTTTAAATGCTAGTAAACATAAATATTACATTTGATAATGCACTTCTTACATTGATCTGTAAGTATGTACAGCAGAGTTTTCAAGTTGTGGTATGTCCATGTTATTATCGTCGATGAATTATGAGTGTGATATTTTCATATTTTTTGATGGTGATTTTTTGTGTGACACGCTAAGTGGAGTGATGTGGGGACCACCCACTGTGCCTCAACTCGCCAACTACGTGTAGAATCCACACCTTCAGTTAACTAACCTTTATAAAAATTATTCGTTTACATATTAAAATAACATTTACATATCTACAAGTTTGTCTTATTGCCTATCAACATTAAAACTTACGATGCATAGGTAAGTATAAAAATTTAAATATTATTACATTTTACATTTAATTTTCTCAATAACTATGAACACCAAGCCAGTAGGGATGTAAAGTATGTCCCTCTGTATGTATGTACGCTTAGAACTTAAAAACTAAGCACAGATTTTAGTGCGGTATTCACAAATGGACAAGGGGTTACACGAAGAAGAATTTTACACACTTAAAGTTCATTGTTGCAACGCAATGGACGGAGATGGGAGCACCTCAGCAGAAAATGTTTTCTCGACATACAACAGACAGACGCGGTTGAGGACTTTATTTTATAATATTTAAGAGTACCTAAGTACTAAATTATTTCGAGACTTATTGATTGTTTTCATACACAACTACCTAAGTACAATAGTTATTATTTATTAAAAGTCATTATCAAATGATTCAAAGTTGGACAAACGCCCGGTAGCTGTTTGGTAGAGCAACGTTATGTTTACTCGATGCAAATAATATGTCTATACGCACTAGTGGCCCACTTGTGAACTTGTACATACTCTGCACAAGAGCTCTCCTCTTGATGAGAAATAATCATAAAAAAACGTCTATCTAACTATTCGAGTATAGTTAGTGAATATTAAATAACTTTGTTTATAATACTAAGTTTTGCTCAGCTTAGTTAAGTTCAGCTCGGTTAAGTTCGAATCCAGGTCGGATTTGAACCTCTGAGTAAATTAATTTATTGCGTAGGTATATATTTTTAAGAATTTTTTTTTAATGTTAAGGTCGACAGACAGGCTGACGGTCCACTTGATGGTAGGTGGTTACCGTCGCCTATAACACAAGCAACGCCATAAGTGCTACAAGTGCGCTGCCGACCATAGAATGATTAAAGGTAAGGGGTAAGAAAGGGATGGAGAGTAATGGGCTCTGGAATCCCTTACTCACTCACCGAAACACAACAGCACACATGCTGTTATTACATGGTCGTATTCTGTAAGTTGATGGTTACTGCCGCCAGACGACCACTACTAGATAGATACAAGCATTCATATAATTATAACCTACCTAATTTTAAAACTTTTATACTTTCCGGCCTATTTCAAAAGTGGACGCTCAAATATTATTTTCAAAATTACCATTAGAAATGGACCCACAGTTTTGTGTGTGCAGTAGGTATATGTGGCTCATCACCTCTTTACTAATAGGGTATAGTAGTGCTAAAAAGATGAATCTTGTTTAGACGGTGTTTGGAAATACAACCTACGCTTGGAGTTTGTGAGGTCCAATACCTTATTTGAAAGAGGCAGGTAAAGATAATATTGTCCACATAATTTTCTCATGTATATGAACATTGTAACATCTTACAATGTAATTTACACTAAGTAAAATATTTTTTAGTACATAATATATTGTCTGTTTCCTACTTTGAAACAAAAAAACTCACCTAATGTTATTATTATTATTTGCTTAGTGGCTATTTCTGTCTGCTAGAGAACCAGTATCACTTCGTCCATTGCTGGAATATTGTGATCGCTACGTAAACTAAAGCTCTCTACCTATACTTACCTACCACGTTGAGAAACTGTAGTACTTTTTTGATAGAGGCATTCTTCACATCTTCACAAGTTATTGTGTGGCTTCCTAGGATGTGACTGCGCTTGTGCATTAAGGGGCCACACTCGCACAGGATATGCATTGGTGTTTCTTCTGCCTCATGGCAGAAGCGACATTCTCCTGTACTAGTGAGACCCATTACTTTAAGGTGCCAAATGTTACAAAGATTATATATAAATTGTTTACAACATCATCATCTCAGCCGTAGGAAGTCCTCCGCTGGACGTCATCTATACTTCCCTTATTTTTCCAAAAGGACTGGTCAGAAGTAGCCTGGACTGTTGACCCGCGACCCTTATTAGGTCTTTTGTCGACCTAGTGGGTGGATGTCCTACTGGCGCTAGTCGGTCCGTTGCCTCTAGTAGAGAACCTTCCGGCCCCAGTGGCCTTAGGCTCTTCGTACTATCTGTCCTGCCCACTCCTATTTCAACTTACAATGTCGTAACTTTCGTTCGTCTACATCCTCATTCCTGATTCGACCTCGCATTGTAACCCAGAGCAAAGCTCTTTAAGCTACGCAGAGGTTTCTTACAAGGCCCATAGTTAGAGACCACGTTTCAGCGCCACTTATATCTAATGTAATAAACATAGGTAAAGAAATAAGTTTACTTATAACAGTGACAAAGTCTAAATTACGTGCTTAAATGTACGTATACGTAGATGGAAAAATTCAGTTGACCACCCACTCTCTTCAATATTCATTTTTATATAACTTTACCAAATCGGCGAAATTACAAATTCTGTATATTCTCACGTCAATTGATGCTCAATCTTTATTCACAAAAAGTCAGCGCTGACATTTATGAACGAGTCGGACGATGTTCATGAATAAAAGAAAGGTTAAAATGCGTTACGTGCTGTTATTGTGACTGTTTAGCTTAGTGTCTTTACTTATCTTACCGTAGTGCGATCTCTTCCCACAGTATATGGAACAAACGGTGTTGAATAATCCTGCTAATATTATAAACTATAAAATTCTCTCTTACACCAAAGCTTTATAATATAAATATAGATGCGAAAGTTTGTGAGTGAGTGACATGGATGTTACTCTTTCGTGCAAAAACGACACAACGAATTTGTATAAAATTTAGCACACAGATAGTTCATTACATGGATTACAATATTGGATACTTTTTATCCTGGAAAATGTAGTTCTCTAAGGATCGTCTGAAAATACAAAAAAGTGGGAATACCTATGCGTCTGAATACACAAAAGTGGCGCCCACAAATTTACATCTAATAAATAATTGATTGTCTTTTGCTTTTGCCTTTGCCTTTGGTGATCAAAAATTATCCTAACTACTGAATAATTGGTTATGGGTAAGTAACTAAGTATGTACCTACTCCACTGATTCTTCTGGTTACTGTTGGCATATTATTTCTTTGTTGTGATTTTACTACGGTTAAGGTTGTTATAATTTTGTTATCTTTACCTTTGCGAAAGGATTGTTATTTCTTATAGCCAAGTGTATTTTATTGAGCGGAGAATATTATGCTTTTCCTTGTTTCTTAATGAAATTTAAAAAAAAAGAGTATATTTGTCAATAATTTTTTTTGGTATTTATTTATTGTTTATTTAAAATAGGTTCGGAGCCTCCATCTTCATATATTTTGATCAACATCATTTACTAAAACACTACTAATAGACTAGAAGTCTATATAAGGGATCTGAAGAGAGGGTCATTTATTGAGTGCTTTGTTTCAAAATCGGACATGTGCGACATACTATAAATATAATATAATCTATACTTAATATTATAAAGAGGAAAGATTTGATTGATTGATTGAATAAACCGACATTATTTGTGATGAACATGGTTACTTTTTCCGCGGGAAAATGCTTCATTCCTACGGGAAAACGGGTAAAAGGACAACGGGTAGTAAGAATTATCCTTCTGTACTTAACTTCTTTTTCACATAACTTCTAAACGGCTGAATCGATTGGGTTGAAATCTTATATGGGTATTGCGATGATTTCCTGGATGATTTAAAAATACAATTGGACCCGGTAGGTGGCGCTGCTGTCGGTATGTCAACTACTAAACGGCTTGACCGATTGGGTTGAAATTTTGTATGTGTATTTAAATGGTTTCACAGACACGAATGTACTATATTTTATAAAGTTACGCGGACGAAGTCGCGTGCAACAGCTAGTCTCTAATAAAAAAAATGTTTAAAATGAATGTTATTATGAGTTGGATAGGTATGTCACTCAGTACTTTGTAGGTATTTATACGTGTTATATGAGGTAAGTACATGTATGTATCTATTACGCCGTGAAACGATCTTTGCTCCACCTATTTTGTTAATATCCTGTTTGTTTTTGATTGCGAGCTAATTAGCATTATTTGTACAGCACCGAAGACATTTGGGCTGACTTCGTATTTATCTAATTAACTGTCTTGTAAACAACAGATAAACTAATTAGACGCAATAAGCGATCGTTTGAGTTGTAATTTAATTTTTTTTTTAAAGTTTGTTCAATTTTATTTATTTATTACTTACTGTGTCCATGACAAAATATATAAAGAAATGTAACACCTGACATTATACTATTGCCAAGCGTTGAATCTTTATTTTCAGATACTTAGCTGGTGACTGTTAAACTTAGCTAATAAATGAATGGTCTCGCCACGCTCGACTAGATACTTCCATGTAGTCGAGCGTGGCGAGGCTATGATATTATCTTTATTTTGAGATATTATGTTAATTTTAATGTTTTTATAATATTAATAGAAACATTAAAACACCGATAATATATTTTAGCAGAAAGCTCTAGAAGTAAGTAAATAAAAGCACATATGAGTGAGTCATACATGAAAGGATGTACATGTACAATAAGGCTAACACAGCACGTTCAAATTACGAGTCGGGGGAGCGGTACACGCATCCACCATTAACTCTTATCCGGTGTCGGGTTGCTTGCTATGTTACGTATGTACAGTAAAGTTCATCCCACTTTTTTTCTATTTATTTATTTAGATTTCATACAGCCATTATTATATCTATATATACAAATAGGCCTAAAGAGTCATGACATTACATACATTTATCTATTAATTTAAAAAATAAATAAATAATACTTAAATGCTAAGAACGATTCCGATCACGTCAGCTTTCAAACAACTTTCAAACGGAAAAGCTTATCAAAATCGCTCTATCCGTTTGGGAGCTACGATTCCACAGATAGACACACACATACAAGTCATGTCAACTTATAACACCCCGCTTTTGCGTTGGGCGTAGGGGTTAAAAATAAATCAGTCTCATAGGATGTATTTATTTATTAAAATGAGGATCATGTTATTTTTATGTTATTTTTTATTTTTATTACATAAACATAACCCGACCGCGACCTTTGGACCTAAGAATTGCAACAAACTTCCACAGGTAAATTTTTAATAGTGTACAAAGTCCAATTGCGGTCAATAACTAAATTTGTTTGTTTAAGATAACTAACTATAGGTGGTTAATATTATAGGACTAATAAAGCTGTTAAGTAGGTACAGAAATGGGTAAGTAATAACAACAACGGTTATTTTCTATTCGAAAATAATTACTTGGAAACATTGTTATTATAAATAAACATAATTTTTTTTATCATTTTAACGCTTCACATAATAACTGTGTTCAGTGATCTGTAAAGGTTAGAAAATATTATACAACTTAGTAAATATTATACATACCTACTATATGTATAATATTTTCTAAGTTGTGAAATTTTGAGAATTGTTTCTATATAATAATTATGAAGTCCCTTTCCGTGTCTGTATGTATGGCCACTAACTCCTCCAGTAGGTAACTTTAACTGCTCCGCTAAGTCTGTAAGTCCGGTTAACGATTTGGATATCCGTTAATAAATGTCCTAAAATCGAAACCACATAAAATAATTCCTTTTAATAACTTGAAATCAAAAGCAATCAGAGATGCAAGTCTATTGGAATAGATCTATTCATTTTATCGCTGGTCCTTCATCAATATAATAGTAGGTACCTAATCTATACTAATATTATAAAGAGGAAAGATTTGATTGTGTGTTTGTTGGTTTGTATAGAATAGGCTCCGAAACTACTGGACCGATTTGAAAAATTCTTTTACCATTAGAAGCCGACATTATCCGTAATGAACATAGGCTACTTTTTACCGTGGGAAAATGCTTCATTCCTACGGGAAATTTAAATTAAAAGTAAATATTAGCGGATTGGCCCGGGAGATAGCGTCATCTATCCAAAATACGGTAGATGGCGTTTTATACTTTTCTATGCGGACGAAGTCGCGAGCACCAGCTAGTCAAATAATATAATACCTAAATCACTTATTATTTTTGAGTAAACAATTATATTATAACCTAAATCAATACTAATATTAAATCTCTAAGTGTAGGTATTGTATGTGTGTATGTATGTCCTCCATAACTGTTAAACGAATTACTTACTTAACTGATTTTCACGAAACTTTGTCGATAAACATTTAGACGTACAAGACATTTGATAGGCTACTTTTTTCTTTATTAACGCGGACGAAGTCGATCGCACCAGCTAGTATCCTGCTGACCAGACTTTGCAGTTTTTTATAAAATTGTTTTACGTATGTAATAGGTAATAATTATGTGCTTATTATATAGGTAATTAGTTAGACCTATCATCTATTTTTAATAACTAACGTAGGTATAGGATTATAGGTATACAATCATTTGATAAGACTCAAAACAATGATCGAATTTTAAATTGATATAGATATTAGAATAAGTATTTAGGCCTAAACATAAAATTAATGAAATAGTAGCTAACTAACTAATAGCCTACCTATCCTAAAGCTAAGTGTTAGTGGGTATTTTATTATAGGTCAGTATTTGTAGGTATATTATATTATATCTTAAATAAATTTATATTTGAAATTTATATTAAAATTCATTTTAAAAACTATTTAAATAGATGAAAATTATATAAGATAAATCTGTTGTCACCATGTATGTAATAAGGTCATATGAGTAGGCACCTACTTATAATAATAGGTATATTACAGGGTTTAATACATTACAATTACATTTTTTCTAATTTTGCTATACCTAAGCAGTATTATTATGATAGACAAATTAGACAAAGTTTAGTTCGCTCTAAGATTATCTCTATCTACATTATTATTGATACGCTTTATGTAAAGCGTCGCGTAGCATGTAAGTAAGTAGGTAGAAAGTTTTGCTTTATCTGAGTAGAAAAGTTTTCAATAGATTACCTATCCGTACCTATTTAATTCACTACATGAATTATAACTTTCTACCACAATTTAATAATGTAACACTTTACTCGAAATTTAGAAATACACCCATATTAATTACATACATGAAAGAAATCTTGTACGGTTACAGATGTAAAGTCGAACCGAATATCGTATGAAACTGTATTCTGCTTATTTTACACAGATCCACATTACAGGCTAACGCACTTATGAGTATTTCATGTTTTTATCGTTGCGAGCTGCGGTATTATTACCAGCGGGCTTATGTCGCGACGCCGAGGATCTCTACGCTCGCGGTGAGGGGAGGGGCAAGCGGAGGGGGGAGAGGTGACCCCATCCCGCGCGGGGGAAGGGTGGAGGGGGTAATTGCGCGCGCAGCTCTCGAGGGGCGGAGACTCACCCTGTCCCGCCTCGACCGCCGCCAATTACCGACTAGGTGGAGGGGAGCCCAGGCCCCTGGCCTCTATTTACTCTTTCAATCAGTGCGAGTGTTTGCCCCTGGCCGGCGTGCACGCGCGGGTGATGCGCTAGCCATGATCTCGCAGAAGCTCTCGTACGGCGATGTGCCGACGTCCGGGTCGCTATCCTCACTGTCGCCGAGCCTCGCGCCGCCATACGTCAACGGCATGGGTTGCATGCCGACGCAACCCTACCCGAATCTCTACACGAACAATATGGTGGCAGGCGGCTCTTGCATGGGCTCGCCAGGCGTCGGCTACTCGCCGCCCAGCACCATGGCGTCGTGCATGGGCGGCGCCGCCGGAATGCCCTACGGATCTCTGCCACGCGAACAGGAAGCCGCTTCTCCAACGTCCGCCCTGCAACGCGCCCGCAACGACAAAACCTACAGAAGATCGTACACGCACGCGAAACCGCCGTACTCCTACATATCTCTCATAACGATGGCCATACAGAACAATCCTACGCGTATGCTGACACTCTCCGAGATCTACCAGTTTATAATGGATCTGTTCCCTTTCTACAGACAAAACCAACAGCGCTGGCAAAACTCTATCAGACATTCGCTGTCGTTCAACGATTGTTTCGTGAAAGTCCCGAGGACGCCAGACAAGCCTGGCAAAGGTTCCTTCTGGACGCTACATCCGGACAGCGGGAATATGTTTGAGAACGGTTGTTTTTTGAGACGCCAAAAGAGGTTCAAAGATGAGAAGAAGGAGAATATAAGACAAGCGCAGAAGGCGGCTCACGGGCATGGTCACCACGGTTCGTCACATGAGAAACGTGATCACGTCCACGAGAAATCTGCTGGCGGTGGTACGAGCGTCGGCGAAGATAAGGAGATGCGTGACGACTTATTAGCGCAGTTGCATGCTGGTCCCGAGCTTTGCTTGCCCGAGCATACGCCTCTAGCTTTAGAGCATTACGCGCAGTTGAAACAGGAGCCTTCTGGGTACGCGCCTGCCCCGCATCCGTTCAGCATTACGCGGCTACTGCCCGGCGCCGACACGAAGACAGACCTGAAGATGTACGACGTTAATTACGGATATGGACATACGCCGGCGGAGAACTACTACCAGTCTTCTCTGTACCACCACCACGCACATGCCCACGCGCAGCCTCCCTTGTGACAATATCCCCTGGCGTAGGCGCCGAGGCGCGCGCCAGTCTGGAGCGTGCCCCACGGTGACACCGCCACGCCTTAGTAGCGTAAACCCCACGTAAGTCCTAACTAATGAAGAGCCAAGCGGCCTTCTTGGCGCACAAAGACTATATTAACGACAAATCAATCTGATAATTACCCTGTAAAATCTCATTAAATTATTGATATTCGGACTCCAAAGTGAGCGTGATTTGTGTTCTGGTGATATTCTCATCGGCGTCGCGTTGCCCGTCACTTTCCACTGTGTAAATATGTATAACGTATGCATTTTATTGTAGATTTTTAGTGCACGTTATTTCGAGTGTTTGTGGCGGGCGGCGGCGACGCGCGTCTATATAGGCCTAAAACGTATATTTGGAACTTTTGCGAAAGTGTCCTTTGCTGAACCTTCTAGTCAACTTTCATTCGTATACCAACTTGATGGGTGTTTAAAAATTATATCGTCATCTAATCTAATTAACATTTCGCGCCCGCCTAAACTTCAAAGCTAGATACGATATTACGCTTAAAGTATAAGTACCTAATCACAGAAAGATAACCATACGTATTACTTCAGTTATCGACAAACAATCTATTGATTGATATCTATGTATGTTTAGATAAATTCGCTTTGTTTATTTATCGAGCGCGCGTTGAAGTCTTTTGTTTAATTTTGAACAAACAAAATTCGATGCGTTCTTGTCGAAGCTTCCGTTAGGTGTTTGAAAAAAATGTAGCGATGATTTCAATTGACACAAATTAACTTCCAATCTAAACGTATTGAAATAAAACTATATCTTATTATTGATGATGAAAATTGGTATAAATTCACATCGTGTTTTTTCCATTGTTCAAAATTTTTAGTTATTTTATTATCCCATGGCGTTGGTATACAAATGGTAGAGTGTGTGAAGGAGTGACATCATGTCCATGAAAAACTGTGCAATGTTTATGTAAAAAAAGTGTATAAAATAAATGATAAAGTTAGATAGGTGAAATGGAATTATTAGTTCTTTCATCGACCATCGCATTTAGGAGTGTATAGTTAAGTTTTTTGTATATATAAACACTAAGGTAAATATAATATTATGACTTCTAAATAATGGTGTTTGGTGTAAGGTGGGTTCCTATCTATGCTTCAGCACATTCCATTCAAATATATTATATTTATATGCGAGTATCAATTTAGCATTTATTACCTACTTGTTTGGCAAGCGTGGAAAAATTTTTAAAAATAATAATATCACATTAACATAAAATATTTATATGTTTAAGAAACAAAAACTTAACCGTTTTTTCTCTTTTGAGTTATTATATAAATTTTTATTCATAAATTTATACAAATAATAATTTAGAAAATAATGCATCCGAATTAATTTAATAAAAATGCATTGGCATATGTAAGAGTATCTATTTAATGTTCTCAAAGATCTTATACGAAGCTTTGAAAGCTTGGGAGATTATGTACCTTGATTAAGAAAAGCTCATTAAAGTTCTAAAAAAACACAAAGCTGTATTTAGAATGAATAGGGGTAAAGATCTAAGTAAATATGGGGGTAAGATCTATTTAATGATAGCATTTTATAGGCATATCAAATAGGCAGCATAGATTTAGCAGTCAAAAAACGAGCCTAACAGGCATTACTAATACCATTTTTTTTTAAATATTGGAATATGACATAAAAATTTACAAGTAAAGAGTTTGTAATGAAGTTTACCTTGAATTTATTGTGACTACACAACCTTGGGCAATTTGACCTTTCATATTCGTTAAGATGTCAAACGAACGACAGATACGTACACGCCTCATGTGTATTTCACGTCTTTTGATTTTCATTAAACATTTCTATATTAAAATCTATATTATATATAATAATAATTAATTCGTATTCAGTTTACACAGATCCATCATGGTTAGTAACAATATTAACTTAAAACTATGTTAGTAAGTACAACACACATTAAAAATAAAATTATTAGACATAGAACGTCATTATCTTATTTAATAATCCCTATAACTAATTTGACCCAAAAATATAGTAAAATATTATACTAGGAATAGAATCAATTGAAATGTACTTATATTTAGTAACTTATGTAAAACAATGAGAAGTGAAACAGTAATCAAAAGAATCAATACCTACATATCTAATAAAATTATAAACCAGAAACAATATTAATAAGATACATGTAACAAAAAGACACAAGGAATACACTACATACACGTAATATATATACTTTTAAACTATACAATTATTACATATATTATTTTCATTATATTTTTTTTAAATAAAGAAAACTCTAGTACAATTCATAAGTAAATCGTTTTTTAGTTACCAATAAATAATTATTGTATTCTTTTGATATTTACATAATCTAGATAATTTTAAACGCCTATGAAATAAAACGGTGATGTCTGCCCAAGATAATTATGTCTCTACCTATTTGATAATAGTGATTATAATAATAATTATACATAATTAATTATAATCACATTAGAAAACTTCATCTTTCTTTTTACTTTAAATGTTGTAAAAGTCTAGACGTCTCGCTTTGCTAGTTGGTTCCAAAAGTCACATTTTAAGTTTGAGCCCAATTAACATGAAAAATAATGTTATAAAATGAAAAATATTATTATAAAAAAAAAACTCATTTATTAAGATTTCTACAAAAAAACGTCTTTCACATTCATTAACTACAGGTTTAAATGTGTAAAAATTTTACATCGCTTACACTAGTATTTTTCTTAAATTCATTTTGGATATTTATAATGATAACTTTTAAAATAATAAGTAAGTAGAGGTATGTTAAATATCATTGTGCATATTATTTATTGGTTTATCTTTGCTCAAACTAATTTCATACAAAATAACAGTACCTATACATATATTTACCTAATTAAGTTTTTTTTTTGTTAGATTTAGTCTCGTTTAAGGCAACACAGAGCGCTGAGAATTATTTATTAAATTATTTAAATAGAACTTTCCATGCCATGTGAGGAAATATAATGTTATATATTTCTATTTCTAATATATTTTGAGATATCTTTCAAAATGTACCTATAACAGAATTGATGTAGCTTTTGATGATTAGGTGGATAATTCTCCCATCCATTCAAAGCTATCATACATTTTGAGTAGTTCTGCGCTTGTCAAACTTTTATGAGTTTATTAAACGAAATAAAAAAAATATGGTAAATATGATACAAAAATTTTTGGTACCCATAATTTACATATTATGCTAGATTGATTCCTGCACTTATAAATAACATATACTCGAATATAGATAGGATACTTATATATCATCTGTTAGTTTCAGAGTTAATAAAATTAAGTATTTACAAAAAAAATATATTTTGTTTCCTTTTCGCATTTAAACCGTATTTTTTAATATTTGTTTAAAGTTACTTGCTGGGAAAACCAGTACAATATGTATAATAAAAGGTAATGCTAATAATGAAGCACTAGATTTGTGTTATGGAATCTAAACTTTAGGAATAAAGTGGGAACGACTTGGAAAAGCTCATTTGCAAAGTTCTTGGCCAACAAACAAAGAACGCGCGACTATTTGATGTAGTCCTAGAAAAGCTCCTTCTTAGTGAAGCAGTATTCTGTTTAATAACATTCAACAAAATAGTTGAATAGGTTATCAATATCAATCAATCAATCAATACTAATAATAAATCTGTAAGTGTAGGTATTGTATGTATGTATATTCCTCTATAACTCTTAAACGAATTAACCGATTTTCATGAAACGTGGTAGATGAACATTTAGACGTACATAACACAGGAAGGGCTACCTTTTTTTCAAAGCGAACGAAGTCGTGGGCACCAGCTAGTAATATAATAAAAGTAAAGATGTAAAAAATAGCGGTTAAACAATCTGGACACATTTTGCCTATTCCCTGTGTTATCCAAGAACTTTATTAATTCGCGCAATTTTTTATCTTTGCTTACCTAATTTTCAAATTTAAAATATAAAACATTTCTTTACAATTTTAAATTTACTTATTTTATATTTATGTCTATTAAATGAGATAATCAATAATACCTATTTCAGATTAATTAAATGGGATATAATAGATTTGCTTGAAAGATAATTTGCAATTGTCTTTAAATGCGTTTGGTGGTTTAATAATGTCCTTTTAGCTTGCATGGCTACATAATTTTTCTGAAAATTACATACACAAACTTTCCTCGTCTATCGCACTTTTCATCAGTGAAAACCTTATCAAAGTCCGTTGGGTTGTTTAGAAAATCTTCACGGAAAAATTAACAAGAGGCGCACAGCGACTTTAATCTCAGATATATCTTTAGATATAAAAGATTAGCTGCGGCCCGCGACTTCGTCCGCGTTCAAAATATTATATAGCCTAAAGTCTTCCTCAATAAATGGACTATCCAACACAAAAAGAATGTTTCAATTCTAATCAGTAGTTCCTGAGATTAGCGCGTACAACCAAACAAACAAACAAACTCTTAATCTTTATTGTATTGGTATAGATTAGAGCAATTTGATAGATGATAGAGGGCATTCCAATTTCTAATTTAAAAAACAACATACTGCCATGTTCCAGACTCTAACAAAACGAATATTTCTTAGTTACAACATTTCTTACGGATATTCGCCTTAAAAAAGTAACTATAATATTGCTTACTAGTACCTATTGCTTATAAAAATATACCTATTGCATTATGTTACACAATAAATGCGTTCCTGCCATAATGCAACAGAGTTTAACCCTTTCAGCGCCTTGGCCTGCGTTCGGCCGGCGCGGCGCCTAGCAATTAAGTTGTATTTTAACAAAAACTACACAATGCATTTTCATCAATGGACAGTAATACGCTTTTAATGGCACCGAACGTGATTTTCACTTTTGTCGGTGTTGCGTAATACGGAAAAAGTTTTATTCCGGTGTTTTTTGGTTTGGTCCGAAGGCGAGTCTCGCGCCGAGGTAGACGCTGACAAAAGCAGTCGTAAAGCAATAAAATGTACACAAAGGGTTAACACGTGGCCGTCGGTCGGTGCTAATTTGTTCAAAGAAAACGGCAAAAATGTATTTTAAGATTTAAAGAAAGAATTCACCCACTGTTAAGCTCGGTCGTATCAACTTACCTTCTTATGAATAGTTTGTACAAGATGCTGCAATCTGCTGGTTACGTTCGTAACAAGAATATTTAAATATCATAGAAAATGTTTTCTAATCAGGTACATTCTTAAAAATAAAACGAATTAGTTTAACATACGTTTAATGTTCAACAACAAAGACTTCATTTATTTGGCAAACTCTGAATAGACAATCCCTTTCCTCGATCATAGGAATTCCTAAAAAATATAAAACAGTCTAAAAGTTAATAGAAAAATTGAAGTTAATAGACTAAAAATACAAATGGCGTCGCTTTTTAAGTTCGATATGTTTTTACACCATGTTGAACTCATCAAACAATGTTGTTTTATACCATGTTAAATCACATTAATGTATCTTTAGTGTTAATACAATAAATGAAGTTCTTTAGCAATAACTTAGAAATTAAGATTTACTAAGTTCACTCATCTTACCTGTTCAAATTCATTAACGTGTTATACCTAGAAATTGGGTGACTATATATCTAGGATCTGGCTAAATGGTATTATAGTATATTTGGGGTGCTATATCGTCGTCTCTCGCAATAAGACCAATTCTCTCTCGTAATGAGACCTATCCACTCTCGCAAGGAGACCAAATCTTCCTCGCAATAAGACTAATACTTTCTCGCAATAAGACCAATCCTCTCTCGCAACAAGGAACGCTTTACCGTCTACATAACCAACTACGAAAAAGGAAATTTTCTTCACTGTCTTTTTCAATTTTTCAAGTTATTAAAAAAAACTATTTTTTCATAGTTTAACAAGTAAGTAAAGTCGGGGAACGAAAACCTTCGTCAGTTTTCAAATTCATTCCTATATCAAAATCGTAGACTCTTAGTACCTTTTGAACTAAAGCACTAAGCCAGACAACTGACAATACGTTTAAAATGAAATTTTAACATGACTGACATTTGCTTGCCCTGGTGCAAGCAAAAATCGACTTTAAGGTGACAAACCTTTTCTTACCAAGACTGTACATATATTCTTTAAAATGTGAATTACAGAAATTCAAAATGAATACAAAAATCAAATTAATATTAGCAAATCAAAATGATGAATGGAACTTTAACACGTTATTAATATCAATTTTTTCTTTTAACTCTTTAACGCAAAGCTGTGATATAAGCGGCAACGCCGCGGGAGGTTTACAACGCCCATAAAATTATCACTGCAGCGTTGACCCAGAGAAGGGACAAGGGATTCAATGGGATCTGTTCCATTGTCTCTCTGACGTATACCAAGACACTGGCTTCTGAAGTGTTGTTCTTTTTTTAAAATAAAACTTTCCATTTCGTGTACCTACCTAATTCATCCTGCATTCATCCGTTGCCAGCTTTTTAATTATTACCAACTTTTAGGTTTAAGTATATAGTTACTTACCTATAGGTTTCAGTTAGCTATTTAAGCTAACAGAATTTCCTAACTTTGAATTTTTTTTTGTGTTATATATAGATATATAGTATATATTTATAGATATATAAAAAAATATATATGTAGTTCTTTAGTGGTGAAAACCGCATCAAATTTAGTTGCGCGGTTCAGGAGGAGTTAGCGGCTATAGAAAGAGAGGCAGAACAGAAAGCGACTTCAAATTGTACTATGTAAAGAATCATTAATGAATAAACTAAACTCCATTTATAAAAATAAAGAATAAGACTCACAAGAAAGACAATCGAATTTTTAAAAATTGAAGAAAAAGTAACCACAACACTTAAAGAGCTCTAAATATCACCACTGTTCTATAAAATTTTAAAAGTAAGTCAATGGAAACATGCTCTCATCGTGTGGGTGGTTTTTATTTTTTACATTTACAACCTACGACACACCATTCAACATGTCAAGCTACCGGGCTTCTCGGTTCCACCAAAACACTGATGACCACCATTCAAAAACTTTACAAGTCATCAAAACTGATCACCAATTCTGTTTTGCTACTGATTTACATGAGAATATTTAAATAGGTCCTTAACACGTCCCAATAAGGACTAGATTGGATCAAAACGGTATCACGTTAGCGGCAAATACAATTGGTTTCAATTGTAACGTTTATAGTGAATCACTTGAGGATTGAATTATTTTTTGTGTGAGATGACGTTTGTTTTTTTTTTATTTTATTACAACATTTATGTTTGAATGCCAACGCGATATTATGTCAACAGGGCCTTGTGGTCGACCTTTTATGCGTTTTATACGGTGTTAATAAAAATTAAACACTTTCTTTGAAAGTAACGGTAGAAAGATTTTTGTGAATCGTGCGCATGTCATATTTATGTACACCTATATCTATACTAATTTGTTGACAACATGTGAAAATTATTCCAAATCTTATTGTTTATTCTTTACTTTAAAATAAAACAAGTATAAAGGGTTGCTGAAAATGATCACTGAACTGCTTTTTATATACATTTTTGTGTACACTAATCTCAGTAATGGCTTAACCGATTTGAATGCGGTTTTCATAGATGCATTGTAGCAAGCTTCCCGTAAAATTCCAATCCAATCGGTTTATAAACAAAAAAGTTATACCAAATACCGAAATATCAAGAGTATAAACGTAAAACGCATACGAAGTTGCGGACACAGTATAGTATATAATATGACTAGCTGTTGCATGCGACTTAGCCCGCATAACTTTATAAAATGTAGCCTATGTTCTCCCTGACAATGTAGCTTACTATAGATGAAAGAATTTTTGAAATCGGTCCAGTAGTTTTCGAGTTTATTTATTACTAGCTGTTGCACGCGACTTCGTCCGCGTAACTTTATAAAATATAACACATTCGTGTCTGTGAAACCATGGAAATACACATACAAAATTTCAACCCAATCGGTTCAGCCGTTTAGAAGTTATGTGAAAAAGATAAGTACGGAACGATAATTCTTACTACCCGTTGTCCTATTACCCGTATTCCCGTAGGAATGAAGCATTTTCCCGCGGTAAAAAGTAGCCTATGTTCATCACAGATAATGTCGGCTTCTAAATGTAAAAGAATTTTTGAAATCGGTCCAGTAGTTTCGGAGCCTATTCTATACAAACAAACAAACAATCAAATATTTCCTCTTTACAATATTAGTATAGACAAACATACAAATCTTCTCTCTTTATAATATTAGTATAGAAGTTTATATAAGGCACGTTCATATTTTTAATGTTAATTTATGACAACCTCACTCTTCCCCTATCACATGCTGCTTACTGGTTTTATCGGCGGTCGTTGTCTCATCGCGACATTAATTGGATGACGTCATTTATCTCATAAAAAATACAGCCTCTTTATTATGTTGTAAACTTTGAATCCATTATACCTACATTTTGATTAACGACTTTGTGGAAATTACAGTAAGCATATATTTTTTCTATTTTAGGTAAGAAGAAGTTTAGTGATAAGTTAGGTAGGTAACTTTTACAACTGCAAAGTTATTACTAGCTTGCACACGACTACGTCCGCCTAATTTTATAAAATACTAACTGGTGCTCGCGACTTCGTCCGCGTTAGAAAAGTATAAAACGCCATCTACCGTATTTTGGACAGATGGCGCTATCTCCCGGGCCAAGCCGCTAGTATTTACTTTTATTTTAGATTTCCCGTAGGAATGAAGCATTTTCCCGCAGTAAAAAGTAGCCTCCCAGGCAACACATAGGCCAGATAACAGTATGAAATTCACAAATTATTCAGTTTAAAGCTTTGTTATAAGGGTATTAGAGCTGACAAGATAGGCAAATGCTGTATTGAATGATTTTTGGGCTATTATAACACTATGAGCTATTATGGGCTTCTTGTTGCTTATTCAGCTACTATTCAGCTATTATGTTGCTACTATACAGCTTAAAGCAATTTATTTTGTGCCCAAATTGCTTGAATAACGGCTGTATAAATGCATTTATTCAAAGAATATTCAGCCGCATAATGTCATCACGCATAGGGCTATGTTCATGACGCATAATGTCGGCTTGTAATGGTAAAAGAATTTTTCAAATCAGTCCAGTAGTTTCGGAGCCTATTCTATACAAACAAGCAATCAAATCTTTTCTCTTTATAATATTAGTATTATAAGTATAGAAAATATAGTATATACTAATAATAAATCTGTAAGGGCGTTGGTCATGGAGTAATTTAATTTGTTTTCAGAGATATCGTGTTTATAGGCTCTTAAACTAAATCGACGATTTTTTTAGATTTTTTCTGTATATATGTATGTATGTATCTCCATAACTCTTAAACGAATTAACTGATTTTCATGAAACTTGGTAGATAAACGTTTTAGACGTACAAAGACACAGGAACAGGCTACTTTTTTCTTTTTCCACGCGGACGGACGCGGATTCATTAGAAACGATTATACAAAAAAATGCAAATATTTTCTCTTTATAATAGTACATAGTAGATATACATATAAAAATTTCATAAAAAAATATCTTACTGATTAACTTACTGATGGTGATCTTGATGGTCGTCTATAACACAAGCAACGCTACAGGCAAAGCCATAGTAGGATTAAGGGTTTTTTTTATGTTAAGGTCGACAGACAGGCTGACGGTTCACTTAATGGTAGGTGACTACCATCGCCTATAACACAAGCAACGCCATAAGTGCTACAAGTGCGCTGCCGACCATAGAAGGATTAAGGATAAGAGATAAGGAAGGGAAGGGGTAATGAGCTCTGGCATCCCTTACTCACTCGCCGAAACACAACAGCACATATGCTGTTATTTCACGGTGGTATTCTGTAAGTATAGGTAAATGGGTTCTGGCATCACTTACTCCCTCATAACTAAACACAACAGCACTCACGCAGTTATTTCACGATGGTCTCCTGTAAGATTGAAATGATTTGGTACCCCTTCACCTAAAGTAACAAAAAAATTCACAGATTTCATGCCTCACACGACTATCGAGCACATTGGAAATGAATCTACGGAATTCGAAATTATGTTGTTCTGACTTGTTGACTTCTTTCAAAAAGGTTAAGCTACAGGACAAACCCTTAACCCGATCGTCTTTATTTTAAACTAAAATTGTAGCTGACTAAACTGTCCAGAGGAGTTTTTTCTCAAACTTTTGATATCGTTCTTCGTTTCCAAAATATCGGGCGCCAAAATCAAAAATTGGGAAAACAAAATCTTTTTTTTTTTTTTCATTTTTGACTTTTTCGAAAAATTATTTTGGCATCTTACAGCTCTCGTAAATACGCGTCTTTTGAGCCCTTTTTGAATATCATATCTTTACAACTCTCCGAGATATAAGTAAGGGGATCGCACTTTTTCGTGAAATCGGGGCCTATACTGAAGCGAACGAAAATATATTTCCAATGTCAAAAGAACGTACCTACGTCTATCTACAGCAACCAGATGTGTAGCTATTATGTAGGCATGTGTGGTTTTTCCCGTCATATTTTAAGATGTAAAACACGACACGGAATTGTGTGACGCGGAGTTTTCTGTAGGGACCTTTTCTCGCAGCTTGTGTCGGCGTTTTCCAATGTTTACTCAATTCTGGGAAAAAAACATGTACTCTACACCTACTTTTATGTAACTTTAGTTTATTTTTCAACTGAATTCAAATATATTTTCAAGACATTTTTAGTGTTTTAATGTAGTCAGACACGATGACGGCCCAACTTGAACATAAAATAGACTAAAATAAGATCGTGTCTGACTCTAATCTTAGTCCGCTAACTTCTTCTAAACCACGCAAATGATTTTGATACCGTTTTCAACAATGGAAAGAGTGATAAACAAGGAAGATGCTAAGCCGGAGGCGAGTTGCTAATGTTTTTATAAAATAGTGTATAAATAAATAACCGTAGTACCTCCCCAAGAGGATACTTGTTATACCTGTGATAAAAAAACGATTTAATAAAAATAGATTGGAAAAAGTTTTATGAATTCACACAGAGTTATCCAGATTAAACCCCCAACAGCAATTTGGTTAAGTGAAATCTTTGGGCATACGATAGCGGCGAGCCCAGGCGGTGACATAAAATTGAAAACTATTTGTACAGCAAACACCATCCATCATCGGGCGGCACTTAGCCGTATTGGCCGAGTGGTGCTGCCCAGGGCCCAATGCCACTATGCATTACACCCGAAAAAGGTCCACCCATTGTTTCAAACTGAGCGATATATAATATACTAGCTGTTGAACGCGACTTCGTCCACGTAACTTTAATAAATATAATAATACATTCGTGTCTGTGAAACCATGGAAATACACATAAAAATTTCAACTCAATCAGTCAAGCCGTTTAGTAATTGACATACCGACAGCAGCGCCATCTACCGGGTCCAATTGTATTTTTAAATCATCCAGGAAACCATAGAAATAGCCATATAATATTTCGACCCAATCGGTTCAGCCGTTTAGAAGTTATGTGAAAAAGATAAGTACGGAAGGATAATTCTCACTACCCGTTGTCCTATTACCCGTTTTCCCGTAGGAATGAAGCATTTTCCCGCGGTAAAAAGTAGCCTATATTCATCACGGATAATGTCGGCTTCTAATGGTAAAAGAATTTTTCAAATCGGTCCAGTAGTTTCGGAGCCTACTTTAGCAATTTCATGATGATCGTTAAAATGGTGCTGGAGATACTTTAAAATAAACTTAATTTTTTATCATTTATCTATGAAAAAAAAAACACATCGTTCAGTCATTGTAAGATGTAAGATAAAAAGATTAAATTTATTTTTAATTTATTGTACCTAATATAAATGATGATAAATCCTTAAGGCTGTGACGTCATAATATCGGGTCTCTTTTGCTGGAGTTTATTTTCAAACGCATTATAAATTATCTAAGGTTTACTTTAAAACGACAAGTCTATAGGTAATCCGTTTTCTTCTCCGTTGTGAAGGCAGCGAATATTGCGTGTCGGTCCGATGATTTATGGCGCCCAGTGAACGCAAGATGAATTGGTTACAAAATGGACGAGTGGCTACTGGAATACCGAGGAATGGGTAAGAGGGGAAAGTCCTTTTCACACAATAAATATTAGGACATTTTACAACGTAACATCTGAATTGGTACACTGAAATATTTCCATTTGTCTAATTGTTGACATCGCTTTGCTTCAACAGTAATTGTCTGCAGTACGATACGTACGTACGAGTTCATTGATCTGGGCGGCCATTTTGTTCTCCAGTCTCTAATTATTGCATCATTGAGATGCTAATCAAAATGAGTCGTCTTAATAGAATCTTTATACATCATATATTTAAGTAGTCAAATAACTGTGACATCGAAAAATTTATCTACAACTACATAGTACAATGTCACATTGAAAAAGTATAGACTTGAAGCTACAATTAGCTTTTCTAATGAGCTCTGTACGATCATTTTCTTCCAAGTTACAGTCTATTGAAAATCACCAAAAATTTGGATTTTTTTTTATATCCCTTAATTTTTGGGACTTATATTATATATCTTAAATTTAAATTATCCAGCAAACATTGCGATTAACAATTTCAAACAAAACTTTGTTACTTCTTTTACTAATTTTTACAAGTAGGTATCTACTTACTTACCTATTAAAAAAAATACAACATTTCCTATATTTATATTTCATATAAATATATGAAATATATAGTAGTTGGTAGATATTACCTCAACAATATAACCATCTTATTGTTTCTGAATTTGACGTAAGTATTCGTAATACCAAAATGTGACATAATTATTATTACCTATCTGAAAAATGTAACTTCTTTTACCTATTTCAGATTAGATATATAACACAATATTAGGTAAGATGAGATTGTAGAACTTAAAGAGCTTCTTCCTTTTAACGTAACCTTTTTTAAACTAAAAAAATATGCCCTCTTTAACATTTGTTTTAATAGGTATTGCTCTTTAAAATAAATATTTGCTCTAGTGATTATCTACCAACTATTGATTAAACACACTCAAAATGTAGCAAATCATCAAAACAGAGGCAGAACAGACAGGCAATAGTCACATTTGTATCGATAATGTATACAAACAACGATATGTGAGTAGGTATTCATTCAATAACGAATATTTCCTTAGCGACTCATTCGGGTGGAATATTTCGCGCCTTTTCCAAGAAAACTGCAGTAAAATTTAGTATTACAAAATATAAAGTTTAATAAATTCAAGTTTTGTTTCGAAGAATTTAAAGCTCAAAGTTTGATAAGTTTATATTTTTACATGTCATTTTATATCAGGGTTGTCAGGTTGATAGAAATCAGTATCAGGGAGCTTTTATTGCACTTTTACGTACGTACGGTAAATTAAAGTAAAGAAATAAGGTATTCGAATACGACGAGTCCATTGGACGAGTGGTTGAGGTGCTTGCTTTAATGCTCTGTCTCGAAGGCACCGTGTTCGATTCCCGGCTAGGTCAATTTTAGAAATGATCTTTTCATAATTGGATCTGTGATCAAAGTGCTTTTGTGTTTCGATGAATGAGTAGAGATGCTAGAGCACATTCCTCTATTCTTCATGGTTTTTTTATGTTAAGATCGACAGACAGGCTGACGGTCCACTTGATGGTAGGTTTCTACCGTCGCCTATAACACAAGTAACGCCATAAGTGCCGACCATAGAAGGATTAGGAATAAGGGAGGGATGGGCTAATCGACTCTGGCATCCCTTAGTCACAACAGCACATGATGCTGTTATTTCACGGTGGTATTCTGTAAGGTGGTGGTTACTGCCGCCAGATGGGCTGCCCAAATGACTGCGAAACGCAGTGTGCCCTACCACTACTAAGTAAGGGTAAGTGAGTAAGGGATACCAGAGCTCATTTCTCTAACAGCCCGGCTAGCTCAGTCGGTAGAGCATGAGACTCTTAATCTCAGGGTTGTGGGTTCGAGCCCCACTGCGAGAGCAGTTATGATATGAATGGAAATCTTTCACGGCGGGGCACCGAAGTCGTGTCAAGACGTCCTCGCGACCCCGCCCATCAACGGCCGCGCTAGAATGTCGTTGGGTTTTAGCCAGTATGAATCCGGCATAACCCCGCAGTGTCGGGTATCCAAGAGGATTTCCCAACGTTAAAAAAAGAGCTCATTTCCCTATCCCTTCCTAATCTCTTAGAGGATGAGTTTCCTAATCCCGAAGAGACACACGCTCCTCGGACATAGACATTATGCTGAAACGCAATAAACGCTACAAAAGTGGGCTGTGAATATGCTTGCTGATTTTTACATCAAAGGTAAGTAATTAATTATACTTTTTACAGGTTCTAAGCCCATCAATTTTGAAGTGTGAAGTATCACAGAAATAAAGATGGTCATGATATGCCTGTATCTCAAATATAAGCATGCCTTTGGGATGAAAACCATAGGTCTGTGCAAATGAAAACAGAGGCAAACCGTATGACACTCCTATTACAGGATAATTCTATTGAAACCAGGTCAAGCTGAATAGATTATCCTGAATTAAGGCTGCCGAGTGAGAATGTACCTTGAAATGGAGGTCGAATTTCGAGGTCATTAGAATACGATTAGGTACATGGTAAGTGGGCATATTGATGCCAGAGATCATATTACATCCTATATTATATTATCATATCGTGTTCATAAAACATATTAGAATTATTTTAGAAGGAAGAGGCGAATACACTAGGCTCTTTAGCTATAAAATGGATTATACCTGTTTGTATTTTGGTATTTTAGTGCTATTGTGTTCATGATCAGAGCCGTCTTTAATCTATTGAGTCCTAACGGTAATGAGTTCTTTTGACTATTACGGTTAACCATTTAATTGAATTAGGTAAAAAAATAGGTAAGCAAAATTATGGATTAATCCATTTTTGTACATTAAAATTTATCAAAAATGTATTCTATCACATTAAACGAATGGTCATATTATTAATATTATTTAATAAGGAAAATAAACTTTTTAGATATTTACATAACAAAGTTTAGTTGTCGATTGATAAGGCTACTTAGCCTTCAGATAAGCAAAACATTATATCTTACTTTTTCTGTAATTCTTTTGATATTTAAGTATAAATTTTTCACCTACGTATGTATACCCACACTTACTATAAAGTTACATCAAACAAAACCCTTTCAGTCGCTTTTTCGTAAAAAAAATGACAAACATCCATTCATTTTCATAAATTTTCGCATTTATAGGATTACTAAACAAGCCTTTAGGCATTACAGATGTCTTCACATTTAAAATAAAGTTATTGGTTTGTGATAGGCAAGTATATAACAAGAACTCTAGGCTTTGCTAGCAGGCCCTAGACATTTGCCTAAAACCATTGTAAAAACCTATATTTTGGCTTTATCTTAAAAAGGAAATACAGATATTTGTTAGCCATCTATATTCCATAGCCATGTGTGAAGTTGTGGCGCGTTTTTTTTTATTATCTTATAGTATTTACTCATCGTCGCGGTATCAACGCTGGGTCAGTATCGATTCGCGCCGTTTGTTATCGCATAGTCGATATTTTTGTTTGCACGGCCTCATCGGCGAGAGGAGCTCGAGTGTATCTTGCGTATTTGATCAATAACTTGTTTGATAATGCTTTACACTGTGATTAGTCTGCTCTTTACTTACAAATTATATTCGCGATACTTTTTGTTTTATCTATTAGATCTCAATTATGGGTAATTTAATTTCAATGTTTATACAATTTCGTGTTTATTTAGAATGCACTTAGTGGGTGGGGCATTGTGTTATTTGTACTAGATGTGTGCGTCGCGACTTCGTCCCAATTAAATTTGGACGCTATAAAACGTTCTCTATGAAAGGAAAATATAGCAAACCATTTTTATTTGTTATCAGTCCAAAATTTTTTTAGATTTTGGAGATATTTTTTTTTATTATACAGTCCTTTCCTTTTTATGTGTGTGATACAAAGATATATTTTGGTTGTTCTATCGCTTGTAGGCCTAACACCTGTTTAAACCCAGTGGTTTTTGTAGGCCTGCGCCGTCGTTCATAGAAAAAAGTGTAGATATTTGAGAAATAGAATAAAATTTAATAGAGGCATCAGACTGATGAGATCAAGCAAAAATTAATAAATCATGTCCCTTTTATTAACTTATTTCAAAGTCGACATACAGGCTCATGATCCACTAATTGTTGGTAGGTAGCTATTCGCCGTCTATAACATAAGCAACACCACAGATGCAGCAAGTAGTGGGATTGGGGATAAGGAATTGGGATAGGGACAGGAAAATAGACTGGCATCGCTCACTACCTCACCGAAACACTCAAATGTTGAGGAGTGGATTGTATTATGAAATGAAAAGGTGATGAGAAATTGAAGAAATATAAGCAACAATAAGCTAACACGGCACAAGCTAACCACAGTAGGTGGTTACCTACTGCCTCTAGACTTGCTTAATGCCTACTAAGTACCTAACTGGAAACAAAGCTATAAACAACAATTTAATTAACAATTTATATTAAATACTAGCTGGCGCCCGCGACTTCGTCCGCGTTGAAAAAGAAAAAGTGGCCTATCCTGTGTCCCGTAGGTCCAAATATTTATCCACCACGTTTCGTGAAAATCAGTTAATTCGTTTAAGAGTTATGGAGGAACATACATACATACAGATTTATTATTAGTATTATTATTAGATTAATATATTTATTTTAAATGCAATACATAAAATTGGTTTAAATTTTTTTATTAAAATGGAATCAGAAAGTTTGAATATTAGCTGCTTTTTGCGGGAAGATATCACCTTAAGTCATCGCATATTCAAATAGAACAGCATAAGTGCTGTTAGTGGCGTTTACTAACAGTCATCAGCCTCTTAATAATTTCTGAAACAGTTAATGATCTAGGTAAATGCAAGTTCAGTAGGGTTAAGCTGACCACATAAGTACTTACCTAATTAACAATCTAACCAAAATCCACCCTTACTTGTGAATACACCTTAATCCCCACAAAATCCGAACAGGCAACCACCTTATTAGCAAAAATCTGAAACATTCCATCCCTTTTCCCACAGAACTGGAACCAAAGCACTTAAAATGGCGTTTGGAGCTCCCTATGTAATAAAATACTAACCTACGGCGATGTAATATAAGTAGAAGCGGACCGCATTAGCTAACAGGAGCCATTATTAAAAAGTATCAAATTACAGAACGCGGCTCGACGCCGGTCATACAGCCAATCGTATTCGCCCTCAAACACATCAGCCAATCAAAACAAGTTCTGTTTTTCTTATTGTGGAATCTCGTTTAGTGGGTTATCTCGCATATTTCTTTTTTGTCTTGGCAGGTCGAGTTTCAAAACAAGACAATGAACATAAAATTAAGTCTTCATAGTTTTACCATCTACATTGGAATATAATATCTGGTTTTAACGATGGATCCGTAGTGTATTTTACCTACGAATATTGTAAGCCAGTTTATAAAGTAGATACCTACATTGAGAGTACGATACAGCCTGTAACAAAGATGCTTAAGGAAATGGAAGCGACTTTATGGAGGCGTACGTGAAAGAAAATATTTTAGACTTTAGTTAACTCATTCTTTTTTCAGTCAATATGCAAGAAAATAATTTGATTTTTTTTTATTTGCGACTAATATATACACTTTGAAAAAGAGTGCTTATTGTAGTATTGATTTTTATCGTGAAAACTCACGTACAATTTAATATTGTCTCTTTGTATACAGTATCTTACTCCTTACTTACTAATATTATACTCTGTCTGTCTGTTACCTCTTCACGTCTTAACTACTCAACCGATCAACATGAAATTATACAATACACGTTGTCAGGGATACAGGAAAGTATCTTTCATCCAAAAAAAGTAGGTATACTGTTCCCAAGGGATCGTCTAAATAAAATAAAAAACTAACGCCTGGCCTAACTGTTATAGCAACTAGAGATCAAGCGTTATATTGCTTAACTAGCTGGTGCCCGCGACTTCGTCCGCGTTGAAAAAGAAAAGAGTAGCCTATCCTGTGTCCTGTACGTCTAAATGTTTATCTACCAAGTTTCATGAAAATCAGTTAATTTGTTTAAGAGTTATGGAGGAATATACATAATATACATACGGAAAAAAAATCTAAAAATGGTCAATTTAGTTTCAGTATCACGTATAGAGCCTATAAACACGATATATCTGAAAACAAAGTAGGTAACTTACTCTATGACCAACTCTTACAGATTTATTATTAGTGTTGGTGTATATTTTAATTTTAACTACAGATTTATTATTATAGTATTGATGATATATATTTTATTTTTAACGCTGGCACCAGCTACTTACATTATATTATAGAACGTCTCGTCTAACTGGAAAGTCAGTGTTACTCAGTCTGTGAAGCCAAGCCACATCTAGTATCTCTATATCATTCTGCGTCGTATCTATGTGAGCATGCGCAGTACGCTCAGTCAATACCACGCGACAGTGAGTGCGTGCTAGATGGACGCATCAGACGATTATAGAAACGTAGCACAGCTTGCATTACACGTGTATTAAGCCTGTTGCAATTTGCATGCGGTTTCCAATCACAATATTTCTAGACCTAGAAACAATCTGATAACTAATATAGTGGACACGACGCATACGTTAGCCCGTGCAGTATTGATTGGCAAGACTTAATAAGTTCTTGAAAATTGTTACTCTTCAATTTAAGTTAGTGTAGATACCAAACGAGAGGACAGAATTTTTTTTTCTCATCACATACTTTACAAGATGGAGTTTTTTCTAACATTACTCAATCAATTTATTTTCGCTACATTAAAAATCAATGTAAGCCATAAATTATAATTAAAATACATGGTACAGACAGACCATAGAGACATTTCCCAAAGCTATCCATCTGATACGTGATCGAAGTGCCCTCCATCGCTTCCCTTTAATACCAACAGCCGCTCTGTTTATTTACTGAACTAATATCGTAACGGTCACTATCCGACTGTAATGGGTATTCCTGTCATAATAAATTTATATTAAACCAAATTAATTTACAGATGCCGCCTTTAAAAAATTTGGCTGACCAACCTCAACAGTGCTCAAGAACTAATTCGGATGAGTGGAGAAAATAAGTTAATATTAAATTTAAATATTCGGGCGAATAGGATATTCTTTTTCGTGCCAATTTGTAAAAAAATAATTCGGGCAAATCTTGAGGGCCTAAATCGAAATTTTTTGGTCGTTATCTTACCTACGACTTATTTAGTCAAAGATGTAAGATTCTTCAATGTTACAAAAGACAATAGGCAGCAGTGGGAAGTAAATAATATGTGAAGTAAGACGTAGATTAAAATATTTTTATTAAAAATGAAATAAAATGTTATGTATCTATGTTTAAAATGTTATACATCGTTGCAAAACTATGTCTATTCACCCTGTATTCACCAACTTAGCGACTATGTGCATTGGACATAAAACACTGTGAGGTAAAACAGTATCTATAGACACTTTGAGTAATGTACCAAGATGCTATACATAAGCAGCGTCTCTAAGTAAGCGTCGTAAGGAATTGTTAAGTCTTCCACCATTTAATATAAAATTGTTGGCTCATTATTCAACGAAACCATCGGAGTTAAACTCGGACTTAATATTAGCCGACTTTTTACTGGACTTCGCAAAGAAACGGCACAATTTTATTATTGACATTATGAGAGATACAATTAGGGACTTATTCCTTTTATTACTTTTCTCTCGGCGTGTTTACTTATATTTTATGAGTTGAATTTTTCTACATTTATCGGTCGTATTTCAGGAGTCTTTGTGAAAATGTCTACCAATATTGTTCTTTTGTATACCTATCGTCTTTTTCTAGTGATCATTAATTGTTTTACAGTTAATTTGTGTATACAAACAACATACAAGTTAATTGTCTTTTACAGTTAATATGATAGCTTAGGTAAAGTCAATAGTGACAGACTTTACCTAAGCTATCATATTGTAGAATGTTTGGTTGTTGCCTTGCACACAGACTATAAGGTATAAGGTTCGTCTCCCAATCAGGCCAGTATTCCTGAGTTTTTTCGTATCTCTTTTGATTTATTAGTATACTTACGTTGCGTAGATTAGTAAACGTGCAAGTCTGGAGAGAACTTGCAACCAGCAAGTTTCTGAATGTCAAAAATTTTATGAGAAAAAGTAACCATTGTAACCTTTTTTCTTATTGAATATATATAATGCAATAACAAAATGTTTCAAGTAATAAAATCAAACAGTCATTAATCTGACGAGCGGCGACACTTTCATAAGTTCAATTGATCGGAAAATTCTACCCGGACTAATCACGACACTGTGGACGGCTGTATGCCACACTGAAAAACGTACCTATTTCAAATATATTCATTACCTTTGAAAAATACCGCTTGATAAATACTTAAGAATAAAAGTGGTTATTTAAACTGAAACGCATTTATTTATTATAGCCTTTATTTAACAACCTTTATACATATATATTTACATAAAATTAAACATTATACAGTCCTGACACCGTTTCTTAAAGATTGTCTTGCTTTTCAGCATAGGCCTCCCTTAGAGCTTTCCACAATTTGCGATCACGAGCCTTTACCATCCAGTTCTTGCCTGCTACCTTCTTAAAATCGTCTTCCCACCGTCGTTGTTGTCCTCCTTTCTTCCTTTTGTATTGTCTCGGACACCATTCCGTCACGTCTCTAGCCCATTTGTCTATCTTACTTCTTATCATGTGACCTGCCCAACTCCATTTGAGTTTTTTAATAAAGTACGTTATGTCAATAATTTTAGTTTCCTTTCTTATATTCTTTAATTTAATTTTGTCTTTTCTTTTAATGTTAAGCATACTTCGTTCCATACTGTGCTGACACGTTTCTAGCTTACGTATGTTTACATTCGTCAAACTCCACGTTTGACACCCATAGGTCATACTTGGTAGGATGCATGAATCAAATATTTTACTTTTGATTTTAAGAGACAAACTAGGATTTTTCATGATTTCTTTAAGAGACCAATACTTTTTCCAAGCAATATTAATTCTGTTGTTTACTTCTTTTGTCGAAAGGTCTTTTGGAGATATTATTTGACCAAGATATGTATATTCATCTACGTACTCTATAGAATTGCCGAGAACTTCGATTGGAGTCTTGACTCGATTTGTCATTATTTTAGTCTTTCCAATGTTCATCGATAAACCAACCTTGTCACTTTCAGATACCAACTGTTGCAGCATTTCTTGTAATTTGTTTGCATTATCCGAGATTAATATAAGATCATCCGCAACTGAAACGCATATGTTTTGTTAAATACATTTTTATTAATGCTTAGCTACTGTCGCTGGCTTTGTCAGTTGTTAAATAAAAATTTTATTTGAACTACGAAAACTAAATTCCACTAACACTAAGATAAAAAATTTATGAAAGAGCAATTAACGTGTTCCCCCAAAATTACAACCTCGGGGTCTTCAAGTCTAGGGTAAATGGGCACTTACTAGGTAAGCGTGATCCATCTTTGGCCGCATCTGCACCTAACATCAAGTGAGATCGCGGCCAAGCGCTGCCTTGATTACATAAAAAAAAAAGTAATAACGCCTCAGTCTATTTGAGTGTTCTTTTTACGTTTTTCAGTCTCAGTTCAGTGAGTGAGTACTTTTTCCTAACCTCAACTTGTCGTTATACTTTCAGGATTGGCACTTGACAATTATGCACACACTGGCGTTGGTTTCTACGCCGAGCGGTTTATTAATATCTTCACATTTTACATATTCTTACATAGTATAGATTAAAATCGCTGTTCGCGTATGTCTGTAGATACAAATACAATCTATATTATGTATATAAATCACGCAACGGATTTCAGTGGAATTAACTGCTTTCTCTATATAGATTACATGCAATTTACATGCATTTTACATGCAAATATATAAAATATTATGTAATATATTTTATAGTCTACATTTTACCACGAATTCAATACTTAATATTCTTGGCGCCTTATTGTCGAGAGCTGTTTACCTAACAATTAAGGTGGAATTTAAAAAAGTCCTCTTTATTTAAAAGAACTCCACCTACTTTACAGATCGGAAAAAATTGTACAAATTTTCTTTAAAAATTTGTACTTCGATGTCCGTTTAATGGAGTGCCTTATGTTTATTCTAACTCCGTGATTCAATTGGATTGTTAGAAGTTGAAATTAAATTAGGTTTTAATTTTGTTTTCTTAATTACTTTGAGCTTCTTTGTCGTTGCCACTCGATCGTAGTAGCCTTTCTAATAATAAAATGGTTTGAATAATCTTAATAACGTTTTGATCGTTTTTCTAAATACCACCAAATAATCAATCAATCACTTTATTTGTAACTTATAGAACATAAAAATAATCAATACAGATAAAAAATTGTTACAAAAAAAAGGAAAGTTAGAAATAGGTCTTTTATTTAAATATTTACCTATGATAGAGCGAGATCACTCAGAAGATGCCCATTCACTTAAACTTTGAAAATATTTGAGTTATATGAGCTCAGAAACACAGACGCCGGCAAGGAGTTGATCTTTGCTGGCAATGCTGGCATAGACCATAGGCAATAGCTACTATATTATATAGAGGACTAAATTAAAAAGTAAATAAAAAACACTTTTGAAAAAAGTTGTTAACTTAGGAATACATAAAATGTGAAGACAAATATCACATGATTACTACGTGACATTATATAGGAGGCTCGTTGTCCTGTCTCGCTCCTTGTTATCAGTTCTCATTAGATAAGGACGGCGACATCCCGGAACCGTACTGTAAACATGGTTATCTTGAAGAACCGATGCGCTTGCACATGAGAAAAACAGGGTCACAGCGTTGTTGAGCGGCAAGGGCGACTTCGTTTAATAAATAATTTTTACAAGTATATCTTTCGTTCATTCACAACTTGCTTTTGAATTTATTACTGATTTTAATTTCCAAACTGATATCATTTTGAAAAAAAAAGATCTCCTTAGACTTAAAATATGTTAAGTATAGCCTGCAGTAGTACATAATTATTATGAATTGAATCTCTAATTATTCTATTGTTTTGACAATGGTATGCCGACGTGGTAAATTGTGGTTTTTAATCCACAACTGCTGTAGTGTCTTCATAATGTACCTAGACTAGAAAGAGATGAGGAATTGATTGTAAAGTCCTGCTAACTCGCAGTGGGTTAGCGCAAAGTACAGTAACCCATACTTACTGATAAGGGTAACACACATGAATGAATGAGTCCCGAAAATGTGAATATATTATACCTGTTCCTATAATCCTAAGTATATCCAGTTAAGATTGCCAGCACCTTCAAGAGCCTGTCTGATGATCTTTACATAAAAACAAACCTATTTTTACAAGTAAGGCCACACGAGGGCCTACAAAATCATTTATCTTAAATATTAAAGTCATCAAAATATCTATATATCTATCTTCGACGAAGCACACTTGCTGTTGTGTCAATTTTTTCTTCTGTAAGGGAACATGTGATAATGAAAAAAATAATACAATGAACTTATTTCCATGAGAAATTACTTACCTTAAATTACTTAAGAAACTTGAGTTTTTATTGGAAAAATGATTTTCTTGCAGACAGTTATTGTCAACTGGAATATTTTCGAAATTGTCCGCGGGCCGGTTTTGGGTTTTTTTTTCGTGTCGCAGTACACCATGTCAGCTGTTCAAACAATGACATGTGTAGGTACGCTTTAAGGAAAACACCGATTCAGAAAATGGCGCTTTTCTGTACGTACATACCGACATAAGGTGCCAGCACACTATACCTATGCCCACACAAGTTTGTCATTTATTCAATTTCGTGTTTGCGTTCGCCGCTTGCGACATGGGCCCAAATACTCCGAACACTGCAAAGTCGATGTGGCCACAGACTTGTCGGAGATTCGGTGAATTTCGTAATACGAGAAACCGAGGTAGAACTGGTTTTTAATTGTGAAATTAGACCTTTTTCGATATTTTTTTAAATATTACTTAGATAAAGGTTTACTCTTGAATTTTGAAAGGACTTGGGTTTATATGAGCTCGAAAACACAGACACCGACAGGGAGTTCCAAATCTTGGCAGTGCTCATTATAAAGGTTGTTTTAAAGCCAGAGGGATTTCGTCAAGGTGAGTACCTATGGTAACCAGCCGTAACGTTTGAATGTCCAATGGAAGAAAGGGAAAAAAATGCTCTATACAATGCTTTACCAAGCTGTGGTAAAGACAAAACACGTCTTGTTTGTCTTTAAGTCATGTATATCATTAATATCATCAATACCTACTAATAATAAATCTCTAAGTGTAGGTACTGTATGTATGTTCCTCCAAACTTTTAAAAACTTGGTAGATAAACATTTACACGTACAGGACACAGGATAGGCAACTTTTTCTTTTTCAACGCGGACGAAGTCGCGGGCACCAGCTAGTACATTGATAAACTTATTAACAATACCTAATACTTAATAAAAAAAAGATTATTACGATTATGTATTAGCTTTGGTTTATTACTCAGAAAAGTCATTATGAAATAATTTTATAACAAGTTAAGGATTATCTGAAGTGATATCTGAAGTAATAGCTGTTCAATTACTCGTATAAAAGATAATTTTGAAGAGATCGATACATTGCAAACTAACGCCTTGATAGTAAACTTGCCGATAGTGTCGGTTCGATGCCCGATACCTACTGCTGTCTATGAGAGATATAGAATGACACTGAAGGATCTATTATTAATTTTTCCATAAAATATACGAGTGTATCCATATTTTTAATAAATAAAAATATATTATTTTTTAAAATATTATTATAATATACTCGTTCTGACGAAATTTTTTTTTTAATTCTGACGCATGAGCAATAAAACAAATATTGTTATTATAATAACAAAAAAATTGATGTACAATATGTATGTATGTAAAGGTAAGTAATTATGAGCTTTAGTTTATCTTAAGAATATTTAAATTTAGTAAATAATTATAGTGTCCCGCCTGCAGACGTTGTCCTGCCCAAAGAATCCTAAAAATATTTGTTCCAACCTACTTATACTAAACCTAGATAAAACATTTCAACATGGAATGTTGTCAATAAACTAGTATAGCTTACACCGCCATCTATTAGAAACTTATAGAACTTACGATCTGCAGTATCAAGTAGTATGCGGGATACAGTTTGTTTATTTTATTTCCCTACTAGCTGGTGCCCGCGACTTCGTCCGCGTTGAACGATGAAAGGTACTCTATGTCCTTTCTGGTGTCCCAGACAACGTGTATGCAAAATTTCATGGTGATCGGTTCAGTAGTTTTTGCGTGAAAGCGTAACAAACAAACAAACCCACATTCACATTTATAGATAATATTAGTAAAAATTATAAGACTTTAGGTAAAACTCTTTAGTGGTCAATGGAAGTATGACAAATTCTTAGATTCTGGGTTGTTTCACTAAAAGTGGCTTGGGGTGATATTTCAAATTAGTTTTACACGTGTTACGACTTGAACCATTATTACTAAAATGTTAAGATTCAAACCAGTCATGCCATATTTACATTATTTCAGAAATTAACGAGAGAAAATGATAGCATGTAATAAAAGAAACCAGTGGACACTTTTTCGCAGTGATGTTGTTCAAGACCCTGAATCTAAAGTATCTTTTATAAAAGGACGCAATACATTTAGTATGTTTTAATATGGACGCTTACAATGGTGACATGATACCGCTTTCCATGTTATTTTAATTTGAGTTAAGTGGGGCGGCCGCAGTGGCTTATTTAGCGAAGGGCCGGGGGCGGAGGCAGATCAAAGACGCCGCCTCGTTCACTGACCATGTCTCATGTGAGACTATTCTAAACTTAAATATTATGAAATTTATAATATACTAGCTGGTGCCTGCGACTTTGTCCGCGTTAAAAAATTTTTATCTAACAAGTTTCATGAAAATCACTTAATTCGTTTTAAGAGTTATGGACTTACAGTTTATTATTAGTATTGATGACTTTAAATATTATGAAACCTAACTAAATTTTATCACTAGAAATGAAATGTAAAAATATTACTATCCTTCGAATGGCTGTATGAAATCTAAATAAATAAATAAAAAATAATCTCGGGGTCTCCTGAAGTCTTTCCTGCATTCAGTCAGCATTTTCTTCACTGCTGGATGTAGGCCTCTCTTAAGGCTCGCCATCCCTTGTGGTCTTCTGTTCTTCGCATCCAGCCGCTTCCCGCGAAGCCTTCCAAGTCATCTGTCCACCTGTTAAAACAAAGAGAGTGCTTAGGTAGGCGTAATTACATTGCACCTAAGACATATAACGCATAAGAACCATGCGAAAAAGTTTTAATCAACACAATGTTTTTCGCTTGCTTCCAGAATAGACCCCTTTGAATGCGAGCGTTCCGAGACACAGAGAATATTAGATGGCTCAATTCTCTATAATCTGACGGGCGCCCGTGTACGGTTTGTGAGGAAGAATTAGTAGCTAGTGCGCTTACAACCACTATCCAAATAAACTCACAAAGCACCTTCCTCAATATGTAGTCATCAAAGAAACCATTTTGTATTTCTAAAAGATGATTATTTTTAAACTTAGCCTATTTTTGTTATTCCCGTCAAGTTTCTATTCATCTATGTAAGTTTATATTTATGTACATCATCATCTCAGCCGCAGGACGTCCACTGCTGGACATAGGCCTCCCCCAAAAATTTCCAATTGGACCGGTTAGAAGCAACCTAGATCCACAGTCGACCCGCGACCTTCGCTGCGCTTGCTGGTCCGTGGCCTCCCCTCGAGAACCTTCCGACCCCAGCGGCCGTCGGCTCTTCGTACTATGTGCCCTGCCCACTGCCACTTCAACTTCCTGATCCGACGGCTTATGTCGGTAACTTTCGTACGTCTACTCATCTCCTCATTTCTGATTCGATCTCGCAATGTAACCCCGATCATAGCCCTTTCCATAGCTCGTTGAGCGACATTGAGCTTCCTTACGAGGCCCATGGTTAGAGACCACGTTTCAGCGCCATATGTCATCACTGGCAACACATATTGGTCGTGTACCTACATTTATGTACATAAGTATAGATAAAAGAGTTGGGCATTTTGGGCAAGCCCTTCATGCTATTCTTGTCTGCTAATATAGTAATGAACATCATATCAGCCGCAAGATGTCCTCGTCTAAACGTAGGCCTTCCCATAATTTTACCATCAAAAAAAGGTCGAAAGCAGTCTGTATCCACTCTGTCAATACCACTTCAACTTACTAATCCGCCAGGTTATGTCGTTAACTTTCGTACTTCTTCGGATCTCCTCATTCCTGATTCGATCACGCAGTGTTACCTCCAGCAACCTTCTCTATAGCTCGCTGAGCGACGTTGACCACTGAGCTAATCTTACTAGGCTCATAGTTAGAGACCACGTTTCAGAGCCATCTGTTATCAATGGAAACAAAAATGGCGTCAAAAATAGATATAGTTAATTGCTACAATTCTGCTGTAATAATTTGCTAAATATGTACATTCGGGGTAAGAAAAGGTTCGTCACCTTTAAGTCGACATTTGCTTGCACCAGGACAATTGTCAATCATGCCAAAATTTCATTTCAAACGTCTGTCAGTTGTGTGCTTAGTGGTTTAGTTTCAAAAAGTCTACGATTTTGATAAAGGAATGAATTTGAAAACTGAAGAAGGTTTTCATACCCCGAATTTACCGGTTGTGCTAGTAAAATTATAATAGAAATACAGCAATTGGAAATTAGAAATGCAGCAAGCGCGACTATGAGCTTGCAGTACGCCGAGCTTGATTTCCACGGCGATACCAGTAACATGGTTCGCGTATACTGGTTTGAGTAAAATCGTTCCGTTGTTACATCGCGACCGCTTCGCACATAGCCGCTAACGATGTCACACTTCTGAGAAGCTTACGTGACGTTATGATGTACAAACATTTAGAAGAACATGCAGCCATCGCATTATATACATGCCCTATATACAGACACATATGTGTAGGAATATACTTGTCACGTGCGGAAACTACAATCTACAATCCTCAAGCAACAAAACACTAGAGTATTTATTTCCTACTGAATTCCTATTTGTTATTTACACAATACATAATTTAAACAATTTCCAGAGCCAGACCTGAATCAAATCTACTAGAAAATCATTAAAGTGGGAATTATAAAAATCAAATAAGAATAATCAAAATATTTTTATTTATCGAGTAGGTTTCTACAGGAAACTCTTATGATCGTCATTATAAATTTAAATTTACCAGGGTTTCGGAAAAAAGCTAAGATGACGATCCTGAGAAAAAACCCCGAAAGAATGATGGTGCTTCCCGTGTGGTCCCATTTCGATTTGGTCCAGTTCTGACAATGGTATCCATAAGAAAACGACTTGAAGTCTTTTTTTTTGTTAAAAAGAGTTATTTAATATACCTAAGTTTTCAGTTATCAAAAAAATGTCACATTTTGTTTCGAATTTCCTACGTTTTAGCTCGTATAGACTCGCCTTAATGAGAAGATATGCCCTAGTGGAAACGACGCGTTAGTTTTGGGCTCGCTTGTACCCGCCAATAACTGGCCAGTGTCAATATTTATGGAAGCGAGACAACGGCGTGGTTTTTGAGAATTTCGAATGAAGGTCCGAGCCGTGTTTGTTTGTTTGTCCGCTCGGACGTAGCTCGTGTAATCTCTCTGTTTGTATGGGCGGCGATACGCGACCTGTGACTTACCTTACAACACTATTGGCCTGTACTATTGTCCGATGTCACATATTGCCTTCAATCTGGCACAAATACGCCTATTGGTACCTACTTTATAAGTTGATATGAAAGTTATGTTTATATCCATCCTGCTACGACGTAGCACAAAAAGCATACCTATAAGGCTATGTGTATAAATAGCAAATTGGCGGTACAGGTTATATGATTGGCATCAAGTCTTTGCAAGATATTCCATTGCAAGATATGGAAGATGCGTACTTAATAAAAGCAATTCTCTATGCAGTTGCTGCAAGTGTGCTGCCAAACGTAGTAGGATTAATGATAAGGGATAGGGAAATGGTCTCTGGTGTCTTTTAACCAAAACGTGCTGTTTTTCCAGACTAGACCCAGTTTGGCCAGCCAAAATTAGCCCTGCTGGGAATAGAACTCCTTAACAAAGAACCTTCCTTAATGAACTTAACTATCGACATAATATTTTCTCTTTCAAAAAACATTATGTTATGACATAATCATCGTCATGGAATGTCAGTGGACATTGGCTGTGGCTGTGGCGTTTTTGCGTTTTAGCGGTATATGGCGCAATTCTACGTAAGACTGTTAATGATGATATTGATGAAAAAAAGCGATGGTTAATATACCTATCCATTTAATTTCTTTTGTAAAAAAATATTTACGCCCCCCCCATCTGGGTTTCGTCTAGGGCCCATCTAGGGCAAGCTACGCTGCTGATCCTGCCACTAATTCTTTTTTAGTGTTTATTAATTTTATTAATAATATATATATTATATATAAAAATCAACGTGTTCCCTAATATGGATTCCAAAACAGCTTAACCTTTTTATATTTTTTGTTGATCAATTTGGTTGATACTTTCAGACAATCTTCAGATTAGCTCAATTCAGATTCAGATTCAGATTAGACAGTGAGTAATCGTGTGAAGGTTGGTAGCGATCGGATAAGAAAAATGGCCGCTCACGAAGCCGTGGACTAAAGATCGTAACCGATACTTTAATGTAGAAACATGTAGGACATAGAACATGTAGGTTCCGATATTCTTTTTCGATAAACCTCACAAGTTTTTTGCGTAACGACGGACGGTCGGTAAAGCAAGAAGAAAACGTGGAAAGTTGTAAAGTAGCTAATTACTTGACATCCTGTTCACATAAGGTGGGTTGATGTCACTTCACAAGAACACTTAGCTCGCGTTTATGACCCGCTCACGTTCAATAAGTGAGTGCAACAAGGTGCTAACACACTGCCGCGCCATATCAAATGAGAAGATGCTAATCACGAACAAAGCAAGTGGCCAAGTGTACCACTCGCCTTATTAAGACTCTTCTGTTTGGATATCGATTCTCAAACGAGGTTGTATGCTAAACGTCGCTCGGATCAAGTGAATAATCTCCAATTTCACTTTGGAACATTACGACACTTTTGTGACAGAGTTTTGACCTCGACTCGTAGAGAAAATTATCAGTTTCATTTCAAAATGCATGAAAGGTTCAGGTTAATTAAATGTTTTCAAATCTAAGTCAACTTTAACGATTGACATTATTGAAAATGTTCCCTCGGGAACAGTATTTTATCTGAATGAAACATACCCTATATCTATTTCTGACGTGTATGCAACATTTTATGATGATCGGTTTGGTAGTTAAGGCGTGAAAATAACAACAGACAAACAACAAAAAGTAATAGCAAAATGGCTAAACGATTTGAGCTGACGGAACGGTATAAATTCTAGATCTATGTGTTATAGGATCTTTTTTATCCTAAAAAATGTTAGGAACCTTGGGTTTTTCAAAAAACGAACTACAGCGCGTACAAATTTAGCTTTATAAGTAATATTAGTTAGAATATTTTTTAAGCGATCCACATTAAAAAAAATACTAGCTTATAATAAATACAGAACCAAAGAATAATATCCCGATATTTCATGGTAACCAAGGATCTTTTCAGCTTTCAGGTATATATGTATACAACAGCCGACTATAACTTGAGAAATGGGGACAAAGTAGACGCCCAATCGACTTTCACTCAGGGTATCGAAGCACTTTTCGCTGGATTTTGAGAGGTTACACAATGAAGTTGCATCTACCTGCGAACATGAAGTAATCAATATCCTTTGCAAATGTAAACAGCGTAGTAACTTGTAGAGGCGAGGCGGTGGAGAGGCTTTACAAACATGACGGTAGACAAGAGACGCTCTTTGATCACAAGCCGCCTGCACTGACACAGCGTTACTTTACTATACAACACCAATATACTTATAAATTATGGTCAACATATAAGTAACATTATGTATATGAGGTGGAAATTCTTGTAGAGTTTTAAACCTGCCAGTATCCTCTTTTCTTTTGCTATTACGATTAGGCGGTGGAACCACTGTAAACACAGCCGATATGACATAAAAGTTTTTGAAGATGTCGGTGGTTCAGTGGTTAGGATACTTCTCTTAACGCTGTCTCAGGGGTCCCAGGTTCGATTCCAGACAGAATCGACTTTAGAAATGATCTTTTCAAAGTTGTTTCTAGTCTCAGAGACAACTTGAAAAGGCTTAGTTTCTGATCTGTTTCTGTCTCAGGGCTTCGAATCCGCGACCCCTGAGACAGCGTTAAGGCTAAATCAGATATTCCATAATATCAGATATTCCATTAAAAGATGTATAGTTAGGTGGGTATAGTATGGAGAGATTTGTCTCAAATAGCAATAAGCACAAATGTCTAGGTACCTACAGGCAGCTCTCGAGGTGATTTGGACGTTTATTAAAAAGCACACAATACGCGAGCCACTACATACAGATCGCTCTCCTATTTTATTTTTAATATTAAACCCCCGGGCGGTCGCTTGCAAGCATAGAGTAGTTTACGAACAAATTGATGTAATCTAAAATGAATAAAGCTTTTACCGGCTCATCTCGTGAACACTTTTTTGAGATACTGCATATATTAATTTATATACTACTTGTTCTTACCACCTATATTCATATTACAATGATAGCTAGAGAGAAGAGCGGATGTAAATATTTTTTTATGTGGAGTTGGAAGGTAGATAATCTCTATATTTAAAAAATATATTCATTTTTGTCAGGCATTAAATTTTAGTTTTAATTTTTATATGTTCCCTCGAGAACCTAAATCACGTTTATACATGTGTTTTTTTAGATACTTTTTTTCTATTTTTCTTTTCCTTTACAATCGGCGTCATGATTTATATTTCATGATGATCGGCTGAGTGGTAATTTCTTTTCTTTTTTGCAACAGAACAACAAAAAATTTAACCGACTTTCTTGCTTCTTCTCTTTCAGCAACTCTTAAATCTATCAAATTAAAAGAAACTAACTTTCGCATTTACAATTTGCAGAAAAAAATCCATGTGAAATGTATACTCTCTGTAATTGCGCATTGCTCTGTGCTGTGCGTTTTCCGCGGAGCCTGTTGGAGGGTGCTTCATGGCTATTATTGAGATTCAGACAACGAGCGCCTCTTCATCATATCTCCTTCATGACTACCATCCGAAACAGAAACTTCTATAAAATTGTACCTATTCTCTTATTATATCTCCAGACATAACAGTTTTAGAATAACAATGCGTTTTGATATTTTCAAAATCGCTTCAATCATTAATTTTTATAAAATTCTTATTATTTAGGTTATTTGAATTTCTCTACTAAAGGCTAAAACCAATTTTAATACTTTATGTTATGGCGAAAGATATGCATTAAATAATAGAAAATGTTTTCATTGAGCGATTCCTGTGAACAGCTGAAAAAGTCTGAAAAGTTTTTGTCCATCAAATCAACTACAGAATCGATG
Source organism: Synanthedon vespiformis (assembly GCA_918317495.1). NCBI lineage: Eukaryota > Metazoa > Arthropoda > Insecta > Lepidoptera > Sesiidae > Synanthedon > Synanthedon vespiformis. The sequence goes on from OU906962.1 coordinate 6,349,349, forward strand.
ATAAATCTGAAGTCCACATACATATAGTATATGTGATTATTGGATTAATATGTTCTGGAACGCCTATATAAAATAGAATATTTTGTATTTTAACCTAACATAAAGGTTTCATATCTATACTAATTTGTTCTATACTAGTTTGTTTGTTTGTATCTCAGAAACTACTGGTTCGAATTGAAAAATTCTTTTTGGCTTTTTTAACATTTTGAACGCGGACGAAGTCGCAGGGAACGGCTAGTATAAAACAAAACTCACATACTGTACTAGTGTTTTTTTTTAAATAGCAAAACAATTAAAAATATATTTTTTAATGTAAAAAATAAAAACTAAGCAATAATATTGTCATTCAAACAAACCATGTTTTATGTCGTTGTGACGCCGCCCGTTAATTACATGATGAAGACAGCATTGCCCTAGTAAGGCGGGCAAACAGTAATGTACGTACAATCATCCATTTTGTACAGCCTTTCCATGTGTTGCGATGCTTATCTGCAGTACCGACAATTTTGTCGATCGCGTGCAACTCGTGCTACGCGATGTCCAAGTCACAGGCGACAGCGTTTTGTCTTTTATTTATATCCAACTAAGTACTTGTATATTGTGGTGATATTAGATATTGTGACTAAGTATGTCTTTAGTTGGTAAACATTTTCAAATCAATACTAATAATAAATCTGTAAGTGTAGATATGTATGTATGTATGTATGTATGTATGTATGTATCCTGTGTCCTGTACGTCTAAATGTTTTCATGAATACATACATACACACATACATACATACGTACATACATACAAATACATATATACATACATACAGAAAATAATTCTAAAAATCGTCAATTTATAGTATCATGTATAGAGCCTATAAACACGATATCTCTGAAAACAAAGTAAATTACATGACCAACCGTTACAATTTATTATTAGTATAGATATAGATTGATGAATAAAATTTATTTTTTAGTTCACGGGAATTTTTATCGTTAAAAGTAAAGGGGTGTTTCAGTAGTGGCAGGCGCATTGGAATTTCCCTATCCCTTCTCCTTATCCTTATACGAAATCATAGCATCTTTGGCATTGCTTGTGTTAATAGGAATGTTTTTATGGAAAAACTGCTGAACTAATTTTGATGAAATTTTATTACATAAAAATTTAAATAAATTTTATTTTGATGAAATAAAAAACAGGCTATAATAGTATGTGACGATATATGTAAACCAGGTTCCAATAATATTATAAAAATTACAGAATTATATTCACGCAAAAATTACTGAAAATTAATTGAGATAAGCCGACGAAATCGAGGGATAAACCTAGTTTCTAAATAAGTCCATGGTACATATGAAAATAAAAACCTACTTAATCCTGTTTTTACAACAATAGGTTATAACTTGGTCCAGCTTTAAACACTATCTAATGGACAGTGGATAACAAAGGCAATTATAAAGGTTGTGTAAAGTTTAATACGGGGTAATGTTAGGCTTACCTACCATGTTTAAAACTATGGAAAATTTGTACTTAACTGACACATTTTATATTAATTTTTAGGTAAGATTTTACTGTGAGCGTGGAAAATGTTTATTTCGAATGCACGAAAATATTTATACTCGTATAGACAAGGTATTGTTGATAATTTTGTTTGGAAGAGGCTACAGTCCACGCGATAGCGAAGTAATAAAAAGTCATTTTTCAATTAGTCATTAATCGTAGCTTGGCAAAGATTTTTTTAGCCAACATCCATTCGAGATATATTTTTTAACATAATAAATTTGATTTAAAATACTTTTCATGCATTAAACAGATGAATGAAGGTCGACTAGGCCTCTTCGGAATTTGTACTAATAAAAAAAATTGCTGAGTTAACATAGACAATGTAAAAAAAACCTGTTTCACTTTTAAACTAAAAAATTGCCTCTACTATTTAATTAGTCTAAATAAATTCAAGGTTACGCTTTCGTACGGTCACAATCGAAATAAAACAAGGCATGTCTCCCCGCAACACAAGCAGTAAACACTAAACATCGACAGGTGGGGGGAAGTGTACGGCTAATAGTTCAAAATTCAAAGTTGTACGCAAACAGGTCGAGTAAACACTACGCCATCTGGCGAGGTTTGCCCAATAGTTGCACCCTGGACTTACACCCTCATGTATAAGCCTACAACTTCAATTCGATCAACCATAGCAGGAACAATAGACGATTGAATTATGAAATGCTTTAAATGTTTGTTTGATAATACAAAAATTTACATGACTAGCTGGTGCCCGCGACTTCGTTCGCGTTGAAAAAGAATCCGGTGTCCCGTACGTCTAAATTACTCTAAATGTTTGTCTACCAAATTTCATAAAAATCAGTTAATTCGTTTAAGAGTTATGGAGGAACATACATTCATACAATACCTACACTTATAGATTTATTATTAGTATGATTAATGAAATTTTAAAAATATAATAATTCATTATATTTTTAAAGATGGCTAAACACAGTTCCCAAAGAAACTTTTTAATTTTTCAGACGACTACTGGAAATCTTCAAATTCACAATCAATAATAATAATTCTTTAGTTTTGTTTATCTCCTATTTTTTTCATTTCTGATTCAACCCTTTGGGAATTAACTAAGAGCACAATTAACTTCTTTTTTTCTACCAACTTAAGGATCCTGAGTGCCGCGTTTTGATTAGTTGTTTCTGAAATAGTGAATAATAGCTGTTCAATGTAAAGTAGTCACGTTATAATAGGAGCGCTTGGCGTGTCTTGCGAGGGAGGCATAATTGACAAGCTCAAGGAGCGACTGGTGCAAAAACATGGCGAATTTTTCATAGCTGTCAAACCACTTGTGCTTGACTCGAATTGATAAAACAGAAGCGGCAGACGCCTTTCAAAATCATGTAGATTTAGTTCAATTAAACTAAAATACATATTTTTTTAACTACTGTATCAAATTTCATCCATATCAGTCCATACTAATATTATAACTTACTTTCAACTCTGTCTGTCTATTACCTTTTCACGCCTTAACTACTCAACCGATGATGATGAAATATTGTACATAAGTTGTTAGGGATACAGGAAACCTTTCAACTAGAAAAAAAGTAGATACTGTACCAGAGGGATCATTTAAAAACTTAAATCCAATGCTTGGAAAAAGTATAACAGCAATAAAGATGTCAGGCATTATATTGCTGAAATATTTCGTCAGGTGTTTTTTTTAATTTGGACAAAGTCGCGGGCACCAGCTAGTAGTCTATAAATTTGGTGATTTTAACTTTAAAATAGTCATTAATTTTAAAAATTGTTTCAACTGAATTTCATATTGATGTATTCGAAATTCAACTTTTGAAGCTCGGTTGTGCGGAAGAATTTTTTCTGACGGGTTGACAAACAGCTCGAGCACATAAATAATAAAAACATTGCTATATTTTATTAGGTAAAGTGCAAAATTATTCCGGGATTACAAATAACAACCGCGAAAATAATTACAGCTTATGTAAATAGCGTTCCCCGTCTTATCTAGCAGGTCGGCAGGCCTCAAGTGGTCCCGGCGGGGTCGCGTGGACCCCGTGGCGTGTCGGTCGGGGTATTTTGTACCCCAGAGAATATGCCCTGTTTATTGCTGGGGTTACAAACGCTCCCGCGAGCGCTCGCTTTGTCTTCGCCCTCAAATTGAATATTTTATTAATTTAAACGTTACCGAAAAAGGTTTGTTAATTTTGACTCAGAACAACTCCAAAAACTTGTTTGTCTACGTTCAATTTTCAAGAACCAACAACAAAATGAAGGTGATTGGAACTTTCTGAACATTTCTTGCATAGATATAAGTATGTACTAACTTTTGATAGTGACTTCGTTCGCGTTCAAAATAAAATAAAAAAATTGAATAATATTATAGTTTATTTCATTTTTATTGCTGTTATAGTTTTGCCAGGAGTTGGATTTTTATTTTTATGATCCCTTGAGACCACCCTTTTTCTAGGTCAGAAAGTATCCCTGACAATACGGGTAGTAAGACAGAGTTTCTTTCAAATTTATTATATTAGTTTGAATATATAAGCCAGAATATATATACAAGAATGTTTCTATAACAAAATAAATCAATACTACTAATAATAAATTTGTAAGTGTAGGTATTGTATGTATGTATGTTTCTCCATAACTCTTAAACTATTAGCTATTAAATTGTGTATAGCAGATTTTCTTGTTCTAAATATCCCTCATATCAGATTACCTAATAAAATTGAGTCGATTTTAATTAACAGAAATAGGAAAATAAGGAAATATATAATTAAAACAGTTAAAGTCAATAAACAATTTTTTATAAATCTTAAAATTTATTTAAACAAGGACATGAAAGACACGTTGGTGTTTAATTTATCAGAATTAAATAATTTTAATTTGTAAAACTTAGCAGCTAGGTTTTACTTAGAGTTCACACCAAACGGGTTTCATAAAATAAAAAACAAATAGGTAAGTATAAAGACAAATCAGCACAAGACAATACCTTATAAACTGTTAGTTGGCAATACATGAAAGGGCGCCGGCATATGGCTGACATTATGGCTGCATTTATTAACTGTGGCTGTCAGTCAATTTGGAGTATTAGCAGTGTAGGCGCAGCATGGCTCCGGGGCTAGCTTACTCATATACAGTACGGATATCAATATTATTTCAACTGTTTCGGTAGGTCGACAATTTTAGGAAATTTCCTGATTCGTCAGTTTACTCTTTCGCTAGTTTTGCTAAATGTGATTCAAGGTTGGTCCTGTTAATTGTTTGTTTTTTTGTTGCCAGTATTATTACGTTGATAGCTGATTAGATTCGCCGATTTAGATTATTAGATTTAGATTTCCCGTAGGAATGAATCATTTTCCCGCAGTTGAAAGTATCCTATGTTCATCACGGATAATGTCGGCTTCTAATGGTAAAATAATTTTTCAAACCGGTCCAGTAGTTTCGGAGCCTATTCTATACAAACAAACAAACAAACAATCAAATCTTTCCTCTTTATAATATCAGTATAGATAAAATATTTTTTTTAATTAGAGATGAGTTTGCTCTTGGCCAACAACCAGCTGAGTAGCAAAGATGAGGCTTATGACTATGTCCATCATACCAGCGAGTTCACCCAGAAGATGTCTATCCACACGAACTATGAAAAGATTAGGGTTATATGAGCTCGGAAATACAGACGGCAAGGAGTTCCAAACCTTGGCAGTGCGCATTATAAAGGATGTTTTAAAGCGCTTATGGGTCCGAAAAGGAGGAATTTTGACAAGATGAAGATGGTAAACAGCCGTCTGTATGTCCGATGGAAAAAAGGGGAAGGCGGTTCCTGTGAGCACACTCTCCGAAGTACATCTTATAAAAGACACATAGATTGGCAATTTTGGGGCAATAATTATGACATTATCATACAATTATATTTATAAACGAGTTACACAATAAAATTATTTAATATAAGTTACAAAATAGAAGAAGAATTGATTAATAAAGCAGTCAATAGAGATTTTTGTACATTACAATTAAATATAGATAATGTTGTTGAATAACAATGACCCAATAACAGAAAAATTAAAAATAAAAATCCTACGCTTGGCAAAACTATAACAGCAATAAAGATTGAACAATCTATTGTTGAATATTTCAATCCAACTATAGTCACTATAGTTAATAGCCACTATCAAAAACTAGTATATGCAGGAAATTAAAAATAGTATACTTATAAATAAAAATACTAGAAGTGTGACTGACCTGCTAGGAACAAAGCTTCCAAATGCAGAACAAGCTGACCTTGCCGAATATCAAGCAGTTTTGAAAAAATTAACCCCCTGTATTTATTTATAGTAATAAGTTGTGATACCGCAGGCGTTTAGCTGACATGTATTGTGCCGGGCCCCAAAAGAGTCCGTATGCGCGGGAGTTGATTCGGCGATAGAAAACAACTATATAATTGATTTATTTGCGCGTAAAATTCAGCGGTTATACATTTTGATCCTTTCGCTTCGATTGATTTAAATACAGTTCATTCGGTTTTGGTATAAATAACAATAAATATTTTTATAAAGTAATAGTTATAGCCCATGATACTAACCCACAACAGTGGTAGGTTTTTGCCTAGACCTAATTATGTCTAATACACAGAGGCAAATAGAGATAAAACTGTATGTATTCCTATAAATATTTTAAAACGAAATAATCAACTCAAGGCCTCCCCCATAATTTTCCAATAACACTGGTCAGAGGCAGCCTAGATTCACTGTAATACCTATAACCTGGTACCTAATATCGTTCGAACCTGGTAAAAACATAAGCCATAAGTTATAAAGTCAAGGCGGAAAAACTCGCCATCAAATGCTAGTTTAAAATGTTAATTCATAATTTGCGATAGAGTTAGTTCAATAAATTATTAATGATATTTATTCATCATAGCCAATGTTGTAAATTTAGTATGTGACATATAATTTTATGGGTTGACCGAAAAATCAGTGCGGTTTTCGCCATTAGTTAAACCATATAAACGAAAAAAAAACCTTTATTTTTAAATATTATAATTGCATAATGAATATGGATATTAAAGATAATTATTATTGCAGCAAGCATTTAGGAAATAGTGATGGTAAATTTTAAGTGTAATAATAAATAAATAATCAATTGGTACATTTTAAACAAATACTTAGAATGATTTGCTTAAGAGAATTAATGCGTCTGGGTTGGGTTGCAAATTTATGCAACCAAAACATTTACTGACTGAATTTACTAAAAAAAATATTTGAAAAAAAAAATATGTAAATGTCACTTAATTATGTCACTAAAAATTTTAAAGCTTCTCTCCAATCTTTAATATTCAGAGTAAGTATTCCAACTTAAATGTAAACATTGCATTCTTTCGCATGTGCACATCTCCCTTCACCCCTTGTATAAATTAACACAATAGCTACAATATAACGGCTATAATTTATTCAGTCCGTCAAAATAATCCGGGCCGAAGCGCGCGTGATCTGAACGCGATCAAATGTGAAATTCGAACAATAAAAATCAGTGCACTCCGCCCTCCGGAGGGACGGCTAAGGCCGTGAACACACACGTGACTGACGCATTGAGTGAAATAATATTATAATACCAGCTGGCGCCTGCGACTTCGTATGCGTTGAACAAGAAAAAAGTAAGCCTAGGCTATCCTGTGTCCTGTAGTACGTCTAAATGTTTAATTTTCAAGAAAATCAATTAATTCGATTAAGAGTTATGGAGGAACATACATACATACAACACCTACACTTACAGATTTATTATTAGTATTGATTGATTGATTTTGCACTTGATCGTTAACTTGATTCATTAGTTAATTTTATCTACTAATATTTTAGTACATAAAATTGCAATTAATTTGGATATTAAATTTCATTTCATTTCATTTTATTTATTTATTTAATTAAAATAAATTATAAACATAAAATAAAACTTAGGATAAAAATTGAAATAAAAAGACAGCTGGGAAAATTTTCCAATAGTGTTTCTAATAAATTTATATATTTATAAATTTTTATATAAATATAAAATATTTTATCTGCGTGTGTATCAACGCACAGTCATAACTACTGAACCTAGAAAACTGAAACTTCAAGCACATTTTTATTTTATAACGTAACCATCAGCTAATATAAGGAAGGATTTTTGTATTGAATTTATCGGGAAGTACGAAAAATGTGAGACGCCCTTTAATAGCTGGGGTTTGCGACAGCAGGGGTGCCAACCGAAAACAACACGATTTGTATTTATATCGAAACCGTTGCTTTGTCCTGCGATTAGTTGCGTATTGTGCTATAAACGACGAGGCGAAAGGGGCACAAGTGCACACCCTGAAACGCACTTAGCGAGCTTAGCGACCTTAAAATATAGGCACTGCATTGCACAACTGATCGCAGCGTTCGTTTAGACAAAGCTTTTAAAGCAGAGCTTATTAATTCAATGTAATTTATTATAATAAATAAATTACATAATGTTTCTTGTACCTACATATTCATCGCACTAAAACTTATACCTCCGTGCACGTACATTATTTTGTAAAATAGACTAGTAAACCAGCCCCGGCCTCACATGGATGCGATTTTTTCTTTGAAAATTCCTCTTTTATCGCTTTTTCTTTAGTGAAAACCGTATCAAATTCTGTTGAGTGGGTTAGAAGAGTTAGCGGACTTAATTCGATTGGGAGCAATAATACCACAGACCACACAGACACAGAGACAGATCAAACTTATAAAACTTTTTTGTGTCGGGCTGAGACACAATTTGAGACTGTTTTTATTATTATTAATTTTTTGTGATATTTTTATAAATATTCTTTATTACTTAGATCATGATGGGCTAAAAAAAACTGGCCTATATTCTCCAAAAAACTTTCTTTTGAATTTCAGAAGATTTCATATAACACACCGTCTTCACAAAGCTTACGTTCCTTTGATCGGCATACTTTCATCAAAACATCAAAACGTTAACAGAACTAGATTAGACAATGTTAAGCTTTATTTATCTACTGACAATAAATGAAGGTGCTTAAATCTCAATCTTTCAATTTTTTTATCTCTTATTTCAAATTGTTTTGTATTGTAACTATCCATCCTTACATTATAAACAAAATGTGGTCTTTGGGCGGCTTAACCGACCCTCTTACAGAAGACTACGAAATAACGAAATAACAGCATGTGTGCTGTTGCTTATCTTCCTTCCTTAACCCTTATCCTTAATCCTTCTATGGTCGGCAGGCACTTGCAGCACATCATTATGGCGTTGCTTGTGATATACCTAGGGTAGCCATTTACTATCAAGTGCACCGCCACCCTGTCTTTCGACCTTAACATAAAAATAGCATTTCTAGTAAATCATTCGTGATTATATCTCTAGGTTTGCCTCCCTTCCTCAAAGTGAGGTACAGTCACGCACGAACGCCCCTCACTCCGCCGACTGCTAATGAGAGATAATCCCTCTGAGTCCGAATGTACCCTGATTTCTATTTTGCTATCTTGTGATTTTGTTGCGTCAACACAATGCAGTAATGGTTAGGGGTGTTTATTTCATTACTATTTTTATGAGCGTTTAAACAATTATGGCTCTCTTTCAAACTAAACTTAATTTGGAAAAATATTGTACTAACATTGATTCATGATTAAACGAAAAGGCTTCGCGGGAAGCGGCTGAATGTCAGACATAGACAGTTATTGGTGGGAGAGGTCTACATCCAGCAGAGGAGAGACACAGGCTGATGATGATGATAATGATGATGATGTTGCCAGTGAAATCATTGGAAGCTAATCATAACCTCTTACTACAATAAATTAAATTATTATAAATATAATAATATTTACAATCATTCGCATACTCCATAATACCTACAATCCTATAACAATTAAGTTAGTTGGATCACTGCTTAAAAGTCAAACTATCACTGATGTGAAATTATTTAAATTCGATCCATGTTGGCACAGGTGTGTCGATGCCCTAAATACCAGAAGGTTCATTTAGAGATTTAAATGTATCGCCTTTTTTTCTTAGTAACTGGCTAATGCAGGCAGATAGGACAATATTTTGAAATTGTGCTTAGTAATGGTTTCCTTATGGAAGCACACCTTGAAATAACAGCATGTTTGCTGTTTTTCCGTAAGTATGGGATAACCCTAATACCTTTAATCTGCTATAGGCTTGTTCCTTGTGTTATAGGCTACGGTAGTCACCTTATACCACCAAGTTAACCGTCAGCTTGTCTGTCGATATTATAAAATAAGATAAAAACAAAAATATCTACAGTCAGAAAAATCGTTTTTACAAAAATCCGTGATTGAAGACTCCTTTTAAGAACGAGCCTGTGCCAGGAGCCTTCGCTCTTCCATCAAAGCTATATATAGTAACCATTTTTTTTTGACCAAGTAAATTTTAAATTTTAATGTAATTTTTTTTAACAAGTGTGGTTGTGTGTGTGCAAACAAGAATGATTTGAATTCAACTTTTTTTAGTACTACCAATGTATCGCGAAATAAAATGATAACGTAAGCTTAATTCTAGTATTATAATTATGTTGATTCAACACGTCCATAAGCTAACGGCATTACACTAGAATTGGGTGTTATGTTATGCAGTTATGATTAGTGAAATGAGATCATATTTGCTGAGCGCTAATAAGTAAGAACACGCGACAATCGCGAGCAAACACTGTCGCGAGTCACTAGCTGCAGATGTCGCGCGTAAACTATGATAATCTCACTTCAATAGAATAGTCTTTGTTCAATCAATAGTCTTTGTATATAAGAGAGATGTGTGTGTTTGTTAAGAAATATTAATCTCATTTCATGCACAGCGCAGATATTCCAAGGCGTATTTCCTATTATTCCTGTATTAAGACATACAATAAATTAACCAGTGCACTCAGGGAATTGCCGGGAATTTTGTTTAAAAAAAGATTAACCAAGTGGCTGTTGGACAAATGCTTTTATAATATTAAGGAATATTTTGCCATTTAATTAATTAAAATTGACTGTGACATATTTTTATTAATAATATTTCACATGTAAATTATGAATTTTACACGCCAGACGTGGCAGTGCATGCGGTGACATATTAAATCCAATAAGAACTGGTCTACATTTACCCATGTTACTAGTATATAAATGTTTTGAATTTGAATTTAGAACAAATTGTTAATTAAGTGTCTAAGTCCTGCGTGGCTCACAAATGTTTATTTGATAATATATGTAGAGATATTCATGTTATAACATGAACACGTGGGTTTATCGTGCATAACAATAAATTTCAAAATCAAGTAGGTATAACAAAGTCAATAAATAAAACGAGGTTATTAACTAATAATCTTTAAGACTATTTAAAAATATCAATACTAATAATAAATTTGTAGGGGTCGGTCATAGAGTAATTTACTTTGTTTTCAGAAATATCGTGTATATAGGCTCTATGCATGATACTGAAACTAAATTGACGATTTTAGATTTTTTCTGTATATATGTATGAATGTTCCTTCATCACTCTTAAACGAATTAATTGATTTTCATGAAACTTGGTAGATAAACATTTAGAAGTACGGGACACGTGATAGGCTACTTTTTATCTATTCTAACGCGGACGAAGTCGCGGGCAACAGCTAGTCTATACTAATATTATAAAGAGGAAAGATTTGATTGTTTGTTTTTAGTTTGTTTGTTTGTATAGAATAGGTTCCGAAACTACTGGACCGATTTGAAAAATTCTTTTACCATTAGAAGCCGACATTTTCCGTGATGAACATAGGCTACTTTTTACCGCGGGAAAATGCTTCATTCCTACGGGAAATCTAAAATAAAAGTAAATACTAGCGGCTTGGCCCGGGAGATAGCGCCATCTATCCAAAATACGGTAGATGGCGTTTTATACTTATCTACGCGGACGAAGTCGCGAGCACCAGCTAATAATAAATAAAAATAATAAGTCTACACATAAAATAAGTATTCCCCGCTGATGTTGGGGAGAGATGTGTAAGATAGCAAAAATGTTCATGTTTACCACCGCATCTCATCAAGTTATCCCCTCGGGCCTAGCGAATCTTTGTAACATAAAGAAACAAATAACCCCATCGTCTTCAGCGAAGCGTTTGATTGTTCCCTTCGTTTGAAATAAATTAAGTGAACTTCAATAGAGACATACAGAAATCATACTCATTTACAAAAGTTATCAATACTATATAATAATAAATCTGTAAGTGTAGGTATAAGGTACGTATAATGTATGTTCCTCCATAACTCTGATTTTCATGAAACTTGGTAGATAAACATTTAGACGTACAGGACACAGAATAGGTTACTTTTTACTTTTTCAACGCGGACCGGACGAAGCCGCGGGTGCCAGCTAGTACTCAATAAAAACATTATTGAGTCCCTATTATTATTGAGCCTTTTTTTTTTTTTTTTTTTTTTTTTATGGAGGGGAAATGACGTTTACGCACTATCCCTCGTCGGCAGGGACAGTCGACGAGGGTGAGTGTGGGACTCGCCTGACGAAGTTTTATCACCAGGAATACCCACTAAAACCCCCCCGCGTTCCACCATCAGCGGTGAAAGTGTAGGTCCGAGAGCACAGCGAGGCCTTGTTCTCGGATCCCCACACACCGCTACGTCCTCAGCGGACTCAACTCAGGGCGAACGTTTTTCGCCTCGCTTCATTTATTGTTTGTGGCGGCGCACTGGAACGCTGTGAGCCGCCACGCGTCTTTGTTGGGTATATCAGGACGTCAGATGTCCCTTTCTGACGCCCTGACGTATTTTACGCAACGTGCGCCGCGGCGTATGCCCGGGCACGTCGGCCGACTCTTCGGCGCCTGATTGGATCGGCCTGGGGGTCAACCTCGCGGGACCGCTCCCTGGCCTCTTTTCCACTCATGACTGCTTCACAGTACTTCTTGACGGCATTCCAGCCGTCAAGGCTACCAATCATAGCTCTGACGACAGCGGGTAAGGGCAAGTCCCGTCCCACGACTGCCGTCAAAGCAGCTCTCTCTATGTCCCATTTCGGGCACTCCTCTAAGGTGTGTAGGGCCGAGTCGTTCGGCGCCCCGCATTCGTGGCAGACGGTGGTTCGCTCTCTCTTCGCGATGTTGCACAGGTACCGTCCGAAGCAGCCATGCCGCAGCTATTGTGCGATGACCTGCACTTGGGTCCAGCAGCATATCGCGCCATTTGTCCAAGGCCTTGTCGTAGGCCTTTTTCCGCCATCGAGATATGGTTTCTGGGAGTGGAGCCGCATGTCGGGCCCTTGCATTCGCAGTTTTGCGAAAAACTACTGCAAGGACCTTGGCATCCAGCTCCCAGGGGAGTGTTCCGGCTATTGCGCACGCCGCCTCACACGAAACAGTTCGATACGCCCTGATGACTCTGGCCGCCACGACCCGCTGCGGTCGCCGCAGCAGAATCGCGTTACGAGTGGACAAGGAGTCCGCCCAGATGGGGGCTCCATACAGAGCCATCGAGCGTACCACCCCCGCAAAGAGACGGCGGCATCCTCCTTCAGGTCCTCCTAGATTTGGCATTATTCTGGCCAGTGCCAGAGAAGTTTTCACCAATTTGGGAGTCATTCTAGCGAAGTGCTCCCTGAAGTTCCAGCGACTATCCAGAACGACGCCGAGATATTTCAGCGTCGACCCGATGCCAATGGTAACTCCGCTCACAACAATAAGAGCGTTTGGCGGTGGCGCCTTGCGAGGCCCGTGGAAGCAAATTGCTTCGGACTTTTCAAGGGCCACCGTCAAGCCCAGGCGCCTGATGCGCGCCACCACTTGCGCAACTCCTGCTGTTGCCAACACGGTCGCGTCACGAAACGTGCTACCGCGGGCGGTTACTAGCGTATCGTCCGCGTAGCACGTGACGTCAACCCCGTGCAGGTTGATGCCCCGCAACACCGAGTCGTATCCAATGTTCCACAGGAGCGGCCCGAGAACCGACCCCTGAGGAACACCGCACGACACTTCTCGTCGACACATGCCAGCGCTTGTGGGGTACACTACCGACCGGCCCGACAAGTACTCGTCGATGATTCGACGTAAGTACACCGGGAACTCGTGGTACCCCATGGCCTCCATAATTGTGATATGCGGCAAGGTGTTAAAGGCATTGGATATGTCAAGGGATACCGCTATGACAAACCCGCCCTTACCAATTTCCTTATCTGCAATTGCCCTCACCCTGGCGATGGCGTCCATGGTAGATCTACCCCGCCGAAAGCCGAACTGGGTATCAGCTAGATTCGGCCCCGTCTCCTCTAGGTGTTTAACGAGACGATCTGCGAGGACGCGCTCAAACAGCTTCCCTGCCTCGCTAAACAGCACTATTGGGCGGTATCCGGATGGCGAGTCCACCGGTCGCCCGGGCTTGCGTATGAGGACAAGTTTGCCCTCTTTCCACTCCTTGGGGAAGTGTCTCTTGGTCACGCAATTGGTGAGTAGGGTGCGAAATCTTTCGTTTATGCCGCCTTCCTTGAGGGCCAAGACCCACGCCTTCCCCGGGATGCCATCAGGGCCGGGAGCTGTGTTCTTCGCCTGGAGGCGGAGAATTGCTCTGTCCAGCTCGCCTTTTGACACCTCAGGGGGATCTTCGATCGAAATCAGTGGCCTCATGCGTTCCAGCTCTATTGGAATGTCGCTCTCCGTCCTGGCAGGAAACAGACCCTCTACTATATTCACGAGCGTACCTGCTACCAAGGTAGATGTAAGCGGGGGGGCCCATGACCGAAGCTTGTTCATGACAAGCCTATAAGGCCTGCCCCATGGGTCCCGCTCCAGCGAATCCAAAAGCTCCTGCCAGGCGCCTTCTTTGGCTGCACTGATCCCAGCTCGCAGGGTTCTCTTGGCCTCTTGGAAGGCGGCAAAAAGTGTCCTCTGGGTGGGTACGTCCCTGTTTCGTTGTCGTGCGCGGGTGTACTGGCGTCGAGCCTTAATGCAAGCCGCTCGGAGCTGCTCGAGCTCCGGCGACCACCAGTACACCTGTCGACGGGACGGCGGTTTGGAGACGCGAGGCATGGCCGCGTCGCAGATGCGAGTCATAGTCTCTCGGAACCACCGCGCCCCCAGGTACGCATCGGTCAAATCCGGTGAGTTCCAGCTCTCTACGAGGGACGCCTCTATCAGAGTGTCTCTGTCCAGCTTTTTTATGGCCCATCTTGGGCCGATCTGCGTTGGTCTTCGACTTTGGCTGATCGGGTTGGTCGAGTGAGGGGAGACGGAGAACCGGATGTACCGGTGGTCCGACAGGGTCTCAACCCCTTCCTCGACTACCCAGCCCCGAACAAGGCGGGCAAGGGCAGAACTCGCAAAGGTGACGTCGATGACAGAGCCGCCCTGATGCCGCACGCACGTGTTTGTCGTACCCTCATTAAGAATTGCCATGTCGTTGCTGGCGAGCCACTGTTCTAGAAGCTTTCCCCTCGCGTCAGTGATAGCGGAGCCCCACGCTATCGATTTCGAGTTCAGATCCCCAGCTATGAGGACCCGATTTGGCCGGCACCAGCCCATGAGGACGAATTATTATTGAGCCTGACTTAGGAAAATTAAAATTATCTCGAACTAATTGCTTTGGAAACATATAAATTTAACAAAATAATGTCTCATTGTTTTATTATAAAATAAAAATTGATTAACAACATTCGATATGTGTTTGGTTATAAAATAAGTACTACCTTTTGCCGGCGACTTCATGTTCAATTTATATTTTTTATTTCATGGATAAATATTTTGGATGTATAGTTTATACTATGAAGAGTTTTCAAATTTCTTTTCAATTACCTCATGAAGTCACCACAAATTTCAGAAAGATTCAGAATTATTTGAAACCATGGATTTATAGATGTCATATTATAGTGAATGACGTGCTAAATGCACAACAATAACTCCATACCCCATAAACACGACCTACGACCGTTTCTCTACAAATCTGTTCAAATCCAACGCAGCGAATCCGTCTAATAGAAAGTATTCACAAATAATACCCCTTAATAAAGATTAAAATCATTGAGGACACCCCCACAAATAATTACTCCGTACCGAAAGGTCGTAACGGTATTTGATCTCGTACTAAACGATGTCGTTTTACATTCGGGAGGGTTGCGTTGATGCTTTGGTGTAAATTTAACAGTTTGACATCATGGGTGATTGTAATAATTCGTAGGTGGACAAATAGGGTAAGCATGTGTTGCGTTCATCTGACAAGCTCATTTTAAATTATTGATGTGTTAGGGCGCAATTAACACCAACGTTAACTAATGGTTAGGGACATTGACATATTTATACGCGTGACTAGCTGTTGCACGCGATTTCGTCCGCGTAAGTTTATAAAGTACAGTCTATGTTACTCGCCGATAATGTAGCTTTCTACAGGTGACAGAATTTTCAAAATCGGTCTAGTAGTTTTTGAGTTTATTCTTGACATCCAAAAATAAAAACATTTTTCTCTTTATAATATACTAGTTGATGCACACGACTTGGCTCGCGTAACTTTATAAAATATAGGCTGTGTACTCCTGTAGCTTTCTATAGGTGAAAGAATTTTCAAAATCGGTCCAGTAGTTTTTGAATTTATTCATTATAAACAAAAATATAAAAACACAAGCCTTTATAATATTAATTCAAATCGAACCAGTAGTTCTTAATAGCTCGTACAAACAAACAAACCTTTCAGCTTTATATGTTACTAGATAATTGTCTATCAATCAATCGAAGTCGTTCAACATTGTAAAACTAAGTGCAAAACATAACTATTTTTGATAAGAAATTAGGTACAGTAACAAATCCTTTAATATTACCTGTTCACGTGCGCATATAATTCAAAATCCATTAAGTGATATTGAGAAGCATTAACTATAATTAGCGATCGAGGGTGGCCATTTCCTTCCGTTCGGATCTAATTAATTACAATCGCTATGTGTCTCATATAACTATATCATGAGAGCTGAGAGAGAGAGAGAGAGAGAGAGAAGGTCCGATACCTAGTTTACACAAAACAATATATTTTAATATTCACAAAATTTTAATAAAATGGTCATATAAATATATGTGTAATATAATATATATAATTATAAATAATAATGTGCAAAAAATAAGCTTTAAACTAACTTAGACTGATTATTAAAATAAAACATTCCCACTTTCTTGAAAATAGTATGATAGAAAAATAATGCAAAATGATCATTCACCGTTGGTATGATAATTCATATTTCTTTAATTTCTTTGTTTTTTGAACTTTATTACCGTACGATCTGGAATTTATATATTTTTAGATGATCTAGATTTTTCCACTCTATGATCTTTTCTGTATCCCCGACAAAATTTCATTATGATCGCTTGAATAATTAAGGCGTGAAAAGGTCACAGACCAGAGTTACTTTCACATTTATAATATTACCATGGATTTTAAAACAAATATTATTTTATGTCACTATTTAATTCTCAAATAAAAAGGGATGATAGAACACAAAAAAATAAACAGAGTCTCTAAATATGTCTTAAGTACCTAATATATTTTATTACCAGTGCGGTAGATACTAGAGTTAGAAAGTCATAAGTCGCGAGGACGCGGCAAGCTAGGGCGGCAAACTCCGCCCGCCTAATTATTAATGTATTGCCCCCAGCTCACTAAAAACGGGTTAATTTCTGTAATAAAACAAGACCCCCAATGAAATTAAGCGCTATCTCGCAGCCCTGGCTGTCTAGATAGGCATGAAATTAAAGGCGTGCCAACTAAATGATATTGGTATGGAGATTTTTGGAGTGAAAACTTCTTTAGGCGCGTTGGGCGTTTTTGAGATGGGAAAAAACTATTGAACTCGCGACCTGTTACTGTAATCGTGTAACCGAACAATAAAAAAAAACAATTTTCAGATTGGAAAAAACCATTAAACTCGCGACTTGTTACCGTTTAACCGACAAATCTGTATATAAGTATGTACTTTCCTGAGGATTCAAAAAATACACACGTAATTGTTCAAGTTTTCACTTCTGTCGGCACTCCTGGAATGTCACTGTTTTTTATTTTTTTATTTTAAATGACTAATCTGGTAACAGACATGAAAAAACTAAAATTAATGAATTACATTTTGTATAATGCTATTTAAGTTTTAGTAATATTTTTTGGAAACAGGTAGCATATTGGTTGATATTCCACTTTATGGATAAGTTGGGTTGACTTTATGGATAAGTACCGAAATGAATAAAATATATAACATGGCGAAAGTGGTAGTATCATTTAATAAATACAAATACCATCCATTAATTTAATGTTGGCCGAAGACTAAAATTTGGATGATATAAAATGCGCGCCCGTAATTTTATTGCCAGTCGTCAGTAAATACCTATTTGGATGTTAATTGCTTTTTTTTTACAATTATCTAATCTCACATTTTCAGTCTTTGTTTTACTCTAAATTAATTACGAGGATTTTTTATTAATATACATACTACTTACTTTCCAATGAATTATACTAATTATACCAAACCGTAATAGGTTTAGAGATTTCAAGTTTTGAAAACTCCCTTATAGAGTGAGTAAGGGATGATAGAGCCCATTACCCTATACTTGTAATACCTGTAGGGTTGCTTGTGTTATAGACGACGCGACGGTTCGCGACCATAACAGAAAAAACTAAGTTTCCTGAAGAAATTGAATAAAATTATATTAATTTTCCAATTTGAACTATTAATTTTATTGAGCTTAATATGTATTTTATATATTACATATATAGTTGTACCTTAAACTCCCCCAAAGTAAATGGCAAGGAACCCCACTGACTGCGACGAAGCGATAGGACGACCGTGCCTTCCCCTTGCGCCCGCGGATTAAGAACCCCGCCTGAGGAATCCTAAACTTAGCTAAGAATCCTCAGAAACTTGTCGTTCCTGACACGCCTGTTACACCATGGATCTTATTTGAATTGTAGATTTTTGCCCAATATCAAAATAATAGATAATATTATAATATTGTTTGTTACGCGTTTCTAATAAGTTATGAGAATAAGTGGTAATTTAGTACATAGAATTTAAATTCAAAATTAAATCCTAAATAAAAATAAATGAATCATGTGTATAGTCGATGTAGGTATAGTTAAATTGGTATTATTAAGTATGACAAATTCATAATATTTTATTCATGATATTCATGAAGAACATCGCAATTATTCTTGTACATCGAAAAGAATGTCAGGAGTGAACGATACTTTAAATGTACTGTACTTTTCTTGACAACAAAAATATCTTTACTGTTTAAGTAACTCTGCAGTAATCCTTTTAAATTTTTCTGTTGGACTGTGATTTTTACAATTATTTATTCTGTGACTGTGGTAGAGATTCTGTAACAGGCAGGTTCTGTTTGAGTGTTCAAGTTTTGGCGTCTGTGCATCCTCTTATTTGAGGCACTTTTTATCGCTTAAGCCACGTATCGATGACGTTAAGTGTTTCAATCTAGCACTGCGGACAATGTGTCACGTTTGCTCGAAGCCTGGGGCAGCAGGCCACGCGTCGCACCCAGCTTTAACATATTCCTTCTAATATTGGTTCGCAGTGCGTTTGCACGCGCTCTGTGTTTGCGCCGCGCGCCAGTCACGTGCCACTTGGAGAGTTGCACACCTACAAATACTAATTTCATAGGGATTTCCAAACTATAATGAGGGCGATTGTCAATGTATTGTTCGTACGGAAATTGTTTGCTCATTTCGTTTCGGTTTTATTTTAACAATTTAATTAGGACCGTAGTGAATTTTTAATTCGAGTAAACTTAGGTTAGGTAATCAAGGCGAATGTTTACTAGAAATTTAGTTAAAAGTTTTGCTTCTGATCAGTTTCTTACACATCTATCAAACGTTTAATTCGCTTATTACTAGAACTTTTTTTTCTTTTTATAAATTACACCTCTGACATTTTATTGAGACCTAATGAGCCCAAACACCCAAATTTTTAAAACTTTTTGGGAAGGTACTAGGTATGAGCTACAACTACATGAGAACACTTTCCGAAATACATCGTTTACCTATAGAAGACACACAGACACGCGATTTTACATCTATTTCAATAAAATTAATTTGTTCTATGATCTCACGACACATATGCTGCCACAGACCACAGCTACTTGGTGAGATCGCGGCGTCTTTCCGGATCAATTTTGTATTCAAAGCTTGCCTTTTAGCTCAGTTTTAGTACTTGGGCTGCTCTGTGTCTTTCGTGATTTTTTACTGAACAAGGTATCTTCTAATATTATCTGAACATATAAACAAACATCCCCAAATTCTCACAACGGAAAACTAACGCGAGTCCGTCACTGATTGATGCGGGACACAACAATGCGTGTTTACTTTCAATTACACACCCTGGCCTGGCCCCCACAACTCTACCGTACACATATACCATATACACACGCTGTAGTGTATAAGCTACAAACACAAGAAAGTGGACGTTTCCTAAATTGTTCTTTCCTAAATAAACAAATCTTACAAATTTAAATCCTATGCGATTTCAATATAAATGCAAGTAAGGCTTAGGCACAAACTTTCAAAATTGAAATAAACCAATATTAAATAACTTATAATATAGTCACATGTTCTTCCGCGATGAACTCCTAAACTACTGAACCGGTTTTGATCAAACTTCGTAACTTATCTGTAAATTGGTCCAACTTAAATGATAGGATATATTTTACAAAGTTACGTGGACGAAGTCGCTTGCGTCAGCTAGTAAAGAAATATATGTATAGCTATAAATAAAGACTATTTAACTGTCGTCAGTAAATTCTTGTGAAATAAATTGTAGTCTAAAAATAAAAACAAATAAAAATACTCTCATCTCTCAATTCTTCGTTTAATAAAAAACAATTCCCAAAAGAACAAAATTGCCGAGCGGAAAAGTCGACCAACTACAACAAAAGGTTACATAGAATTCTATTAGAGCGAGTGGTTGGTGGTAATGAAATATTAAAATAGTCTGCTACGCCCCAGGCTTCCCTATCCCTACTGCTACAATAAATCCAACACTATATCGGATAATTTGTTAAAATTCTTCACTACCTATATTAGGTACATTCTTTGAATAGGCTGTTATGGCAATTATTATGGCAACAACTACCGGATAAAATTTTTTGTTGCCCGCGTTGAAAAATTAAAAGATGTAAAAGATGCTATTAAAAAGAATATATGTACAGTTGTTTTAAAGAAAATATTTATTTTTATTAATAAAATTCAATTTTCTCTATAGAATTTTCTTTCTATTAACTAGGTATATTTTATTTTCAATTATCAGAAGCATAATTATCTTTGAATTTTTTTGTATTTCTATTATAATATATACTAATTTAAGATTAAAACTACAATAAAATAAATCAGTTACAAAAGTATTATAATATTGTTGCAAGAAGTTTAAAATTTATGGTGTCATTATATATGGAATAGTTATCGTCATCATCAATCAATACTAATAATAAATCTATAAGTGTAGGTATTGTATGTATGTATGTTCCTCCATAACTCTTAAGAGAGAAGAATAGCACGCACTCGTCCATACAAAAAGAGAAAACGTTTTTCCACTACTAAATATTTTCCAATCTCCATGATTTTTTTGCATGTTATTGACACAGTGAAAGACTAAGTTTATAGGTTTCCTTTTTTCAAAATTTGCATTAGATTCAAACTTATAGGTACCTCAAATAACTATTTTTTATGATTAAAACTTTATCGAATTAAACCGTTTGTTTTATAAAAACCATCTATTTTTTTTTTATAAAAAGCGAAACCTATAAACCTAGTATATATCATACTGAAACGATCGACATGAAAATCAAAGTTATTTGTTAAGATTTAGTTAGTGGAAACTGTTTTCTCCCGAAATGAAATTTCATCAAAAAAAGGACTATTGTCAGTCGGAAGCTGCAAAGCTCTCTATCGCACGACTGCCCCCGGGCTAGAGCGCAGAAGCGATAGCATGTGTTTTCCTAAATACCTATCGCAAAGCTATACTTCCCTCTTAACTTGGTAGATAAACATGTAGACATACGGGACACGGATATAGGCTACTTATTTTTCTTTTTCAACGCGCACGAAGTCGCGGGCGCCATCTAGTATGGATATAAAGATGGCGCTTCTTACATGAGCCAAGAATCGGTGTCAGAGTTGGGTAATAGGTGCAAAGAACGGGTAAGGGTAGCCGGTTCGAGTCCGCGCCAGTAACCCCATCGTATCGCAAGCGCTCCTTATTTGAAACACAAATATTTGCAATGAAACTTTTCCACCGTCTCCGGGCCTTTATTAATATTTTATTATTTTGTCTTGTAACGTTTCGGAAATTGCCAACTTTCCTTGTTAGCAACTCCTCGCTCTAAAGCGATTATATTTTAAATTATTTTAATTAAAACACTGTTTAAATTAAACGTCTATGCACACACCCGCTTGAATATTACTCGTAGAATTGTTTTATTAACATAGAAGCGATAAATAGCAATTTCCTGCGCCAATAAACACATTTATAATATTATATTAAAATGTCAATTTTCATTCCCAACCAATTTAGTCACTAAAGAATATTTCGTTTAAATTAGAACGATAAGAGATACCTATAACCTATAAGTACTATAAGAGAGATGAGTTTTAAAAAAATTGCCCTTTTTTAGGAGAAAAAGTAATAAAATAAAAAGTAAAAAATTAAAAAAAGTCCAACTAATATTATAAATGCGAATGTTTGTTAGGATTGGATGGATGCATGGATGTATATGTATGGATGTATATGGATGTATAAACTTATCGATGTAAGTTACTAACATTACTAATAAATGGTTTATTATCTGGTTAATACTTTGACGCTATTTTAATTCTGTAGGTACTAGAGTAAAATTTTAAAGTAACTTAATTTTTTAAATTGCCCACTTTAACAGCTATTTTAGTGGTAATTATTGTCATGAACATAATTTTAACTCTGGGTGGAACTAACTTTTCACACGAGCAAATCCAGTATCTTGAAATACGTGTAACCGAATTGAACAGTTTGTTGTCTTACAAGTTCCTCGGTAACATCTTTCCGTTTTGTTTACTGGCAAGTTTCCTGTAAGTGTAACCGAGACGGTTTGCGCTGTCGATTAAAAACAATGTTTACGCCGAGTTACCGCGAAACAGGCTCTGTGTTGCCACACTGAAAATATTCCAAATATTGACCTGGTGTTCTTTGTATCTTTTTATATTCTTTTACAAAATAGCTTGTTGAAATAAATAATTTTAATTGTAAACAATGGATTATTTACACCATAAAATTTAAAATACTTTTAAGTATAAAACAAATATAGTGATAAACGGATTGTAACAAAATACAATGTTAATATATATAAGTAGGTAATATAATGTATATTTCAGCAATGCAACATTTGAATTAGTGGCACTGGGCACACTGCGTTTCGCAATCATCGCAAACCGGTCCAGTAAGTCCAGTAACCAACTCCTTACAGAAAACTACATAATTGGTTGTTTTAACTATTAGTTGAACTTTAAAATAATATTCTTTTACAAAATAGCTTGTTGAAATAAATAATTTTAATTGTAAACCTTGGATTATGTACACCAAAAAATTTAAAATACTTTTAAGTATAAAACAAATATAGTGATAAACGGATTGTAACAAAATAAAATGTTAATATATATAAGTAGGTAATATAATGTATATTTTCAGCAGTGCAACATTTGAATTAGTGACACTGGATACACTGCGTTTCGCAATCATCTATAGGTAACCGGACTAGATAAGTCCGGTAACCAATTCCTTACAGAAAACTACATAATTGGTTGTTTTAACTATCAGTTGGACTTTAAAAATGCATTTTGCATTTCATATATTTAGTGAATTTGTGGGAAAAGTCTGAGCTAGTGTGGTCGTCCGCCGAAAACTGACCATTACCGAGATAAAAAAGCCAATGTTAATTTATATTAAATCACCAGTGAAAGCGCGGGACACACCTATATAGTTTATTATAGAGATGATTAAGAAATATGTAATACAAAAGTCTAAGGGTTTACCTAATTCGATTTCCTTACAGTACTAAGTACTAAAAGATTCTATGAAGCTTAAAGTTTTTGTAAATTTTATATCGAGTTTGTAGATTAACAGAAGTTTCCATGAGCCGGAGTTTCCAAGATCGTTCATTAATTTTGAAATTGTTTAAACATAAAGTTTAACTGAATTAAATTGATTTATAGCGATAATTTTATATTAAAACGCTCTATATGATAAATAACTTATGTGAAATATGTATTTAGGGAAAACTTCATTCCGATATTCATGATTTAATTAAGCTTTGGGCTTCAAGCTTAAATTTAAAAGCACATCTCAAGTGAAAAATTAAATACCAAATGTTTTAAGTACTTTTTTTCAATAATTTAAATTCATAAAAGTGTTTGCCTAACATTTATTTATAAATCTGTACCAACTAAGTAAGTAATGCTTCTACAAATAATTTTTCTCATTTTATTTGCACATTGTTTATTAAGGGTCCATTAAAAACCCATTAATCGTTACATTTTTCAAATAGAAAAAAAAAACGAGTCGATCCATATTTACATTCAATGACAGTTTGTTTTACATCCGAAATACACGTTGAATAAACGAGTATAACATATTTCTTCCAGCATTCATTCCTTTTATGCTCTGGACATAATGTCTTACATTATACTGGGGCCATAGTTCCGCGGGATTCTTTGTCATCACAAAGAAAGGTGAATAGATATGAATAATAATAACACATGTTCGGTTTAGAATGGAAAAAAAAATAAGAAAAATATTTATAGATATGACAACACAGTCACCGCCAAGCCACGTGGTGGTGGAACAAAACATTTTCGATTTTGAATCTGTCCCCTGTAGCCTGTAGTAGTGTCTTTTGTTTTATTTAATTTTTTTAATGTAGCAAGGCTTGTATTACTATTCCATGCGTTAATCCCTAAATTTATTTAGATTATACTTGCCACACAGATATATCACGGCCACGTTGCTGGCGACGTAGGTTGGCTACCCACGGTCGCCAAATTGAGTGGCCAGTGACGTCTTGGCTACCATCTGTCAGTTTTCGTATAGAGAATGGACGCTTTTGTATTTCAACAATGAACCTCCGGTATCGAAACTCATTCTTTTTACTATAAAATAACACAAAATTTAAACATTTTAAATTTGGAACACGCGTGGCCGAGTGAGACGCAGTTTACGAGACGCATACATTTTACTGGCGACGTTGCCAGAGTCTCGAGTCTCCACGCAGAGCGCCGACGTTCGTGGCCACGCTTCCAAACTAGCGACGCTTCCAAATCGTCGCCAAGTGCGTTATTTGTCATACATGTCAATATAAATTTGTTGGCCACATCGCCGGTAGTATAGGGCGCTAAAACCTAAAGTGCTTAAACCTCAGAAAATAATCCTAAATTGTCTGTAGGTACTGCATATTATAAAAAGGTAAAAGTATGTTTTTTTGTTACGCCTTCATGCCTTGACTACTGAACAATCAATTCTTCTTTAGGAATTTTACAAACTCTTCTAGAGGAGTACAGTAAAGGTACCTTTATTCTGAGAAAAAATACGGTATTGATCCTGACGGACCGATTGTAGATTGAAAGTCTATCACTTTGATTACTTAGGAATAGGTTTTTATCAATAATAACTTATCATATACGTACCCTTATATCTTTGTGTTAGTATTTTAATAGAATATTTTTCTTTTTCTAGATAATATGCTTAACAAAAACAAGTGCCATGTATGTAATTTTCGTATTATCAGAGGCAATATATTAAGGGGTTGCTGCGGCTCTGTTTTTTCAAGCACATTTCAGCGAGTAATAATTTACGTGTGTAGGTATGTTTCGCGGGCTCATAAATTTGCGACAATGTGATTTATATGAGGATTAGAGCGCGATATTACTACGGTACAGTGCCCTACGAAGGCTGGCTGAGCCGTGCATAAATACATACACAAAGCATACACATATGAATACCACAATATAAATTTTCATCTATAAATAAATATTTTTGTATATCTAAGAATTGCTAATTTTCATTTGTATGGGTAATAATGAATTAGGTACTTTTTAATAAACATGTAGGTACCCTAGTTGTACCTATAATTTTATGTATGATGTAACATCATATCAATAGGTTTCGCAATTCACGTAACATTATTGTAATTTTCTTAGTTTTCTCTGATTTTTTGAAAATAAAATATCTACAACCCACAGCTTTCTACGGGTGAAAGAATTTTTAAAATCAGCTTAGTAGATATTGAATTTTTTCGTTACAAGTAAACATAAAAAAAATTTAAAGAATCAAATCTTTTATTTTTATAATATTAGTGTAGAAATAACTGAAATTCTAAATCCTCAACAGACTACAAAAACCGAATGAAAATAATAATAACACAAAGCTTGCGTATAAAATCTGGCAGAATAATTGAATGTCTTTGCCACGTCATGTGTTGCCAACATCAAGGGCACTTGTAAATGACACTTAAGTTGACAGTCCGCGTGCAAACCACACGTAACCAAAATAAATAATTTTTTTTTTGCTTATAGACACAATTAAATATTTCCTTTTTGATACAAAAATTTCTTTTTGTGGATAATTATTGTGTACCTACCTATTTTTGGTTGACCCCTGACGCCTGACGCAAAAGAAAGGCGTCATGTGTGTTTTGTCTGTGGCAAAACGAACGAGGCGATTTTTATTCGGTTTTTTTTTTTAGAAACTAACTTGATGGAGATGGCTCTTAGCTATGCTTTATGAAGATCTCTTCAACTGTTATAAGCCCATATCTGAGTTGACGAAGGAATTTCACTAACTATCACAGGTTCGATTTTATTGATGTGAAATTTGGTAGACTTCGGTGGTATTTCCATGACATGGTAATGATCTGATCCTGCTACATCAAGTAATCTGCGGGATTCCTAACTCCTCGGCAACTTAATTCGGAGTTAGTTTTATAATTTTTAATGAGAAAAGTGGTTTTTAAGTTTTTGTTTTGGTAAAACTTATATTTATAATATTAGGATGCTACTACGGTATAATATTACCTACTGTAGACAATATTAATATGTATAGAAGATATGTTATACTACCTATATGTATAGTTAGATTTTTTTCGGTACTAAAAAATATAAAACTCAAATATAGAATCAGGTCAAATAATATTTTTTAAATTATATTTCTATACTTAGACGTTTAGTGACTATTTAAATGTTAAATAGAACTTCGTACAATTATGAATAAAACTACTGTCACAGATTATATAATAGTTTGCTACTGTGTATTCAAAACATACTTTGTCCCTTTATGCACGGTAACACAAGTAATGACACAGTTCTTTGTGCTACCGAATTTTACAATACATACTATTGTATTAAAATAAACCTTATTGTCTTATAAATAAGGACTATTAATCATTTTTTTAACAAACCCATTCAAGTTGTAATATTTCTAAAGATATTTTTCAAGTTTTGGTTACGCAATGAAATGTTGCGCGTGATCTGAAACGAAGATTGTTTTCTACGAGATTTTTTTTTTCATTTTTGTACGCTTATAATACTATAAATTAGTATTATAAGCGGTTAAGACAATATGTGTATTATGTACTTTAATAAAATACCTATGTGCATTACTAATGGAAAACATAGGTCTTTAATTCGCAATTATCAAAAAGGTCGTGTTTTTTTTTTTTTTTTTTTTTTTTTTTTTTTTTCAAATTACATACATACACTAACAGAATGTTAGTGTATGTTTAATGCCCTTTCAATTAGTGAAAACCATATCAAAATTAAAATCCGTTGGGTGGTTTAGAAAGAGTGTAATGAAACCAACAGTGACCGAATTTTATTTAAAGTTACTAATTTATTAATTTTTAAGAACCTACAGCTCTATAATTATAATAATTATTATTTATATGAACAGTTTAACTATTTAGCTTAAAATTTATCTTGTCATGCTAAATTGTAACTATTAATAGAGTGCTGTATGCACGAAGTTCAAAATATTCGTAACAAAAACTTGTATTGATAACATGAATCAATTGCGCCCATAAAGGCATTTAGTACAAGTGCACAATCTATGCCATACAAGACATTTATTACTAACAATTTAAACAATTCTCCAACAAAAGGTTGTATATTGTACCTGTTAACAGAACGTTCGCACTAAAACTTCCTGTGCCGACAAAGAGGTAGTTGCGAATTCGACACGCCCAAATCAAAATATATTATCGATCTATTTTATTTGCAAAAACTGACAACATCGAATCTGGCTGAAAAAAAAATCGCATTGGCTCACACAATCAATCAAGCGATAAGCCAATAAACCTCAACGATGCGCTTTTGAATTTAGAATTCGATTTTTGAAAGCCATTGTAGTCTATGGCCAGCGGCCTCGCGCGAAGCTGCCTTGTCAAATTGCATAATAAAACGGCAACCGGAAGTGAATATTTTGATGTCTCCCGTATGAAACAGAAATCGATGCGCTCAGGAACTATGTACAAAGTACAGACTGCAAAAGAATGAGAATTAGTTTAGTGTCTTCAAAGACGGAGACTATTTTATATTCGTCAAGAATATTAGAGCGTCTTTGCCAGCCCAGCCCGACTATGGTCGGTCTTGCATTGCAACACCTGTAGGCTGTAGGTAAGCCTTGCTTGTGTTACAGGTGACGTTAATATATATAAAAAAAAACTAGCAATTCATTTACATTAATATACGAATATTAATTTCTTATAGTAGTATCTATAATTACATGAAATAATTAAAATATTATTACAATAATATGCTTTTTAACATTAAGCAAGTAATTCAGACCCCAAAAAATGTTAAGAAATTCATTATTATTTATTAAATCTATCTCTAGATTAGATCTTTTGAACTTAAGATTATTTTTCTGACTATACTCATATAAACAAAACTACAAACTATCGAATAGTTCTTACAAAAAAAAAATTAACAATACACCGCCCCCTATTGTAAAACTGGCATTGTAACGTTGCCCTGTTGCGTTGCCTTATTGAAAAAATAACGTCCGGAGTTGCCAGCGCTATAAAATTAAACATCCAATAAAAGGTGGAAAGTAATAATGAAATATGTTTAACATGGGTATAATGTTGTTAGGCCCCCGTTTAAGAATGAATGGCCTTTTTGATAGTGAGTTTGACTTGTTCCCTTTGTGGGGAATTGTCCGTGAAATCGTTCGAGATGTGATAGATTTATTGTGCATTAGTAAGGTGACTGGTAAACGGTTGATGGTTTTACTAATTACAGGGGTTGGGGTTGGGTATCACATTTATTATAAAATCGGGTATGCAACTTATAACAATACCCTAGTAGGTGTTGTATGTATGTAATGTGAGAACGTCTCACTGTAGAGTTAAATGACAATACTTCAGGTGAACTGTGTTAATACTATAACATATTTATTTGTAATATATTTTATCTATATCTATACGAATATTATAAGAGAGATGTAATAAACTCAAAAACCCATACTCGTTTTTGGACTGACCGACGTTGAATATTTATAAAATCGAACATTTACAAAGGGCGAAGTCGCGTACAAAGTTTAGTATATCGTGTCGTGTGTACATTTACAACACATCTTTTTAAAAACAACAGTAGTAGGTATACAATGTGAATACTTTCTCAACGAGCGCTATAAAATTTATTAAATATGAATCCAAAGAAACTCAAAGAAAGTGTTCCGGTGTACTTTCTCCGTCAAACACGATCACACAAGTCAAATTTAAATAGGTACCCACGATTTATAATTTCAACACAAAATAAACTTTATCTTTTGAGCAATAAGGTGTCTCTTTGTGTACATATTATATCTAACCATTTATTTCCCAAATATAGTTCTGTATTGAAGTCGGCAACTTTCAATGCAACTCCAAAGTAAAGCCGGTTTGTACTAATTAGTGTTAACCAAATAACGTCCTCTTTGTCTTTTCAACTAGTTTCTGCACTTTAATGAGATATCTATTCGCTTTCTTAGAGAGTATATTTTAATCTTCATAAGAAATTTTAATTTTTTACGAGTCCGTTAGATGAGTGGTTATGGTGCTTGCCTTAGGGAGCCCCGAGTTCGATTACTGGCAAATTTCCAAAGTTGGCTCTGGTCTGTATCTGGAAAGGATCTAGTGGAAACGGGCCGGCAGGCTTATCATCTAAATGTCTCTCCCCGCGCTGGACAGCCGTGGTGGGTAACGTTATGGTCGTGTCTTGCAAAGATATGTTATTTCGATAGTTCGTGTGATAACGTCCGCGACCCCGCCTATCAATATCAACGGCGGCGCTAGAAAGTCGTTGGGTTTTAGCTGGTAGAGGAGTCCGGCATAATCCCGCAGCGTCCCCTACGCTGTCGGCTATCCACGAAGATTTCACAACGTTAAAATAGAGTAGGTGTACTAGATAGGAATAATGAACTATATAGATAACAGAAAGGAAAAATAGATTGATAAAAAAGTGCCAAGGTTTGGAACTCCCTGCCGGTGTGGCGTCTGTGTTTCCGAGCTCATATAACACAAATCTTTTCAAAGTTAGAGTGAATAGCACCTTCTGGGTGAACTCGCTCCATCTCGCATCTTCGCTACACAGCTGGATGTTGGCCAAGAGCAAACCCATCTCTAATTAAAAAAATAATTGAATGAACTTTTTATGAACTATGGTCGTGAACTGGAAAGTAGTGGCAGGGCACACTGTGTTTCGCAGTCATTCGGGCAACCCGGTAACAGTAACAACCCTTCTATAGAAGACCAGCGTGAAATAACACTATGTGTGCTGTTGTCTTTCTGTGTGAGTGTGTAAGGGATGCCAGAGCCCGGCTGTGTGTGCCTGCACGGGTCCCCTCCGTCTGCTGGGGATTGCTCGGGCATCTCCGGGCAATCCCCATGTTGGCGTCAGCCTAGCCAGCACAAGGAGGGTGGGTCGGAGCAGTTGCCTCGGCAGAGCCCGTCCACCCCCCACTCAAAGGGCAAGGAGACACCGGGGAGTTTTAGTGGGTAGGGGCCAGTTCCGCCTGCACGTGCGCAAGCGGAGTATGCTGGTCGACCCCCACATACCCCCGACGCCTAGCCAGCGGTAGGGGATCAATAAAAGGATTTCTCCTCGATAAAAAAAAAAGGGATGCCAGAGGCCAATGGCAACCCCAAGGTGAAAATCTTTTCTCTATTAAAATCACCAATTTCTATTGGGAGTGCTTCCAAACTTTCTTTTCTTATACCACATTATTTTATATATTTCTTTTAACTTGTTTTTTTTTATTCTGACGAAATTTCTTGTAATTGATTAAAATATAACTCTTATCATCATCATCTCGTCATACAACAAACAAATCAAAATACGGATGCAGTATTGTCTTGTGCAAACAAGTTAAATCTAGACGTTGACAAATTATTTACAGTACTGAAAACATAATGCCTTCAAGTGACGTTAGTAAGCCTCGTTATAAAGAATAATGAGATAAACAATTAATTATTTATCTTATCACGACTTCATGAGAAATATTTCTGTCACTTTCTGTCAGTCGCTTTTTAAAAACACTTTTGACAAAGAGTAGCGAAAGTGCAGAGGGTCTACTTTATGATCATCTATTGAAAATCCTGTTGAATTGAAATTCTCAAATGTTTCTTCACTAACTCACAACGTAATGCTACTATAATCGGTAGCGCACTTACCATCAAGTTGACCGTCAGCCTGTCCTATCGACCTTCACATAAAAATACATAAATAATATTCTCTTATGTTGTTTTCATAATTTTTAAATAAATTGATTAATATATACTACAATATTTTCCGTAGCAATGGATATTGTATACGATCTATACGAGAAATAAGAACCTTAATAGACAAATTTCACTTTACGAAAATGTCGCTTTTCATTTAAACCCAATATTGACATTACAATCATTGGAACTGTTAACATGATACAATTACTAAGTTACATTTATCTGAACCAAATATTAAATATTTACCTCAATAAACGTGAAGCAGTCAATGTTTGCCGGTACAATATTTCTAAGACTGGGCAAATTCATTGTGATTGTTGGTAGAATTTGAAAAATTGATAGTAATGTATTTACGGTGCCATTGTTTATTCAATCGTTGAGTTTCGTTGTTAAATACGAATTTTATGAGAGAAATTTCCCGATACATCACCCGATATTTACCAACGAAATAATTGCCGGAACCTATTAGAAAATTCTTTCACTTCTTGAAAGGTACCTACATTATATTAACTATATTATGTAGTATAGCGATACACTGCCGGATTCGCACGGATGCTATTTTTTTTCTGCAAATTATAAATAGAAATCTTTCCCATTTATTACTCTTTTTATTAGTGAAATAAGTATCACCTAAAGTTGAAGTAATACTGAGTACTTCTCATGCTCCAAGTAAAGCCAAGTTCCACAGACTGGCGAAACCTGAATAAACCCAAAATAAGATGATTTTTGAAAGAAAGAAAGAATTTTATTCACTCAACACAAAGACACAAACATAATACAATAACAATGAACAGAAATTGATAAAAAATTAAAAGTTGCGTGTGTCCTCGTGGCAGTGAAACGGGTACTGGCTCAGCATTGTGCTGAGATGCTATTAGCACCTGCAGCGCTGATTTTCAGCCAGCTCCGTTTGGGACTCACCAGTACACAATATTGACGCTACACAAACATACCGCAAATAATTACACTATACAAACATATTTTATACATAATACGAAATAATATTTAATAAATTACTTAAATAGATAGAGGATAGATAATACATAGATAATGGATAATATTATATGATAACAAATTACCCATATATGTATACACAATGCAAAGCTTCAATTAACAACTGAACACTGAAAGAATATTAAATAATTATAAATAAAAATAAAAGTTACTAATTCTGGTTCATTTTTATGCCCTACTATCAACTTCTAAAAGACGACTCAAATTCAGAGCAGTTTAATTTGGGTTTCTAAACAAAATCGCTTTCATACACGACGTTTACCTTAAGGATTTCACAACAAAAAGAAATCTAGATTAAGGGTAAACTAGTTTTTATTTCAAGCTAAGTCAAATTCCAATTGCTTATTCAATTAATAGCTTATTCAATGGCTTTGCCTATTAGCTTTAGTCAGTATTGTGGTTTCTTCAATTTCTCTCTGTACAAATGCATAAGTTTTAAAAAAAATAACTTTTCAATTAAGTTTAGTGTTTGAAGAAATACAATAAAATAAAAGCATTTATAATTTAATTTTAAACCGTGTCAAAACTTGTAACAGAAACTAAATATTACTACGAATCTTAGCAGGTAATATAATTCAAACTAAGCAAGTGGTTTTATTGCGTGAATATTTTTTTCTTAACTAGCCCGCGGACACAAGATGGCGGCTAGCAAACGCTAACAATTTCAGCAAACATAATTATCGAAAGTCGCACGTCCACTCCACTGTTTGATCTTGCTTATATACCAACTGTTAAGATTACAGTATTTCAATGATAGGTATTAAATATATTTGTTGTCTTACTTAACATATCTGTACATATCCAATGCATTAGTGCGGAGCTGTTACGACTTTTTTTTTTATATTTCAAATTACATCATTTTTTTATCTTCACAGAAGGTCGGCATAAAATATGAGGTATGTTGATTTAAACTTCAGTCTATTTGGGATTCAGGCGTATTGACATTTCAGGCAATTTGGGAATTGGTTGTATTGGACCGGACGCGTATGAACTAAGTATAGAATCCATTTTCTTATCCATAATCATACTATGGTTAATAAGCGCACTTGTAGCACCTATGGCTTTATTTATAGGGACGGCAACCACCTATAAGCAATATAGTAAAACTATACACCTATGACTTCGTCCGCGTTGAAAAAGAAAAATGTAGCCTATACCTGTGTCCTGTACGTCTCAATGTTTATCTACCAAGTTTCATGAAAATCAGAGTTATGGAGGAACATACATTATACATACCTTATACCTACACTTACAAATTTATTATTAATATTGATTGATATAGTATTCATTACTGTTGCAAAGAAAAGTTGGTGTTTATCTGTTCAAACCTTGATAAACAATCCATACTCAAATGTTATGTTATACTTAGATATTATTGGCGGACACAAAGAGTACCTAAAAATAATGTTAAGTAAATTCCTTCGCTAAATCGGTTTATATTACAAACATGGAATTAAACATTAACACACTTACGGTGATTTTCGAACGACATTCGGACCCGTACGCAATTATATGTATATCGCTAAACAAATACGCGTTAGCTCCAACGTGTTATCGAATCTGATGGTCATGAATTGAAAAGACAAACAGTTGTCTTGCGCTTTTCGGAGAAGCTGTGTTTAGACCGACTAAACAAATTTTGGCGTTGTAATATTTATTAGTATCCAAATTGAAAAATATTAAACACTAGCTGTTTCGCGCGACTTCGCCGCCTAACTATGTTACTTACTTATAATGTTGTTTTCTATAGGTGAAAGAATTTTTTAAAATGGTCCAGTAGTTTATTTATTCATCAACATTCAATATACTAATAATAAATCTGTAAGGTACCTTTTGTGTGTATGTATGTTCCTCCATAACTCTTAAACGAATTAACTGATTTTCATGAAACTTGGTAGATAAACATTTAGACGTACAGGGCACAGATAGGCTGAAATCGCGGGCGTCAGCTAGTTACAAATAAAAATACAAATCTTTTCCATTTACAATATTTGTATAAATTATCAATCTTAATTTCTTTTAAAATACATACATGGAAGTTGTTATCGTGTATTTGAAAAGAAGTGTAATTAACTGTAAAAGAAGGGTAAAAGAGAGTAGTTACTTGTACGAGTAGCTAAACAGTTGTAAACAGAGCATAACGCGTAAAAGGGCAGTAGAGGGTCACATTACAATACAACTGATAATTTGTGCAGTCTCGCTGCTCGTTCGCCTTGTTAACACGTTACCAGGTATTTTGGAAGCCCGTGAAAGCAATCCGAATTTCGAGAACTCCGTAAAACTCGATGGCATTTCTCAGGAAAATATAAAAATCAATATTATAGAAGAATCGATGTTGACGTCTTGAAGTCAATAAATAATCATCATTCGATCAATGCAAAAATTCTATGGAACTTTCAATGTTTCAAACACTATCTTTTGGATAATGCCTTTGTAATATATACGAAAAGTTTAGAAGTATAGCCTTTGTAATTCAAATTATTATATATTACAAAGCATTGGAATTAATATTAATTTGATGTCAATACTAATATTATAATATAAACCAGCTGCCCGCTCCCGGCTTCGCCCGGGGTGCTTTCCTTTACATAAAAATCTTCCCTGATTATCCCTCTATCCATGAGTGAAGACAGAATTCAAATCGGTCTAGCCGTTCACGAGTTTTGCGCTTAGCAACACATTTAGGGATTCATTTTTATTTATATATAGATGTGAATGTGAATTTGTTTGTTATGCTTTCACGCAAAAAGTACTGAACCGATCAACATGAAATTTTGCATAAACGTTGTCTGGGATACCAAAAAGGACATAGGGTACCTTTCATCGCTCAACGCGAACGAAGTCGCGGGCACCAGCTAGTATCAAATATTGGGATAAATCCGGCAAAAAAAATGATCCAACAACATACTAAAATATCCAAAACAGTTAAAAATTATATTCTACATTCACTATTATTTTAAATTTGTTTATATTGGTATAAGACTTGATATAATGTTAGTTTTCATATACCAATGAGTATAGGTATATGTAGTGAAGTTAGTGCTACTTTACTTATACAGAAAACAATAACAAAGTCGTAATGTATGTTAAATTAAAACTGCTTAGGTATTAGTCTTATATGCTGCGACTAGATTGTGATCCTAAAAGGATGTATTTCCTTTTAGGAACTAAGTATGTACTAAACTAATATGTAACTAAATTTCTTATTAGTATAACTGATTAGTATACTTCTATTGTAAACCTACGCCTATGTTTCCATATTGATAGATACATATTTATGTCCTACTGTAATGTATGAGCAAAGACAAATACAGATTTAAAACGTCATTCGCGTACACACAAAGAGATTATCAGTTTCAGCGGCAAATTACACAAGTGTAAACCGCTGTACTGAACCGAAAGCGGCCCAAATATAAATATTATGTTTATATATTGATAGAGTAGAGCGCTCGTCAAACAGTACGGTGTGCGGTGCCAATATTAACTCTAGTTATCAGTCTGGCGAACCTGAAGTGGTCATGTCACGGCCAAGGTCATTGCTGCTCTTCAATGTCACTTCTTACTTTAGATTTTTAGTGACTTCAGATGCTGAGGATCTAGACCACAGTAGACTTTAGCGTCCTATACTATGGACACTTATTCTTATAGACTCTAGGTGTAGTCTAAGAATGTTAGTATTTCAGCCACGACTAAAATACAAAAAAACCATTCTTATTGTGTGCTTCTAAGAAAGCTATTAAAGAAGTTATAATAACGGTTATTTATTCCAGAAATGTTAACTTTCTTTTTTTAATGTATCTCATACAATTATGTTTGCATTTTGGCATTGGACTCCCCAATTATACTTCTATTTGATTTCGGTCTAATGCAACTCTTGTCCAATATGGGTCATATGTGGCAAAGACAACCAATTTATTTGCAATAACACATCAAAAAACTAAATTTATGAAGTTACCTACTTATGTAAAAGATTATTTATTCTATTAAGACTTCTTATGTAAAGTCATATAAACATAGTATATCAATAAAATCTCTAATGTTGCTCTCATGATAAAGATATTTTAATGAATTTGCAGGTTTTTCTAAAGGAATGGCAAAGATATGCTCGGCGTTACTATGCGAAATCAAATCAGAAATGAGGGTTGAGGTGATCCATAGAGATCATACTCACCCTGAGTTCGGCCTTTCAGTAAGATGAAGTAGCAATGGGTAGGATACATAGCAAGGAGGCCGCTTAGCAGCCCACTTACGCTTAAAAATTTAAAACCACTTACGAGCAACCTACAATATAGACAGACGACCTAATAAGAACTGCAGGTCGACGCTGGATCCAGACTGCCTAATTTAGACCGATCTTATTCAAAAGTTATAGACGAGGCTATTTCTTCCCAATGAAGCGGTAAAGATGATAACTGGACCATATCTCTGCTTAATATAGGAACTTGTTATAGTACATTATCTACCATGCTTTCGTGTTTGTGTGTGTTAATATTCTTCTTAATTATTTCTTATTAACATTGAAATATGTCCGCAAACTTTCGTATTTATGGCATTAATAAGAAGTGAGATTACAGACGAAGGCAAACCACCCCGTATACAAACTGATCGACACATCTGCCTGTGTGTGTAATTTATCAAGGCAAACTCCTTAGATTACTTACATTGGCTGTGTTACCAAATATTTTCCGTGCAAGCGCGTTGTGTGTGCCCTGTGTACATATTATATTGTATGTTGTTTGTGTGTAAACCACATATTTAGCTGGGCTCAATATACGGCCTCTTGGCCTAGTGTTAAAATTGTTTAGTTTGTGAGGTGAACTTTAGTCTTTTTTATTTAATATCGTTGAAAGGAAAAGTGCAGTGAGTAAGTGACGTCGATCGACAGGGGCATTTCACTTTTAAATCAAATCAGAGTATATATATATGAGTAAAAAGCGAATCTTATGAGAATTGATTTTATATTTGAATACGTAAAATACAATTACCTACATACATTAGATACCTACATAAAAATATTTTAGATACATGATACATAAGATCTATGTATCTAAGTAGATACATAAAATTACAAGATTAGGTAATTTATTTTTATTGCTTCATACATTCTGACAGGTACATGCTGATAAAAGCCTCTATACGATTATTAGGAATTTAGGATATACTAATATTTGCCCGCGACTTCGCCCGCGTCCGATCACTACCAAACTTCACAGGAACACCTGCTACACTAATTTGAAGATTGTCTGTAAGTTTTACCGAAATCGGTTCAGCAGAGTTTATAGGAGACATACACACATCACCTCTTATAATAAAATTTAAAAATATTTTTACATACCAGTATATGAATAAACATTATAATGTAAATACCAAGTTTTTAAGTTGTCATTAGCATTTTTAAAAGTACGTTATCGGAGAGACCTATAAAACTGGTCTTTAGAAAACCGCTTGCGCAGTGTTGTAGGTACAGAGCAAACAATGGCGACGATAAGGCGGCCATCTTGGATTTAGGATCGAGGTTACGGTAAAGATATTGTAAATTCAAATTATGACTTTATTACTTTAAAAACAGAATCCTATTCATAATTGAGATAAAGTGAAATTGTTTTTTTTTGTCTGGTTGAACAATTTGGACTCCTGAACCACCAAGTCGAAAATTCTTTTGTATTTGACGTCCCAATTCTTGAGGCTATTTATCATCACGCTTAGAACCTTTAGAACGATTAGAATCTGAGTAAAACAGACCACCTTAAGCATTATGGAACAGCAAATTTGATAAAGAATCTAATACGATAAAGCCAATGTTCTAAGGTTTCATGGCTGAGATTGAAGAAGAGGCTCTGGCATCCGGCTGCACCATCTATCCAGGGTTATCAGGTTTTCAAGAATGAATCGTAGCAGACCTATGACTTCCATAAGTACTTATCATCAGTAGGTATCACCCTATGGAAGCTTTAAGTCCATGAGGACCTAAAACCATCGGAATAATATATCTTTGCAAGTTTGCAAGCTTAAAACAATCATTATAAATACTTGCTTGCTTACTTAAAGTTTTACTTTACAGCTTAGTTTTACTTCGATACTTAGACACTAAGTATGCGCCTCTTTCACCAACTTCAAAGTAAGTGTTGATTAATTACTTTTAGAAATGATTTTCTGTTTTATTGAATTATGCACTCGGTTTACTGCATTATTAGATAGGCGATTTTTTATTATTATTTTCTTTTCAATGTTTGGGACTTTTAACGTACAAACAAAGGTAGGTATATCAGCTAAATTATCCCCGGTTACCGGTGACTTTAAATGATGGTTTAGTCTACTTGACAGATGGTGAAAGAGGCGCTGAGACTAATAAATTATAAATTAATAAATATTGAAGATAGAGTTGTTGTAGTGCATTGTTGTAGTGTGATAAAAGTTTAATCGCAATGAAAATAGAACAATGTTTATGCATTACTCAGTTTCTGTAGCAAATCCTAATGTACACCAGGATAGTTAAAGTTAGCGGTGAGCGCCCCTGTAGGTATCTTTGTTGAAATATTTGCACTGTAAGCAGTGACTCTCTATAAAGCCATATGCATAACGTTGATCATTACTTACTAAGCATCTGAACCTTCTACATTCGATAATAAGGTCGACAGACAGGCTGACGGTCCACTCGATGGTAGGTGGCTACCGTCGCCTATAACACAAGTAACGCCATAAGTGCTACAAGTGCGCTGCCGACCATAGAAGGATTAAGGATAAGGGATAAGGAACTACATCCCTTACTCACTCACCGAAACACAACAGCACATAATGCTCTTATTTCACTGTGGTATTCTGTAAGGTGGTGGTTACTGCCGCCAGACGGGCTGCCCGAATGACTGCGAAACGCAGTGTGCCCTACCACTACTAATATTTGTTTCTACTTATTTTAACAAATTGAAATTGAAATGTTAAAAATTAATACATCTATACTTAATTACTAATATAAAAACTAGCTGGTGCCCGCGACTTCGTCCGCGTTCTCTATAGCTTAAAGCCTTCCTCGATAAATGGACTATCCAACACAAAAACACTTTTTTCAATTCGAACCAGAGTTCTGAGATTAGCGAACAAACAAACTCTTCAGTTTTATATATTGGTATAGATTTCGTGTCACATGTTTGTCGCCGATGAACTCCTAAACAACTTATTTTGAACCCGGGCGAAGCCGGGAGCGTGTAGCTAGTTGTGAGTAAATTATTTGTTAATACAAATAATAATAAACATATCCATATAATTTCTTGCATTAACATTATAACCAAGATTAACCAAACCAAAAAATATATTTAAGTAAATATTAAATTTATTAAAAACAATCTAATTTGAATCAAATGAAGCAATGACAACATAATATGGTTAATATTTGTACTTTGTCTACATTTTTTTTCTATTTTAAAGTGAGTTGTTACCGAAAGTGCAACCTCTGCCTTAGGTATACGTGCCAATGTTAGGTGCCGGCTGATTGTTGGTACAGCAAATTTGTTCTCCGTCTCACTCGGCACAGGATTAGCCTGTTTTTCCACAGATAACAGTTTTATCATGTTAAATGTTAATTAGACATGTTTGGATTTCAAAATGGTATCTTTGTCTTAGCTAGGAAAAATGTGATTCATTAATATACTTATTTATCATGGCAGAAAAGAATGAGTCAATAACAAGTAGGTAAGTACTTACTTAGGCAAGTATGTGGAGAATTTATTCAAAAATGATGTTGTATCACTGATGACACATTTTCTTTATCTATTATAGAAAAGATGACAAATTTAAATTTCCAAAATTAGCTGTTACTCTTTCACGCAAAAATTTCTGATCGGATTTGGATAAATTCAGATATTCAGAATACAAGACAAATAAACTTAAAAAATACTTGACCTATTTTAAAAATTCTTTCACCTATAGAAAGCTACATTATCACCGAGTATCATAGGCTATGTTTTGTAAAATAACACGGACGAAGTCACGTGCAATAGCTAGTGTAAAAAAAAGATTGTCATTACAATTTCATTTAAATGTGTCATCGTAAATTTTTCTTTGCTAAGCTTTGTCGAACCTTGAGAATATATTACAGAATGTGTGTGTGTGTGTGTATTATTCATACCACATTTTTATATTCAGGCAGCCGAAATAAAATATATAACAAATACGTTAATAAATCATGTTATCTGGTTGCGACAATGGCGTGAAATTATCCACAGACTTGTGTGCACAAGTGTTCTCCGAGAGACGAATGAATTACAACATAAACATTTATTGGAAATGCATAACTAATGAAATGTACATACCTATTTTTTTATAGTATAAGGTAGAGGAGAACCGAACAGTTGTCGAAGTACAGGTGAGCGATAGAGAGTCCTTTAATTCAAACTAAACCTCTCTCTCTCCAAGCCATTGAAGAATGGATTAGAAAATATTGATAACAAGGTAAGATTAAGTCGTTCTAGAATTTAGACATTTTGGGACTAAGGCAAATAGAGATTTAGATAAAGTTGTACTTAGTAGTAAAAAAGTCTGATTATTATTATTTTTTCTATAATTAAGTTAATATAGTTAAAAATATAAATAGTATAACAAGGTAATAAATAGTAATATAATAATAAATAACCTTGCTATTACAACTAAGCATGCTTGAAACCATGCCAGCATAAACCCAAGTTTGATACGCGTTCCTAACAAATGTTATAAATGCGAAAGTGAGTTTTTTTTTTTATTGTTTGTTACACTTTTACGCTTTAACTACTCAACCAATCAGGGATGAAGTACAGAAGTACCTTTCACAAAGAAAAAAAATTATGTGCATTGCAAGGGGTGCACGAGTCTACAAAGATTGTCTTCTCGTAAACCTATCAGGCGGTTTTCCATTAGCCACGACACGGCCCGGCACGGCATACATTTTTGCTTCTGTGCCGATGCCGGGGAACAAAAATATATGAAAATGTATGCCGTGCCGGGCCGTGCCGTGGCTAATAGAAAACCGCCCATCATATAAGTTATTACAAGTCATCCGACAAATACATGTGCACGCTACGTCACCACTAGGATCGCACTGTAATCGAGTGGAGCGCGGTTTTCAAATATTAGTGTTTGGCAAAGAAATCAAGTCGCGGTGCCGGAGCGGGGTGTTTGTCCTTCTATTTGTCCCACGCGACCCCAATCAACATCGTGTTAACACCGACAACTATATTAAAGCCTTTATCACCGTTACTATCTATTTGCAAATAAATACTTAATATTCAGTTTTTAAATATTTAAAATTTTTGGTCATGAGAACTTAACTTAATCTTGATTTTATACCTCTTCACCAAAAAGAGTTCACCTGTTTTTGTTTTCGTGTTAGCCCAGTTTATTGAGTTCTGTTACCTGGAAAGCAGATTCTAGTTAATATCAGGGAATGGACAGGGGCACAAGTTTTCAGAGCTGAATTCAGTAATGGAAGGAGTAACATTTACTTTAAGAAGAAAAAGAGTATTTGAATACTGATAGCAAAACGTTCTATGTTTAAAGTTTTCTATTAGGTACATTAAAATAACACTGTAAACCTAATATTTCGGATTTTAGACCATTTAATTACCGGGTGTGGCAAGCGTACTTTCAAAAATCTTTGAATGCAGTTTAGCTTCTTTTTGGGTAAAATTTGCTACCTCCAGTAAACAGATGAGGTAAAAAAATCAGCCTGTATAATATATTTAAAAAATCATTGTCGAAACAGTGACTTTAGAGATTTGAGTATATGAATAATGTATAGTTTTTTTAACCATGTGTTTGTGGACACATAATAAGTGCTACCATGTTACTGGTAATTTGTTTTCTCTTCCCATGAATGTACTTACCTAATGTTGGCTTGTTTAATTTTGTGATTTGTGTGTAATTTTAATTAAAAACAAACGTACTGGTATTACTTTTTGCATATTTTACCAAACGCAAATGTAATTTCAACGACTACATACTCAGTAGGTGGAATTTCAATTTTCTTTGACGTCATTTCGACGAAATATTAATATGTTAAAATCTCAAGATGTCTGCTCTCCTCTATTTGCTCTCGGAAACGATCAAACTATCTTGTTATCTTCTATATCTATACATATTATAAAATACGGTCTATTATTCTTTATCTCCGCTGGCTTCTAAAACACCCACTGACTTTGATATGGTTTTTATCAATGAAATGATAAATAACGATCGCCCGTCGCTAGAAATCATCAGTTTGTATTAAGGTAATGCACGCTGCCATCTATACCAATAAAGATTATCGATGAAATAAATAAATATTTAAATAACAATTTAGACAAATTATTCTGATCAGTACATAGACAAGGCTTTTGTCTCTTGTCGAATTACTTGATTAGATTCGACTGAAGCATAAAATTTATCCACACATATTTGGCAAACAAAAGTATGTTCCATGAAATAGCTAATCTGCAAGATTTTCAACATTAATTTCCAACTGAGTTATGTGCATTTAACACCGCGATATTGTCAGGAGAAAGGTATTTAATTATCCTCAACAATGAGGATAATGCGAGGAGGATATCAAGGATTTAGGTGCCTAATATTAGCTATGTCTCTCTCTGTATAGATTGTATGCATTGCAAATGCTTATTCTTGCTTACTTTTGAAAATAAGTTATGTGAAAGAAAAAGCGAGTCGATAGGCCGCAGCCGCATCGGTTGGCCAGACAAGCCTGTGTCAACATCGTAGGAATTAGTCCAAATTATGTGCTCCTCACACCCCCTGCCCCGCTCACCTCACCGCCTTGCACATCCTTGCCGAATCAATATTTGTTGTCCGCACTCTTCTGCCTTAATACAACACGCACAATGCTCACATTCACACAAGCCCAAAGGCAATTGAAATCTTAACAGCGCCTCCTCTAAGTCGACAAATAATCGAAATTTTACTTACACTTACGCCGT
The DNA here is from genome assembly GCA_918317495.1 of Synanthedon vespiformis. NCBI lineage: Eukaryota > Metazoa > Arthropoda > Insecta > Lepidoptera > Sesiidae > Synanthedon > Synanthedon vespiformis. The sequence continues at coordinate 6,392,565 of OU906962.1, forward strand.
TCTGTTCCCGAGCAATGGAAACTCACCCCCCACTATTGCTATCTCTTTAAACTCAATGTCGTCTCTGTCTAACGCTGTTTTCCGCGGGATACATGGAGTGTTGAACTGTAGATATTATGTCTCCCATTTGAATACTTTCAAGTTCCAAGCATGCATTTCGTAAAGTGGCAGATTTGACAATAATATGTAAGACAATGAAATACAAATATAAGTAGGTACATGCTAAGTTTTAGAATTTGGTTTGAGAAAAATAAAATTAATGAATAACTGAAATTATATACACAAACGTTCCTCTTACATAGCTTTTTGAATACTGCATCAAAACTTTTTGGGTGGTTTATAGAAAAAATAGAGGAAAAACAGACAAAAGTGGACAGCGACTTTATTTTATAAATAATTTTTGCCCGCGACTTCATTCGCGCCCATTTTTCTTAGGTGTTAAAACATTTATTCAATCTGTATTGAATTTTTTATTTTTATTGTAAGATGATCCCACGGAAACAGTATTTTTTTTCTGAATGAAAGGTATTGTCCTTTTCTGTATCATAAACTTTCATGATCTGTAAAACTTTCATGATAATCGGTAGATTAAGGCGTAGAATCGTCCCATGGATGGATCTCTTGATATACATCTGGGACAAGGAAACAAAAATAGACACGACAATGTTGCATTGCAATTAGATACTAACCCGAAAGAACCTTTGGAGGCATTAAAGCCTACTACAAAATGAAGATCATTCCAGATTTAGTAGATTACTATTTACTGGTTAAGTAACTATTTACTCTATGCTATTAGTGACTAAATGAAGTGTTTACTTGGTTCGAGAGCAGATACCTAGGCTTCAAATTATTTTAAGATTGAAGTCTCAATTACAAATAGTCATTCATCTCAAGAGTCACAGTAAGGGAAGAATAAGTAGATTGGTAAGATAGATACCCAAGTTGTAATCTTATTTTAAGAGCTCAGTAGATAAAATATGGATAAAAAATTGGTAGCAATAATAAAATAAGAATAAATCTTCTAATAAAATAGTCGTTTTCAAAGGCTTTAACAGATACTTATATTTTTTTCAGTAATATAAGTTTCAGTAATATGCACGTCAGTTAATAAAAAAAAAAACTTCAATTTCGACTCATGTTGAATATTCATAAAGAGCTGTTAATTGCACAAGTCGGCAAATACATGGCGTAGAGAGAGCGACTCTACCGAAACCTAGCGGGCTCCCTGGGAGTCGAACATACGCACGAATATTTCACACATTAACGCAACATTCTAAAATTATTTGTTTTTTGTCGTACCATTACTCAAAATATAAGATTATGTGGACATTCATGGGAGAAAAACATGTTAAAAAATAAAATAAAATAAACGTACATAGTAGTACCTAGTTAGTAGGTAAACTCGACAAATAAATAAATTGCTTTATCACCCTAAGATTGAACATTCTCTGTATGTTGTAGAATGATAAGGTTTTAAAGTGACAATTATGTCAATCAATAATTAAAACCTATTTCAAATCTAAGCGTTAGCGAATGAATGGATTTGTTATCGAAACTAATAAAGCACTTTTCTGGTGGGTCATACATAGTAGTACTAACACTTTAGTACCTAGTTAGTTAGTACATAGTTGGCTGCAGTGAATGGCTCGTCATCACTGCAAGAATGTACCAGAAAGGCGGCCACCAGGGAGGAGTGGCGGCGTGTTGTTAAGCTTGCCACCAACACCTGAATTGATGACCACGACCACTCTGTCAAGAGTGTAGACGACAAAGAAGAAGTTAGTACCTAGTAGTAGTAAAGTGTTTATACCTATGCTAGTAAAAGTGTATATAAGCTTTGGTATAGTTCGGCTTTTGCGTCATTTTGTAAATTTTCATTTTTAGCCTTTTCATTCATAATAATATAAGTTTTAACAGAACAAAAAAGAAGCACTTATTCTCACTTTGTCCCCTTTTTATTTATAATTTCAGAGGCCCAGCACATTTGAACCCCCTTAGCATTGCTTACTCGATGGTTAGTGAAAAGAAACGCTTGTCACGGTGGACGTTTAGTCTACCCCTCTAACAAACCGTGTACGATTTTTGTGCGTTTGCGTTAGAAAAATACTTCGTATGTTTTCATGATGGCGCTGTACCGCACCTCAGCCCCCTCTCTCGTAGCAAAAGGCCAACCCTGATCGCACACAGCCATAACACGCATACACATGTACAAAGCGCGCGCAACCAGGAAAACTACGGCCTTTACGTACGTATTGTGTATAAGAACGCGAATAATGTATATCAAGAAAGTTTACATAATTTAAATTCATTAGAAAACATTTTAAATATGAAACATTTTAATTGAGCAAGGTTTTTACTTCTGGTGATTTATTATAATGCAGTTATGATCAGTTATGTAAATTGTTATATTTATAAACATATTTCTAAGTTATCATAATCGCTAAGTTATACTGAATAAAATACTTATATTGAGACTCCGTACTTCGTGCTCAATATAAGTAGTGCATCTATTCCTCTGTGCTTTGAAAAAATTCTCAAGGCTATTTGTAATATTGTAATTTTTATTGATCCTACAGTTTGGTCTTAAAAAAATGAATTATGTTAGTATATGAATGGCAAGACCACAATAAGAACAGAACAGAATATCCTTTAAAATTTATTAAAAATAGAGTAGATATATTATGTGAATAGTTAGCATATACTGTGCAGAAAACGCGTGTTCGCTGTGTGCGCATCTATTTACGGGCCGAGTAAATATGTACCCGCGTCGTTTGTGGAGGCTGCATTAATAATTCAATTGGCCGCGCCGCCCAGGTAGCGTTTAAACGATTTTTAACTTGCCGTCAAATGGATTAATTGGATCCAAAGGCGGCAATCTGAAGGGAGTTCTTGTGAGCACGATTCAAGATTGCAAATTTCTCAACTGTAAAACAAATGTACCTACTGAAAACCACATTAATCTATTATATACATAACATAACATAAAATACTAGCTGTAATACTCGTATGTGACTTTGTACACGTAACTCGCTATTTTGTATTTTGTATTTTGTACAGTTTCTTGATCGGCCTTGTACTATCCAAACTTTATGTTAGTTAGATGAATGTAAAGTTATGTTATATATTATATGTGTATTAGTTTATGTAATATTCTAAGTAGTAAAATAAAAAATTACAATATCACAATAATTTTTTGTCTTCAAGACATCGAGTTATTCTTGTAGCCTAAATATTATGAGATTCGCAAAATATCTATAATCGTAACGACATCTTTTTTCCTTATTGCAGCCTCCTTCTCCATAAAAAACTAAATCTTTTTTAAAAAAAAAAAAAAAAACAAGTTATATATCTACTATTATATAAAGTTGAAGAGTTTGTTTGTTCATTTGATTGTATGCGCTATTCTCATGAACTACTGTTTTGAATTGAAAAATTCTTTTTTGTGTAGGATAGTCCATTTATCGAGGAAGGCTACAGGCTATAGAGAACACGAATGAAGACGCGGACACCAGCTAGTTTAAAAATAAAATTGACTAAATTTAAAAATTTGACATTTTTACTCAAATGATCCTCATATAACATGTAACAATTTAATATCATTTTTCTTTTGTCTAACTGTGTTATTAATATACGACGGTAACCACCTACCATGGAGTGAACTGTCAGCCTGACAACCATTACATTTTTAAACCGTAGTTTTCCTGGTTTCAAATACTAATAGGTACCTAGTTCAGTCAATGTATGGAACAGGTATGTCCGTTAACAACACTAATATCCAACGCGCCGCTTATCTCACTAAACAAACTTTGGTCGGACGTATATCTTAAAATATTTCCATATAAGCATTGTAAGGTAAAAAATTCCAAGAAAATCGTATTAAGTTGACGTTCGTCGGTAAATAAAACGTGTTTCGAAACGTGCATATGGACAAAAATATATCACCGCTGAAATTGATAACGTGATATGACAACGGAGCATAGCAGCTGGATTTAATCATAAAAAAATGTGATTACTTGGCAGACTTAGACCTGAACAGGACCTGTGGCCTTGCTTTTGATATAGGCTACGATAAATGATCCAGTCGACATTAAAGTAGACAATTAAGGACTCGATAAACTGGAGACAGGTGACACTTAACTATTGGAGAAAGCCCTTTGTCTTCGAATAACCAAGGTTGCGGATGTCAGATACGTAAATATTAACTGAAACTACAACATAACAATATATATCTTTATATTTGCAAAGATATAACTAAAGAATTTTACTTAAATAATAACAAATTTACATTAATCCATACTAATACTTACTATAAAATAACTACACAAATACAAAGGCATACTTAGTTACAATAATTTAAAAAAATCTGCAAAGATTTATATAAAAAGTTACATGTGAAATGAATGCATAAAAATCAGTGCGCCCGGGGCCCGTCCCTGCCAACAGTCAGCCCCTTTTGGGAAGGGATCATCCGCGATCTTACCCGATATTAGCACCGCGGGCAACGCAGGCCTCATAAATAAAAAAAATAATTATTACATGCCCCTTAACAGATATAAACGTTATAAGTATACAAACTACAAATACAATAAGAAATTAGAGACTTATTCGGCGTTTTTGGAAATTTTTATCGACAATTTCGAACATGATTTATGTAATAGTATTTTTTATATAAAGACTAATAGCTGTAGCACGCAACTTCTTCCGCGTAACTTTATAAAATATAATACATTCGTGTCTGTGAAACCATGGAAATACACATACAAAATCAGTCAAGCCGTTTAGTAGTTGACAGTTTTTCTGCTGCACATAAATGACCTGTTGGCAATGCCTTTTTTTTTTATTTTATTACGCGAGGAAATCTGCGAATCAGATCCCCACCGACCATGGGGAAATCGGTGGGGTATGTGGAACTTCTACCCACTAAAACCCCGCGGTGTTTCTTCGCGCCGTCTATGGGCGGGGGTCAGGGGACGTTGGAACATTTGGATATGCCGACGACAGTACAATGTTTGAGAGGTATATATGTCCGAAGCACGAGCCGGTACCCATGATGTCCGCTCTCAGAGGAAAGACATGGTCTGCAGATTGGACCAGGCCTTGAGAATTGTCTCCAACTGGGGTGACGCTAACTTGGGTGACGAATCAAAGACTCAAGCGTGTCTTTTTTCGGCGAAACGGAGTCCATTTGACCTGAACCCGTCATTCCGAGGAGTGTTTGTTCTTTGGGTGTGTTTGAATTGTGAAAATCTAAACTTTATAATAGTCTGGTTTAATCGTTAGCATCTAGCAGTGTACCTAGCGAAGATGAGGATGATGGAGCAAGCTCACCCAAAAGATTTGGGTTATATGAGTTCGGAAGGCTCAAGGACTTAATCACAATCTTCGTGAATAAAAAATGCAATGTGACGATTTAAAAAAAAATATTCCAACAATAGTTTCTAAAACCGGCGGCGTGGCATACAGGATATCGCGAATATCCGAACTTGTTTGATAGCGCGCGTCCGAATAGTGTAAATAAAGCCGAGTGCATACAAATACCCAACCCATATCCGACATTGTCAAGTGAGCGTGGATTTGAAAAAAACTTCGGCAACACACGGTTAGGTACAGGCCAGAGTTTGAAAACGCAAATGGAAAAATATACATAAGGGTAGAGATATCTTTATGTTTTAAGTAATAATCAAGATTGTATACTTATTGCTTTCACTATCTGTCATCAGGGATAATGGAGCTGATATACTTACCTTTGATTGTACGGTAAAGTCCCAAAACTAAAAAGAAAATTTTATATTATCGCCTATCGAAGGATTCACAAAACCGCGAGTGCATAACCAAAAATTATTTCTAAAAGTAACTAGGTAATTAACACTTGTATGTAGTTTGTGAAAGAGACATTTAATCTGAAATTTGAAAAGCACACGTCTGTCTGAAAATAAAAATCACTAGGTACAATCCAATAACAGTCATAATTATTGTACAACTAGCTGGTGCTCGCGACTTTGCCCGCGTAACTTTGTAATTTATATACTAAAACCTTCCTTGAGAACCACTCTATCCATTGGTGAAAACAGCATGAAAATCGGTGTAGTAGTTTTTTAATTTAATAGCGAACAGATACACAGACGCGGCGGACGACTTTGTTTTATAATATGTATAAGGATGCACATGCACTCGGTTTACTTGCATCCTTCGATATAGGTGTTTTTTTTTTATTATATTTCCTTTTTAATGTTTGGGACTTTTACCGTACATACAAAGGTATATCAGCTCCATTATCCCCGGTTACCGGTGACTTTAAATGACAGTTAGCCTACTTAACAGATGGTGAAAGAGGCCCTTATTCTAGCATTTAATTAAGTGATTTATATGTGTATAATAGGAGGTGGCTATACCTTCGCGTATACCTAGCACAAGAAATACCACAGGTGTTGCAAGTACGCTGCTGACCTGCTCGCAGGTTTTAGGGCACGTAATATATTAGATGGCCTATTGAGTGAAAAAAAGATTAATTTTATCAATAAAATCATTCAAATGAGTACGTACTTTACTTAGGTATAATATAGATTTATATGTAATTCGTAAATTAGAATCCATTAGTCACTGTTCCGCGAGCGATCAAAGATGGCGGCGCGCCACGTGACACGATGCGTTTTTAATTGCAATCATTCCGTGTTTTATGTTGTTTGCGTACTTTGCGCTTGTTTGTATAAGCTCGGCCTTTATTTATGGCCGATGGGAACGTTCGGTTTCGGAATTAGTTGGCCGGTTGGTGTTATGGCGACGTCGAGTCCTTTCAGTCAGAATGTAGTAAGTGACAAAATTTTGTATTTTTTTTTTACGTAAAGGTAAACCAGGCTGACAGTTCACTGTATGATAGGTGGATACTATAGCCTATAACACAAGCAACGACAACGGTGCTGCAAAGCTACCATAGTGGGATTAAGTGCTGTAGAATCTCTTACTCACTTACCGAAACACAACAGCATAAATGATGTTATTTCATGGTGGTATTCTGTAAGGGGACGGTGGCTACCTAAATAAATGTTAAAGCTGCCATGCCAAAATGGAATAGTATAATTATGTAATGAAAAAGGAGGTGTCTCATTGTTAAGACGTAGCCTATCATAGGATTCATAGGGTATAAGAGGCGCTGTCGAGGAGTTATCTAAAGATAGGCTTCGTCCCTTTTTACGCACTGAAACACAATCACACGCGTGCTATTATTTCACAGGTTACTTACGAGACCATAAAACAATCATTATCATTAACCTCTATTATCATTAAGTATCAATCTGTTTGATTTGTGATTGATTTTGTGTATTTTTTGCATTGTTTATTTATTTTAAGTATTTTTAAAATAATTTCTGTCTTCATTTCTTAGTTAGTTTAGTAAACACGCCACGTGACACGATGGGAATGCCTATGGAATTTTGTTTGTATCCCATAATTAATATAATAAAAAAACTTTTTGTAAATATACTATAAAAATATTCACAGTTTGTTACTAACAGCGTTCTGTTTGTAACGTATCCTTATGGGGGATTAACGGTTTTCCTTTACCGTTCCAGTATAGTACCTACCTAACCTTATAATTCAACTATAAACTCATGTTTTAGGTTTATATATTGAGAAGTTTGGGAAGTAATAACCCCAAAATATGCTTAACAATAATTTTATTGAGAACCTACACTGTGAACAAGGGACGTTAAGCCGTTATAAGCTGCGTTAAACCACAGTAAGTATAACCACTATTAACTTGCTGTAAAAAGTTGTCGTGTAGTGAGATGGTGAATCAATTAATGAATGAAATTTTATTTTAAAGCAATCCCTAGACGACCACGCAGCATGACATGTCATGCATGCATAACCTTTTAATTGTATTGATTGATGTGGATGTCGTGTAGAACTACGTGCTGGAAGTTGATTGATAGTTCCTTTTATTTTTTCTGCAAGCTATAACTGTCATGCACGCATGATAGTATAGCGGTCCCTAGACGATCATGCGGCATGACATGTAGCATGATAATTCACGTAAACGCATGTCATGCCGCATGATCGTCTAGGAACCGCTTAAGGGATTCCAGAGCCCATTATTACCGCTTCTCTTCCTTGTCTTTGGTCTACAGATCTCCTCATTCCTGATTCGATCTCGAAGTGTAAGATCATATATAGCCAACTCCATAGCTCGTTGAGCGACGTTGAGCTTTCTTACGAGGCCTACAGTTAGAGACAACATGACAGCGAAATAAGTCATCACTGGTAATGGTAACACACATGTATACATTTATTTATATATTTAGAATACACCAACAGTATTTACACGTGTTAAAATTATTCATGACACAGCTGTTGCACGCGACTTCGTCCGCATAACTTTATAAAATACAATACATTCGTGTCTGTGAAACCATGGAAATACACATATAAAATTTCAACCCAATCGGTTCAGCGGTTTAGAAGTTATGTGAAGAAGATAGGTACGGAAGGATAATTCTTACTACTTGTTGTCCTATCACCCGTTGTCCCGTAGGAATGAAGCATTTTCCCGCGGTAAAAAGTAGCCTATGTTCATCACGGATAATGTCGACTTCTAATGGTACAAGAATTTTTCAAATCGGTCCAGTAGTTTCGGAGCCTATTCCATACAAACAAACATACAATCAAATCTTTCCTCTTTATAATATTAGTATAGATATAATGATATAATTGTTTATATAGTATTTCGGCTGACACGAGCAACAATTACAGGCGTATACAGCATTTGCCACAAGAACGGTAACGGCACATTAGTAGCACTGAGGTATTTTGGACGAAAAGATGTCTCGAAGCTTCCCGAACGCTGCCCATCCAAGCTGGATTCAAAGACTGAACTTCTCGAAGTTGCCTAATTGACTTGTTTGATTTAAACTTGACATTAAATTTGAAAAACCCATTTTTAAAATAAGAATATTCGTATACATACATAGGTAGAAGCATTAAGTAACTAGGTACCTACATATACTTAATCTACTTAGCGCTCTGTGAGCAGTTACGAAGTATTACGAACTAGTTGTGTTTGCACATCGGCTCGCTCATTTTACATAAATTGTAGATTCGGCCCGCTTAACGTCCCGACAAGTTACTTTAACTTAGTTCAAGTTTCGTAAATTAATGAAATTACCCTGTAGGTAGGGCGTTGTTAGCATGCCTATGTACCTATACAACATAGACATAATACAAAGCCTGATCTTGGCAAGCCTTAAAAAATATAAACGCAAATACATTGAAATCCAGACAACAATTCAACCAATTAAACATTAAATCCACAACCAATTAAATCCATATTATCCATACTAAATTGTACTCAATATTATTAATGTAAAAGTAACTATATCTGTCTGTCTGTTACCTTTTGGAAGTGAAAACTTCTGTTAGGCGCGTTGGGGATTTTTGAGATGGAAAAAACCATTGAACTCGCGACTTGTGATGTAATGTAACCGACACTTCTGTATACAAGTATGTTTTTTTCCTGACGATTCAAAAAATAGACTTGACTACTCAATCTATTATGATGAAATCTTACATACACGTTGTCAGCGATACAGAAATGGACCTTTCTTCATCTTCAATCATTTGAGCAATCCGTGTGGTAGCAGCAGCCATCCTCTTACAGAAAAACATTGTGAAATTATAGAATGTGTGCTTTTGTGTTTCGGTGAGTGAGTGCCGAGGATGAAAGATCCCATTTCCCTTATATCCGTATCCTTAATCCTACTATGGTCGGCAGTTTTCCTTTATGACAATATCAAACCAAGGTCATGGTCTAAATGAAGTTTTAATACTAGATATAAATTTTATCGACTAAATACATACACAAAATTCAATTATTCAGTCATGCCAACAGTCCCCTTGAAGTCGACATGCATCACGGCGATAAAAGGAACGCATCCTAAACAAATAACGGAACCAACGCATCTGCCTCTATCGTGAATACAAACCTCTCTTTGAGTACGCGTAGCACGTACCTTTTTATACATATAGGCATCTCAAATAGTGCCGGAACCTATATTTAAAATATCATATCTAACCACATGCGCTAGTGTAGGGACTTTGTTCGATTATCACAGTATGTATGGAATCACAGCCCCTGAGTCTCTCCTCAGATTTTAGATTAATTGTTTATCGCTGCGTCGCCTTAACACTATAGTTCTTTTAAGTACACAAATAATGACTACAATAACAATCGTGTCACGCCACAAATAAAGAGTGTAAGTATGCAAGTGTGAATTACTACAATATGCCTTTACTTTTATCTATTCTGTGACTTTGCTTAAATTGATTTCATGACGTCAGTAGGTACCAATCTACAACCTATCTATTATTTATTATAAAAAAATCTTATAGGTATTAGGTACTTTGGGATTTTTTTATCTAATCTTTCACTTAAGTATCGTAGCTGCTTGCTTAAATTTATTCTATGACGTCAGTATAATTTTAGAACCCTCTTGGATATTAGCCTGCTTTATTTCTATTGTAGTGTGAAAACTCAACTATATTAGTCGTTGAAATAATATCATTTATGATTTCCAGATAACAGATCTTAAGTATTTAAGTACCTATTTATGTTATGGCTACTTTATATTTTTATCAAGAGTTAATATTCATATTTGAAGATAGGTAGGTACCGTTAATTTAAGAACGCTTTATACATAATTGCTCTTTATCTACTTCAAAATATGCTAGCAATATTTTTACTTAGGTGTATTAGTAGGACGTTGCATCAGACCCGAGTTTGAAATTAGATACTCATTCTCCCTAATATCTCCCCACCAACAGCCGAGCAACGTTTGGCCAATCCACGGATTATCTTTCTTGCGTGAAACGTCGCCCTAACGCAATAGCGGGAAATCCGAGACAAGATGGCCGCCTGGCTCGTTCTTAAATTATTATTATTAGCGTGCTTCTATTGTTAAAGTGTTTTATCACGACTAAAAAGTTTAATAAGTAAAACCAATTCGATACAAACAATTTTTTTAAATTGAAATTTTTTAGTAAAATCTGCTGTCTACTTCATTTAGCGCCTGTTTCACAAACGTCAAGTATGGCCTACTTGACGTAACTGTCATTTAAAGTCATTGCTCATTGGTAACCGGGGATAATGGCGGAGCTGGTATACCTTTGTTTGTACGGTAAACGTCCCAAACATTGAATAGAAAATAATAAAAAAAATCGCCTATCGAATGATGCAGTAAAACGAGTGCATCATTCAATAAAACAGAAAATGATTTCTAAAAGTAACTAATCAACACTTTACACGACGTTGGTGAAAGAGGCGCTTACATAGATAAGTAAGTAGATTCATCATAGAAAAACAACCTATAGCTATCTGTTGTAGGTAGGTATATTCTCTCTATAGTGTCCTATAGTACGAGTACCTACCTACACGTCACGGTTCTTAGCAGACAAAGTTGTTTACCTATAGTGCAGACCTACTAATTGTGAGTACCTACATAAATCCGTACTTCCGTGTCTTCCGTGTTATCCGTACTAATATTATAAATACGAAAGTTTGTATGGATGTTTGTTACTCTTTCACGCAAAAACTACTGAACCTATCACCATGAAATTTTGCATAAGTACACGTTGTCTGGGACAACAGAAAAGACATAGGGTACCTTTCATCGTTCAACGCGGACAAAGTCGCGGGCACCAGCTAGTCAAATAATAAGAAAGTTAGCTGTCTAGTAGGGGTAAGACGTAACAATTTAGTATAATCAACACCAAGAAGGCGAACGGAGCATTGAATTGCCATCATATACCTTTACCTCTCCAGCGGTGTATATTTTTTATCAAAAATATAGATTGCTTTAATTTAACAGTAGAAAAAAAAGGTAAATTTGCATGTCCAATAAGGCTTGAAAACTGAAGGCATATTACGAATTCGTCAAACAAACTAACTGGACTACTAAATGACATAGAAAGGTTACAATACAAATTATATTCCGAAAAGAATGAAGAGTTGCATGAAGGACTGCCATCTAGCGAAAATTTATATACACTAAAACGACTCGATAACCATCCCTCATTCTGATAGATAAATATTTTGCGAAGATAATATTGACACATTAAACGAAAATGATGTTACATTGCCTTTCCATTGTTGAATATGTCATTAAAACGACAAAGCTCATGGAAGAGCAGCGGCACGAAAAAAGTTGCGCACACATTGACGCGGTCTCTTGTCCAGAATGATATTTGCGGAAGCAATTTCGCAAAATGCCACAATTTATTTAAAAATTACGCCCTTGTTTGTGTGTGTAAATATTGACGTGTTTGGTTTATGATAATGGCAACACTGAGCGACAGGTATCCCCAGTTTACCGGCTAGCGACAGTAGATATTATTTACCCGCACACATACTTATTATAATATTTACCGTGGCAGCGCTAAGTCGAAGTTTACAATATAATATTTGTTATGTATGCTCTTCTTTTCAAAGTATATGTTTACCCCATACAATGTGGTTTTTAATCAAAAGTAAATTTGTGGATTAAACACAAATAAGCGAAGATTGAACAGCACATTTAATCTACATTTAACTGTTTAAATGTTTATTTGACACATTATTCAAACCGTTTCATTATACGTCCTTTTAAATGAGTTTTTTTACAAAAGAAAATCTATTTGCTGCCTCTACGTAAACATTTTTTTATAATATAACAAGTATACATAGTGGCAGGGCACAATTGTGTTACGTAGTCATTTGGGAACCCGTTTTGCGACAGTGTGCTATTGTTTCCGTGAGTGAGTAAGGATTGCAAGAACCCATTTTCCATATGCCCCCGTCCAATCATATCCTGCAACGTACATGAAACAACTGTAGCGTTGTTTGTGTTATAGGTAACGGTAGCCACCTACCATCAATCCTAGGTTTTATGCGAAACCATTGACAGGCTAGTGAAACAAACCAACTGGTTTGTTACGCCTTCACGCCATGACTACGCAACCGATCATCAAGAAGTATTGCATACACATTGTCGAGGATTCAGAAAAGTAGATACATAGGATAGAAGTAGATACCTTTCTTCCAGGAAAAGGTACATACAATTCCCTAGAAATCATCAAAAATCTAACGTCTGACAGATGTATAATGGCAATAAAGCTTTGATAAATACACAATAAAGATTAAATAATAACCTATAGCTCATAGTATATTGTTATGTTATAATATTTTAGTCAAGCATTGAACCTAACTACTGTCTAAAATGCAGATGCGATTATCGCCGGCTGGCTTGTAGGATTATTTTATGTTTTCAATTAAAAAACAGTTAAATCGATGCATAGGCAGGTTTTTGTACGAGGATTATTAAATTGGAGCCTTAACAAGAAGCCAACAGTGTTGACAGTGCTAATAAATTAATAAATGTTGACACGATACGACTCACGGTGCCGAACAAACTCCTCTATCGAACGTAAAGTCAAATTGTAAACAGTATCATCATAGTATTTGTACTGAAACAACAAATTTGTAGCCAGCTTTAAATGCAAACCTAACAGGCCGGCACACACTCCATGTGTGTACAGAGACAATATGTTGGAGACTACGGTCTTAAGCAACGCGAGAAAATGAATCTCCGCTCGCGAACTGATACGGCCCAATTCAAACATAGTCAGCGCCATTTTGTTTTGACAAGCGGCTATTCGTTCCACGTTAAAGCACGCAAAACAAGACCCAATGTCAACAAGTTTAGAGCTAAATTGGGACAAACGAGCGGCGGTGTGGAAACATCGGAAATTAAGGGAGGACTAGACACGATTCTGTTTGCCGTCGAGCGTGGTCCCAGGACGAAGTTACAAATATTTGACGTGTCAATTTTGTGAATGTTGACCGAGAATTGCGGTTAATATTCCCGACCCGGACAACCTGACTGCGTGCTCGGTCACCCTGTAATTAAATGAATGAAATAGTCCAATTGTTAAATTATTGTTTTGTAATACAATACTCTGTCACGATTGCAGAATAAAATCATATAGATAGTTAACTTCACTCTTACATTATAGGATAAAATACACCAAAACTAATACTGGAAACGAGCCTAGAATATTTTGAGAGCATGCGCCTATATGTCTACATTTGATAGATATTTTCGATAAATTAGCAATGTCTAGGTTAGTGATGGACGTGCTAAACTAACAGACGGTTTAATTCAACGTATATCTCGTTAATACTCAGATGAGGTTTGTAGATATAAGAAGAGAGCTAATGCCGCCCCTTAAGGCTCAAGTAAACAACAGTTAACAAAGCGATACTTTTTCGTTGGACGGCGGACAAAATTCAGCAATTATTCGTACACCGAAGATGAAACAACAAACAAGGTGAATCGATTGTAAAGGGAAACATTGTTATAGCTTGTTAGGGCATATTGCTCGTTACCGAGCAGCTATTTATTTTCGAGTGCCAACATCCAAGAGTCCATAAACAAAAAAACACTCCGGCGACTGTTTTCATAGACAACAATGCGCCATAGCACTTTACGTATAGTGTTAAGAGCGAGTCGTTGAGTGGGCACTTATTTTTCGCGACATAGGTATCTGAGTAGAGACCCTCGATCCAGTATTTTCATTGTGTGCTTTTAATTTTGAGTGCGCGAACTAGCTCGCTCTCCCGGGACGAATGTTTGCGAGGGTAATATTTGCTTCCGCTGTATAATTCAGCCGGCCGCCATATTTGCCAAAGAGCAATCATTTTAATAACGTCAGCCATCACATTAGAGCGGTGCGGGGATATTTTGTTGGGTGGATTCATTTTTCAATTTCACTTATCAATTTAATTCGGTACATTTTTAAACTTTTATCTCCAAACGCAACATTCTTAATACAGTAGTCGAATTAATATTTTTCACTAATCAGAACGATTGAGAGACCTTTTAGAATCATCAATGAATATATCAATCAATACTAATAATAAATCTGTAAGTGTAGGTATTGTATGTATGTATGTTCCTCCATAACTCTTAAACGAATTAACTGATTTTCATGAAACTTGGTAGATAAACATTTAGACGTACGGAACACAGGATAGGCTACTTTTTTCTTTTTCAACGCGGACGAAGTCGAGGGCGCAAGCTAGTCTATATTAATATTATAAAGAGGAAAGATTTGATTGATTGTTTGTTTGTTTGTATTGAACAGGCACCGAAACTACTGGACCGATTTGAAAAATTCTTTTACCATTAGAAGCCGACATTATCCGTGATGAACATAGGCTACTTTTTATCGCGGGAAAATACTTCATTCCTACGGGAAATCTAAAATAAAAGTAAATACTAGCGGCTTGGCCCGGGATACACTTGACAGCGCCATCTATCCAGAATCAGGTGAAGCGACTAACATGACAACTGCTTGGTGATATTTTTAGCGATCCGCTCCACGGTAGATGGCGTTTTATACTTTTCAACGCGGACGAAGTCACGAGCACCAGCTAGTTGAAAATGACCTAAAACGTTAATAAATGACATAGACATTCTTAAACTTTATATAATTGAAAGATATGATATAAAATTGTATGCCAGAGCCTATTTCCCCATCCATTCTTAATCCCCATATCCTTAATTCTAAAGCAAACGGTAGCACACTTGAAGCAAACGCGTGTGAAGTTACTATTGTGTTATAGTAGGTAACGATAGCCGACCCATCGTCAGCCTGTCTCTGTCTGCCGAACTTAACATAAAAATAAAATTTAACACAAAACACCAACTTTTATCCCTTTGAAAGAAAGAAAAAATGGTTTATTTGGTACAATTTGGATTGGATTCGATTAGAGCCACGACGACGCTAATTACTAATTTACAGTTCAGTTTTCTTAATATACCTACCTACATCAAAGATATTTCATTGGTCTCGCTGCGCTCAACTAGATACTGCCATCGTACTTGAAAAATACGACAACAAATACTACGCCGAATTCGACAGACAGGTCGCCGAATTCGGAAGTCACACTGCAAACTGTCTGTGATATTATGTACGTTCCGAATATTTTATTAAATTTTGGGCATGATAAAATGCCAATTTGCGTAGTGAAGCTGTTTAAAAATATAATTAAACTGTGTAAAATAAAAAGTGATAAATAGTAACGTTTTATGCATACTACAATAAAAAGTTGCCGCATTCACGGAGCTATTCCTTTTAGGTAAGGCAATATCTAATCGAGCGTAGCGAGACCAATCATTTATCTATGACCTACATATTAATTAGGTAGTACTAGACATTATAGGTGTGTTTTTATAACACACACTGTGTATTATATCTAGTAGGTACTATGTACCTGCTGTTACCGTAGAAAAAATAGTACTTAATATGCCTATGCTGTTACTGTTGGTTTTCTTTTTTAATTAAAAATAAAATAACACATCAATAAACTCAGATATTTATTTATAAGTGGTCAATTACACTGAAATAAATTAAAAATTCTTTTTTCGTGTTACCTTCTATATATTAAAATTTATGATATTCTTAGAATACCCGGTGGCGACATCTACAATATATGTAGTGAACAAATAAATAGAAACAATACTGACGCCATCTGTTAGGAGAAAATAGAAATTTATAATCACGAAAAGATTATCATCATAGTGAAGAAGGTCCCAAATTAGCCATGTCCCGCGGAACTAGTGGACGAGCATGCTTTGCTATAATTATGCTCGCTTCTGAAGCATACCCGACCCGACCCGATACATGATGAAGCGACGCTTCATGTATCGGGTCGGGAATATCGGCGGGATTCGGGTTCGTGTTCAGTAATCATTAATAAATATTCGTAATATTGAGTATCCGCTGCACTCACGTTTTCGCGTAGTAGCCGTAACCAACCGGAATCGGTCGGAATGGAATAGATAAACTAAAGCCATTCGATTTTTAAACTGCGTTTCGTAATTTGACAGGTCCTAATGTAAAATTTATTTTGAAATAATTGTTACCATAGTTATATTTTACGGTTAAATTTTTAACTAAATTCAAGTTACTACTAATTAGTACTTTAATATTATATATTTAATATTATAGGAACCGCGAGTAACTGTAATCAGTACTTCTGACTTCAGTTCAGAGTAACTGGAATCGTTGCTTGTCACGGTTACAAGTTACAAGTTTAGTTTACTTACAACAAACAAAGTAATTATTTGGCAAAACCTCATCTCTACAGATCTGTCAAGATCATTAGATCAGCTTTTCCTTTTGGATTTTTTTTAAATGGATTTATGTGGGCCAATCCCGGCGGCACTGCAATGCCGGGCCGACCCGTGACGGGAGTGGAGCGAGCCCCGAACATCCCGTCTGGTTACAAAAATCAGTTTAATATACTGGTCCCTCGATGAGGGAACTTTCAGATATTAAGCTGAAAAGAACAGATACTACACTTTGATCTTAGCCAAAAGGCCGAGAAGCGATAACCAACCATTGTTAGGACGCCGTAGTCACCGAAACGCGGAAAAGAAACGATAGCGCGATATAACCTCCAGGTGCAGCGACATCTGTTAAGTAAAATTTAAAATTTTACATATGGCAATAAGCGACATCTACAGGACTTCAATAACACCACGTACGTAACCAAAGATAGATTACTTTTCGCAATTATCATTTTATCCCATAAAGAATATTTAATGACGATTATTCGGAAGCATACGTTAAGTGGCACAGAGATGGCAGCTAAAATGTTTTTGCTCCAATCCACGAGTGATATCGGGAGTCGGGACAGTATTATGTAACGAGTTGCCTCATCATTCCGGTAATTTATTGTATGACCAAGGCCATTGAATTGGCCAACTCGGAAAACCCTTCAGTCTTTTACAAAAAACACCTTAGAAGTAGAAAATTAAAGATCAAACACTCCCTTAAAATATTTATTGCATTGAAATCTTTAGATCACAATCAAACAAGATAAGCAAAATAATTCTCCATAATTAAAATTAAATTAAAATATTACTTACGACCAAATATAGTGATAGAATATTAATTTAAATGTTTTAAATTATGGGTTTAATTTTGTAATTAATAAAATTATTGCTTAATGTTAAATTAAAAATGTTAAGATAATTACTTAGGTACAAAATCCCTGTTAAGTAGGATTAAGTAGAAAAAAGTGAGATTGGGAAAACTGAGATAAATTGTTATTAAGATTCTCATTTCTATCCTAATAAAGGAACAAGCGTCTCTGTATAATTTATGAACTTATTTGTCTAAGGACCTCTTTCACCAACTATAAGTAAAGTGTTGATTAGTTAGTTTTAGAAACAATTTTATGTTTTATTAAATTATGCTCTCGGCGGGTTATGAGCATAATATTATATTCGTAAATTATTATATTCGCAAAACATTACATTCGCAAAATATTAGAAGTACAATTCAGCACAATATGCTACTTTATGTGAAGTTTATTTTTTTTAGCCATAAAAAAAGTAATTAAGTAGCAATGTCTTGGCATTGCGAATATAATATTTTGAGAATGTAGTAATTTCCGAATATAATATTATGCCCTTGGATAGTGCACCCTTGGATAGGCAATTTTTTTTATTATTTTCTTTTTAATGTTTTGGGCTTTTACTGTACAAACAAAGATATATTAGCTAGCTCCATTATCCCTTGAGACCGCTGACACGATTAGCCTACTTGACAGACGGTGAAAGAGGCCTTAAGTCTAAGTTATAAGTTGAACTTGAATTAATTCATACCTTTTGTATGAATTAAATTGAAAGATTCGTCTATTAAATTGTCTTTTGAAAATAGCACATTTTTAGTATTTGGCCTCAGTTTGACATCATAAAGAATTTTAGATGACTAAACTGAAATTTTATGCACATACAAAGCATAGAAGTTACCTTAATATGTAGTAAGTAGGTATTGTCAAGATTTTTTTATTTAAACTAAACTTAAATTAATCTTATTACAGTAACATTAAAATAATATATGTTTATAACTTAAATATTACACTGTTTTTATATTACCATACGCTCGGTATATTGTGTCAAACTATATTTTGTTAAATTTAAATGCACTAGATGCTCTTACACATACACATTTATGGAATATATGACACTTTTAAAAATATATTTGTACTTTACAAATAAAATGGCCACAATTTTAAAATGGCAACAAAAATAAACTTATCCCACGATTCAAAAGTTTAAAGTTAGAAAATAATTGTTACATGATAAAATATCATTAAAGAGGGTTTTACACGGTTGACTATTAGCAGCATGATAAAAATCGACCGACTAAGGTCTATATCGCCCACTTGACAGCTTGGCTGCGGCAGCCAATTAAACATAATTATGATGGTGTATGGGAGCCCGCGCATCTAGCAACCACAAACCCCCCCACAACCACAAACCCGTTGGCGACTAGGCGAATGTATGTGGCTGCGTCTGTCTCCGCACACTTATCGTAGCAACTGGCAACTGGCCGTCGATTTGGTTGTTATAACTGGCTCCGCAAATATTTCGACTGCCTAGTGGGCGGTGAGCCTAAAGGCCACTGTCCACGGCGGCGTAGCTTCATAGACGCGTATTCGTCATTATACGCTTAGTGTACGCCTGCTTGCAGCTTCCATACAAAACCGTATGTACGCCCCGGCGTATGACATGCGGTACGGTGAAGCCTGCATGCAGCGACGCGAGCGCGACGTTGCCGCTCCGTCGACAGAGTACTAGTATGTTCGGCTAAGTAAGCCGCAGGTGACTAAAGTCTCAAGCCTCAAAATAGACCAGCATCCGATTTTTAGCCGCGCAGCGACCGGTCGCATCGGGCTAGTGACTAAAATTGACTTGCACACCTGCTCACGATTTCAGTGAACTGTGTAAATGGGGCAACCGATGCGAATTTGTATAACGATTTGTGAAGCGATTAGCCCCGCACGGCAAAAATCGACCCTTGTAAATCCCCCTTTATTCTTACTTATATTGTTCTGCTAACTTAATAATATACTTACTTATTATTGTTTAGTAAAAAAATACATAAAGGCATTTTGTTTTCGAGTAAGGCGGGCACATTAAAAATGGTTCATTATTCTCTATCTATTCAAATAAAATTAAAAAGTATTAATTTTTTTTCATAATAACTTAACAATATGTGAATTCAAGCTCTGCTTGCAATAAAAAAATAAATCTTCTTATTCTATGTTAATTAACGTAAATTATTCTTACACGCAATAAATACAATAAATCATTCAATATTTAATGGAAATTCGTCGACGTCCTTACACATAGAGTTGAATTCGGCTGCCCATTTTTCAGCTTCTGGATCCTGGAAATATAAGAAAAGAATGTGATACTTATTTTTGGTAACACATTACGAGATGACTTGAACAACCTAAACGACAATAAATCTTGAAACTTAAAATGAAAGTGTTTTTACCTCTTTCTTAGTCCTCTTTTTAGTTTTTCTTTTAGTCCTTTTTGGCCTATTAGCAGGCGGTACATAGGACAAGTCTGCGGCCAACGGTCCAAAGTCATCCTCGTCACTCTCGTCAGCTTGTTCCGGCTGAATGGCCTCGTCATCTTGGTCTGATGATGACTCGTCTCTCAATGCCACCCTTTTGGCTTTACCATAACTCTTCCTTGTTGGCTGAAAATGTTTTAATAAAAAATTAAATATTTCAGTTGGTAAAGGATAAATTAATGTCTCAAATGCAGTATCAAAGATTGGCGTAGGGTTTATCATTTCAAGAAACATTAGAATATTCAATAATTATGTTAATAAAGTTTATAGGTATTCTAAAAGCACCGACATAACAAACAACTAACATAACAACATAACAAATTACTAACATGACAAATTAAAAACTTTTATTCCCGACTACATGTCATTCATTCGTCAGGGTTCAAGCTCTTATGTCAAATTTTATTAAAATAGGTTTACAGAGGATTAGCTAATAAATACTAAACAAACATTATTTAATGTAAGTATGAAAAATAATAGGAAGAATTCGAATTTAATTTAATTAGTTTTAGTGGCAATAGAGAAAAAAAAAATGAGGGAGAGAGGGGCTATTAATAGTATAACAAAAACATACAAGTAGTAATAAACAAGTGTAATAGCAAGAGCTAGAGTGCTTTGTGTTCAGTCCCTTGTTTGTTTGCACTGCAACATGAACTTTATTTGACTCGTTAATCTGAAAATGTAGGCAAATAACAAGAAAAGCAGTCACAAAATGCAGCTTCAAATGTTTAGGTAATTGAATTAAAATTTATTACTTATAAAGTTATTTACATTCAGTACCCAAACACTCTGAATAAACAATATTATGAAGTTTGGTTACAGTTTACAGTTGAGCTGATAGGGAACTATAGTGTGTCTAAACATACTTGTCTTAAGTAGTAAACAATGGCGAACTAACAACCATTGACAATTGATTTTTATTTAATATAGATATTCTAAACAAGATTAATTACAACTAGTAAAATTAATTACAAATTTAGATTTTACCTTTAAATGATGTGTTACTTCTAGATCTTCAAACAAATGTATAGACTGAGAATCTTCCTCTTGCATTGGTAGATTAGAAACATTTGTGTTTTCTATTTGCTTATCCTCTCCTTCAGGAGGGAAATCTGGTGCTGTAGCCCCAAAATTAATCTCCTCGAAAAGCTTGTTCACAAGCTCTGAACTCGGTGTAAATTTGGGTTTGCTAACTACAACTGCTCTAGTTGGACCCTCCTTAGTATTTATATCTCTTAATACGAGTCTAGCTTGAGACCTTGTAACCTTCTTTTTTGGTTTACATTTAACTGGAGATATGTTTTCTTGGTTTTCTTCTGTATCATCAAAGCCAAAACATGTATTGTTTTCTTTATCATTACTACTTTTTGTTGGAGATGTTACATTATTTATAGGCACCATACTTGTGTAAACATGTTTTTTCTTACTATCATCAACATCTATGTAAGAACTTTCAAATGCTGGTGTCATATCAGGTTTAACATATGTATTGACTGGCCATTTTATGGGCAATTTCTTAAATTCAGCTCTCCAAGGACTAGCCTCAGGGTCTCTATTGGAAATCATACTGCTGTTGGCTACCGGCGGTTCATTAAAGAAGCTACCTTCATTTAGAAGATTCAAAGGATCTCTATGATTATTTATTGAAACATTTTGTCCATTATGTGGTGTCAATGGACGCAATGGAGAATGTACTGGTGAATAATCTATTTCATCCAAATTATCATCATTGCATTCTGGTGAAGGTTCAAAATCTGCTACAATATCCTCAACACGAATTGAATTATATTCTCCTAGTGTTTTTGTGCTATTGTTGCTTGTCTCTTTATCCTTGGACACATTGTTTGTTACAATGTTGGTATTGGCTTCATTACAAGATACAGTTTTTGGGTTATTACTGCTTATGTCTGTGTACCCAGAGACATTTGTTACAATATGAGGTTCAGATTGATTACATAATATGGATACAGGTTTTGAGTAATAACTGCTTATGTCTTTGTACCCAGATAAATTATTTGTCACAATATCAGGTTTAGATTGATTACATGTGGTTGTAGTTTTTGGGTTATTGGAAAGTGGGTCTTTATCGTGGTGATTAAAGTTTAATTCAGTTTCTGTGTTTGCAGGAGTATTCTGTTTCATATTAACACTCTGCTGTTTATGTGGCACTTTTACAATCTCAGTTATAGGGCTCAATGACTTCTTTTTGGAAACTATTTTCTTCAAACTAGACAGAGCCTTAGAAATATTTTTCTCATAATTGTTTAAGACGAAGAAAGGTTTCGGTGTATTCGGTTTCTTCCTTACCACTCTCCTTTTCTTTTTCTTATTTTGTGGCACAGGTTCTTCCTCATCAGGATCAAACACCATATCATAAATGTCTTCAGTTCTGATCATGTTTTTATCTTCAAATAAATTCACAGAGGCCTGTGCATAAACAGGTTTCTTTTCAGAAACTATTGGACTTACAGTTTCTTTATTTGTTTTTGAATTTTGATTATAATTAATTTCTTTTACAGATTTTTTCACTGTAGTTTGACATTTGGAGACATTATTGGAATCATATGAGAGATTAGTCTTACATACTCGCCCAGACCTTGTTGCAACACCGACACTTTTATCTTTAGGACTGGGTAACAGTGATTTTTCTTCATGAACTTCAGTTCTTGCAGATTTTCTTGTTTTAGGCAAATTGTCCTTAGCCTTTGCATTTGTAGGTTTCTTTTTTGTAATTGTTGAGTTTACAGTTGATTTCAAAGTACTTGTTTTTGGACTCTGATTTAATTTGTTTTGTGGTTTGTTTTTAACATTTACCTTTTCCGTTGAAGGTTGACATTTTGTTATAATGCTAGAAGCATATTTGCTATTAGCTTTGACTACTCTACCTGATTTCGTTGTAAGAACATCACGTTTAGCTTTAGGACTGGATCCAAGTGAATTTTTCATTGTCACTATTCAACTAAACAAATTATAACACATATATTACAGACCGCGATAAAGTAACCGAAACTTCCGAGTATCCATAAGTCACATAGGGGCAATACACGTTCTACATTACTACATAGTTGTGTCTGGCAATAATTACAAGAAACCACAAATCTACGTATAGTGTTAGTAAAAAAATAGAAGTTGGTCGATCGATATTAGCAAATGCCACAAATTTGAGTTTAGAATTTCAGTTTTCAAACTAAGAAAATTGAAAAACAAATTACAAAATCACTTCACTTGACAAATAGTGCGCGCGCTGTCAAGAGTGTCAAGCAAGTGTCAATAAACTAAACAAACGAACAAGGAGAATAGAGGTAAGGTCAAAACGTCAAATATCCATTTTTTTTTTAATCCAGTAAACAATGACACAGAGGCATCAAAGAGAGGCAATATAGTATCCACAAACTAAATAGTAGATACTAACGTATATAGTATCTAAGGAGGGTAGCCCACTAAATATATTACTATACTCTTTGGGGTCAGCGAACTGAAAAATACTGGAAAAATTGTTAGCGTCTCAATATGACCCCTCGACAGCTGAGCCGGGGTGGGCAGGGCTTGAAATACTAAGCCGCGACTTGAATTAGTTCATTTTGCCACATTGTCAAGTGCGGACGTCTAAACGCTGTCAAAGAAATTTTTAAAAAATAGTTTATTTTATTCAACATGCCTTCGTGTGTTGTCAAGTGGTGCAAAAATAATTCGTCCCATTATCTCAAGGCTAATGGGATCACTTTTCACATAAAAGTACACCGTTTGCTATACAAAACCTTAAAATTAAACTATCTCATATTCTTTGTTAGGGATGTCATTATGCCAAATGATCTAATGCAATTTATTAAGATTATATTTTATTTTATTTTAGGGACTAAATATAAGAGAATAAATATACATACATATATAAAAAAGTAATATAAATAAATAAATTATTATTATAATTATAATTATTACTAATATATTATTTAGTTTTCGAGTTCCTATTTTCATTTTCAGCTGGAAAAAGATTATTGAAAAAGATACAAAGATTTATTGAAGTGAAAACATCTTTAGGCATGTTTTGTGAACCATCAGGCTGGGGTCGGTGATACTGAATGAATAGGGAATATTAGGACTCAAGACTGCTTGGATTGGTGATACATTGTATCGTGTGTGTGTATGTGTATAATGATTTTTATAACTTTAAAATTGGAAAAATAGAAATTTTCACTTCTATCTGCGTTTACAAAATCCTTAAAAGTATCACAATGCATACTTCTAATATTTTATTATCTATCCTTTACTTTGACCAAATATCAAATTTAATTCTGAAATAATTAGTAATTTTCTCGAATTTTGAATTTTTCGAAGTAGAATATTTTGTATTTATGAATAACTACTTCTACTCGTTGTTAACTTTTTTCTTATTATATACTTGAAAAAAGAATTAAATTTTATTACACAAAAATGATTGTTGACTCTTGCATGAAACATCTCCGCTTATTAGCCATCAACTGTCTGATCTAATGTCAAATTTTGAAAAATGATCGAACTTTTATAAACTTATTTATAAAATGTCGTAAGTACAAAGTGCATCCTAATAGCAACCGAGACCTGTTATCATTAAAGTTTCTTTTTAAATGCTAATAGCTACCTACAGAAGATTATAGGAAACATCTCTCTCTCTAGAGAGTTGTTATATTCTTTAGGAAACAATGTGATTCATTGCCTTTAGTAGGTTGAGCACTTAGACAGACTACTATTATACATACTAGGACACAGACAAATAATAAAAAAAATCACTTAATTAATTTGTTCTGTGGTTTAAGGTCAATTTTAAATTTAAAATATGTCAATTCAATTCAACGGACGATTTTACTATATTGGTTCATATTTGAATCTGTTGTTTCGTTAAAAATTATTTCAAAGTGCCTATTTTACTGATTTATAAGTTGTGGATCATGCGGTATGTTATTATTCTAAGTTAGAATGAATATTTTATTAATACTTTTCTGTACTAACATATAAACCTCTTTTCAGGTTTATAAATTGGAACAAATGACTATAAGAAAAATTTAAATGTCATTTGAAAGAATGATAAAAAATTGATCGTTCTATGGTTGATTATAAAATAGGGTAATGAAATCTTTCTATTAAGGATATAGAAGATTTAGCAATATTTTTATTTAATTTATTTTGAAAAACATATTCAAAATGGTGGAAAGTGAGAAGAATACTATAGACACAGTACAAGTAGCTCTTCGCATAAGACCTCTCATGCAGCTGGAAATAGAGAGGGGGTGTGAGGAGTGCATTGATATTATTCCAGATTGCCCTCAGGTGCAGATTAGAGATCTAGCGTTTACATATAACTATGTGTTTCCTCAGCATATAACTCAGCAGGAATTTTATGACACAGCTGTCAAAGGTCTTATTGAAAAACTCTTTCAAGGTAATGTTTTTGATTTAAAAAATTAAAACAACTATTTAAGCCTCTTCTAATTACATGAGCAATTGAATATATTTCGATATAAATAAAAATATCTATAATGTCTTTAGAAAGATAACTGGAATTTGGTGTGTTCATTTAGTTATACACATATTTTTTTATGACAATATCAACAGATAGGCTGACGGTCCACTTGATAGTAGGTGGGTGGTTAACACAAGTAATGCCACAGGTGCTGCAAATGTGCAGTCGACTATAGTAAAATTAAGGATGGATGATTCTGCAGAAATAGGGAATAGGGATATGGGCTCTGGCTTCAAAGGTTGCTGAACACTCAACTCAGGAGCCTGAGAATTATGTCAGCATGGTTACTGCCTCCAAATGGGCTGCCCAAATGAATGCAGTGTGGCCTGCCTCTATTTTCCAGATTCAAATCTTGCATAGCACCAATTTTGATAAGTTCATTATCAAAGTTGACCCTACCGGGAAATTGAACCTAGAATCCCTGAGACAGAGTGTTAAGGCAAGCACCCTAACCGCACATCCAATGGGCCTTGCAATATTATTGCAGTGGCCTTGTAATTAAAATTAAATTCTTCTGTATTAAAAAATTTTTATTACTTTTTTCAGGATACAATGTAACTATTTTAGCATATGGACAAACTGGTTCTGGTAAGACCTTTACAATGGGAACAAATTACTCTGGATCTCATGGTGATTCTACTAAATTAGGTAAGAGGTATATTATTTTGTCATATTTAATATGGAGATTAGATTTGTTTAGAATTGGAAAGGGATAGAGACACTTTCAGAAACACAACATCAACATTGTTATTTCTCCGAGGCATTCTGTAACCGGGTGATTACTGCCAGACAGCTTTTTTTTTTATTATATATGGGTTTGCTCTTGGCCAACAACAGCTGTCCAAATGATTGCACAACAGTGTGCCCTGTCACTACTTTCCAAATTTAGATGAGAGCCAACTTTGAAAGTTTGTTTCCAAAGTTCACAATGCTGGGAATCAAACTCGGGATTTTTGAGATAGTGAAGGCAACACTCATGCATTAGGTCGTCAATATAAACAAAATAAATAAATAACCTTTATTTGCTGATTTACAAGTTTAGTGTTAAACATAAAAAATGGTGCACATAAGGCCAGTTCCAGATCAGAGTGCAACACCAACAAATAGGCCTCCTCTAACTTTTTCCATTCCAGTCTGTTCTTTTTATGTCATCTGAACATCTCTTATTTTGTAGGTTGTCAAAATTTAATTGCAATTGGATGTGTCAGTTTTTTTTTTATGAAAATGTAGATGAATAGAGTCCACTCTTAATAATTAGGTATTAATTTTTGGGTTTTGTTTTTACAGGTGTTATACCACAAGCCGTGGCAGACATATTTGATTACATTGAAGAGCACGAAGACAAGTTTATATTCAAGGTGACAGTTTCATTCATGGAGCTTTACCAGGAGCAATGCTACGATTTGTTGTCGGGAAAGGAGAGGGGTCACAGTATTATTGAGATTAGAGAAGATGTAAATAAGGGGGTGGTTTTACCAGGTAATATTTATTGTGATTTTGCTTTATACTACAGATAATGTTAGTTAATTCACTTTTAGGCCATGTGCACCTGGATTTATGTTCCTATAGGAAGCTAGTCAAACTGTTGTTAAATAGTTGTAAGTACATAATAGAAAATTATAATATTATAGCTTCAAGTCTTTTTACATGAAAGCGAAGTGCAGTTTGGTAAATTTATAATCATCAAAATATAAAAAGTTTACAGTGTAATTGAAAATGCTTTAGCCAGCTAAGAATTTCAGTAAACGGGGTATGTGATGTGGCCCCAGGTTCGATTCCCGGTAGGGTCAACATTGGAAATTAACTTTTCAAAGTGGTCTGTGGTCTGGATTTAGAAAGTATGTAGTCTAAATCCAGACAGCTTAGCATGGTGGTGATTGCAGGTATTTCGGAGTTGCCCGTTTCATCCACTATGGAAACTATGAGGGTGTTGGAGCAAGGCTCGTCTGGTCGCGTGACTGGTTCCACCGCTATGAATCAAGCCTCCAGCCGAAGCCACGCCGTCTTCACCATAGTCATATACAAGGAAAGCCGGACTGACAAGTAAATATGCACTTTGTTTTTGAAAAAAAAAAAAAAAGAGTATTTTGTAGTAGTAACTAGTGGTCACATTGTTTGACATGGGTTACACAGTCAACAAATAAATTGAAATATTTATCAACTTTCACTACACATTTCACTATCAAATATGTAACTGTTTTCAGTACAATACAGTTCAGTGTATTAGACATACATTGTGCAAAAATATACATAAAGCAGTAAATAGGTATCCCTTAACTTGTGCAAGACTTCAGCTTGTAAACTTCCTCGCTGCCAAATCATTGTGATGTTTTAATTTTCTTCATTTATTTCCGAAAATTTAGCTAACACCAAGCTATTTATTTTTTTGCATACATCGTCAGGTACTTCCTCACTGGGAGCATTCACGTGTAATGTAACATAGATTCAACTTTGAGCATTACATTACAATACTACTTCCTTGACGAGCATTCACATGTGATTTAGTTGTAATTACACATTGTGTCATTACAAGGTATTGTAATGGTCGGTTCTCCTCCTTCACTGATGTAATGCTCGAATCTGTAACGTTACATTAGTTCCGCGTTTGTGGATGCGGATGTGTTACAAATGTATATAAAGTAGGTATGTAATTAGACCAATAACAACTATTCAGGAATATGGCGACCACGTCAAAGTTTCACCTGGTGGATCTGGCCGGTTCGGAGAGGATAAAGAAGACCAAAGCGAGTGGGGAACGGCTCAGAGAGGGTGTAAAGATTAATCAGGGTCTGCTCGCACTGGGAAATGTCATCTCCGCACTCGGAGACGGAACCAACAGGAGCTTCATCAGTTACAGGGACAGCAAACTGACGAGATTGTTGCAAGGTATCACCAACCAACAACACACTTGATGGCAATTCCAAATTTTTGAATACTAGTTTTAATTTTAACATCTTACTAACTGGTAGTATAAAATAAAGTCCTTTTAAACAGATTTAAATGCGGTGTTCACTAACGGAAAGAGCGTTAAACGAGATTGTTTTTTATATAATATACAGGATGGAATTTTGTAATGCCACCTGCAGGGAAAGTACTCTTAATACTGTAGACAGAAAGTTTTACTCAAAGAAAACATTCCTTTATTTTTGAATGGAAAGAAAACTGCATTCAAAGATTTTCGAAAATTCGCTTACCACACCCGGGAATCGAACGGACTAAAATCTATAAAAATTGCAGCCTGTACTGTACTTTTATTGCATCTATCGTTAGGGTAAATTATAAGGATGAAATCTCTCTTAACAAACTTGATAAATTAAATGAAAGGAAAACCATGTACAGAGTTACGCGGGCGAAGTCGCGGACAGCATCTAGTTACTTACTTTTTATGATCTTTGATTTGTTGAATATGTCTCCGCCACAATAGCAGAATAACTACTACTAAATTACTTGCTACTCGACTGATTTACTAGACTATTGCGAACTATAGCCTTTAGAGCGTTGATTTGTTGTTTTGGCAGACAGTTTGGGCGGCAACTCGTTGACTCTGATGGTGGCGTGCGTGAGTCCAGCCGATTACAACTTGGACGAGACCGTGTCGACTCTTCGCTATGCGGATCGCGCGCGTCGCATTCGCAACAAGCCCATCATCAACCAGGACGCCAAGGCCGCTGAAATCCTCAGGTATACATACATACAACCTCCATCATCACCACCGACTCTCAGCTTCTTTTTACCGATGATGACCACAGTGAAATGTAACAGCACGTGTGCTGTTGCGTTTCGATAAGCGAGTGAGGGATGCCAGAGCCTCTGTAGTTGGCAGCGCACTTAAAAGCATCTTGCAAGTGTTGCTTGTGTTATAGGCGACGGTAGCCACTTACCATCATGTGGACCGTCGGCCTGTCTGCCGACCTTAACATAGAAAAATGACGTCCACACTGCGGAACATATAGGCCTTCCCAATAATTTGACAATAGACATCAAATCATCTGTCCACCTCGTTGGTGGACGTCCTACGCTGGGGTTAAACTTACTGATTTTCAAAATGTCTCTCTCTCTCTCTCTCTGTGTGTGTGTGTGTGTGTGTGTGTGTGTGTTTGTGTTGTTTAAACAGTTTTTTTTTGTATTCACTTGTTAGATTGCGCAACGTAATCAACGAACTGAGAATGCAATTGCTCGGCAAACTGCCATCTCCGAGTGAACAGAACAACGTAGAACTCGAAGAGCAACTAGAAAAGGAGCGTTCGAAATATTCCGAATTGATGAAGAAGTACAAACAAGTGACCGAGCATCTCGGCAACATGCTCATTGAAAACACAAATCTGTGCGAAAAGGCGCTACTGGCCGAAGCCGCCAAAGACAAGATTGAGAGGAAATTGAACGAGTTGACTGAACAATGCAATCAGACAATAGACACATTGAACGCGAGCCAGAACGTCGACGATGACTCGAAAAAGACTAACGTGGTCGATTATTTGAAAGAAATAAAGACACGTTTGGAGGATTTGCAGACGATGAATTTGAAGACCAACGAGGAAATGATCGATCACGAAATCAAGCTGTCGTTTGTTAAGGAGGGCGGTGATAATGATAAGATGGACGATGATGTTTCGCTGAATGAAGATCAAGTTGTAATGGAGGAAGAGAAGAGAGCTATTGGACAGGTATTTAACTCATTTGCATTGCATTAAATAAATTAAGTATATAAATATGTTCTTCTCTAAGAATGTGTGCTATTTCAGATAAAAAATTGTATGTTAAATTTAAAATTTCGCCTATTTTATTAATATTGGACATGAAAAATAAAAGTAAATTTAGTGAATCTATATACTTTTTCTGTTTATTGGTAGGTGGCTCTCAACCAAGAGCTGCAGGAGTTGAATCGCGCGATGGCCATAAAGGCGTCGGTGGTGCAAGCGATTCTCGCCAACAACAAGGACATGCTGGACAGTCACAACAACCTCAAGGAGAACGAGGCCAAGATCTCGGACCTGGAGAAGGAGAGGGATGAACTGCTGCAGCAGCTGAAGCAGACAAAGGTAAGCAATTGACGAACATTAAGTCTGAATAACTTGAAGCAAAACTGCAGTGAGAATTTTATTAAGAGACTAGTTCAAACCAATAGGTATAGATAGAGAATGAACTGAGCAATACCCGCATAAAATTAACAACTCTCTAAAGAGAGAGAGAGAGAGAGAGACCAATACCTATCTCTTTCCTTTCTCTGTGTCTATGGTCTGTAGTAACTTCAAGGACCAATCAAAATTCTAGAAAAAGAACTACTGCCCGCACAATCGATACGTCTCTCTCACTTTGTGCCAGCATTTACTTCACAAGAGGATAAGGAAACGCTCAGTCCATTCTGTATGTCTATCTATGGTTAAGTGGGTCTTTTTAATGGAAATAGTCAATATCTACGGTAACAGGAAATATTGATGGCATTCCGTAGGTAAAGGACCCGTCGCACGAAGAGAGACGCACAAAGGTGTCGGCGCTTGAACAGGAGATATCGAGCCTCAAGAAGAAGTGTCAACAGCAGGCGAACATTATCAAGACCAAGGAAAAGAACGAAGCCAAAATTGCGATGCTCAACGCCGAACTTCAGGCCATGAAAGTTAACAAGGTAACGAACGGCTTGCGGAAAGATCAATCAAATCTTCCGTTTTAAATCAGGTTGACTGTTAAATATATATTTTTTCTCTTTATTCAGGAAACAAACCGTCCTTATATTATACATAATTTTTACAATATACATAAATATTTAAAGACTTGAGTTCCATAAAAATAAATATTAAACAAAATAGAAACACAGATACTCAAAGTATATTGTCCTCAAAGTGACAATATACTTTGAGTACCTGTGGCATCTGCATCTTCCATGTTTTTGTTGGGTCCAGGTGCGCATAATAAAGCAGATGCGCGAGGAGAGCGAGAAGTTCCGCAAGTGGAAGGCGGACAACGAGCGCGCGATGGTGCGCCTGCGCAACGCCGACCGCAAGCGGGCCGGCGCCATGGCCAAGATGGAGTCGCTGCACGCCAAGCAGCAGACCGTGCTTAAGCGCAAGATGGAGGCGGCCGTCGCTGTCAACAAGCGCCTCAAGGTTGGACAATTTGACAACAATTTGACATACCGACCAACAATGGCCGGCGGACGTGCGATTCGATTACAGATAGACTATCACCTGATACTTCACTGTAAGTGTTATCTTAACGCTGTAATTTACTTTCAGGACGCTCTAGATAGACAGAAACAATCGCAGATGAAACGAAGCGCCAAGGGAAGTGTGAAGGCCGACGCCATTAATCAGTACATTGAACAAGAGCTCGAAGTGCATCTCAGCATTGTAGAAGCTGAGAAGTCACTGGAAGAGTTAATGGAATACAGGTGGGTAAAGTCACAGTTTTAAAATCCATACAGTTGTGAAACGAACGAGCAACAACGGAGATGTCGTGGGGAAGCAGAACTCGCTTAGTTTGCGTACTCGAACATACGCCAGCGTGTTTTTTTTTGTACGAGTGAATTGATATAGGATTGGATAGCCTTTGGATGTGTATCCAAAGGCTATCCAATACGTGTGATAAAAACATAATGACCATTGCTAAAAATAGTAAGAAAGTTAAATACATTATTATATCATCTAATGAGCAAATTTTGCCTTTGTATGAGGGACATGGAATAAAGGTTAATCCTTAAAGTGTTTAATAATTTTCAGAGCGTTCATAACGGAACAAATCGAACATTTGCGGAACTCGACAGACTGTGAAGCGAACCGGAACAAAATCGCAGAGCTCGAGGACGATCTGGCGATGAGGAAAGCGCAGATGGCGGACTTGCAGCAGAAAATCATGACTGCTGATCAAGGTATCCAATATGTATACTAATTTATAAATGTGAATATAACTTTTAACTACTCAATTTTACAAACACATTAAAGAGGACATTTTGCAAATATCATACATATCGAAAACCATTATTATTAATTCGAAATCTTTAATACATAACAAAAAAATTGCACTTTTCAGAGAACAAGGCGCGCACGCAATGGGACATTGTCCAGTCGATGTTGGAGGCGAAATTCGCGTTGAAGCATCTCTTCGAATTGCTCGTAGACTCAAAGCGTGAGCTTCAGACTCAGGGTGAGAAGGGCTACCAGGCCAAGTATGAAGAGATTAAAGAGGCCCACGAAAGGCTCGTTTTGGAGTATGAAAATAGCAAAGCGGAATACGAAAGACTGCTTGCCAATAATAAGCTGCAGTACGAACAGGATGTGAGTATAACTGCATAACTTTTCCATTTCAGTCCGGTGAAATACCTTGCATTGATTTAGGAGGACAAGTTAGCATTGACTTCAAGTTATGCTACGTAAAGATAGTTTTTTAAAAGTTAACTGTGGTTTGTAGTTGACGGCGATTGTGGCGCTACAGAGAGGCGCGGTGGAAGGATCCGGTCGAGGGTCCGCTTGTCAGCACTTGCAGAACGTCATTCAGGAACAACAGAACAGGCTGCTCATCTGTGAAGCGGATAATGTAAGTACATACTATCTCATGACACGCCTCCATCGACTGGGCAGATGAAAAGCGAACTTAAAAAACATATTTTTTTAACTTACACTTTCGAGAATAAAATTCGGTAATAAAAGTATTTTTAATTTTAAAAATTTCCTGTGAATATTTCAGGTGTAAATTAAAAATTAATTAACGCTAATAAATTGAAAAGATTTTTTTTATACTAATTAAAATCTATGAAAATCTATAATTTCTTCTTACCTAATGATATACAAGTTTCAACCGTTATAATAACCATTCAAAACTGATTGATCTCCTCTTCATTGAACAGAAAAAGTTGGCCGAAGAGTTGGAGCAATTGCGCAACGCGAGCAAAAGGCAACCGAAGCGTCCGTCCGATAAGAGCATTGTGACGTTGTTCAAAGAGTTGGACGACGTTGAGCCGATTGACGAGGACGATGTCGAGAACGACCCAGACTGGAGGGCCACTCCCTTCTCCAAGAGGATACAGGTTGACAATTTCATTTTTTTTTGTATCAGAATTTTTATAATTTTTGTAATATAGAGAATGGACTGAGAAATACCTGCAATGAAATTGACCATTCTCTAAAAAGAGAGAAAGCGATCGTGCATCCATTGCCTTTCTCATTCCTCTCTTTCTTGGTCTGTAGTAACTGCTGACCGCACGACCGCACTTATAGTTCGTACCAAACCACAATCGACTTCGAGTACAGTGCGACGCAACTTGCGACTCGACTACTTTATAATATTAGTCAGTTGGTTTTTGACTTAGTGTTTGTGGTTCAGGCGCACCGGTCGCGACTAACGATGAACTTCACGACGAGCGAAGACTCGAACGGCAGCAGCAGTCGGGCGGTGAAGCGAGGCAACGACGGAGCGCCGCACTGCAGCTGCCGCGGCAGTTGCTCCTCAAAGATATGCGGCTGCGTGAAGGCCGGCCTTGGTTGCGGCGCAACCTGTCGTTGCCAGCGGGACCTCTGCCGCAACCGCCGACGCACGCCACACTCGTCCGACAGCGACGACACCGAGAACCATGTAAGTTGGCATCACGTAATTCACAGTCAGAGCAAAATGTATAACAACCAAAATTACAACCACACTCATAATGTACAAAATGCAAAATTAAACACCACACTCAAAGTATACAATACCCAAAATGTTCAACACACACAAAACCTAGTTAAGGTTAATCAAAATTTTATTCATAAGCCATTTCGCGTGTGATAAATTTGTGAACTGTGAATATTTTCAGCCCTTAAATTCGCAACTGCTGAGCGACAGTTCACCGACAACTTCGTACTTCGACGGCAAGTAAGTGTCGCTTTATTGAAACTCATATAAACGCCTCCCGGGCGCTCTCTATTTATATAGGAATAATAGCATGTGATTATATAGATTGTTATCGCCTTCAAAAATCGAATGGCCACGAACAGCACTGTGCGATGTGACGTCACGAAGAAATACAACAATAGCGCCATCTAGAGTGCCGAAGGGAAACGTTAATGGCGGTGGTGGTCACACGCCGAAGTGGATGGTCGCGTTGCTTTTGTATAACACGTGTGTGGCGCCGATGTCCACTTACTGCGCCGATACTATAGTGCAGTGCGGTTTCGATGTCGCCAAATACAACCTCGTGTCGTTCATCTTCAAACATATCTTGCGAGAGGTGAACTAATCTAAAAACAAGCAGAGTTTGTGGTCAAATGGGAGCAAAAATTCAAAACTCACTATAGAATGTAATGTCAAATTTATATTCTAACAGATTCACTATTATTTGCTTTATTTTACTTGCATTATAAATAACTAGCTTATCCTAATAAAAACCCTTTCCATACAAAATGTACGAGGAAATGAATTTTCTTATTATGCGGGGAGTTATGCTGCTATTGCTTCTTTAAAGTAATCTAGTCATATTTTTTTTGTGTTCATAATTCCTAAATTATGCATAGTTTTGTTAATTATTTTAATATGTTGAAAACATATGTATAATTTTGTTTAGCGACATCTATAGCCGCCTAGAAGAACGCCACTCAACTGCGTGAAGTAATTTTAATACTGAACTGGTTGGTTACAATTACAATACAGTGTTTTTTTTAGAACGGTTTCGCATAAAGTTATATTATTCTCTTGAGTTTGCTCTCATTTGGACAAAAATGCGTTTTGTGGAATCAATGCTCTTACTGAATTTTTCATGAAAATAGAATAGATTAAGAGTTTATTTGCAACAAAGGACATAGATAATTTTATTTGTGTCCATCAATATCGATTTGAATTGAGCTTTTTTTTACTTTTTAATCATTTTTACTAATATATTTTCTACACGAGCTTATACAATAGATTTTATAAAAGGCAATTGATTAAGAAAAATGACAAATCAGTAAGTGCATAGTTCTGCAAAACGCTATAATGTAGACTCGATTAGTATATTGGCACGAATTTATAAAATCATTTTCAACACAATCATTAGAGTTTTGTCACTTGACGTTCATTTTATTAGTTGAACTGAAGTTGTTATTTTAATGTCAATCAGAACTTGAATAGAGATAGTGGATAACGCGACAAGCGACATTGACATGACATTGGCAGATAATGGCCATTTTAAAATGAGCCGAATTGCCATTTATACCTAAGAAGAAGTGTGCAGAACTATGTTTTAACTGAATTTATATAAAATAATCGAGGAAGTTATAGGTTGACATCGTAACATGGTATACTGTGAATAATTGTCTATTGAAATTGGTGCATTGTTTTTTATTCTTTATGTTAAATATTAATGTTAAGCTTCAGGCGCTAGACACAGCCTGAAGCGTGCAAAAGTAAGTCTGTTAAGTAATTGTATGATCAGTTGTAAGATCACTATATTTTTTGCATTGGACTGACAATTTGCAAATTTTCTTTATTTAGTCCCACATAACCTTGTCCTTTAGAGCATGCCCATGTCATGTTTACGCTGTCAATCTAGATTTATTCTGTTGGTATTTATTTTATAGAAATTTCATCTAGATTCGGATAGTGTTGATGTATTAAACTATTTTTAATTTATCTTATTTAAGAAAAATCTGTAATAGGGGAATAGTGAGATATAATTATTTGGTAAAGACAAAGTGTCCCAGAGTACTTACGAGAATATGTTCCACATCACAAAGCTGATTTTTTGTCTGCAGCTTCTTAGTAAACATTAGTATAATAAAATGGCCGCATAGTCCTACAAATTGAGTGGTACGTTTTCCCGGTCCTACGCTTGCAAGTTTTTTACGACTACTAGTTAGCTTTAACTTCCTTTATCGAGAATTTTCGCAGAGGAAAAAGTTGTTCGTCTCGGAAAACTGAACCTACTCACGAAGATTCAGCCTGTTATATTAATCAGAAAAAAATCCTTTGAGGGAAAAAAAATCCTTTGATATATTTGACCTGTCTGGTCAATTATTGCTTGAAAAACTTTTTACTGAGTTTTTTGGAACAAATGTGTATTAACATTTTTTTTTATGCTTACAGAGATCACTGTAATACAACGTTTGTAAAAAAGAAGAAGAGTTACTTTTTCCCAGAGGATCAAGTGAACAGCACAGAAAGTTAAAGTTTAAAGGTAAGTAATAATTTATTTAATTTTCTTTTATATTGTAACTGTCCCTTTTTTTATTCCTCGACGTCCGGCGTAAAAACATGGGTGTTATAAGTTTGACATGTGTGTCTATGTCTGTGTATCGTAGCTCTAATAAGCGGTTGGACCGATTTTGATCCGATTTTTCTTGTTTGAAAAATGACTTAATCGGGATTTTTTTAGCTATTATTTCTTAGGGATCTTAATTTATTTTCAAGCTTTTGAAGACAATCAGCCTATTTCCCAGTTGACGAAGAAATTTCACTAATTTCCACATGTTAGATTCGTGTGAAATTTGTATACTGTTAGTTCGGTGGTATTTCAATGACATGGTAATCTTGACATGATGCTGCAGCATCAAGTGGTCTGCAGAAAACCCAACTCCTCAGTAACTTACAGTAGATTAGCATCTTTGGGCTCAATAGAAAGTTGGGGTTTTTTTTATTAAAGCCCGTACAAG
The DNA here is from genome assembly GCA_918317495.1 of Synanthedon vespiformis. Lineage (NCBI taxonomy): Eukaryota > Metazoa > Arthropoda > Insecta > Lepidoptera > Sesiidae > Synanthedon > Synanthedon vespiformis. The sequence goes on from OU906962.1 coordinate 6,430,119, forward strand.
AAGAGTTGAGTTGAGTAAAGGCATTTTTTTAATCACACATGTTGTCTTTTGACAGGAATGAGGAAGACTGGATCTATTATGGATAGGACTTTTTGCACGATTCTTTACAACAACACGCACGCCAAGTTTGAGTGTATGAAGATCTCTTTTTTTTTTTTTGAGTGAAATTGTTTGGTTGCAGTACATAATAAGCGGTTCTCTTAAAAAGACGCCAAAATGACTAAAGTGGGGGGGAGGTAATTTTTAGTGGAGTTTCTCAATTTGGCCGGAACAAAGAAATAAGTTTTTTATTCATTTTGAATGTTGCGGATTTTTTAAATAATTTAGTATATTCCCCTTTCCCCACTCCTATACCTTATTATTCTTAGTAACACCTCATGCAGTAACATATGCATGCGATGGTAACCTTCAAGTTGACTGTCAACTTGTATGCAAACCTTTACTTATGTTAAAAATATTTTTAAACAATTTTTATATTACATATTATGTCGAAGTGTGTATTGCAACCAGTTATTGTTTTTAAATTGTATGTAAATAATGCGAAATATAAAAAGTGCCTTCGTGCGTGTTTCCATTTTATTAATATCTACGCTCTCTATGTAATGATTTTTTTTTAATCAATATCAAATTTAATGTACTCGCTCAACATGTGGTATTCAATTTTAATAATATGAAGTTTTTAAAGTTCTCTGGCGAATTACTGGAGAAATTGTGCAGTCACATGTATTTAATTGTTATAATTATCGTCGTTTTCCAACATTTTGATTTACTGCCTCATCTATGGTATAAAAAAACTGCCAAGTGCCTTTTGAGCAATATGAATTTGTCGAACCTCTTCAATATTGATACATAACATGTGACTGCAATGTCGAGTTGTAGGTACTTCCTAATATTTGACTTGATTGTAAATTAATGTGATATTATTAATATAATTATGACGGGAAATTGTATAAGTTTTTTTAAATAAGCTTACACGAATAAAATACTAATGCTTTTTAATTGAGTTGTTTTATTTAAGTACACATTTAAAGAGCCCATAGTAGTGTAATGTAACGTTACAGATTCGAGCATTACATCAGTGACGGAGGAGAACCGAGCGTTACAATGCGCATCTTGTAATGATACAATGTGTAATTAATCTATGTTACATTACACACCGGGAGCACCTTTATAGAAATAAAGACGCCGCACCTCGTACCCCGACTAAATGGCACGTATAAATAGCCATTTGACAAAATTTAAAATATACTACAATTAATGTGGTTGTCCTATAGAATATAGCGTAAAAAACATATGTCACATTACTTTAAGCTAAATTATTTTTCGCAAATTATAAAAGGAAAAATAATTTATTTTTTTGAAATTTTATCTGCGACCGAAACGCCATGTGATTGGTTGCAACTCTGATGACGTCATACGATAGTAGGTAAACATTGCTTCCGCGACTGATTATAGTTCATTACTATATAGTTGTAGTTGTTACTAGCGTATGATGACACACGTATGAAAGACCAGTGCCATTAAAGAAACAGCGTTTTTGGCGCGGTTTTGGAAATTTAAACTTTAACATTGATTTTTATTAATAATATCTACTACTAGATCTCCCGGAAATATCAATGTAGCGTGATTATGTAATAAAGAATAATTTAAAACGATTTTCCAAAACTAGTCAAATAGCGGATTGTAATATACATTTTAAAATAATCTTGAAAGTATTCAACACGTAGATTGCCAACGTCCATACTACGTTGAATACACCGGTTCTCGTCCGATCACCGAAGTTAAGCAACGTCGGGCGCGGTCAGTACTTGGATGGGTGACCGCCTGGGAACACCGCGTGATGTTGGCTTTTTGCATTTACTACTCTTTTTTTTTACAACAAACACAAGAATGGATTTAACTTTATTGTTTGTTTGTAAGCAGGCTACATATCAGAGTGGAATGCTGTGGAACGGAAATTTCCGTCGATTGTATTCTAAGAGAATCGCAATTGTATAACCATCAATTTCATAACAGATTCATTGTTCATTTGCTTTGTTTCATTTTTTATTCATCAGTGAATACAGTTGGTTGCAGTTAAAATTGTTGTCAATATTTATTACGTAAGTCTAAGATAAATAAGACAGGAATAAATGTTATTTTTTTTAAAATGACCAGAACATTAGGTAAAGTAGTTACATACGACATAATTATATTTACTGAGGTCAAAAAAATAGTTTGTAGAGTTTTTTACTGTTTGTCTGTGCATGCTAATCTCAGCTCAGGAATTGCTTAACCGATTTGAATGCGGTTTTTATTTATGTATTGACGATTACTTGAATTAAACTATGGGATACTTCAAATGTTATGTGGAAATCTCCCTTAGAAATGTTAGGTTCCTGTGGGATTTTCAAAAAAACGAACTACAGCGCGTACAAAGTTACGGACACCGGCTAGTATCAGTACATAATTATTATAAAACAAAGCCCTCCGCTGCGTCTGTCTGTCTGTTCGCGATTAATTCAAAAACTATATACTGCACCAATTTTCTTGCTGTTTTCACCAATGGATAGAATGGTTCTCGAGGAAGGTTTTCTATACTAATATTATAAAGAGGAAAGATTTGATTGTTTGTTTATTTGTATAGAATAGGCTCCGAAACTACTGGACTGATTTGAAAAATTCTTTTACCATTAGAATTATCCGTGATGAACATAGGCTACTTATTACCGCAGGAAAATGCTACATTCCTACGAGAAATCTAAAATAAAAGTGAATACTAGCGGCTTGACCCGGGAGATAGCGTCATCTATCCAAATCAGGTGAAGCGACTAACATGACAACTGCTTGGTGATATTTTTAGCGATTCGCTACGGTAGATGGCGTTTTATACTTTTCAACGTGGACGAAGTCGCGAGCACCAGCTAGTAAAATCTCTCATAAGTAAACATCTCATAATAATAAAAAAGATGAAATTGAGCCATGCATGTAACCACTATGAAAAAGTTTGAAAACACTTCCCATCCTTACAAATATTAGCTCAACGAAATAATATATCTCTGCGAGTATTAGCCATAATTATATTTATTACCTACATACAACCTACATAGGTTACTATAGCGACTCGGCTTCGCATTCAGGCAAATTATATTTGCAGAAAAAAGCAAAAAAATAGCTTTTTTACCTTCTTCTGTAATCGCTGTTTCAATCAGTGAAGACTGTACGTGTATAAAAATTCCAAGCATGCTTTTAGAAGAAGTTAGCGGAGAAACAGACAGGAGAAAAGCTAATTTATACTAGTCGTCTGTACTTCCGAACTCATAATAATATATAACCCAAATATTTTCAAAGTTCGATTGAATAGGCATCTTCTGGGAGCTGAGCTCGCTCCATCCAGCTGGTTGTTGGCCAAGAGCAAACCCATCTGGTAATGAAAAAAAACATATAAATCTGTATTACATGTCTCAGGTATTACTCAGGTGTCAGGGATACAGAAAAGTCCTTTTCTGGATACCTTTCGTCTAGAAAAAGTACTGTTCTAGAGGGATCTTCTAAAAACAAAATAATAATTGAACGCCTGTCTCTTGTTGGCCAAGACTCAAGAGCAAACCCATCTGTAATAAAAAAAAAAATAAACTAAAATATCACACTTAAAAAATCACTGGGTCCAAATTATCCAATTATTTTTCCCATAGTATTTATTTAATTAAATCAACATAATTATATTATTGTTAATTTATTCTGAGCTAGACATTATTGTGATATTTCATGGGTAATTTCTATATCGTCATTCTGTTCTTTAATATCTGAATTCTGCCACCTTGACCGACTTCGTCAACATCCTTAGTGCATCGAAGAATACGTCATCGGACTTTATGACTCAAATGAAAGCCTATATCACTTTTCGGCACCTACTATCATTTTTCGATTTAAAAATGCTTTGATGTAACATTCACTATATGCATTGTATTTGTACCTACCTAAAAATTCGCGATCTTGGTAAATAGATAAGTAATTTGATAAAGTTTTGTTGGTTGTAAAAATTTGCATCCCTGCAAAAGCCAAAAGCGGGTAGTTAGTTCAAACGTTAATAACATTTGGTTTGTTGGAGATTTGAGAGAAATGAAATATTTGATTAAGCGCCTGTTTCACCAACGTAAAGTGTTGATTAGTTACTTTGAGAAATCATTTTCTGTTTTATTGAATTATGCACTCGGTTTAGTGCATCTATCGATAGCCGATTTTTTATTATTATTTTCTATTCTATTATTATTTACAAACAAAGGCATATCATGGGCATATCAGCTCCATTATCCCCGGTTACCGGTGACTTTAAATGACAGTTTGGCCTACTTGACGTTCGTGAAACAGGCGCTAACTCTTACTTTAGTTTACAAAGAGGCGTTTTAGAAGTGAATATGAGGACTACATACTATTATCTATCGAGATACGATGGTAATGCATCTTTCACACCTGCGTTTCGCCACGAGTCGAAGGCTCGCTTTCGATATTTACGGGGAGAAATCTCGGACCGGTCGCGACGCACCAAGACAGACAGACTCAGTCCCGTAGTCTGCGCCGGCGCGCCTCCACGTACGAGACGCGCCAACAAATATTCCAACCATTATTACCGTTCCAACAACCCAAACATACTTCGCAGAACTTCTACCGAAATTACCCACAAGGTGACAGTTTCTTTTTGCACGCGTGTGTTGTGTGTGTCATAACTATTGTGTGAATAAGTGTACGCGAAAGTTTTTTTTTTTTTAATTAGAAAGTGGCCCGTCTACCTGGAGTGTTTTTCTACCGGTATGTTTCTGTTTAGTTGTAATGCGTGCGTAATAGCGGTATTTAGGGACGCGTTTCATCCATTCAATAGACTCGGAGAAGCGAAGCCTCTCACTTGGCATCATTGGCATCTCACAACATTGCACCTACATTTAGCTGTAGCCGTATATTTAACCATAAACATATATGTTCCGGTTGTGAACTTTTTTGGAGGGATTCATAGACGCATCTTTTTTTCTTTACCCGTTTTGAGTTAGACTGTCTGAGAGAGGTATTTCAACTGTCTGACTTGCTTATTTGTATGATAAATTATAAATTAATGTACTTAATTGTTTTTAAGTTAAAGTAAGTTAGTACTTATTAGGTATTTATTAGTGAGGTATTATTAATAAAATATTAAAATATAATATTATAAAGGTGAGAAGTTATTTTGGTTGAATGCGTTAATCTCAGGAACAAATGGTTGGAATTGAAAAATTATTTTCGAGGAAACAATCCATTTATCGAGGAAGGCTTTAGTTAGACTATATATAACATTGTAAACGCAGACGACTATTGTTAATAAAATTAATAGGCTAATAATCCAAGTGATCCCCAAGTTTACTGCTAAAGCTATTATTATAAAAATATCCATTTTTACTACGGAAATGTACTCTGACCTCTAATACATTTTACTCAAACATTGAAGCACAAAAGCACAAGTACTGTTACTTCTGCGGAAGATGGTGAATCTTACTAAAATTTAAGTTAACAAGGATGCAATTTTTGACTGCAAATTGTATATATTTTCAGAATAATTTGCAGAAAAAAATTCCTCGTATATATCGCTCCTTCCATTAGTGAAAACCGTTTAAATATCCATTAGCTGGTTTAGAAGAAATTGGCGGAGAAATAGATTTATACATAGAGATGTTGTTAAATAAATATTGTATTACTAAAAAATAACAAGAAAACAAATGATTTCTACGTTTTTTAAATTTTAAAAACTCGCCCATTTACCGCTTTATTAATCGTTCGGGACCTAAAGGTCGACGAAGATTAGAAACAAGCGCTCCTACAAAAGAGTTCAACGAGCTACATTTTAAGTATTAAAAAAACTATAATAAATACTAATAATAAATATGTAAGGGTTGGTAATGGAGTAAGTTATTTTGTTTTCAGAGATAAAGTGTTTATAGGCTATACATGAAGAACCTAAATGACGATTTTTAGAATTTTTTGTATGTATGTAGTATGTAAGTTCCTCAATAACTCTTAAACGAATTATCTGATTTTCATGAAACTTGGTATATAAACATTTAGACGAACAGGACACATGATATGTTACTTTTTCTTTTGCAACACGAACGAAGTCGCGGTCGCCAACTAGTATAATAATAAAAATTAGTCAAAGCTAGACAAGGATGAAGGCTTACTGCTGCTGTGCGTTCCCAAAAAGACTACATTGTATTGGTATTGACTTTTTTTAATACTAAATAATCCTAAATGTATTTTAATTATGCTTAATGTGATTATATTATTTTATAACTAGCTGTTGCACGCGATTTCGCCCTCGTAACTTATAAAAATATAGCCTATGTTACTAATGTAGCTTTCTATACGTGAATTTTCAAAATCGTTGCCCATTTTATTCGCTGATAATGTAGATATCTATAGGTGAAAGAATTTTCAAAATCGATCCAGTAGTTTTTGAGTTTATTCATTACAAATATTACATATCTTCTCCTTTATAATATTAGTAAAGTATAAGTAAGAAGGCCGTTCGGTTTGAAACCGATAGTCAAATGTTTTTAAATGTAGTCTTACTTCTAAATCATAAGAGTGTGTGATTTTGAGGCAACTCTAAAGGTCGATTATACCTTAAACGTTCTGTGCAGTCATGAGAATTTATATTGGTGTCGAACTTTATATGGCTTCAGGTGCTATTGCAAGCCAAACCAAAAAAGTCAAGTGTAGGCGACTAAGCAACGGTAAATTTTACAAAATAAGCGTGTTCGTATCGTTGTTTTGTTTTAATAAAGTGAATGATATATTACATTACACGGATGATTATGTCTATATAATTTGTTCAATAGCCTTCTTACCATTAGTATTATGATGCCACGAATTAAATTATTATATAAAAATTAGATGACCCTTCATGAAAGGAATCTTAACTTAAATATTGAATCAACAAATACCAAGCAAGAACTATGTAAGAACTTACATAGTTACATAAGAGAAATTATAGGTAAGTTATCAATAAAAATATGAGTCTTTTTTAAAGGAAACAATAGTGAAAATATGTTAATAAATATACTTTGCTTATAGGTATACCTAAGTTATACTGTTTTACTACCGACTGCAATGTCAATATTAAAATTTCGCATAATCAAATACAAATTATAATTAATATTCATTTGCGGTGACAATACAAACTCTCAGCAGTATTACTGACACGTCAAGTCATTAAAAAAAATATGATGAAATGAAGTAACAATTATTATAAGTGACGATTTTAAAATTAAGATAGCTTAAAAAGGTCACATATTCTTGTGAAGTGTTTAATTGATCAATTTGGGAGCTTGTAAGGAAAGTTTATGGATATACGAGTATCTTTGTCAAGAAGCTATATATGGCCTGAAAATTTATTATTATTATTATTTTTTATGTTAAGGTCGGTAGACAGTCTGACGGTCCACTTGATGGTAGGTGGCTACCGTCGCCTATAACACAGACAACACCAAAGGTGCTTTTGTCGAGCTTAACATAATATCAAGACGTGAGTGCATGAAGGTGTTATGTCGCATTTTTGGATTTTTACGTTTTTTGCGTTAATGTTCATATGCATAAATTCATATGAATGATTACAGACCTTAAGATCATTTTTGGAAAATAAAAGTTAAAAAGGGTGTTATCTACAGTTAATTTTAAAAAGCAGAGTTCAGAAATGTTTACTTTTGTTAATGGAATTAAATAATAGAAGTATTTAATTGCTAACATATAAACCATTAATATTTAGGTTGTTTACACAACTTTGCATCATAATTTACTACAAAAATCAGTTCCGTTCCGTGACGACTTATTCAAAATTTTATTGGAATTATGCGATATAGGTACTTACTACCTTCATCCATCATAATAAACATATGTGTTCTATATATGTATAATATATTTATGTGAGCAGAAAAAAAAAACATAGAAGTGTGAATTATTAAATTTTCAGGAAAAAAGGAAAAAATGGCCGATTGTATCATTGTACAGCTGTACCAAACTCTATAGAGCAAGTGAACTTAGTTCGTTTACTCTACTAGCTACATAAGGTCTCTGATTCATGTCAGAGGAACTCTAGCCGGTAGGACAAAAAAAAAAAAACTACCTTCATCCACTCACGTCTTCAATTATATAAATGAATAAATATATCAGTACTTGATCAGTACCAATATTACAATAGTGTTTATCCTTTAAAGTTTACCTATCTAATGTTTATTCATGTCATTAGCAGATACTTAGCCACTGATGTTGATAGACAAGATTCGTTTAATATACGAGGCTCGTTCAGCCGGTGGGCACGCCACGAATTTGCATGTAAATGTCCTGGTGGGCGATGTAAAAGCATGCAGGACGTCATGTGAGCTGTACAATTGGACATCCATTACAATACTAGCTTGTACTCGTGACTTGGTCCGCCTTGGTTGGACTTGGTCGTAAAATCAATACTAATAATAAATGTGTAGGGGTCGGTCATGGAGTAATTTACTTTGTTTTCAGAAATATCGTGTATATAGGCTCTATTCTTACATGATACTGAAACTAAATTGACCATTTTTAGAATTTTTTTCTGTATGTATGTATGTTTTTCCATCACTCTTAAACGAATTAACTGATTTTCATGAAACTTGGTATAGAAACATTTAGAAGTACGGGACACGTGATAGGCTACTTTTTATCTTTTTTAACGCGGACGAAGTCGCGGGCAACAGCTAATAAAAAATATAACGCCTTACAAAATATATGAACATTAATTTATTTTATTTTTATTTTTATTTAATTTAAATTTAATATTAACTATATTTAATTTAAGTTCAATTTAATTTAATTTTAATTTAAGCACTTTGTCTATGGTTAAATGCAATGGCTTATTACAATATGTTCTAGATGCGATCGAAACTGTTATTGCTTCGCAAAATATGCACGCACGTTTAAAACACCTGAAATCACACGAAACAAAATCGTCTGACCGCATTCACATCGCTCTAGTTACGAAGTTTTCACCAAATAACCTAACCGTATAAGACCACCTGCTTTGCAACTCGCCGTCGTCTCGACAGCTTACTAATAAATGCAAATCTCACCTATTAACCTAAAATTATATTAACCAATTTAGCTTATTAAATTATTCTAATAAAATTTATTGTTAAAATTAATTGAATGTTAAAAAATGCATTCTAGCTATACTGGGCCGGGTCGCTAGTTGTAAAATAATAATCAACATATATATACACTTTTTTCTTCTTAACTCATAGTTTTAATTTAAATAAAAATTTTGGCAAGTTCATAATGAAAGTAGCGCGTGAATTTGAAACGAAACATTAATTTTGTTGAAAAAAAATTTGCTTTTTGTTTAAAAAAAAATTGATAATTTATTTTTTATAATGTCTACTTTCCTTTCACAGAATCTTTTTATAAGTTTGTCTGTACTCGTTTTTTGTTGGACCTGCGACGCTTTGGATCTTGACGCTTTGACCCCACATTGACCTCTCGGTTGGTTTTGATCCAAGGCCATGTTGCGCTAGCGCATGTGAATTCAAGCTTATAGTGTTAACACACCAAGCACTTCACTAAATTTAGATGTTTACTTAGATTTCACCCTGCTAATGTAGTTATGTTATGACATACTAGCTGGTGCTCGCGACTTCGCCCTCTTAGAAAAGTATAAAACGCCATCTACCGTATTTTGGATAGATTGCGCTATCTCCCGGGCCAAGCCGCTAGTATTTACTTTTATTTTAGATTTCTCGTAGGAATGAAGCATTTTCCCGCGGTAAAAAGTAGCCTATGTTCATCACGGATAATGTCGGCTTCTAATGGTAAAATAATTTTTCAAATCGGTCCAGTAGTTTCGGAGCCTATTCTATACAAACAAACAAACAAACAATCTAATCTTTCCTCTTTATAATATTAGTATAGATTATTTTGTATTTTTTTTTTAATAGACGGGCTTCAAGCCTATCATATATATACCTATCACGATACGATTGGCTGCATCAATCATTTCATGCCGATTGGACTATAGACTTGCTTGATGGTGTATGGCTGAAGATAGCATGTAGCATATAATTATGTACCAAGCATGTATGCAGTATTTTTTTTTTAATAAAGGATTCAAGATGAAAATAGACTGGCATTTCTTAACATAGAACACAACGTGATTGTCTTCTGTTCTTACAGAAAATATGTACAGTCGGGGTACGAAAACCTTCGTCATTTTTCAAATTCATTCCTTTATCAAGTTGTAGACTCTTAGTACCTTTTGAAACTAAAACTTTAAGAAGACAACTGACAGATGTTAGAAATAAAATTTTGGCAAGACTGTTAATATTGCTCTGGTGCAACCAAATGCCGACTTTAAGGTGACGAACCTTTTCTTACCCCGACTGTACACTGTGAAAAGGCAGTGTGTCCTACCAATAGTAACCACACACTCACATACTTTTTGCAGGTTTTAATTTCGTATCGTATATAATGTGTGCGTTATACAATAATGAACCCGGATCAATAATGGCTAAAATGCTAAATCTTAAAGTACAATTAAACCCAATTAGATTTCTACGCATGCACAGAGTTCACGTTAGGAATCTCAAGTAGCTGTACAACTGATAGTGGAACAATGCTCCTTTATACATGCTTCACAATAAGTTACGAAACGGTTGAACATGAAAAACTACGACTAAAAATAGGTATACATACACTTTATTGTTTACGTGAGAATCAAAAACTATGTGAGTAGCATTGAGTTTAAATTTATCTTTTAGCTAATTTGAGTTGGTACAATATTATCTTCTTATAAATAAATGAATTTTTCTTACATATTATGCAAAACTTAATGGCGTTCAAATAATATTATGTAGTCAATATAAAATTAACAAATTATGTTTTAAACAAGTAATATAAAATACCTATGTATTTTTTTTAAACTAAAATTTCAATCTACTTTATTAAAATAATATTGAAAAATTATAAACTATTCGCCGATATTTTTTGAGTCCAAACTTTCTATTCTACGCTAAGTTGTAAGTTGTAAGTTGTGCAACTTACAACCCCGTTTTTGCGACAGGCGTCGGGTGTTGAAAATAGTTTATTTTACATTGTTAAATCACTACTAATAATAAAATAAATTAGATGAAAGCTTCTGTCTCTCCGCTAAACCAACAAAAGGATTTTGGTACGGTTTTCTTTCACAAATGAATAAACATTTAAAAAAAAAAACACATATTTTTAAATGTTCAATCGTGAATGTCTTCATAACGTTGTTAGACATTTTTAACACAACCTAGTATCTCAGTGAAACTAGACTCCGATATCCCCTTCTCTATTTCCATTTGTAACTGCGAAACAAAATAAGGCAGGACAAGTTTCTTGTTTTCCAACTAAATACTACATAATCAACTTCAGAAAACTGTGTTTTAATTCTCAAGAATTGATTAGAAAACTGCGTCGCAATGGGATTAAGATAAACATAGGTTTCGATGCTATAACCCGACAACTTCACAAAGAGTCAGAACTATGTGTTTGAATCTTAGGTTGAGCTTTTTACTTCTTTATATAATCGGAAAAAGTAATTGATATCGGTCCTCATTTAATTCATCATCATCAGCCTGTGACCCTACATTGCTAGATTTAGTCCTCTCCCAAGGTTGGCTTGGATTTCGGAATTCAGGAATGGAAGAATAATATAAACTCTCAAACTGAATAATTTATTATTACTTTAAAAACTTATCAAATATGAGAAAGCCATTAAATGTGTTTTTGAGCGATGTCTGACGCTCTTTTTATCCTAATGGTTTGAACGCGCTGGGAAAGACCCTCAAACTAATGATAATGAAAATAATAATATATAAATGATATTGACGATGGGATGTGTAAACATCATTTACTTATCGACTTTTAATATATTTAAACAAAAGTCGTTAATGAAATATTATGTAAAATTACGATATCTAAACTATAATATTAACAGACAAATAAATGTCATAGTCCACTACACTTTCTGCGAAGCTTTTCCATTCGAAAACATTTATTATTTAAAACATTTATTTATCACTAATAAAATAATTACTAAAAGTATTAAAATAGTGTTAAAAATTATCTATTAAGTTATTGTCAAGTTGTCTGTTATTATTTACCGTACCGATTTGCATCGAAATTGCAATGTTTGATATTCAAATTGGGTAACTGGGTGTTTCTATTTTTAATTAATTATAATATTTAGAAGGAGCACTTTGCTTCAAGTAGTCGGACTATTGCAGCGTGCTCCACACACAAGTACTTTCGCATTATATGTGTTAAATTAGCAGACAATGGAATAACGTCGCAATGTCGTGTGTGTTAACCACTATGGGAAGATGATATGCCCCAGTTTCCTTGCAAGCTGTTGTAGATTTCACATTTCATAATAAGTGCTCGAACAATTTCATTTGACAATGCAAATTGGGCGCTTTTAAACACGCGATCTTAAAAATTATTGAAGTGCTTACATTTTCAGTTTATTTTGTCACCTTAATATTTTACAAAAGATGTTGTATACAATCTTATATAGGAACATATTTGTGCACAATAAAGCAAAGCAAATAAGCAAAAAATATGTACAACTGAATCAAACCACTTTTGATTTTCTTAAATCAATACTAAACTCTTTTCCTTAATATAATTTAATTGTTCATTATAAAATATCTAAGTTTACTACCAATTTTAAAGGTGAAGCAGCGAGCACAGCTAATGATTCAATTCAATAAGTTATTTACATGGGTAATTAAATTATTTAGTAATTATGCTTATATACAGAAAAGTGATAAGTAGGTGTATTCCTTCTATTTATTATTTTCAGATCTGAATAGACAAATAGAATTCAAAACAGCTCTGTTAGACACTTTTTGATTTTGATAAAAAATAACGAACGAATCCTTCAATACTTGTACCATCGAAATAATATATATTTCCAAGCTGACTAGTATACATTGTCTTTTTTTTTAACGCCGACCTTGCGCGAAAGTGACAACTCATTATCATATAATGCTTGCTTAACCTCTTTCGCCAAGTTGTCATTCGATACGCATCGTGTTATTACACTTTGATTATTTATTTATTTTTCAAAATCGCCCATAGTTTACACATGAGGCAATTTTAAGACATACACAGATAAACTACACACTTCTAGGAATTGATTGAGACGACTGATAACACACGCATAACAACTAAACGTAACCAAAATCAAAGAAAAATAAACTATTACAACAATATCTACCTATATTAATTAACAAGAATAAAAATCAGCAACAAAAAAATATTATGTAAAAAGGTCACAAAACAAAAACTTACAATACTCTGCTCACTTAATATAGTTAATTATTATAACATTTAATTTTACTTGCTGGACAGGATAAAAATGATGATTAATATATATACATTGTACTTAGTTCATTGTTTTTTATTAATGCCCGACGCAAAAACGGGGTTTTATAAGGTTGAAGTGTGTGTGTGTGTCTGTACAGGTGTACAGACAGTACTTACAGTATGGAATCGTTGCTACCGAAGGGATCATTTCCTATTTCCTAAAAACAGCCCATTTCCTAGTTGACGAAGGTATTTCACTAATTTCCACATATTCGAATGATGTGAAATTTGGTATGCCGTTACTTCGGTAGTATTTCCATGACATGGTAACCTTGACCTGATGCTGCAGCGTCAATAAGTCTGCGGGATATTCAACTCCTCAGCAGTTGCTAAGGAGTTACAGCAGATACATATAGCGTGTTTGGGCTCTATAATCTGTAAGTGTAGGTATTGTATGTATGTATGTATGTATGTATGTATGTATGTATGTATGTATGTATGTATGTATGTATGTATGTATGTATGTATGTATGTATGTATGTATGTATGTATGTATGTGTGTATGTATGTATGTATGTATGTATGTATGTATGTATGTATGTATGTATGTATGTATGTATGTATGTATGTATGTGTGTATGTATGTATGTATGTTCCTTCATAACTTAAACGAATTATGTAACTGATTTTGACGAAACTTGGTAGATAAACATTTAGACGTACAGGACACAGGATATAGGCTACTTTTTTCTTTTTCAACGCAGCCGAAGTCGCGGGCGCCAGCTAGTATTTTATATTGAAGTAAAAATTTAAGTAGATAATTGTGTTTTAAAAGATAAAATTTATTTGACTAAAATAATATTATACCTATATCAATTACCATTATAGCAGCATTCATTTTCTGCCATAGTACACTATTATCGGCTTTTGAGGTTCGAAACCACATAAAAGATCAAGGCCAACTTACAAAAGTGTGTTGGCGACCTCGCCATAAATCGAATAGCCCTATGATATATACCCATTGAAGTCATCTCTAAATTTTCTGTAATAAATAACTTATAGTAAAAAACAACTTTTACTGCCACCAAATAGTACCTTAGGTCATCGTTTCTCAACCTTTTTAGTCTTTACTCTCCAAACGGTAAATATTCAACATAGGCATAGTTCGTGTAGCGAATTAAGACTTCTCGGCAAATGTGCGCAGAACTCTATTTTTAGGTCTTTGAGGGGGTAGAGGAGCGTGAGCAGCTGAGTCTACCAATAATCAGTCGCTCTTCCCCTCCCGCACTTCGTTCGCGCGTCTCGAGTATCTTAGGTACTGTTGCGTACAGATTGTTTTTTCGTATTAGTAAATACGTCAGGGTGAATAAATGCCTAAAAAAAACGTTGCACATCCTTCAACATCGCACGATGATTTTATGGAAGGAATATCAATACTGCCTGTTAAGTTGCCTGTTAAGATGTTAAGTTAGTGAGGTGAAAAATTACGAAATAAGAAAAAAAAAGTCATTTTCCTTAGCAATTTTGTGCGCAATTGTACACATGCGCCGATTTCCCCACAAGTGTCGCCTTCAAACCTTAATATAATAATTCACCTATAAATCAAATTAAATTTCACGACTTTCTAAGTAAAGGAATCGTTTCGATTGTATTTGTTTATTTATCCGATAAAGTTTAAAAATTGTAATTAAAACATGTATTCAAAATAAGAGTGTTTTTATTACAATAAAATTGCACAATATCTACTTGACTTACGACCGCATTCTCATAACGAACCGCATTGTCGCGCTCCCATCTCTCAATACGATATTGGATTCGTGTTACTTACTTAACAATGAAATTATATTGTTAAAACCTAATGTGAAATTGCATGTAGCTTACCCGGTTGTTATTCAATAATAATAAATCTGTAAGTGTAGTACTGTATTGTATCTGGTATTGTATGTATGTATGTAATTCCATAACTCTTAAACGAATTAACATGAAACTTGGTAGATAAACAAGACGTAGGTAACAAAAATACTATCATGTTCTTAGAAAGAACTTACCCCGTAGTGTTCAGTACATAGTTAGCATTTTTGATTGCTTCAGCAATAAAATTGTTAAATATAAACCAACAAAACAA
This sequence comes from Synanthedon vespiformis, assembly GCA_918317495.1. Classification (NCBI taxonomy): domain Eukaryota; kingdom Metazoa; phylum Arthropoda; class Insecta; order Lepidoptera; family Sesiidae; genus Synanthedon; species Synanthedon vespiformis. Next base: position 6,445,603 of record OU906962.1, read on the forward strand.
GACAATGCAAATGTATCTATTTCTCTATAAATAAATAAATAAATATGTTTCACACATTCCACACGCACCATCTTGTTCCACAGTAAGCAACTAATGCTTGTATTATGGATACCAGACAGTTGATATACCACATAGATTATAAATACATACATATTATAAATATAAAACATCCATATGACTCAAGTACAAAGGTAAAATGTTAACACGTTTGCCTCTAGCGGGATTCGAACCCGCGATCGTTTGGTTAAAACGTGTCGTCTATGTCTATGGGCGGTTTTCCATTAGCCACGGCACGGCACGGCATACATTTTCATACATTTTTGCTTCCCTGGCACCTAATGGAAAACCTAATGGCTATGTCTATGTCTATATCTATGTCTGTTTATGTAAGTATGTCTAATTATGTCTATGTAAGTGAGTATGTCGAAAACGTGGAAAACTACGTGCGAAATACAATGAGAATTGGTCATTACATTCTCGGCTTCATTACTATTGCAATCTCGCTTTGACTCTCATCGCCAACTTAGCGCACTTGTGTCATCATGTACTATTATTCTGTCATCAAAACCTGCCAATATAAAACATATATACCTATACTTATTTATTTTATTACTAGTTGGTACCCATTTTTTTCAATTCGAACCAGTAGTTCCTGAGATTAGCGCGTACAACCAAACAAACAAACAAACTCTTGAACTTTATATACGAGTACATATTAGTATAAATTACGGCTGTAATTCCTTTTTTGAAAAACTCACAGGAACCTAACATTTGTTCAGAATGAACATTTGTTCAGAATGAAAAGCATCCTATAGCTTAAATCTCATCATCAATACATCAGTACAAATTCTATTCAAATCGGTTAAGCCACATTCAAACCGACAAAATTTATAAAAGCTATTTTATTTTTATTTATTTTATTCTATTCAACCCCGGGTAACATTAATAAAACGTGTATAAATTGTTTTATTGAAGAAATATTAATGTACAAAAAGAAAAGTTGATCAACTAATCAGTGTTATAAATATATACGGTAAATGTGACATGATTTTGATTTTGTAAACCATACGATATCTCATAACTCGATAAAATAAAACAGAAACTTGTTATTGCATGACGACACGATACGTTATACCGAGTTACATAGCGCCTTATTAACACTACTTAAGTTTACCTTGTAGTATGTGTATAAACGGTTTAACTTTTATACCTACCAGAATAGAAGAGATATTTATCAAAATAAAATAAGTGCTTCAATAAATTACGGCCACCAAGTATGTGTATACGTATCCGTGGAACGCACCTCCGCTGGTTCAAACCCGCAGCCCGCAGCAAAACTACTGACGTTTTGACAACGGAGCCGCTAAATACCCCACGCCTACTATTTTTTTCCACCCCCATTAATTTATTTAAAGAGGTCTTAAAATGTATATATTGTTGGGTTTTAGATGGCGTGTCGGTGATGAGCATGGGCGCATATGCGCTAGCGCTGTGGTGCACCGTGCTGTGCGCGGTTGTCTCACGGACCGCCACATACACCGTCGACTGCAACCACGAATACGCCGACTGTGATACTGAACTTAGTAAGTGACTGCTAATTTAAGAAACTTAAGAGGAAAGAATAGCTTTTCGATCATAACGAAATAGGTATTATTTGGTATCGCTAGTGCGCTCTTGCTCCGGGCCAATCGTGCGACAGAGAGCGTTGCAGTTCGCGACCTCACACTTTTTTGATGAAATTTCCATTTCGGGAGAAAACAGTTTCCACTAACTAAATCTTAACAAATCACTTTGATTTTCATGTCGATCGTTTCAGCATAATATATTCGAGGTTTATAGGTTTCGCTTTTTTAAAAAAATAGATTGTTTTTATAAAACAAACTGTCTAATTCGACAAAGTTTTAATCACAAAAATTAAGTTGAAATCACATTGAATCACTTTGAGGTGCCTATAAGTTTGAATCTATCGCAAATTTTGAAAAAAGGAAAACCTATAAACTTCGTCTTTCGTTGTGTCAATAACATACAAAAAAATCATGGAGATTGGAAAATATTTAGAAGTGAAAAAACATTTTCTCTTTTTGTATGGACGAGTACGTGCTATTCTTCGCTCTTAATGCACAATAATATTAATAAAATAACATTAAGTAATGTTAAGCAAAGCAAGAAGATGGGAAGACGACTTAAAACTAACCTTAGGACCCTTTTGGATGAGAGTAGCGGCAGACAGAAATCAGTGGAAAGAGTTGGAGGAGGCCTTTGCCGTTAGGCACACCGAATTAAGAGACATTTTGTGTTGATACTAACGTGAATTTACCTTAAATTGTGTTAGTTAACTGGATATGATGCTCTGTATTTTTTTGCATGTTTACGTTTTTTTTTACTTCGGTAAGAAAAAACTGCGATACTTTTTACTCCGATAAAAAATCGGAAATAAAGGCTTATTACTATTATAATGTTATCTCGTACGAGATGTGCGGTGGGGTAATGACCCCAACACCATTTCCACCATCGAGCTGATAACATTGATAATTTAAAAAAAAGTGCAAATCTGGGACAGGTCGCTAGTTAAATATAACATTAAGCGCCTGTTTCACAAACGTCAAGTATGGCCTACTTGACGTAACTGTCATTTAAAGTCACCGGTAAAACGGAATAATTTAGCTGATATACGTTTGTTTGTACGGTAACCGTCCCAAAAATTGAATAGAAAATAATTAAAAAATATCGGCTATCGATTAATGCACTAAACCGAGTGAATAATTCAATAAAACAGAAAATGATTTCTAAAAGTAACTAATCAACACTTTATTTGACGTTGGTGAAACAGACGCTTAATAAAATTTATGTAGGTACCACGAGCCTATAAGGCTGCGGATTTACGCTCATATTGGAAAATTATGGGGGAAGCCTATGTCTAACAACGCCCTACGGCCATCATAATAATATATATTTGTACAGTTGACATAAGTAATGATGAAAATGATAATGTGTACCTAAAGAACCTAAAAATATATCTACTTATACATTTATATTATACTTAAATATCCTAATATTTAAGATCACCCTATATAATTTCGATACCTCAAATTTTGGTCTACCTAGAAAACGTCTTCTAAACAAAGTTGATGATACGTATTTAAAAGGAAAGATTGTACCAGATTACGGCACAGTCCACGGTCAACGAACCATGGAAACGGCAGAAAGTATTCCGTAAACATTTTTATGTTAACTAGTATCGACAGTTAGAATTCTTTTTTGCCGCTTTAATGTGCCTTGAAAAAAACCACTACTACTTACTATGTAGGTACGAGTTGGTATGTAGATACGAGTATGTACATTTTTAGAAATATTTAGTATGTTTCTTTAATCAATATGAGAAAACATATATATAGAAAGAAAGAAAGGAAAAATGTTTATTTGCTACATTGTAAATATACATACCAAATGTATTAAATAATATTATAATTTCCCAAAGATTCAGTATACGTGTATTTTTAAAGTACTTCGTTCTATATTCTAGCTAGGTCATAGTTTTCTTTTTAACTTACACTTTGGAAAATTGGGTAAAAAAATATTCAGTCTTAATTTCAGTAATTTACTGTGAATATTTCGAATTTTGTGAATTTCGAAAATTAAAAAGATTTTTTTATATATTTTCAAACTTTTATACTCTGATTTGATTTGAAACTTATAACACTCCGTTTTTGTGTCGTCCGTTAAATTAGATTGTGATTTGGAATTTATTCCTATGTGGAATTTAATTTAGCAAATGTTAGCTATTATCTACAATATCTTTAATTTATGAGATAGCTTAAATTATAACTTAGCCGTTGAGTGAAGTCGAATGGAGTTCTTTTTTTATGTCTTTTGAGTTATTTTTTGTGAGCGAACCATTTCGGTCGTGATTTTAATATTCGCTATGGAGCGTAGTTAATTTGTGGTTTAGAAAATGTTCGTTTTATCATAAACAGGATAAGATTAAATTTATTTGTTAAAAAAATAAGTTTTTTTGAATAAAATCTCATTATATTATAACAACCTCGTAAGAAAAGTTTTAATGTACCTAATCATATTTTATTATGTTTACACCAGATTAAAAAAATACATAATTTTAATGTGTACAAGTACATACATAATTAGTGATAGCTGCGTTGAATGGTTTGCTTGGTTTACACCCCCTTACAGAAGACCACCATTAAATAATAGCATTTGTGCTGTTGTGTTCGGTGAGTGTTTGATTTCCCTATTTCTTCCCATCCCTATCCTCAGTCCAACTGTGTCAGCGCACTTGCAGCACATTTGGCTTTGCTTATGTTAATAGGCTACGGTAGCCACCTACCATCGAGTGGACCGTCAGCTTATTTGTCGATCTTTAAGAAAAAAAAAATACGTCATTTGTTAAAGTTTACAACAGTGTAGTTTTGTAGTTATTATTTCACATAAAGCCTTAAACAAAATTATTTCTTAAGCAAAAAAAAATCACTAAGCATGTCCATAGTTTATTAACGGTCTTAAAATCTGAGAAGCAGCGAATGAGTTCACTAACAATAACTCAGTAGTTTGTTAAATCATTAACATTTCCGGAAATTTTTCTTCTATGAATCTGTCGAGTGAAGTGATTTCTATAGAATGAGCTGGCACTGGAAGAATACAGGCTCGGCCTAGTTTAGACGGTGGTACTCAACATAATAAAATATTATGTGAAATGAAACCTACAATTTATTTATTACCTTTTGTATATATGTTTATATCGCTTGTTTGCGACAAGCTTGACATAACTAAAAAATAGCAACTTTTGAAGAATTGAAAGTTCAAAAAATTTCAATAAGCATATTTTAGTAAATATTTCAAGATTTAATGTCTTAAATTCTTTTGTTACTTACTCTTCATGAAAAACTATCAAAGAAGATAAAAATGCAAGTACTTAAATTATAATTTCAAGTTTTTTGAACAAGGGTATCATAATATGACGTTATTGTATATAAATATTTTTTAACCTATTAAGTTATTTATAGTAAGGTCATCGTTGACAATAATTATTTTAAACAAATGAGTATTAAACAAAAGTAAGTTGTTTATGGAAATGGAATTTGTTATAAATGTTCTTGCATGTCTTTGCAAGAAAAATATCTCAACACTGAATATGTCGTCGTAGATGTAATCAAATGCATGTTCACTCTTAAAACGGCCCGCGTTCATTGAGATAAAATGTTTTTGAAACAAAGCAGCTGATGAAGCGCAATAGACTATAACGTCACAACCTCTCTAACTCTCTCATTTTTGACCATAGCGTAATGCTGTTTCTGTAACAAATAGAGAAAAATTCGCTGAGTTCGCCTGTATACTTAACTAAAAAAATGGCGATTTTTGAGTTATGTCACGCTTCTCGCAAACAAGCGATGTGTAGTCTTTTAATTTTGTAAGACTTTTAATTTTTCAGAAAAAAATACATTAGTACGAAGCGCGGTCGGGTCGCTAGTAAACAAATAAATTGTGTAAATATCTAAGCAAATGACGTATATATACATACTGGATGTAAATCGTTCGAATCATTGTCTAATGACCTTGTGCCGATTTGATGGGCGCGATTGTTAAGAAGCAGTGAAAGTGGACGACCGTGGCAATATGATTGATGACACCCCAGCTCAGGACATTGTCACCGTTTTCCAACTACATCACTATGAGTGTTATATCAGCTAAACAATGTATTCGGTTAGATTCTTATGAAAAAACTAGCTGGCGCCCGCGACCTCGTCCGCGTTGAAAAAGAAAAAAGTAGCCTATCTTGTGTCCCGTATGTCTTAATGTTTATCTACCAAGTTTCATGAAAATCAGTTAATTCGTTTACGAGTTATGGAGGAACATACATGCAATACCTACACTTACAGACTTATTATTAGTACTAGCTGTTGCCCGCGACTTCGTCCGCGTTAAAAAAGAATAAAAGTAGCCTATCACGTGTCCCGTACTTCTAAATGTATATCTACCGATTTTCATTAATAAGTTTAATGAAAATCTGTTAATTCGTTTAAGAGTGATGGAGGAACATACATACATTCCGGAAGAAATTCTAAAAATGGTCAATTTAGTTTCAATATCATGTATAGAGCCTATATACACGATATTTCTGAAAACAAAGTAAATTACTCCATGACCGACCCCTACAGATTTATTATTGGTAGTATTGATTGATGATAAGTATAGCACGTTTATCGAAATCGAAATGTCCCGATTTTAGATAAAAATTTGGGTTAGTTTTGTTTAGAATAGTTTTGTTCGATAGAAGAGTCTAATAAAATCTATTCCACTAATATATTTCCAAAATATATTTATACTCGTATGGTCTTTCCAGTCAAAAGACCATACGAGTATAAATATCGGAAGATATATTATTAAGTTTTTTTAAAAGAAATTTATTTACTTGCATTTTTTTTTCTAAATTTAGTATTGATAGAAGAATTACCTCTATTACAGATACATACTTTGCAATTAAGTTATATGTAAATATCAAATATATAATCTAAGTTAGATGTTAATGAAATAATTTTTTTAAGTTTTTTAGTTAACTAAGTAATTTTTTAGTATTTTAATTCAGTTTACCTCAGTTTCTCGTTTTAAATATAAACTTAATACCAGCCTAATATAGTATAATAACTATTATACTAGCGACCCGCCCTCGACTTAGCGCGAATGCAATTTTATTTGCAAATTATCGCAACACAACACTTCCTCGTTTATCGCTCTTTCCGTTGGTGAAAATCGTATTGAAATCCGTTGTGTCGTTTATGGCAAAAAGAGACAGAGACGGACAAAGACTTTATTTTATAACCATGTCAGATTCATAAAAATATCGTCGCCAAATTCAGACTTTTCCCATTCCTTTCATATCGACTAAGTATGCTAGTACCTTTATAACAGCGGGTCAAACAGGCATCTTTTCATTGGTAGGGTCAGAACTTGTGGGTCTAAAGGGTCCAAAGCCCGATATTATCCTGCTAACATATTTAATGCTACGATATTTGACGCTCATCAATTTTGAACAGTAGACTGTATAAAATCCGGCTTCAAAGCTCATGTGGTTCGTGAATCGTGATCTGTTAATGCACTACGCGTGCTAGTAAGTACCGCTGACAAGGGTACATTACCGATACATTGTATCCACACATGTAAAAACAAGTTTATGCTTTACACTTTGTTATTTGTTGAAAGGCTCTTAAGTAAATGGGACGCACGTGCGTGTTCTATGAACAAGCACAATAATGACATAATATCTGTTAATGTAAATCTTTATTAAGTCCCTAATTTTTTTATTATAAACTATTTTTATTCTAAGTCCCTGACTCTAGATTAAATAGCAAATTAAATAGTAAAGTAACTATTTAATTTGCTCTGCTTTTGCTAGCACGCAGTTGACATTTTTTAAAATCCTTTCTTAGCTGATTACTTAAAAACCTCTATCTACGAGTGAAGACAAAATTAAAATCGGTCCAGCCGGTCCTTCGGGAACAGTACTTTTTTTCTGGATGAAAGGTACCCTATGTTCTTTCTGGTGTCCCAGACAACGTGTATGCAAAATTTCATGGTGATCGGTTCAGTAGTTTTTTCGTGAAAGCGTAACAAACAAACAAACTCGCATTCACATTTAAGTATATATAAGTTAGGAGTAAGGATAGCTTTTATTACTAGCTGATAATGTAGATTTCTATAGGTGAAAGACTTTTCAAATTCAGTATATATAGAGACTTTTGAGCTCACGTCGTTCCCACGTCGATTAAGGCCATCTTGAACACGGTGTAGCTCGGAAGCTTAGAACGTAATATTGAAACCTAAGATGCGTGCGGATATCCTTATTGTAAAAGATGTATAAATAATCCGTGAACATTTAATCACGCGTGAACTGTGAATAAATGAACAGATGTTGCGTTATGAATATTTTGTCAGCTAAGTAATATTATGTTGCGTTGTAGTGTCAGGGCCACGTCAGGGCACACTGTGTTTCTCGAACCGACGTGCTATGAGACAGTGCGTTAAGGCTGCATCAGTCCGTTAAAAATTGACTCTCATCGAATTTTTGGCGCTACTGATAACGTTGTTTTCAAACTAATTTAGGGAAAACATTTAAGTATTTTTTAAACCTTTGTTTATACGGTATTTATTAGGTAAAAATAGAGTTAAATATAGCTCTGCCAAGCCCTGCAGCATGTTGAGCTATGTTTAGGGACGTAATATATAACAACTAATGATAAATTATAAAATCTATTTAGCAATAAAGTTCTCTTATGTGGTCGTCCCTAAATATTGCTGATTATTTTTTTCTTAAACTAATCCATTTTCTTAATCAAGAACGTTAAATATTGTCTTTTAAAACTCGTCAAATTTATTATTTTAATACGATAAAATTTTTAGTCGCATTAATTACTATTTAAGTAGTAACAGTAGGGCACACTGCGTAAAGCAGTTATTACAGCCCGTTTCCCCCTTACAGAAGACAGCACGTGTGAAATAACAGCACGTGTGCTGTTGTGTTTCGACGAGTGAGTAAGGGATGCCAGAGCCCATTGCCCTATTCCTTCTCAAACTGTTAGTCTGCTGATGAACTGACCCTGTTTATGGTTCAGTAAGCTATAAACAGGCCTTTGCGGATTGAGAGTTCATAGGTTTGTCTTTGAAGTCTTTGATAAGTAATAAAATTATGTTAATCGTCGATAATATAGCTTGAAAGAAATTTTCAAAATTTCAAAATTTATATTTTCAAAATCGGTCCAGTACACAACACTAATCATAAGATTAGTGTAGAAGATATATTATAAATTATGGTGCTCGCGACTTCGTCCGCGTAGAAAAGTATAAAACGCCATCTACCGTATTTTGGATAAATGGCGCTATCTCCCGGGTCAAGCCCGTACTACTTTTATTTACTTACTTACTTTAAGGGTATTTACTTTTATTTTAGATTTCCCGTAGGAATGAAGCATTTTCCCGCGGTAAAAAGTATCCTATGTTCATCGCAGATAATGTCGGCTTCTAATGGTAAAAGAATTTTTCAAATCGGTCTAGTAGTTTCGGAGCCTATTCTACACAAACAAACAAACAATCAAATTTTTCCTCTTTATAATATTAGTATAGAAGATAATATTAGTATAGATAGTATAGATGAGGCATTTTTTTTTTATTGAAAATTTCAATTTAATTAGATGCAAGCATTCGGATGACGATTAAAAGTTATGTAAGTTTTTGGAGGACTCGGTTAGTCATCGTGTGTTCGTCACTTTAGCGGTTTTGACACTTTCGTAAGTGAAGAACTAAGTAGAATACGTAATTAGTTTTGCATGTTGGTTTAAAATTACAATGAATATCAATTAGTTGATGATAAATAATTCACTTTAAAACACTCCATAACGACGCAAATCTAGTGGGTATATAAATTGAAGATAGGGGAATGTGCCTATCTTCAATATCGTCTTGTCTCTTACCATCAATCCTTTTATTAGTAATCCTAATATCAGGCTCTCTGTATACATGATCGAAGCTAACGATTAGGTTTTATAATTGATGTCACGGCAAAGTCGTGCATTAAGTATGACTACTACTCACTGATTAGTGGTTACATATGGCCTATTTCAATTAAAGGCCAAGGCGAACTAAGTAAATGATTTCTGTAGATATATTTTGTTATTTTCTACAATCTGGTCCATAATTATATACAACAAGCCTTATGTAACATACTAGCTTTTGCTTGGGAATTCGTCCGTGTAGCATTTACTGGGCTATTGAATCTTTTTGGCTCATATATTTTTTCATTTTTATTTTTGTCTGTGCACTGTAATCTCAGAAGCGGCTTAATCGCTTTGGATGCGGTTATCACTGATGTATTGCAGCAAACTTCCTGTATTATTTAGTGTTTTTATTTTTAATTTCCAATCAGTTTACAAACAAAAATGTTAAAAAAGTACCCAATATCGATAATATACCAAGTGTACGAAAACCGCGCATACGATTTTGTGGGCACAGATAGTCTATCTATACTAATATTATAAAAAGGAAAGATTTGATTGTTTGTCGGTTTGTTTGTATAGAATAGGCTCCGAAACTACTGAACCGATTTGAAAAATTCTTTTACCATTAGAAGCCGACATTATCTGCGATGAACATAGAATACTTTTTACCACGGGAAAATGCTTCATTCCTACGGGAAAACGGGTAAAAGGACAACGGGTAGTAAGAATTATCCTTCCGTACTTAACTTCTTTTTCACATAACTTCTAAACGGCTGAACCGATTGGGTTGAAATTTTATATGGGTATTTCGATGATTTCCTGGATGATTTAAAAATACAATTGGACCCGGTAGGTGGCGCTGCTGTCGTTATGTCAAATACTAGACGGCTTGACCGATTGGGTGGAAATTTTGTATGTGTATTTCCATGGTTTCGCAGACACGAATGTATTATATTTTATAAAGTTACGCGGACGAAGTCGCGTGCAACAACTAGTCTTCAATAAGATATATTATTACACTATTTAATATACCAGCTATACTTTTGTGGAGCATCAAACACCAATCGATTGCGTCTTGATGACAGTTACTTTGATTCCGCTAACGGAATGCACAATTTCCGTTTCAGATTTTATTGCCATTAACGTTTATGGGACGACAATCTATAATCAACCTTAACTTATATACCTTAAGAGTGATAATCGATTGCAAAGCAAATTTATTTAGAATTTTCGTGATAGCTTACTGTACTACCTACTAACCTAGCTCTAAATAACCATGTCTTTAATTTATTAAATAGAAAGTTGCGTAACTTCTTTTTCATAATATACATAATTTAATCTATATTTCCTAGCGTCAAAAATAAAAAAGGGTAGTTGTACATGTCTCGCAAAAACAAAAAAACATCTTGGACCAATTTGATTTTTATTTTTTATTTTATTGGTATCAAATAAGAAAAATCCGAACACTTTAACATTGTCAAGTTCAAGTTGTCAATGTAAGTTCGAATGATTTGAATGACTGAAATAGAATTCTGTGTCGCTTTAGCAATACAGTGTTCATTATCAATATCAATCATCAATCAATACTAATAATAAATCTGCAAGTGTAGGTATTGTATGTATGTTTGTTCCTCCATAACTCTTAAAAGAATTAACTAATTTTCATGAAACTTGGTAGATAAACATTTACACGTACAGGACACAGGACATACTTTTTCTTTTTCAACGCGGACGAAGTCGTGGGTGCCAGCTAGTAATAATATAAATCTCATTAAAAATTCAAGGTTCAAGATTGATTAGGATAAAAATCCTAAAAATAAATAACGCCTAATATATGAAACTTTAAACGGTTTGTTGTTTTGAACTAGCCAAATAGGTTTGTTGTTCTAGGCATTTAAAAGCATGTTATGTTAACAGCTTATTATGAATCAGAATGAAGCAATGCTCTTTTTAATGTCTCCACACCAGGTTACAGTGTTATTTTATGTGTAAGTTACAATAATGACAAAAAGAAATTCAACCTTTAAATACTTTTTACAGGTAAACTAGCAAACGATGAAGAAGAAGGAATACAAATTTCACCGGCAACTGATCCATCAGTACCACGAACTTCTACCAATGTACCTCCAACGAGATCGACGACTACAGCAAAATCAGAAATCAACGAAACTGAAGTGGATGCAGCTAGAAATACAGTAGAGGAAATATTTACAACACCAACAGAACCAACAGTGAAACCAAAACCTAGATTACTAAATTTAAACGTCGATGACATACAAACTAATAACGGAGAGAACAAAAGACCCATACCAGATCTGAGCGATATTAATTTAGATGGCGACGATGACGATGAACATTTTCAACACGAACACAAACTTGATAAAGAAATACCCGAAAAGTTTTATTCAAATCTTCAAGCTCCGTTTCATCCTTTAATGGCCATGGATAGATCAGAAGAAATTGAAATTACATGTAAAGAAAACGGAGTAGTGTATAAAGTAAGCAATCTTGGTTAAAAAAAATGAAATTAAAAATTATTCGAGAATTACGAATAGTTGTAGTAATAATATTTATATTTTGTTTTTTCAGATTGGTGAAAAGATTGATCGAGGGTGTGAAGAAACTTGTGAATGTTCTCCTAGAGGTATATTTGATTGTTCAGAAAGATGCAAACATCCATTCATTCGTCGTGGCCGACGGCTCACTGATCCATTGTGTTTCGAATCGCCGGTAGACGAATGTTGTTCTATCATAGCTTGTGCCACGGGTAACGGAGGTAAATTAAGTTTATTTTATTCTTACTTCAATTTCTATAAAAGCTTACCCGTTATAGAAAATTAATGTATTCTCTATTAAATGTTATTACAGATAAACCTGTCAAAGTTGAGGTCTGTAGATTTGGAAATGACACCTATCCTGTAGGAGTAAAGTGGAATATTGGATGTGAACAAAGTTGTGTATGTGAGAAGAATTCCATTGTGACTTGTAAACCAAGGTAAGGTTTAAAATAATCCTGCAGCGAAAGTCAATTCAGTAATGGGCAACTCATTAAAAAAATTGTCCTTTCAGGTGCAAGAAACCACCAGCCTCAGACAAATGTATCAACGTACAAGACCCGGCTGACGCTTGTTGTGAAATCCAAGTATGTGACGTATCTCAAGACGTTCACGAGGAACCGGCTGAAAACGGCACATCAGTTGCCTCAACAGAGGTAAATTGTTTTAGATTGCTAACAGCTTTGTTACTTAAAATCAGATGAGTGTTAGGCTTGAGAAGTCTAATTGAGTTAACTTGAAAAATTAATATGTAGAATGGATTAAATAAATTAACACATTGTTTGAAATACAATATAATTTTAAAAGAAGCACTGTTTTATAGTCCTAAATATACTTATACTTTATACTTGCTATAAATTATTTATTATGGTGAATGTTTTCTTTCAGCGTGCTGCATCTGAATCACAAAACATGGGACCGATAGAATCGCCAATGAGACCGTTAGTTTTAACCGAACCAATAGGCTCAGTAACAGTTCTTCAAAATAATACTGTACAAGTGAATCTGATGCATCCGAATAACAGTGAAGATCCAATACATTTGTTGCTTAGCAGTGACGCGGGAAGGACTTACAACGACGTTGAGTTGAAATATTCTAATTTAATTTTAAACTTGGAAGGAGGAAGAGATTACATTTTAAAAACCAAAGAAACTGGAACCAAGTTTAATTTTACAATGACAATTGTCGATTCTGGAAACGATATGAATGAAATTATGAAAATTGGATGTTATGAAGAAGGGCAGTTCTACGCTATTGGTACGTGTATTACAATATTTGATAAGTTATATTAGGTATTTTAAGCTATAAAATAAAAATCAGTTTACATTTGTGCCTGAATGTACTCGTATCAATCTGCGAAAATTTGGACAAGTACTATTCAGGCGCGTCAACAGTCAGACAAAAAAATTAAACGACATGTTTTGATTTTTTAAGTTCAAATAATAACTATATGCTCTAATTAAGCGTTGAACTTGATCTTTTAAATATTACTTTTATTCTTGGATGTGAAAGACTATTAAGTTGTTTGGATGTTCGTGACTCTTAAACTGTTGAACAAATTTATGTAAACATTGAACACAGAACCCAGAGCCTTTAAGATTTAAGATATTTAAGATAATTTTCATTTCTTTAATGGGCACCGGCTGTGATAATGGGTCAAATTTTGTTCAAGTGGAACAGCAGTAACAGTTAAGTTATGTAATAATTATAGGCTTAATTGTTTTATTATGATTTTATTTACAGGGGAAGAGTTCCGAATCGGATGCACGGAACTCTGCGAGTGTACTGGTCCAGACACTAGGGAGTGTGCGAAACTGGAGTGCCCCTCTCATGTGGGTTTGGAGTTGGTTTCCAAAGGATGCGTGCGATGGGCACCGAACCCTCCTCCAGTACCTCCGGACTGCTGTCCACGAACAGCTCGTTGTCTCAGTGACGGAACCTGTCATTTTAAAGGACATGCGTAAGGACTTATTTTACTATACTTTATGATCCTCGAAGTCCGCACCAAAAGCGGCATTGCGGTTAGAGTAGTGATATGACTGGCGACGCATACGCTTTGCCGTAATTAAACTAAATCAATTTATTTTTACTTATTCTTTCACACAGTATAAGAATATATAGAAGAATTATAATAAATTACAGTTCGGATAAAACTTAATGCAACTGTTTAATTTTTTTTAACAATAACAATACTATTAGAATGGAATAGATAGACGATAATAACTTACTGAAAAGAACAAATTTAATATACCACATGAAAAAGCGTGATGTATTAATTTAATTATCGTCTAAACGCGATCAATTCAGTATTGAAATAAATGAAAAAAAAGCTTTTTGACAATTCCAGGGTACCCAATTGGAGTGAAGTACCTGTATCTTTGACTGGTTGTGAACAACGTTGTTTCTGTGAGAATGGGGATCTAGATTGCCAAGAAGTTTGCTCTCCCTTGCCACCAATTCCTCCTCAAACACTCCGATGTCCTCCCATGCACCATCCGGCGGCCGTCAACATATCCGACGATGATTGTTGTAAAAAGTGGGGATGTGTGTCCAATAACGGTATGTAATTTTAATTTGATTCTTTAGCATGTTCCAAAAAATCATCATGAAAAGTGTTGGATTTATGGTGTCATAAACAATAACAAATATCGCCAACAACAAAATGATAATACCACTGAAATCATCTTTCATTGCAGATTGCAATTCACAAAGTCTGATGGTATTAGATTAATTACGTTACTTCTAAAACTCATGCACACGTCAGACCTTGTAATGTGTAATCATTGAACATCATTTGCATGATAGCAAGTAATTGAACATTTGCTTACAGCTGAAGATCTGAAAGTATCACCGTATTGGACTGATGACTATTTGACTCACAACAAAAAAGTTGAAATGAATTTTGTTACACCTATTGCACCTATCCTTCCCATGTTCAAATCGGAATTCCAAGGTCCTTCCACATCTAGTGATACGACAGATTTTGATAAGGATCTGACTATAGTTAAGAATTATCCTAAGTACATGAAACCTGTCATGACACCCTTACCCGGGTTTGTAATCAACCATGCTTCTCAAACTCCTAACAACCATAAAAATATAACCGTATACACATTAAATGATGTTGAATCACCATTTAAAACACTACTGCCTGAACCTCCTTTGGTTAGTCATAATGATTGGCCGCCATATAAACATGACGGAAGTGAATCAATGCTATTAGATACCTTTAGAAACTCTCCTTTAGCAAATGAGAACATCAAAAAGGTCCAATTTGAAGTTAAGTCTACAAAAAAAAATCATGACAATTTTACTAAAGCTTTTATTCAGGAACCAAAAATAGATTTCAATAAAAATACTTTCCATTCAAATGTCCCAAAACCTTACAGTTCAATAACACCTCCAAAATTTACAGCGACACTTATATCTGCTACAACAGATAAAATTAACCGAGTTTCTACGAGTAATTTTGATAACTTTAACTATTTTTTGCCTGTTTTTAACATTCCTAAGAAACCACTTAATATATTTAACGAACCAAAAACAGAGCCACAAAAGTCGACCCAATCCTATTTCATGCCTTTATTAGAAGATTACGTCACGACTACAATCCCTAATCCGTTATTATCCAGGAAGCTTCCAACAGAGCGTGCACCTCATATATCCTATGTTAAGCCTTTCACTAATTCACAAACAAATAATATAAAGACTACAAATGACAAAACCAAAATGGACAACATCTGGAGTCAAGATGTCAAAACTCATGTTCTGACGAAAGCACCCAATGCGTATGAAACAGTATTACACAGAGTGCCGAATTACAAGTTTACACCATACTATGATGGAAATGAGAGGGTTCAAAAATTACAAAGCAAGCCATATTCCACCTTAGATCTAGAGAGTGTACTTAAGCAGATGGAAATCGAATCAGAAGTAAATAGAAATCTTGGACGTTCCGCAGTAAAAAATCGTTCTGCGGCAGGTCAGTGACCTTGCCCCGGTGCTAACAATCCCTTTCTGATTACCCTAATGTTTACCACAATTGACTGACAGTAACTTTAATGACTATCTATCGTTTCGCATAACACCATCACTTGCGTTCAAGCTTTTGCTTTAAAACTATACTAATTAACTAGAGGACGTTCCTGTATCACGTAACGCAATTTGGGGGAGGTCATGTAAAACGTTACAGCTTCCACAGGTGGTGGGAGGGGAATCCCTCGAGTGTATTGTATGTCCTTTTTATTTTGTTCTCCCAAGCTGGCAACCCTTTTCGTTGGTAAAAAAGGTCACTTGGTAAACTTTTATTTATTTATTTATATTTTTAGTGGCTATTTCTGTCTGCTAGAGTACCAGTATCACTTCGTCCATTGCTGAAATACTGTGATCGCCACGTAAACTAAAGTTCCCTACCTATACCTACCACGTTAAGAAACTGTAGTACTTTTTTGAAAGAGGCATTCCTCACATCTTCACAAGCCATTGTGTGGCTTCCTAGGATGTGACTGCGCTTGTGCATTAAGGCCATTGTGCCGCACTCGCACAGGATATGCATTGGTGTTTCTTCTGCCTCATGGCAAAAGCTACACTCTCCTGTACTAGTGAGACCCATTATTTTAAGGTGCCTATTGGTAAACTTGGTCCAAAACTTAGAGTTTAGGAAGGGTACAGAAAAACGTTACGACGCGTTGCATAGGGGTAGGGTTACAATACAATCTTCAAAAATTGCGTTACGTAATACTGGAACGCCCCCCTACGTCTTCTACTTTGTTTCATACTAACAACATTATTTTGCTGTTTTTAAAAACGACATCCCGGATTATTTTATTAAGTAGTCATTAGTAGTTTCTTAGAAAAATTATAATTTAGTTAGACTTGTCTAATCTGACCAATTTAAGGGGCGTTATCTAGAGGTACTTACCTAATAGAACAGCCCAGATTCCCACATTGCCTAAAAGCCTTTAGAGGACTTAATTTGGCTTAAATTAAAAAAAAATTATTAAAGCAAAATTATTTAAAGCAAAATTCCTAATACCCAGACGCAGTTTATCACCTGTTTATATAAAGACTTCGCAGATTCTATGCTTTTAGTAGAAATATATTATGCCACACCAATTATATTAATTTCCATGAAGAACTTTCTTTTCCTAATAAAAAATTGGTTTTTTTTTTTTAATTCAAACGTTTTACTAATGAAGGATGAACTGAACTTTAACGTTTTATTGTTTTTCTAATACTTGCAGTGTCAATTTGTACAATTTCTATAGTGAAATTCAATATTCAAAAACATTTTTCAGGTCAAGCGATTCAACCAGACTATCCTTTCAAGCCGACTCCCCCGCAAGAGCCATCGTTCCTGCCGACCCTTCCTCCAGAAATTCCGCAAAGATTTCCCCAAGAAGATATACTGGATATTGAACAGAACAATATACATCGTCCCATCAATCCTATTGAGTCGGGTTTACCAGCATTTCCACCAGGGTTTCCTCCCAATCATGGAGAGGAAAATAAGAAGTTAACCGTGATATCTCTACAAGCGGATTCACCAACTAGCATTAAGATGTTGTTCGGCTTACCACCAGTATTAGTCGGGCTACGAGGAAACGTCGACTTGAGATACACTGATAAAACGTAAGGTTTAATTGGTATTTTTTACTCTTCCAAAAATTTATAAGATATCACAACAGTAATCTCTCTTCTACAATTTCCATTATCTATTCGGTATATTGTATCTGTTCAAGTAATTTTTTTGTATTGTATTGTATTAATTAAACAATGCACAGTTATTATTATTATCTGTACCGAAATTTTTTAGGTCGAATGAAAAACTTTTGACCTTATAAATAAATAATATTTATAAATTGGTCTAAAATTACCAGGTATACCGAAATAAAATTAGCTTCGTCAAAATACGTAGATCCCGTTAGAGAATATACAAAAGGTATTATTATTTTTATTAAAATTTTAATAACTGAACTTTTTTCAGGGATGAAGATGTGACTCATTGGTATTCTCAAGTTTTCGCGCCTGCTGACGAAGTGCTGACCACATCTCGACTGGAATTCCGTTTGACTGGTCTCAAGCCATCTACTGTTTACAAAGTTAGAGGGAAACTGTACTTGCACAACTTGCCAGTTGAACCTGAAAGCGAAGTTTTCACAGTCCGCACTCAAGACATGCCCACTGTAAGTTTGTCTGCGTCAAAAGACTTTAACCAAATACTAATTAACTAGCTCAGAACTTTAGTTCCTTAGAACTAGATGGTGCTGTGTGGAATACTAATATTATAAAAAGAATGATTTTTGTTTGTATAGAATAGGCTCCGAAACTACTGGACCGATTTGAAATATTCTTTTACCATTAGAAGCCGACATTATCCGTGATGAACATAGGCTACTTATTACCGCGGGAAAAAACTTCATTCCTACGGGAAATCTAAAATAAAAGTAAATACTAGCGGCTTGGCCCGGGAGATAGCGCCATCTATCCAAAATACGGTAGATGGCGTTTTATATTTTTCTACGCGGCCGAAGTCGCGAGACCCAGATAGTTTATTATATTTGTGATTTATTTATATGGTTTTTGTTTCAGCTGCCACCAATTGAAGAGAAGCGTCGGGAAATCGACAGTAAACTGACGGTCGTAGACGTCAATGACACAACAGCACGGGTCACGTGGAGATACTTCACAGAAGATGAACTGCAGTTTATTGATGGAATACAAGTCAGGTAACACAAAGATACATAGAAGATGGTAGTAGGTACCTTCAAAGAGCCATGTTACTGTTTTATTAGATTGTAAGGTACATAATATGTCGTTCGTTTTAGAATGTGAGTAATTATAAAAAAATAATAACAATGTCTATACGAATAAAATTCCATTTTATAAATCTACAAATACAAAGCTCTTCATGTACATGCAATGCGCTATTCACTGTCGTTCGTATACAAATGATACAACACACTTGCACTCAATTTAGCGTATTTGGCGCGAAAGCTGAATAGTACTCCGAAAGCTGAACGGACTCGTACGCATCTCCATACAAAACTAGTGATTTCTATGGACAAAAGCTGAATACCTACATGTAGTTACTCCCTTAAAATAATTTCAGGTATCGACCAGTGGGCACTCCGATATATAGTATGACGGAGCTCCTCCATCACAGCCGGTCGACTGCAGAACTTCACGAGCTGCGTCCAGGAAGCAGTTACGAAGCCTCCATGGTTCTCATACCACCACCGAGGGCTATGACAGAACTCTACGATCCTGGACGAGTGGAATTCAAAACTTCACCGTATGTTGGTGCGTGATATCTTATTACTTTTTGGTACCAAATATTTACATACGTATACGTCATACATATATAAGATCCAAAAATTTGTCAAATAACTTTCCGCTTAGAATGCCTTGTTTTTGAAACTGGTGAAAACTGAACAATCAGAAACTGACACAACCTAAATCATAAATGATATTGTCAAAATATCACTGTATTACAATACCACTGCAGCACCTGTGGCGTTACTTGTGTCATAGGTAAAGGTAGCCACTTACCATCATGGGTACCGTTAGCCTGTCTGTGAAGTTTAACATCAACATTATAAGCGTAAAGTGAAAAGCGAAACTGTGTCTGCCGTTAGATCCATACAACTGGTCGGTGGTAATTGAGGCCCGAGCAATAGGCGCTCACGCAGCGGAGGTCCGCTGGTGGGGCCCGCCTGCGCCTCCCGAGCGTTGGGTGCGAGTGTACCGCGCCGCGCATGCGTGCAGTGGCAAGAGCGAGCAAGATGCATTCCGTCTCGCCGCCAGAGATATGCCTCCCACCATCACCCTCACCGGACTGGAACCGGACACTAGGTACATCTGAATTTAAAAAGCCTTTGATTTATCAAATTGATATATAATTTTTTCCAATTTCCTTCTCAACCGAGCTCCTCTCCGTGGACTTAATATCCTCACAGTCTTATTTTTTATTAAGAATGCACTTATTGTTGGCCGTTCAGAAAAGACGTGACCAACGATGGAGCGAGTTGACCCAGAAAATGCCTAATATTCGCTCATATTTTAAAAAGATTTCGGGTTATATGAGCTCGGAAACACAGACCCCGGAAGGGAGTTTCAATCCTTGGCAATGCGTATTATGAAAGAGTGTTCATAAAACACAAGAGATTTTCGCGATGTGGTTGTTTAAAAAAATTACAACGCTTTGTGGGCTATACTTATACAAGAACAGTTCGTTTAAAAATTATTATTAAATAGATACATAGATTGAAACTGGGCAGAGACCTGTTGTGGTGTGAGGAACTGCTACACCTCACATTATTATTAGCAAAACTAAGCAATAAGTTATACTTTCCAGGTGTCGAATATGGCTCGAGCTGTTTTTAACGAATGGTAAAATTAAAACAAGCAATGTTCTGGAGATCAACACCAAACCAGAGAATTCTAACGAGCCGATAGACAGTAAGTGTAAATAATCATATAAGTACCTGTTACCTATTTTATTAATAAGACTAGCTGACGCCCGCGACTTCGTCCGCGTTGAAAAACCAAAAAGTAGCGTTTCCTGTGTCCTGTACGTCTAAATGTTTATCTACCAAGTTTCATGAAAGTTGATTCGTTAGGAGTTATGGAGGAACATACATACATACAGAAAGAAATTCTAAAAATCGTCAATTTAGTTTCAGTATCATGTATAGAGTCTATAAACACCATATCTCTGAAAACAAAGTAACTTACTCCATGACCAACCCTTACAGATTTATTATTAGTATTGAAGAAGAAAACATCAAAACTTCAAAAAGTAATCATCACTGTGAGTGATCAGTCTACAGGAGCACATTTCTGAACAAAGGCTATCTCTATAGTCGCCAAAGCATAGTGGCCAAAGCCGCAGTCCACACCATGATATGACACCGATTATTTTATCAATCCGTACTAATATTATAAATGCTAAAGTTTGTATGGATGTATGGATGTATAGATATTTGTTACTCTTTCACGCAAAAACTACTGAACCGATCACCATGAAATTTTGTATACCCGTTGTCTGGGACACCAGAAAGGACACAGGGTACCTTTCAAAGGTTAAACATCATTTGGCTGTCTTGTATAGTTATGGCTAATGCCCTAACCCTGAATAAGATTCCTACACTGTCCACTTTTAAAAATAATTACAAAAATCTTCTAGATGAAATTGCCTCAGCGTCCATAGCGTCTGGTGGACGTGGGTCTCCTCGTGGTGATTACTATGGAGCCTTGGTGGCTGTTGGAGTTGTGGCAGCATTGGGTGCTCTTACTTCTCTGTTATTGCTCTTGATTGTTGTACGAAGACATAGGCCACGCTCCGTGCCTATAACGCGTAAGTATACCTTTAAATATATATTTTACTATAGGAGACGTTATTGTATTCAAATAAAAATATACCTAATATGTCACGAAACTGTAATTTCCGTAATAGAATAACCTAAAAAACATAATATTTTTCTTTATTTTTAAGCATTTTAATAATGAAAACATAATAAAGTCACGTGACAATGAACACAAAACAAAGTGCATTACATGACTTGTTCGCAAATATCACAATTTATATTGCCCTTATAAATGTTGGGAACAAGTGACGTCACAACGTCACGTAATAAGTGTTGGCGTTTGAAATATTAAACACATGCTTACGTATACATTAAAATGGATCTGACTGGCAACAAAAGGCGCCAATATATTTTTTTAAAATTTTGTAATACTTAACTTGTTTTAAAATAAAATCCACAGAGGTGCCATCGGCTCCGAGAGAGTCATCGTTGCCTCCATATGACAATCCTGCTTATAAACTTGAGTTGCAACAAGAAACTATGGGTACGTAATTACAAAACACAGATAAATTTTATCATGTAAAACTACCAAACTTTTATATTAAACATAATATTTAAAATGTACTGATCGTTATGATTTTTAGCATATATTAGGTCTCATTATAAGTTGGAGTCAGAAATATTGGTGTAGAAAATTATTGATAAAATAATAATAAATTCCCTTTGGTCTAGTGGTTAAGGCTTTTATTGTTATAGGCGAAGGTAGCCACCTACCAGTAAAAGTGGACTGTAACCTTGTCTGACGAGCATAAAATATAAAATTAATTATTTTTGTTCTAGATCTCTGACAGTTAAGCTCCCGTGGGCATAATGGGCTCAACGGGATATCTGAACGAGGCGTCGACATTCCCAATGGTCGGCCGTACAACGAAATGGGAGTTGATCTGTGAAATCAAGACAAGCGCAATCCTTGAAGCCTTTTAAGATTTTCAAAAATTATTTTGAGACATCAAATATTTCGTATCTTTAGATTTTGTTATTATATTGTCCATATGTCACCCCGCGTTTACATGCTTAGCATATCTCGACAAGTGTCCACAAACACAAGCGTGTGAACGGAGTGTTTGGCTTGGCTTGCGTGAGCTTGTCTCACGGTAGGTTTTTGAACACAGTTCGTTGCGAGTGTTTCGTGTCGCTCCGAGCTCGCGCCGAAAAGGTGTTTTTTACGCTGCGCTATATACAACTGAGTATCAACCATGAGTAGTTGGTCAAACGAGGGAATAGTTTATATTTTGAATAAAGATAATATGTCAAACCAAACATAATAGCCTTCAACATACTTCAACGTCCACCATTTTGCCTGTCCGGAACACACTAACGAACTCGCAAGCGTGTGAATGGCATCCAAGCGTTTGTCCAGATTTGGAGCTTGTGAACTTTCGCCAAGACTCGGCAAGCGTGTGAATGCGGCATAAGGTGATTTTTTTGAAGGTAGCGCCAATGTCTTAATCTACACAGCGATGTTGAATATTTTCTTGTGCATTACGAACGACGTCTTATAGAAAAGTGTCTGTAAATAGCTACAAAAGACTGTATATTTATGTGTCGAGTTTAATTTAGTGTGAAAATAATATCGCAACGGATAAGCTCTACGATTTATTTTTTATTTTTTA
This sequence comes from Synanthedon vespiformis, assembly GCA_918317495.1. Lineage (NCBI taxonomy): Eukaryota > Metazoa > Arthropoda > Insecta > Lepidoptera > Sesiidae > Synanthedon > Synanthedon vespiformis. Next base: position 6,468,640 of record OU906962.1, read on the forward strand.
ATAAGTATAGCTTAAGGGAATAACATTAATTTGTATGTAAAAAAACATTCCTAATTGTGGCATATTTTTGAAAATAGAGATACTCATTGCGTTACACTAAATTACTTTATTCATAATTTTTTTTAATGTAAATTTATGTTAAATTTGAATTTGTGGAAGATATAAAAGTATATATTATAAATGACACCCTTTTTGTACTTTACGAATTGTGAAAGAGGAAGTACTAAGTATATTAAATAAATCATTATTTCCATTGACGACTATAAATCGCAATTATTATTATTAAAAAAACGACTTATTTTCCAGACGTGGTATTCCAATACCTTAATGTATTTTATAGATCTATCCTATCTTATCCTACTCTATCCTTTTTATAATCTTCATTGTTTGAAGTCAAAATATTAAAATACATAATATACTTAATGAGGTACCAATTTGATTATTTTTTAAAAATATATTTTGTTATGATTAATATAAACGTGCGACCAAGTCTGTAATGGTTTCTCATTTGCTTTATGCGAGAAACTGCATTTACTTAGCAAAGGTGTCGCTTCTTCTATTGATTTTTTTTTACTGACAATCAAAACTGTATATAAATGTAATTGTAAAATTGTTAAGCGGGCTAAGAATGGTTTTTTTATTCAATAATATTCTTTGTAGAGTATGAAGGTACTCTTAAGTAATCTTAGACTGCCGCATTAGCTGTTTTTCTGTAAATATATGATTTAAATACTTTCCTGAATTTTATTTTCTTCATAAATTAGTTGTCGTTAAGACTGCACCTTAATCTGCTGTTCTTAAAATAATAGCGGAACAAAGTATTCATATAAATGGAATTGATAATGTAATAATGTTGTTCTACGCGAGTAGTGTGGGTAGATGTACTCGTCAATCGCTGAGTGCCATGCTCGCCTTGCTCGTCTAATTGTTGTTAATGGCTCCTTTACACTATCTAACCAATTTTTCACGATGTAGTCATTATTGTTTATAATTGCCCTATTGTTAATAATTTATCTATTGTACCCAGGTTGTAACTAAAAGCACGTGCATCCTTCTAGTTGTTGCATTCGGCAACAAGCAAAATACAAATATAATTTCTGTAATTACATTGTTGGGAGTCAAAATTTATTTATTTTTTGTCTAACTATACAAATTTAGAGTAATAATTAGTCTCGTGGCAACGGAGCATATCTATTCGTGCCAAACGGGAAGTTATTAAAAAAGTTTTAATTCGTGGCAGTAGAGCATACTTATTAGTGGCAAAGGGGAATGAATTATTCGTGCCAGATTTGTTCGTGCGAGTGGAGCATAACCCGATTACGAGTGATTACATGCGATTACGGGCGAGCAAAATTGTGTAGAGGGCATACTTACTCGGCTGTACTCGCCGATCATCTCGTAGTTATTTTACAAAAATCACTGTTTTAAACCCCCATAATTAATATTAATTGTAGCTTTGTAAAATAATGTGAGACATTTGAAGCCTTTATACATTTTATTTTGAACTAGCTGGCGCCTACGACTTCGTCCGCGTTGAAAAAGAATACTTTAGCCAATCCTTTGTACAATACCTACACTTACAGATTTATTATTAGTATTGTTGACGCCGTTTTACCTACACATCACACATATCGCACACATACAAACAAACGCATCACACGCATATCTACCAACATAATTATCTATTCCTTTTCCTACCCTTAAAAACAAGACAGACGATCATAAGTTGCCATCGCGCTCACATCTCGCTCCGCATATAATTCATATATAATTAAACTCTTCACGTGTGTGTGTGTGTGTGTGTGACATCGCAAATTTAACGCTCAAATCAACAAAAAACTCTGGTGTGTTGTGGTAGAATCGAACCAGCGCAGAGGGAGCAATCGAACATCAGTCAGGTGAGTCTGTCTTGCCCCTTCTTGTCCCCGCCATAACAAGTATTGATGATATTGATTCTAAAAATTCATCACCCAAAAAGTCGACTAGCTCCAACAGTACGTGTGTCTTACGATTACACATATCTAATAAAGTAAGTATTAATAGGAAAATGGAAAGGAGTAATTATAAAAACATCCTTTAATTCCAATACAACATCAAATCACATTATATTGTTTTAATAAGTACAATAATAATAATATATGTTTTTTTATTATCCTACCATTTATGCCTATTAACTATTATAGATACAATAATAACGCTAATATTCAATACGAACAGGATATTATGGAATTGAAAAACCCATTTAATTTATAGTATTTATATAATATATTTATTATAAATTTTACTTTACGAAAATAGTCATTTTTGAGTCTGATGAAAAATTCCGGTTGGTTCGACCAAAATAATAATTCAATTTACAATTGTTTGCATATATTTTAACTTAATGTAATAATAAATTGTCTAATGCATTGTTTCTTTTTTTCAATGAAAATATATCATAGTACATATATCATTTCATAGTACAGTCGGGATAAGATAACACTTTTTAACAAAAAATAAACAATCTTCAAACCGTCTCATGGTCTTTTCTCGTGCGTGGATGCCATTGTCAGAACTGGGCCAAATTAAATACTTCCACACGGGAAGTATTAGCTTTCAAATAAAAAAAGAATCATCAAAATCGGTTCACCCAGTCGAAAGTTATGAGGTAACAAACATGAAAAATAACAGTCGAATTGAAAACCTCCTTTTTTGGAAGTCGGTTGAAAAGGTAAGTCACCTTAAAGTCGACATTTGCTTGCACCAGAGCATAATTGTCAGTCATGCCAAAACTTCATTTCAAACGTCTGTCAGTTGTCTGCTTACTGTTTTAGTTTCTTAAGGTAAAGTCGGGGTACGAAAACCTTCGTCAGTTTTCAAATTCATTCCTTTATCAAATTCATAGACGCTTAGTACCATTTGAAACTAAAGCACCAAGCAGACAACTGACAGACGTTTGAAATGAAATTTTGAGATGACTGACAATAGCCCTGGTGCAACATTGAGATAATGTACTAGAGAAGCTATCTCAAGCAAAAGTTTTAGTGCACTTGCAAAAAGCAAAAGTGTGTACTTGAAGGTGAAAGGTGATTCTTTGGGCTTTATTTGTATTTCCTGAGTTGTTTGAACAGTACTTCAGCACACATGAAGGCATATTTAATTAAAAAGAACACAGAACACAAGCGTTTTCGCCTGTAGCGCTAACCAAACTAAAGTAGTTGGAGCCAGCTGGCTCTAACTCGTGTTGCAAAAAATCTGTTTGCCATGTCTTCTCTAGTACGTAGTACATATTATCTCAATGTGGTGCAAGCAAATTTCGACTTTAAGGTGACGAACTTTTTCTTACCCCGACTGTACTAAGAGTCTACAACTTTGATAAAGAAAATAATTTGAAAACTGACGAAAGTTTTCGTACCCCGACTTTACATATTCTATGAAACAAAGTTTGTACAGTGAAAATATTCTTGTCAAATGAGCTTCATTTAGCTGGATACAAATGTAGACCACTTGATCGATTACGTATAAAAAAAAACTAAATGGAAAATAATTTATTGGTTTTTAAATTATCGTAATATGCTTTAGCTTTTTTTAAAATTTTTTTTAATTCGCTGCTCTAATTTTTTTAAAATAAGCTTTTAATTAAACATAGTTACTACGCGTCTGATTAGATTTTGCCGTTACCTACCGCCATTTCTTCGTTCGGGCAAGGTAGTTTTAAAAAAAATAAATTGTGCCATTTTTATTATTTTCCTAAAATAAAAAAAATGCCTAAGTCACTCCTTATTACATCAGCTATCTGCCAGTTAAAGTCCTGTCAAAATCTGTCCAGCCATTTGGGAGATCATGAACATTTTCTATAAGAATCGTATATTCTGATATACATTTAGTTAAAAGCAAGTTATATTGACATTACAAATAGACGCTTCAATTTTATTTTCTAGTAGATAAAATTAGACTAGTAGATAGTTCAATAAAGTAAAAAAATTCGATAACGGCAATCTCGAAAAAGACAGGTAGTAAATATAAATAAGATATACAAATAAAACATTAGTTCTTCATTCAACGTTTAACATATCTACTTAAAAATGTTGTTCAACCCCTTACTCGATTATAAAATAATGTTTATATTTGTTTTGCATTGTAAATTTCTATTACATCTCATATAACTGATATGTTCTTTGGCGGTATATATTGATATATTATCTTAATCAGAAGGGAAGATGAACAAATTTTTTAACAGAGACTAGGTAATTGTAAGTAATACAAGATTTGACAATCTCTTAAAAAAACTGAACACTTTATCTATTAAATATAAACATATTTTAAATTGGATACTATTTATTCTAAATGAAAAATATGTTTATTACAATATTTTATTAAAATAAAAAAAAATGTATTAAAGAAACAGGAACAATATTTTAACATATTTTATAATCTACAATAATTAATAAATTATTTGTAAAAAAATCGGATATTTCCGCACTAAAAAAAAAACAAAAACAAAAAATATTTTTATATAAAATTATAACATTACCTATCATCCCAACCATTTTTAAAACAATTCATTTTGAAATTATAATTATAATAGTATCTAATAAATTAATTAAAAATATTTTTTCAAAGTTTAATATGTAGAAAAAATACAAGATCATTTCATTTGTAATTATAGGTTAGTTACGTAGAAATTTGGAAAAGTCTAGATTATGCCTCAAAATTAGAATAGAGTTGAGATGTTAACACAGCCTTACACTTCACCCCATCTGTGATGTTCTTATGCTGTTTATGATAATTATGCTTAATAGCAACATAACAGGAAAAAAGTCCGCGTCGTCCGATCAATCGGACCACGCGGTCTCAGAGGAAATTTTGAAGCATCATCTTTTTTCACTTCTATCATTTACTATCCTCGGTAACTGTCACCGAATTTATTAATATTAAAACATGTTCAAATGCATTACAAGTACTTAAAGTTATGAAATACCTATGTAAAAATAGGTAAATAATGACAAAACAGTTCCTTATCATTTACTCATTTGTTTTTTTAGCTATTGACGAGCTTTAGTAAATCAATAAAACATTTTGCAAACACTTTAAACCTATCTGGAATATGATTATAGTTGAATTTCGACCACTCGGTGAACACTAAAGCAAGGCTAACGAGACAACGCAAATAATGTAAACAAACTTTCAACGGTTGTCAATACGGCTTTCTAACTTCCTATACCATGAAACAGATAGCGCCGGCCGCTTCGTGTGAGGGAAAAGGACAGAGAGGACCGGGCTTATTTACATGGTTTGCGTTGTCTACTTGGCTTTACTATAGTCAGGGTCAGTTCACAAAGGTGAGTGATTAAGGGATGCCAGAACTCATTTCCCTGTCGCTTCTTATTACTCTTATCCTCAATCAAACTATGGTCGGCAGTGCACTCGCAACACCTGTGGCGTTGCTTGTGTTATAGGCGACGGTAGCCATCATCTACCATCAAGTGGACCGTCAACCTGTCTGTCGACCGTCACATTGAAAAATCCTTTTTTTTTTGTAGCAGTAAATAAGAACTGTTCCTTAGTAATAAACACATACAAATGAAAAACTCGACTCATGCTATCTCTGAAAGTAACTTATTTGGTATTAAAAAAATATTAATTGTTAATACTGGGTCTTTCGTGAACATTAATCAGCCGCTAGAATAAATTCGGTGCGAGATACCTGGTCCGACGCTTTACTTGGTGATCGCGTTGTCTTCGTGCGCCTTCTTAACGACGGCCAGCTTGGAGTGAGGGTCCCTGGGCTGCAGCTGTGCGTATGGAGGGGCCCGCGTGCCATGCAACACCAGAGACCAGCCGCGAACCCATCCGTTCGCCGGACTTGGCCCCGAACCTCCGTTGAAGCGAGCCTCCAAGGTCCACGTTCCTTGAGGGTACTCGCCCCAAGTATGCGTCGTCATGAAGGGCCACTTCGTGAAACCATCTCTTGCGTCGTCATCGTTTGCTCGACGACTCAGAATCATAGATCTGAAAGTATAACAATAAAATAATCACGATGACTCGTATATTAGAAAACAATCGTCAAGACAGTGAGTCAGTTTCGGTTTCATATGAGGACATATGTTCATATTCGATATCACTTGCTAATATAGGTGTGTTAATGCACCGTTAATAATAATAATAATAAGCCTTTATTTCCGAAATTTTTACATTCGTTTCAAGATATGTTCAAATATAGGAAAAATAAAAATGCAAAAAATACAGTACATATCCAGTTAACACAATTTAAGGAAAAATCACGTTAGTATCAACACAAAACCATCTCTTTCCACTTATTTCTGTCTGCCGCTACTCTCATTCAAAGGGGTCCTAAGGTTAGTTTTAAGTCGTTTTCCCATCTTCTTGCACCGTTAATGCACCGTTAGTGGTAAATAAATTCAATCAATCAACTGGTAAATTATGACATTAGAAATATTTTATTTTCCAAAAAAAGCGTTTAACAATTCTATATGTACATGTAAGTATTGATAATGGAGATAATGTTTACCTAGTGCCCATGGGGCTAGTAAGGAAAAATTCAAGATCTCCGCGTCTAGATGCGTTTGCGCTGACCACAGCTTGTACGTGCTCCAAGTATCGCACTTCGCTCGGTGACCCCATGCACGCTGTCGTATCTATCTTCAGTGTGACACTACCTTCTGATGGGATCTCACTGCAAAGTAAAATTATTTAAATAAATTTAATAATAATAAGAAGGTATATTACCTTCAACTGGGGGACCTGTCGTTCTAGCTCTATTTATTTCGGAATGTTTTAAGTTCTTACGTGTGTGTGAGCACGGAACCAGCTTCACAGTGATATCTCGGGGGAACTGATCTCCAGTTAGCAGCGAGGGCTGTCATCGCGCCGGCATCGAGGACACCGAAACCAAACAAATGGTTAAACTCCAATCCCACGCCGTTCATGGTCCAGTGGAAACGACCCTGATAATAGAGGGATAGAAATAAGATTAGTAGTTAGTCAACAAGTACTAATATTATTTTAAATTAGATCATCTCTTGGGAACATTACTTTTTACTTGATGAAAGGTATCCTATATGCTTTTTTGTATAGCTGACAACGTGTATGTAAAATTTCATGATTATCGGTTTAGTAGTTAAGGTGTGGAAAGGTAATACCAGACAGTATGTAAATGGATAGTAAAACTAGTAAATGGATAGTAAAATTTAGGGAGATAGGACTACCACAACATTAAAAATATTACAAACCTTTGCATCATATAATGAATTCCTCTTTGATGTCAGAACAGTTAAGTGTTGAATGTCCCTCCACGTTAAATTGGGGCTGAAATGGACAATACACTTTGTTAACTATTTAAATCATAATGTTAATTTTATAGGATTTAATAAGAGGCAGTTTCATCATCATTAAATTTCCTTCACCGCTATGCCTATATTCTGGTAATAGGTTTTGGCGGTCCACGTTGACATTGAAAAGCATTTGGCCTGGTATGCACATAAAATTTCTTACTAAACTATAGATCATTGCCTTAGTTATCTATTTATATAAAAAAGTGATGCATAGTTAAAAATATGTTGCTAATCGCAAAATCCGAAAAATGACTGGACCAAATCGCCTATTATTATTTTTTTAATGGTGGTCCGTGGAGGGTTCTTAAGAAGAAAAAAATTTGAGTCGTATTTAGTAAAATGCTAATATATTTAGTAAATTCTATAACTTACTTCGCATGCAGAGCCAATGCAAAGACCCCAGCTGCTTCTGGTGCAGCCGCCGAAGTGCCTGAATGGGTCGCGGTGCACTTTCCATACAGATCTGTAGTCGCTACGCCGGTACTAGGATCGCGAGCACCGTTACTAAAAGTGCTCGCCAATGTCGACGAGCAAGACTCATCGTAGTGTGCATTTTGGCCGTCATTAATAGCACTGCAATTAAGAATAAATTATTTAGAAATCTCCAAAATGGTCATAGTCACGAACAGGACTATTGTCCTAGCGCCAGACGTTTATTGTAGACATTACGAAAATCTCGTAAAAGCCGGAAAAGAATAGCTTACTAAGGTGACCGTGGGATGTCAAGTCAACAATAATCGTCCCAATCGTTGTTTCGGTGAACGCTCTTATATATCGTAGAGCCTCGACCAACATCTCAAGAGGCTCTCACGTCCTTATATATCCCTTATCCTTAATCTTGCTTGTGTTATCGGCGATGGTAGCCTCCTACCATCAAAATGAATAAAAATCAAAAAAAATAAAAATTCAACGCCTGATAAAAATATATAATATGTATGACAAAGATTGAATAAATACTTAAATGCATCGAATTAATATACCTGTGCGAGCACTTCAATGCCTAAAAGTGGCGCGCACAAAGTCGCAGCAAAAGCCAATAGTATAAATAGTAACATTATATTTTACTACTAAGTTTCATGAAAATCAGTTAATTTATTTAAGAGTTATAGAGGAACATACATACTTACAATACCTACACTTACAGATTTATTATTAGTATTGATGATTGATGATATTGTCAGCATATACTATATACAAAATATATAATACTAATATTATATTATTGTCAGTCTTACGTCTAAGTCACTTTTAAACATACCTATATATTTCCGAGCTCATATAACCCAAATCTTTTCAAAGTTTGAGTGAATATGCATCTTCTGGGTGAGCTCGCTCCATCATAAACCTCATCTTCGCTTCACAACCCAGAGACCCAGAGACCTAGACCCAGAGGCCAAGAGCAAACCCATCTCTAATACGGGAAAATGTAGCATTCTACGGACCTGTTAATCGAAACTGTCCACATTGAAGCAGCATATCCGTCGCAGTTGCAATCATCGTCTTCACCGCCATCACCGCTAGCCCAAACGTAGATGTTGCCGAGGCCATTGCGACCCTGAAAATGAATTTAACACATTGATAGTCAAAACTTACACTGACAGATATGTATACCTAACCACTACACTACATACAAAATTCCTATAATTATGTCGCATATACTTGGATCCACTGAGGTTAGGATGCACTTATTTCCAATGTGGATTTAACCAAGTGATTCGCTAAAAATAGAACGTTTTAATAAATTATTTATGTTAGTAATATTCTCAAAGCATATATAACAATCTATAAGTACATATTTAGATATTATAAATTCGTTCAGAATGAAATTTTTAAGCCAATTCTAAGACGCCTTGATGAGCTTTAGCCTCTTTCATGTATTTATGGAAATAAAAAGTAAATGTGACGAAAATGCTTACTTTGTACTCAATGTTTAACTGTCCGTAAAGTGACAGTTATAAACTAAATTATAAGGGATTCAGTTTTTCTATAACCTAAAGTCATCGACTACCAAATTTCAAAGAAAAACTCGGTAATTTACCTATGTAAAGAATAACAAAACAAACATCACTCTATCTATCTACTCTATCTATCTATCTATATAACTGGTCCAAAATAGTCCACCTTGATGTTATTTAGACGTAAAGTATCTAAGTTACTCTGCAGAATATGTATGTATGTGTAAACTGTAAACACTAGGTTTGAAAAAAAATATGCCATTTTCAATTCGGAAGCGTTTCAGTTACACGAAGCAGATTACATCCGATGTTAGGTTGCGTCTTTTGCAGAGCTTTTACATTTAGAAGAGAAACTTCAAATGAAATTCCAATGTAGCCGGAAAAGGTCGGCGTTCAATGAGAAGCCAACACCTACTTTATGCCAGTAAGTAGGTATGGTTTCTCGTTGCTGACTCCCAAATTGTGACAATCAAATTTACCCCCTGACAATCAAAATGGGGTGTTATAATTTTAACTTGTGTGTCTGTGTATTCGTCTGTGGAATCGTAGCTCCCAAATGCTTTTTTTGTTCAAAAATGCATTTTAGCTACAATTTATAAAGACCTGTTCAGGCGTTTGTTCAACCCATTTACTAGTTGATGAAGGAATTTCAGATTTTCGAATGTTACTTCAACAGTATTTTCATGACATGGTCTGTGACTTACGGACATGGTGTTTAGTAAGTCACAGACGGTGCTAGCTGAAAATTAGCTGTGCAGATGTCGCTGCTTAAAAACTAAAGGGTCATAAAACAAAAAATCCAAAAATGTTTTTATTACAATAATACAATCACAATCCTTCATATTGTTTGTTGCAAAAAGACTTATGGTTGTTTTATTCCATATTTAGTATACTTTGATATTTTTTTTATATATTCAAAAGTAACTTATAATTATGCTTATATCTCTTCTAGTATTCAGTTTATTGTGAAAGTACTTAAAACATTTAATGCCACTTAAAAATACGCTTCTAACGATGTATACTATGCATGTATGTTTGTATATATTTAATAAGAAAAAAAATAGACAAAAAAAATGTAATTTTTATCAAATAGCTCTCCTGTGAAAATTGTAATTATGATTTGTGGCGCTTTTTTAGTTTTTAAGCAGCGATGTCTTGCACCTCAGCACATTGCTGAGCCAATAACCGATTAACTGCCGCGAGGACAAACACATCTTTTACCTTTTTTTACTATCAACTTTTAAAAGACGATTCAAATTCAGAGCAGTTTAATTTGGGTTCCTAAACAAAATCTCTTTCATACAAAAACTAAGTTGATGGTACGAAATAGCAAATGCAATCCAGTTTAGGTCCTAAATAGTAGGGCTTCAGGTCTATTTATTTCTGTCCTATTGTTGTTACATCATGTTAGTGTCATGCATTGAATAAAAGTCTTTCTTTCAGTTATAAGATACGCATATTAGGTATATACCTAACGTAAACGTTGAAAGAGAAACAATTTGTATTTAAAAAGTTCACTCTTCAAGCTCTTGGAAGTTTAATTTCCTCAAACAAACGATGTTTCTTTTCTGCAAGCTTTGGAACCTTTTCTTAGAAAACAAGATAAGAAAATTATCCCAATAAAGTTAATCCCGGTTCAGAGAGAGTAAAATCTTTTCATATTTTTTTACATTTACAAGCTATTAGGTATTTTCTTATTATTTTTACATTTCCATTTGTCGACATAACTGACGACTGGCTATTACTTCGGTCAGTAAATTATCCTTGCAAAACAACTATGTATAGGTAATGCAATGCAGTCAGCATGCTTGGGATCCGGACCAAAGCTTGATATGACAATTTTTAAATATTTAGATTAATTTTATCACTTACTATTTTTTTCATACATTTTATAAATTTAATCAATTAAGTACGGGATCGATTTTAAAAATTCTTTCACCTATAGAAAGGTATTATCAGCGAGTAACATAGAATATGTATCAATACTAATAATAAATCTGTAGGGGTCTGTAATCTGTAATTTACTTTGTTTTCAGAAATATCGTGTATATAGACTCTATACATGATACTGAAACTAAATTGACGATTTTTAGATTTTTTTTTCTGTATGTATGTATGTATGTATGTTCCTCCATCACTCTTAAACGAATTAACTGATTTTCATGAAACTTGTTAGATAAACGTTTAGAAGTACGGGGCACGTGATAGATAGGCTACTTTTTATCTTTTTTAGCGCGGACGAAGTCGCAGGCACCAGCTAGTTTAAAGTCACTTTCTGCTTCTGTTTGATTCTCCGCTAACTTCTTCTCAACCACCCAACGGATTTTTATATGGTTTTCACTAGTACAAAGAGCGATAAATGAAAACGATTTGAGTAAACAAAAGATTATTTTCCGAAATAAAACCACATCCATGCGAAGCCGAGGGCGAATCACTAGTTTATAATCATTTAAAATAGTATAGCGAGGGCCTGTTCAGAGGAGATGGCGAATCATTTAAAATTCAAGTACAACTAAAGACTCAGTAGGTATTTCTGTATTAAAATATTCAGATATGTACAGTCAGCCGCATAAGTCGATTAACACATTCATAAGTACAAAACATCTAAACAATTAATGCGCCATAAGTCGTTGTCACGACTAGAGAACAAAATAAAATAAACTTCACGTACAAACGATCGTAAAAAACTTCAGTAAGTAAGTAAGTAATTAAATAAGTAAGTTGGGTGTTCAGTTGTTTTGCACTTTTGAATGTGTTAATCGACTTATGCGGCCGACTGTACTTCGCCAACTTTTAACATTATTAACCTTCAAATATTTTGGTGAATAAAATAGTCCATTGACATTCCCCTGTTAGGCGACCGACGTGTTTCATGAATATCTTAAGCACCATTACGCAAACAGCTCCGATATTTGAAGCGTGTTGTTAACGGCAAACAAAGACGCGACTATACATCCATACACACACACGAATTATTCTAACAATGTGTATCTGAAAGCAATATCAATTTGCCGACAGGAAATTTCCTCGTGTAAATAATAACGAGAGAGTGAATTGTTGTTTTCAGTTCTACTCTGACGTAAGCATCGTTGGAGCAATTAAAACGTTGTAAAATATCTATTGTAACCTCGACATGATATGACTAATTGAACATATCTTTATATATCTATAAAAATTATTACGTGTCACGTTGTTTGGCGCCATTTTTACGCCAATGAACTACTAAACAACTGAACAGATTTTGATAAAACTTAGTAACTATGTGGTATCGGTTTCGCTCGGGTGCATTTGTTTACGTAAGACGCTCCCCTGATTATCCCTCTATCCATGAGTGAAGATAGAATCAAAATCGATCAAGCCGTTCTCGAGTTTTGCGCTTAGCAACACATTTAGGGATTCATTTTTATTTATTAGAAGACTAGTTGACCCAACAGACGTCGCGTCGTTATGTCAAAAGCTATTGGACTATGTCAGTAGCTGTGGTTGTATTCTAAAAATAATCAAAGATCAAACCGTATATACTACGTCAGTGAGTGTCCGTTGACCGCCTAGAGAGTTGAAAGGGTTCAAAAAATGAACCAGAAATCCCGCTGGATGAAATAAAAATTTGATGTGTGACAATGGCTTAGTTTGTTTATATTTTTTCTTATGCTTATGCTTGATAAGCATGAAATGGATACACTTGAAATATTTATTTCTAACCTATGTTTTAGTAGCCTTTTGTTTAGTTAATTGATAGTGAATAGTGTTTAAGTGTTTAATGGGTAATTTTAGTGTGCATTTTTATTTCACATTATTTCACACTTGAAACAAGATTAAAAAATGTAAAAAAAAAAAAATAACTGAAAAACCAAGGTTCATAATTTACAATAACCATTTCATAACAACCATTTGAAAGAACAAAGTTTATAATTTTAGCTGGAATTATGCATCTCCCAAGGCTTTTGCAAGAATCTTTAAAACCTGGCCGCAGGGCGCCAGGGCGTCTCACGCTGCATTTTTCCAATCCGTGGGCCTCTATTCAATAACTCGTCTACCACGTCGGTTATAAGCTCTACAAGAAAGACTATATAAGTATATTTGGTAGCTCTACAATGGATGTGACCGGCTTCGCTCCATAGCTCACTGAGTAACTTTGAACTTGTGTCCTACTTTGAGAGGCCTCGTTTCGGCACGATATGTTCATAAAATAACAAAAAAAAAACACTAAATCATATACGTACCATACATATAAGTACATATAAATTATAAGGGTAGGAAACGTATCAGATCAAGTTATAGCGAAACATGATCGAATTTGCCTTGACCTACTAAAATGTAAAAGCTCTCAAGAGTCTCATGGGAAATCTGATCAATAAATGTATTCACATTTAATTAGGTAAGCTTATTTAATTCAATTGATAATTTGATTTCTAATAACATAGATTAGCACACAGTTTAGCACAATTTAGCACACAGATAGCTTATTACCTGTATTGACATATAGGATACACTTTCTGGAAAAATATTGGTTTCTCAAGGGATCATCTAAATATATAAAAATTGGGCGCCACTGTCATCGTGGAGGCGCCACCTTGATCACAGCGATAAAGATGTCAGATATTTTCACAGATGGGTATATCACAGGCACCAACTATTATAGTACTAAATAAATGACCGCACTCTTACCTCATTTACTCCTCGAACGATGGCCCTCATTGTTGCATTCCTAGGACCATCCACCGTTCTCCCGTCGTCTGTGGGACCCCACGATGCACTGTAGATGTGGATCTTGTGTGGCTCATGACCCATAGAATTAGCTTCGATTAAATCCGTCATGTAAGGCTGGTCTAACATCCGAATACCTAAAAGAAAATGGTCACTCTAAACATTATGTCGTATGCCTTTTTCCGGACGAGATTATGTCCCGAAAATTTCTAGCTTATTTTATCTGAGAATGAAACCTTTTGGGAATTCCATTGTATTATAGGAAATTGGTTTACTTCCTACGCAATAGATAAACGTATTATCAGTAGAACAAACACTGAAGGTTCAGCTGTTTTAGGATTCGTATAGGATTAAGTCTTTACACACCGCATAGATAGTCCCTTATAGTCCGCATAGTCCCTTTATAAACTGATGCTCCTTTTTGGAATACATTCATCAGGACCTTCGTAGAACTAAACAACAAAACTACAACAAAACTAAACAAACTTCAAAGAAATAGAAAATAATATACTATTCAATAGATGATAACTAAAAAATTTAAGTAGGCATTACTATTTCAATAAATATTTATACATTTTTTGTTATTTACACAAATACCTATAATATGTTAATTGTTAACCAACAAAAATAATTAAATATTAATTGAATTTGAGTTAAAATAGTAATAATGTCTAATTAATGTATAAATTTAACGTTATTTGTTAATAAATAGGAAGGCTTTTAAACATAAATTTTGTTCTTAAACCAACTTAATCGGTGTAGGTACCAACTTTCTACAACATTGTTTTTCTTCTTCTTCTTAATATAACAACAAACAACAACAAACCAACATACAAACCTTACCCTCCTTAAAATATTAGTATAGATTACATCATTTTGATTGTATTGTGAAAGAGGTTACCAATATATCCGTCAACAATGAATGATTGAATCAAGCAATAAATCCGTTATCGCACTTAACCATGCGTATCTATCTCAATTGAACTCCAACAAAAAATATACCAATATATTTCTCCTTTTAGCGATTTTATCAGTAAGTGGAAATGTACCATGTAAAACACGACTTTAATGCTAAGCACATAAAAATGAAAGTCTATTAAATCATGACTACAATATTAGTTAAAATTTTGATAAATTTTTTAATAGTAGCTTCGCAGTAATTTGGAAAGCTCGTCAATAACCACTCCACCCTCTTACGGAAGACCACCATAAAGTAACAGCACGTGTGCTGTTATTTCCATTACAATATCCCTTATTCATTTCGATCAATGAAACAAAATGTAAGCTAAATAACTAAGAAGTAATTATAAAAATGTTACATTTTTACAGAGTTCAGAAAATAATTTTACTTATCTCAAATGCTTCTCGTAGCCGCGTTTGTTTCTGAGACAAGAATTTTTAATTTATCTTTAAGAACAATCTGATAGCTTTTAATTACTTACGAGCTTATTTATAAATAATGCAAAAATCCACTAAAAAAAATACAAAAAAAAGGTTATTTGTTGATGATTTTTTAACCGATGTAGAACTATCTAAATTGATATTTCGTTTATTATTAAAAAAAAAAAATACTAATATTATAAAAGAAAGTAAGTAACTCTGTATGTCTGTATGTTATCTTTTCACGCCTTAACTACACAACCGATCATTAGGAAATTTTGCATGTATACACGTTTTTTAGGGGGAACGTTACTACAAGAAGGGATATGGGATACCTTTCATTCAGAAGAAAAGTACTGTTCCCGAGGCATCATCTAAAATAAAATAAAAAACCAACGTCTGGCCAGTGTTATAGCAACATTAGGTTATTTTTATTATTTTTCAAGGCGGACGAAATCGCGAGCACCAGCTAGTATCAGTATCAGTATAACGGGGATACTTTATGTAGTAAGGATAGGTGGAACGGGCGAAAAGAAGTTAAGAATATTTTTTGATCTCCCCAAAAAATATTTTCTTCCCACGCAAATCTCTAAATCTAAAAGATTGCAAAGAAAACTCTTTTATGTTTCAATAAACGTCATAGCGAGCTGTGAATCGTGACAAACGAGATCGTTTCATTTCCTACATTTGTTTAGCTTAATAATGCCAGATATTTCGCATCTACCTATTTCCTGGGAAAATATGCAAATATGTTTGAGACGGACCGTTTTTCATCCCGTTATTATAATATTTATAGTTTTTATATAATATTTATATCATAAAAAACTTAAATGATAACACAATATATTATTATATGTCCCATAATATATTTCTATATAATGTCCTTGCATAGCCCATGACTTTTCTGTGTGAGAAAATTTAGACTATATTCCACTTACGTCTTCATATGTGGAATATTTGTGGAATAAAGCTTTTAACAGGTACGGTAAGCAACTGGAAGGATATACAAAAATGTGCCAATCATGCGGCTCGCTGAAGCGACAAGAAATTTAACCTTAACGCCACAAGAGACCAGGTAGAACTCCATACGTGTGAATATAGAACACTACACTCGACAACAGCTCTTATTGCAAACTTCATAAGACAAGATGTTAGGTTAAATTTTCTCAAGGCCATGTAATCTGTATTATAAACGGAAAATATTGACATAAATGATTCTCTCTGACGTCCGTCTATGGACGGTGTTATAAGGTTCCATCTACTAGTATACCAGTATATAAATCTAAACAATTTGTTTGTTTGGTTGTACGCGCTAATCTCAGGAACTACTGGTTCGAATTGTAAAATTCATTTTGTGTTGAATAGTCCATTTATCGAGGAAGGCTATAGGCTATAGATAACGCGGACGAAGTCGCGGGCACTAGCTAGTTTATAATGAAGTCCCAATGAAGTCAAGTGTTACCATTGCACAAATTTTATTGGAGTAGTAAAACAGATGTTATGTCCTCATATAATGACTAAACTGATGCCTCATATTATTTGTTTATTGTAATTAATATTGGAAAAAAACAAGTATGAGATTTCTTGTCAGTCCTCCCTTATAGAATGTATGCGTCGGAAACTGCTTGTAAATGATTTGAATAGAATTGTCTATGTAAGAGCGAAATTAGTCCTATAAAAATGAGAGCTATAAGAACTTATAGACAGAATTTTTGCGGACAACATTGAAATCTAATGTGTTTTGTAAAATTTAAATCAAGTTTGGACGAAGGAAATAGCTGAAATGCTTTACCCTGGTAAGACTAATAGCGGCAAGACCGCTTTTAAACAAAAGGTAACTCGTGAGGATAATACCAAGCCTCTTTTAGGAGATCGAGTGAGGGTTACAATGAATAAATCAGTTTAATGTTACTACGAATTGTGACTACAAATTATGGGTAAGATTAATTGGTTTTGTAGAAATACAGGTTTCCAAGGGGTTAATTTAAATAGCTTTTAGTGCCTAAAAGATAGGTATGAGAGCACCGAAGATACTTATTTTTTGCACCCAGCAAATCTTGGAGTTTATCACAAAAGTTTAGTAGAAATCTTAACAAGAATTTTAGAATTTGTGGATATCCGTTACCAGTTACATTTTCCAGTTTTAACGTCATCAATTGATTGTATAAAAAAAAAATTCTTCAAAAACCTATCGAGTGAAAAGTGAGTGAAACCTATCAAATGAACTAATTCAAAAAATATACATTTCATCCAGTTGTTTCGTAAAAATTAAAAACATTATCAAAGCCTCTACACGACAGTAAACGGCTGAATAATTTTACCTCAATATACGTCAAATATCCTCATATCTAACGGATATATTGGAATATTTTGACAAATTTACATTTGGGTTGCGTAAGGATTAAATAAATTGCTTTTGGCTGAGTAACGAATACAAATAAGGTCGAGTTATGAAAAAAACATTAGTGTGATGAGTTATCGTAGGATGAGTACGGACCCATGAGGCGTTCATATCACTAAACGAATTAAGTTATTTTTACCAGCGACTTTGGAGTGGTACGCTACACCGACACCGCAAACACCGTTGTCACGGGCAGCTGCTACCTCACCAGCACATCGCGTCCCATGGCTGAAACAAATGCTTCAGTGAACAAATATGAACTTTAACACAGCCTACATAACTTACATTGTTGAATACAAACTTGTCCAGGGAGTGTCCCCATTCACATAATGGAGACACTCGCCGATTTGTCCTTTGTTATGATGTCTATTCTAACAGTCTATCGTTCAATATAGATTTTTAAGGTTATTCTTCAAAAGAAATGCGCTTTGCTTCAAACTTGTGATATTCTAGGCAATAAAGGAATCTATTTTTGTATCTGTATGGGTTATTTTCAACGTATCTATATCTGAATATTAAGTATCTATGTGTAGATGTACCTAT
Source organism: Synanthedon vespiformis (assembly GCA_918317495.1). Classification (NCBI taxonomy): domain Eukaryota; kingdom Metazoa; phylum Arthropoda; class Insecta; order Lepidoptera; family Sesiidae; genus Synanthedon; species Synanthedon vespiformis. The sequence continues at coordinate 6,486,960 of OU906962.1, forward strand.
ATTGAAGTCTTCCTTTGAAATTTCTCCTCTAAATGTAAAAGCTCTGCAAAAAAAGCAAATCAACATCTAATCGGATGTAATCTGCTTCGTGTAAATGAAACTGAAAAGTTTCCGAATAGAAACACGACAAAAGTTTTCAGTCAATACTAATAATAAATCTGTAAGTGTAGGTATTGTATGTATGTATGTATGTAGATAAACATTTAGACGTACGGGACACAGGATAGGTTACTTTTTTCATTTTCAACGCGAACGAAATCGCAGGCACTAGCTAGTTAAAAATATATTCAAGGATAAAAATGTACAAAACGTTTCTGTAACCAACTCAATGTACAAAATAAACAGTCAATAACATTTACTGTTATTGTTGTTCAATTGTGTTTTTATGTAGTAAGTACCTTCTCAAGTTTAAGTTAATATTTTCAAGTTAATAGGTAAAGTTAAGAGCGCGCGCTAAAGTTCCAACCGTTTCATTACCGAGTGGAGGTACTTGGTAACTGTTTTAATTTTACTTAAGCAATGACGAACGTAATTTTAACATTTTAATTAATGAAGTTAGAACTTGAAAGCCAAACTTTTTTTATGTATTAAGAAAATATTATAGAAGAAACAAGGATTTGTTTTGAAACAGATAACCTTGAGAGCTTGTTCGTGGCTAATGTTTTCGTGTGTACTTAATACCTAAACATTTAAACATACTATTACTATAAAAGTTTTTAAAGAAAATAACTTGAAACTTGGTAATTAAGCCTTATTTTACCGAAACATAGCCTCCATGTACAGAAGTTTTACAGAAACAGTGTGCCCTGGTAAATTACTGGTAATTAATTATTACTGATGAATTTACCGTTTACGCAACCTTAGTTAAAGGAGATTATGGGATAAAAAAATTTCACAAGTGAGTTTTCTTTTCTTTTATCTGATATTCACTTGAAATTCACTTTATTTATTTTTTATTTTATTGTATATTTTATTGAATTTTATTGATTATGGGATACAAAATTTTCACAATTGAGTTTTCTTTTCTTTTATCTGATATTCACTTTAAATTCACTTAAGTGAATTTTCACTTAAGTTTTTTTTAATTTTTATTTTATTGAATATTTTATTGAATTTTATTTATTATGGGATAAAAAAATTTCACAAATGAGTTTTCTTTTCATTTATCTGATACTCATTTTAAATTCACTTAAGTGAATTTTCACTTATTTTTTTTTATTGAATATTTTATTGAATTTTATTGATTATGGAATACAAAATTTTCAAAAGTGAGTTTTCTTTTCTTTTATCTGATATTCACTTTAAATTCACTTAAGTGACACACTTTTCACTTAAGTGAATTTTCACTTAATTTTTTTTTATTGAATTTTATTGAGATACAAAATTTTCACAAATGAGTTTTCTTTTCTTTTATCTGATATTCATTTTAAATTCACTTAAGTGAATTTTCACTTAAATTAATATAACAATATGTAAAAATGCTTACCTATTGAACCAGTCGTCCGTGTATCTGGGGTAAGGGAACGGATCGTTACTACTGAAGTCGTAAGAGGCCTCTGCGTTCTGCAACAAACATCTGGGTCGTAAAAGTTGCACTTTTAAAATAAATAAATAAATAATCATTTGTTTAAAATAAAGTTTTAATTTTTGCGGCTCCCAACTCCTTTGGAATGTACCCACAAAACTGTTAAGACTAATAAATTTTAGACACTGAGAGTCTATTTGCGAGGAAAGCAATTTCGGTGTTTTTAAAGGGAGTCACAATCTAAAACTTTAAGCGAGACTATTTCAGTAATTCAATTAAATTCAATTGAAAATGAATTAGATTGGATTTAATTAATTGAAAATCCGCTGAAAACTAAATCAATTAACTGAGTTAAATAATGATAATAAATAAATAATAAATACGTTTAAGTATATTATTATCAAATTTTCCATTAGTCTGTTTACAAATCAAATATAAAATATTCCTAGAAAAAATAAATTAACATAATTATAAGAATTAAGCAACCGGCCCGAGTTTTATGATTAATATGATTATATGAAAAAATATAGTTAGTTTGCTCAAAAATGTTCATATTTTTAAGCGATCTTCACCTTTATTGCAATTGTTAAACAACGTTTCTTACATAAAATAATAATCATTATAATAAATCAATGAAAAAAAGCTTCACGGTAGTAAAATAGATGACGCGAGCGAAGCCAGCTAAGTCAATAAGTTTACACACTTGAGACTTTTTCTCATTAAAAGAAAATCTTCATTTGTTCTGTAACGGATAGCGTTGCCTCTTATAATAACAACTGGCACTTTAATTACTTTTGTGGCAAACAACCCGAGGCTTGCACGTACTCTATATAATAACAACACGATGTACTACATGCATTTGGCCCGATACTGCACTCTGTCTCAACCTCTGACCTATTAACAGCGACATTAGGTGACCCTAATTCCTCTTAATGAAACTAACCTAGGACAAGCTTGTACTAAGTACTGAAGTAAATTACATTTGTGCTGTTAAAAGACTGAATACTTGCCAAAGTCACTTCCTATCCCAAACTTCTTTGTCCATTTTTTTTTTAAGTTAAGTTCGCCTATAACACAATCAAAGTCACATGTGCTAAAAATGTGCTGATTAAGACTGGCTTCATTATTCACTCACCAAAACGCAAACATATACAGTATACACATGGTGTTATTTCACGGTGGTCTTGCTTATTTCTTACTAGCTGCTGCCCGCGACTTCGCCTGCTTAACTTTATAAATTATATACTAAAGCCTTCCTCGAAAACCACTCTATCCATTTCCATTGGTCAATCTTTGATTTAGTACATAGATGTCAAAAACCATTATTAATCTCTTTGGTTTAGTTAGTAGGATATAAACTAGGTACATTTACATGAGAAGCCTTATTCAATTAAGGAACTCCTGACGCTAGCATTAATATTACACTGGACTGCAAAGAAAAAGGGTCGGTTAGAAAATCTTTAATATCTTCAAAAGTACATGACCTAGCTTTATGAAATAAAGACTAAATTAAAGAATATTTTAATGTGCTTTAATTTAGTCTTTACTTCATAAAGTTAGGTCAAGTACTTTTTAACATATTGAAAATTTTCTAACCGACCGTTTTTCTTTGTGGTCCAGTGTAATCATAATAATTTAAGTAGGTCTGCATATGTTGTGTTCTTAATGCATATATTCCCTGTGCATACACAATAAAATGCAATTGTTTTCAATGAAAATACCTACAGGAAAATGAAAATGCACTTTCTGTATTTTAAAAGTCATTATGAGCTCTATATACAGTCGCTGAGAACTGATAATACGAGAACTTAACGGTTACTATCCACCCTCTCAGGTAGTAAAGTATAAAGTAACTGCAATAGTGCCCTTCTTGCCGTAAGAATTTTATCACTAAAACAAAAGACATGTACTTGTTAGCTATTGTTAGATAACAACTACCTATTTGTTAGCTTAGACACCGAAAAGTTTTAATATTATAAGTACAAAAGCATATTATAATCATTAGATACTTTTGTAACTATACTCTTTTACGTAAAAACTATTTAAGGCGAGACTACTAAAAGCGTTATTTTGGTCACTAATAGACTTCTTAGAGAAAAATCCATTTTCTGAGAAAAAATTGTAAATTACTGCCAAAAAAATTCTTTGATGTTACAGCAGTAAAAAAATTTCAGCGACAACTACATTTGTTTTTAAGCTTATTAATTATATATTGGCTACTTTTATTTCTTTTTCACATTTTAAACAATATTTAAGAAAAGCCTTCCAATTTAAATTACATTCGCTGAAAAGCTGCAAAAATTTGATGTGCAATATTGCACCTTAATTTATAGGTTAGCTGCTGCCCGCGACTTCGCCCGCGTTACTTTGTAAATTATATACTAAAACCTTCCTCGAGAACCACTCTATCCATTGGTGAAAACAACATCAAAATCGGTGCAGTAGTTTTTGAGTTTATCACGAACAGACAGACTGACGCGGCGGAGGACTTTGTATTATAATATGCAAAGATTAGGTTAAGCTCATTTTGCTACAAATTATGTTCGATCTGAGGTTGGTCAGATAATTAAATCCTTTTCATTTTTTATGTCCGTTAAAAAGGAAAATGTTTTAAAGGGATATTACAGACTTTTGTCTAATTAAATATTAAGAAACTCTTACATTTTGCCAGTGTCGCGTTAAACTTTTAATTTTGTAAATGTTAATCTATTTGGCTTCAATTTACAAGTGTTAATTATATTGGCAAGATTTAATGAAAATTTGTCGTGGGACGTCCGAGAAGCAACGTTTTGATTAATGCATAATTGACTTAATAATGACATTTTGAAGAAAGTTAAGAAACTGAATTTATATTTTCTTGTTTAATTCCAATGATGACATACTTTTGTGTAGATGTTAGAATTTAGGTTATCTAGATTTGCATTGTTAATTATTTATGTAAGAATTATTAACCACAATTTGATTAGACAAAAAAATTGGTAGCGTACCCTCTTAATTGAGTTATGTATTTTTTGCGAATAATTTCATCACAATCACGGATCTAAAATGTTTAAATTAAAAATAACAAACTTTCAAATATAGTAACCAAAAAATACATATCTACAAATTTTCGAAATCATTTAATTTATTACTACAAGTATAAAATATAACCTATTTAGTTTTATTATTTTTTCAAAAAAATTACAGTCAAAATTATTTAACGGCAAGGTACGTCTATGACCTTATTAAATATTTCTTTAGAAAAATGGAACGTTAATCCATAAAGGTTTGCCACCCCTGCCTTATCGTTTAGAAGCATCACTTAATTTTTATAACGTCGCTTCTATAGGCGACAGTAACTGTAGTCAAGTGACCTCTTCTCTTGACCTTTAGCTTGCCTGGCGATTTATTTTAAATATTGTTGCGATTTTTTTTTTACAATCTCTCGTTTTGGATATATCTATGTGGTCTACTGTACTGATAATATTTCTTGAATTCTGATGCGTGCATACTGACTGGTATTCGCCCAGTCTGGCCACGCAACTCGTTCTGAACCATTCATAATGATCCTTCTACATTTATTATGAACTAGCTGTTGCCCGCGACTTCGTCCGCGTTAAAAAAGATAAAAAGTAGCCTATCACGTGTCCCTTGCTTCTAAATTATTATCTACCAAGTTTAATGAAATTCAGTTAATTCGTTTAAGAGTTATGGAGGAACATAAATACATACATACATACAGAAAAAAACCTAAAAATGGTCAATTTAGTTTCAGTATCATGTATAGAGCCTATATACACGATATTTCTGAAAACAAAGTAAATTACTCCATGAACGACCCCTACATATTTATTATTAGTATTTATGATTTATTTTATTATCGTGAAATCATTCATTGTTTACTTATATAACATGTTTTAGCTAGGTCGTCTCACCCAAACAAAATTCCTGGATCTTAGAATAGGCACTCAGAGTAGTCAACTACTACTGACAGACACTTCTAAAGAAATAAAAACCCACTTTATAGAGGGACAATTACAACTTTGTAAGGCTTAAGTAAGTAGTGACTTACTTAAGTCAGTAAATAAATGATTACGCAATAAAAAGCAAATAAATGAATAGTCTAATGTCCTTTTGAAGTGTGGGTAGGTGTTTTTACGAAGAGGAACGTTTTCAATCCATTTTATCGTTTGAAAACATAAAATGAAAACATAAAAAGAGAACTGCTGTTACGAAGAGTCATTCATTCGTTCAACGTTCTGTGATATTTTTTTATCTTCATTTGTGTTTATTCAGTTATTGTTTTGTTTAATAATTGAATTTTTTCTGCTCACAGCCTTCAAATATCATTATTCATGAATAAACAACTGAAGGTGACGTAGGTACAACGTATATCTTAATAGAAATTTTCTTTCACATTTTTTTTTATGTAAAAATCAACAGACAGGCTGACGGTAGGTGGCTACCGTCGCCTATAACACAAGTAACGCCATAGACGCTTCAAGTGCGCTGCGATTGCAAGTGCCATATCCTCAAACCGTTTTTTACCAAAATAACCGCAACCTAATGTCCTATGAATTAAGGTGCAATATTGCGCAACAAATTTTTGTACCTCGTCGTACTACTAATTATTTTACTAAATTTTTTTTCTCAGGAAAAGGATTTTTTTTTATAAATCTGCCCGATTCAAACTTTTTTCAATGTAGTGTATTTTTATCTCACTTTATGCTTTGTATTTTTATCTAACCTTGTGATTTTACTCTAAGGAGTCAAGCTAGGCGACGAAAATAACGCTCTTCTAGTAAGTCCTCGCCTTAAGGATAAGGGATAAGGAAGGGATGGGGTAATCTGGCATGCTGGCATCCCTTACTCACTCACCGACAGTCACAGTCACAGACTGCGAAACGCAGTGTGCTATGCCACTAACTAATTATTTCGGATTGTCAGTGAAAATATTAGTTAGAGGACGCTTAGAGGGTAGGAATCAATGGAGACCGGCTAATAAAATAAGAATAACCATTAAATAAAATGATATAATTTAATCACGGTCGTGTCTGCATTGTTCTAGAGAACTGAAAAAGCAAACTGAAAGATTTTCTCGGCGATCCATCATTGTTAAGTTAAATAATATTTCCTCAAATCTTTATACAATAATTTTAACATCAAGTTTCTCTTCTCATTTTGCCAATATGACGTTGATGTATTAATTGATTGATGGTGCTGTCAATGTACCATGAGTAACAAAATAACAAAGAAAAGAAACGAAGTATTATAAGTCAAGTACTTACGAACTTATAAACAAAAGATTTCTTTGTTAAAATATGTGTTGTGGCTGTGACTTCGCATATAATTCGATTCGTGAAAAATCTCAAAAAACTACTGGACTGATTTTAAAAATTCTTTCACCCATAGAAAGCTACATTATTTATCAGCCAGTACCATAGGTTATATAAAATTACGCGGGCGAAGTTGCGTGCAACAGCTAGTTAAAAAATAAAAAATTTGCACGCTTCTTTCTATTTCTCCGCTAATTTATTCTAAACCACCCAACGGATTTTGATACAGTTTTCACTTATGAAAAGAGGGATAAACAAGAAGGTTTGTGTATTTATTGCATCAAAATGTCACTAGTATATATTATACTTCGTCCGCGTAACTTTATACAATATAATACATTCGTGTCTGTGAAACCATGGAAATACACATAAAAAATTTCACCTCAATCGGTCAAGCCGTTTAGTAGTTGACATACCGACAGCAGCGCCACCTACCGGGTCCAATTGTATTTGAAAATCATCCAGGAAATCATCGAAATATCCATATAAAATTTCAACCCAATCGGTTCAGCCGTTTAGAAGTTATATGTGAAAAAGATAAGTACGGAAGGATAATTCTTACTACCCGTTGTTCTATTACACGTTTTCCCGTAGGAATGAAGCATGTTCCCGCGGTAAAAAGTATCCTATGTTCTTCACAAATAAAGTCGGCTTCTAATGGTAAAAGATTTTTTCAAATCGGTCCAGTAGTTTCGGAGCCTATTCTATACAAACAAACAATCAAATCTTTCCTCTTTATAATATTGTATAAAAAATCAAGTGGCTGTCCACTTCTGTCTGTTTCTCCGCAAACTTCTGAACTGAAGATTTGTTATGTAATTTGCAAAAAAAAATTCCACCATACGAAGCCGCGGAGACAGGTTGCTACTACTTGATAAGTACATTATTTTTAAGTAAGTAAAAGTTGTTATTCGTAACATTTACTTTTCACTCCACGGAGCATTTGTTTAAAAGCTCTTCACTTTTTAAAGACATGAGCTTCATATTTAAACATTATAATTTCACTGAGTTGAGAAAACGTAGTAGGTACCAAAATACCTTAGATATAATATTGTGTACACATTTTCCGAACACAAACCATTATCCATGTTAATCCAAGCATTTAAATCGTGCCTAAGTAATGTACATATACTCTCAGAGGACATACATACATACATATTATTGTTTAAACTAACACGTTTTCTACAATCGACTATTGAATGTTGACATTTCACAAGACAATACAACTACCAAATGCACCCCAAGGGATTCCAAGGACATCTAAACAATGCGATCTGAACCGAAAGGTTTATTGATATGTTGTATTCAAAGCTTTGTAGAGATATCGGTTTCAAACAGAACAAACATATCCAACAGACATATTAACTATGTTTACATCCATTAAACATGTGCTGGTAAGTACATTATATAATACTACAGAAATACGAGTATCTTTTATATTCCTTTTATAATAGTATGTATTTTTAATTAAGGTAGAAATTATTGATATATACATATAAAACATTAAATCACATATCGATTGCAAAAATAATCAAAATGGTAACGTGTCTGTTGTCTGTTGTACCTACTTATGTTACCAAAATCATTTCTTTTTATTCTTGTCTGTTTGTCTGTGCGTTTGTGCACTCTAATCTTAGAAAGCAGTCTAAGAACAGAGTGCGGTTTTTACTGATGAATACCTGGATTAAAATATCGGATACTTTTTGTCCTGGAAAAACGAACTTGAGCGAAAAACGAAAACGAGCGTACGAATTAATCTTGAGGCCATTTATTTTATAATAAAAAAATCTCGTTCATTTTAATTATATTCCAAGTATTAATATTTTTCGGTTTATAGCATAGGAACTTAGATGAGTGTAAACAGATAATAATAGTCCTGGTTTACTCTCAAAATTATCCACCGAATTTAACGTTGAAAAACTGAGAAATTATGAAACTTTGATCAAAGGAAATGTTTTATGGTTCCAAATAATTTCGGAATAAAACAGCATTTCATTTGAGACGAGAAAACATTTTCAATATTCAAAAATGTTGCAAGTGTATTGCAAAGAAATTGCTAAACTCACCCACACCAGGCAATCGAAAAGCAATGACGAAAATTGAAAAGGAAATTGAAACGTTCTCTTGAAGTCGACAGCATTGCAGATGTAGTATAAACGAACCATCTGATGAAATGACTTGAATCTATTCTGAGTTTTTAATTGTTTTTACTTTTTAAACGTGTTATTAAAACATAACAGAAAATAACAAATTCAATTCGGTTTCTTGTTTCTTTAATTGGGGAACTAATTTTACTTGAAAATTTAATACATTGACGACCTGCTTGCTTTAGCGCTCTATCTCAGGAGTTGCGGGTTCGACTCTCGGCATAGCCACCTATGGAAGCGAGCTTTTTACTGTAGGTACACACTAGGCGCTTTGAAGTTCTGAGCGAGTATACATTGCGCGCTTGGCCTCTTGGTGTAGCGTTAGAGCGCTACCTCAAGACGCCACGGCCACGTCGCTGGCGAAGTAGGTGTGGCTACCCACGGTCGCCAAATTGAGTAGCCAGTGGGGTCTTGGCTATCGTCTCTCAGTCAGTTCTCTCAGTTTTCGTATAGAGAATGGACGCTTTTGTATTTCAACAATGAACGTCCGGTATCGAAACTCATTCTTTTTAACAAACACTCATTCTTTTTAAACTCATTTTTTTTGAAACATAGAACACGCGTGCTACCGTCTTGGCCACCGGTTTGGACACTGAGTGAGTGAGACGCAGTTTACTCGCATACATTTTACTGGCGACAACCGCATCTCTAGAGTCTCCAGTCTCCACGCAGAGCGCTGACTTTCGTGGCCACGCTTCCAAACTAGCGACGCTTCCAAGGCGTCGCCAAGTGCGTTATATGCCATACATTTAAATATAAATTTTTGGTAACATCGCCGGCCACGTGGCCTTGGCGTCCCGGTGAGAAGGGCGCTTAGAATTTCATAGCTCTCAAAACGCCCAGTGTGTACCTGCTCTTAAAGTTGGCTTCACTGTGACTATTTTAACTTTAACAAGCAACAAGAGGAATTCACGTGCGCTGTCGACCTTTAAAATGTCAGGAACTTGATAACAGTCTCTAGTATCCCTTATTCGCATTCCTCTTGCATAATACATATATATAAGTACTTTCATTGTAGTATTCTGTAATGGGGTGATTACCAACGCCAGGTGGGCTGCTATGTGATAACGGAATGCCTCTTATATTATTACGTAACAAGATTCCAAACCATTTTTAAACGCATACACTCAAAACTGGAAATCATTTGGAAATTGAATATAAAAAATATTTTATACTCACATAATTATACTTCAAGTCCGGGTGCATGTAATCCACGCCTGAAACAAACAAGTTTGTTTAAACTAAAGAAAATTAAAGATTCAATTGAATCCTATTTTTAAGCTATGTCTGAAATGCCCTGCTTAATTATTTATTTATTCTAAATGCCAACAGCATAGCAAAAATGCGTTAAGTTTCACGAACAAAACAAACACATATTTGCTATATTAAATAGTCCAGGATCCCTCAAAGAATTTTTTTTCTGATTACAAACAGGCTTAACTTTTTCTTCGTGAATAGCTTCAGTTTTTCCTCAACTTTTTCGTCTGCGAAAATTCTCGATAGAGGTAGCTAAAGGAGTTAGCAGCCGTTAAAAACTTCCAAGCGTAGGACTAGCAAATCGTACCACTCAATTTGTAGGACTATACGACCATTTTATTATACAAAGACAAAAAATCAGCTGGTTAGTACACCCATCCATCCCAAAAAACCACTTCCAATAAATCATAATAATGAGATCATAAAAATTATTATTATTAATCCTTGACTTGCCCCACTACTAGTGGATATTTGATTTTAAGTTTTTCAACCGACTTCCATGACAAGACAAGACCATGAGACGGTTTGAAGTCGGTTAATTTTTTATTATAATGTACCATATATTTATTTATTTTCTTAATTTTTATTTATTATATCTATTGTTTTTATGTAGAGATTGTGAAAAAAATAGGATAAAAAGTGAAGATAAATAAATGTATAGTATAATATATTAAAATTTGACAGAACGCATTACTCACCGTCATCCATAATAGCCGTAGTCACATTGACCCCAGTGTACCCTTGCGACCAAGCAGCCTCTACGTTTAAATCTAACTTGGGCTTGCCCCCATTCTGTCCTGTATTCTTCAGATACCATTGTAAGGGGAAATAGGGGTCGCGTGGCTCCGCAGCTGGTGCGGTTTCAGGTAAACGGAGAGGACGGAATCCCCGCTTTACCCTTTTGAACCCGGTCTGTTGAACCGCAGTGTGAATCTGTCCAAATAAAAAATAGGTACCTTTTAGAATTCATATAAAAATACTTGAGGTTTGCATTTCTGTATATTTTTGTTAGTAATGGATAATCTCAAAAACTACTCAACAGATTTCAAAAATTCTTTCACCCATAAAAAGTTAAATTATCAGCAATAACATAGGCTCTAATTTATTTTCAAAAAATTAGGGGCCCTACGGAGATTTACAAAATATCAATCATCAATACTAATAATAAATCTGTAAGTGTAGGTATTGTATGTATAACATGTGAGGAACATACCTCCATAACTCTTAAACGAATTAACTGATTTTCATAAACCTTTGGTACATAAAATGTTAGACGTACAGGAAACAGGATAGGATACTTTTTTCTTTTTCAACGCGGACGAAGTCGCGGGCGCTAGCTACATATACATATAAAATACTAACGGATAGCATGTTTACCTGCCCAAATTAGAAAAAAAAAAATGCCTAATTAATAACTAAATTCAATTCAATTATTTATTGCGAAACCATTTATGAATAATTATGTTACAAAATTTATAAAAACCAATGTTATGGGCCCTGTTGTGCATGCACTTAGGGACTAGGCAATTTACTCCGCTATCTGTTAGAAACTTGTGAAATTTTACAGGAATTGTACTTGAATTTATCAATAGAGTAAATTATTTAACATCGATAGTCAGATCGCTGTAACTAAAGTTGTAATTTTAATATGCTACTCGACAATTTCACCACAGCATTTCACTCGAGATTTAGCGTGATGGATGTGGTTTTGGCGTGTAACCACGCGCCTGTCGATTCCCAACCACATTGGATTATCTAAGAATTGATCATTTTCATTTGGTTGTAAATATTATTAGCAAGATCTTAAATTTATATAAGTACTTAGTAGTTTTTTTATACACATAAAAATCCATCTCCGTGCGTTAGTCTCGCAATTTCTTTACAAAAACACTAAAGCTATTTGTCTAAAGCTTTTTTAAATTACCATTTTTGTATGATTCATGGATTTTTTTCTACCCTTTTAACTGGTTGGAATCTTATACCATCGATATTGCCCCTAAGAGACACAAATTCTATTTTTTTAGTAAATTTTCTACTTTGACTAGCTACTTTGTAATTATATCCACTGAAGTAACACTTCATTTATAATTATGTTAAAAGAATAAGACATTTTCTTACACTTATTTTCACTTTATCACCTACTAACAGACTCAATTTACTATGCCCAAAGTATATAGTCCCCTATTACAATTAAGTTCTGTCAAACAATATTTTAATTAGACGTTTCGAGCCAAAATTACCACTTACACGTTACACATTTAATTAACGGCTTTTGTACGAAACACAGAGAGCAATTTGCTTTGATAAAAACGGTGTGGGAGGACAACCCCTCATAAACTTTGACACATTCTAAGGACTCAACTGTTTTGTAAAATAACAGTCCAACTTCAAGAAAGAGGTCAATCGTGGTATCCCGATCGGATGGGCAGCGTTCGAGAAGCTTCGAGATATCTCAAAATTCCTCAGTGCTCTATAATAAAGGGTTTCGAACAAAAGTTTGTTGCCAGTGATCTCTATTAGGTCTCGTAGGAAAGCTCAAAGTTATACTGCGAAATAGAATCAAGTACGAAAGTTAAAGACATAAGCCGGCGTAAGTAAGTTGAAGAGGCAGTGGGCAGGACACATGTACGGAGAGCTGACGCGGCCACTGGGGCAGGAAGGTTCTCATAAGCTCGCATAGCTTTTTTATATTATACGATAGATAAGTCAGTAAACTATTACTAAGGTAAAAATAATAGATTCTCAAAAAGCGCATATTATAGCGAATTTTGGTTTGACAATAACGACATACATTATATAATCCTTATCTAAATGTACTAATATTATAAAGAGGAAAGATTTGATTGTCTGTTTGTTTGTTTGTATTAAATAGGCTCCGAAACTACTAGACCGATTTGAAAAATTCTTTTACTATTAGAAGCCAACATTATCCCTGATGAACATAGGCTACTTTTTACCGCGGGAAAATGCTTTATTCCTACGGGAAATCTAAAATAAAAGTAAATCCCGGCTTGGCCCGGGATACACTTGACAGCGCCATCTATCCAGAATCAGGTGAAGCGACTAACATGACAACTGATATTTTTAGCGATCCGCTCCACAGCAGATGGCGTTTTATACTTTTCAACGCGGACGAAGTCGCGAGCACCAGCTAGTATATTATAAAACATAGTCTGTCTATTCGCGATAAACTCAAAAACTACTGCACCGATTTTCATGCTGTTTTCACCAATGGATAGAGTGGTTCTCAAGGAAGGTTTTTGGTATATAATTTACAAAGTTACGCGGGCGAAGTTGCGGGCAGCAGCTAGTATATTATAAAAAGGGGTCTAAAGAACCAAAAGCAGTAGAATAGAGTATAAGAGGAGGAAAATATTTGAAACGGATAAATTAATAGCAATATAAAGACAAATGGCCGCGTATAGATAGGACATTGTTACTTATCTAAACGAAATAATGAAAAAAATAAAGAGACGGATGGTATTTTTAGTACATCCCACTCTCATGTCATGAAAAAACATTGGCTGGCGTAACATTGACGCAAGCATGTGGGTGATTCGCATAAATAAAGACGTTTCATGTCAATAATTGTGACGAAGACGCCTTTTTTATTCTTTATTAACCGACTTCCAAGAAAAAGAAGGTTCTCAATTCGATTCAATTCTCAATCTATACTAATATTATAAAGAGGAAAGATTTGTTTGTTTGTTTGTTTGTTTGTATAGAATAGGCTCCGAAACTGCTGGACCGATTTGAAAAATTCTTTTACAATTAGAAGCCGACATTATCCGTGATGAACATAGGCTACTTTTTACCGCGGGAAAATGCTTCATTCCTATGGGAAAACGGGTAATAGGACAACGGGTATTATCCTTCCGTACTTATCTTTTTCACATAACTTCTAAACAGCTGAACCGATTGGGTTTAAATTTTGTATATGTATTTCCATAGTTTCACAGACACGAATTTATTATATTTTATAAAGTTACGCGGACGAAGTCGCGTGCAAGCTAGTTGTTAATATTTTCATTAAATAGTTTAAAGCACTACTATTTAATGAAGGTCTGTTGGTGGCATCCCAGAGAAATCGAGGGAAACCTTCGATAATTGTAGTGACGACTAGTGCGTTTGTAATTTTTTTCATTAAGTATCTTATTAGTTTTGCTGTTTGAAGTCGGTTTTTTTTTGTTGGACAGTAAAATAATCTTGTTTAGATAGGTACTGTGACCGGAAAGCGTTCGGCCTATATTATGTCTATATTGGGATGGATAGGAAATATAATAGGAATATTAATTTATAGAATAGACAATAAATAGTAGAAATAGGATAAAGAAGAATATGGAAATAACGGAAAATCTTCTGATGCGATTTTGATCCTGGTTTTTTTTTGTTTGAAACTGAAGCTATCATTTATGAAGATCTGTTGATACCATTGACAGGCTATGGTTGATACGTTTGAAGACCATCAACCCATTACCTAATTAACGAAGGGATATCACTAACTTCCACCATTTCTATTAATGTGAAATACTGTTAGTTCGGTGGTATTTCGGTAATCTTGATCTGAGGCTGCAACACCAAGTAGTCTGCATGATACCAACTCCTCAGCAACTTACAGCAGATATATAGAAAGTTGGGACTAGTTTATAATTTTTAATTATAGTTATTATGACAAAGACTAAACTTATTAGAAAAATACAAAAACCGTAACTTTTTACACTTGACTTTTTTTATATTAGTGTAGGTATAATAAATAAATAAACTCTTCTATCAATTTTCAGGTGTACGCAAGTTATTGGATAGGACCATCGATGTAGGATGGACCCTTTCAAACAAAAAAAATCACTCCCTCAAAACTTCAATTTTGCAACTCAAATTTGCAAAATCATATTAGTTTTTGTAGGTACGGCCCGATCTAGTGACTCGTTGGTGGGTCGTATTGCTCGGTGGGATTAACGAAATTAGTAGAGTCGGTCCACGGACTCTACTATTCGAATAAAACGAAACCATGTAAGTACTCAAGTATACGTGTAATTTTGCGGATCGTTTTGCCAGTATTATTTGTATGGAAAGGGCCCATCCATAATATACATCGATGGATAGGAATAAATTTACTCTTACCAAGGGGTGCTGTTTTAGCAATCTCATGTGCGCGATGGAGCGTCGAGCGCGCGCATGTGGAAGTCCTCGGTGCGCCAAGTGATATTCCGTATCAGATCCCAAGACCTAGAATTAAGAAAAGGTTGATCTGTATCAAGGTGTACAAATAAATAATTAATTTAAGTGCTGGGCACAGTTGTCTTGTCTTACAGTTACACAGACGTGTCCATGTTATAGTTACATACAAATATATTTGATAGTCCCGCTACGCTCTACTAGATACAGTCGCGGTACTTGACAAATGCGGCAACAAATATTACACCGAATTGGGCATACCCGATCTAGTCACACTGAAAACTGTCTGTTATGTGTACTGCCGAATGTTTTATTAAATTTTGGGCATAATAAAATGCCAATTTGCGTAGTGAAACTGTGTAAAAAGTGATAAATAGTGACGATGTTTTAAACACACTACAATAAAAAGTTGCCGCATCCACGGAGCTATTGCTGTTAGGTAGGGCCGTATCTAGTCGAGTGCAGCGAGACCAATCATTTATCTGTGGTTACATATTATATTGTTAGGGTAAAGTGTAGGTAATGAATATATAGTTATTATTAAGGCGATGACGTTACTTTAGTCGCCTAGTTGAAAAAAGAGAAAACCGAAATCAAATTGTTCAAGCCGTTATTGAGATTAGCGTGCACAGACGTACAGACAAACAACGATTTTATATTAAAACTACATTTAATAATACTTAGGAAAATGCTGTTATCTATTTTCATAATCTTATTACAAAATACGCTTACATAATCTCTAGAATAAGCAATACTACATAATGATATAGGAACATGAGGACATCAACAAATCAGTCCGTAATCTTGTTACGAGCCATTACAACCGAGGTCGAGGGAGTGGTGTATGTGACGAGTCTATAAAAAGCTTTATACGCCTACCCACATAAAAATTATAAAACACCCGCGTAATGACATAAAAGAGGTAAGTTTTAATCAAAACTAAGAACTCGTTTCAACACAAACACAAACCTTTCTCTTTTATTGCTCTTTCCATTGTTGGAAATAGTTACTGAAGAAGACAGATGTAGACAGTTTCGGCGACTTAGTTGCAAAATATTGTTTTTTTTTTTCTAATTACATAAATTACATAATTAGGATTTATTTTGTATATAAACCTTCCGTGGAAACATAATGAACAATAATGAAAAAAAAATTGTTGCCTACCAAACGAACTTGACTAGGAAACCAAGCAAATTAAATTAAAATTATTGCGAAAACAAGTAAATTGGAATTGATCAAACTTGAATATGAGGAATAAATTAAAATCATCAAAAGTTATTCACTACGAAAATTATGTTGTAAAAGACCAGGAAAAACGAACAATTTGCTAAGTTTTTCTTAGCAAATTGTTCGTTTTTCCTGGTCCTGGTTCCTGGAGTGTGTTTTTGACCAGGAAAATTCAGTAAAAAATAGACAACATTTGACTTCGAACAGTAGATAATCGCAAGAGAAGATTTTCATTACATTTGATTACATTACAAAGTTATTTAACCACGAAATTTGAAATATCTACACATTTTTCGTAACAAAATTTAAGTTTTTCAAACTCATAATTGAATGTCAGAAAAGATTGTTATAAACACTAAAGACATAATTTCTTTTACAACATTTTAACTTTAACTAGATTAAATTTTTACTGTTTATTCTTACAGAAAACCGTCGTGAAATAATAGCATAATATGCTTTTGTATTTAGAGGAGGTAATCCAGGGGTTCAACTATTTAAAAATATATATTTTCCTTATTTTGCTATCACCGTAATACGAGTATCAACAAAAATTGTCAAAGCACATTTTACATAAAGAGTCACACAATTTGTAAACAACAATATTAAGTATCAATAAGTAATTACTTCCTACACGTTACAAAACACGTTCTCGGGTAACGTCTAATATAAACATCAAATATTCTCCACGTAAAAGAGTTTTCCGTAGCATTTATCGTACAAATACGACCGTAGAACGTAAATCCTCACGTTACTTAACCCGACTTTACGGC
Source organism: Synanthedon vespiformis (assembly GCA_918317495.1). NCBI lineage: Eukaryota > Metazoa > Arthropoda > Insecta > Lepidoptera > Sesiidae > Synanthedon > Synanthedon vespiformis. Next base: position 6,504,376 of record OU906962.1, read on the forward strand.
ATTGCCTTAATAAAGTAAACTGTTCTCGGAATCGACAGTAAACTTTATGGTGTACGTTGAAATATCTTTACAGGCTGTAAGTGCTAGGCTGCAATATTCTCTATCTATAGCAATCATCAAAAAACAAATCATCAATAAGGCTAATAGAGTAAAATATTAATACGGTTTAAAGATATTTTTCCAGTAATTTTACATTATCTATACTAATATTATAAAGAGGAAAGATTTGATTGTTTGTTTGTATAGAATAGGCTCCTAAACTACTGGACCGATTTGAAAAATTCTTTTACCATTAGAAGCCGACATTATCCGCGATGAACATAGGATACTTTTTACAGCGGGAAAATGCTTCATTCCTACGGGAAAACGGGTAAATAGGACAACGGGTAGTAACAATTATCCTTCCGTACTTTTTCACATAACTTCTAAACGGCTGAACCGATTGGGTTGAAATTTTGTATGGGTATTTCCATAGATTCACAGACACGAATGTATTATATGTTATAAAGTTATTATCTATATTTAAATCTAGATTTTTTTATCTTTATCTCTTCAGTTGCCAAAACAACGCTCAAGGTATAAAAATTATGTTTTTTTTTAATATAAAAAAATCAGATTCCGTTAGAGTTTTGGGACAAAAGATTCAATAAAAAATTTAAAATCTCAAGACATTTTCTGTTTCTGTTTCTGACATTTTCTACACTGCCGAGTATACACGAGGAAATCCCAACGTTAAAACAAGCCAAAATACTTCTATATTCCTAGTAGAATACCATATAAATTTTAGTTAATCTAATATATATATATATATATATAACTTAATAAGTTACGGTATATTTCACCGTCTTTTCAAATTTATTTGTATTATTAATTAATTAAATCTAATATATATATATTAGATTGTGAAATATTCAATTAATTTCATACTCACGGCGTAAGTATGTAAATTTTGTATGTTCGGTTCTATTAGCTTTGCTAATGTCGCTCTCTCTAATTTTACAAAATTGGAATTAACTGTGACATTTAAATAAATACATGGAACCTAAGCAAATACTCTACACAGAAATTGTGTTTGGTTTTAATTACTCTTTGCCTGTCCTAATATATAAAAATATTAGCTTTCTCCATTCCATCTCTACATAAACTCTAAATACCTATATGACACATAGAACCCAACCATATAAAATTTCTATACAGAAATTGTGTTTGATTTATTAAGGTAGTACTTATTGTCTGTTCTTAATATCAATTATAATATAATTAAGATCAAATTTTATTCAATAACTAGCTGGAGCCCACGACTTTATTTATTTATTTTTTCAAATTTTTAACAGCACAAACAAAAAACTTACAATTAGTATTGATGTTAACTACTAACTAGAAATTTATAAAATAGAGCCTATGTTACTCGCTGATAATGTAGTTTTCTAATAGGTGAAATAATTTTTAAAATCGGTCTATTCGTTTTTTTTATTTTATTCATTATAAAATACAAAAATATAAATCTTCTCTCTTTATAATATTAGTATAAACTTTATTTCACACTCTTCCGCCTGCAGTTTTCTTAACAATTGATGCAAAAATTGTGCTTAGCAAATAAATAGATTCTTAAAATCAATAAGTTTCCGAACAGTTTCCAACATACTAACGAAACAAAATTTATAGTCATTTCAACTCGAGTTTCTCTCATCGTTTTTCATTAATAATCAAATTGACATAGTTACTAGCGATTCCCTAATAGATATTGAAATACGGACGAAAGTTTGTTCAGCAAAAGGTCACATTATACGGCACCTATATATATATATATATACACGAGTACTGTATACAATTTGAGAGGGAAACAACTTCCAAAACATTTGCATACCAAATAACTGCGAAGGATAAAACTGATTTCCATAGTTATATAAGGTTCACGTTTTTACCTAGAAAAAAAGGCCTTTTTGAATAATTTATTTTAACATAATTTCCTTTTTTTTTATTTACTTATTATTTTATTATGATTACTTTTACACTACATATAAAAGTATTATGAACCAAATTAATATTATGACGATTCTTATAATCTTGATGTATTGATGTCAAGCAAAAACAAAAAAGCTATACTGAATACCGAAATACCAATCGTACGAAAACCGCGCTTTAGAAGTTCCAGAAAATAGACTAATATTTCTAAAGATAAGCGAACGAGGCCGCGGACAAAAGCTAAACATAAATAAATCTACTTTCATTTGTTCTTATATATGAAATTATAAATGGAAACAGATGGCCTGACATAACATTTTACGAAATCACTGAATATATATTTTTATACTGTGAGTAGAGCATTTTGCCAGTAGCTTCATGGCCTCTCTTAAAGGCCTATTGTATAACATTTTATGTACAATGCGATTTATCGCATTAGCCAACTCACTATAAAAGTACCAACTCATATGGCTTATAACTTATTTAAAACCTTTTTATTAAGGGCTTAAAAACGACTTCGTATGAAACAACTTTTTTAATTATTCACACAATTCATATTCATGAAATTTTTAATACCTACTGAATATTATTAACAACATTTAAAATTGCGGTCTTTATAGAATCTCATTTATTTTTAATGTGTGCTATTTTTTTATTATTAGTTATGCCTTTAAGGACTTCGCTATGAAGACTTGTCGATACTCAGAGGTTAACGACAAATACCATACAAATAGGTATGGTATTTTTCTATGGACTATTTGTAGTAATATAGTTCGCTTGAAGCGAAATAATGTTAATTGCTATAGTTGTTGTTTTCCATTAAAATGTAATTGACGTAGAAACTTTGCTAATTCAACTAGTGTTAATTATAAAACTTGCAGGTTCATGCTCCATGATAGGTACATGTATTTACATATATAAAGTAACTCTCAGGAGAAAAGCATGAGGTATTTATTTGAGATGGGTGCTTTAAATATCAATTTTAGATTGATAAAGTGAAAAACTTTATGTGAAGAAGGTCCAATGTTTGTTTACACATATTATGTAATATAAACTTAATAAACAGACACAATTAATATAGACATGTTATGAAACAAGTGATTCTTGGCTTAAAAATTGTATGCAATGCTACGAATTTCCGTAGCCAAGCTACGGCAAAGCGTAGAAGCTTCCGACAACGACGCGACGCGACGCGACGGTTAGAAACTACGCGCGAGGGAATGAATTTTTCCCGGAAGGGACATAGGGTGCCTTTCATTCAGAAAAAGTACTGATCCCGAGGGATCATCTGAAAATAAAAATAAATTGAGATTTCAGGCGTTATGTTGCTCATTTATTTTTTTTATTTTGAACGCCAATGAAGTCAATCATCTAGTATCCAAATAAATATGAAAAACCAGCACCTTCGTATCAGTAAACTTTATACATATATCCAGTATCCACGTAATCATAAACTTATACTTGTAACTTTGGTTAGTAAGTAACCTGAACTTGAAGTAATGAAGGCGGAATTTAATATAAACTTTATGTCACACGTCAACTAACTCTCACCCAAACATGGGTGAAATTACATCTAAATGTGACTTAGTTTAATACTTTCCTATATACATAAATATGTAGGTTTCTATTTCATATTTATGTTGTACTAGCGACCTTTTTTTACATAAGTACACAAAACTTGCTCGCTTATCCCTCTTTTCTATGGTGAAAACCGAAATACTCGTAAAAGCGACTCATAAGATAATAATTTAAATTGTATGGTGTAAAAAAGCTTAAGGTACTAACAAATACTGTAACCGTCTAAATAGCTTTTTTAGAATACAGACTTTTTTATAGACCTATAAAAGAGAAACAATCGCATCATACGAGTATATTGTTTGGATTAAGCAGTGTTTACGATGAAAGCTCCTAGATTACTTGATTTTTTTTCGACATTCTCAACAATTGTCGTCATATTTTAACCAATTTATACAAAACCTCAACGAATTATACACTTATATATACCTTGATTAGGAATCAATCTGTAATATAGATGAAAACCGTGCAAAATCCAATCCATAGTTTTTTAGATCATCGCGAACATACTGACATCCAGACCCACATACTGACACGCCGGGAGACTTTGTTTCATAAAATATGTAAGAATTATATTGATCTATTTGATATTTAAAAAATATTGCAGATTATAATGTTTTCTGATTCCCATCACAAAATTTAACGAGGCTGATATTTGAATCAGGTTTCACATATCTGTGGCAATAACTTGTGGAATATTACATTAGTGCCCAAGTTACGCCTGCATTTGCTTGAATATTCTACGGGCGATGCTGCTAAGACATACTCTTAGGAACTTCAATCAGAAGGCTGTCTACGAACTGAATTCAAAATTTCTTGAATAATTAATTAATACAACTTTGACTCACTTTACTCGTACTTTAAGTTTACCTATCATATTTTAATACGCTTTTAAAATGTATAATGAAAAAATGCTCAACATGATGATAACTCTAACTTTTATTTTGAACGACACGTTTGGTCCAGTGGCTATAGTTAGTAGCCCTGTAGCTTGACCAAACGGTCGCGGATTAGAATCCCGCTAGGGGCAAATGTTAACATTTTACCTTTATACCTGAATCATGGATGTTTGTATTTATAAAATGTATGCATTTAAAAACAAAAAAGTAATTTATGTGGTATATCAACTGTCTGGTCTTCATAATACAAGCATTAGTTTTTAGAATTTTTTCTCTTTGTAATCTCAGAAACTGCTTAACCGATTTGATTGTGATTTTCACTTATGTATTCTAACAAGCTTTCAATTTAATTCCAATTGGTTTACAAATAAAAAAGTAAACCCCGACTGTACGAAAACCTTGCGAACGAATTTGCGGGCACAGTAGTCAGTACTATAATACAATGTCAGCAATTAAAATTTTGTAACGCCTTTGTAGGAGTTATTTACCTTTGACTGTGTAAATAGAAACTCGTATACAGTAGGTACTATTTCAAAAGGATGAACATAACAAATGAGAAACGCAAATGAAGACTCGGGGGATGAAAATGTTCCAAATAATAAATGAGAGAAGAAATATGCGAAGCGGGCGTTCTCGTAGCTCAGAAAGCTCAAGGCATTATTTTAAAGTGGCTTGTTAATAATGTGACTTGGGTTCCAATATTAAAACCGTTACATTATTCATTTGTTATTTATTTTTAAAGTCCCGACACCTGACGAAAATGGGGTGTTATAAGTTTGACGTGTATGCTGTATATTTGTGTATCTCTGTGTGAAAACGTAGCACCTTAACGTACGTATTTGATCAGGTTTACTTTTGTTTAAAAGCTCACGTGATCAGGCGTTTGAAGAACGTTAGCCAATTTCTTAGTAAATTCAGTTAGTTATTTAAGGGCATCACTAACTTCCACATGTTCAATCAATCCAGTTTCTTGATAAATGCAAACAGGTTTTTGCACCTTTTACGCTTGTACAATAACATGAAACTCAAATGGAATGCATCCCTTGGCAAGGGTATTTTTAAAAATCATTAAAATCAGTTTTACTTCTTTTAAAAAATAGAAGAAATTCGGGTAAACCTTCCAGTATTTAGAAAACATTCTCTCCAGGTGCGGTTAAAAATTTCCACCCTGTATAGATCTATTTGGTGTAAGAGATATAAGAGAAATATGTTACCCAAATATTTGCAGAACAACTATACAAAGAGGCGACACAATAGAATATTTACACGAGAATTCTTTAGTGTATTTGCGATGAAAGTTAGGATTTCTCATGTGGATTTACCGGCAGTCGCTTGACGCCCCGTAGTGTGGAGATGATTAATATTTGACACGAGACGCACGACTCGAGGCTTTCTTTCATGCAACTTAGTCCAAGTGAAGTAGTTTTATTAAGTAATTTGTTGACACTTAATCATACTAAGTACCGTTTCTAAAATTAGATAAATAAAAATTTGAATTATTCATTCGTAACCTGGTTACAAACAAAGAGAAAAAAATCCCAGTTCGTAGCTAGTTACAAAACTTAGTTACGTACGCGTACGAAGGGGGTTTTTTGACCATAGCTGCAAAAATAGCAAAAAACAAGTTCATGGTTTCATTTCTAAAATAAAAATCGAAAATATACAACCTACGTTTGATTAAAATGCCGATGAAATAGGTAATAGGTAAATGCGAAGTTTGTATGTTTGAACGCTTGTTACTTTGAAAGAATATGGATGAAATTTTGCACACAGATAATTTAATCCCAGGATTATCGTATAAGATATTTTTATATTGAAAAAATATTAGGTTACTGTAAGATTTTCAAAAAACGAACTACAGCGCATAAGAAGTCGCAGGCACAGAAAAAAAAATCATTAGAGTAATGGTTCGCTTCAATTATTTCGTAAACATACGAAATTTTCATGAACTCTCTCTAATATTAAACGTGTATTCCCAGTAGACGATCATTTTATTTCATTTATTTCCAATCAGTAACCCCGTTAAGCCGTATTATACCTCGTTTCCGTACAGTTGTTATTTGCAAAGGTGAAATCTATTTTAAAGCCGTTTGTAGCTACATTGATCACGTTCCACAAATATTGACTCACATCGTTTGCGGACTTTGCATTTGAATCATTTACTATTTAAACTGTATTTAATTTTTTTATAATCACATAAAAATTCGGTTTAACATTCAGCTACAGTTACAGTTCATAAAATATAGTAAAACGTATTGATTATACGTATGTTATGTATATGTTTGTGATTTACTATTACAACTTAAGTATATCTATAATTAAAATATAAGTTATCTATCATATTGTTAGTTCTTTATTTAAAAAAAAAGATACGTGATTTACTTATCTATTTTATTCTCCTCAAAAAATGAAATACATACAGGTAAGTAAAGATATTTTTGATAAGGTTTTAATTTAGTTTTAATATTTTTAAATTGTCTTTGGTTTTGTAACCTTGGAAACGATTGAATTATTTTTGTAAGAAGGAATAACGATGTTATGTTGAAAAAGGGAAAATAAAGTAATCGATGTGCTAACAAGAAATATATTATTTATTATTGTTAAATTGAAGAATATGGAGACTTCCACAAGTAAAAGTTTAACATTTTAACAGGTTATGGGCCGCCCCATATTCCTGAAGTTTAACGATTCGGATAAAATTTAAATTTACGATCATAATATTTTTTGAGAAGTTCATAATTCATCTAAAATTTTAATATTAAAGTATACAAAAATAAAATATGGCTCAATCGAAAATAGAAAACGTGATTTGTCGATTAGAAGATGGAAACAATTTCCGTAATTGGAAATTTAGATTGGAATTATTACTGGATGCAAAAGGCCTTTGGGATATAGCATCTTGTGCCAATGTAAACGCGGAAAATAAAAAGAAGGATGCAGAAGCGAGATCGCTTATTGTTCAATGCATAGGAGATAATTTTTTGGAGATCGTAAAAACTTGCAAAAGTGCAAATGAGATGCTAAACTCTTTAGAAAACATTTTTACACGAAGGAGTGTTATGAACAAATATAATTTAAAAAGAAAACTAATTGAGTTGAAATGTAACAACAACGAAAATTTGCAAGTTTTTTTTTTGAAATTTGACAAGTTGGTAAGCGACATTGAAGTAATGTCAAAAATGGACGAATCTGATAAAGTAGTACATTTGTTACTTTCCTTACCCAGTAAATACAATAATGTTACAACAGCCTTGGAAGCAATGAATGAAGAACTGACTTTAGAAAAGACAAAAAGGACACTACTTGATGCAGAAATTAGACTGGATGACATGATTGCACCAAATCAGGATAGTGCATTTAATATAGAGTGCTGGAACTGCAATGAAAAAGGACACACAGCAAGATATTGTCACAAAAATGTTCAAAACAGACAGTATTATAATTCCCAACGGGGAGTACCTGTCCGAAGTGGTGAACCATATAGGCGAGGTCGTGGTAGAATGCAAGGACGCACTCGGGGTGCCAATAGATCATATATACCGAGGGATGATGCAATAATAGTCCACGAAGAAACCACAGAGGAAGTAGGCTACATGATTGATGGAGAATTTAATTTAACCTGTAAGGCACTCAATCAATCAATTTCCTTTGTAGTAGATTCTGGTGCATCACAAAATTTTATATCTAATCTGTATACACAATGTATGACAAACATAAAGAACTTGGAACATCCCATTAAAATTAGCACTGCTAATGGTGAAAAATTATTTGCATATCAAAGCGGCAGTTTACCAATAAAATGTGGTAACGTTAAGTTTACTGTCGAGGGATTTATAGTAGAAAATTTAGCATACAATCTTCTATCTGTACGAAAATTATTGGAAAAACCAAACAAAATCATATTTGTAAATAATTATGCAAAGATTACCTTTAATAATGGACATAGTATATGGGCGTACAATAATGGCAGACTTTATATTTTACAGGGTGAAATTATAACAGAGGATGGAGTTGAGGCTATATATTCGGTGAATGGTATGATATGGCATAGACGTTTAGGACATACTAGCTCTAAAACTTTACAAAGACTACAGCTACCAATTAACGATAATGTATGTAATGCGTGCATGAAAGGTAAGGCAACACGGTTACCATTTAAAACGTTAGAGCGACCTAGGTCACGCCATGTCTTAGAATTATTACATAGTGATATAGCAGGCCCATCCAATATTCCGACTATACAGGATGAAATTTTTTTTCAAACAATTATTGATGATTTTTCCCACTTTTGTGTAGTTTTTTTGTTAAGAAGAAAATCAGAAGCTGCCGAGAATATTATTAACTATATCCGTCGATATGAAAACGAATTTGAGAAAACGGTTAAAAGGATTAGATGCGACAATGGAGGTGAATACACCTGCAATAAACTTCGTCAATTTTGTAACCTGAAAGGTATAGTTTTAGAATATAGCTTACCATATTCACCAGCTAGCAATGGCGTGGCAGAACGAATGAATCGAAGTTTATACAACAAAGCAAGGACTATGCTTGTTGAAACTCAACTACCGAAAAATTTGTGGGGTGAAGCTATAAAATGTGCAGCTTATCAGTTAAACCGTTGTACCTCTATGGCTATTGGCTACAAAACTCCTTGTGAAATATTATATGGAACAAGAGATTTAAAGAAACTACGTGCATTTGGTGCAAAGGCGTGGGCCTACATTTTACCTAAATCTGACAAATTTTCAGAAAGAGCATGTGAGTGTAGAATGGTAGGATATAGCAGAACAGGGTATAATTTATGGAATCCTAAAATTAACAAAATAATTGTGTCACGAGATGTGAGATTCGATGAAAACAACATTACATATGAAGAAAGTAATCAAACTGATAATGAGCAAGATTGTTGGCAAAGAGTAAGTATGTCAGAAATAAATTCAGAAAATAATGAAGTCAGAGAAGAAGTTACCATTGATGATACGAATGATGATGATGGAATTACGGAACCAGAAGAAATATTTGAAGATTGTACTGAAGGAAATTTAAATGAGAGAAACGAAGATACAAATGAACATGTGATAAAGACAAGAAGTGGCAGAATTGTTAAGCCTCCGAAAAAATTAGAAGATTATGAAACATATGTGGCATACTGTTTGTGTACGGGTGATCCAATTTCTTACAAAGAAGCTATTGGAAGAGGTCAAGAGTGGCAAGATGCTATAGACAAAGAATTAAATTCCCTTAAATGTTTGGGAACCTGGGAAGAATCTGAATTGCCTAAAGATAAAAAGGCTATAGATACCAAATGGGTATTTACTACTAAAAAGGATGGTACAAAAAAGGCCAGATTAGTGGCAAAAGGATTTCAAGAAGAAACACTATTTAATGTATATTCACCAGTAGCCCGTATGCCTACAATTCGAATGATGCTGAGCCAAGCAGTACAAAATGATATGTACATGAAACAATTAGATATTCCTACAGCTTTCTTGAATGGTTTTTTAAAGGAGGATGTTTATATAAAACCACCTTTAGGGGTAAAAGTTGAAAAGGGTATTGTTTTGAAACTGAAAAGATCGCTCTATGGGTTAAAACAAGCACCTAAATGCTGGAACGAAAGACTTAATTCATTTTTAATACAAAAAGGTTTTATACAATCTAAACATGATTTTTGTTTATATGTTTTGGAAGATGTATTTTTATTAGTTTATGTTGATGATATCATTCTAATGTCAAAAAGTAAAATAAACTTAAATAAGTCACATGATTATTTAAAAATTGAATTTAATGTTAAGGACCTTGGAGAGGTGAGTACTTATTTGGGATTGGATATTGTGAGAACGCCAGAATCAATTTCAATTTCTCAAGAATCAGCAATAAATAGATTACTTGACAAATTTAACATGGCAGATTGCAAAGGAGTGGAGACGCCAATGGAAGTAAATTTCACAAAAGATGACAATGAACCCATTACCTTCGATATACCATATCGTGAGCTTATAGGTAGTCTTCTGTACTTAGCTACTTCAAGTAGACCTGATATTTCCTTCGCAGTATCTTTCCTAAGTAGATTTTTGGATGAGCCCACTTTATCACTATGGAAAGCAGCTAAACGTGTTTTGCGATATCTAAAAGAAACTAAGTCAAAATCTCTCGTATATAAGCGGGATAGCAGGTGTAATTTAGTTGCCTATACCGATGCCGACTGGGCTGGCGACAAAAAAGACAGAAAAAGTATGAGTGGCTCTGCCCTTTTCTTTGGAAATAATTTGTTGGCCTGGTTCTGTAAGAAACAAAATGTTGTCGCCTTATCAACAGCCGAAGCCGAATATGTAGCTGCAGCTCTAGCATGTACAGAATTAGTTTTTTTAAAAGGTTTGTTACAAGACTTTAACATTTTTTCAAGTTCAATGTTATTTGTAGATAATCAAAGTGCCATAAAGTTAATGGAGTCAAATGAAAATAGTAAGAGATCAAAGCATATTGACATAAAATACCATTTTATCAAGGATTTAATTAGTAAACGAGATATAATTGTAAAATATGTAAACACGAATGAAAATGTAGCAGATATTTTAACAAAGGCTTTAGGAAAACTGAAGCACAAATATTTTGTACAAAAATTAGGGTTTAATTGAATGGTTTCTTTGTATGTGGTTGTATAGATAGGGTTGCGTTTTCAAATTTATATTTGTGTAGAAATAGTTTATATTGTATAGAAATATTAAATATTCAATTCAAGGTCTCAATTTCAACAACTTGCAATTGCGTTAGAGTAAAAATGATTAGAAGTCGTTGAGATTGAGGGGGGGTAGGATCTGTTAAATTAAAACAATTAATATTTTGTGTATTTTTATTTTTGTACAATTCTTATTCTGTAGCGAATTAGAATTGAGGGGGAATGATAAGGTTTTAATTTAGTTTTAATATTTTTAAATTGTCTTTGGTTTTGTAACCTTGGAAACGATTGAATTATTTTTGTAAGAAGGAATAACGATGTTATGTTGAAAAAGGGAAAATAAAGTAATCGATGTGCTAACAAGAAATATATTATTTATTATTGTTAAATTGAAGAATATGGAGACTTCCACAAGTAAAAGTTTAACATTTTAACAATTTTAACGAGGAGGAAAACTTGCAAGAAAAAAACTGCGTAAGTGTAGACAGGAGAATGGGTTGGATATGTATTTTTATGGAGCAATTTCCGGCATATATTTGTGTTATTGTCGTACAACAAATATGTTGTCACAAATATTGTATATTCACGGTCGAATGTAGGCGTAAAATATAAAAGTACATAACGCAAAACGCGGTGCCCACTTTGTTTCATTTGCACAACAATAAAAATCTTATATCCCACTTATAGGTGAGTATGTCTGTCTCATCCCTTTACATTTATCATTCTTATGGACGTAAATCTGACAAGGGTTCTATTCAATTCATCATGTTAGAGATCTTGGACTCTATTCCTTTTATATTTGATCACTCGTGCCCTTGACTTTGTAAGGATTTTAATTTACAACTGGATGGCGCGTTTTATGTAGTACTAGCTGGTGCGTGCGACTTCGTCCGCGTTGAAAAATTAAAAAGTAGCCAATTCTGTGTTCTGTAGGTCTAAATGTTTATCTACCAAATTTCTTGAAAATCAGTTAATACGTTATTATACGAGTTATGGAGGAATATACGTACATACAATACCTACACTTACATACCTACAGGTTTATTATAAGAATTGATTGATTGATGATATTGATGATGATAACTAATATCACGAAGTCTCGTGCAACAGCCAATAACATATTAAATTGCTTGTGAAAGAAAAGTTAATTTTGATTCAATGGAAATGTGATTTCAATGGAAATGTGTGTTTTGAAATAACATCTCTGCGGTTTACAAATGAAATTGTTTATCCGCGGTTGTTTGGAAATAATTATAGCAACAACCCTGCAGTTGGAAAATGTAATAAAACATCATATTTTTATACAAGAAAGATATTTTTCTCAAGAAAAAAATCGATTTTCTTTTTAAGTTTCTAATTTCACAAACAAATGAGGAAAAGAAAAGGTAATGAACGAATTTGTCTTTACCCATCTATATAATTATAATAGATAGATTTCACCCACTGAATTCTATAATTGAAGACGTCAAGACTATGAATAAGGAGCTGCCAGTAAAAGAAAGAAACAGTTCACAAACAAAGGAAGAAAAGGCACTGAACTGTTGTTGTTTAATGTATTTATATTTAGATATCATTGTCAATATTACTTTCACATAAAGGACAAAACTCTATATTGTTCTAAGATTGTTCTATACTATATATTTGTGGATCTCAGAATATTGATAAAAACAGAAAGGTGATGATCAGAAACGACCTTCAACTTTGCTCGGATGTAATTTTTTTCTGCAAAACAAATTTTTCATTATTGCGCTCCTTTCATTAGTGAAAACCATATCAAAATCCGTTGGTAAAAGTTAGCGAAGAAACAGACTGAAGCGAACAAAAGGGTCGTCGCCTTAAAGTCGACATTTGTATAAATATCAATCATACAGCGAAGAGTTTGAGTCCCTGAACTCCACATTTTATGAAACGGATAAATCGAAATTACTGAAATAAATCAAAAATGTGAAATAGTTATTTCATTACTATTGAAATAGTCTTTCTAATTACATATTATGAAGTAAGTATTCAACTCGGTTTATTTGATGAAAAATCTCTACAAGAAGTTGACTGCATTTCATCTTAGGCCTCTTAAAAAGGAACTACGTGTCTACAATTTGATAAAGGAATGAATTTGAAAACTGACGAACGTTTTCTAACACCGACCGATATCGGAAAGATACCGTATAAAAAATATCATGGCCCATTGCAATGTGGCATCATAATATTTTCTTTAAAATGGAAACATTATTTGTGACAGTTTACCACAGAACACTTTTCAACTGTCATCCTGTCTGTCTGTCAAGTGGTGGCAAACTAATTTGAATTTCCCGTTTCGATTTCACGAAAACGCCTAGGTACATTTTCGTTCCATTTTTGCGACGGCAAAAAAAACACTGTGTAGAAAGAATGAATACTTAATGGATTTTCTATTTATAAAAATACCCTATCCCCAGTGACGGCCAGCTCGTGGATGAGTTTCGTTGTCCTAAAAGTGACATTTGAGTGACACCTTCCCGGCCCGGGAGCCTTCAAGGTCGCACTGACATTGAACATTTTTATTTATAACAACGATATACGAGTACCTAAATGAAAATGCTACATATACGCACGGGACACAGAATAGGCTACTTTTTCTTTTTCAAAGCAGAGCGTTCAAAGTCGCGGGCACCAGCTAGTATTTAGTGTGACCAAGCATACCACACAATTCCCAATCAGTTGAGGGAGTATAAGAGTATCCTCTTTTATCCCTCAATCAATTGTGTATTCAGAACTACGCTCGGAGGAAATAACCAGAAACAACTTTTACACAGAGTATGTAACAGTTAAATTGGGTTCATATCCTTCGAACTCTCTCACGATTCGTTAGAGTGTTGGCGCCTCAAAAGTTTTAAAAAGCTTGTTTGACATTTAATTTCGAGCTTTTGTTATATCTAGGAAATGAAGAAATATTTTTTTTATTTTTTTTTCTTTTTTATACTAGAATCCCTCCGGCATCATGCGCTAAAGCCTATTTCTACAGTCTCTTTCATACCAGTTCTCGCTTATTTGCTTCTCGTACTTTCATGCTGCATACTGTGTCATTCTTGCATTCATCCTCATTCATACTATTGCGGGTGGGATTCCCGCCTATTTATCCTAATCTATTTATTATTTATTTCTTATTCCATTAATCCTTAATCCTAAACGGTTTGGGTATCACAGGGTAAATAATGGTACACAATTTTATCTATTTTACACACTACATAACCTTAAGTAATTTAAAAACATTAAACAATTGAAAACATTAAATAATTTGAAAAATAAATTCTTGTAACATTAAAGTATAATTGTAAATAATTGTACACAATATTATTAAATTTACACACAATACTACTTAACCTTAAATAATTTAGAAACATTATTCAATTGAAAACATTAATTTTTGTAACATTAAAATATAAAGAAAATACTTAAATTACATCACAGTTGAATTTTGTAGCTTTAGTCTTTATTTCTTTTTATTGCCCTTTCCGCTATTTGTAGACAGAATTTTAGGAATTTGTCCCTTTTATATTGCACGTATTCTATAATATTATTAGTACCTACCTGAGTATAAATGTTGATTTTACATACAATTGAACAAAAACAATGGCTATTACTAATTAAAGAAACCCTTTTCAACAAATTATTCGAATTCGTAAACAAAGATCAAACAACGTCTTTCTTAGACCTTTTTTGGGGACGAATTAAATTAATTAAAAAATATACCTCGCCCATTAAATTTTGTTATTACAAAAAGAGCTTTTTAATGTCTCTGTAACAATTTTCTATTGATAAATAGTCTTAACGATTTTACTTTATTATATTTTACTAGCTGGCTCCCGCGACCTCGTCTGTTAACATGAGTTAACAATGTGGGATACTTTTTATCCTGGAAAATAGTGGAAAATTTCCGTGGGATAGTCTAAAAATATAAAATATTGGGCCCCACTGTCTCCGTGGAAGAGCCAACATCATCATCACAGAGACAAAGATGTCAGATATTTTCTCATATTTTTAATTTCAACGCGAACAGGCTTCAGTATAAGCCCCGATTTCACGAAAAAGTGGGATCCCCTTATATCTCAGAGAGTTGTGAAGATATATGGTATTCAAAAAGACACGTATTCATGAGAACTGTAAGGTGGAAAAAGAATTTTTCGAAAAGGTAAAAAACGAAAAAAGTTATGGCCGAAATAGTGAAAAAAGTTATGGCCGAATATTTGACTTTGGTGCTCGATATTTTGGAAACGAAGAATGATATCGAAAATTTGAGGAAAAACTTCTCTGGACAATTTAGTCAGCTACAATTTGAGCCTAAAATAAAGACGATCGGGTTCAAAGTTTGCCCTGTACCTTAACCTTTTTGAAAGAAGTCAACAATTCATTTCCAATGTGCTCTATAGTCGTGTGAGGCACGAAATCTGTGATTTTTTTTATAAACAAACAAACTAGTTTAATCTAAACTTATTCAAAGGCTACGAAGCCGCTGTGAACAGTTAACAATAATATGTAAAAAAATATGTCAATTGAAACCTTCATCCAATTTTATCGCTCATCTTTAAATGGTAGTTAAATATACATTAATTTATGTACATTATATTCATGAATATTTAACACGAGCGCATAACAATGAGGTTATAAATAAATAATTTATTGGAAGTATGTGGGCAGTTCACAGGTATTTTGATGTGATGAGTTGCGTCACGAGGACGTCTTTATGCTAAGAGTTAAGACAAGTTGTTTACGTGAATAATCTTCCAGTGATCTTTAACGCCTACTAGGAAAAGTGCTGATAACATTATCCCTCTCTATTAGGTATGACGTTTTGACAGATTTCGTTGAGAATGTGGCTCATTTGAAAAACATGATTCTATACTTAGTTAAGGGTCATTACATACCAAGTGGAAACATCCATGTTACAATTTGTAGCCATTTGCTTTCATAGTGGGAGGCAATTCAGAAAGTCGGAGGATACAGCAATTTCAAAAAACGGTACTTATATCATAAGTCTAGTCACGTCTTCATTCATCACGAGATTTCACCAACATTAATAAAGCGAACCGCAAACATTTCTAATTTACGTATAATTCATCTTTCTTACTGACTGATGATTAATCGAAACGAAACCGCTGTGATTTTTTTCTCGTAGAAAATTATATTCATAAGAAAAATTCATCTGAAAAAATTTGGTTCAAAGGAACGAAGTTCCATTTACAGGAGCTTGTCGTAACAAAGTTATCATGTTATTCATAATTTTTTTTTAAATAACGTTTCCCCTGCAAATTTTAATGTTACACTCAAACAAAATAATAAGTAGGTAATCAAAGGCTTTCTACAAACCTCTAGAACACTCCGATGAAATGTTGAAATTATTTTATCTACATACGTAAAACTTAACTACTTAGTTCTTATACGTACGAAGAGTGATAATAACTTGGTATAAACTTAACACATTAAACTTGTTCGCCACTTTCCCATATTATGCTTGAACTCTTCAGAAAGTACATAGGTAGTAAACCTATTAGGGGGTTTATATAACTTAAATAGCTTTGAAGTACAGTCAGCGTCAGAAGTAGATGAGCATCTGAAGTAGGCAAGTAGGCAGATCCGATATATCTGATAAACTTATAAAGACATTTGTCCTGCCTCTTTGAATTAAGTCTTTGTTCTTTGAAGTTAGATACGGTCAATGTTGGTAACTTTGCCTGGTCAACAAACTTTGCCTATTGAGGTGACTTGTTGGAGAAAACAATATTATTACAAAACTATGTCAGATATGTGACTTTACAATTTATGGATAAATATTTTATCCACAGTTTCGGAATAATATTGTTTTCTCAACAAGTCACCTCAATAAGCAAAGTTTGATGACCAGGCAAAGTTACCAACATTGACGGTACATTTACAGAGTATAAATTAAATACTATTAAAAACATGACACCAAACGTGCAAAGCCGTGGACAAAAGCTTTTTATATAGTGTTTTAATATTTTTAGTACTATGAGTGTCAAATGAGAATAGGACTGGAAATTCGCATTTTGCTCCGAATTTCTCACGAACTTCATTAGTGATGTGTACGGAGTGCAAGAAAAAACAAGCCAAGAATGAATCATTATTTTTATTATTTTTGTAATGTGATTTATTTACTATAAAATCGTATACATTGACCCACAAAATAATTACTTATCTCGCGGAGACGCGTTAGCAAACTTAAGGGCTTTGCTACATAGAACCAAAGCCGAAAAGATCGTATAAATACGATTTAAATCGTACTGTAATTTATAGTTTAATTACTTAATAGTTATTATATACTAGCTGGTGCCCGCGACTTCGTCCGCGTTGAATGATGAAAAGTACTCTATGTCCTTTCTGGTGTCCCAGACAACGTGTATGTAAAATTTAATGGTGATCGGTTCTAGTTTTTGCATGAAAGCGTAATAAACAAACAAACTCATATTCACATTTATAATATTAGTAAGGATATATATATATATAATTTTATTAGATAAAAAATATATTTTTGTTATTCGGATTTTTTTGACGACATTACTATGATGACTCGGATCATGTGAAGTTTGCAGCAAGCGCGATCCTATTCTCATTTGAAGCGCATAGTACGTACATGTATATTACGTGTAAATGAATTGTGTATATATATATATACATGAATACATGAAAAACCTTTTAGTTCAACAAGCGGTGATTAGGACGAAATAAAAATTTATCTACTTAACTATACATATTAATATAGGTATGTAAGTATACATACTTACTTATTATATGTATTATGAAACACGTATACGATGACCGCTTTCATATTTGCAATTGACCTGATAACCTAAATCAGGAAAGCGTTTCACTCATTATGTGGAAAATGTAAAAATAATTCATATACATTTGCAAAATGTGTCGTTTGCAAGGGAAATAAAAAGATTTAATTCAAACAGAAAATTATAAATTTTGATAATACATTATACTTATACATAAAACTAGCTATTGCACGCGACTTCGCCCGCGTAACTTTATAAAATACTAGGCTGTTGCCCGCGACTTCGTCCGCGTTAAAAAAGGTAAAAAGTAGCCTATCACGTGTCCCGTACTTCTAAATGTTTATCTACCAAGTTTCATGGAAATCTGTTAATTCGTTTAAGAGTTATGGAGGAACATACATACATACAGAAAAAATTTGTAAAAATCCTCAATTTAGTTTCAGTATCATGTATAGAGCCTGTGTACACGATATTTCTGAAAACAAAGTAAATTACTCCATGACCGACCCCTACAGATTTATTATTAGTATGATTGATAGCATATTTTACTCGCTGATAATGTAACTTTCTATAAGTGAAAGAATTTTCGAAATCGGTCCAGTAGTTTTTGGATTTATTCGTTAAAAACATGTGAATCTTCTCTATTTATAATAATAGTATAGACAAGTATAAATATAATAGTATACTAGCTGGTGTCCGCGACTTAGTCCGTGTTGAAAAAAAAAGCCTTTTGCCAAGCGTAAGATCCGAGTTATACCTACTTTTGCCAATGTTGGATCTTTATATTTTGAATTTTAGATAGCTGATAGCCGCGGCTTTGCCCGCGTGGTATATTTAGTCTATGTCCATCCTGAAATTCTATTCTAACTAAGTATTAGTAAAAGATTTTTTTAATTGGATGAGTAGTTTCGAAGAATACCTTCTACATACAAACAAACATACAACTTCGTCTGCGTTCAAAATGTTATATAGCCTAAAAGCCTTTCTCTATAAATGGACTATCGAACACAAAAATAATTTTTCAATTCGAACCAAGTACTTAGTTCCTGAGATTAACGTTAACGTTAATCTCAAGAACTATCAAATAAACTCTTCAGTTTTATACCTAATATTAGTATAGACAAGCTGGTGCCCGCGACTTCGTCCGCGTTGAAAGAGAAAAAAGTGGCCTATCCTGTGTCTTGTACGTCTAAATGTTTATCTACCAGGTTTCATGAAAATCAGTTAATTCGTTTAAGAGTTATGGAGGAACATACATACCATACATACATACATACAATACCTACACTTACAGATTTATTATTAGTATTGATTGATAATATTAGTAGATATATTAAGTAAGTACTTATTTATGTACGGTATAGATATACAAAGAACCTGCTGAACAAAAGACAGAACCAACAAGGTAAATTTTGCCAGAACAAAGGCATAATAATTGTTTTAAGAAGTCATATAAATTCAAAGGAGATTGGAATATAAACTTTGTTTTTAAACTAATTATGGTTTCGTAACAATATTTAGTTTCGTAACTTTCTTAATACATTAATGTCTGTCACGAAAAGGTAAACTTTATCAATTTTGGATACTTACGAGTAAGTTACTGCTCTTATAAGTTACCTACTAGTTTTTTTGGTTCTTGCAGTTAATTTTTGAAGTGAAAACTTCTTTAAGCGCGTTTGGGCATTTTTGAAATGGGAAAAAATTATTGAACTCGCGACGTGTTACAGTTACCTCTGTTGACCATTAAAATAACACAGTAGATACATAATTTCAAATAAGAATAGAAAACGGCCAGTGATATCCAAAAAGGTCGTCAACATTTTTTGTATAGATTCAAAAAATACACAGTTAAAATTTTTGTATTTTTGTGTATATTACATATTTTGACAGATCCAACGATTTACATGTATTTTCACACTGTGAAGTATAGCGATTTCTATTTAAAAAAACAGGGAGTAGTTTCTTATACCTAAATTGTAAAAGAATGTAATTTTTTAAAACAAGCTTTTCTTGCTACGTCTGAATCCATGTTAAAGTATTATAATATATTTTATTTACTTATTTAGTTTTTCAAGACATATTACGTTTCGCTTTCGCCTTTACACCTTTAAGTACCTTGGGGTGAATGTGATGTGACATTTTAATGCTACCAAACACAGTCTGATGAAATACGCCCCGCGGCTTGCAAAAGGATTGTCAACAATCGCCTCTGTCAACAAACCATGTCTTAATAAATAGTTGTTCTAGAAATAAACAATTAAACATCGAAAATGGCTTCAAAGCTTCAAAGTTTATTTGTAGATAAGTTCTAGAGTTAAAAAGGTACCTAATATAAATTTGAAATTGGTGTTAATTTTGTATTTTATTAGAGATATTTCCAAATAAATAAGTTCTTTTATATATCATGATCAGTTACTATATATACCTACTAATAAATGAAGATATACATTTCTGAAATTCAATATGTCGTCTGTAGGTACAAACACATCCAAAATAGGCATGGTAGTGTCGTTAATTGGCAACGAGATTACTGGTAGTGCCGCTGGTTAATTGGTCGTGACCAATTAAACTGCAACTGATGTATTAAAAGCAGCGAAATAATTTTATCTTTGCAAGGATGTTCGCTGATAAAACGCGTAAACAAACCTAAGATAAAAAAGTTTATCTACCAAGTTTCGTGAAAATTAGTTTCAGTATCATAATATAAACCCGATATTTATTTTAATATATTTTTATTTTATAAACCCGATTTATTATTTAAAGAATAAGTATTGATAGCCTATGTTACTCGCTGATAATATAGCTTTCTATAGGTGAAAGAACTTTTAAAATCAGCCCATTAGTTTTTGAGTTTATTCATTACAAGCATACAAAAATCCAAATCTCTCTCTTTATAATATTAGTGTAGAATAGTACCTATAGATAATAAGTAGGATTAGTATCAAGCTCTATAATTTTAGCAACCGCAACGCAGAACAGAAAATCAAATTTCAGACGGACCTACCTAACTACTAACTAGCCATCGCGTCACGTCGGTCAAACGGAAAGTCTCGTCGTCCCAAGTAAGTAATTGAATTAATGGCCAATTTAGATAACAAGATTCATTTAAAAGATGGGTTTCCCGGCGTTTTCACTTGTTATTTCTGTACGCTATTTTCCTATACTATGTATACGTACATACTTTTAGTGTTTCGGTTCTTTTATTGATCCATAGATCAAGGTTAAAGAGGATTCTTTTGAAAAACAATTTCAAAATAACCTTTTTCTTAATGTGTCCTTTTTTTAAACAAGCTTTTTAGTACTTCTTTGTGAGTAAAAGAAGAGGTGGCGACAAACTGGAAAAACTGGTCATTGGTGGCAACATTGAAGGCAAAAGAATTTGAGACCGATCGCCAATAAGATGGACATATCAAGCAGTGGCGTAGCTTGCTACGCCATCAAGAAAGATTTGCCTTCTTGATGGCGTAGCAAGCTACGCCATTGCGAGGGCTCTTCTACCTGACTATGGCGTAGCTCAAATAGAGGGTGAATATTTTTTTAAAGAAGAAATAAAGAAAAAAAAAAGCTCGCGTGCTTATAGATGCAATGCATTTTAAGACTTTAAACTCTTAAGCCCTAAATTCGTAGTGTTATAAACTCTAAACTTCAGTGTTTAGCGTACGAAATGTTTTACACAATGTAGCCTGTAGCTCAGTGGTTCAATATATTAGCTACGCCCTCTGGGATTAACTAAGGAAGCCATCTGTTCTGATACACTCTAACAGGTAGTGAAGGCGACCATGGAGAGGGGCTGATTGAGACAGACGGTGCGGTGCGGTCATAGAAATAAAGCAACAGTAATTTTAGCTCTATGTGTGCGGTCGAAACTGGGACTTTATGACCACGATCCTAGGACCTACCAGAGAGAGAGAAAGAGAGAAGGATCAATCGCTGGTACGTGGCTACCGTCGCCTATTAGCAAAGGTAACGCCATATAGGCTACCAGTGCTTGATACGCGACATAAGAGAGGGAATAAGAGAGGGAAATAGGAGAACGGACTCTGATATTCCTTACGCAGTAAGCGACATTAAGTAGACAGTAGTTGTATATTTTTTACAAACTTCAACATTGTATAACTTGTGCATTTAAATATACCTTTTAAAGTAATTTAACACTTACGGCGCCATATTTGCTTAGCCACCATTTTTGCTTCATAACATGAAGAATGTAATTTTATAGCACTTTTATTTAATTAAAAATACAAGGTCGACCGTTGTAAACACTGTTATGTTAATGGTTATTTTTTAGAAAATGGGATAACTTTTAAATTGATATAAAATAAAGTCGGTTTCCGTCGTCTATCCCTCTGTATGTAGGTACACTTAGGTCTTTTAAACTAGGCAGGTACGCAACGCCGGATTTTAATGCGGTTTTCGCTAATGGAAAGAGCTGTAAACGAGAAAATTTTCTATATTGTAATTAACAGAAGAAAATAGCACATGTGCGAAACCGAGAGCGGTTCGCTAGTTCGCAGCTGAAAACAGCTGAATATAAATAATAATAATAATGAATGAAAATAATAATTTTCTTGTAATTCAAAATATTTAATTACTGTTGATCACTCAACTAATTTTCTTCAAAACCTTTATCTTTCGAATCTTTTGCACGTAGTTGTTTTCAGGGTTATTTGTACATTGAACTATACCCGCATAAACTTAGTTATCAGTCATCAAATGTTATCGACCTATCGATAGTCAAGTTTCAATTGTCAATAGATCAATCAAATATCAAAGTGTAAAATCGAGTTATAAACGCGTTGTACAACCTAACTAACTAGGTTAGGTATTGTCTGTCTGTTTGTACCGGCTAATCTCCGAAACGGCTGGACCGATTTTGACGGAACTTTGACTGGTAGATATCTGATGTAACTTAGTCTTATTTTAATTAAAAACTTATACATATTGCACATAAGCAGCAACCCAAACGGGCGCCTTAACTAATCTTGGCCGAGTTCAGCTGATATTGGATAAATAAATGGATAAGAAAATTATGGGTCTTTGGCGTCTCACTCACGAGCGAAACAGAACAGAACAAACAAACAGACAGATAATTTTGTTAATAAACAAAGTTGCTAGAGCATAGCCCACTCATTCTATTTATTTATTTTTTCCGCCGACCGTAGAAACCTCTTGGGGCCAATCTGCTGGTATTTCATTTTTTTTCGTCTAAAACAGTCTAAATCATAGCATTAACAAGTACCTACTTACCTACTTTATTTAGTCATAATTATGCTTATTTATAAAGAGTATAAAGTCTAAAACAATTTGCTAATAGATACACTATTAATTACATACATACTCAAGTAACATAAATAAAAACAATATATCTATTGCTTATGATTAGTCTCAAGATAGGTTAGGTTAGGTAATACAATTAAATAACTGAATGTTTCATAAAAGCGATTGCTTTTTTGTTTTAATTTTTTCATTATATGATTTTGTAATCATGTGTTTCAATCTAAAAACTGTACATATTATTTAAAAACATACTGATATATTCTGTTTTGTTTATCCAATTTCTATAGAAGTCGTATAACATACTCTCATAAAAGACACGCTATAAATGTTTCCCGCACATATGTCGCTGTGAGTGTTTACATAGATCACGTGGCTCAACTTACCGGTCCGAGATTTTCAAAGCCATGTCGAAATGCTAGCTCGTGCACCTCTTCATCCGCTACGGACCGCTTGAAACGAACCAGGAAAGAATTGGTGAAGACCTCATTGCTAGCGACGGCAGCAATCAGCAAGGCAGTAGCTAAGCATTGTAGCCACATGTTCGCGCTGTGGCCTGCGGCGGCTAACTGTAGACTGACTCCTAATGACGTCACCAAGTATCGATCGGAGTAGCTACCGCGCAAGCGTTACCCCGGCCACTTCATTCAAAACACCAAGTCTCCACATCTCAGCCCTTTCAGATTATGAAAGCTCGTCCGACGCCATTGTCTCGAATGGAAACAGTTCTCAACAATTCTACCATGTCGTTTGACCTTGTTCTTGGTAACAGTCTTTAAGTAACCCTTCTATGTAGGTATATATATGTATTTAGGTATATTAAAGAGTAGCGTAGCGCGTGATAATGTTTTAAGTGCACACTAAAAGCTTTCTGAACTACTCTCAGAGAAAAGAAATTGCACTAAGGGAATAGAATAACTCAAATAGATTTTCAAATTTGAAAATATTGCATTTAAATCAATATAATTTAAAATATGTACTGAGCTCAAAATTACGCTTCGAAGATAAGATAGTAAAGTTTAGCCTAGCGATAGATATGCCTGCTGCTTCAGAGATCACACTGATCACAGGTTCGATTCCCGCTTAGTATGTGGTTTTATTTTATATATATTATATATATTTGATTGTCTTCGTGTTTTCGGAGTAAGTTTAGGTCATTAAAATAATATATCTCTTGTTAGGTTAGGTACATATAAATTTACCTAGGTAAGTTTGTTACAGCGGTTTCTCATTGCCATTGCCTCATTATAATCATCGCCAACCTTACTTCTAATGACTGTGTTAAGATCATGTTGAGATGCTCTGCGTCGCTATGAAGCGTCTGTTAGTTGAATAATTGTGATGAAATCTCTGCACTGTAAAAATATTATATCGGAAAGGCTTCTCAAAAGTCCAAATCCTCTCAACCGGACCAGGGGCCCTAGACAAAGTGACATGACGAAGACGATAACGTGATTTAACGAAGGCATATGTCAATCCCATACATTTTATATGCCTTCGTTAAGTCACGTGATACTTCCCATACATTTTGTTGTTTTCGAACTTCGTTATCGTCTTCGTCATGTCACTTTGTCTAGGGCCCCCGGACAGTCGTCTTTTGACAGTTAATTTTGAATTTTGCTGCCTTTGAAATAGAGTGAGGAATAAAACAAAGCTTCACTCCAACTCCAATCCATCCATTAAATTTATTTTCAGCATTATTTCAACCAACGAAATGTTGCTAATTGTCTGTAAAATGATCAATTATATTGTCAAAGCGTACCTTTCGTATTCATTATACCTATTAGGTACTTTTGTTTGGATGTATAAATTACAATAGGTAACCTATACAAAATAGCCCTCATTTATTTGTTCAAAATTTCCTAGTTCCATTTGCATATAAAACAAATCTTAAAAGAATTTCTCGCTTTATTAGAACGTGCTTAGGTATATTTGTTTGCACGGGTTTGAACTAGAACTTGTATCGGTTTAATGTGACTTACAAAGATAATGATAACACCCTACTTACTAATATTATAATAATGTGAATGTGAGTTTGTTTGTTTGTTACGCTTTCACGCAAAAACTACTGAACCGATCACCATGAAATTTTGCATACACGTTCTCTGGGACACCAGAAAGGACATGGGGTACCTTTCATACAGAACGCGGACGAAGTCGCGGGCACCATCTAGTATAAAATAAAACGGTCTATTCCCATTACTTCAATTGATTAAACTACTGGGACTTTTTAGTTTCAGTAGTTCAATTACATTAATTAATTGAACTATCGAAACTAATATAAAATTATAAACTAACTTTCTATTGAACCCAAAAACCCTACATATAAAGTGAGATTTGTATGTTTATGAACCGAATTCGAAAATTCTTTCACTTATAGAAATACATTCACAGAGATTAACATAGGCTATATTTTATAAAAAAAGTTACGCAATTGAAGCCGCTTGCATCAGCTAGTCTACTATAAGTTGCCAACGAGTTTTAAATTTTCTGAAGACTGCCTACTTGATGTTACGATGTTACGGAATTACCACCGACTTTAGCAACCTGTGGAAGTTAGTGAAATTACTTCATCAAATGAGCTGTTGGTCTATAAACGCCTGAAAAGATCTTCATAAACAACAGCTATCTCGGTCACGTCAGCTTTCAAACAAAAAACTTATTAAAAACGGTCCAAGTTCCCGTTGTGGAGCTACGATTCCATAGGCACACACAGATGCACGCATACACATCAATACACATACACACGTCAAACTTATAACACCCTGTTTTAGATGTCGCTGGCTGGATGTCTGCCGGCTAGTTCAATGTGTTCAAAAAAAGTGGATCGTCAAAGAGCTTCATATTAAAAAAAAAAACAAGTCGCGTATTTCGGTCAGTTCAATGGAATGGATGGGTTCAAAATAGATTCAAGTTTTGTTTAAAAACCTATTAAAGGAATAGACTATAGTTTAAAATGTTCAATATACGTTCTATTCTGGCTGAATTTGAATAATTTTGAAGCAAACGCAAGCTATACTGTGGCACGACACGACAGTAACTCTTATTTAATCTGAACCGTGGCCTGACCGAAGTCAGTTCAATGGAATGGATGGGTTCAAAATGGATTCAAGTTTTGTTTAAAAATCTATTAAAGGAATAGACTATAGTTTAAAATGTTCAATATACGTTCTATTCTGGCTGAATTTGAATAATTTTGAAGCAAACGCAAGCTATACTGTGGCACGACACGACAGTAACTCTTATTTAATCTGAACCGTGGCCTGACCGAAGTCAGTTCAATGGAATGGATGGGTTCAAAATGGATTCAAGTTTTGTTTAAAAACCTATTAAAGGAATAGACTATAGTTTAAAATGTTCAATATACGTTCTATTCTGGCTGAATTTGAATAATTTTGAAGCAAACGCAAGCTAAACTGTGGCACGACACGACAGTAACTCTTATTTAATCTGAACCGTGGCCTAATTTGATACTTAGGTCCACAGCTGACCAACCATATTGCCAGATTTCCTCAAAAAGGTTGTCTGTATTTTCTTTATTCAGTTATATAGTCTACAGTCTACTCTTCGTTTCTCAACCATTTTTATGTCGCAACCCACGAAAAAGCAAAAAAGTTAAGTAAATTTGTCTTGCGACCCCGTCACAATAAATTTTAATAATAATATGTATATATATATAGCACTATTTTTATAAGTTTATTTTTTCGTGTTATTTATTACATCTTAATATTTAGTTTTTTTACACTACACTAAAATTCATTCCTCTAATAAACAAATCTTTTGTACCTATATGTAGTTTGTATTTATTATTTTTCAACAGACTGTAAAGGGTCGCAACCCCCTGCTTAAGAAATGATGGTCTACAGTGAATGGTAGTTAAGTAGTCAGTCATAAAAAAGGTTTTCATTGGGCTTTCATCTCCATTTATCGACCGACGAAAACGAAAAAACAAAAAGGAGGAGGTACTCCATTCGACGCGTATATATTTTTTTTATGTATTGATCACACATAACTTTTGACAGGGTAGTCCGATTTTGATAATACTTTTTTTATTTGAAAGGGTGCACCCACGAGGAGGTCCCATTTTAATTTGAAAAAAAAAATTCCAACCCTAAGGGTAGGAAAACAGGGGATGATTGATTGTTCACTCACCGATTGTAGCGTATAACCACGCATAACTTTTTACAGAGTAGTCCGATTTTGATAATTCTTTCTTTATACCTCGAAGTTGGTCTTTCTACCCTAAGAGTGGGAAAATTAAAAATTAAGCATGAAGCAAATATTAGATTATAGCCACAAAAAAATATAAAATAAAACTTTTTAACAAAAAATAAAACCGCCGAAAAAACTGAAAAGCATAAAATAATCTTATTATCATTTTACCTAAGTAATTTTGAATCGGCGCCAAACAAGCAAAAATTACGTAAAGAGTGATGCGCGGCGGCAACTCAAAATTACTTAGGTAAAATGATAATAAGATTATTTTATGCTTTTCAGTTTTTTCGGCAGTTTTATTTTTTGTTATTCTACATACAGTGCTATTTACAATATTTTTTTGGGTTCAGGCAGTTTTAATGAAAAAACAGATCCAATAACCATTTTAATTGGAATTTTAAATAAAAATATAACATTATCATTTCACTTTATACAGCATAATGTAATTCAACTTTTCTCACTAAAATTACATATTGCTTAATGGTGCCAATTATGTGGTGGCAGCGTTTGAGGGAGCACATTCTTTCTCTAATGCATGCGATGGAGGATGTTCCAAAATTGTATCTATTATGCCAAACGTTTTCGCCTCCATCGGTGACATAAAGCAATCTCTCTCCATAGACTGCTGCACTTTCTCAATTTGTAAACCCGTGTGTCTTACATATAAGGAGTTTATTTGCGCCTTCAGCTTCAAAATTTCTTCAGCTTGAATCTGTATATCCGTAGCCTGACCTCTAACACCACCTGATGGCTGATGAATCATTATACGAGAGTTAGGAAGAGCATGCCTCATTCCAGGAGCGCCTGCTGCCAATAACAAAGACGCCATACTGCAAGCCTGACCGACGCACCAAGTCGCAACTGGTGGAGTTATGTACTGCATAGTATCATATATACCTAAACCAGATGTGACATTACCACCAGGTGAGTTGATGTAGAGATGCACAGGTTTCTTGCTGGATTCCGATTGAAGGAATAGTAGTTGGGCGACCACTAGAGAACTTATGTCATCGTTTATTGGTCCCATGAGGCAAATGATTCGTTCACGGAGAAGCCTCGAATATATATCGTAGGCTCTTTCGCCTCTACCCGTTTGTTCTACAACTATAGGCACCATTCCGAGTCTGGTCGGTTCACTTGTGCAAAACTTTCTACTTAAACAATTAGATCGGTTAACTGCAATTTGGCCTAGCGTTTTGATAAATTTTCGAGACCAATTGATCGGCATTTTGTTGTTTTGATAGGATTTTTTAACAGATATTACCAATTATATGTCGAACGTCGTTGCGGTATGTATGTACAAAAATGTTACCGGTTGATATTCTATTCTCTTTTATGGTTTATTCTTTTTGACAATATATTCGTTATTTCCACTTGACTAGAATAATTAACTTAGTAATTTAAAAAAAGTAAACATATACTAACTCGCTAATTTCTTCTTTCTTTTCTAGACCATTGAACTTTTCTATTTGACATTGACAAATATTGCCATGTAAATAATGTTAATACTGTCAATGTCAGAAAAGTATTCAAGAGACAACATACGACACAAGGAGAATAGAGGTACATAAAGGAGCGCAAGCTCCGTGTATTAAAAGTGTCCGTTGAAAGACGACGAACTGATGGCGCTGGTTGCAGCTAGTGATAGTAAACAATTCAACTCAGCGCGCACTTCACTCCGTTTCATTTCATACTCTCAAACTCTCTAGATCACTGCCCTAGACACACCAGCGCCATCTCAATTGGACGATTTTAGTTGCCACTTTTTTAGTTTAACACCCATATAAGATTGTTCTCCTTATCTCTACGCTCCTTAATACGACAATAACGATACTTTACCACAGTATAAGGATTTTGTAGGTAAACCATGGTAAATGATTAGAAATTAGTCTGTGAATAGACAGGTTTCGTTATAACAACTATGTAACAACTCTTTCTTTTTATAGGTATTCAATGCGCAGCAATGCGTTTGATTATTTTTTTAAATGGTTCTAAGAAATGAGAGCTAATATTTTTTCAGCTTCAGTTTTAATTATCTGAAACTACTTTATTAAAATATTATTTTTAATATATTGCATTGCAATCATTGCACCGATTTTCATGCTGCTTTCACCAATGGATAGAGTGGTTCTCGAGGAAGGTTTTAGTATATATGTAATTTACAAGTTACGCGAGCAGCAGCTAGTTATTTATAATTTCTTAATCTCGCTAGATTACATTCAATCCATTTCCAGCTAAAATATATAAAAAGGCCTGTATATGCTGGTTATACAATAAATAAAAACAAAATATGAAGTAGATAAATCATGTATTCATAGAAAAATATCTAGCGGCAATTATAACTAACTAAGACTGGAATTAATAACTCAAAACGTACCTTCAGCAGAATCAGAAGCAAATATTTTACATGTCCTTTTTACATTAATTTCAATTATAATAATTCTATTTTTAATGAATATAGATTTTAAAAAAATATCCTTTTTAATTACTTAACTATGATTTCTTCCACAATAAATTTTAATTAAAAAAATCTACAAGTAAATAACTACAATACATATTATACATATAGGATAATTACCATGACATATGAATTATGAATGAATATCACATCACTTATACTGATATTAAAATATATTGGCAAAACAACTAATTTATTGTAAAAAATATTATATCATATCACACTTTATTTTCATAACCTTCTATGGGGTTGACGGCTTCTTAGTTTCATTAGGGCTTCCTGCCTTTTCTTTTCTATTAACAACTTTTGATCTAAGGAATTAATATTAGTGCTTAAATTAACCTTTCTTTGGGTATCACTACTCGCTGGCAAACTATTAGTTGCCTTAAAGGAACTAGGAACTTTAGGCTCAAATTTCGCCTTCTTAGTTGCAATGCTGGGACTTATTTTCGGTGTATTAATGTTATGTGAACCTTGTGAAGTGAATGGTAATTGTCTTTTGGCAAGAAGTTTCTCTTTAGCTTGCTGATGTTTTATCTTGATTTCCTCTGGTGTGCATTTTATGGGAGAATCACCTGGGAACAAATAATTTAAATCAATAAAGCAGCGAGTGTACATTTCTTATGCTAAATTTTAATAAAATAATATTTCTTATGGCATGTTTCCTTAACCAAAAAATATATGTTTTGCTAGCTAGCATTCCTTTTTAAAGATGGGATTCTTCACAATCAGCCCTGTTTTATGGTTACATGTTATTTAGTCAGTAATATATCCTTACAAGTTTTCGTTAACATGTGCAGGTTTTCTTATGTTTTTTTTAAAGGTCGTCGGACAGACTGACGGACCACTCGATGGTAGGTGGCTACCGTCGCCTATAATACAAGCAACATGACAGGTACTGCAAGTGCGTTGCAGACCATAGTAGGATTAAGGATGAGGGATTAGGAAAGAATAGGAAAATGGGCTCCGCCATCCCTTACTCACTCATTGAAACACAACAGTACACATACGGGAATATTTCACAGTGGTCTTCTATAAAAAAATCTTTAACTATTCTATAGATTAGCATTAATCTATTAAAAACAATAATTACAAATGGTTTCCAGAAATCAGTCCAGTAACTTACTATCAAGTTTTAGTGACTGTAATGGTTTGAAGGATCTAAATATTTGCTTAAATTGCGTTTCTACAGGTTGAAAGTATTAAAAAGACTTCATCAACAGCTAACAGACACTCACTGTTAAACAAAAGGCCACCTGAGATGTCTTTTCACAACACAAGAATAGAAATTCCTATCTTACTTAACTTTTTATCATGTTGCCAATCTAAAAGAGGGCCACTTTGAGAACCTTTGTTTGTTCAAACTTTCTCTTGAATATGAGAATGAGGAATGCCAAGTTACAATAACTTGAAGATAATACTTACTTGCACTTTTCTCTTTATTATTGTGTGGCATAGTTTTGTATCTACCAAACCCCGTGCCGCTCGTTGTTGGCTTGTCGGTTTTCATCAATGGTGACTCGGGCATTGAACTGTGTCTAATAAGTGTTTTGGAGGAAGAACTGCCATCATGCACTACTAATTCTGCTACAGTCCAATCTGTCTCCTTTTTAGGAACTGTACCAAATTCTTTTACATTTTCATTCTTAGATGGCATTTGAGTTAGTCTATCTATTATGCTATCATTCAAATTTCCTAGCAAATTATCAAATGAATCATTGTAAACGGAAGGAGAGTCACAATTTTTCACTTTTCTCACTAGCGGTGAATCTAGCTTGATGCTATTTATAATAGCATCCATTGAGTCATTATTAATTTCAACATTCATAAGAGATGCATTTTTTGTTTTGTTATTCAACATTTTAGGATCTGAATCATTTTTAGGAATAGATGTGGTGAACTTATTTTTCTTTAAACATTCCTCAACAACTTGACTAGCTTTCAAAAGACATTCATTAATTGAATCATCAGATTCTAAAACTGCTTCGGGATCAGCATTGTTAAAGTTTGAATTTAATAAATTTTTCCTAAGAGAATTAGAGTTCATCCTTGGCCCGCTTTTAGGAGAATACTCCTGTGTTTCATCGAATATATCTTCATCACAGACAGATTGTTCCTTTTCTTCCGCACTTAATACACGATTTTTTGCCTTATTCTCTATTAGACTGTACAAATTTTGATTTAACTCATCCAGCTCTTGCATATAATCCGGTTTTTCCTGCGAAACCTTTTTGGTTCTGC
This sequence comes from Synanthedon vespiformis, assembly GCA_918317495.1. Classification (NCBI taxonomy): domain Eukaryota; kingdom Metazoa; phylum Arthropoda; class Insecta; order Lepidoptera; family Sesiidae; genus Synanthedon; species Synanthedon vespiformis. The sequence goes on from OU906962.1 coordinate 6,536,455, forward strand.
GTTTCGGTGCTGACTTTTGTATCCTTTTTGGTATAATACTTCTCTTCTTCTTTGTGGTAAGTGGTGTAGAGTTTTTTACTCTTGATCTGGTTGTCTGTCTCGATGTTGGCGTATAATAATTCCAAATAACGTCGGTTAGACCTTCCGCGCCGTCTTGTGTGCATAAGAAAGGGACCGGACTGGCCCCTTCAGAATCACTATCCCTCAATGGTGAGCGGCTGTGATATTCAGGTGTTGAACATGTAATACCTGTAATTTTAAAATCAAATAACATTATATTGTAAAGCATATTTCTTCGTCGAATTAAAACGTGATGAAAATAAATATTACCTTTACTTTTCTTCATCATTTTGTGAATATTTCGTAAAAAAACAACCTAATAGAATCCAAAAAGTTTGAACAATGCCAAACCCGTGCGTGACAAACGCATTTATTATAGAATACAGTTCGTTTATATAAAATACACACGCGGAGAATAGTATTTAGTGATACAAAAGATGTTCTTTTTATTTATTTACTAGTTTCACTAATGTTTTATTTATTTAACAATAAAATAAATAAAACTGTGAATTAAATTAATCAAAGAAATGTCATAATTGTCATATTCTCTTTGAATGTCATGTCATTGTTATTTATTTATTGTCATGTCACAGTCACAAAATAGCAACTAACCACTGTCATCGATTATATGTGGATTATAAGATATAGCGGTATATTTCAGATTTTTTTTTAATAAACTTTAAAATTATTCCAAAGCAATATCAATACCGAAATAATATTTACTTTGCAGTAATTAATGAAATATTTTAAAAGAGCCTTTCTGTATGGAGTCTATAATCTATACATTTTCGCTACAGAGTAATTTTAGGTTTGCAGACGTTAGTATATTCTATGTAGTTTGTGGTTTGCAGGTTTGCCACTGATCTCTAATATACCTCTGGATGGATTATCCCATACAAATTACAGATACTTTCGTGTACCATTTTGAAACATGAAGAAATGTGTATTCTGTAAATTAGTTTTAGTTCCATGTACTTACACTCCATAGCCTACAACACCAAAATGGCGATTTTCAAATAGACATAAAAATAATTTGAAATTAGTCCATCCAGAGGTATATTAGAGATCAGTGAGGTTTGCACCAAACACGGCGCGGTCGATGAATTCTGTGTTTGTTACTATACTCTTTGGTTTGTTGCTGTTTGTTGAGTTCTTTGTTCTTCTTTTCCATATTAATTATAAGTTACTCTATGGTTCTTCTCTTCTATGGTTGATTGAGTCGACTGGCGAGTTGACGAGTTGAAACTTTTATTTTTGAATAAATCTTTCCGTCGATTTTTCCTTTCATTTCGATTTTCGATATATATTTTCTGCAAAAGATATCAACTTTTTTTTTATAAATTAAGTTAATATTTTATTGTGCGAGTTTAGAAACATGTGTACTGCTAATTGAAATTATAAAGTCATTTTAAATAAAAATTAAATAGGTATGTGTTCATAATTTTGAAGTCTCGTGTTAAAAGTAGGTATGTAGAATTTTTGTTAAATCAATACATAGATATTTAGTTAGTAAGCTTTTTTATCTTTACTACACATATGTGGATCATAATGTGCAGGAATTTAAATTATAAAGACATTCAAAACTTTTATCCGTAACCTTATTTTTTAATATTTTTTCAACTATGTTTCAACCACAATTTTTGGTTTTATGTTTTATACATATCCCGGTTCAGAATTGTCTTTGAGAAGCTAAAGAATGTATATAATTATAACAACAGTTTTTTTTCAACAAGACTGGAAAAGCTTTCGTAATAGCAAATTAGAACGCTTTCTATAGCTATTCAGTGAGGCGTGAAATAGAAATCTCCAACTTTATTTTTTTCTCTCACAGGTATAAATAATCACTTTTACCAAGTGTATAACCACTAGCCACAATGCCTTCGGAAGCAAAGAAGAGGGCTCAACAGAAAAAGAAAGAGCAGGCTAGTAATAGAAACAAAAAGGTTGTAAATAAAGTGACAAACAACATAGAGGAAAATGTATTAGATGTTGATGATTCAACAAAAGGTGAACGTGAAATAACTGCTGAAGGTATAGTATGACTGTTATAGACACTTTTTTATTTTATAAGGTTTACAGACAGGCCGATGTTCTATGCACACTTATTGGCTAATATTCTCTCTTAGTTAATTTATTAACATTTCTCTCTAAAACGAAGTCTCTGTTTTCCCACTCCTAAACCATAGATTTGGATTTTGATATTGTTTTCACTAATCAAAGAGTATCGTTATTGGATCCTATGTTATTTTTTATTAATATTAATTAATTTTTTGATATTGAAATTATTGTATTTGTTTCATCTGATGATGGTACTGCAGTAGTTTTTATTAGACACTCTTGAAAGGCTGTATGTCTAGCAAAATTAAATAGTTGTTGTGAATAAAACTTCACATTTGTTTTAAAAAATAAATAATAAGGTAACAATTAAATAATAACCAGCATTTTAAAATTACTTGGAACAATCGGTATAATGTATTTGAATATGAGTTGGGGATACAAAAACAAAATTTATGTAATCACCAAGAGCACAACAACCTTAAAATTATGTAATTGAAATCTTACAGACAGACACCCCACAGACTGCATTCTATGACCTACTCACCATTAGAAAGTTATAGATCATCTTTTGAGATGGTGGCATATCTGAAATATAAATTTTTATATTTTATCATGCAGATTTTTCCTCAAACAAATGAAATACCAATTTTTGCTATGGAATAAAAACACTCCTTTTTTTCTTAAACATAATATGGTAGATATTATTTTATTCTGTTTGTGATAAACTGATTTTCGCCTTAACTTAAATTTATATTGGTATCTTGGAAATGGTTCAAACAATGTGGATGAAAATTTGTGTTTAAGGTTTTCCTCGTAAATTTCAGTGGTTCTTGTATTGCAGCCAATAGATAATAATGAACTCTTAGCTAAAAATTTCATCGATGTTTGGCTTGCATTGAAAGGTAATGTGTTTACCAGTATCAGAAGTTGCATGAACACGGTGAAAGAGGAGATTCGCTCAATTGCCAAAAACTACAAAGAGCTACTGTCGCGTCATCCAAATGAGCTGGCAGTCCAGTTGATTGAACAAAAATATTTGAAGCGTCTCAAAAAGCATGACATAATGAGGCTGCATAACAGATTGTAGCTAAACCGAGCAGAAAAGCAGCTATCCTCGCTGGAGGAAGCGCTCGACTGATTGCAGATGCTGTTATAACAAAAAAAAATTATTTATTTATTGCACAGGTTCTTAACTATATATCTTAGAGATGATTTTCTATTTGTACTTTACAGAGGAATTATGCCTGAAATTAGAAGCAGAAGCAAAGTTGAATTCCGAGGCACGATCGTGTACTGGTTCTCTAGCCGTACATCCACGCTCACGTGATATAAAAATTGCTAATTTTTCTGTGACTTTCTATGGCAGTGAGCTTTTGCAAGACACACTTCTGGAGCTTAATTGTGGACGACGATATGGCCTTGTTGGTTTAAATGGTTGTGGTAAGTGCTTTCTTTTTTGCTTTTGCCACTATTAGCAAAAGCAATGGAGATTATTTACAACTAAATGTTAGTTTAGTTGGACATCTTCTAATAATTAATACTTGGTATTAACCAATGATAATACCATGTACCTACACTACACAAAAACATCTAGCTACTGTGGAAATATAATCGAATCAACAAATAAATAACACATGCAACACATCTGCTCATAGTCTAGAGACTGATTGCATGATAAAAAAAAAAACGAATAATAATAAAATATTCGATAAAAACAATATTTTTTGTAGGCAAATCGTCTCTGTTGTCTGTTTTGGGACGACGCGAAGTTCCAATACCGGATCACATAGACATATTCCATTTGACGCGAGAAATGCCAGCGTCGGACAAGACTGCGCTCGAATGTGTCATGGAAGTGGACAAGGAACGTGTCCACCTGGAGAAGCTCGCCGAAGAGCTAGTTCAGTGTGAAGATGACGAATCGCAGGAGCAACTGATGGATGTGTACGAGCGGTTAGATGAGCTCGCTTCGGACACGGCCGAGCCTCGAGCAGCGAATATCCTTCACGGATTAGGATTCACTAGGGATATGCAAAGGAAGCCCACGAAGGACTTCTCCGGCGGATGGAGGATGCGCATTGCCCTCGCACGCGCTCTCTACGTTAAGCCTCATCTGCTTCTGCTAGATGAGCCCACTAATCATCTTGATCTTGATGCGTGTGTTTGGCTCGAGGAGGAGCTCAAAAAGTGAGTGTAAATTTTAATTTTCTAACTATATTAAAAGCCACAAGTGGCCAAAACCCATTTCAAGTTACATTATTACGTTTGCTCTGATGTTTTCAATGTTCCAAGGTCACATATTACTTGCTATTGTATTTAAAATTATTAAGCCCAGTTTTCACTTCATTAGTAGAGTCCAAATGTAGGCGAGTCAGTAGTCGTATTATGTTATCACTAGTCGCGACGTCAACAGTTGCTGCAGTCCAAATTAGATTATATACAGTTATTTCTGAACAAATAAAAAGAAATTTGTACTTGTATGTGTGAATTTTCAACATGACTATGACTATGTGTTTATTGTATTCTACTAGAAATGTCTTATTGTCGCCACCAGAATTACAAGAAATAGGCCAAAATATACTTTATACGTCACTTAGAAGGGAAGGAGTGAATACATCTACTATTTTCTCATAGCTTTTTTTACTTTATCACGCGCAATTAAAATTATTAGCGATGCTCCATGGTGAGTGAAGGAAATGATGTTGGTTTTCAGCTACAAACGCATCCTGGTACTGATCTCACACTCGCAAGACTTCCTGAACGGAGTGTGCACGAACATAGTGCACATGTCGCGCCGAAGGCTCAAGTACTACACAGGCAACTATGAGGCGTTCGTTCGCACCCGAAGCGAATTGCTCGACCATCAGATGAAGCAATACAATTGGGAACAGGATCAGATCGCCCACATGAAGGTATATCTGAAATTTCTTTATTTCAAGGACGAATTTTATGTGACGCAAGAATACAGTAACGTTTCTGCATAGATTAGACGTCTACCGCTCACTGCATAATTATAGGGCTAGTACTAAATCTGGCATTTTTTCAAAGGATGAATTATGAAATTGCTTGGTTATTTTTTTGTTAAATTTTTTTCAATTTTCCATTTAAAATAAAATTTTATTATGATAATTCACACACACATGGCATTGTTCATGTTATAAGCAATGGTAGCCAGCTACCATCAAGTGGACGGTTAGCCTGTCTGTTGATCGTTTATAGAAAAAAAATCCTGGTATATATACTAATCTATACATACTTCTATACTAATATTATAAAGAGGAAAAATTTGTTTGTTTGTTTGTTTGTTTGTTTACATTGAATCAACTCTTAACATAGGATATATTTTATAGAGTTACGCGGCCGAAGTCGCGTGCAACAGCTAGTTGAATATCAGCTGAATGTAGTGTTATTTTTAAATTCTTTTTACAGAATTATATTGCGAGATTTGGTCACGGATCTGCGAAACTGGCGCGTCAAGCCCAATCCAAGGAGAAGACCCTGGCCAAGATGGTGGCGCAGGGTCTCACGGAGAAGGTGGTCGACGATAAGACCCTCAACTTCTACTTCCCGTCGTGCGGCAAGGTGCCACCACCCGTCATCATGGTGCAGGTCAGTGACACTCAAACTTTTAACTGTGACATATTGGAATTTTTTCCAAACTCATTGTCTTTAAAAATCTTTTCATTTAATAATTTTAAATTAGTGTTTTAAAAAATGTTTTTTATTATTGGGCTTATTTTTGTTTAATATTCTTTTTATTAATTAGGAACTATCTTCAATTATCAGTTTGTATTCTTATCATAATTTTTTTATATATGACTGTTTTTTTAATAAGAAAAAATGGAAAAAATAAAATGGGGTTGCTAACGAAATTATACTTTTTTTTTTAAATTACGAATCTTTTCATATTAAAACTATATTAGCTTAAAGGTCGTATTTTGATTGGTTTGTGTTTTATATTTCAGAACGTGTCATTCCGATATACTGAAACTGGGCCGTGGATCTATAAGAATCTAGAGTTTGGTATCGACCTGGACACGCGAATAGCACTCGTCGGACCCAATGGTGCTGGCAAGTCAACGTTACTCAAACTTCTCTATGGAGATGTGAGTATACATAGGCAATCCAAAAATAGTCAATTTCAAATTAAATTCATAAATGTAACATACCAATATATAAAGCTGAAGAGTTTGTTTGTTGGTTCTTTTTGTGTTGGACATTTTGAAAGTGGACTAAGTCGCGGGCACCAGCCAGTTATAATATAAAATAAATAGTAACGATATAATACATATTATAAAGAAAAAAGTTGGTTTCCGCTTCTGTCTGTTCCTCCCTTGAATTTTTCTAAACCACCTAACAGGTTTCTCATATGGGTTTTCACTAATTGAGAGTGCGACAAAGGGGTTTTTTGTATAAAAAGATTGGGTCGCGTGGGCAAAAGCAACGTAAAACATCTAAAACGGGAACGGACTTTTATTCTGTGGCGAGTACCAAGTTAGTGTTGTTGTGTGTCAGTTGGTGCCGAGCGCGGGAATGATCCGCAAGAACTCGCACCTGCGCATCGGACGCTACCACCAGCACTTGCACGAGTTGCTCGACTTGGAGCTATCTCCGCTCGAGTACATGATGAGGGAGTTCCCGAACGCGGGCGAGAGGGAGGCCATGCGGGCCATCATAGGCCGCTACGGCCTCACGGGACGCCAGCAGGTTGGTCGCATCGAATAATCATTCATTATGTTATTTAATATGAATGTTGTTTGTATTGATAGTTTTATTGGCATTGTTTGTTTTGTGACTTTGTTTTAGAAAAAAATAATATGTTAAGGTCGACAGACAGGCTGACGGTCCACTTGATATTAGGTGGCTACCATCGCCTATAAAATAAGAAGCTCCATATGTGCTTCAAGTGCGCCGGCGGCCATAGAAGGATTAAGGATAAGGGATGGGGTAATGGGCTCTGGCATCCCTTACTCGCATACCTAAACACAACAGCACATAATCTGCTGTTATTTTACTGAAACACAACCCTCATGAACTATGCATTGTTTCGCCTACTATGAAACGCATCTCATATCTACTAAACGAATGTTCGTATTAGCAAATGATATAGAATTCACATAATGTGGTAGAGATACTTTATTGAATCGTTATTCAATAAATATCTATATTGTACCAGATATTATGTCTACAGAATTGATAGTCCACTGTGAGGATCTAACATGAACTAGGAGTCTTTCCAATTTAATGGTCTTAATGCCTGGGCCACGAAACCAACGAAGCGAATTTGCTTTGCGCTGCAAGCGTCAGCGTGGAGCGTCAAACATCTATTACACAAACTACAATCAGTTGTTTTTGACGCTCGACGTTAACGCTTCGAGCATTGTTTTCGTGACCCAGGTGTAATAGTGAGGGGAAAATTTGTGTGCAATAATAATTCCTCTCTCAGTTAGTTACCAAACAGCGAAAAAAATTAATCTCTTGCAACTGGTTATATAATTTCAGTTAGGAATATGGACGAAAGGGAATATACATTGTTATTATTTTTTTTAACTTTAACTTTGTTTGATCCAGGTGTGCCCGATGCGACAGCTGTCGGACGGCCAACGTTGTAGGGCGGTGTTCGCTTGGCTGGCGACGCATGCGCCTCACCTGCTACTGCTCGACGAGCCCACCAACCACCTCGACATGGAGACCATAGACGCTCTAGCGGAAGCCATTAATCATTTCGACGGAGGCATGGTGCTTGTGAGTCACGATTTTAGACTCATTAATCAGGTATGATGCGATTTGTTCGTTCTCTTGTCATTATTTTAATTAAGTTTAGTTTCTTATTCATTCAAGACAAGTCTTTCATAGAACTGAAGGGATTTAGAAAATATTTTTAGATGATCCGTCGGGAAGCTAACATTTTTTCCTGGAAGCTTATCGCCTGATGAATAGATAAAAATTAAAATTAATTTTATTGATTAACTTTTCCTAAATGGGCTGCTTCAAATTTGCACTTCCATATGCTTTTACATAATATGCTGCCCAAGTAATGATTTGATGGCATTTTACGTTATTGTTGCTATAAAATAGGTTATTTATTTTCAGGTCGCCGAAGAAATCTGGATTTGTGAAGGTGGTACCGTCACCAAGTGGGAAGGTGGCATTCTCAAATATAAGGACCATCTCAAGAAAAAGATCCTCAAAGAAAATGCTGCCAATGCAGTTAATATGCGCAAATAAATAAATATTGATACCCATATTGAAAGTAGTCTCATATGACACTATATAGTTGAAATCATGTTTATGTTGCTATGTGATGCTGTATTTATTATTATAACTGTTGCCTTGTAAAGAGTAATGACATAGTGAATTCAAAAACATAGAAATTAAAACTTAAAGTCTGTAATTATTTTCATATCCATCTAACATTATATGAGCTAATAACTAAACACATAATCAGATCTGCTGCAAATTAGAAATTAATGAAATCCTTTCGTCAGTTAGGACATGGACTGATGATCTTTTTAAAGGCCTGAACAGATCTTCATTAGTTACAGCTAAGAACCATCCTGATCACCTTAGCTTTCAAACAAAAAAAAATTATCAAAATCGGTCTATCCGTTTGGGCACCACGTTGTCACTAGGGTGGCAGACAGGCTGACCGCTGACGGTCCATTTGCTTGCTGGTAGGTGGTTACCGTCGCCTAAGGAAGGCGTACTGGTGCGCTGCCTTCCCTGTGGGAGTTTTTTTGCTCTGGCAATATGCTAACAAATTCCTAGAATAGGGAAAAAATACTATTTGGTAACTACAGATCGCTATATAACTACAAGAAATTGTTGGCAAATATAAAGGTGGAAACACACTATCGAACGCGGCTAACATTTATGTGCACGGTTGTTCAGTGCTCCAGATGTCTTATCAGACGTCCGAATGTTCAAGGATGGCATAAAGTCATGTCCGATAGTTTGCACAACTTAGTGTATTTGTACTATCCAGATACCATCCGATAGAAATCTGACGCATTGAATTGAAAGACCGTCCAGATAGTCCAGACCGCTGAGTCGAATTTAAGGAGCGTAGAGATAAGGAGAACAATCTTATATGGGTGTTAAACTAAAATCGTCGAATTGAGATGGCGCTGGTGTGTCTAGGGCAGTGATCTAGAGAGTTTGAGAGTATGAAATGAAACGGAGTGAAGTGCGCGCTGAGTTGAATTGTTTACATCACTAGCTGCAACCAGCGCCATCAGTTCGTCGTCTTTCAACGGACACTTTTAATACACGGAGCTTGCGCTCCTCTACCTCTATTCTCCTTGGATAGTCTGTTCCCACCTTTATACGTGTTTCGTTGGTCTGTGGTTTCTGACAGTTAAACCGTCACTGTCAATTTGGGCTGTCATGCTTAAATGACATATCACAAATGTATTCTATGTCAAATTTTTTTTTGTTGACATTGACATGACATACGTATGATTTGCTGCTATGTTCTATTCTATATATCAATATATATTCTATGTCATTGTAGTGGATTTTGACCTGGCGTCTGGATTGGACGTGTATTTCGTGACCTGCGATGCTGCGGGCAGTGATTAACAGTGTAAAGTGTTAAAAACCTTTGTCAAGATGTTGGCGGACGGTGAAATAGTTGGTGATGGTTCTTGGAACCTCACAATTTTCGTGACGGATTTGAGTGAAAAGAGAACTATGGTTGTGAAGGGGGACATGCACATTGGCGGTGTGATGCTGAAACTCACCGAGAGTTTCGGTAAGTTGAATTCATCAGTTTATATTTACATAATATTATATTTTATGCGACAAATTGTGTTCATTTTTTATTTAATCATCACCCACATATTACCTTAATTATTTGAAAACTTGAAACTTTACCTTTAATTATAATAAAGTAAGTAATATGCTATTTTTAATGTAAATATATAATCAGAATAATAATTTGGATTACTTAAATATCCGGTTTTTGTTTTTCTGCCAGCATCATTGTTCAATTCGTTCTCCTAACTCTGGTGAGGTGAGTCATTTCTTTTCTGAGTTGAATTGGTTCATCTTGTAAACACATTAACTTGATGCCACTATTGTGAGTGATTTGCTAATAATAAAACATATTCCTTACATAAAATATAACACTGGCCACTTTAAAAAAAATGTGTTTGTTTTGGAATATGAGTTACATTTCATTATATCTACCCAATAACTAAGTAATCATTATTTATGAACTACAAGTTGCTAATGAGATTGCAACAATATATCTATATTGACAATACATAAAAAAATAGTAAAAGTTGTTTTGCTGTGTGAGTTTTGCTGGTTCCAAAATTAGCCATTTCCTTATCCCTTTTAATCCCACTACAGCGGCACATTTGTAGCACCTGAGGCATTGCTTGTATTATAGTATAGGTGACAGTTCCCACCTACTATCAAGTGGACCGTTAGTGTGTCTGTCAACCTTAATATATTTAAAAAAAACTAAAAAACCTCTTCATAATAAAAATATATGCAACACAGAATTGTTTTGTCTGTTAATGCTATAGTTACTATAGCATTAACAGCTATAGTATATCAATAGCATATTAACGCTATAGTTTTATACTTCAGAAGAAACTTTTAGTCTTAATAACACGAAAAACAGACATTTCAAAACAGCAAGAATAAAACATTGAACTGTTTGTGCAAGAGAGAGATAAAAATAAAGAATGTTAGGCATTCGTCCTTGTGGCCAACTTGTTTTGATAGTCTTTGGGATGGGCTACAGAAGATACCTAAAAAATAGCCATTTACATACATATTCATAGAATTTACTTCATTAAAAATAACTAATTTAGTTTAAGGCGTAGTTATAAATGACTAGTTAGATTATTTTATAGATTTATTAACTTTCATCAAATTATGTTCCGTTCATCCCTCATAAAAATAATGTTCCGTTTTTTTGTTTGTTTGAAAGCTATAATCTCAGGAACTAGTAGGTTTGAATTGAAAAAATATTTTTTTTTGGATAGTCCATTTTATTGAGTAAGGCTTTATAGACTATATAACATTTTGAACGCGGACAAAGTCGCAAACAACAGCTAGTATTATACACAGTAAATGAGCCCTTAAAGTTGTAAACATTCAATTAATTTCATTAAATCTGTATTTTTATTTTGCAAAATCTTAACTCTTAATTTAATGTATATTTCTAATGAATCAGTTTTTTTACACCTACATAAAATATGCAACAATTCATAGTTACCATAGCAAATACATAAAATATACAAAACGGCCACAGATATATCACCCACTCATGTATTTTACTATTACTACTTTACTTATTTACTTTACTTTACTACTTCTGACTGACTACATCAATTTCCATATAAATTTTTTATATTACTTGAATACACTTACAAAAAAAAGTCAAGAGGATTTAACAATCATTTTAATTTAAGTGGAAATGGCAAATAGTTGATTTAATTTAACCAAACACATTATAACAGCCCTTTACACCAAAAAATTTAAATGAATGTCTTAGGAGTTAGTTAGTTATCGTAAATTAAGATGAAATTAAGAAGTTTAAGAACTACACGTGAGAAAATAAATTCCAGAGGTCTCGCATCAGCACGAAGCGACCAAGGGACTCGTTTGATGTAGCCACCCTAAAATTGCACCCGTGTGAAGCCAGGAGCTGGTCGCTAGTTTATTATAAATTTGACTTAAATAATTATTGTTTGAGAAGCGCGCATTTGTAGACGTTTAAACGATTTACTTTTTATAATAAAGCCTTGAATGTTGTAGAGTGTAAAAAACCATTTTGTTTTTTTATCTCTCACGTTAACACAAAAATTAATAGAGCATTAGTTTAGTGAATTCGAGATGAATAAAAGGCAAAAATGGGACATCTCTCAACTCCTTATTTTAGATTTTTTTGGTGTAAATTTTTTACTGAACTTTTCCAACAAATGTTAATGAATATCCAGCAATCGACTTGTCCCTCTTGATAATGTTGCAGTTTCGTTTTTATCCGCATCCTAGCGTGTTTCTTCTTGACTTGTCCAGATTTAGTCAACACATGTTTTTCTATGAGATAAGCACTATCTGAGCTTTAGATTGATTTAAATCTATCAATCGACAACGTAATATAATGCCATTTGATTTTGTGGTACTGGGTTTGTTTATTGTACATTTTTTTGCATTTTGCTCGATTTTATTGTATGCTAATTTGCAGGACATTTACAGGAGTTAAATTAGAACACCATACCTACTTATATTTGTACTCGCGTGGTTTTCAAAGTTCAAGAATTCTCATAGCCGTCACAGTTCTTAATCAATTTCTTTTAGACGCTTTATATTTTTTTTTGTACCTAAATCGAATTTTTCACAATTGAAAAAGATTTTTACATTATAAGTAACTAAATAACTACCTAGTTTTAAAATAGCTCAAGGAAAACAGACACGACTTCCGATATGTCTGGCGACAAAAAGATAAGGTATTTAATTAATGTGCAACAAAAGCGACGACAAAGTAGGTAGGTACATTTAGTAGGTAATATGCTTATTAATTTTATTAACGAGTGATATACATACATACATTTCAATGAATAACTCATTTTGTTTATTAGTTATCTAGGAAATTTATAATATCTATATCAACTATATATCCTGTTGCAAAATAGTCAATAGTCTTGTTGTAAAATCAATAGTAACAAGTAATAAATTGAAAAAGAAAGTAAAAACTGTTTTAATGGGATTACATAACAAATAACTGGTAGCTCTTTGCTGTAAGAAAGATTTGCAAGTACAATTAAATTTATTCCACGTGTATCTTAAAGTACCTATGCACCAATATTACCTAACTATATCCACATAATATACTACACCATATTGGTTTGTAATTATACCATTACCAATGTATTACTAAAATATTTAAAATCATCTTGTATTATTTGTAAACCACGTAATATTGACGATAAAAGAATTGATAATGAAATTGCTTCCGTTGATTCCTTTTTATCAGTTGTCGTGAACTGTCAGACTGTTTAGTTAGGCCGTTTTACTCGGTAAATATATTTACTGTGCGAGCTAGGTACGTGGGAGTAATTCTGGCCACACTTATATATTAAATGTAAAGATGTGAACTAGTGCATAGAAAATTGATAAGTTCTTTGTCGTAACTCAGTCAGTAGCAAAATATATAGTTACCCGCAAATCCTGAATATTTAAATCAAAGATTTAAATCGATTTAGCTAAATACATTTGTTAAATCAAACAATATTCTTTCGAGACAGAAGAACTGAGATAAACTTTTTTAGATATATTTTATGACACTTTAAGTAGGTACTTGTGGATACTAATAATAATAATAAATACTAAATGAATACTAATCATGACTTAATAAGTCGAAGACGTGTCACTTATCTTCGAAAGACAAGGTTTATTGTCTGCATCTTGAATACGGCCTTACAATAACTCTTTCATGTCATGACTTTAAAAGATATTCAATGCCAACCGTCTCGGCTGCGGCAAAGTCGTGATCGTTAAGTGTAACTAGTGGAATATAAAAATACGTTATTTTATTTGTAATATTAATATTATAATTTATTAAAGTATGTAGTTAACAAAATCCGTACTAACATTGTAAATGCGAAAGTTTGTATGGATCTTTGTTCTTACTCTTTCGCGCAAAAACTACTGAACCGATCACCATGGAAATTTTGCATACACATTGTCTGGGACACCAGAAAGGACATAGGGGTACCTTTCATCGTTCAACGCGGACGAAGTCGCGGTCACCAGTTAGTAAGTCATATTTTACAAAAAAAGATCTATCAGAATAAGATAGGTTTCATAGGACTTTTGTAGTTATAAAATCGCTAGTGTACTAGTAACTTTTTGTAGTTATACTAGCGGCCCGTCCTCGGCTTTCCACTGATTTTTTTTCTGCAAATTATATATAAAAGCCTCCCTTCTTTAACGCTCTTCCATTAGTGAAAACCGCATTAAAATCCGTTGCGTAGTTTAAAAGATCTAAGTGTAATACAGAGGGACAGATGGCGGGTAGCGACTTTGATTTATACTAACTAAGAAGCATCCTCAGCCTCGTACCCACGCCATGCGAAGCCGGGGACGGGTCTCTAGCGTGGTGTATATGTAAAAATCTTTTCCTTCGTATCATATGTCGATACAAGAGTCTTAGTTGGAGGAGACGTAGTTGCGTTCTGAGAAACCGCCATGTCGGCTCGAGTGTTTCCGGCGCTTCCCGCAACCGCGACGCGCGCGCAGATAAGGCGTTATCATCCGCTCATTGTTCCTCTATGCTGATGAGGTACTTGGCCAATCGTTGCAGGGCATTGACTTTGGCATGGACGGTAAACAGTGTTAAGTTCAAAGCTGATTCAAATTTAAGTCCATTTCGATACTATTTTGCTCTCTCATTGAAACGCTAGGATGCGGCGTGCGTGCGGCCTTCTTTGACAAAAACCGTGATTACTCGGCAATTATAAATTAGGTATTCATGAATTATACACGTATACCATCCTCAGAAATTCCTCTTTCCATCGATATAAACGGGGACAAAATCCATTCACAACTTTCCGAGATTAACGTATACATACAAACAGACAAAGAAAAGGGAAGACTTTACTTTATACTATGTACTTATCTTGTTAGTATTGAAAGAAAATTAAGTAAATATTTTTATTAGCATTTTTCGCGCTTGCACAAGTAGGTAACCTGAAAGGACAAAGTTTAGGCGCAGTCTAAGTCTAGATAGATTGACGTCAATTTGATGGACGAATCTGTTGTTTTATAATGCATGCAATGACACAGACATGCGTAGGTTGTCTATTCAAGCATAGAACAGTATAAATTAAACAAAAACAATAGGTGGCTGTAGAGCAAATTTATAATGGTACAATGACAAAAAAATTGTCTAAGTACAATCTAGAATAAAAAAAAGGTTAGTTATTAAATTCAATCTCGTTTTTATTAGCTGCAGGACGTCCACTGCTGGATAAAGGTCTCCCCCCATGATTTTACCCCACATAGTGTATCAAATATAGCGGATTATGTGAAAAACCCTGTGAATCCTTAAATCCTTTATTGTAATGAGCTTCTTTCTGTGAATATTAATCCATTATCCATATTGTTTTTCTGCCAGCACTAACATTACAAGATCGTATGCACTGAGAGCTGATGTTTTCCGAATCTCTCCAGGACAGCCGCCATGACATCAACCATAAACCACAGATTAGTTTATTTGCCAACAATGGATAAAATCTAATAGCAGGGATATCTCTTAGGAAAGTGCTTTTGGGTAAATAATTAATTCAACGCATATTAGGACATATTTACATTTTAAGCAAATTTATCTAAACAACAGTTTCCCGGAAGAGTTAAGCCTCGCTAAAAAGGAAGGTCCATTCCATTGTGTCGGGCTTTTAGTTGGCTAATTGCATTAAATGATCCCTATCTATGAACACCCAATTTACTAAAACCATTTACAGGGGGAATTTCACGTTCAATAATTGTTGAACGTATTTGACGTTATCAGGAATGTCAGTTCAGTGTGTATAGAGGGGAGACACGTGAGCTAACTATCTGCGGAAAGATAATGACACTTCACAACAGCTCCTCTGTTTTAATAGTATACCTAAACCGACGGTGTAGCACAGCCCAAACGAATGAATAAAGGATAAGAGAACTATTTAAAATAACTACTGTTTTGCACATGTAATGTAACTATTTTCCAAGTAGCCTTATAAAGGGAAGTTACTTAAGATTTGTATCATTCAAATAAGTCGTGAATATTCGATACGAAATCAATGGCCGTTTGACTATCAACAAATCGTGGTTGATCAGAAATTCCGTCGGCGTTCCTTTGGATCAAGATGCTGTCTTGAAGCAGTGTCACCAACTATGGCTTGCAACAGCCGGACACTAACGGTCGCGCGCATTCCTCGCCTCCCTCACTACACCCTTCATTTGCTAATGCCACAATGTACACACATGAACAGTAGTCCATTCTTTGATGCATCGATGAATAAATTTTAATGAAATCCTTTTTAATGCCATAATGGATACTTGATTAAATGCGGTTTTACGGTAAATAATTACGGCCTACATCATAACATGATGATGATTAAGAAAGATTGTTTTTTTAAAAAACTGGGTTTCAAAGAAACGTATCCCGAAATTAATTATCTACATTAGGAAGATAGCAACTATTACATTAATTATTAATTTTACTAAACATTAGGAATATCTCGTCATGTGAGGTAGGATGAAGGCATAGGAGCACTCGATTTCGGATCATCGCTCAAATCTCTAACGCATGTACAGTTGGGAGTGTTTAATGATTTGCTCGAAATAATGTACTGCTAGAATTTCTTGGCTTAGATCTCTTTACTGCCATCTCCTGTACTCAAAGTAAAAGCCGCTTCTCTCGGTTCGGAAAAAATCACTTTATTCTGATGTGTTTCCATCCAGCTACAAAATGCATGGAGCTAACATTTTTGTATTCACTTATAGATAAAATATTTATAAGGTATTGTTGGTGAGTATCTTAAAAAGACCACGAAAAAACGTTTATACATTTTTGTTTCACCATTCATATCTTTGTTTATATACTGTGCTAACAGCCTTCAGTTAATTGGTCAGTTCTTACGCGCGAATGTCTCTCACTGCCTCTATGTTAATTGCCTGCTTTCCATGGGCTTTCTCTTTAAAACTTTGTACAGCAGCGACTCAATTCTGCCAGTAACAAGTGGACTGAATATATTACTTATTGTCTTCTCTCAAAGTGGTTTCTCACAGAAGATCCTTCTTTGTTCACATTTAAGACATTGAATTAAATCTATTATGAACATCGAATACGATGAATAAAAACTAATCGCTGGTTGCGTCAATAAGCGCAAAACATCGAAAACGGTTGGGCAAATTCATCTAATTTTATTTTTCGAATATTCGTTGAAGTATGAAAATTGTACCTCTGCGAAGCGAACGACCTGTTGCTAATTTAATTATCATACATGTATCTTTTATATGAAAAATACGTTTGTAAACGATCATCCAGTCAACGGATTTGGCGAAAATCATATTTTACTTTAAAGTAATATTTTTAAATACGATTTGGAATGGTTAGCTATTTATGATAGAAAATGTAATTCTTTCAACATCTTATTATACTATGAAAATGGACATACCAAATGTTAAAATTAATTTAAACCTTATTAGCTTCCATATTTGATTTACGACTAACTTCCAGATAAACGTAACTCCATATAAGGTTCGCTCTAAATGTTTTGGCTATAATCATCTACTGTGTACATGATTTTGTCACGTTCAGACCATTCGCCCTTTAATCTTGCATCATAGACAGAGGTTGGTTTCCACTTGCAATGTAGCATAATTATTCTTTATGCGCATGTACGCATGTATTCATATTCATTATCCATTTATGAGACGAGTATGTCATCGCGTTACTTAACTATCATAATTATATAAATATTTATCAAGTTAATAGAAGATATATTATTCAATAAAACCTTAATAGAATCATATTGTTTTGAAATTGTTAGTTATTATCTTTATTTTTATTTGACAAGCTCTTTAGTCGAGCTGGGAGGAACAGGGGAGTGCAATACTAAGACGACAATATGTACCAAATTTAGGCTTCAGATTTAAAGAAATCACTCAGTGAATGATAACTATGACACGCGTGTCACTGAACTCATACTATAGTTACAGTTAAGTTGACAGAAGTATTCAATAGGAGATAAAAATAGTTACCTACAGCCAATAGTAGTTACTAGTTTAATTTACTTAGGGTTAATGACTGAGAGACTTTAATAGTTAATTAGTTTTTGAATAATTTGAAAAGTCCCCAAATATTAATAAACCTATTTGGTAAAAGAATGATGTCTTCACCGGGTGCAATGTTCATAGGGGTAATAAAATAAGCATGCAAATTACGACCGGTAATGACAGATTGCACGTCCTATGTAACGTGTCAATTAACAACACTTGGCCAACACAAAATAGTGTTTACGTAATCATTTCTAGATAATTTCCACTGGTTTCTTGCGATATAATTTTATCGCAATATCTATTAGTAATTAAGTGCGGGGTGGGGCTGTTTAGTCAATCTGCATTTCGAACTCGAAATTTAGCTAAGAATTCCTTGATCCGATGCTCGCTTTTATTAGACTACGCAAAACAGGTGCTTAGTTTTTTAATGTTTGATTTGTGACTGAGCTGTAGGCGTATTTTGGTTTGCACCATGACAGGTGGTTACAACACAAATATAAGCAACTCCAAAAATAGATACTGAAAGCAATTATTAAGTGCCTACTAAGATCCAGATTTTTTCTAATAAAATAACATAACGAGCCAGTATGTCGCTAATTTATAGCGACATCGTATATATAGTAACGGAACTGTTTTTCCGAAAATAAATAGTTTATTATAATCACAATGTTTTTTTTTTTAATTAAATGAGTATATTTAAGGAGCCAAATACAACTCAATTTTCCCGCGAACCTACCAAGTCATACGTTTAGGCATTTTTTTTTAATGTTTCATTTCTGTCAATATTTTCGTATTAGCCTTTTTGTATACAAACCACCGATGTTTGCAAACAGTTTCGTATTTGTCATAGAAATAATTTGACTGGTAGATTCATTCAACATTGATTGTCTTCCGTTCGCGGAATTCGATAAACTTTTCTACCAATACAATACACACACGGCTTAGTTTTAATTTGAATGTCATACGCAGGCAGCAGTTTCCGTTTACACTCACATTATGCGCAAACGCAGGCCTCATTGTCTTCTATTGTTATGCAAAACTCGACGCGTAACTATCACGTGTATGATCACAATCAAATTCAATGTGTTACCGAATTGAATTATGTATCTAGTCCCATATACATAAACTTGCCATGTGATAAGTGCTTTAAAATCTTCTTTATTTTACAAGGATGAGATCTATACTAATATTATAAAGAGAAATGATTTCTAATATTCTTTTTACTAAATACCTACTTTTTCTAAACTTAATTGAACGATTATGATTAATAAGCCTCAAGGAGGTACCTACATAGTATAGTATAACATATAGTTATGTAGATTAGTTGTAGTAGTATCAATGCAATGTAAATTAGCTTTACGAGACAAAGCTCTTCGTTATTCGCCTCTATTTACATTTTCTTAGTAAGTAGCCGAGTGTGTGTATCTTGTTATTTAAATACATAAATAACTTAATAGTAGCTATCGTTGCCTGTCTAGACAGTCTGAAACTTAGCCAATAAATAACCGACAATTGTCAGTATCGATCAAAGTGGTGGTAATTTATGACTGCGAAAAACGAGGGGGGAAATCTTCGAAACAATCTTCATCTACCTACAGTATGATCAAGGATAAGGGATAGGGATTGAATTGGGCTCTGGCTCTGCCATTCCTTACTCACTCGCGGAAACAAAACAGCACACATGCTTTTATTTCACTCCACGGTGGTCTTTTCTGCAAGATGGTGGTTCCACATCAGGAATCAGTATACGTGATATTTATATCACGTGATACGTAGTGTGAAAATGTTGCAGTAGTTTTGTACACTTCCATTAATTTTAATTACTTTAACCATTTTCATTATTTTTGTCACATACCTAGTTGTATTTTATGACGAAAAATATTCTGTCACATTTTAAAAGTGCGGATGACTCCATTGCGGTCACGCACGAACGAGGACCGGTTTAAAAGTGACGTCACTGTGTGAAACCAAGAAACCGAGTAATACTTATAAGGCAATATAGTATTTAAATACAACTCGCTAAAATCCGGTGTTATGTCGTTTGCGAGCGAAACGCAAATATATAATGCGGACTCGAGAATAAATACTCAAATATTGCTGATTTATTAACGTGTATTAATGAATATTTGTATACTCCAGTAGGTTACGTTACCAGCTACTTTAACTTGTAGTTATTTGTATTAAATATTTTAATGCCTTTGTAGTAACATCCGAATTAGAATTCCAACTCTCAAGGTTCAATTTACTGGTGTATTTAAACAATGTTTCATTCGTGGTCTTTTGTGCTTAATTAAAACATTTACATTTTAATGAAATGATCTTTTTAGGTTAAGTCGTAGAAGAGTATCGAATAAACTCACTTTCGCATGTTGCATTATTTGTAAGGATGTATGAATTAACAAAATCTCTAATCGTATCTAGTATAGATTTTAGTATTAAAATCTAAATTTAAATGAAAATCGATTTAAAATCAAACATATCGTGTTTCATTCAAACGACGTCATACGCCTCCTTTTACCATCGGCCAATTGCTCCCTTTTGACCGTGTATATATAACCGTAATAAATGTTAAATTGCTCCGTGAAAATTCTCCAATAGGTACTAGTTTCAATTCAAGTTTCTATTTATAATCGTCTGACTTCACTCGGCCGGCGTTAGGAACAACACGCACCAGTTTTAACGGTTTTACGCATCGACAACTTTTGAAATTGTGCCAAATGACCAACTTAAATATGCTTTACGGCCGATGTAAAGGTTTATTATTGTAACTGTAACATTTATGATGTATTATTTGTTTTTGAACCGAGCGCCGTTCATACTTTTCGTCTGTGATGGGCGTAAGTCCTTTAACTAAAGAACAGAGAGGCAATGTCCAAGATTAGTAGTGTCCTTTCTACTATTACTATTAATTAGTATTCTAATGCTCTATACTTTATTCTGCAACACACATGGCTTTGCATGTGTTTACAGGTGACGACGGCCACTTACTATCACATCAGCCTAATTTCCTATCCTAATTCCGAGGACACATATTACAAGTTATGTGCCCTCGCTAACAGACATTCTTCGGTACATAGTTCCATCCATAACAACTCCAATTATATTTATTACAAGTACGTACTAACGATCTCCAACCACAATATCGACAATTAGACATTAATAAACTCATAAAGTTGTAGTTATTGTATTATACTTGCATTTATTATGGCACATGAGGTAAGCGTCGTATACTATTAGGTCAGGGTCTTGTAAAGTAGTCTTATTTTGTTTGTTAATCCATTATCGCTTCTACATTACGGCTAATTGCCAACTTGCTATCCATTATAGAGCTAATAAACTACTAAAGGAAAGGTCTTGGATTACTTGTGTAATTTTTAAATTATTCAACATTTTTGGGTTTTATACTTAAAAAAAGGTATGACGTCAGCATTCAATGTCAATTGTCACTTACCATAGCCAGTCGTTGCCTTTCACGATTAAAGTATCCTCCTTTTTTTATAAACAGGTCAAGGTTTGTTCCGAACTCCGAAGCGTCATCGCTTCTTATATTTACCCATCCATTAACCGCAATTGTTTTCGTTCTTTCAATTTGTGTGTTTTGCTTTCAAAATGTTTGAGTCTACATTTTCATTTCATTTTTCTTCTATCTGCATAAATTTTATTGGAGTGTGAAATTTGCTTACATATTTAAAAAAAGAAATGTTGAAAAAGTTTTTAAAAGTATTTCTCAATTTTTATTTGTTAATAATATAATGACAACAGCTGTAAATATTGGCTAATGATTAATAGTAAGTATCAAAGAGCGTTGGTTGCATTAAGTAAAATATGCCTTTCTCACTAATTTCAGTTTTTGTATTTTATAAAAGATCTACCGCATTAGTTTTACTATTTCTGTTTCTTCTTTATTATAATTGCTCCCGATTTGTATTCTATTTTATTTACTGTGTCGAGCTTTTTTCTCCAACATTGACTTGATTACTAACATTAGTCAATAGGAATTTATGTATTCGTTTTATATTATAATTTTGTCTTAAACAAACGTCCCCATGCTAATAAAGTAATTTTTAACTTGTACCTATATGAAATATGACTCATGGGGTACCCTTTCAAGTACAAGACGACAGACATGTCCTTTTGGAAAATGAACGATTCATTTACAAGAGTAATGGATCTTTTGTCCAAGTCAATTTCCTCTTTAATGTTCGTCTTCATTTGCGTCTTTTGTAACGGTGCATTGAATACAACCGGAATTAAATTTAAAGCTTTCAGTCTTCAAATTATTTATTTATTATTTATTTCTAAGTGCGTATTTCACTAATGAAATATTAGTTATTGTATCATTTTTGATTTGTTTACGGGAAAACGATTGACTTCGATCTCACCTAATGGTAAGTGAAGATGGATTTTGTTTGCCCGTTAACAGCCTATTAGCCTAGAGCCCCCTTGAAGTTGAATATTCTGAAGAATAGGTTGGTATATCCACAACGTAAGGGTGAAAATGTTCTCCACGCCTAGTAGTCCGGCGACGAAAAGAAGTTGGAGGAACTAAGTCGTGAAACATTTTTCCAAAATGTATCCGATAGAAACTAGACTCTGGAGCCTGGTTTTTACCAGAGACATGTCACAAATGAGCGTCTCGGCCCAGCCACAGTATACATATTTATACTGTGGCCCAGCTCTCTACTGTGCTTAGATTTATTTTATTTTAAATTTTAGATGAATCGTCCCAAAGATGACAATATTGTATAGTTATTGACTTTGGCTTTGTACACCCAACGTTACATTGATTGTTATTTTCCTCGTGTTTCAGAGAATTGAAGGAAAACCGCACTATTATTTCATAAAGTTACGGATTGTACCTACTTTGAATGCCACCCAAGTACATACTACAAATTGGAGTTATTTTGTGTTAAAAAAAATCATTTATAAGACTATCAATCTGTTCAAGCATTTATTTCCATTCGCTCAACATTTTCCCCCTAACGAATTTCCTGTCGTAAACCTGAATTTTATAGGAGAGCATTTAAAACTGAGCGAATTATAGCCCACGAACTAAAGTTTTGTTGTGTTGTGCAACTCTTAAACCGATGCAGACTCTGCCTAATTTCGTTGCCAACTAAAAATTAATGGTGTAAAAATTTCACTATCTGCTTCGCTTAGTTTATGGTATATTTATGGGATAGAGAATACAATGTTATTATCAAATATGGCTTAGCAGTAAAAACGTAACAGTCAAAATTACTTCCAATTTGATATTAGTGTATGAATTATTGTAAACGAAATATTCTTGGATGAATTTCATTGTCACAATACAACGAAATTGTACAACACAATACAACACAAGTGTTTTTATCATTTTGTCGTATCTATAGTATATTTACTTTATTATTAGGTATGTTTACTTATCATTATATCTTATGTCATTATGTCTTCTTTTTCTCTTAGTGCCATCTACTACTGAAGGTTGAATATAATAGTAACTACTTAGTTATGTACAATAGTATTTACCTACACTAAATACTAAAATATGCCGTATTTGCAATATTATATTGTACATGATCTTTTAAGTATAACAACAATTATTCTATTTTTGTTAAGTGATTTCCAAGTAACATTGTAATTGGTTTAGTGTTTTGATTTCTCTAGGTTTAATTTTCATTACATTTCCTGCAAAATGTTTTATAAGCTATCACGTATGCAACCAGGAGTTAAAATATCAAGTGTAAACAGTTCTAAAATTTACCAAAAGGAAACTAGTAATGGAAACAATAACATCGAGATTTATTTTTTGGTCTGTTACTCACTCAAAACTGCAGTGCATATTAATATTTTTTTATATTTTAAAGGGTGGAAGGCAGGCTGGTGACTTTCCGCTTGATGGTAGGTTACGATAGTCTAAGCATACATTATCTATTATAGATTTCTAGAATAGAGCGAGTCGAAATAATACAGAAATCCACGCAAAATCATAGCAAAATTTAATAAGAAGCTACTAAGACAAAGTGGGCCGAAGGAAAGTAGCTGCCTTGCTGTCAAACAGTCAGAGTAAAATAAAATTCGATATAAATTTAAACATTCCAAACGGCGAACATTCCAAATGATTATTATTGAAAAATAAATAAAATTTAGAGTAAAAAAAAAACATCGAATTGAGTAGCTATATTCCTAACCGTGTGATTTATATTTAGTTTAAAAATCGGGTTTTTAAATATCATTGATCCAGCCCGCCTATGCAAGTCCGTTGGACGTAACCTGTTTTATTAATACTTAACAAGTAAAAGTGAAGAAATGCAAAGTCACTTTTTAGTAATGATGATTACACGAGAAAGGGTTCTTAATAGAATGTCCAAATTGAATCAAGATTAACCCTATTATGAGACCACCCGCATACTTGTCCGATTAAAATGGATGTGATTGTTACTTGTGAAATTAAACTTACATTGTGTGTTGGAATAATTTTAATTTTTCATTATATCTACTTTCTATATTTTTCTATCTACTTGGGCCTCTCGCGGCAGGACTGGTCCACAAGTTAAAAGTCGCTCAGCGTGCTATATGGAGTGAATTTAATCAGTAATTCCGAAATTCCTCGAAGAACCAAAATTGTCCAACTAGTCGAAAGAATCAGCAAGCTGAAGTGGCAATGGGCCGGTCACATCTGTCGCAAATGTAGGCCGATGGGTTAGACGAGTTCTAGAATGGAGGCTCTGGGAGAGGCCAACATATCCAGCTTTGGAGAGACACGGGTTAATAATGATGGAGATTCTATTTAATACACTTCCTAGAAACTGAAAATGCTCTATTCTCAATTCTACTATTAGATTTTGTATTAGATTAGATGTATTAGATATTAGTTTCTCATTAACACTGCCATGTCTTGAGCTTATGATAGATTTGAGAACCAAACAATTGTAGTCTGTATGTCTTCGTTTGTTAAGCGTTACGTGTGTATAGGTAGATACTTATGTATGTGTATATTACATTACGTATGATGTCTGGTGTTAGTTTCGGATTCCCACGCGAAAAGTGGTCGTGTTGGTGGCAAGTGAATAGATAAATATTTGTAAACTACTCTAGCGTGTGAGTCCCTGACCTTGCTGTTAATGTGAACCATGTATTTGTCAAGAGGCATTGTACAAAAAAATTAAAAAGGTCATTCATTTTTATGGGTTCATCTTCGTAGGTTTGATAGCTACCGGCAGGATATAGTCAATGCATTTTTTATTGTCGTTATCTTTAAAACGTTATCAATGAAATAAATCAAGTATCAATTTTAATCTCTTTTTATTTTTAATTCTCTTAAACTATTTATTTATTAGGTAATTTCACAGTTATACATAAGATTAATTAACATTGGACTTAAAATCAACGTCTAGCCAATTACGTAATTACGTTTGAAATTGGTACAAATAGTGATTCCATATAGAGGAGGTGTTTTACTTTATATTTTCTGATCGTTTTAGAAGAATAATTCTTCGATCGTAACTAGTTTCATACGAAGAGATTACTCTAATAGCATTTCGAGGACTGTTACGATAACAGTCTGAAGTCTGAAGGAAGAAGTACAACTTTTATAGTAGTTTTCTGAAAATTGTTTATTTCATTGCCGCCCAATAAACATAAAACTTAAAACAAACTTAAGCTGCCGAGGTAAAGAGAGTTCTCTCTTAAGAGTTAAGATGTGTCTTAGCCAAGATGATGACAGCTTACTACGCTGTCATAAATTTTGTCACAATGTGATGACAAAAAGTATACCTTTACATATCCAATTTTGCTTCACCACAATTCCGTATTGCCTTAAAAGTTACAAGATGTCACTGAAACTTAACAGATCTTTTCGGCAGTATGTGAAGTATTTAAAAAATTTAATCAACTGCATCCCAGACGTCGTTGTGAACGGCACATGGCCGGCGCCCCGTTGCTGGTTCCCGGCCAAAAATAGATGACCGGCTATTTATACCGGCGGGTATCCGGCGACGACGACGGCGCGCGCTCACATGATCCAACATTGGGGTCGACCACGTAAACACGCAAGCGGATCATACCACTGCACTGTAGAATGCCATTTTGAGGATCAGCAATGGTGTCTCTATAACCCTTCGTAATCCGTTTGAATTCAAGGATGCTTTGGGATTATAGACACGGGGGCCTATGGCCACGACTGTCTTTATGGGTAATACCCACGGAGTATCCTGTTTGGATTGTACTTTTCTGGTTGCATATTCACATATTTTGTTAAAAGTCAAATAGCGTCAATCGTATTACATATAATGAAAGTGTTAATTTTAGTCAATGTACCATATCGCTTTTCTACTTTATTGTCGTACTGCTAATATTTAGGACGCACGTTCATCAATGTGACCAGACAGGCGTTCGAACATCAATCATAATTGAACCAGAACTCTACAGGAAACTAATTCATCTACCCAACCCCTTCCTACTTCACGTGATTGCAAAAGAGTTATGTAAAAGCCGTATTGCCGACTAACACCCACACCCTTACTGATTTTTATTTTTTTATTTTCTTTTTAACCACGAAGTAGGTAGAAACATCTAATAAACAGTAACAGCAGCAATATTTTTGCCTTTTAAGGTACAAATATTGCTATTGTTACTAGGTAGTTAATTACCGCCAGGTCATCTATAACACAAGTAACGCCACAGATTTTAAGGATAAGGTGGAATAGATAAAAAAAGGTTTTTAAGGGCTCTGGCATTCCTTAGTCACTCATAGAGTAGGTACCTCTTTTACTGTATTCTGTGTATGACACTGTGTCTTCAATATTGTTTTAAAAGCATACGTTCAAGGCTTTGGTCATAATTGAAATATTTCCGACTCCTATGGTCAAAACAAACAAACAAGACTCGCCCAGGCGCAATGATGTAACTACAGATGACGCTATTTTGTTGTTACTATTTATAAAAAAGATTATAATAAGCGCGCCATTTACATTTACGTTGTGACATTGACTCTAATGGATCGTTGAGAATGTTTTTGCATATGCTGATATAACACGCACTATCTATGTTTACATAAATCCGTATTAAAAAAATTATGATAAAGATACGGATAATATAAACATAGGTAGTGGTTATTTGTGCATTGACGTTTATGCTGTGGAAATATTAAAATAAAAAGAAAAAAAAAAGGAGATAAAAAGCACTATTTTTTTTATTTATGATCGTTTGCCTTTTGAAAAGAAAACAGTTCAAAAAAAGATATTAAAAAAATAGAAAGGGTTATATATTTTCCTTCAAAGAAAGATATATTTTTTTTAATTAATATGTGATTACGATTACTTTATCTGACATCGTATTGACACGTGAGTGAGTGTAGATAATGTTTGTATTAATTTTCGTACGAGCTCGTGATGACCAACGTCTACAAATAAACGGATCATCTGGGTCAGGGTCCTTCGTCAACCTCGTCTCGTTTCGGCACACCAAGTATAACCCTACTCTCTGCTTTACCTACTGGTGTGCTTTCGTTCAGCTTATTTTCATTTTCTATTCGCTTGATCCTCATATTTTTATTTTTGTAAATGGTAACTCCATATGTTAAATGCAATATTATATTTTCGAGTCAAATCTTGGCTTTCACGTCTTGATCGCTTGATCCTGATTTTTCTTTTGTAAAAGGTGACTTCATGTGTTAAATGCAATATTATATTTTCAAGTCAAATCTTGGCTTCCACGTCTTGATCGCTTGATCCTGATTTTTTTCATTTGTGTAAGTGGTAATTGCATGTGTTAAGTACAGTATTATATTTTCATGTGAAATCCTCGCTTCCACTTGATTGTTACTTAATCCAAGAATAAAAGCTAAATATTTCTAAATCTAAATAGACACTAAGTATACGGAATTGTTTCTAGTTGAATGATTAGATAGAGATAAGCAATAAAGAGAATTATGTAATTACATTCATTTAAGGAATACTAATTAAGAATATACTTACATATTTAAGAAATCCCCCTTTATCGTGTTTAGTGGTTTAGAAATGTTAGAAAAGAATAACTATGTATTTCAAAAAATATACACATATAATATAAGCGATCTTTTATTTTTATATTTTCTTTTTTTTTAATACAATTATACTAGTTGATTTTTAATATTTCAACCCTTTAGAAACTAAGAAATGAATTATTATATACAATTTTACTTTATTTTGTAATTTTCTAATGTGCATAAGTTACACAAACAACAAACCGTCACTGTCTCTTTATAATAGACACTGATGAAGTAGGTCAATTCACTCGTTAGAATTATAGTACTTCAAAAGCGATTCATTTGACTCCTACATGAGCCTTCACTCATTACAATAAATCTGTTTCAAACTGTTCATTCACCATGACCAATCTCGGCACCATTGTCTTTCATTGGTCGTTTTTGTGTCCTCATTTTTATTTAACTTTAAGCCCTCCACTATCAAAAGCTTTAGTTTTAACTCGTATTTCTCTCAAAGCAAAACCATTTTAAACTCACGTCCATCCATAGAGCTTACAGGTAATCATATTTTGTATCACAAATGACAAGTGAAACTTGCTTTAAAACGGAAGAGGATTTGAATCTATAAATTGTGCGTAACTAAATTGAATGTCCCACATTACATTATCCGTAGGTCAGTAATGTAATTTCATTATTGCCAGGAAATGATACAAGATTTCCATAAAGCCTCGGCTTACGGTAAAGGCCTAGAATCGAGTATCGGCCAAATCGATAAATCGATTAGATACATTGAACAGTGAATGACAGTTCAATTTGTTACGCTCTACTCGTGCTCTACTTACTGTATCGTTTCTACTACGCCATACTTGCATTGACAATGACTATTGACATTATAATTATTGTCATTAACAATCTCTATATTAAACACTAGCTGGTGCTCGCGATTTCGTCTGCGTAGAAAAGTATAAAACGCCATCTACCGTATTTTGGATAGATGGCGCTATCTCCCGGGCCAAGCCGCTAGTATTTACTTTTATTTTAGATTTCCCGTAGGAATGAAGCATTTTCCCGCGGTAAAAAGTAGCCTATGTTCATCACGGATAATGTCGGCTTCTAATGGTACAAGAATTTTTCAAATCGGTCCAGTAGTTTCGTAGCCTATTCTATACAAACAATCAAATCTTTCCTCTTTATAATATTAGTATACATTATGTTCTTTTATGTGAAGCAAGATTTTTCCATTAGGTATCATCGACATCAACTTTACATCAGTAAAGTTTTGTTTTATTTTAACTATTTATATTCTACCAAAATTCAAATTGCTCACCAAACATGCACATAAAAATAAATCTTAATGCTGCAAATGTGATAATGCAAAAGCGATTTCGAATTTTCTCCTTCACGAATTCCATATTAAAGGTGCTGATGCCGCGGCCAATAGAAAATTATAGACAAGACGCTTCCCACAGAGTTTAAAAGGAGAGAAGTCGTGTTAGATTTTCCTGTCGTAATTTACCGGTTTCTAGTCATACGTCGTAAACTGCTTGTTTTTACCAACACTGTGATTTCTGTCTTCACTCAATTACGGAGTGAAATGCAATGTACATCTTGTGTCATTGAATTTTTAATAGAAGTGGTACCTAATTGTACAATCTTTAATAATAATTTTAGCGTTCTTTTTACTTCGATTTATTTGTTCCTGCTAGGTTCAGTGAATGACTTGGCGTCTTCCCCTCAAAACTTTAATGACTCAAGCTTTTATAGTTCTGACAATTATAAAAATAATAATTAAAAAAACTATACAAATACTTGAATTTTAATTTTAATTCTTGTTTTAAAACACTGCCTCGTCTCTTGCCACTTGCTCAGTCTAGAAAAATAAGCGGTCAAACTACAAATTAGTTTAGTTTTTTTTTATGTCTAACTGAAACTTGCTTTTAATACGATGTTAGTATAAATTATTATGAATAAATTAATTAAAGATTTATTGTCCTATGTTTCTTCTTGCATACATTAATTGCATGTCAAACGAGAGACGCCAAATCATTTACGTGAAGCACTAAAAGGCAAGAAGGAGACATTGATGAACGTCTTAATTGCTGCAATTTATTGCTACTTGCGATAACTCGCATTACGAACAACGTTTCGATGCTGCCTCGCTCGTATTTAACAGGAACTTGGTATCGTTTGTTTATATCTGTAAACGTGGACATTAGATGTTAAATCTGGAATTCCCTCGCGAGATCATTAAATGATTTAATTAACATTAATGCACACTAGAGAATCGCATTTCGGTAATCCAAATGAATGCTTTCGTTTGAATTCAGGCGTGGAAACAGAACAAAAAAAAGGAAAATTTATGTGCTCTCATTTTGGTTGATCTCAAATAGCAAATAGCACTTTAGATTTGGCCTTATACAGGACTGTGTGTAAATATCTTGCTCTTTAGAATACTCCCATAAAGACTACTGAGATGCATATAAACGTTCGGTTAAATGTTAAATTCAAAACTGATTATCACAATTCAACCGTTACCTGCGACAGTGCAACAGAAATCGCACGCAAGTCTAGCGTTGGATTGAGTTACAAATCTTAACACGTACGTGCAAATTGGCGTTCAGGTAACCGGCCATTCGTAAACTGCTTATAAAAGGAAACCAATATTCAATGCATGATTAAACGCTTAAAAGATTAAGTTTATTTCTTTGGCGCCTGCATTGCACGCATAATTAATTTGCGCAAGCAAAGGGAATCACATTAGCAGCTGCACAGCCGGTTTAAACATTCAATGTAATACACGCTTTATTATGATGTCAACGCACTCAGTTTTTTTTTTACAAAAGACAATAACATCCCATATGGTGCAGTCCTTATACGTCGTAGAAACTTATGTAAAAGGTATAAAATATACGGTTAACGACTGATACTTAGTAGTACCATTTTGATTAAAACAAGTGAAGTAACTTGAAAGTAGTGCCAGAACACTTCGTTCCATTGTGATAAATTCAGCAGCATGTCTGGTTAACCATAAATTCAATAGTATCCATTTGTTTACAGAAGACCACGTAATACCAAGTGCGATGATCTTGGAACCAAGCAGGTTCCAAGATCATCGCACTTGGTATTCTTGGTATCACGTGGTATTCGTATGATTACTATAGAACAAGTTTAAATTCATAAACTGTCAAATTTATAAACTTGATGTTTGTTGGACTAATCGAGAACTATATTAAGTACACTGTTTGTCCTGTGGCCTATTTACTGCATAAAGCAGACAAATATCTACGTTTAGCGATCTACAAGTAAGTGTAGTTAGAAAACAAGTCCCCAGTCATAGGTTAACGATATGATTGGCCAAGTTGTCGAGCTGAGAACGTGCAAATTGGATGATGGCGGTTTAGTAGATTCAATAGGTAGGTGCTCCATCCAAGTTAATGCCAATAAAATAATATTTTATTTATTAGAAAGGTTAGCTAGAATGAATCGTAAAGGAAGCAACACAGCCATTTAATACAAACGTGAGAAGATTAACAGATAAGATATCAGTATCAATTACGAAGTTATGTGATGCGCTACTTTCTACCCGTGTTATACTCGTACATGTTGAAACTGACAGTCTTATCATCTGTCAAACATTTGCTTAGCTGAGATTTCCAGAAACTTGTATGCAGCATATTGTATGTAGAATTATTCGCTAACAACGGTATTTATGACTTTTGTTTGCAGAGTACTGCAACTGAATTACAATTGTTAGATGCAATAAAAATATGATTGTAAATTTCGCTGATTTCATTTTTGTGTCTTTGCGAGACAAATTTGAAAGCCCTTATGGTTAAAAAAGCAACCACTCGTGCCTGAAAAAACCATTGTGTATCAAATTACAAGTACTTATTGTTTTACAAGTATTTACAACTCACATGTGAGTTTTTATTGTTTAACGACATTATTATTTTAACAACATGATATAGGATAGCACATAGAACATATTAATAGTGGTACACTAGTATTTATTCCATGTGTTTCGTTACATTTTGTCTATAATTGTATAATCTCTATAACAAAACTAATGCTAATCTATTCTAGTGTCTAATGAAAACATATGATTATCTCCAAAAATTCAACATATACCTAATTATCCCAGATTAGTTATAATGAAAGTTATACAAGAACACTATTTGTAAATTTTGTACTTGCACACGTTCGATTTTTTAGCCAGGAGCTGCTAATGCTTCGGTCAGAATATAACGCCTAAGTAATTGTTCGAGCATTGTTAATTGCATTGCTCCGACGGTATCTATCTAATTATGCCACGGCCCGACCTGCCCAGACGCGTTAATGGGAAAATTTATTACACGGAACCCGGTTACCCGTAGCAGCTACTGTAACAACGGCGCAATCGGTTACACTCCTGTATAAAGTGGATACTTCACGCATTAGGGTGTTTTACTTAAATGTCCTTTCGATATGATGCCACAAAACGATCGTGGTATTTATCACGATACTTCTTTCTTTTTTATTTACTTTGTATCTTCCTATGCGTACAAAAGTAGGCAATATACGTACGGAGAACCTATGGTAAAGATATGGGTGGATTTGTTAGTTTTATGCAAGTTTTAGGTAAGTTAGTTTTTAGTTTTAGATCAAATTCAAAGGGGTCTATATTGCAACAGAGAAATAGTCGTTTATTTAAAACGTAAGTTTGTAAATTGTATACTAAAAAACCTTCCTCGGGAACCGCTCTATCCATCGGTGAAAGTTTTTTCGAGTTTATCGCAAGCAGACACACAGTCGCGGCGGAGGACTTTGTTTTATAATATGTAAGGATAATAAGAAATTAATGTATGGCAACTATTTTAAAGTCAACCTCTCCATTTACCACAGTACTGGTTACTTCAATTGTTTCATAACAAGGTGGTTATCTAGTATTCGTATCTGTAAAATCCATTTATTTTAGCATTATCGATCTGGTGTCGACTGTTTTTGTTAAACCTCGTCATTTTCCTTACGAAACGAAGGTACTTTGCTGCGTACTCTAGTTGCTATGCTACTAGTTTTACGCAAGAATTTTGTAACTAAGTGCTGCTTGACTAAGTGACAGCACTATCATGCTACTATCTCGGAACACAATAGCTGGTGTTAACACCCTGCCACTTTCACAAGCCGCCTACTAAGCAAAGTGGGCGACAGAGAAAGCAAATATGCTAATCTTCTCATATGAATGGTGCTTGAACAGATGTCGATGATCGAAATCGAATTTTGTCTCGTATCTTTTCTATGTCTCCATTACACGTTTTCTCTTTTAAAAAAAAAGCTTAATTTCTTTTTTATTTACTTATTACTTTAGCAGTAAAACGTTGGATTTGCAACAGTTTAACGCTCTCTTAATTTAATTCTGAATGTATTATCAAATATTATCTAATATTGGATCGCGACGTTAAATGTTTCCTTCAGTAAATTTTCATACTTACACATGACTAAATATGTTATTCCTTTTTTCAGGTAAAGGTGAGCTTCTTGGTTGTACGAGTAGTAATCTTCGCGAGTCTCAGGTTGGTGACTCGGCCACTAGGCTAAGTTTAAGTTTACAGCACACTAGGGCTTTAATAATATAGAACAATAGCTGAAATTTTCTATTTAATTTTCTAATTTTCAAAAAAAAATTGTCGCTTAAGCGATATCGTATAACTTCAGAAATTTTTAAAACAAATTAACAAATTGCCTTGATCTTGCTCACAAACTCAACAATACATGACGTGCTGTAATTTCACAAGATGATCTTTTCTAAGAGGCTTGTCCAGTCAAGATGTCTTTTGCAGAATACTTTGTGCTTCGCCATTCAAGCTTTCATCAATTGTAAACTCCCACATACACTGCATACAACAATTCAACAAAGCACACAGAGAAATGACTCCGCGTGTGGTATTTGTGTTAATTAACCTTTTGATTAAACCAACAATTAAGACGATAAGAAATTTAATGGTCAAACCATTTAATTGTAGCTGTTTATTTATTTCAGTATTAGTTTTCGATAATTTGTTAGAATTTTTCTGTTTTTCATTTATAACACAATAGTAATCTACGTTTATAAAAATGTTTCGGTAGTTTTACTTCTAATCTAATAATAATTTTATTGTATTTATTTATGAGTGCGATTATGATCTGATTATTGTATGAAAATTTGTAACTTTATCGTATTTTTCTAAGTGTCTGGCTTTTATATGTCGTATCGCATTTCTACGAAGTGATAAAGAACAATTTATTATAACAAATACAGTAACATAATCCTGTACAAAAATACAAGACTTCTTTCTTTATAATATTGGTATAGGTTTGCAACGAGATTATCTAATGTAAATTACAATTTTCTACCATGTAATTTAGGTCCAAAGTTTTTCGATAAATAAATAATTATACAAACGATGAAATTATCCCTATTATGTGGGGTTTACCTTTTGCGATTTACCATACCTCTCTTGTTTGTGAATATTCAAAACATATTTTAAAGAATGAGATTCGTAATTTTCGATATTACAAGGTGAACTTGTAATTTAGTGTTATCTAATCTACGAGTTGCCATGCCTGTCTGAGTCCGACTGTTGTTTTGTATTTGTAGTAGGTGTGCGCCTACTACCAGGCATCTGTGATTTGTCAATGAATTTATTCACGCTAAGAATGAGCTTTGTTACGATCGCCGCCCTTGGGTTATACGTACTTGGCAATTTAACGGTCTTTACATGTTAAATTCTCTTAGTCATCCAGTAAATTGGAGATTTTATCATATTTGCCAATACCACACTACCACTCTTCCCGATTAATACTCTATGAGTTTTGACATGGTTAATTTGTACTCATAAGGGTACAACTACAAATACTCGTAAGGTGCACCGTGACAAATGACTTAGGACTAATTTCCACTTGACACGCCAACTATCAACATCCAAAAACTCCCTCCTGTATAAAAATTTGAGGGTTGCCACATTAGAAATCATTACATCGAAAACGAAATTCCACACGCAAAGCTTTCATAATGACATTCATCCTGTTATTCCAGATGAGCTTCCTGCCATTAGTGACGTGTGACTGTGTGACTGAAATAATTATATTGTTTTGCGTTTCAACACTGCCACGTGTCCCAGTCCCATTGTTCTACGACTTGTGTTTACGTGTTTCGTAATATTTTTGATTGCATTTAACGCTTTTACCTATTATCATTATATATAACAATTGCTTTTGTTTATATTTGAAATTATTATTCACTAGCCACTAAGTTGAACAACAAGTGATTAACTTCAAAGGTCAATTTTATTATTGTTAATATGATATAACATGATCTATCTGGTATCTGTGGGGTGTGCCAATCTTTAGATTCGTCCAACGGTTTACACGCGATTATGTGTTGTATTTTGTGGCACATTTGTACATTTGTAATTTTAGTGGAGAAAACAGACACTATACTTTTGTTGCGTTGTCTTGAATTTCTGTTATTTGCCTTTTTTATACATCGCCATGCACATAGCCCAAAAGCCGACCCGAAGATAAATTCATTTGTCACGCGCATTTCTTTAAATTCTCCGTTCAATTTGGCATGTGTAAATAATTGGTTCGGTCGTGGGCTGAACCGGATCGCGTAACATGCAGTCAAAATAGGCCAACTCAATACCGATTAAATGAATACGAACGATTCTGAACTTATACGGCACCGTATAAAGTTGTAGCGGTTCCGCAGACCGGTATCAACGCTGCTGCGCAACCTTCGTTGAAAACATAATGTGTGGCATCGGACACTCGCTCTTGCAGCCGAAGCCATAAAATTCCAAATTTATAACCGCTATCTCAGGTAAGTAGTGCGATTGTATCAGAACAGCAACATGTTCACAAATTTGAAGCCAATACCCACGTGATAAGATCTCTTATACCTTTGACCGCCGGCGATGTGTTTTCTAGATAACTTTAAATTTATTTATACCACGGTTGCCGTTCGATTGTACTACGTTTTATTGCTGTCACTTTTCGATTTGTCGTTTAATGCTTCAAAATCTCTGCGTAAACTCGCTGTGTGCGACAAGGCGTCTGGAATTTTTCTGTGAGCTCGGAGACTGTTATTATTTCGCAGTGTCGATTGTTTATTTCAACAAATTATTTAATACACACCCACACGTTAAATTCCAAACCCACTTGTCGAATAACCGGAAATTGTCTAATATCTATACTCTCATTTTACGAACCCACTGCAAGCAAGTTTTAATACAATATTACTTATTGCCGAGCACTTCTGCGAAAACGTTTATAAATGCAGCTTGTCAATGCGCCCTGGATTCCGAGTGTCTTTGATCTTTATGTGCTCACAGATCGCGAACCGTCGATGTTGGAATTCGAATAGTTCGTTTGACGGTAATTATATTTTCTTTTATTAATAACGTAGCAGTTTTATGTAATAAAACAACATTTTCACTCGACATTATTGGTATGAGGAAAAAGATTGATGCTACCATAAATAGCAAAGTGCGAACAATATTTCTTTTTATTTAAAGTCAGGTTGACGTAATGGTTCGTAGTGAAGCTGACTAAGGTCCGTTTTATCTGAGAATAAAGTTGAGTAATGCCAATGTGTAATGAACTAGCAAAGCATTGCCGTTAATGAGTGAC
Organism: Synanthedon vespiformis; assembly: GCA_918317495.1. Classification (NCBI taxonomy): domain Eukaryota; kingdom Metazoa; phylum Arthropoda; class Insecta; order Lepidoptera; family Sesiidae; genus Synanthedon; species Synanthedon vespiformis. The sequence goes on from OU906962.1 coordinate 6,572,948, forward strand.
GTGCAGTCAAACGTGGCCATGCCCTTAGTGGATGCTTTTGCAATCGTAAAAATAGCAACACGGATAATCGCAACATTTAGAGAAATTAAACTGTTTAAGATAAATGGACATCGTTTTTATAAATAATTGAAGGATGTGAAGTACCTAACAAAACAAGGAAAATGCATTATTGTCATTTCATAAGATCTTTATAAAATTTTACTCTAAAGTTGATAAAAATTAGCTTAGACCAAAAGGCATACAGATTAAATTCGCTTAAAAAAAAGATTGTTTCAAAACTGTTCTCAATGTCCAACATTAGTTATAAAAATCACAGTCTATTTTAATGAAAAAAGTATTTATCTCAAAGGCCAACATTCGGTGAGAAAAATATTTTTTTAATATAAACAAAATTATTCATTAGTTTTGCATTATGTTGGTTTATGCATGGCATGCATTGGCATTAATGGTATTTGTATGGAACAACTGTGTCTATAACAAAGATTTATTAATACAAAATCTTTGTTATGGAAGCTCAGTTATGGAATGGATTCACGAACGTGTATTTGCCCACGTATTAATATGGATTTATTATAGTTTATAAGTTGAGTCATAAGAACGGTCGACGTTTTAAAAATTAATCTCCCGCTGCTGTATGTTCGAGTCTCAAAGGAATCGTAATGATTCTTTTTGTTTAATGAAATCGAAGCAGAACTTAAAGGATATTGTGTAACAGTTACTGAGTTAATCTTGGTTGCAATTGGCTCACATTGATCAGGTGCTGTAAAGCCGCCCCCGCGACGGAAGCAGTGGGTGGCGACCGGCGTGCGCCTACGCAGGGCCGCTTGTGTCACCTATAACCGCTACTCATCATATACGGACAGCTGTGCAAAATTATACGGTTGTCCTTCGATATTAATGTTCTGAAACAAATATGGATCTTAGAAAATTTACATTTTCACAATAAAAATGTCTTCATACAATACATTCTTTTGAAAAAAGTAATTGTAAAGCTGGTATTATTATTTTTTGTTTTATCACAGTATTTAATGTTTTACCAAATTAACTTCTAAGGTAAGCCATAGTGCAAATCGAATAAAGATTCTTGCTATGATATACAGTTATCCTTTGCATTAGATAGGCTTAATCTAATTTGAACTGTATAATATAATAGCCTAAGAAGGGTTACCGTTTTTTTTTCGTTTCTAACACGTTGTGTTCCCAACACACTCCTCCAGAATATGCTGATAAACGAAAGATTTAACACAAAAGTTTGATGTAGAGGGTTATCAAGATGTTATTTCGGATGCTTGCGTGCCATAAGTTTTCTTTTATAAATAACACTCCAGACATCGACTCGATCCGAAAACAGCTTCACTTTGTAATGTAAATAATTGTATTTTTGTTTTCGCCAGAATATTTTTAAAACAGTACACCTATTTTTAATTATTTCTAAAGCAATAACTGTCAAACAGAATCTTAAATTACAACACCTGCTGACAAGCCACACGAAGCATATGTTTACTCGCGAGACCAAACGGAGTCGCTATAAATATGCATCGGACATGTAGACATGCGTTTCATCCATTAACCAACAGTAGCGGTTTTCAGTAAACAACTAAACAATGTAGTGTATGTTTAGATTTTTATAAAGCTTTGGATTGTATGCATCATGACCGTTTTGAGAAACAAGTAATACTATATCAACTGTGCCTTACATGGGCATTAAATCGTGAGAAGCGAACAGTAGCTGCAACAATCTGAAAGCCAATCTAAGATTGTGGGCGAACAAGTGTTCAAAGATGTAAAGGGGTACCGCCGGCAGTATCCTTGGGCCACTAGTGTTTTTGATGATTTAAAATTACTACTAAGTCTTACATGGACTGCAACAGGCATTCCCTATTTGTAATTTTTTCAACATTAATGATAATATTTCCATCACTTTATCAAACAAAATTAAATATGTTGTTTCTATGTATTCTAATCTTAATCTTCTTTATCTTTTCTATACATTGTACAATTTAAAGTCGCTTTCCTCGTCTGTATGTATGTATGGCCGCTAACTCCTAAAACATGCAACTAATTTTGATAATCAGCTAGAGTTTTTTGCAGGGCGAATCCGGGAGCGGGTCGCTAGTAATAATAGTAAATGCTAACGTGTGCTAAATCACGCAAAAACGGCTGAAACGGATTTTCGTGAAATTTGGCACACAGACAGTCTTTTCTGTTATTACTTGGATTAACATTTTATAGAATAACTTACTTTTATCTTGAAAAAATATTAGGTTTCTGTGGGATTTTCAAAAAGAACTACAACGCGTACGAAGTCGCGGGCACAGCTAGAGTATCGTATAAAAAAATCTTATGTTCGCTCGTATTTTATTTACAAGATTGGTTTTCTATCGGTAAAGATAACGGTCGGTTTAATTACTTTGTCTGTTTTATGTTTACTTTGTATACCGTTTCTGTAAGCAAAAGCTTCTCGCGCTAAGCTGTAGATAAACTTCTGTTTTCTAAACGATAGCCACTTGCATAGTTATCTACTATTAAAATTCACATGCGTTTGCCTTAGATGGCTTAGAGTTTAGAGGAACATTCACTGAAGGACTCTGTATATCTTTTCCTTTAAGTCAGTAGATACTATACACAATTTTCCTTTTAGAGGTTAACTACGAGTATATATGACGCAAGTCGCGTGATGTGTTGACGTAAAAGTGGGTGCAATTACTTCAATTTGCTTTTTACTTGGGGGGCAACACACGAATTATTGTTCTAGTAAAGTCGTAACTTTTTTCATTGACACGACTATCACGTGTGAACTGAGTTTTATAAAACGATTTTGGGGATTGTTTTTATAGTCATTTACGTTTATTGAAGTGTAAATTGATATTAACAAGGTCATCATAAGATTAGGTATCTTTAAAATATTTGTGTTTAGTTGGTAAGCAGTGTCCATTGCCAGTAATTAGAAGAGTAAAAAAAAATGTTATTACACTACTTATAGCGTCTATAGTTTCAAAATCATCAGAGCGGGAAAGAACAGAGTCTAACTTCTTAATTGGAATCAGATTTAACCAGGAATCGGAAAAATCCAACATTTGTTATGACCGACATTTAGGTTGAGTTAATGGACAACTCAAAGCCGAATTGTCATGTTTTTTTACCTATTATTTTTATAGACAACTCGCCCGCTTGTATAATATACATAGAGGTTTTAAACGAATTTCTAAACTATAATTTATTTTTTATTTTCGCGTTATGTACAAATGAGAACAGCGATCTCAAAACAGTCGCATCTCTCAAAACAAACGTTTATGCTTTACCACTTTGAAAACGAAAAAAAATACCTACAAATGTTAATATGATAATAATCTATAGATCAAATGATTCTCTCAATTAAAACACGCTCCTTACTCCTGTCGTTGCCGTTAACGTCAACCTGATCACACAACTAACAACATGATTGATTGACCCTACGCAATCACAGAACAACTACATGATTGACACAGACTCACCACATGCTTTCAAAGACACTATACTGCCCATTTATTTTTGTTTACATTAAAATAAATTTACATTAACCAAGTGTAGTTAAATTTAATTGTTATTAATTTCATAAACTGGTTTTTAAATAAATAGCGCAACGTGAACAGTTCATAATTTAAGGAAGGTACTTGAATTTGCAACATAGTTGTGCAATAACATCTGCATGATGCCCTACATTCGTAATTTATTATATAGTTAAGCGAGCGTTCCAGATTCCTGTTCATAACAAATCTATTTATTAAATGCGTTCACTGTTCGTCTATTGCTGAATCTGACTTATTATTTAATTTAATTTATCGCAAACATTACTTACAAACCATTCCACAGTTTCATTCCTTGTCTACACGATAGTATCTAAGAAACCAATGGAACACTAACCGATTCCCTTTGCTGTTTCTGTATTATAAACTGGTAATTCAACTAAACCTGGTTGATCCAAGATTAAAACATTATGATAATTTAAAAACATAGTTGAGTTTGCCTTATCTTCTGACGTTAATGTATCATTTACGCCTCTTAATTGTAGCATACATTCAGGAGTTGCATTATAATACGTTGGTGTATCTAGTTTAATGTGTTGCAATGTAAGTAATTAAACTTGGAACTTTTAAACACGCTCTTTTGCGTTGATATGCTAAAAAGTAGCCTATGTTGTCACAGATAATGTCGGCTTCTAATGGTAAAATAATTTTTCAAATCAGTCCAGTAGTTTCGGAGCCTATTCTATTCAATCAAACAAACAATCAAATCTTTCCTCTTTATAATATTAGTATATAGATAAAGAAATGATAAATTATATATTTTTTGGCTAAATATTTGGCTTCGATATTAAGTTGTCAACACATTAGTATTGCGTCGAGGTGTTCTTCGCTAAAGACGGGCTCCGCCAAAAATAAACATGTCCCAGATAACCGTCGATAAAACCAGGAATAACGGTCTTAATTAGTTTGTTAGGAAAGTTACGACATCACGCTCCCAATGGAAATATTTTTCTTGTGAACACGTGAATAAATTTAAATTATTGCAACACGTTTTCTACTCGGCGTGTTGTTTACACAAGTGCTTAACAATCTAATTTCTTTGATCTCTACGAAAAACTGTATGTATCGCGATATCCTGTCGCCAACAAAAAGTGTTTTGATAAGCATTAAACCCTTGTTAAGATGCCAACTATCCGTCTATGTTCGGTTCTTCCGTGAACTAATGGAAATTGAAACGCAAATAACTGAGAACCATTCGAAGTGTGCATATAGAAAATAAATGGACCCGGTGCACATCGATCGAGATTAGATTGCGATTGTGTTAGCTTTACATTGAACGATTCTGTTTAAAGTGCAAAAAGAATATGTGCGACCGCGGAGCAATATCCGACGAAGTTAGATTTGATACGTTAGACGTTCGCATCTTTAAAACATTCACAAGACTAACTCCAGTTGATCTAGTACAGTTCCTTACCATAAAAGTATTGCATAGGTGCCTCGACATTGGCCACGTAGACCATATAAAGCGAAACACGAGTAACAGATGGAATAACTAATTAGATTACTAGAAGGAAAACGATTGCACGTACGCGTAATAAAATAATAATTTATAATATATAGTTTATCGATCTTTAAGAGGGGCCATATTTATGGGAATCTCGACTTGGTTATTGCCGTCGATAAAAAGTTAAGAACCACTGCTTTCGTACGTTAACCGCTCTTTAAGGACGATAAAAATTCTAAATTCAATGTCAGATAGTAGAAGACATCTTACGACGTAAAGTATTGGCCATTGACATTTAAATAAACATAAATCGATGTCATACGATCCTTGAGCATAGTTACAGAGATAGATATTTATGAATGTTCGTTTAGGAGTGCTACAGTTTCTGATAAACAATTTTATTCAAAAGCAAAATAATTGATGCGAGGGGGCATCACTTATGTTCTCATATTGTTTGTTCCCAGTAAAACACTGATCATTACCATTAGTGCCATGTCTAACAAGCGATCCCTGTAACTGTCCTCATTACAATATACTTTTTATGTGAGTGCTGCCCGCCCTGTTTGGAAAAACATTACTCCAATCGAAGTTTACATGTTAAACACATGTTTCCAACTGTGGAATTTTCAGAATGCCAAAGTCGAAATAAGCGAAGGCAAGAAATCGGTGTAGGTACGTGATCGGAGTGGCTAAAGAGCAAGCGCGGTGGATACCAAACGCGTCTATCTCGAGACGAATATGGCGCGAGTGGGTGCGCAGGAGTCGAATTGACTATCTATGTTCATTGTTAGCGGTAGACAGAAGACGCAGACGATAATGGCGACAAATAAATAATATACCTAGTTGGTTCTTAGCTGTTTACTTTATCTCGACGAAAATGCAAAGAATGCGGCCATAATGTATTTTAATGGACTTGTAACAACGTTTGCAATCAACTCTAATTAAACAATCGTGTACGATTATTTAATGTCTTGATACTCAATCGTTTGTCATTTAGTTATTTTCCTTAATGTTAACAAGATGCTTGAAATTTTTGTTGCGGATAGATATGTAGATTGTAAAACTTTTATTGTGATATAGAAATTAACACATGTATCATACAGGCATTTTTTTTACTTATGTAACACCAAAATAGACTATGAGTTAAAAGTAAAGAAATTGCTCTTGTCACTCCCCCATTCCTTTTTCACTTATTCATGACTTTCAAGACCAAATTCTAGGAGTATATTAATTCACTAAAGCATCGTAGTATCTGCACTAAAGTTTCGAAAGTACTTAATGCTTCCATTTTTATTTTTAATCTTCATTAATTATACTACATACTGTTACATTACCCACTGTTCCACTTATTCACACTATCTTCGCCATTGAACTCAATGCAGAACAATAATACACAACCGCAGATTGGCCTTTGAAATTATTTTAACAGATGTGTTTTGTAATTCTGATTAATACATCGCGTGGCTGTAGAAGGTCATTTGGAATTGTGATATCATCTATCACTTTGATAAAAAAAGATTTTTTTTAAATGTCATTACTATACTATTTCTTGCTTGATTTTATTATTAGTAAATAAACAACATAAAGAAGATTTGCAATTGCACTAGATGATTTTTCCTTAACCTCCTATCTTACACTCGATACATGCCAATATTATAAAGGGAGAAAAGATTTGTATGTTTGTAATCTAAAACTACTGGACCGATTTCAAAAATTCTTTCACCCATAGAAAGCTTACATTATCAGCGAGCAACATAGTATATATTTTTATAAAGTTACGCGGACGAAGTCACGTTCAACAGTTAGTCTTAAATACGGCAAGAAATGTCGTACAAACTTGGAATGTATATTTGTAAAACCACGGGTTAAACTTAGACTTTAGTCTAACTAACTAAAACACTTCTCCTAACTAAACGTAACATGCACGATATTTCTTGCGCCTGCGCCTAACTACACCATAATATGTACACATAGCATTTCCACAAGTCACAGGCTTCCACAGGCTTGATATGTTTTGGCAGGTTTTATATTTTTCGTAGAGTAATCTACGTACGATAATTTTTATAGCCAAAAATGTTGTTTATACTGTGAAACCTCTCAGCCAGTGGTTTACCTATGATAATACAATAATATTTAATACTACTAAATATAGATACTCCTCACAAGAAACGTTGACATTTATGGTAATCATTCTAATCGATCCATCCTTTGCCTGAAAAGGAACAATACAATCACGTCATTGGAACTACATACTGCTTGCGACAATTGGCGATAAATTAATGACAATCCACACGCAATTTCTTTTTTGTTTTATATTCAAAGTTTTTGTCGTCACCTAAAACAAAAGTGTTTGTTTGACCTTCACTGTTTGACGTGTGACTTTTTAGTTTACAAAGAGATTACATTGGTTTAATTAGAAAATTAATTTATATTGTTTGTATATTAAAATGCGTCATCCAAATAAATCCAGCCTTCGCCTATTATCGTTAAGAATTACAAAGTACAATACCAAGATCCAAGCTCCATATTATGTTATACTAAAATTCATCAAAATCAGTCAGTGGTTTAAGCCAGACTGTCTAGAGATACCTTCTTGTTCATGTTTTTTAAAAATATGGATTTTTATATCCTTCGATTTATAACAGATCCTATATAGGTATAGTAAAACTCAATAAATCGTGCACCAATCTCCTTGGATTTTATCCCCGTTGTTGGATGATCTTAGTGGAAGGCTCCATTCCATAAGGAAGGCTCTTCCTTTGAGATCGAAAGCAAAAAACGTACTCGCAACTTTACTAACTCGACACAAAGTTTGTTACGGATATCTGTTAGTAATACTTATATCTTAACCTTAGCGTTAAGGTCAGTCACTACACAAAGTACTAATGCCGCATTGATGGATTGTTTTTTAACAACGCCACAATTACATAAATATCACAAGGCAAAATTAATGAATATTTTAGGTGTTATGGTCCAGTGGGTGTCACGGTCCAATGTGTGAACCTTTAAAGGCGATCATGCAGTCTTCACTTTTACGACTATCTATAAACATGACATTAAAATGCACTGAAGCATCTCATATAGTTTTCCATCGGCTTATAGTTTGTTTGTATCGATGTTGGTGGTCACTTTTTGTTGAGAAAGTGATGCGGCTAATGTTTACATTACTTATCGCTTGTCAGTTAGCTGTGTCAACATACAATGCACGTTTAACATACTTTGGCCGTTTAACGGGTTGCAAAAATTCCGTGTTCGTAAATTGTCTCAAGAGCCTACTTTGCGTCAATAATGTGGCCCCACATTCAGGGATACTAACACCTTACTCTCACGGTTGATATATGTACTTATATGATATGTCTTGGAATACTAACACTAATAATAGTTTTATTAATAATACTCATAGATATTGACATGTAATTTCGCATTTAATTGGTCTTGAGAGTCATATTCCTCTAGTTAGATACCAATCGGGCTTGAGGGTTTTGTGATCTCACAATCATCAGATCCAATATTGAATTGAGATTGCACAAAAAAATAATAATTACACTCAGATATTACTAATTACAAGACTCCGCTCGCAACTTCTCTTGATGAGTTCTAAAAAAAATTGTTATAAATTAAAAAAAATACCGAATTTGTGACACTATTCCATGAATAAAAATGTGTCAGGTTTACGCCTGAATAAGTACTAACATCAAAACTGCTATAATATTAGAAATACTTATATGCACATGTTTTTTGCTTTTAAACTCCAAAGCAGGTGTATTGTATTCTTTGTAGCTCTTAATGTCAATGGTCTAGTAGTTTCTGTAAAACCACGCAAATAGTCAGCAACGTTGCAAATAATGTGTGTAATAACTATTAAATTACAATGTACTGAGGCGCATACAATGAATCAGTTGCAAACGTAAGCACGTAACAGTATTCATAGGGTTTTTTGTGGTAAAACTATGACTCATCGCTATCTCTGTAATTAGATATAATAGTTAAGTCTGCCAGTAAGTACCCTTTAAAACCAGCTTCAGCGTGACTCATGTACAACAGAAGAAAAATGAACGCTCACGACTCGACACGTAAACCAGTACAACTGGGTCTTCCTCCCCCCTCTCATCTCTCGAATTGAAACCTTAACAAGAGGAACACGAGGAGTCTTCAAAGTTCGTCCAAAGTGCGAAATCATACCGACTGTTATGACGTCACGCGGGGGGTTAGTGATCTCGCTTTCTATCTTTTTTTTCCTTGCGTCAATGGGCGTCTTTCCATTAGCGACGGCACGGCCCGGCACGGCACGGCCCGGCTTACCGGGGAAGTAAAAATGTATGAAACTATATGGCTCGTCTTTCCACTAGCGACGGCACGGCCCGGCCCGGCACGGCCCGGCACGGCACGGCAGGTGACTCCCGCCGGCGCCGGCCGGCACCGGCCGGCTTGGGGGTGACTGCATGTGTGTTGTATATGAATTGTAGCCGTGCGCGTGTGTGAGTGCTACCCAAGGGCTACGCTTGTTGAAAAAGTATCGATATATCGGTGTATCGATATTTTTAATTGGATATATTTATATTTATGGCCGATATATTGATAGTACATAGATACAAAATATCCAACATCGAAAATTATATCAGAAACAATATTTTTTTAGCATAAACTACCTGAGATAAAATCAGAGCCTTATCAATACTAATAATAAATCTGTAAGAGTAGGTATTGTACGTATGTTCCTCCATAACTCTTACGCGAATTAACTGATTTTCATGAAACTTGCTAAATAAACATTTAGAAGTACGGGACACGTGATAGGCTACTTTTTATCTTTTTTAACGCAGACCAAGTCGCGGGCACCAGCTAGTCTATAAATAAATTTAAAAGTGTCATTAAACCTAATATTATATACTTTGATTTTGCTTCAAGTTAAGTGTAATTGTTGTAATTTTATATTTTATAGATGACAAAATAATAATCCTAAGTTTCTTTCGGGGTTTCTTCTCAGAATCGTTTTTTTTTTTCTGAAACCTTAGTAAATTTAAGTTTATTATGACAATGATAAGAGTTTCTTGTAGAAACCTAATTGATACTGATATTTTTATAAATATCGACACATCGATATTTCTTTCACTTCCGACATCCCTACCAAGGAAAAAACCGGCGTCCAACACCGGCTCAGTGGAAAGACGAACCCCGGCATGCCGTGCCGTGCCGTGCCGGGCCGGGCCGTGCCGGGCCGTGCCGGGCCGTGCCGTCGCTAATGGAAAGACGCCCAATGATTTTTGAAGCGGATGGAGTCTTGAGTTTATCACGTTTATACTAATTGTTGATTTTGAGAACTTAACGGTTTTGTATCACTTTTTTGTGGAAATTTTAGATTGTTGTTTTGTTTTGTTACTACATTGTCATCAACATCACCCGCGAAGAAAATATTTTTTTTTAAAACTTAGTACATAATTAAATAACACCTTCTTCTAGGAGTCTACTAAGTATCTGTGTTGTAACGCATTTAAAATTATCCATTTCAGAATTCAAAAAAGATTGGTCAGACCACGCGCTGTGGTGGCCCAACAGAAACAAATGGCTGTCCAGACCGAAACACACACTCGACCAATATGGTGTTCACGCGGACGCTGTTCTCCACTTCACGCCGATGCACAAACCCCTCAGAATCCAGCTACCAGACCTCAGATATATTGACTGCAAGATCGACTTTTCTATTGACACGTTCAGCGCTGTGGTACAACTGTGTAAAGGACTCGGTAAGTAAATTATTTAGTTTACCAATATAAATGTACGAATTAAAATCATTTGAGATATTATTCTTTCTCTAACATTCTTACTTCTTGTTGGGCGGCCGTATTACTTCTTTCGTTCGTTTCGCTCGGCTTCTAAAAGTCTTATGTCATAATGTAAAGTAGCCTCTAACCTCTTTCAAGTTTACAGAGAAAATAGACTAATAAGTTAGCTAGTTTGATAATTAATTAACTAAGATTCAAATAAGATAGACTTCGCGAACATTTCACAAAGTCTGTCTTATTTTTTGCAAGAATTCGCCACAAAATACACGCTTAAGTAGTCGAATCCATATTATTCATGCATCCTGTTTCTCTAACGGATTTTGTTTTTATGACTATTTTTTAACATAGGTAATAAGTCTATAAATTAAACTTTTACGACGCCATTTCGGGTAATCACTTTAATTGCAATATTTGGGTAATCATGATTCATATGGAAATAAACAAGCTCCAACCCAAGCCACGTTTCTAATATACCTATACATATATTTTCTACTTATGAATTTCAGGTATAAGACACCCGGAAGAACTATCTCTGTGTTACCCATTAGAGCCGTCTCACCTCAAACAGAACTATCAGAATTTGAAAGAAGCAAAGAGAATACGATCCACACAACCGCCGGACACGAATACGTTTATAGCTGCAACTAGAGGCTCGTCCAACAGTTTGGACAAATCAAACGGATGTCCGGCCACTCCACCGCCTCCGAGGTCACAGTCTGCTACACCGGTCGCTTCTCAACAGGTAACGGTTGATTGTTTTAGTTTTATGTAAGTACTTAAATGAAGATCATTTGAAATGAAACCATCAAATTCACAGGCCATCTAATTTAATTTGTTTTACTATTTTTGATATTTATATATCCTCATTACAGAATGGCACATTGCGACGCTACGGTGGCCACATTTACAGCACCCAAAGCGACGGATCCAGCGACGGTGGATACTGTAGTACACCACCCAGAGCTGCGTCGCTGGACGCCTTGGACTCGCTGGGCGATATGTCGTTGGCCGACTCCCCTATAGCACCAGACTCGCAATCCAGAGAGTCTCTGCTCACGCCCAAGTCTCTAATGGAACGCGCTCGAATGAATGTCGGGTATGTTTGTTTTAAGAGATCACTTGCCCAAAGTAATTCCACGATTACTCGTTATAGTTATTGGTCGTAGAAAAAACATGAGTTATATAAAAAATATTGTTTATATATTATGTTAAATTCTGTTTTATAGCGACTCGTATTTTCCGAAATTTTACTATCAAGTCTCTTCTGGTTGTCTAATTCACCTTAGAAAAATTATTGGGACTGTATTTTAAAAAATATTGAAATTTCAAAAATATGCCCTACTTATATTTGTTGGTGCTTGGTATTACTGCTTGGTGATATTCCACGGTAGATGGCGTTTTATACTTTTCAACACGGACGAAGTCGCGAGCACCAGATAGTATGTAAAAAAAAATAAGGTCCATTTTTCTGAAAACATTATAAGGTCCATTTTTGTGAAAAAAAAATACACTTCAATGTATTGCTACGGTGATTAACTGTTAAGCGCTTTTAAAGACTATAATATACTTAGAATAAAAGCACAAAAAACGTTTTAAAAAAAACTGAATTTTAATGTGAATAGATGGTTGGACTCGTCGCTGTCGATAATGGAGCAGTACATCCGCGAGTGGGACACGCTGCAGCTGCGCTTCAAGTTCTACTCGTTCTTCGACCTGAGTGCGCGTGCGCAGGACGCGCCGCGCCTCAACCAGCTCTACCAGCAGGCGCGCTGGCAGATCCTCAACCAGGAGCTGCACTGCACCGAGGAGGAGATGCTGCTCTTCGCAGCTCTACAGGTACACTACACACTTATTGCCTCTTATAGAGTACGTATAGGCTTTATATGGGAGATCAGTAAATACTTTTTTATTTGTTTTGAACAAAGGAGAAGAATAACAAAAGTTTTCGACCAAAAGAAGATGACATATGGCGCTGAAACGTGGTCTCTAACTAAAGGCCTCGTAACTACTCGTAAGAAATCTCAACGAACTATGGGAAGGGCTACCACTCTAGTGTTACACTGTAAACATTAGTTTCCATAGACATAACCCGACGATGAGTGAGTTGAAGTGTTTGTGGGCAGGTACGGCACATAGTACGGAGGTTCTCGAGTAGGAGTCACGGACTAGCAAGCACAGAGTAGAATGTCCTACTCAAAAAACCTACGATAAGGGCCGCGAGTCCTACAGCCGAGATAATGATGACGTTGGTGACTTTCAGTTACAAATCGAGCTGCAGACGTTAGCCGGGGGAGGGGCCGAGGTGGAGGCGGAGGGCTCGGGCAGTGGCGGCGGTGGGCCCGAGGACGAGATCGACGCGGCGCTCAGTGAGCTGCAGGCCGCGCTAGAGGGCGGACCTCCTCCGCACTCTGACATCACGCACGTGCCAGAGCTCGCCGGTTACCTCAAGTACCTCAGGTATACCTCAAGCGCCCATAAAGGTGCAGAGAACGTTATAATTTATAGGTGAAAGTTTCACCCTTCAATGAAATGCTATTCAAATTGAATTACTTGTAGAAGAATAAATTGACGCTGCTGTATTCGCAGCGTCAGCGGGTAAAAATTGCAACAGTTTTAGGATGACTGAAAATTTTGATATTGTATAGAATTAAGGTGCCTATACTGCCTTAGTTAGAATACGTGATTTTTAAATATAATTAGCGCATTGATATCGTATAGTCAGACTTAGTTTCTATAATTATTTATTACTTAGACAGCCATTATAGCCTTTTGCAATAGGCCTTAATAGAATCAAAATATCAGCATTTCTAAAATAGTTGAATGATCCATGGTCACGCACGAAGCGTTATAGTTCCACCTTCCTTGTCCGAACTGCTAAGGAGTGGAACTCATTGCCTGCGTCCGTGTTTCCCCAAAATTACAACCTCGGGGTCTTCAAGTCTAGGGTAAATGGGCACTTACTAGGTAAGCGTGGTCCATCTTTGGCCGCATCTGCACCTAACATCAAGTGAGATCGCGGCCAAGCGCTGCCTTGATTACATAAAAAAAAAAAAAAAAAATCTGTGCCAACAATAACTTTTTTAACAACATATCATATTTATCAACGTAGTATATAAATCGCTATAATAAGTAATTTTTTCTTCGTTTCATCAAAATTCATCTATCTATAAATATATTTTTATTTTTATTCCTAAAAAACATGAATTTAATGTGTCTTAATTTTTCTTCCACCATGACGTACGGTGCGCGACGTGTTCACAACAAAGCAAGTGTAACAACGATTTCTGTTCTGCGGCGTAAGAATATCATTCAATTTGGTTCCCCGATTATCCAAAAAAAAAAAAAAAAAACTTGTCAAAATTGAAGTAATAATTAACAACATCGATTGGTCTCGACCGAGGAATTTTGAACATAATATATGTAATCACAAATTTTATGTTCAAAATTCCATGATCAAGTATAATGTTTAGCCGCATTATACATAATATTTTATATCTATCTTCAATTAATAATTTTAATATTAATCATCAAAGGTTGGATCTATCGATAAAGTAGATGGGGTATTTAAATTTTCATATGAAAAAGTAAAAGTAAAATGGTAAATTTATTTTCATTTCAGTATCATCTAAAACACGATATCTCTGAAAACAAAGTATTATTAGTGATAACAGATTTATCATTAGTGTTGACTACGCTGTTTTGAAAAAAAAACCACAAAATTAAAAGTATTAAAACCGTTTAAATACCCAATCTAGTATTTTAATGTAATCATTACTTCAATGTTTTTATTAAATCCCCAAATAACCGTTCACTCACAAAGCACGCACTGTACAGAATTAATGTAATATTTTTATTACTTAAGTACATGTATAATAATTTTTATTATTACTATTAATATGACGTTTATTTAACATAAAGTTTATTAATTGGCATTTCAATTTAATACTTGTATCTAACATTAATGTTTATTATTAATTTTTATAAAATACAACAAGTACTTTAATACCTACACACTTTTTACCCCATACAGTAATATTTAATTTTATTAAATTATGTATTTGTATGTACCTAATAATTATTATTATCGTGTAAAATTTAATTAAAAATTATTTTTCATACATACTTTTATTTAAATTTATTTAAGAAAACGCGTTTAAAGTTGCTTTTTTTAGGGAAGCAGCTAGAAAGAAGCTTTCTTATTTAGTTATTCATAAGTTAATTAATTCAAGTGTCTTTATTTTATGTTATACCAATAGAACGTGTGATTTATTCATATTTTAGGCTTTTCTTCAGTTGATAAAGCGCACAGAAGTCATGGCGTACATATTTTAATTAATATACGCACTGTCACTAGACAGAAATGAGCGTCAATCGAAATAAAAACCTACTAATTCTTAAATTTTTTGAGTTAAAAATAAAAGAACATGGTCATTGATGTCCTAATTATACTTCTGTCAAGCGTTGTATCTTTAATTGGAATATTTAGCCTATTGGAAGGTCCATCCTGTAGGTAGGAGATAATCGGTTGAGATTATATCCTACATACAAAGAAACTTTAATCGTTTATTATATTCATGTGAGATAAATGTGCGTGATTGCAGGCCGAAGCGGTTTACATTGAAACGCGGCTACACGCGCGGGTGGGTGTCGTGCCGCGATGGCGTGTTGCGCGTACACGCGTCACGCGACGCCGCGGCGCGCGGTGACGCTCCGACGCACGCCGTCGAGCTGCGCGGCGCCGAGGTGACGCCCGACGCGCACCCCGCGTCCAACCGTTACTGCATCAAGCTCGAGGTGCCCGCCGAGGACGCCATGCACGAGATGTGGCTCAAGTGCGAGACGGAGGACTCGTACGCCGAGTGGGTGGCCGCGTGTCGACTAGGCGCGCGCGGCCGCTCGCTCGCAGACGCGGCGTTCGCGAGCGAGGCGGCGGCGGTCCGCTCGCTGTTGGCGCTGCAGCGGCCTCAGCCCGGCGCCGCCAATCACAGGCTGCCGCACCTCGACCACATCCAAGCGGACAACTATCTAGCGCCTCGCTTCTTAAGAAAACTCAAGGGCAAGGTACACAATCCGATTTCGATTTTCGACTCTAACATCTCACTGTAATGTCTCGTTTACACAGTGCGACCTGCTGCCTAGCCAGTAGACAGCTACTCGGTTTGTCTACTCGTACTCCAGTAGCTGGCTCGCCTTGGCTGTCTACACGACACAAGTAGCTGCGAGTTACCGTGCGATCAGGCGAGTGAAAACAAAAAAATGTTGAAGTAACTCGGACGCGAGGTACTGTCCCAACTCGCATGTACGAGTTAGTAGTTACTCGTTAAGTTACGTCCAAACAGTACGAGTTACTGCAGTGGAGCTACTCGGCGGGCTCGCTCGCACTGTGTCAACTAGCCTTAATTAGCTAAGAACCAAATTGAGCTAGATATTGTATGGCGCAGTTCACGCAGCGGCTGCTAGAGAGCCACGCGAACGTGAAGGAGCTGCCGCTGCTGGAGGCGAAGCTGCAGTACATCCGCTCGTGGCAGAACCTGGCGGAGCACGGGCAGTCGCTGTTCGTGGTGCGCTTCATGGGCCACCGCAAGGACGAGATCATCAGCATCGCCAACAACCGCATCATGCGCCTCGACCCCGGCACCGGAGACCACCTCAAGACGTGGCGCTTCAGCACTATGAAGGTCCACCTTAACACTTTACTTACTTTTGGAGGATCAGTGGAATTGTGGTCAATCCCTGCTCAGCGCACTTCACTTCGTTTAAAGTCGCCTAACTTCACACCGAACCCTCGCTTATTAAATGGGTTTTTGTCAGGTTTTCAGTTGAACAGTTATAGTAAATTTAAAATTGCCACATACTATGCATAAGAATAGGACTAGAAATCTCCGCATTTCTCACGAACTTCATTAGTGAAGTGTACGGTGTACCAAAAAAAAAAACAAACCAAGAATTTATTCTTTATAAAATGATTATTTTTATAATAGTTTTTATTATTATTGTAATGTGATTTATTTATTTAGCCTGTACTTTATTATAAAATCGTATACATTGATTTTATGTGTATAAATTATATTTTCATAATATAATAAATTTATAAACAAGTTAAATCGAAATAAAACTCTTAAATGAACTTTGAACTTATAATTTTATTAGAAAAAAATATATATATTTAAAATATTTTTATTCAGATTTTTTTGACGACGGTACTGTGATGACTCGGATCATGTGAAGTTTGCAGCAAGTGCGATCCTATTCTTATTTGACACGAATAGTCGTCCTCCAAGGACGCAAAGTTAATAGGCTGTGTGCATTAATTGGTACAAATTAATTTCAGGCGTGGAACGTCAACTGGGAGATAAAGCACATGATGGTGCAGTTCGAAGAGGGCAACATAATATTCTCGGTGCAGTCGGCGGACTGCAAAGTGGTACACGAGTTCATCGGCGGATACATTTTCCTGTCGATGAGGTCCAAGGACGCCAATCAGACGCTCGACGTCGAATTGTTCCATAAACTGACCGGTGGGTGGACGTAAATTAAAAAAATAAAATATGAACCTCCGGCTTGGTTACGTGGCCTTTAAGCTTCGATGTTGCCAGTAAAACTCTTTTAAAACTGAGCCTCGCTGATGTGCCTTGTGAAATTCTGCTAAGTAATTTTCCCTTTTATAATACTACTATATATTATAAATATAATAATATGCAATCTAAGCAAATTCAGATTGTCTAAAATGTTGAATTGAATGAAATGAATTAATATTGCCTTTGTTAGGTCTTTTTTTTTTTAATAATTACCCTTAAAAGTTTTTAATATTTAAAATCTTGAAATTAAATCATTTTATATAAACTTGCTGGCGCCCGCGACTTCGTACGCGTTGAAAAAGAAAAAAGTAGATATCCTGTGTCCTGTACATCTAAATGTTTATCTACCAAGTTTCATGAAAATTGGTCAACATACATAGATACAGAAAAGATACAGAATTCTAAAAATCGTTAATTTAGTTTCAGTATCATGTATAGAGCCTATAAACACGATATCTCTGAAAACAAAGTAACTTACTCCATGACCGACCCCTACAGATTTATTATTAGTGTTGATTACGCAGTTTTGAGTTTTGCTATATAACGTTTGTGCTTACGGACAAACAGGACACAAAAAAAAAAAAAACAGGACAGTCTTTTCAACGTATATATTTATACATAATTATAGTATTTTCATGTGCTTCCAAATGATTCCTTTTATATACAATGCCAAATATGATTTCGAAAAACAATCATTTTTATTATAAAAAATCAAAACTCGTTTGCAATCATTTTTATATTTTTGAAAATCTTGTGACCGCTTCTTAATTTACCTACCGTATAGTATTTATTTAATTTTTTAGTAATTTTGAAAGAAAAATATATAAATAAATTCGTATTCATCCGCGATAACATACTTGTGAAACATAGAAGAAAAATAATAAGTATATTTTAAAATAAATTGCATATAATTATGTGAGACGTGCCATTGCATATACTAAAGTGATGGATAAACGAATGAATTAATAAAAATATATATATTTTACACTAAAAACGTAAGTTTCTAGGTGCTTGTGTTACTATATAAATTAAATATACATATATGTAATTGTATAATGTAATGTAAGAAATAAATGAAATACATAGAGTGGCCTTAACTCTAACAAATTTTTTTTTAGTGTAAATAACATTTTTTGTGACGTCATTTGATTATACAGGGTGGAGTTTTGTAATGCCACCTGAACGGAAAGTTCCTTTCGTTTAATTTATCAAGTTTGTTAGAGAGATTTAATCCTTATAATTTACCCTAACGATCGATGCAACAAAAGTACAGGTTGCAAATTTTTATAGATTTTAGTCAGTTCGATTCCCGGGTGCGGCAAAGGAATTTTCGAAAATCTTTGAAAATCTTTGAATGCAGTTTTCTTTTTATTAAAAAATAAAGAAATGTTTTCTTTGAGTAAAACTTTCTATCTACAGTATGAAGAGTACTTAATACTTAAGAGTCCAGGTGGCATTACAAAATCCCACCCTGTATAATATAATACGATGTCGCCTTAACAGTGAGAGCAATTTTTCTCTTAATTAATATTTATGGGGTTCCGAGACTACAAGTAAAGTGTCGATTAGTTACTTTTAGAAATAATTTTACGTTTTATTAAATTATGCACTCGGTTTACCGCATCGTTCTATAGGCGAATTTTTTTTAATGATTTTCTTTTTAATGTTTGGGGACTTTTTTGTTTTATGATGTTTTATGACCCTTTAGTTTTTAGACAGCGATATTATAGTTTGAGAACTAAACTAATATCCCAAAACAAGGATAAAAAGTAATTTTATCACGATTATTTGTTTGTCATACCCAAGGACGTCCAAATCTCATTTTTTTTTTAACCCAATGGATGATAAATTGCCCTCACTGTAATCTAATGTAATATGTTGATGACAGTACTAGTCTGTTCGATATCGCATGTAATGCCGTTACTCAGTTTTAAGTACTAGGCTAATAAATACGGTTTACACAAATTATTAACATTTATTAAAACTGTAGATTTATTTATATACATACTGTATGTTATGTAAAACATTTTGTAAATGTCGAAATTAAATGTAAATAAATAACAAATTAATTTTCGTTTTATTGTGCACCTGAAAATACAGATAAATGGTTATTATCGTATGATAGTGTCATTTTTTTCTAACTACACCTTAGTGTCATAAAGCCTTCGGGTCCATTAGATGTATTAGAATTAAATGTCCGTATACTTCGCGACATCTATAAAGTTAGCTTATACTTAAAATAAACCATTTTCCTTAAAAACAGAAGAGGTGATAGTTCTTCGTTTTCAAGATTATATAAATATGTACTACAAAAACAATTCGACTTCACAATTCACGATACTCCGATCATTTTGTACAGTAATCTTCATAATCTTAAGTATTCCGATCCGGAATTGAGAACGCTCGTCAGTATCATTCTTACAGATCGATTCATACGAAATTCATAATCTGAAAAAATCAGAACGTGTGCGGAGCATACATTGTATGGAATTCCGGACGTTCTGAATTAATAATATGATTACAGAGACATTCCAGTTATTTTGAGGCCAGCCTAAAAAAAATATTCAATTTCTCTAGGCAACCTTTAGAAGTTCGGCGAAGTTGTTCTCTTTACTGTGTACATTTATACACATGGGGTGTTCTTTTCTAAAATAGGCATTGAAATAAAACAAATATTTGATTACATTTTTCTTTATTACCATCCATAATATTCCTTTCTTATTTCACTATCAAAACATATCCGGTAATGTACGTATTTAACAGAAACCCACCTTAATTTTGAATACAGAAAGATACAGGAAACAAGGGCCACCATATTACAAGGACACTTAGATTTTACATACTATTTGTTTAGTATATATCCTAGGGCTAGGTTTAATTTATATAATATATTCTATGGTTAGGTACAAATACAGACTACTCAATTTACACTCAACACTGCATATATTTCACCGTCAACGTCAAAGTTGGATGTGAATGTGACAACTCGGGAGTGACGAAATACGTGTAATTTACGTAGTTTTTACTGGTGAAGTTTATTCGGACAATATCAGAGCAGTCACAGCTACACCCAGGCGATTGGATTGAAGACCATCACGAGCGAGCCCCACAAGACAGAGAAGGCCGTGAGTGTTTGCCACTGTAGCGTGACGATATTCGCGCCACTTCACTCACACACACGCACACGAGTTCACGAGAGAGCGAGACGCGTTCCCAAGGGCGAATCCCCGACTCTCGCGTCGAGGATCCGGGAACAGTTCAGTTATCCATTAGCCACGGCTCGCGACGCACGCTCATCGCTGCGTACGCCTCAGCCTCGCACCGTGCACTCGTGTCCACTAGTTAACCCACGAACATACATCCTTCTGAAGAATAACCTTCACAGTGTACTATTGAGAAGAAGGGCCCCTGTATGGATTAAACCTATGTACCTGAAGACGCCTACTTTATTTCGGTATACCGCACCTTCACCTCCCAGGGCATCCCGCACAGGGACTTCCTTCATTGGTGACCACCTAATGTGAAAAACAAGACAATAGTGCCACGGTGCCGTTAACGATAACAGCAACTCGCCGCCGCGTCCCACGGCCTCATACTCTGTCGACGTCGCATCATACCTAACCAGGTACTCAGTGAGGAATACATATCTTCGCCAACATCAAGTGACCGTACGACGCTACTCCGTATGCACGCCGACGCATCTACTTAACTACCTAAAGCGCCAGTAGAGTACGCCTAGAACTTTTTGATTCACCCCTCGTATAAAGACAATAATACGTACCATACTCTTACGCATTCTTATACCCTAATGATTATTATTGTTGCTTATTGTTAACCGTCATTAATAGTGTTTGTATATATTAGTTAGCTATACGTTTAAGGTATCTCATGTGTATTTAGGTACTTATACCACATTTATCCTATGTGGCCCACTTGGACATATCTTGCACTCCTGAAGTCGAAGATATTATAACAGCACCTCCAAGGGAATTGCAATACACTACTCTAAAGAAAGCAGTGATTTCACGCTTTTCGGAATAGCAAGAGGAGAAAATAAGGAGACTGCTGGAAAAAGAAGTCATTGGAGACCGGAAGCCTTCGTCCTTCACAACTACACTCGGATTCCTCATCGACACAGGCAGTGACCTTTGCTGCTATCCTCAACGGTTAGCCAAAGGTCGCACCAAGTCATCAACAGGCTACCAACTCGCCGCAGCCAATGGTAGCACCATCAATACTTACGGCAGCATTTCTCTACGCCTCAAATACAGACAGCCTCAAGCCCACAGATTCAAATACTTCAACCAATTATTCAAACATGGAAACTTTGCGAAATAAAGAACCAACTACACCCGGGAATGACGATCGGAACGATGATACTAATATAAACAGTGGAGAAATCTCCACTCGTGTCCGTTCTGTTCGGACTGGGATGGAGCGCACATCAACGCTGCAGGAGCCACTTCGCTTTGGATCGCCGCACCGGGCACACGTATCGCTCGGCACCCCGCTGCCGACCCATCGTGTCCCGCTCTACGCCATCCACCGCTACGGCCGGTTGAAGCCCTCTTCGCCCGCCGCACCATCGACCGCCCCGCCGCTGTGTCGCCGACCGCCGATCCGCCTGAGTAGTTTCAACTGCTTGGTCGATCCCGCTCTAGGCCACTCGCCGCCACGCCGCTGTGTCGCCGATTCGCCGCTCAAGACCGCGAGGCGCTAGTTGACGATCCGCCTGAGTAGTTTTAACTGCAAGGCCGACCCAACTAGCGTTCTGAACAAATCCGCTACGTTTTGCGGTCGCACCAAGAGTAACCTAACGGTGTCAACAACTTGGTGTGGGCGTAGACCCAAGACGCCTGCAAGTCCACCGGGACTTGCATTACTTGGACGGGGCTAGAACCACCGGCCTTGGGGGTGACCCCTCGCCGACACTAGCTGTCGCCCTCCCACCCTCCGACTCCCTTTTTCCATTCTCCAGTAGATGTTTGGGCGGACATAGTAGTGTTCGCGCTCCTCTTTGTTTTGTCAGGGCTCACGAGCCCTTGCGAAATCGAGAGGTCCGGAACTCCCGACCCTCGTTGCTGGAAACTAAACTCCTCTCGAAAGGCTATTATAAAATCACTGATTATTTGAGCGACAAAGAAGCCTGGATTTAAGCTATTCGGAGTTCGTACTATGTTTTGTACTGTAAAACTATAATTGTATATATATACTTTAAGTTTGTTAATATTAAGTAATGTGTATTGTACTATTTTACATTTTAATGATGACAAAAAGAATAGTATCCTGAGTTTCTTTCGGGGTTTCTTCTCAGGATCGTCATCTTGGTTTTTTTTTCCGAAACCCTGGTAAATTTAAATTTATAATGACGATCAAAAGAGTTTCTTGTAGAAACCTAATTGATAAATAAATATTTTGATTTTTGATTTTTGGAGCAGCTAGGGCTACTCCCCCGATAAGGGACACACATTAGGTACACACACGCTACACTCGCCGGCGTGTCATCTGCACGCCGGTCCGGGGACTTGCCCCGCGACCCCCCACCCTCTGTCAGGATGGAACGCGCCGTCCTGATAGAGGCCATCAGGAGACTCCACTCGGAGAATCCTGACGAAGTTGCGGCTATACTCCGGGAAGCCCAACAGCCCGCCCCCATATCCCCCGCGTCGCCAATGGACTCGTCCTACTCGCGCACGCCATCCCCGACACCGACCCTGCGCGCTCCGACGCCGCTGTCGGCCGCCCCCTCCATCTGCGAGTCGATCTCGGACTGCGAGTCCCAGAACGACGGTTTCGTCCCCGTAATGGGACGCAAAAAGCGCCGGAAAAGCGCACCCTCCCCCTCCTCAGCCCCGGCTAAGAAGCCAGCAACAGAAAAGCCCCCCGTGGGCCACCGTCCCACCCCTCCACCCGCCCCTAAGCACCACCCCCCATTGTCGTACAAGACAGTGGGAAATGGACGGCCATCCGCAATGAGATGGCCCGTCGGGGAATAATCCCTCTTCGAGCCTCTTCCAGCGGCTCCTCTATCACCGTTAAGGTACAATCTATCCCCGATTACCGCTCCCTAACGGATCTCCTCAGGAAGGAAACCATTTCCTTCCATACCTCCTCCCTCCCGGAGGAACGCCACCTCCGGGTTATAGTACGCGGCCTCCCAGCCTCCCTTAGCGAGGAAGACATCCTCGAGGATGTCAAATCCCAGGATTTCCCCGTGCTCAAAGTCCACCGACTCCGCTGCAGAAGCCGCGGCCCTCTTAATCTAGTGCTCCTGGTGCTAGAACACACCCCCTCCGCAAAGCGCATCTTTGGCGCCTCGACAATCTGCGGATTGTCAGGAGTCAAATTTGAGCCCCCCCACAAACGAGGCATCATCGGCCAATGCCACCGGTGGCCAGTATTATGGCCAGTACTATGGCCACTCGGCCCGCAATTGCTTTGCGAAGCCGAGATGTGTCAAGTGCTTGGGCGACCACGGCACCACCGACTGCCAACGCCTCAAGGACTCACCAGAGCCCCCAGCGTGCGTCCTCTGTGGACTCCAAGGGCACCCCGCCAACTACCGCGGCTGCCCTAAAGCCCCCAAACGGCAGCCCCAAAAGGCCACCCGACAAGGACCCCTCGAACCGCCTTCTCAAAGGCCAGCCCCCCCAGCGCTCAACAGCGCCTCCCACTTCCCACCACTGGCCAAATCAGTGGCTGCCCCACCCGCATGGGCAAATCTTGTGCCTGCACAGGCACCTGCACCTGCCCCCGCCTCTGTCCCTGCCTGGAGGAAGCGCGACCCTAGGGTCCCCACCTCTAGCCTCCCAAAAGCACTCCCGCCCCGCCCCCCTCAATCGACACCAGCTTCCCTGCTGTCGATCGCCACCCCAAATTCTTTCACGGATTTCGCGAGTAAACTCTCGGAAACCGTGAGTATGAGAGAGCTCATAACCGTCGCTCTCGAATACCAGAAGTGCAGTGATATGTTCTCCGTTCTGGACCTCATCTCACGCCACGCCCAAGTCTTCGAAGCCCTCGAACGACTTCAAGCCTCCCTCCACAAGTTCTAATGGCTCCGCCCAAAAGATTAGCTCCCTCCTCTCTTGCTTTAGCGTTCTTCAACGCCAACGGCATCGCCGCTCAAAAATTAGAGATCCAACAGTTTCTCACCTCCCATCAGGTCGACGTAATGTTAATCCAAGAAACCCGCCTTAAACCCAGTATTGGTATTGGGGTAATCGCGACCCCCGATTACCCCAATACCACATTGTACGCAACGATCGTACCACCGGCCGCGGTGGTGGCACTCTCATTTACTATAGGAGATCCCTCCATTGCGTTCCAATGGACACACCACCCCTTATTAACATGGAAGCCTCGGTCTGCCGACTAGCTATGACTGGACATCCTTCAGTCATAATAGCATCGGTATACCTGCCTCCCACCAAACCGCCTCTTAGGTGCGATCTCGAATCGCTATTCAGCCTCGGTGACTCCGTCATTCTGGCGGGGGATATAAACTGCAAGCACACCAGATGGAACTCCCATTCCACTTCTACAAGAGGCGCGACTCTGGACAGACTGACAGACATCCTAAACTTTGAGGTAATCGCACCGATAACCCCTACGCGTTTTCCTACTCTACGCACGCACAGACCAGACGTACTTGACATAGCGCTAGTCCGCAACATCTCCCTCAGACTTGTAGGAATTGAGACAATTCACGAACTCAGTTCCGACCATCGCCCGGTTCTTCTCAAACTAGGACGACAGACCGAACGCTTCCCGCAAACCACCATCACCATAAACTGGAACAGACTGAAGAAGTCCCTCGGGACCCTCTCTCAGCATCTGGACCAGATCCCTGACACCTTCAGCGGGCCAGACAGCACGGGCGAGGCGGTCCGAGCACTCAACTGCCACCTCCACGACTGCATTAGCAGCTGCTCCCGGCGAACGATCGTCGATGGGAGCTCCCGGAAGACGTGAGGAGGCGGTTGAGGGCGAAGAACGCCGCCGCCAGCCTATGACTCGTTCCCTTCCGAGGAAAACCGGGTGCGACTACGCTCTCTGCAAAGAGAGGTTAAAGCTCGCATCTCGGAGTTCCGCAATAACAGTTGGGCCCATCTATTGTCTGGCATATCGCCCACCCACCAGGCTTACTGGAGGTTGGCGGGGTCGATGAAGATGGACTCCAACATAACCCAAACCCCTCCCCTAAACCGACCCATTGGCCCTCCGGCGTTTGACGACGACGAGAAGGCCGAATGCCTAGCCGACTCCCTCGAGGCCCAATGCTCGCCTAGCCTCCAACCGGTCGACGCACTCCACGTCGCCCGGGTGGAGGAAGAGGTCGGGCATCGCTCCTCACAAACACCCACTGACTCCCTGGATCCAGTCACCGAACTAGAACTGATGAACCTCATCAGAAATTTAAGTCCCAAAAAATCGCCGGGCATCGACGGTATCTCTAACAAGCTACTGAAGATCTTCCCGCCGATTCTCTTGTCCCTCCTACTAAGCATCTTCAATGCAGCCTTGCAAGACCGCTTTTTTCCAACCGCTTGGAAAGAAGCCGTCGTCATCGGTATTGCAAAACCGGGCAAGGATAGAGCCCAACCATCTAGTTACAGACCAATCAGCCTCCTTAGCTCCATTGGGAAACTCTACGAGAGAATCCTATTGACGCGCCTGTCGAATTATCTTAATTCGAAAGGAATTCTTATTAACGAACAGTTTGGCTTTAGAGCCAAACATTCTAGTGTCCACCAAGTCCACCGGCTAGTAGAACACATACTTACAAGACTGACAAACAAACCACATCGCATTAACACCGGAGCTGTCTTCTTCGATGTGTGTGGCGAAGGCATTCGACAAGGTGTGGCACGCAGGGCTGATATACAAGTTATAACAGCTCGACGTGCCTGAAAGTCTCGTACTCATAATACGGGATTTTCTGACCGATCGTAGCTTCCGCTACAGAGTGGAGGGCACCCTCTCTACACCTAGACCCATCAGAGCTGGAGTCCCCCAGGGCTCAGTCCTCTCTCCCACCCTTTATTCCCTCTACACAAATGACATCCCTCGCTCCGAAAAGGCCGAACTGTCCCTTTTCGCTGACGACACATGTATTTACTTCTCCGCTCGACACAGAGGCTTTCTCTCACGCACCCTTCAAACCGCGGTCACCTCCCTAGGTGACTGGTTTCTCAAATGGAGGATCGAAGTCAATCCCGAGAAGAGCGTAGCAATGTTCTTTTCCTGGGAAAACACACGTACCCTCGACCTTCATCGCGCCACCATCGACAAACTCACCCTCGGCCAAATCACCCTCAACGGTCAAGTCATCCCATGGGTAGACAAGACCAAGTACCTAGGCGTCACTCTCGACGCCAAACTTACCTTCGGCCCCCACATCAAGTGGGCGGGCGCTTATCCAGCCTCCTAGGTAGACACAGTAAAATGTCCCTTCGTAACAAGGTGACACTATACAAAGTCTGTGTAAGACCTATTATGACTTACGCCAGCACTGCCTTCGCACATGCTGCCCCTACCCATATCAATTCCCTTCAAAAAATCCAAAACCGCTTCATGCGGAATGCCGTGAACTCCCCATGGTATATCCGCAACGTAGACCTACACTTCGACCTGGACCTCCCATCTATTGTCGAGTACATTAAGGACCTTGCCCTTAAGTACTACGACAAAATCCCCCGTCATCCGAACCCACTGATTGTAGACTCTCTCGTCTACACCCCCAACCCCGACGACTTACACTCTAAATCCCACAGGAGGCCCAGACACGCTCTCCTTGCCCCCGACGACCCCATTACGGCCGCAAATGCCGTCTTGCTCAACCTAGCTGACGATGTCCCTCAATCGACATCTAGGCACCCACGGAGAGGCAGAAGGCGAGGTAGACCTCCCAGACCCTCCCGTGGAAACCGCTCTTAGTATGCCTTAATGCTAACAGCATCCGTTGTCTAATGACGGAACACCACTCCCCACCTCACAGCCATCAGTGCTGATCTCTACCGCCTAGTCGATGTCGTTCAACCGACATCTAGGCACTTACGGAGAGCCAGAAAGAGGTTCACCTCCGTGACCCTTCCGGGTCCCCCCCCCGTGGAGCGACCAGTATAACTTCTTTTTACTGATCACTGCTCCCCGTCCCTTGTCGCGGTTCTTCCCGAGCCGCTTGTTGCAGGGCTTGGTAGCGCTTGTAGAATAATTTACTTATCCTACAAGCACTCGCCTTAAGTCCGGTAAAGCTTTCAAAGTCCTAGGACTAAAAGCTAAAGCAACCGTGAGGGGTTTTGGTGCCGTAAAAATCCCACATAACCTTGTGAATACGAACAGTCCAGAGTGCTGTTAGTCCCTTCACAGGTACTTTCTTGAAAGTTTCCCCTCTCAACAAAAAAAAAAAAAAAAATGCTGCAGGAGGGGCCCAGAGATGGGCCAGCGGAGCTTCGGCTCGTGGTGGCGGGCCTGATAAGGTCCGCGGGCGCGGCGTGTGGCTTAGGCCACCGCCCGGGCAACCCGTAACCTCTCGCGAGGCCGGGGGTCTGGCGCACTGAGCGTCGAGCCGCGTGGAAGAAAACCATTATAAAAATTACCCTGAAACCCAAGGTTAGCGTGCCGAGGGGCTGCATGGCTGGGGGGGACCCTGTCCCAAGCGCTCCTGCGGCCTGTTGGGAAAGGGCCGCAGGTACGCCTCCTAAATAAACAATGGAAATGTCGGACAACGGAAAGAGTATGTCGAGTGATTCGGCTGACGCCCGGCGCTTGGGGGTAGCTCGGCCCCCGAGTGTGAAATGTGCTACGAGCGGCGATTGCGACCCAGCGATTGTGCCAGCGGCGTCGACCGGTGTCCGGGCCGGTCGATGTTAAATGGACTACCAGCGCATGCGAAGACGCTACAACCGGGTGTGCTGCTCGACCGGTTGTCCGACGTAGAAGATAGGAGCAGTGTGACCTCGCCGAGGCCGAGTGACGTGGAGGCGCAGGCGCCACCGTAGTCCCCGCCCGCCGCAGAAAGAGAAAAGAAGGAGAACCCGCTGAGAAAGCGCACCGCCAAGGCGGGACGCGGGCGTGGACAGCCCACGGAAGGTGCGCTCATCGGCAGCGCAAAGGCGAGGGCTGAGCGCAGGGAGGAGCTTCGGCTGCTGGCCGAAGAAGAACTCGCCGAGGCTATGTTGCGACGGCGCGCACAGGATTTCGCCTTACCGCCGTTGTTGTAAATAATCAAAATATAGGCTTTTGCCAGACTGTCAGCGCCTTCTGTTATGTACAACATCACTGGTAGTTAAAATATATAGTTGCTAGTGCGATTCACGTTGTTTTATTTTAGGTTATGGGCCCAGAAGCTGTTAATGAATCCTGTATTTCATAATAGGACTAAACATATAGATGTCAAAGTTCATTTTTGCAGAGGTGTAAATGATAAAAATATTGTTAAAATTAAATATTTATGTACATACAAAGCATTACAAATTTATGAATGCTTTGGGCATTGTTAAAGTACTGTTTCATTAATAATAATTGTGTTTATTATTTAGGTACATACTATGTGTGTTGGGTATATTTTGAGTGGGAGCGTTGTAAATAATCAAAATATAGGCTTTTGCCAGACTGTCAGCGCCATTTGTGCTTGGTTATGTACAACATCACTGGAGAAAAGAGTGAGGCCTCCGCTTGCAGCGGATAGGAGGAGAGCGTAGTCGTCGATGACGACAGCAGCGAGGCCGCGAGGCTCAAAGCCGAGAGCCCGCCTCAGCTCCCACGAAGGAACCGTGGTCCCTGGTGGTGGGGCGGAAGGCGAAGGCCAAGAAGGCGGCCGTCGCTTCCAAGGCCAGCAAATCTACTGCCAAAGCTAAGGCCAGCGACGACGCCAGGAGGAAGGAAGCTCCGCCCCGCGCTCTGCGGCCGTAGTCC
Organism: Synanthedon vespiformis; assembly: GCA_918317495.1. Taxonomy (NCBI): domain Eukaryota; kingdom Metazoa; phylum Arthropoda; class Insecta; order Lepidoptera; family Sesiidae; genus Synanthedon; species Synanthedon vespiformis. Next base: position 6,602,238 of record OU906962.1, read on the forward strand.
TCACCCTGGGGCCCGAGGACGGCAGCAAGGGCGCCACTTACAACAGCTTAAACACTGAGGCGACGAGGAGGCTCGACCTCCCCTCCATTGGTATTGGCTTTATACAAGTGAGATCCTCGAAGGCCGGAGCCCGGGTGCTCGAAATCCCGGGCAAGGACCAGGGTGACGTGGCCGACAAGCTCGCGGGGAAACTCGTACCCGGTGGAGAGCGCCAAAAAAGTCGTCGACAGCAGGCGGCTTTTGGGCACAAGAATGTTTAACATTAAGAATGTTTAAAAATGTTTAAAAAAGAATGTTGAGCAAATTGATAATCAACTTGTAAAAATGGTAGCAAAAGGTCATCATGCCTTAAGAATTGTAGAAGAAACAGAGTTTCGTAAACTAATTGAATTAGTTTCGCAATGCCCAGGCTACAAACTACCCTCAAGAAAAACGTTCTCAGAAAATTTAATGTCAAATGTATACAATGGCGTAAAAGACGTATTAAAAAAAAAGTACAAGCAGCGCCGGCGATGTCTCTCAGTACTGATGGTTGGACGTCTAGAAATAACGACAGCTATATAGCTATTGTAGCCCATTTTATAGATGAAGAAACTAAACTTCACTTAGCTTTATTTGGTTGTATTAATTATAATGAGCGACATACCAGCCAAAACTTGTGCAATTGTATGAAAGATGTAATGACAGAGTCGGACATTTGAAACAAAGTTACTGCTATCGTAAGCGATAATGCAGCAAATATCTTAGCTGCTGTCAGACTTGGTGAATGGCGATCTATTTCATGTTTCGCTCACTCCCTAAATCTTATTGTACAAGAAGCTACGAAAGAGATATGTGATGTTTTAGGGAGAGTAAAAAATATTGTCGAGTTTTTCAATCGTGGCACACAGGGAAAAAATAAATTGGCTGCTACACAGCAGCAAATGAATTAAACAACTTTCTCAAACTTAAACAGGATGTACAAACCCGCTGGAATTCTACCTTTGACATGCTTAAACGAATAGTACAAGTAAAGGATGCAGTGATTACTACGGTTGCACTTCTACGTCCTGACCTGATTTTAAATGAAGGTGACTGGGAGGTAATAGAAGGAGTTTTACCTCTACTTGGTCCATTCTATGAAATAACTGTTGAAATAAGTGCCGAACAGAATGTTACTTTGTCTAAGGTAATTATTTTTTGTAATATACTCCAAAGTTTTTTGCAAAAGCATGTCTCTAACAATACCAAAATACTTGCTGTGCAATCAGTATTAAAGAAAGGCATGGATGTGCGTTTTAAAGATATAGAAAATAATATTCTTTACGCTGAGTGTGCAATTCTGGACCCCCGCTTTAGATTGAGGGTGTTCAAAAACCAAAGAGCAGGTGAAGTTGCGGTACAAGCCCTCAGAAATAAAATCGGTCGAGTAAAATTATTTCAAAGGGAGAACCGAGATACTCCAGACGTTGTTCCTACTTCCAGCGACTCATCGGCATCTATTTCCATCTCCAGTGGTAAAAATAACAGCATATGGGACGAATACGATCAAGAAAGTAACAAAATTACTAAGCCAGATAACAAACTTGCTGCTGGAATTCGTGAACTGGATAAATACCTCAACGAAGAGTATTTAAATCGAAAAGAAGATCCGCTTCTATGGTGGCACGAGCGTCGTCACATATACCCTCATGTTTACGCGTACATGTTGAAGAGGTTTTGCGTCGTCGCAACATCTGTACCCTGCGAACGCGTTTTTTCGGCGACTGGTCAAGTCCTTAATGAACGTAGAACACTATTGTCATCAAATAAAGTTTCCAAATTGATATTTTCACATACGACGACATTTCAAAACCCAAAATTAGCTAAATCGACCCAGTTGTTCGCGAATATTAGCGAGACAGACGAACACCAATTGATTTATATATACTACTTAAATATATAGATAAGCTTAGTATTACTCGTATTAATAATGATGTTATAGAATACAATACATACATTTTATGACTATTCATACAGAGGTTTCGGTTGTTTATAGAGTATAAAATATTGAAGGTGAAACCCATTTAAGATTATAAATAGGTTTTACCTACAAGATTTCGTCGCGTGCAGGAGCTGCATTAAAACTAGGGAACGATTTGTCTGCCTTCCTCTACATTTCGAGCTGGGAGCTGACGAACTATAAGAGCGAACTAGTTCGTTTAAGAGCGGCGACCTAAACTGAGCGATCTTAGTCGCGAACATCTAAGTAGTAGTCACAGAATCAGATATTTCGTCATCTCTTGACAATTATCGTCCCTAAAAAATTGCCCATGATTTCAATTTCACCCTGTACAGAATAGTTGTCACAGTTTTAAAATAAGGTGTTATATGAAATTAACATTCTCATTTGTTTTTTTTATATTTGGAGGACTTAATTTTTGATTATAAAATTAATAATACATCCTTGAGGAGAGTTTCATCTGTACGTGATTTAGGTATCATCACAGATTGTAACTTATCTTTTAATTTACATTATTGATAATATAGTTAAGAGCTTTTCGCCAACTTGAATACATTCTTAGGATTTTTAAACCATTTAAGAATCCCCATACTCTAAAATTACTATATTACAGCTTCGTTACTATATTACAGCTTCGTTCGATCACTTAGATTTTGCTTGTATGATCTGGTGCCCATTTTATGCTTGTCATATTGCTCGCATCGAGAGAATCCAAAAGAAATTCATCAAATCTTTAGATTATCGTGGCAATTATGAATATATATCTTATAAAACCTCTCTGATCCGTCACTCATTAACTACCCTTGCAAGTCGGCGAATAATGTTCAACCAGATATTTTTGTACACATTAACTGCCCATCACTCGGATCCGAGTGGGGCGGGGCCATAGTAGTCATTAAAGAGCCGACATTTGCGGCGAGTGAGCGTTCTTTCGTGTGACCACTCTGGTAATATTGACAACTTACGAAAACCAGTATTGGTTTCTTACTTACAGTTTAGTAGTGATTTGTATACACGATCGTACGGAGGGTATTTTTGCGCCAAAATGTACAGTAATGCTGGGTTGTCCAAAAGTAAAATTAAACCAATTATTTCAACATCTCGTGCTAAAAAGCGTCGTCAAAGTGATGATTATGACTCGGAAGGTTCTGAAGAATATTATAGTGATGAAGAAGTGTATTCGCAAGGATCTCTTGAAGAGGAATTACCTTAAAGTTAAGAAGAATCTGATAATGACAGTGATATAAGTATTTTTGATGTAAGATCGAGGCTGAAGACGACCAGCCGTAGACCACGTGCTCGTGATACACCAGCTCAACCTTTAAGACGGTAGCCCTATTATTCAACGTAAGCTATTGAAATCTTTGTTTATCTCCATCCCCCCGTTGGCGTCCGCCTAGCCAGCAATGGCTAGGCCGCCCGAGGAGGGTGGGTCAGAGCAGTTGCCTCGGCAGAACCCGTCCACCCCCCACTCAAAGGGCAATGAGACACCGGGGAGTTTTAATGGGTAGAGGCCAGTCCTGCTGGTCGACCCCCACATACCCCTGCCGCCTAGCCAGCGGTAGGGGATCAATAAAAGGATTTCTCCTCGATAAAAAAAATGGTAGCCCTTATTTCCCACAAAGTCAATTGCAGTTATTAGTCAGACAGACAGACATATTATAAAATTTTCAACATAAACAAATTTGACTAAGGGCCTCTTTCACCAACTACAAGTGAAGTGTTGATTTAGTTACTTTAAGGAATAATTTTATGTTTTATTAAATTATTCACTCGGTTTAGTTAGTGCATCCATTGATAGCCTATATTTTTTTTGTTTTTTTTTTTTCTATTTAATGTTTGGCAAGTTTACCGTACAACCTCCATTATCCTCGTTACTGGTGACTTTAAATGACAGTTAGTTTGGCCTACTTGACGTCGGTGAAAGAGGCGCCAACTCTCTTTCTCACTTACTGTACTCATTGACAGTTGAAGACGTGAGTGGATGAAGGTGGTATGTCGCATTTTTGGGTTTTTTAGTTTTTTTGCGTTGACGAAGGTAATATGTCCATGTGAATGATTTCAGACCTTAAGATCGTCGATTTAAGACATTTTTGGATAATAAAAAGTTAAAAAGATGTTATGTACAGTAAAATTTACTTTTGTTAACGGAAGAGGGAGCTATGTTCACTTTTTTTTTAAATTAAATAATAAAAGTGTTTAATTGCTATCATATCATTAATATTTTAGGTTGTTTACACAACTTTGCATCGTAATTTAGTACAAAAATCAGTTCCGTGGCGACTTATCTCACAAATTCTTAAAAGTAAAACTTTAAACTCGATTTATTCAAAATTGGAATTATGCGACTTACCACCTTCATCCACTCACGTCTTCAGTTGTTTTAACCCGTTCCGTATACAACCTCAAATATGTGTTGGCGTATTTAGACACTTGTGGATACAACGGTGGTATTTTCTTCACGACTACACACAACCCGGCGACGTCATTTATTTTCAACATACTCTTGTCCGTTTCCCACAGGACATTTATGTTACCCGTTTCATTGTCCACATATTCCTCGACTCCCAATTCGTACATGAAATCGAAAACGCTCCTTGTATAAAACAAGAGACGATTACCTGGGAAATAAAACAATTCCAATATAATAAATTATATGATATGATACTAGCTGGTGCTTGCGACTTCGTCCGCGTTGAAAAGTATAAAACGCCATCTAAAAATATCACCAAGCAGTTGTCATGTTAGTCGCTTCACTTGTTTTTGGATAGATGGCGCTATCTCCCGGGCCAAGCCACTAGTGTTTACGTTTATTTTAGATTTCCTGTAGGAATGAAGCATTTTCCCGCGGCAAAAAGTAGCCTATGTTCATCAGGGATAATGTCGGCTTCTAATGGTAAAAGAATTTTTCAAATCGGTCCAGTAGTTTCGGAGCCTATTCTAAACAAACAAACAAACAATCAAATCTTTCCTCTTTATAATATTAGTATAGATGAGTTGATTAGATTCTAAGGTGGCATTCTGTGTTATTTATACAATAGCTTTTGCCGGCGGTTTTGTCTGTGCCCTTTATTTAGACGTTAAATTATTTATTCAAAAATTCTGAATATGAAGAAATATTTTTTTTTCAGATTGCCGCCAAAAAGTCAGATTGTAAAAAAAACTGAGTTAGTATTATTATTATATTTAGTTAGTATTTTTTTTTTGCTATTAGTATTTTAGTACTTACCAAAATTCAAAACTGCTGCCGGTGGCCTCGAACATTTAGCTACAAGTTGCATCCCAACGTCACAATCCGGATTGAACCGATACAGTGATCCATATATGAACTCTGTGCAGTATATGTATTCCTTGAAGGACACTATATCGACTGCATTAGTGAACGGATGTGTATCAACAAACACTTCTTTCCACCTGTCTCTGTCGCCAATTTCTTCGTATTTGAAAAAATTCGCTCTCCCCGCGGCATATATTGAACCCTTGTGGGAGCACACTGCTGGACTTTGAATCGCCTCTGGTAAATTAGCAATGTTTCTGTAGGATCTATTGACTAAGTCATACACTAGCGCAGAATGCGATGTTATCCTGGAAATAAATTATGGAAAAACTGTAAATGGGTTTCTATTGAGCCCAAACACACTATGTCTGTTGTAAGCTGCTAAGGAGTTACTAAAAATAACTAACCTGAACCCACCTACACCACCAATCAAATACAACGAGTCTCCCATTATGGCGACACCACAATGTCTTCGCTTTGGCAACTCAACACCATGTTGTGTCCAAGTTTCGCGTACAGTATCATACACTTTTACGTCTCTATTAAAAATTCCAGTACCTTTGCCTCTTTCGCCTCCCACTACAACTATTCTTGTTAGTCCCCATGAAATTATATTGAAACCCCACAAATTAGACTCGGAATCTGTCAATTGGAGCCATTTTTTGAAAGGGAATTTGTTCTTTTTTATTCTTTTCTCTTTGAATAAATACAAGAATGTCTCTTTTTCGTTTTGAACGGACCACATGGGCATCGCTGGCACAATACGTGGTCCGATTCGATCTTTGTTCTCCTGTATTAAACTTGCAACTTCATTGTAAACACTCTGTGAGAAAACTATAAAAATATCTTCTTTTTCTTTCTTTATAACAGATGAATCCAATTCTACACTTTTCTTGGACAAATAACACAGACAATCAACAATCTTTGAAGAAAGACTGTTTTCATTGGGAAGCATCAATTCTTTTATTCTATTCAATTCATCAGTTGTAATCCTTTTTAAATCTAAACAACCTAAAACTACTAAAGACGCGTCTGGACCCAAATCATTCAGAGTTATCCAATCTAGACCAAACTTAAAAATATCAAACTCACTTTTGGCATACAAATGTGGATGTGAAAGATACCAGTGCAACATTTTAATTGTTTGTATATATTCAGGTTTCATTTCTTCAATCGAGAGTAGTCCAAATATTGCAGATGTTTTCTCTAATTTTGTAAAATGAAACTCTTGAGCTATCGCTAATATATTTGCCCAATTTGACAACTTTATGCTAATGTCTAATGTGTATTCAATTTGTTTAATTAGTTCGGTTACCTGAAGGTAACTGGCAGCCGCAGTCAGATCTCTTATAACTGACAAATCATATCCACAGAGGTCAATCAATCCAATTCTCATGTACTGCATGACCAAGTCCATGCTATAACTATCGACAACCTGAAACAGAAAATAATTGTCCATCTGCCTCAAATTTTAATCTTTGAAAGATATTTTTTAAAATCTGATGAGTATACCTCTGAAGAAGCAATAAGAACGAGTGGAATGAATTTAAATGACACTCTTGAAAGTTGCCGCGTTTTACAATTATGACTTTGTATTTCAGCTGCACCACATTCGTAATACATTAAATCATAACTGTAGTAGTAAATTAAATTAAACCCAATCAGAATGTTCCAGTCTACAAATAAAATCAAATTGAAAGAAAAATTAAGCAATGCGTATAAAGCCGGCGACAGACATAGCAACAATACTTGAATAACGACGTGTACTTGTCTTTTTTTTGTATTTATTTTAGGATAGTTTCTCTATTTAAGACTTATTATGAAATACTCACATCTATAGCGATTTCTTTCTTTTCTGTCTCCATATAATTGCCACTAAACATTGCCCGAAAATAATCACTGTATTCGCTAAGAAGATCTTTGCTTGCTGTAAACTTTTGACTGTCTACTAATAAAGTAACTTCTCCCATTATTACTATTATATTAGTCCTAAATTCCTGTTTTAATACTTTGTATTATATATATGATAGGTATTTCTGATACAATATTCTCTTCTCTATAATATTTTTTTACAATTTACAATCACATACAACGTTTTGGTTTACAATTAGTCAATTACGAGTCCGCGTTTCGCGACCGCGTTGCGGATTGCGGAACAGCGGAACTTGCGGAACATAGAGTAACTTATAATATGTTGACTGATGTTGACTGACTGACACAAAGAGTATAGTAATATATATAGTCTGACAAGGATTAGTTAGGTCACGATTATGCTTAAGGAATATGGTAAATTGTGTAATAAATTTAAGATATCACGTAGTTTTGTGTTTTATATATATTTCTTACTTTCATAAATAAAAAAAAAGATATTGTGTCTGTGAAAATTGCCATAATTTACGTAGTGATTGAGTATTTGAATCATCGATATCGATTAAATTAATAGGTAATAAAATTATTGGCACTAAAATTATATCTCTTAAAATTTTAATATATAAACGTAACTCAGATGATATACTATAATGTTGTTGATTAATGCTTGGTTTTATAGAGAAAAAAACTAATAGTGTTTCAGTTTATTTTCTTTTAGCTTTGACAAGTAGATTTAAATTGTTATTCAATAATATTTTGATTATTACCAAAAAAAATCACTAGTACCTTTGTACAATAAACGTTCCTAAAATTGTTTCTTAGAAACATAAAAATTAAAAAAATCCAAACGTGTATATGTTTTTTACTTTAGACTTGCGTAATAAATATGGTGTGGGAGGGGGTATATACTTGTCAAAAATCATCTTACGTGATAAATGAATGGCGCCTAATAACTTAAAACGGTAAACCAGATCATTTGTGTACTTATACTAATATTGTGGCTTAGATAGTACTTATCAAAATTTCAATTTTTAAATCCCGTAGGTGGCATAGGTAATATTTGTCTAATGTGATATTTTATTTTTGTTAATATAAATGTTATTGATTTTTAATAAAGCAATTTATACCAACAACTTGTTTCATTTCAAAGCAATATCTAGTTTCCACGTAGTATACAGATCGCGCGGCGAGAGTTTGGCTTTGACCGTTATTGCGCAGAAATCAGAAATTGGGTATCAACGGGCAATTAGCGGGGTGCGGGGCGGGTGTGTAGGCGCACGCGGTGCTCTGATTGGCGCTCCAGTCGTTCCCTGCCTCTCGCATCGATACGACGTACCGCGCACTCCTGTTGTACAATCACGTTCACAAGTGAATTGCTATTTTCGTTAATTGTTTATTGTTGTCGATTGTTATTATTTGTTGAGTTTGTTTGTTTAAGTTTGTCAGTTAAGTTTTTTTTGTTAAATATTAAAAAGTGATTTGAAAATGCGTAAAAAAAACTGTCTCTGTAAACTTTAAAAGGAAATAAACATTTTATATAAGTAAAATAACTATCAATAGTTTTAATAAATGAAGAAGTTTATCTATTTCGTATTATTTTCTAGCATTATTACCACTGTACATGAATTTTGACCCACTCAAATATCCAACCTGGTACATAAAAAAGGAAAAGTATTGTGTGCGTGACAGTACCCATGCGCAGTAATCCCCTCCACCCGAAGGTCAAAGCCAAACTCTCGCCGCGCGATCTGTACTAGTGTCTATGGGTGACACCATAGACATAGACATGGTTTGGATACCACTCTTTGATTCTTGATCAGCGTGCAATTAATTAAATCACAGAATAATGTTACTCTTCAGGGCAATTGAGAATATAGGTAAGGAGTTCTGTTTTAAAAAAATAAGCCGTTTTCATGCAAGCGCATGGTGAAATTATTATTTCTTAAGAATTTAAAGAGTGATTTCAACAAAAAACCTATTATTGTATAGGTACCTAAATATTTTTAATATCGCTTTAGGTATTTTAACTGCAAATGACGGTAGAAACTTGTAACAGTTGTAATTTGTATTCTAGTCTAGTTTCTAAGCCGCACTCCATAGATAATGAATAGGTGTCACCCCTCTCCCCTGTCCGGCCTGTGTCATTTCGAATCAATATTTCATATATTTTTATTGTATTTTTTACATGTATTTTTATATTTATTTATATTCATATACATTATTTACATATTTTATACAATGGTTAGTACCTATGTACCTACTTAATTATTAATTGTTATTTTGCAATTTTATTTTCAGAAAGGTGTAATTATATTTTAAATATATACAAATAGTATTCACAATAAGTACCTATGTAGGTCTAGGTACAGCTATTTTAATTTATTATTTATCATAATATGCTTATTGTCAAACCTCGTAGAAATTCTTAATAGGCCGACTCCTATTAAAGACAAATAAAAATAACATTATATTAAACCAATTTCCGTCTTGGACTCTAAAATTTTTATACACTCCACAAATTGGTAGACCTCATCGTCATCGTCTGGCAAAATGTATCAGAAGAGGTGGCTTCCTCCATTTGGTCTGTCTAACACGTTGGCGATCGGCCTCGTTCTTTACTTTCGTTGTTGCCAAAAACGATCAGTTTTTCCATAATATTGCAACCTCTTCTTTTTGTGCGCCCGAAATATGTGAATACGTTGCACATACAGTAAACATATTTTTTTACATATAGCTTACAGAAAATAATTGGGTAGGTGGGTACCCCATTTTTGGAAATGGCAAAGTGATCTTGTCCCCTGTATAAAGTTTGGTCAAGAGGGCTCTACTACCTGACCTGACTGGCGTAGTCCGAAGTACTTAAAATATAATATAGTTACTATAAAAGCTAATATAATAACTTATATACAGTATAAGTAGTACTCCTACAGCCTTACAAAACTCAATATAAATTTGCTTTACAGCATGACTATTTTGATAAACACACATTCCTATGTGAAATGTATGATGAGAGTGCAGACCAGATGATAGAACTGATATTAAATTTCTTCCCATTCGATAATTCTGTCCAAGTGATCGATGTACATAAAGGCAAAAATCTGGTGAGACGCACCCAACTTCCGACTTTGAAGTTACATATGTTACAAATAGGCAATGTAATAAGTATATTTTCGAGATTGATACATGTAAAAGATTGTGCGCCGATTACGAAACGAACGTTGTTTCATAATGAACAAAGGTAAAATTTGTTTCACAATCAATCAATCATCAATACTAATAATAAATCTGTATAAGTGTAGGTATTGTATGTATATATGTTCCTCCATAACCTTTAAACGAATCGAATTAACTGTTTTTCATGAAACTTGGTAGGGAAACATTTAGACGTACAAGACAAAGGATAGGCTATTTTTTTTTCTTTTTCAACGCGGACGAAGTCGCGGGCGCCAGCTTGTATTATATAAAGGCCGTCAGGCGAGTTGGCGATCTAATAACGATTGAAGGTGGAACTATCACTAAGCTCTGCCTGCGACTTCGTATGGTCTGTAGTTCGTTTTTTTTGAAAATCCCACAGAAAGCTAACACTTTTTCGGGATAAATTGTATTTATCTATAATATAAAAGGAGGGAACATGAACTAAGCATGGCAAAATCCTTCATACAAAAGCCCACGGATCGCTATTTCTCGTTTCATTGATCTTCTGTATGAGGATGGTTTACACCCTTACAGAAGACCACCGTGAAATAACATCATTTGTGCTGTTGTGTTTCGGTAAAAGGTGCCAGAGCCCATTACTCATCATACCGTCCTAAATCTCATCATTAATTCTACTATGGTTGGCATGGCAGCGCACTTGCAGGACTGTAGCGTTGTTTTGTGTTACTTGATGGTAGGCAGCACTGATGGTAGCTACCCTACCATCAAGTGGACCATCAGCTTGTCTGTCATCCTAACATCAGCGGACCTATAAAATGCAGTCATGCACCTATATTTTCATAATTTTGTTTTCTCGCAGTACGTTCGCGTTAATTAAACCAATGCCTCCGCGTGACCACGGCAAAATCATAACATTCATTATGAAGAATGGTTTTCGAATAACTAGGATGAAAAATGGAAAAATTGATAAAGATTTCGCTTTGGATCTTTACAAAAACGTGCCGACGTCCAATATGTTGACGTAAGTTTTTAAAAACTTTGTATTGTATATTTAGATAAGTAATTATAGTTTTTAAGTTAAATTAAATTTAACTCAATAAAAATTATATTAAATTTACTAAATTTTACCCATGCAAAGCCGAGAGCCTATCCCTAGTTGAACAATAACTTTACGTATTACTTAACTTCTTTGCTAAAGCAATCCTTCATTTCATACCCACAGGATTGTAGTGCAGTATGTAATGTCAGATGAAGTTATAGGTTTAGAACTAGTTGGACCAGACGCTGTCCAGAAATGGCGTGACTGTTTGGGCGCAACTGATCCTGCCCATGCTGCTGCCGGGACTCTTCGCAAAGTGTATGGACAGAACAAACTATTAAATATAGCTCACGGTTGCCACTCGGTAGACGATGCTAACAGGGTTAGTATTATAAATCACGAGCAAGTTATCTACAAGAATATACCTATACTAGCTACTGCCCGCGACTTTGCCCGCGTAACTTTGAAAATTGGTGCAGTAGTTTTTGAGTTTATCGTGAACAGACAGACTTTATTTTGTAAATTATGTAGTGACTATACGCCTACACTCTGCAGTTTGTTATTTGAAAATCCCACAGGAACCTAACGAGTTTTTGCACGAGGCAATAAACTATCTAAGTACCAAATTTCATACAAATTTGTTAAACCGTTTCTGAGATTAACGTGCTCAAACGCACATAACAAACAGACAAAAAATTCTAAAATCTATTTTTTTTACCTCAACATAAACCAAGAACGTGTATCTACACATACAGACGATTTTATTCTTTGCATACAGACTCTCTCTTTTATGGTTCAATTCTATTAATGTAGGTACAGATAAAAGTGCAGTCTTTTATGAAAATGTTTTAATTTTGCAGATGCTTAACGCATTTTTTGGCGTTAAAAATGGTATACAAAACGTGCCTTTTAAAGCAACTATGAAGAATTGCACATGTTGTATCATCAAGCCTCATGTTATATATGATGGAAATTTGGGTGCTATTTTGGAGGTTATCAGTACATCAGAGAAATTTTACATTTCAGCTATGGCAATGTTTTCCGTTAATCTGCCAAACGCTTTCGAGTTTTACGAATTATATATGGGCGTCTTACCAGAATATAAGGTTTATATTATTTATTACAACAGGGTTTTGGGCTCAATAGAAAGTCGGGTATTATTTTATTGTAGCATGTAATTATTCGATTGTTCCATTATTTCTAGGAAATGGCGGTACATTTAACTGAAGGAAAGTGCGTCGTATTAGAAGTGAAATGCATAGATTCAAAAATGGATGTTGTATCTGAGTTTAGAAGTTTATGTGGTCCTCGGAATCCGGTAGGTCTTCTATACATCCTTCCTTATCCTTACTAATATATTATAAATGTGAGTTTGTTTGTTTGTTTGTTACGCTTTCATGCAAAAACTACTGAACCGATCACCATGAAATTTTGCATACACGTTGCCTGGTACACCAAAAAGGACATAGGGTACCTTTCATCCAGAAAAAAGGATCATCAGTCATCTAAAATAAAATAAAAAACTAACGCTTGGCCAAAGTGTTAATAAACAAGCATTAATATTAAAAAAAAATGTACACGTTGTATTTAGGTATGTCTTTACAATACCTAATGTGTAGAATACATAAACCTAATTTGGGTAGAACGAGACGGTTCGAAAGTGCTTAGGTATTTACATACCGAAGTAAAACCAATAACCGAGCTTACTTACTGGGTTAAATTTTAGTGCGTGGGGATCTCATATTGTCATGATGTCACCCTATGTATGCATCCCTATATGATGAGCTTCATCATTTACTTACATCCGGACTAATTCATTATTTTCACACGTTAAGAAAATATTTGGTTTCTGATGTTTTTACAGGAAGTGTGCCGCCAATTATACCCAAACACTATTCGGGCTCAATATGGAAAAACTGTTTTACACAATGCAGTGCATTGTACAGATTTACCGGAAGACGGTGAAACAGAAGTGGAATACTTTTTCAGACTCTTGGCTTATGACAAATGAATTCAATAAATTTGTGGGAAAGCGACAAAACACATTTTTGTATTTCGTTAACAGGCATTGCTATTGGCTATTTCGTAGAAAGAAACAAAGTTCTTTATACGTAACTGGTTTCGTAGCAAGAAAAACAATTCTTGTCACGTAACTGGTTACGTAGCGTTGGTTTCGCAGGGAAACAGTTACCTAGCAATAAAATGTTTTGCTTGATTAAAATTATTTTCATTGTTTTTCGGATGCTTCGAAAGGTTTTCAACATTAGGTAACTATAAATTATTCACACCGAACAGTTTGTTTTTTGATGTCATCATGATCCATTTATTACAGGTAAAATAACTTATACAAATCGTTTTTTTTCCGAAGTGTGTGTATTTTAAAATATATATAACTAGAGATATATAATTACATATACCTATTATCTATCTCTAGCCATAACATATACCTACATAGGTATGTATCTATATTTTTACACATAGGTACATATATTATGTGTTTTTGAAATGTTTTTTTTTTTAATAAACTATGTATGGTTGATACAATGTTTTATTTTAATTATAATGATAACAACCAACAACAACGCGCCACATTAAAAATTGAGTTTAAACCTTCGATTGTGGGTTTTGATAATATTGTAATCGAACTTCGTTATCGTCTTCGTCGTGTCACTTTGTCTAGAGCCCCTCGGTGGGAATCATACTGGCTGGGCTGGTTTAGCTAGCTACAGAACAGCTGTTGTTTTTTGGAAGCTAGTATGTATAGAATTTAAATAATTTAATTTCATACACAGAAAGAGACAAAACAAACTTTATCTAAGACTGGTGTTCTAAATTTGTAGGTACCTCTCTGAGTACCATATTCACTCATGACTCGATGAGGGTAGAGGTATTTTAGGTTTTACCTACCTCTACCCTCCATAATTTTACCTAAGGAGGTTAGAGGTAAGGAGAACCATATCTGTGTATCTAAAAGTGTCCGTTGAAAAGAGTTAAATAAGGGTGGCGCTAGTGTAAATTTTAAAGAAAGTGTATTTAGCGCGAGTGTAATTTGGTTGGTTGTGTAATTCATGCTGTTCATGAAACCACCGTAAATAAAATGCTACTAGAGCGCCTCACCCAAAGCACAAATTGAGCGTATTAGACGGACACTTTTCATGTATAGAGTTGGTCTCCTTCCTTACCTCTATTCTCCATTTACCATATGCCTGACAGATGACACAGACCAATATATGTATATTATTTTCCAACCCGATTCAAATGGCATTTACGCGCCAAAAATTATATGACATTGACACATTGTGCATGTCATGCGCAATATTGGTCAAAACTCAAAATATTATTTTTGAATTTTTGAAAATGTTTTGAAAGAAAGTCAATCAAAGTAAGTAGTAATCAGTAGATTCAGTAGCACATAGTCTTTATAATCTGTGATCAGTAGTATTCAATTCAAAGTTGTGTTTTTGTGTTGATACTTACTTACTTGATCTTGATTCATTTGAATTTTGGAATTGAATTTGAAACTGTTTGTTGATATTCATTCGACGCGCAACTATTTTTACAACTGAAATAGTGATTGTTACTTTATTGTTTTACTAGATATTTTTGCAAATATTGTAACAACTCTGTAAATACAACGATCGGATCGTAATAAACATAGATATTAAGTTTCTGTTCAATGGATATTGCCGCTAGCACAGCATCGGCTGCAACTGCAGCGAATTCTGTTACTGATTATGAAGAGAATAATCTGGCCGAACCACATCTTGTTAGTAAACTGCAGGTAACTAATTTTAAATTGATTTAATAGATTATAGTACTAAAAGAGGCAATATCAATCACAACTTGCATCCCTGCACGCAACCATTTTCTTAAATATTCTTGTATTTTGCTTATATTAAGGAGATTGCTTGTATTAGCAAAATTATGTAAAACTAGCTGTTGCACGCGACTTCGTCTGCATAACTTTATTTATTTATTTATTAGGAAGCCAACACAATATACAACAATCCATACACTTATTCACATTTAAACATCTTTTACAATATTGTATACTCCAGTTATAGGCTAAGTCAACATGCATTAAAAACGAACACAAAACACATTTTCTGATTTTTTTTACAAAATGAAACTAATAAAAACCAATAAAAAGAAAATAAGTTAAATAATAATAATGAGTTAAATACAGTAATATACTTACGCTATGTGGTTTTTCTTTTTCATCACCGCGTTAGAATATATGAAGCCAGAATATATGAATATATAAAACAACGTAAGCCAAAGTTATTTTGATGTTCAACATCAAAATAACTTTGGTTTTCAATTGTTTTCATTATCTAACATTTTATTAAACATATTTCTTCTAAATTATTGTTTTCTTTAAACTTTGGTCCCTATTACACAAACTTTATATCTATTATGTGCGTAAGAAGTATTACTGTATGTTACTATCTGATAATGTAGCTTTCTATATGTGGAATGATTTTTAAAATCTGCCCAGTAGGTTTTGGGTTTACTCATTACAAACATACAAATCTTCTCTCTTTATAATATTAGCTGTAGAGTTGGATGGATGGATGGATTTTTTACTTAAATAATACTTGTCAAGTACAATTGTAATTGATTTTAATTTGACCTGTAACCAATGATGTGTTAAACAAGGATGTATTAAACAAGTAAGGATGCACCCTTACCGTACTACCAGTGACAAAAAACGGTCCTCCTTTATTTGCAGATCTACTAAAAATAATTTGTTTCTATTGCCATCTTAATACATATTTTTATTTCTTATTCTAAAGTGTTCTCATTGGTTGGTTGGTTCTCGGAGTGGGTCGCGATGTGTGTATGACAGAGTTGTCTAACACATTAAGAAATCAAACGTATCCGTGCGGATACATTGCGAAGGCATCACATATATTGCTTGGGGGCTCATCCTCTCTTGTTTTTAACATATCACTGCCTGTTATTATTTTACAGGGTGGTGACATAACAAGTGCAGACATAAAAAGGCTGGAGGACGCTGGATACCACACTGTGGAGTCCGTAGCATATGCTCCAAAGAAATGGTTAAAAGAAATTAAGGGAATATCTGAAGCCAAAGCGGACAAACTATTAGCGGAGGCTTTCAAATTAGTGCCAATGGGTTTTACTACAGCTACACTATGTCATCAGAAAAGGTATAATAATCACTAAAATAATAATTATTACATAGTCAAAATTGTCACTGCTACTTTCGCTGACGACACTGCAATCCTTGCAAGCAGCACAGATCCTGCAGCTGCTTCTAATACCCTTCAGGAAGCCCTGGACGGGATAGGCGATTGGCTCAAAAGGTGGAGAATCCAAGCTAGTACATCAAAATCGGTACACATCACCTTTACTTTAAGAAAGGTAAACTGCCCACCAGTGACATTGGGAGGTGGCACATTGCCCCAGAGTGACACAGTCAGATACCTCGGCATCCATCTGGATAGGAGATTGAACTGGCAGAAACATATAAAAACTAAAAGAGACGAACTAAACATACGGTTCAAAAAGATGTACTGGTTGATGGCTCGTAACTCAGTGCTGTCCATTGACAATAAGTTGCTGATATATAAGACAATCCTTAAACCAGTATGGACATATGGAATGCAGCTCTGGGGTAGCGCTGCTAACTCCAACATCAATGTCATACAGCGCTTGCAGAATGGTATACTGGTGCCGTGGTTCGTCACCAATGCGGAAATTCATGAGGCACTGAATTGCAATACGGTCAGGAAGGAAATAAGTCTCCCGCTTAAAAGGAGTTATTGTAGAAAAGAGTTTTCTGATGTAAATAAACATTTTTATTTATTTATTGCAGATCAGAAATAATTCAACTGACGACAGGTTCGAAGGAATTGGACAGATTACTCGGAGGCGGAGTGGAGACAGGTTCTATTACGGAAATATTTGGAGAGTTTAGAACCGGGAAAACGCAGTGGTGTCACACTTTGGCTGTAACTTGTCAGGTAAACTATTCTACATAAATAAAAGTAAAGAAAATAATTGGTATCTTAAAGTGTTTTCAAGAGTTTTCAAAAGCCCGCAACTTCTCGCCTGACTCTATTATTTTTTGTTTGTTATTTTTTTAATTTTTCTGTTAACTTACGTGTTAACTACTCAAATCCGTTGATTTTATAATTTTGCATATGCATGCAGAACAGAAAAGGACTTTTTATACAGAATCCGAAATCAAATTCAATCTCCTTAAAATCATCTTAAAATAAGAATCCAATGCTTAAAGTTATGCCAAAACTAACGGCAGCAAAGATTTTGTCAGGCGTTATGTTTTTTATTTTTCACACATACGTCTTTTACCTTTCTGTCTATCTGATTCTGCGAGGACACATACATCTTTTACCTTTCTGTCTATCTGATTCTGCGAGGACACATACATCTTTTACCTTTCTGTCTATCTGATTCTGCGAGGACACATACATCTTTTACCTTTCTGTCTATCTGATTCTGCGAGGACACACACATATCTTTTATCTGTTTGTGTCTTTGTGTTCCGCTCGTGACGATGTTGACTCGGGATAAACTTTTCAGCTGCCGGTGGATCAGTGTGGGGGCGAAGGCAAATGCCTGTACATAGACACTGAAGGGGGTTTCAGGCCAGAGCGGCTTCTGGGCGTGGCTCAGAGGTACGGCCTCGACCCCAACATGGTCCTCGAGAACATCTCCTACGCCCGAGCCTACAACACCGAACATCAGACGCGTCTGCTCATCCAGGCTTGCGCTATGATGACTGAATCTAGGTATTTCTTTCATTACTTTTTGTTTTCAGGCTGATATAATATGGTTAGGTGGCTACCGTCGCCTATATGAATGTGCTGAAAGTGTGACTATAGATGGAGCTGGTAATGAGCTCTGGGATCCCTCACCGAAACAAAACAGCACGTGTGCTTTTAACGGAGCCAACTTTGAAAAGTTCATTTCCAAAGTATAACTTACTTACTTTTATCTATAGAGATCGTATCATACTTAATCTATACTAAAAATATTATAAAGAGGAAAGATTTGATTGTTTGTTTGTATAGAATAGGCTCCGAAACTAGTGGACCAATTTGAAAAATTCTTTTACCATTAGAAGCCGACATTATCCGTGATGAACATAGGCTACTTTTTACAGCGGGAAAATGCTTAATTAATGCTTAATGAAATCTAAAATAAAAATAAATACTAGCGGCTTGGCCCGGGAGACAGCGCCATCTATCCAAAATATGGTAGATGGCGTTTTATACTTTTCTACGCGGACGAAGTCGCGAGCACCAGCTAGTTTAATACGAGCGGGTTTGAATGCGCGTTTCAGATACGCCCTCTTAATAGTGGACAGTGCGACATCTCTGTACAGAACCGATTATTCAGGACGCGGAGAGTTGAATGTGAGACAAATGCATCTCGCACATTTCATGAGAATGCTCATGAGACTCGCCGACGAGGTGAGTTGCCACTGATCCGTTATAGTCCAGTGTCCCTCAAAGAAATATTACTAACAGGCTGAATCTTCGTGAGTAGCTTCAGTTTGTCGAGACGAAACGTGCCACTCAATTTGTAGGACTATGCGGCCATTTTATTATACAAATGTTTACAATACTAAGCTGCATACAAAAAATCATCTGTAGTAATAATTTTATGACCTCATTATTAGGATTTTTTGGGAGGGATGGGTATACTAACCAAAGAATTTTCGCAGAGGAAACATTTGTTCGTCTCAGCAAAGTGAAGCTACTCAAGAAGATTCTGCCTGTTATTAATCAGAAAAAAATCCTTTGAGGGATACTGGACCATGTGAAATGTATTTATTACTATTTTCGTAATTTTTCGCATCATTTTGAAACGCCGCCTTCGATTGTTCTGAGAACTAATTTTGATTTTTTGTTTCGAACACTCGCTAGATCTGAATATTCTCAGTTGTCCCATAGGAGCCTAAAAACGAAGCCTTAAGCTCTCGAAAATACTATATTTTTGTAACGGCCAGTTTATTATTATATTATTTGTTAATTAGCTTATTTGTTTTTCCCTTCCTTTTTTTTGTTTACTTTTTACCTTTTGTATGTTTTCTCCCAGCTCTAATATTCTGTACTATCAACTCTTAATTCGATTTAATTTAGCATCTAAACTGGGATTGCATTTGCTATTTCGTACAGTCGGCCGCATAAGTCGATTAACACATTCAAAAGTGCAAAACAACTGAACACCCAACTTACTTATTTAATTACTTACTTACTTACTGAAGTTTTTTACGATCGTTTGTACGTGAAGTTTATTTTATTTTGTTCTCTAGTCGTGACAACGACTTATGGCGCGTTAAATGTTTAATTGTTTTGTACTTATGAATGTGTTAATCGACTTGTGCGGCCGACTGTACCATCAACTTCGTTTTACGTGTTAGCGAATTTGTTTAGGAACCCAAATTGAACTGCTCTGAATTTGAATCGTCTTTTAAAAGATATTTTCCAATTTTGCCAGTTCGGAGTGGCAGTACTGATAACGAACCAAGTGGTCGCGAACGTTGACAACGCGGGCATGTTTAACGCGGACAGCAAGAAGCCCATCGGTGGGCACGTGGTGGCCCACTCGTCCACCACTCGCCTCTACCTGAGGAAGGGCAGGGGCGAGAACAGGATATGCAAAATATACGACAGCCCCTGTTTGCCCGAGTCCGAGGCGGCGTTCGCCATTACCGCGGAAGGCATCAACGACGCCAAGGACTAACTAGCCAACTTTATAAGGACTAGGGTCGACCATCGACTATAATACTATAGATACAAAGTGCTATCACCCTCTTCGGGTACAGTCAGGGTAAGAAAAGGTTCCTCACCTTAAGTGTGGTCGACACTTGCTTGCGCCAGGGCAATTAATTATTATCAGTCATGCCAAAATTTCATTTCAAACGTCAATCAGTTGTCTGATTTTAGTACTTTAGTTTCAAAAGGTACTAAATAAAAGTCTACGATTTTGATAAAGGAGTGAATTTGATAACTGACGAAGGTTTTCGTACCCCGACTTTACATTGTAAGTGAAGTGATCGACGAAAAGTGTAAGTACATATATTATTTTGTCATAAAGTTGTACATATATATATATATATATATATATACATATATATATATATATATATATATATATATATATATATATATATATTATATATATATAAGAAAATAAATCGCAATTGTGTTGTTGCCTCTTAAAATGTGCTCATAGATAGGAATCTTTACCTTCAAGCTTAAGTTAAGTTGAGCAAATGAAATTTAATGCATTATTTGCTTTATTATAGAGAGTTACCTCATTTCGTTTTCTAATTTTTTTATATTGATTTTAATTTAAGCAACTTGATGAGTAATATCTACTTTAGATTTTTTTTTATATTGGAACATTGTAATGTATTTCAATAAGAACTACTGATGTCGAGTTATGATTAATTATTACAGTTAAAATTTGAATATAAATCATTTTTAAAAGCGAAATCAGCGACGTATAAAATCCCAAGTTTTATATTTTTAATATTCTGTCATGTAATTTTTTTCACTAAGGGCCTCTTTCACCGTCTGTCAAGTAGGCTAACCGTGATTTAAAGTCACCAACTACAAGTAAAGTGTTTGTTAATTACTTTTAGAAATAATTTTATGTTTTATTAAATTTTTCACTCGGTTTAGTGTTTTTTATTATTTTCTTTTTAATGTTTGGTACTTTTACCGTACAAACAAAGTGACTTTAAATGACTTTTACCAGTGACTTTAAATGACGGTGACGCCTACTTGACAGATGGTCAAAGAGGCCCTCAATGGTCAAGAGACTCCTATTTCTACTCTGTATAATTATAATATTAGTATTGTATATTTTATTTATTTATTTGACAACCTGTATTCATCTTTTCAAAAAGGCTTTGTTTAGTTCTTTGTAGCCAAAACTAAAAATCTCAGTGATATGTGTTGCCAGCTCTAAAAACTTTGAATTTTGCATTTGAAATGCAATTAATTACGACAGACTGTGTGTATGTGGCCTTGTAGTTTAAATTGTAAAAAAATTGACGATGATAGGTTATTTATATTTTAATAAAAGATTTAATTAATTATAAAATGACTTTTATTTGTCTTTCCAGATATTAGATCTAACTTTCCCCCATTTTACCAATCGGTACTTGACAACGCCATCTATTCAGAATCGGTGAAACGACTAACATGACAACTGCTTGGTGATATTTTTAGCGATCCATTCGACGCTAGATTGCGTTTTATACTTTTCAACGCGGACGAAGTCGCGAGCACCAGCTAGTAATGAATAAAGTCAAGAAATACTGAACCTGTTTTTAAAATAGGCATCAGCGAGTAATCCTTACAAATTATTATAAATGTGAGTTTTTATTTGTTACTCTTTCACGCAAAAACTACTGAACCGATCACGATGACATTTTGCATACACGTCGTCTGGGACACCAGAAACGACTTACCTTTCACCGTACAACGCGGACGAAGTCGCGGGCACCAGCCAGTTTAAAAATAAAATAAAACAATCTTGTGAATGAATAATTTTTTATTTTATAATTCATAATCGTATAACAGCGGCTTTTATTTAATTTTAATTTATTGCTTATTTTGCATAATTATGTAGCGATCCATTTCTGCGAACAATCTAGTCATTGCAATAAAACACCTTACATATTCATTAATAAGTATTTCAGTAATATGAAAAATAAACACTATTTTAATTGAAAAATAAAGAAAGCAGATATATTTAATTTTATAAACTACTTATACACACTGGCTTATTTTTATACTTAGATTTATACCCAAAACACCACAGTTTTCCAATTAAGTAGTTATATATCATTTTGTGAACAATCTTGTAATCTTATTGAAATTTATAAAAGATTGTTAACAAAATAAGACACGTTTAGTATTAGAATACTTCTCACAATTTCACAAAGAAACTCGTACGGTCAGCGCCGCAAAATTAATTGGGACGAAATACACGATCAATCATTTGGCGTGACTCCAAACGACTTAATGATCAAATGGAGCGACGCCAAACGACTTAATGATCAAATGGAGCGACGCCAAACATTGTGCCCAAGGAGGATAGAGATAAATGAGGAGGACAATCTCTGAGTAAACCATTGAAATATTTTATTAATTATTCTTGCGATAGAAAGTATTAAATAAAAGTATTTTCGCGAAATGGATGGCTCAGAATTTTTTATAACACCTGGAAAAAGAAAGATTGTGTTTACACTGATGGACATGGGTATACTTTGTCTAGAAAAAATCAAGATGGAACTACAAGATGGAGATGTGAAAAGCGGAATGTATGTAATGCGTAAGTGTCATTTGAAAGACGATATGAAATGATGGCGCTAGTGTAGCTAGTGACAGTAAACAATTCAACCAAAATACAACTCAGCGCACTTCACAACTGCTACATTCATTCATTCCATACATTCCGCAAAAAATTTCAGGAAAAACTCCTTCATTCCCAGGTCGGTCAAATTTGTTAATAGCCTGGGTGAATTTCCAGAGCTCGATTTATTTAATTCTAAGATTTACAAAATAAGAGAGCTACTCTCGAAAACATGGTTTGATGGTTCTCGTTCTTCACTTTAGACTTTTTTTCCTCTTTGCTTTGTTTGTTTGTTTTATTTTTCTTTTCTCAATTATTTTATTTAATTAAGTTCAAAAAAGCTGTACTTTTTATTAGTAGTAGTTTGTTTCCAATTACTGATATGGTTTGAAACGGTTTTGTAAATGGTGTAAAGTTATTCTGTCACTTAGCTATTAAGTAATTAATGTATAAATATCACTGTAAGTTTTCCTTAAAAATAAATAAATACTCTCAAACTCTCTCTCTTTGTTCACACTAGCGCCACCATCTCTATTTATCGCTTTTAGTTGCAACTTTTTCAGTTTAACACCCATGTAAGATGGCGCTCCTTATCTCTACCCTCCTTATAGTTCCTACCAAGGAGTGTAGGTAATGTATTCTATCCTCCTTGGTTTCTATTGTACACTCACGATCAGTAGCACTACCACCGAATCACTAGCGAGTGAGAGATGAGCGCGCCTCTAGCGGTCACTCAAAGAAATAAAACTGGTAACATGAGTTGCATTATAAGTGAAAAGAAAACCCTATCGAATGTAGTCCCTAGCGACCATTGGTGACTAACGTTTAACTTGACATTTCTATACAAAATCGGTACCATGAGTTACAAATTTGACTGATGCTCTCGAGAAATACCGTAACGTTAGTAGTTAAATTATTCACTACCACATTGAAGGGTGAAAGGTTCGTTATCGATAGCAACTTATGGTTGTGCTACAGTTGGCGCGATGAACTGACGTGACGCAACGGCGTGATTTGAAATCCAGTGTTTGACATCAAGCCATCAGTTTTCATTTTACCATTCACTTTAAAATTTTGGCTTCACGTCAGTCCATTTGACGCGATGGACTGATCGTGTGTTTCGTCCATGTGAATATTAAAAAAAACTTAATTTTACTACTGTTCGACTAAAATTACCTATTAAAATTGAAAAAATAACAAAATGATATTAAGAAATTTAATGTCACAATGTGCCTTTTCAGACTTTCAATTATTGAAAAATGAATAATTTACGTGCAACATTTATGTTATGTGTGTACAGTTAATTAAAATAATATACCTATAATTTGAAACAAATTAAATTGAAACTCGAATTTGACGATCAAAAATATTAATTAAATAAAAAAAATAAAAAGAAAAAACTATCACAAATATTTCACAGTATAGAAAGCGTGTTTCAGTTTAGGACTTAACCTGGCACTGACCGCATTTTCCTAAATAACTACCCACAAATTATGATTTAAGATCCGAATAGAAGTCGTCCTTCACCCATCTTGTACACCAGACGAATAGTATATTTTATCAATTGTATGTTACATATAGTTGCATATATAAATCATGGAATAAAAATTCAAGGCAAATTTCAAAATTTGAAAATCGGTTTAGTGAAGAACGCAGTTACTATTTTAATCTCTACTTTCTCCACTAGACGAAGGACGAACACCCTTTGGACCATTTACTATTCATTTCAAAACCCGAAAATCCCTAAACATTAGGCTAAGTAAGAGAAAATATATGGTCAACTTTTAGGGCCTATTAAAATCAGCTTTCATATAGGTACTTACAGTCCCTATGAAATAAAAAAATAAATAATTAAAATGCATCGAAATTAATTCGCTATACCGTCAATGCGAGGCTTTACAAACTTCGCCTTCCATTGGAAATCCACCTTTTCTAACTATGCACCGCTAATTTCAACTGTTCACCCTAAACGTAAAAAAAAACCCCCGTTAACTACTTACACAAATGAACTAATTTATGACTAATCATTATTTAAACTTTCGTTTTGGCGATACTGAACCACAATAAAAAATAAATTGTGAATTAATGCAATTCCAACATCATTCAATGTTTGAAATTACAATTTTGTAATTTATATTAAAAAAAAAAAAAAAAACATGCCCCGTCTTTTTAGAAAATTCATATGAAATTGACAGGGCCTTTCGAATATGTACATGTATTACACAATTAATTCCATTAATTAGGTAATGTAATGACACAATAAATTAATTAAATGAGACAATTAACTCAATTAATTAATTAACTTAATGGGACGACCCCTCGTGTGCCCAATTACCGTTGTATACCATAATCTTATTCATTCAACTGCTACAATTTTCAACGGAAATTAAATCTTATTTATTAAGGAGTTATATAGAAAAAACGTAAAATATCGCGTGAAGTAGGCGCAACGCGGTTCCCCGTTCCGACACACGAGTGGTGCAAAATTATTGACGCGGATCCACGTTCCGGCATATGAAGGGTTAAGCTTTATCACAAATTACATATTAGAGAAAAATTTGAATTATTTAAAATTAAAAATAAATATATACAATTTTAACGTAAATATATATTTTTTATTAAAAGCTATTCCATGCTGTAAAATATGAGGGAAGGCCTATTGTCCAGCAGTGGACGTACTAAGACTTAAATTATGATGATGATTATTTGATTTGATACCAAATTTGATTTTTAAATTCATTACTAACACAAACACACACACTATTGAATATTATTATTTTTTATTAAATATTGGAAGATCTACAAGGCATCTTTTAAGCAACGACTCTCAAACTGCACAATAGACACTCGTCAATTTTGAAATATTTTTTGACTTTAATAAAAAAAAAAAAAACAGTACTGTTACTAGAAAACTCAAAGATTTTTGCGAATTGATCATTTTTTAAAAATTCATTTATTACATTTATTCTATTAAATTATGTACACTTAACGGAATACACAATTGTAAGTACCTCACGATTTAATTAGTTTCATCATAATATTATGTGTGTAAATAACATTTTAAAAATATAAAAAATATAAAGAAAAAAAAAATAACTTAAATTTAATTAAATAAATGATTTTTAAATGATAAATGTACTTTTTATATAATTAATATAAAGTGGATTTAAAAAAATGTTACCTCATTTAGAACAAAATAAAATAGTCATTTTCGAATAATAGGCTATTTGACAATATTGACACCACAAAAAAATATTTAGTGAAATTAATTCATTCATGTATTTCACGAAAAATAGAAAATTTCAAAATCAAATCAAATAAAACACTAAAATCTATATTGTATTGCAAAAAATACTACAGAATGCAAAGTTATGACGTCATTATAGATTAGGAAAATCGAGACCTAGATTGTTTTTATTATAAACATCTGTATCTAAAAAGTTTGTTTAAATAAATAAAATCTGTAATAAAAAAAATATACTACACCGATTTCCTTTAGCCTATTACATATATATTAACTTTCTTTAAAAATATTTCTCATTGAAATTATATTTACGGCCAAATACTTGCGACACTTTAAAAAAAAATTGAGCTTCTCGGACCGAAAACATGGTTTGAGAAACATACATTTTCTAATGTGTGCGTTTGAGTATTTTTTTAAGTACATACAAACAAATAAGGTCAACTGAGATGGATAAACAAACAATGTTATGGCTTTCTCTATTATATAGGTACCGTCTTAACCGCTCGTGTGACGAACGCCAGCGAGCCGAATTACATACAGTAGGCGCAACGCGGATCCGCGTTCCGCTTTCCGGCACACGAGTTGCGCAAGATGATTGACGCGGATCCACGTTTCCGGCATATGAAGGGTTAAGACACGCCTGAAGGGCACGTTTCTTTTTTGCAAACGGTATTTCTCAATACTTTCCTTGAGGGTGTTTGGTGATTTTCGTTTCATAGTATCTTCTCGGTGGAGTTCGGCGCGTGAGGATTGGAGAGCTTCCCCTCCCTGTCGAGGCGTTCATGCTCGCGAGCGACCAGCGCACGGAGTTCGTCCTGTTCGTAAAGAAAACAACATTAATTTGGTCAATAAAGTATATAAAGGGACTCATTATAATAGTCTTTTTAATAACGTCCTACAAGAAACCCTACCGGAAAACTTTATAGTTAGCCTAAATAATTATCTATACTAATATTATAAAGAGGAAAGATTTGATTGTTTGTTTGTTTGTATAGAATAGGCTCCGAAACTACTGGACCGATTTGAAAAAATCTTTTACCATTAGAAGCCGACATTATCCGTGATGAACATAGGCTACTTTTTACCGCAGGAAAATGCTTCATTCCTACGGGAAATTTAAAATAAGGGTAAATACTAGCGGCTTGGCCCGGGAGATTTCTACGCGGACGAAGTTGCGAGCACCAGCTAGTACTAAATAAGAAAGAGAAATAATTTAACGGCGTGCAACAGGTGATCATATATAAAATCGAGAGAAGTATGCTCACCCCCCAACCGAGCCGGTCGGCTAGGTCCTGACAGCCGTCGTCGCAGTCCCCGAGGCGCGCGACGTCCCTCACGCCTTCGTCCAGCTGCAGCCCTCCGCCGAGACCCACCAGCCGCATCAGGGGCGACCGCATCCCCGCTCGCTCGCGGTTCAGCAGCAGCCGGGGACACCAATCAGGCACCCTGGGGGCCAACCACAACCACCACATAATTACACACTTGCTATATTGAGGTCACGCAAGCGCTTTAAAACATCCTATATCATTCATTATATAGGATGTTTTTAAAGTGTATAATTACAATATAGGATCAAAGTATATAATTATATAGGATATTTTAAAAGCGCTTAATCCCAATAAGACGGAGCACTACAAAGCGTACACATAGGATATATAATAATATAGGATGTTTTAAACCGCTTAGTCCCAATAAGACTAGCAAACGGATGTATAAGATTATTATATAGGATGTTTTAAAGCCTATCATTAAAATATAGCATCAAAGTATATAATAATTATATAGGATGTTTTAAAGCGCTTGGTCCCAATAAGACGAAGCACTAACAAGCTAATATATAGGATTATTTTATAGGCTGTTTTAAAGCGTATCATTACAATATAGGATCAAAGTATTAATTATATAGGATGTTTTAAAGCGCTTGGTCCCAATAAGACTATGCACTACCAAGCTGATATATAGGATTATTATATAAAATAGTATGTTTTAAAGTGCTTGGCAGTGCTTCTTCTTTTTCGGACCAAGCGTTTTAAAACATCCTATATAATTATTCATTCATTATCATTATAGCTGGACTTACATATCAATGAGTGAAGCGAAAGGTTGCACTTCAAGAGACGATCCCATTACAATGAGCATGTCGCAATGTTGGAAGTCCTCCTGGAGGCAGTTCTGGAACCTCTCCGGTAGACTCTCCCCAAAGAACACTATGTCCGGCTTCACCACACCCGGACACTCGGTGCAAATTGGTATTTGATCAGTGAACACAAACTCTACAAGGAATTATGTAATCAAATTAGTTTACATAGGTATTATCTATGGTGGGTCAGATCACCATGAAGTATCAGCACGTGTGCTGTTGTGTTTCACTATATATTTTGAAAAATCTCAAATCCCCTTTTCCTAACCTCTTCCCCATATCCTTTTTTCTTACTTTTATCTGTTCTACTATTTAAATTTTTGATTTATGCCAGCATTTTGCTGCTTTTTGTCTTACTTTTTTTGCCTGTTACTGTTTTTCTTTCTTTGTTTATTATTTGTATATTTATTTTTAAATGTGAAACTCGTCAAACAGACAGACAAACAATCTCGCTCGATCACATCAGCTTTCAAACAAAAAAATCCATATTGAAATCAGTCCATCTATGTTTGAGACAGACACGTCAGACTTGTTACGTTTTTTTTTTTTTTTAAAGAAAGCTCAGTTTTTTACATTTCTTCGGTACAAGGCTCTTGCCGACGAAATCATAAAAAAAAAAACTACTGTTGAGAGAAAACTGACTATTCATCCTGCGAATCTAATAAATGCTGCACAGAAGAGACCTATGTATGGAGCGTGTAGGACAAAATATAATTTGAAATAGAAATACCTTTAATGAACTCCAACGAGTACTGCTTCTTGCACTCGAGACAGTGCGAGGTGAAGAAGGTGCCGTGAGCCTCTACAAGTTTCTCCTCGGGGATACCGGCACCCCGTTCCAGAGTGTCTATGTTCTGTGTATAATGACGCAGCAGTAGACCTGAAAATTGTTTGTTAACTTTATGAAACAATTGTAAAACATGTTATGTACCTTGTTTTGTAGTTGTTTGGGTTATAGTTTATAGATCCGTAACATAAGTTGATACAATAATTGCTGTATCATATGATAAATAATTATTTAACTATTTAACTAAAAATTTTGATAGTCCAGAAAAATCCAGAAAAATCAAAATTTGAGCCCCTCGGGGGCAATTTTTATAAAGTTTCTAAAAGATAATTAATATTGAAAGAAATTTTAGATTATTGTAGAAAAGCGAAGAAAAGAAAAAATTTTCTTTTAAATTTAAAAAAATATTACTCACAAAAAAAATATGTTTCATATAAATATTGTAGAGAATTTAATTTGAGATAAAAAGTTCGTATAACTTTGTTTTGCTAACATTAAACACAATTATAGGTTAAAATATAAGGGTTGTAATACTTGTAATGTAAAAAAAAACCAAATTTGATTACCTTTATCATGCAGTAGCTTTATAAAGTAATGTGATATAGTCGGCTTAAAGCTTCCCGGGAACAACTCCTTGGCTAAAGTGAAGAACGGCTTGGGGTTTTGTCTGAAGAAATTAATTTCAAATATTGCCTGCGGTTCCGGAAGATTATACTTTTGCAAATTGTGGTAAAGCCCAGTTTCTGGACTGCGAAAGTCTGGAATGCCAGCAGCTGAAAAGATATGACATTATTGTTTAGATAGACAACACTACAGTGTTTGTGTAACTTATTGTAAGTTGATGTGATGAGCCCCTTAATTGAGTTGTTAAGGTGCTCGCTCTGTCTCAGGGGTTCCAGGTTCAATTATGACAAAAACTATTTTATCTTAGCAAGTAATGTGCCCCATAATAGCATATATGAGAAAGCCTTTCATTTTCTTTTAATTAGAATAACAAAAGGCTAATTGTTGATATTTTCATAGGCTTAAAAAAATTATAGATGCAGTGAACTATTCACTATAAATAAGAACATATTCTTAGAGTGAATAGTCAAATAACTCATTATTCAATATAGAAAAGCATTTACTTGTTAAGTGCTGTCATTCACCAGATGGTAGACAATATAATTCTATATTCGATGAATAACAAAAAAATGACAAGTAATGCTGATTACCGAATTATCACAAGTATTCGCAGCATCTCTAATAAAAATTATTTCTCAATATATTTAATTTATGTTTACTTCATGAAAGGTTATATCTTCATTCAAGTTTGTTGTCTCAGTCGCAATATCTGCATGAGATTTCTAGGAACTAAAACTAGTCGCTATACCTGAAATCGGTGATACATCTAAAGTCGCTATAGCCAAATTATTTTCCACAAACAGTATACCTACTTTAAATTCATGGGACTTAAGTGTTATATTGCTTTTACCAAAAAGTCGTTATGACTCAGTCCTATAAAATCTTATGCACTCTCATACTAGAACTGTCGACAGCTTATGAGCTTATGAGGCAAATCTATAAAGAATGAAAAGTCCAATGCATCAAGCTTGACGTAACACTATTATTTGCTTGCGGCTTCGTCCGCGCCAAATATAAGGCAACCCTTTTCTGAACCAAAACCCTGACAACCTGTATGGAAAATTTCACAGTATATCAGTTGAGCGGTTTTAGACCATAAGAAACATACACACACATATCGATTTTTATTGATAAAGATACATAGGTAAATATTTATTTAAATACTTGCATGTTGATATACCAGCTCCGGATAGGGTTATTATATTTTTGCATTTATCACTCTTAATCCACTTAACTATACCATCTAAGTTAACTTCGTCTAAAACCTTTTCTACGGCTTCAGGTGTTTCCGAAGCAAAGCCTAATGTGGCCGCAAAATATCGTCTTATTGAGTCAACATCCAAATCTCTTATTCTGGCGCCGAGACTTTCGAGAGGATTTGGCGGGATGGCCCCTTCCACTGGATTTTCAACTGAAACCATTGATAATAAATAATTTGTCTATATATTTTTTTTAATCAACTGCGCATTAATGGATTTCTTAATAAAAACTTACCATTGCTCTTTCCTGGTGGCGAATTACCGGACATTATTGGTAAATAATAGAAATTGCGACTCCAAATCTTTGTTGTACAATTCTGCCACGGTTTTTTTGACAAACACAGCAAACTACACAGAGTACGCATTCTCGGAAATAGTTATAAATTGCTGTGTACACTATACTGTACAACAATGGCGTGCAGACTTGCAGAGTCAAAGTACAAATTAAGTGTTACATAATAGACTATGTTTATGTAACAATTATGTGAATTATACATTAAACAAATAAGTTTATTTAAAGTGATATAAAAATAAAAAATAAAATAAAATAACATTTTTTTGTTTCGTTACAAAGAATACTTTAACTGTCTTTGTAAATGCAAATTAGTCACTTCAGGAGCGTTCATAATTATATTATTCAATCTTGCATGCTTCCCAGAACTAGGTTCATTCTAAATTACCTATTTATAATAACTTTTTTAAAACTGCATTATCGCAATTACTTTTTCTAACTCTAGTTAAAAATTAGGTATTAGGTCGAAATATTTTATTGTTAATTTAGAGCAAAAAATTGGGGTGAATAAATATTGGTAAATATTTATGAAATATGAATAATTAAAAAAACCTAAATAAATGATGAGGATTTTATTCAATTTACAAACTTTTTGAGTTTAACGGGATTTTTGTACCATCGATATTCTTGATAGTTCCAATAACATTTCATAGCAAAACGAACTATTACAAAATAGACAAATTCTATAACACTAATAACCGAAAATCCTATTAGTACACCAGCATAACCTCCAATATTACCTGAAAAAAAAAAAAAAAAATAAGTAAAGTTTTTCATAATGAAATTGTTACTATAGAAATTGTTGATGTTAAGGTTAGCTTTACCTATACCTCAACCAGTCATGGATAGAGTCCCAGGTTCGATTCCCGATGGGACCAACTGTTGAAATGGATATTTATAAATGCTAAAACACCTAGGCTCCGGTCTGCGTGTTTTAGTAGTGGAAGAGACACAGCATTTTGTGTGTGACACACAGAAGATCACTCTGAAATAACACGACTTGAGATCGTATTAATAACATAGAAAAAGTCAATATAAAATGTTATTAAAAAGACTATTTAGATAAAATTCTTACTTAATATTTCGAACCAATAAGCTACGACGTCGAGTAAATTTAAAATCCCATCCTCAGTTGATTGGTAGACACTAATAACACATTTGTTTGTCAAGTTTAAATCGTGGCTGTTAAGAAAAATAAAACTAAAATTAGTTAAGTAGGTAGGTAAATATTTCAGTCGATATACCTATAAAAATGTTGTGTTGGTTTGTGTATTACCTACTCTAAAACTCGAAAACTAGCCGACTGATTGACTTGAAATTTTTACACAATATGCAATCCGCTTGATTCATCATATCTATCGTAATCGCGAGAAAATTGCTTTTTTTCGGCGCCATCTGCCGAAAGCGAGGAGTACTTAATCGCTAAAAGAGAACCGCAGTCACATTTAAAGTGGAAGTTAGCCGTTGTTATGGCAGCCGAGTATATAAGACTCGGCTAGTTCGCTGCTTGGTATTTATTGGTGCAGTTGACTGGACCACGGTTAATTTTTTACTTATGCATATATAGAAGTTTACGACCGACTGAAAAGGCTAAAATATGTGTAATTCTTTTTAAGTTAAGGTCGACAGACAGGCTGACGGTCCACTTGATGGTAGGTGGCTACCGTCGCCTATAACACAAGCAACGCCATAAGTGCTACAAGTGCGCTGCCGACCATAGAAGGATTAAGGATAAGGGATAAGGGAGGGATGGGGTAATGGTAATGTAGTTTAATTAATGTACTCGAAATAGAGGGTGCTGACAATAGTTTTTTAAAACATACATGAAAATACCGCCAAACATCTTTTTTTGGTAAGGGTGTGGTAAGCTTGTGGGAATTTTCGATACTTTAGTGTAATGATGAGTGAATTCGCAATTCGGTAAACATTCGGGGCAGCGCAGTGAGTCTTGTAGCTCCATTTCAAGACCCCTCAAGTCGGCTGCGTTATTTGGATACATGAATATTAATTTTTCTGAAAATAAAGAAAGTTGACTACATTAAAAATATAATATACTAGCTGGTGCTCGCGACTTCGTCCACGTAGAAAAGTATAAAACGCCATCTACCGTATTTTGAATAGATGGCGCTATCTCCCGGGCCAAGCTAGTATTTACTTTTATTTTAGATTTCCCGTAGGAATGAAGCATTTTCCCTCGGTAAAAAGTAGCCTATGTTCATCACGGATAATGTCGGCTTCTAATGGTAAAAGAATTTTTCAAATCGGTCCAGTAGTTTCGGAGCCTATTCTATACAAACAAACAAACAAATCTTTCCTCTTTATAATATTAGTATAGACAACAATAATTGTATTATTAATTCTAAATAAAACTAAACTAAACTAAAATGTAAAACTAAATAAGCCTAAAAATAAATAAATAAAATTTCGGAAGAGAAGTAGATCTTCTCTTCCGAAACGGCTTAACCGATTTTGATGAAATTTTATAATATGTACACTTCAATAGATTTTTATCTATTTTTATACGCGGGCGAAGTCGCGGGCAGCAGCTAGTTTAGTTATTTAAAAATACATTTATTTCTTTCACAATTTCGATTTCACTTTTTCTAAATATTATAGAAATAGGTATGTAAATTAATAAATTAATCATTATTTCTGTAATTATACTTAGTATTTCATAAAATTGTTGATACATCTTCATTGTCTTGTATTTATTGGTCAGCGAAAGCGAACTTGGCAAAGTAGGGTCTCAAAATGTTTCCATTACTTTAAAACTTTACCGTATTGTTACCTATGTTTTTTATTGTTAATTTAGCAACATAAATTCACCTCTGTATTTGTTGAGACACCGCAAATGTTCTAGCGTACACTGAGGTCCACTGTAGGAGCTTGGAAAAAAGTATGGTATACAATTGCATAGTGATAAAACAGCCCTGATGCCGCAGTCCAAAATGCAACCGCTGTAAGAATACATGTTTCCGAATGCTTCGCGTTCGTCTTGGAAAAGGCATTGTCTCTGAAACCAAATTATACTTAATGTTATGGTTTTAATATTTTTGTTTCGCGGTCAATTCGCTGCTTAAATCCTAAAGAGACATATAACAAAAAAATCCAAAAATGTTTTTATTGCAAAAATACAATCACAATACTCAATATTGTATGTTGCGAAAAGACTTATGGTCGTTTTATTCCGTATTTAGTATATATTGATCATTTTTTTATATACCAATAAGCAACTTTATATGCGTATTAGGCATCTCTTCTAGTATTCAGTTTATTATAAGTAAATGTATTTAAAACATTTTAATGCTACTTAAAAATAGGCTTCTAACGATGTGTAATATGCATATATTTGATATTAGGGGAAAATACCCAATTATTGGCACTTCAAAAAATACGATACAAAAAAACCTCATATAAACTTTATATGTCATTTAGATAATGTTGATTATGCATTCCAGTTAATTATTATATTGTCAGAGCATTGTATAGAATATAAAGTTTCCCGAATTTTTAGGAGTATTAGGCAATTACATTCGTTTTTCTTTCAATAAACCCATAGAATAGACAACTAATTGGCACCATTCGACCTATTGTTCAACTCAAATAAAATTTGAAAGTTTGACAATTTTTAAATCATTTGACTGTTTAAGTAGTGTTAGCAATTCATAAAGATCATAAACCTAAGATTTATTTATTTTTCTTGGGAACACAGTTTATGGAATAGTTTTTAGTGAAAAGTGAAAAATTTTTTAGTGCCAATAAATTGGAGGGGTGCCAACATTAGGCCATTTTACCCTATATTTAATAAGAAAAAAAATAGACATTTTTTTTGATAAGCTCTCCTGTAAAAATTGTAATTTTGATTTGTGGCCATTTAGTTTTTAAGCAGCGGATTGGTAATAAATTTGAAACATAGTTTACCGTCGCAGGCGAATATTTGCGGACTTCATCGGCAGCTTTTTGCTGAATCGACGAGAGTTCGTAAGAAACGGCCTTGTTCGGCTCCACCAAACGGTAACCGACGCGGCCGCTAAATGGATCGGCGTAATGTTTTGGGTCAAATATGAACACCTTAAAACATGAAATTCATGATTGTTATGACAATTTTAGGTATGTATAAAAATTTGGTCTAACTTGTCAGTGGGGTCTCCCATGAACGTAACATAATGGCATAACTCTAAAATAACGACACTAAATAATAAATTAAATAATTCTAGCACAAAATAACCCTTTTTGGGATGGGGTAAAATCATCAATTTTGAACCCGAGATGTTACAGTTACCTAAATTGACTGCATATGAAAGTAAACTTACTATATAATGATAACAAGGATCAATATGGTATACACATCTGACTAATAAAATAGTTTCCTATCAACATCAAACCTTTTTAATGGTAACACCAACCTTATCAACATCAAACCTTTTTAATGGTAACATCAACCTTATTAACATCAAACCTTTTTAATGGTAACATCAACCTTTTCAACATCAACTTTTATTTTTAATGGCTCTTGTATTTCTTGCGATCAATAATTTTGTGAAGTTTAGTTTTCACTTCTTACTTGAAAGACTCAAGTAAGAAGTGACGCCTGATATGTATTTTTTTAGATTATATGTACGGTACCTCAAATCCTTTTACGTTGATTATGGGGAATGCGTAGTCGTCAAGCAGCGGATCCACAATCACGTTCAGGCCATACGGTTTCCCTTGGTACCTCTGTCGTTTAACTATTGAGATTGTATGTGTTGGTCTGACAAAATTATAATTCTTGTTTATATAGATTTTTATTAAAACATTAGTGAACCGCTCCCGGTTTCGCCTGGAGTCAAATTTTTATAAGTACCTAAGTATATGAAAACCCATTCCTTTCTCTATTAGTGAAAATCAAATTTAAAATGTCTAGCAATTCTTGAGTTTTTGCGAGACTATTGCATTTTAATTATAAGGATTATTATAAACAGCAATAATTTTGTCTGCAGTCTGCACTGCGTTAAGGGGAGGTTACTATTTACTGCCTCCAAACACTCTCAATTGACTACGAAACGTAGTGTATAATGTTAGGAAATAAGATTGACACGAAATGCGCAGTATCTTGTTTGGAACATAATAATTTTTTTTTATGTTAAGGTCGACAGACAGGCTGACGTTCCACTTGATGGTAGGTGGCTACCGTCTCCTATAACACAAGCAACGCCATAAGTGCTACAGGTGCGCTGCCGACCATAGAAGGATTAAGGTTAAGGGATAAGGGAGGGAAGGAGTAATGGGCACTGGCATCCCTTACTCGCTCACCGAAGCACAACAGCACATATGCTGTTATTTCACGGTGGTATTCTGTAAGTGGGTGGTTACTGCCGCCAGACGGGCTGCCCAAATGACTGCGAAACGCAGTGTGCCCTACCACTACTTTTCAAATCCAGACCAGAGTCAATTTTGAAAAAATTGAAACTGTGAAAACACAGAATGGCTGAATATTCTTTGAATAAATGCATTTATACAGCCGTTATTCAAGCAATTTGGGCACAAAATAAATTACTTTAAGCTGTATAGTAGCAACATAATAGCTGAATAGTAGCTGAATAAGCAACAAGCAGCCCATAATAGCCTATAGTGTTATAATAGCCCAAAAATCATTCAATACAACATTTGCCTATCTTGTCAGCTCTAATACCCTTATAACAAAGCTTTAAACTGAATAATTTGTGAATTTCATACTGTTATCTGGCCAATGTGTTGCCTGGGCGGGTATCGAACCCGGGGCCCTTGAAACGTTAGGCAAGTTACCCATGCCACTCGTCCAACGGGCTCGTCAAATATTAGAAATATTGAAGCTTTTACCTTCCACCTGAGTTATACTCTAGCACGTAATTGAAAACACAGCAATGGCCCCGTATTGTACGACGCACTGTGAATAAACTCATGCAGTCCACTGACTCTGCTGCCCACGCGCATCTAACTAACATGTCTTCACACTTTGGTGACAGCTGCAAAAACGCTATTGCTCAAAAACCTCACATTGAGATACAACAAAAAATAAATGAACAGAAAAATAGTAGGTAATTAAATAGCAAAAATACTTAAGTGCAGTATTTTAATACACACTCCTTTCATGATATTGTATGTCTGAAAGGTTTCTCCATTAATATAGTCCATGAGTCGATGGCTGCTCAAGTACTCGCTATATTCAAAATTAAGAAGCCGTCCACTTTGTAGAACAAACCATTCAACTTCTTCTAATGTCACTTTATAAGCAGTCAGATTAGGATATCTATTAGAAATTTTTAAAAAATTAGTATGTGGAAAGAATTTATGACTGAGGAATATTCTCAGATTATTTTGACAGTTAAACTCGAGCATAAATAAAATCTTTACAACTAAATTTTTCTCTGGAAAAATCCTAATCAGGTTTTATTGTACATATAAAAAAATGCATAAAAAATTATCTAATTGATGGTGAAAACCACATCAAAATCCGTTGCGTGGTTTAGCAGACTTGGAGAGCGTCCTCAATTTAGTATTTGAGTAATTTCCTGGGTTGCAGGTTTTTGACCATACAAAAATAGTGATGTCACCTAAACGAACTTTTTTAAAAAAAAAACGGCTTTATAAAACCATAATCAATGGTTTATAAAACAATAATTAGTTTAGAATTAATATTAATTATTATTTTTAATTGTATAAATTTTACTTTTTGCAAAGTCGAAATATCTGATGAAAATATTTTCATAGGTGATGTGACATAAAATTATTACAAAACTATGTATGTCAAATTACTCCTTCGAATCAGGGAACACAGTTTATGTAAAGAAGAAAAAGATATTCGACTTTGAGTAGCTTACATTTCTTTAGCGAAAGCTTTAGCTGCTTTCTTGCTTATTCTGTTACTGTTGCAGAGAGCGATGGCAGGGAAGTCTATGTTAGAGATGTGATAGGTCGAGGACTGCATTGTCACGATGAGCGGTTTCGCGAGAGTGCCGAACCAGAGGTACACAAGGAAGTAACAAGACATCCCGACCATAGTACAAAAGATTAAAAGCCAGAATATTCTGAAAGCACAAAAGTGGACATAATAGTAAACCGTTTGATTGATAAGAATTTTCATGAATGAATTATTTTTCATGAAGCATAATGTGGTATACTTAAATTATACATAAATATAACTCTTTTGTGGCTCTTACGCTATAATTTTTTAAGGTTTAAGAAATAGGGCGAATCCCGCCTTTCATTGTGCGCGAATGACTTATAACTGGCTATGAGATATTTAGTCTATACTAATGTTATAAAGAGGAAAGATTTGATTGTTTGTTTGTTTGTTTGTTTGTATAGAATAGGCTCCGAAACTACTGGACCGATTTGAAAAATTCTTTTACCATTAGAAGCCGACATTATCCGTGATGAACATAGGATACTTTTTACCGCGGGAAAATGCTTCATTCTTACGGGAAATCTAAAATAAAAGTAAATAGCGCCATCTATCCAAAATACGGTAGATGGCGTTTTATACTTTTCTACGCGGACGAAGTCGCGAGCACCAGCTAGTAGAGTATAAAATAGAGAAATTTCAGTAAAAAGTATAAAATTTGGAAATTTTCTCAAGAAAAGAAGAAAAGGTGGGTTCTTCATTTTTATTATTAAAAAAATGTAATGTAAAGTTTATGGGTATTTTTAGCAGTGGCAGGAACGATAAGCAAGATTTGAGATAAGCAAAAATAACATTAAACTTTATATTTATTTCATAACTTGAATTGATTTTCATCAGACGACTCTAAACTCAACCTCTGAACTATCTGATCTTTAAGGGATTATTTAACTGGTGCAGCATTTATTTAACTTACCTTTGAAATATGCTTATGGTAGGGTCCAGTATTTGTTTGACACCAGCTAAAGAACAATTCCTTACATATTCATTAATGGCTTCCTTGAAACTAATTTTACAAATCGAAGCGACACTTAACTTTTTGATTCTAAACGGTTTTATATTTCCCCTTTCAACAAATACACGATTCATTTTGACTACCATTGTTGTTTGATTGGAAAATTAAAATGAAATAATTGCATATAATAGGTTTCTATACTTACTTAAAAGTAGAAAGTGGCGTGTTTGAATCTAATTAAGTAGAATTAACAATAAACATGAAAGCAATGGATTTAATGAATTTTATCGGTGCCTACTTGAAACACACGCTATAAATTAAGTGGGACAAGCACGACAAGGTGACAAGGTGATAGATATTTCAGTTTATTTTAAAATTTTGTATTATTCAAATTATAGAAAATGTCGGTACTATCAAAATGAATAGACATGGTCGAAATAAAGAGATCTTTCAGAGGAAATGATAGAAACTATCGAATAAAAGTATATATGACATCAATTGACGACACGTTGGCTAGTAAGAAACACTCTATTAATCAAACGGTCGCGGGTTCGAATCCCGCTAGGGGCAAATTTTTATGTGTTAACATAATGTGGTATATCAACTGTCTGGTATCCATAATACAAGCATTATTTTGTTTACCTTGGAACATAAGTAGATGTAGAATATAATATGTGAAGTAAAAAAAAATTAAAAAAAAATTGAATGTAACTTGGAAGTTAGTTAAATTAGATATTACTTGTATTTAAATATTTTAAAAACTGATATATATCCTGAGTTTCTTTCGGGGTTTCTTCTCAAGTTCGTATTTCATGTTATCTTCATTGAAACCTATTTAATTCATAATACCTATAGGTACTGTTGAACTGTTCAACATTTTAGAACAAAACGAAAAGTGGGTGGGGCAAATATTATTAATTATTATTAAAATATTATTAAAATGTCGGTTTTTTTAAAGCGCAATCTTCCAAGCATTGTGTCTATTCTTCCTCATTTGCACAATAGATTTGTACCGTTTAAATTGTTCAAGAAATGATCGTTTCAATTGAAAATTTCATAATTCGAATGCTACTTGTGGTCACTTAATGCTAGAGGGCATGTTGCTGTATTTATACTTAAAAGGTATAATTTTTATAATTTTGTCAAAGTATGCTTTGAGCAATAATACAATGGTCTCCGCATTAGGGGCGAGACATTCAATTTATCGATATCCTTCTACAAAACTTCGAAACCCAAAGGAGATGAGTCATTTTTTACTATTTTCGTGCATAATTTAATAAAACACAAAATGATTTCTAAATCAACACTTTACTTGTAGTGGTTGACAGAGGCCTTAAAAGTAAGATTAATCAAAACTAATGTTAATAAAAAATATATAAGTATTTTTGGACTGGGAAGTTTCAGTTGTGTATTCGATATTTATAATATTTTTTATCGATATGTACATTTGAATTAGCGCAGCACTAGTAAGGACAAACATGGAGTCCACTATTGTGTTTCAGATAACAATACTCGCGTTCCATTTTATTAACGGACAACTTTGATCACACAAAACCGAACTTTTTAAATGCAAATACATACAATTTGTGTCAGAAAACTATTATTTACAGTAATTACAGTAAGCTTTGTTTCTTCATATTGAAAGGAGTCACTTTTTTAAAAGGATTTCTATACAGGGTTTGAAGATACTGTGGATAGAAAATTTTACTCAAAGAAAACATTCCTTTATTTTTGAATAGAAAGAAAACTGCCAATCATTAATTACTAACACAAGTAATTATTAATAAAATTAGTAATACAAGTAAACAGATGGATCTTTGAGTTAAAGAGCTTTAACTTGACTCATTGAATTTATAAGTCCAGATTTCATGGTCTTCCTTTCATTTAATTTATCTAGTTTGTTAGAGAGATTTCATCCCTATAATTTACCCTAACGATCGATGCAATAAAAGTACAGGCTGCAATTTTTATAGATTTTAGTCGGTTCGATTCCCGGGTGTGGCAAGCGAATTTTCGAAAAATCTTTGAATGCAGTTTTCTTTCTATTCAAGAATAAAGGAATGTTTTCTTTGAGTAAAACTTTCTATCTACAGTATTAAGAGTACTTTCCCTCCAGGTGGCATTACAAAAATCCACCCTGTGTAGTATCGCTTTTTTCATGAGGCCACTTGCCGAAGTTAAGCTATGTACCTATAAGTATCAGAAATTTTAATACATTTATATCCTTGTAGGTATCTTCATGATCGTAATTTGATAGTCGATCAAAGAAACAACTCTAATCTCCGTGTAATAAGGGGATAAGTCAATAAAATGCCCTCGCATGTCACGACTTTGGTGGAAAAGGACTTCTGCCTGTCAATCACACACTCAAGACAAGAGGCAATTGTACCTGACAAAAGTCCAGTCAAACGGGTCTTCAAAATATTCAATAAGTAGGTATAAAAGTGTTTAAGCAGTGTTATTTAAAAAAGGTTAAAAAGTGCGAAAATGAAATTCAAAATCGCAGAACGAACATGTTTTTGAACACGACGGTATTTGTGCATTTTATGTGATAAGTAAATACTTAATTGACACCGAACAAAGACGGCGCGGATCGCTAGTACAATTATAAAGTAAAGGCAGGGTATTAGGGCCCAATTACTTTGACGGGCAAAATGTTTGTGCGTGATTTAGCAACTCGACGAATCCGGGTTTGCGCGTCCGAAAAGCATTCCCGATGTTGCGGGCCTATATTTCGGTTTTTTCAATATCATTTATATTGTACAGTCGGCCTCATAAGTCGATTAACACATTCAAAAGTGCAAAACAACTGAACACTCAACTTGCTTACTTACTTAATGAAGCTTTTTATGATCGTTTATACGTGAAGTTCATTTTTTTCTCTAGTCGTGAAAACGACTTATGGCGCGTCGTGAAAACACATTAATCGACTTTTGCGGCCGACTGCACATTAAAACAAAAAAGGATACCTAATAAAAGATATTAAAATCAGTCAGTCAACATTTTTTTAAGGTCGTAAGACAGACGGTCCACTTGATGGTATGTATAGCTACGGTCGCTTATAACACAAAGCAACGCTAATAAGTCCTTCGTGTGCAACCATAGTAGGATTGCATTTGGGATTAGGATGGGAATGGACTCTGGCATCCCTTACTCATTCGATGAAACACAAAAGTACAGGAGATTTTTTTACACGGTACGTAGTCTTCTGTAACACGGTGCCAAGCAAATTAGTTGTTAATCGCTGCTACGCTTGCTCTATTGGTGTTGAGTACGAATATAAATAATTTTTACAACTAAAGTACTGTTGTAACGGATTAATTACAGGGCAAAATATTTTGGTTAGTTCGAAAATTGTGACCTTTGAATAAGTAACATTTTAGAAAAAGCCGGAAGGAAGTTCCAAATCCTTGGCAGAGTTTTTTAAAACGTTTGGTCCGAAAAAGAGGAATTTTGAAAAGATTAGGATGGTAAACTGCCGTACGTCTGAATGTTCGATGGAAGAAAGGACAAGGCGGTATGAGCTCATGCTGATCTTATGCTCATCTTATAGTAGACACACAGACAGGCGATTTCACTTCAGGCGATCCACCGAGTCGGTATTTGGCAGTTGGTATTTGGCTGAGCTGGGCTGAGCCATCCCAAAGGTGGCAGCAATACTCCATGCAAGAGTTTGTGCTTTATACAAAGCGAGGAGCTGTCCACATAGTCCACAATATTATACATAGTACCAACCTAACGTAGTTCAAAATGTGTAGTAATACAATATCTTCAACTGTCAAATTGCTAATTTGTTATCTGTACTGTACTGTTTTTGCTCAAAAAATTTAAAATGCGATTGTTTAAAATGGAATATATACTGTGGGTGGAATTTTACATTCACCACGAGTTTTGAAAACATTTTAAAATAATCTTTTCTGATAACCTTTCGTTTTTTGCCAGACCAAATAACTTTATAATGTAGGAATGTAAGCAAGAAATCTAAATCTTTTGTACCTGTATTAACTATACGTAATAAATCTATACATTTATAAAATGTATTGCTTGCGTTAAGGCTATAGAGTTGAATTCTACTATCAAGTGGACCGTCAGCCAATTTGTCACCTTTAAATTAAAAATTAAAATAAGATATTGCAGTTATGAAAATCATAGAGATCTGATAAAGGTTTTATCGTTATCATAACCGATTGGAATGAAACAAGCACTAAATGTTACGAGAAGCTTGCTACAATATATCAATGAAAACGCACAAAAATCTAAAAACTATTTTTTGATCTCTGTAACGTTTACATTTGTACAGATTATTATTTTTTATATTAATTGATTAATTGTGATTAATGAACAATTTATTTGCCATAAACACAAATAAACGTAATTTTATTAAAAAACAAAATTTACATTTTCGAAAAGTCATAACTTGTGGTCACCGTACTGGCAAGAAATTTTTTCGATGCCTTTTGAGAACGCTTGGTTTGTCACTGTTTTCCTATTTACAGAAATTGTTTTATAATCGGGTTTCGGTAAAAACAATCGGTCCTTTTGACATATGTATGGGAGCGAAAGTGTCGATACTTTTTTTTATAGATACGACGATTGTTTCCGATGATAATCTCGATTGGAGTACGGCGGCCGTCATAACGAGATTTACGACTTACTTATCTGTTCTGTGATGTTTTGTTACTGTTTATAAATCTGACGTGTTAATGTAGTGAATTTGACAAATTGAAATGTTCATTTCTTGTTAGGATTATTTTGTTCTGTGTTGCCTTTTCTTGAATTAATCATTTGCAAAACAAGCATTAATTAAATAATAATTATGTACAAATGAATTATATTTCTAAATTTACAGTCACCAGACTATACTCTATGCAAAATAATAAATTAGTTATTCAGATTATATTTGAATTTCGAAAACCTTTGAGGGTTGCCAAAATGAAATACTTAAAACTACATTTTATTAAAGGTACCGTATTGTTACAAAAATAAACATTTGCGTGTAGGACTTTTAATTCCAAAAAGACCTTTAAAAACATGCGATTTACTTTTATGGTGAGCCTCATAAAAGTCATTAGATACTTTGTTTTTACCTAAAAATATTATTTTTTATAATTATTATTAATAATAATTATAATAATAATAATAATTATTGGTGAACAATATACCTGAGAATTTTTTTTTATAATATATATTCTTTGATTTAGAGTTAGGGCCTATTTCGTAGGTGATTCTTAGTATGTTTATTTAGAGCACGGTTGGCATTATTCAAATAAATGAAATTAGGTCGATCTCAAAGAAAATTGTAATTGCAGTAGGTACCTACAGCATTTGAAAATCTATACTAATATTATAAATAGGAAAGATTTGATTGTTTGTTTGTATAAAATAGGCTCCGAAACTACTGTACCGATTTAAAAAAATATTTTATAATTAGAAGCCGACATTATCCGTGATGAACATAGGATACTTTTTACCGCGGGAAAATTCTTAATTTCTACGGGAAATCTAAAATAAAAGTAAATACTAGCGGCTTGGCCCGGGAGATAGCGCCATCTATCCAAAATACGGTAGATGGCGTTTTATACTTTTCTACGCGGACGAAGTTGCGAGCACCAGCTAGTATTTTATAAGTGGACTCTGTAAATTGTTAAAATTGTTTTGGATTTATGACAACCCTGTGTATTGGCTTCGACTTCGCATTAAAAGG
Source organism: Synanthedon vespiformis (assembly GCA_918317495.1). NCBI lineage: Eukaryota > Metazoa > Arthropoda > Insecta > Lepidoptera > Sesiidae > Synanthedon > Synanthedon vespiformis. Next base: position 6,646,851 of record OU906962.1, read on the forward strand.
TGTCACATGCGCATACGAGGACAATATTACAGCTCACCAAAGAGATCATAAAAGTTGAATAAAATCTTCTGCGTTCGAGCGATGTTTTTAAATTTACAATTCATGTCAATCGCGATAACAACAGACATTTTAAAATCTAAAAATAGGCTATTGAAGAATTCGAGTTTCATGTAGACTGAATTCTTAATTCTTTTTAATTATACTTACTTAGTTAGTCCACATTGATGGTTAGTCCCAATCGCATGAACAGTAAAAACAAGAGAATCTTTGGAAAAAATTAAGAGTTTACTGATTTTTAACATACCTATTTGCTTTTCATTGGCTCTTTAGCTATATGGTGTTTTCTAGCTACAATATGAGCGGTTAATAAATTCCTACAAGGCCGTCAGTCTTCTTAAAAACGCAACGACTTTTTAGCGCGGCCGTTGATGCCGTTCGCGGGGACGTTATGATTAGTGATGTGCCGGATCGTTAAAAATGTAGATCCGCGGATACGGATCTGAATAATCTGAATGGAATTTAATAGTCTTTTTTTTATTAGAGTTGGGTTTGCTCTTGGCCAACAACCAGCTGAGTAGCAAGGATGAGGACTATGATGAAGCGAGCTCACCCAGAATATGCCTATTCACTCGAACTTTGAAAAGATTAGGGTTATATGAGCCCGGAAATACAGACGCCTAATTTTCATTGCTACCTAATCATCTAGGTATAAATTAAAACTATGAATTAAAAATTAATGAGGGAAAAGATCCGTAAAAAGATTCGCCAAAAAGTAACGAATGCGGATCTATCTTCCCCCTCAGATATCCACGGATCATGCGGAACATCACTAGTTATGACACGACATCGGTGCCTCACCACGGCTACCCGGACCCGGAAGTGGAGGTACGCCGGCCATCTCAGTGGATGAAATAACTAGGTGCTCGCAATATGAATACATACACGGTAGTACACACAGTGTAAATACCTCAATGAACTTCGCTTTGAGGCTGTAAGTAGTGGCAGAGTAAGGCAGTTAACCACCTCCTTACATAAGACCACCGTGAAGTAACAGCACATATGCTTTTGGGTTTCGGTGAGTTAGTAAGAGATGCCAGAGCCCTTTTCCCTATACTTACCCTTAATCCTACTATATTTGAGAGCGCACTTGCAGCACTGGTTACTTGTACCAGTATAGGCGACGGTAGCCACTTACCATAAGTCGACTGTTAGAAAAAAATAATGACTGGATCATGACAAAAAAAACCCATTTGAAACGACAAAATCGTTTATTTAAATTTAAAATGTTTCATTTTAACATCATTTCCATAGCCCTCGTACAAGTAGAGAAATTTTCAAGTAAGAGTTAATTCAGTAATATTTTAAAAATATATACCCAGGTAGGTATACCTATTGTAGATTGCTATGTCTATTTAAAGAAAATACATAATATGTATATAAGAAATACAATTTCTCAAGTAAAAAAAGTTGAATAAATAATTTTACTCATTTTTTAGTAACGTTGAATTTGAATCAATCAAAGATTTCATTAATTGATATCAAAACTACTTGTAAAATAAAACAACTGTTCTCAAAATAAGAAAATCTGTTTAGATTGTATCATTTCTTTTTTTGTAAGTAAATCACTTTTTTTGTAATTTTTAATATGTCAAGGAATCTGTACATTTCTAGTTACAAGTAATATTGACTAGTCTTTGTAAATATCTATGTACAGTCGGCCGCATAAGTGGATTAACACATTCAAAAGTGCAAAACAGTTGAACCCTCAACTTACTTTCTTATTTACTTACTTACTGAAGCTTTTAACGACTTATAGCGCGTTGAGTAGTCAGTTGGTTTGCATTTTTGAATGTGTTAATCGACTTATGCGGCCGACTGTACATTAAAAAAAATGGAACTAAATTCATAGTCAAAGTTACTAAAAAAAGTTTACATATAAAACGCCATCTTGCATACGTTTAAAGAACAGTTTTCTTGTTTTTTTTGACTTACTGATTACCCTTTAGGAACACAAATTAATGGATAGACTACTAAGATTAACACTTAATAATTTAATGAGACAAAATGGTAATAAATATTCATAGAATAAAATAATAAGTAAAGTAATACAGCTTTCTAGGAAAAGTTGTAACTTCTAACGGATAGATGTCGCCACAAGTCTCATATTGCCCCTCGAGTCATTTTATAAACAATGAAATTCACTTAAAACTAACCTTAAATTAATTGTATTAACTAAACAATTGTGATGGACTTTGTCTTAAACCGTGATGTTACCCTATCAAATAATGTATAATAGAGAAAATTGTATAATATTGTTTTCAAATATATTCAAAGAAGTTCTATTTGAAAAGCACCCGAAGTTATGGACGACATTTTACAGGTTGATAAAGCAGTATATTTCTATGGACTTTGGCTTATTTTGAAATTTGTATTTATCTATGCAACTACTTAGTTTTACAATTAACATCGCAAAATACAATTAATAAGAAATACACATATATTTTTTTTTAAATCTTAAATGTCAAGTTGTGATATCTATGAACGACAAACTAAGGCTGAGACTACACTTGCAACTTTTTTGACGTTTTTGATGAACATATTAGGTGTTTAAAATCACAAGTGTAAAAAAGCAATTTTGATACATCAAAGTTTGCTAGTGCATTCCAGCCTAAATTGTAGTACCTATTCAATAGTCATCCTAAATATAAGTAACGATATCTTTTTATCGGTAATCAATCTTATATGACTAATTTTTAAAGATCTTAAGAATTATTAGGATCGTTTCACAATGTACAACTACAGCTAGTGTGTTTTTTTAATTATTAAAATTAAATCAGTTCTTACATCAAATAATAACAGCAAAAAAAAAAAAAAACAATTTTCATATATCTAATTTGATAGTAGATAAATGTTATTTGCGCATTTATATTTACTTTATTGCAAAAATATATACACATTGACTGCATCGTATTTTTTATATTCGCAATTGCGTACATTAAGATAATAATAACACTTTAATTATAACCTCTAAATTATATACAATAATATATGGATATCAAGTTCGCCATAGGCTCAAAAAAATACGTACGCATAATTACTTAATTAGTAGAAGTACATTAAAAATCCGAGAAACAATTTTGACGGACTCAATGATGGACTCAAATTACTTTTGCTTTGTACAAAGTGCTTATGGTATATACTTAATAAAAAATAAATTCGTATTCATAAATCGTAACGTAATAAATCATGAATGTAAAATTTAATTGGAGTAAATTACATTTTTCCTTTAAATTTTACAGTTAAAATATGACGTAGAACAATAAAATTCTAAGTCTTCATAATATCGATCTGGATACAGACGGATAATAACGGGTGGAATATATCACTGGACAAATTTTTAAGAATTTTGTTTTTACACTTAAACTATGACTGGCCACAAAGTCAAAACAAAAGAAACACAAAATGTTTAGAACATAGAATAAAGTTACGTTTTAAAGTTAAAATGTCAATTTATGTGTGATGAAAACCTCATTTAGATCAAACCTCATGTATAATGCACAATCTTATGTAAGGTTTTAATTTATCATTTAGATATATAAAACTATGTACCTACAAATAAAGCTTCTAAGTTACAAGATTATAATATCCTCAATACAATATGAATTGTGCGGTAATATTCAAAGAAGTTAAAATAATTTTTTTGTTTTGACTAGCAAATAATTTAATATTTTAAATTAATTTGAATTACAAACTGGGACTCTTCTTAGATTGAAGTTTTTTTATATTTAATGCTACTTAAATTTATCCCTGACGTCAAAATTACTAGTATAAACCCAATGCACCCACTTTTTTGTTCTAAGTTCTAAAACAACGACATCAGATTATATGTATAATGTATATTCGAACTTAATGAGTAGGTACAAAAAATATAAGTGATTTCGATGAAAAAAAATATTGTAAATTTAACACAATACACTTCCTCCAAATCAGACGCTCTATTTTCAAGGCCGATGTTACATCAATTTTATATTAATCCCGTGTTGGAAGCATTTTATTATAAGTTGACAGATCAAGTCACATTGTGAAGAAAAATCGAGGTGCTTGCTGAATCTTCTCGTACGAGCACTTACTTTAAACACTTAATAATAATACTCCTTTAAAGAACGAGTCAGAAGGCGCCTTCAATCTTAATGGAATGCCGCGCGCTCTGCTTAAAAACAAGATGAATGCGACATTTACGATAACAATAACTGATAGTAAAAAAGAAATTCGTAAATATATAGAGATGTCAATAAACTTCTTATGCGTATAATAATATCTCATCTTATTACAAATGTATAGGGGCATTTTTACAATTCGGCATGTAGATATATCATCTTTAACAAAGAATATAAGTTGTCTTTGCGCATAAGTTGTCTTGTCTTTACTATTACGTCACCCGCAAAAATGAAATATGAAAATTGTGATATTTTTTCATGTGGCGATTACTGTCAAGAAATGTCCAAATATATAATTTATTACATTATATACAAAATATATGTAAATGAATACACCTGAAATACACCTGAAAACGATTTCCCTGAAAACAAAATACACCTGATTTGGAAAGAACTGTAACTGTACAAGCTACAGCTCATTTAAAATACACAACCTAATTAAAAATTTGTTACGACTTCAACGTTAATGCTAATCATAATTAAATGAGATCTAATTAAATTTTGATATTCTCATATCACAATAATTTGACGGAGCCATTAACAAATGGCGTCTGAAGATAACTACTTATATAATCTAAAATTGTTCGAATCTGAATTATCTTCCGTAACTTCTGTAAGAATTTGACAGAATGTCATAATGTCTGCTTTGTAAACTCGGCTTAACAAATCACTGTGTTGGCTTTGCTTTTTTATTTCTATCCCTCTCCTTTGCTTTGCTAAAATTTTTCTGTCATTCTAGTTATAAATTAGCTCTTTAATAAGAACGCAGAAACAAAAATTAAATGGAAACAAATAAGTTGAATTTGAAAAAAATTGCGTTGCGTCTATAAAAGGGGTCGTATATACTGGGGCGGGCGGGGCTCTAAAACGACCGCCCCACACAACACAACCCCACATAACTCGTAAGTAGGTATTATCATAGTTATTTCAAATTGGGAATTGTCATACATTAGTAGATAATATAAAAATATTGCACTCATCATGTTCAAATAAAAAATCCAGTCAATTTCTTGTAAACAAAAAAATCATAATATAGTCAATAAAGTTGATGTTTAGTATGAATATTGCTAACATATTTTTTTTTAGAAAAGGAACATTTTCAACTATATTTTACTTTATTATTTTTCTTTTTACTTCTTATCTTTTTTTTAGTTTCGGAAAGACACAAGACAATAATTTCTTACGGCCTCACGTATGTGATATGTGATATGATAATGTATTAGCAAAATGAAATTTTAATAATTAAATTTTATGGGACTAAAATACGTTTTTAAATGACAAATCAGAATTTCCTTATTAAAAACCTATTTTTCATTCACTATTATTTGATTTCATTAAGTTTGTCAAAATATTTTCATTAATTTTAATGGGATGGCTATCTTGCTGTAGATTGGTAATACCTAACAGAAATTCTCACACAGTTTTCTTAATTAACGTAACATTTTTAAATTATAAAATCGAAAATAAATAACAGAAAACTTATATATATAAATAAATATTTCAATTGAAGTTGCACACATAAAAAAAACCTTTTAAATTCAAATCAGATACTGCAATGAATTTAATATAAGATAAATTCAATACAGGCAATGGTAACGTTTAATGTACACTCATACTAAACATAATAATATCATAACATAAATTATATATAATTAATTGGAACGCATCATAATAAATTTGTTAGAAATAAATTGAACGCAACATTTACTCGTGTCTTTTCAAAAGATACGGTGTTGCAAGTTTACGCCGTCCACCATTTATTTTACTTTTGACAGCTCGAGTTAGTGACGTCTTAAAATGCGTCACCGAATCGACTTTGATTAGTCGAATCGATTATTTTATTTTATTTTATCACTTTTTTTTTAATTTAATGACTATTTTTTCACTATTTTGGCCTTACATTTTAATTTTTAAACTTATTCATCAATAATTAGATAATTTATAAACTGTTAATAATAAATATAACTGAGGATTCAAATGACGATTCCAGTTCATAATTATGAAGAAGAATCTAATTATTTAATTAATATTAAAATATTTCAATTATAATATTTGCTATATAATATAATCCTTAACAATGTATTAAATGTAAATTTTACTGTCAAGAAATTCATTCACAATTTGATCGGCGTGCAAATATCAAAAGTAAAATAAATGTTTTTTAAGGAAACAGCCAAATAGATATAACGCCAAGAGCTGTTTTAATTTAACAGTTAATTTAGGAAGGTATACTTTAAGAATAATGAAGGAAATTCAAACGCAGGATACACTTAGGACATTTTTAGGCCACAAATTATAATTATACATTATATTAATTCTTGTTTGACAAGGTTACCTTGTAGTTTTGATAAAGTGGGATGAATTACACAAGAATGTATTCAACAATTAGCCCTAAGAAGATAAAGTTTATTGATTGTACCTAGTAAGATGAAGAGTCTATGAATTGGCCTCTCACCATCTCACCAATTACAAGTCACTTTTCAAGTAAAGCTTATTGGCGAGTAAATGTTACGAGTATCTTGTGTCAATTTCATTGAAATTACTCTCGAGTAATGCTACTCGAAGATGGTGAAACTCGTACGCTTTTTACCGGTGACTTTAAATTGCGTTTAGCCTACTTGACACTTTACTCAGAGATGGTGAAAGAGGCCATATGAATTGTTGTCACCGTGTCAAAGTAATTGACGCATATTACTATCCGTTTGATGACGTTGTTACCTCAGACCAAATAAGAACTATAGACAGAATTTTGCGGACAACATGGTTTTATAAACGTGTGTGCGTAGGCCGTTTACTGTATTGAGATTTTGTGTTCCAAGGTTAAAAATATTGGTTTCCAAGTTTACTTACTTGTGAAATATGGTTCCACTCTGCTTTTAGGTTTTTGAAGACTGCTTTTCACACAGTTACTACGCAATTCGGCATTTTCACTATTAATAAATATTTTAATGAGGCGAGGCGAGCTTGATTGCATTTGTATGCGTGTAACTGTGTAATGTTACTGTACACTACAAAGGCTCAGTTTTACCGGCTTAACTCTGCCATCTGCAGGGCACTATCTTTAGTTCTTATTCTATCTGAGGTTTTTACACCAATAACTATGAGTCGCGATTGAAAGGAAAAACTATTAGGTAGGTACTTTCCCGTGTCGTGTAATGCACATAATAATATATCACTACGTATGTAGTCCGGAATTATCACTGTATCAGGTCTCCCACAAAGTAGTGAGCCGGGTTTATGGGCCGGCTGTATTCTCCCCCGCTGCATGCGCCCGCGCAATAGCCGATGTAGACGGGGGATCGGTGGGATCATGCGCCGCCTGAAAGGAATAAGACACCAATTTTAATATTTCTGAATTCTAAATCATACAGGCCAGGGCAAACGACCTGAAAGGATTTATTGGAAGCGAAGAATAGAAGACCGTTCGTGGTGGCGGTTTGAGCGAGGTCGACGACCCACCAGTGGATTTACATTTTAAAGGCTTGCCTTCATTAATGTTGTTTGTGTTTATAGATGACGGCACCAATCCAACTATCCATACTAATATTATAAATGCGAAAGTGACTCTGTCTGTCCAGAAAAAAGTACTGTTCCCAAAGTGATCGTCTAAAAATATAAATAACTAGCTTATGCCTGCGACTTCGTCCGCGTTGAAAAAGAAAAAAGTAACCTATCCCTGTGGATCTAAGGCCGATTTTAGAGCTCTCCTGACGGTCGGTGCGTACGTCGGTCGCTCTTGTCATTTGTATGAAAATTCGAAATCGTTACAGAGCTCGACCGACCGTACGCACGCGTTTATTGATACCGCGGTCGGTCGTGCGTATAGTCAGGACCGACGTCAGTAGCACTACCATGAGTTTATGACTACCGAAATCGCTAGCGAGAGATCAACGAGAACGTAAAATATTTGTATGAAAAATTGTACAGCGCCTCTAGCGGTCACCAAAGAACTAAAACCCTCTAACATGAGTTGCATAAGTAAAAAACCTATCGAATGTAGTCGCTAGCGACCATTAGTGACTAACGTTTAAGTTGACATTTCTATACAAAAGCGGTACCATGAGTTACAAATTTGACTGATGCTCTCGAGAAATACCGTAACGTTGGTAGTAAAATCATTCACTAGCACATTGAAGGGTGAAAGGTTCGTTATCGACAGAAGTAAACTAACGTAACATTTCGATAGCAACTCATGGTAGTGCTACAGGAGAGCTCTAAAATCGGCCTTAGATCGGATGTTTATCTACAAAGTTTCATGAAAAGCTAATTCGTTTAAGAGTTATGGAGGAACATACATACATACATACATACATACAATACCTACATTACAGATTTATTATTAGTTGATGATTGATTGGGCGTCACTGTCATGTGGCGAACGCCACCGTCGTCACAGCGATAACGTTGTTAGGCGTATTACTCATAAATATTTTCTTTTTCAACGCGGACGAAGTCGCGGGCACCGGTTAGTCATAATATATAGTCCGCCAGTTTAAGTGTTGGTAAGAAAATTATATTTTTATCCATAGTTTCCTTTTTATAATATTTCAAAATGCGCTCAGATCAAATTGAATTGCAAATACTAATCGTAGTGTATGAATGAACAATGTTTTCATGTTCACGTTATACATTGAACAGGTTTAAAAGATTTATCATGGTTATAATGGTATACCTTATTACCCTAACAGCCTGTTATCTGGAACACGCCCGCCTATTGGAGGCGCAACGTCATAATCTTTAGCTTCCGATGTAATGAACAAAATTGCTCCTTTACCACTTTTAAAAAGAGGTTTCATTTTAACTATTTGTGTAACACAATACAGAAACAGTGTTCTTTTCAAATTTAGAACAGTTTAAAGTTTTCTTTTAAAGCGTTTAGTGATGATTTAGCCAAAAAGTTCGTATGGTATTAAGTATTTTAAAAAATTTGGAGACACCTACTGCTATGTTCATGGATGTTTGTTCACAGAATAGGCTATTTTTTTTCTTTTTCAACGCGGACGAAGTCGCGGGCGCCAGCTAGTATTTACTAAATAAACCGATATCTTTTATGACACTTAATAATTTCACATCGACAGCTGTTTCTACTCCTTGCATTGGAGTATTTTTTTAGGATATCGTCTTTTTATTTCTCTATTAACAAAATATATAACATAGTGTGTGTGTTTACAACTTACAAAAACAATCAATTAAAGTGATTCATTCATTGAGTTGTCTCGTAATATCTGGTAGCTGCAACATTGTTGTTATCTCTCAAGTAACGTATTGAAAAACACCTATCATTTTGTTAGGTACGTCATTCGTTAATACCTTCGGTGTGGAAGGCACGTATCGGCCCGCCGCGCCGCGGTGCTTACGATTGGTTAGTAGCACGGTGAAAATTATATCTCTCTCGCAAAAGGCACCGGTCAATGTTGGTAACTTTGCCTGGTCAACAAACTTTGCCTATTGAGGTGACTTGTTGGAGAAAACAATATTATTCCAAAACTACGTTAGATATGTGACTTCACAATAAAATTTATGAATAAATATTTTATTCATAGTTTCAGAATAATATTGTTTTCTCAACAAATCACCTCAATAGGCAAAGTTTGATGACCAGGCAATGTTACCAACATTTAAAAAAAGTTTTTCATTTAACTTCATTTTGTATTTCGATTCAGGAAAACCTACATTTATATTTTCTTTAAATTGATTTTACGATTCCATTCGAACATATTTGCTGGCAAAAGCTAGCAAATTTACACGAGGAGTAGCGAAGCTTCTGACGCAAACTGATCTGATGGGAAATTCATTTAAAATTAGAAGGGAGGTCGCATAACTTCGCTGCAGCATATAAATGTAAATTACGATCAGTTCAATAAATCTTTTAGGTACTATATACGCATACATGCATGTTATGCTTTTGCATAAGTCTGCTAGAGCAATAATGGATTTTGAGAGAACAGGATAAAGTTGTATGGGGTCCATTAGAGAAAGCCTACATAGACAGATTAGCGCCTCAAAATAAATGATTGATAATGAGGTCTCAGATTTAAAACCAATTCTCTCTACTCAACCCAATTCAATTCTCCGTCAAACTCTCTCTAAAAAACCAATTCTGATTTTAAATATTTGTTCCCATTAGATTTAAAACCAATTCTCTCTACTCAACCCAATTCAATTTTCCGTTTCACAAATAACTACTCTAATTCTCCGTCCCTAACTCGCTACTCCCTCTAACAAATAAATACGTAGAATTAAATTCAACTCTCTCTACTCAACTCAATTCAATTCTCCGTCAAACTCTCTCTAAAAAACCAATTCTGATTTTCAATATTTTTACCATTAGACTTAAATCAAATGGTTTCCTTAATAAGCGTGTATTTGCAGCTAAGGAGAGATGAATAATTCCGTATTATTTTGACTTCTTATCATCATAGAAAATTAAATTATGTATTTTAACAAGTTAGATAATTTTAGTAATAGAAATAGTGCTACCAAGTGAACTACAAATGGCGGAAAATGAGGCAGAACTAATTTAAAGAGAGCAGTCACCCCCCACTCCTTCTATTTCGAAGTCGAGTACCAACTATTACTTTTTTCTTCCTTTTCGGTCCGTCAATCATGATAATATCATGTCTGAGGATAATTATACTTAAGAGTTGCATTGCATAGCCTATTTTGTAATTGTGAGATAAGTAGTGTAAGAAAAAAAATGCTCATTTTTATGAGAAGGTTTTCTGTACATTGCAAAAGTAACTGGAGAATATAACTTTATATAATATGACTAAATTGTTTTATCTATTATATGTTTAATTAAAATTATAGAGTCCATCTGTCATTTCCACATATCCTAACTGTCCATATAATTTGCACATGTGCTATTGTGTTCGCGATTATTGTCGCCAAACGAACTGTTTATGACTGGAAAGTTTGCAATCTCACTAATAAAACTGTGTACAATTTAACTTCATTAGAATTTCGCTTAAAGATAGCTTGGACCCCTGCTTTCCTTTCCTCTTCAGGCTACATTTGACTTATTTGCGAAACGAGGCCACGCAACGTGAGATAAATGGCCTTAAATAAAAGTAATGATTTACTCGAGTCCGGTAAAGTGTGGCTTAGTGAACAGTATTCTGGTGGTTTTTAAATACACGCGATCCGACTTATTTTTTATATACAATTCCTTGGTTGCAGTGAAGCGACTTCAATGCACTACTCCCGTTGAGAACTGGTACATTTTAAGATGAATTTAAAAGTAATATTACATAGTGTATATATACAATTATACAGATATATACAGAGAAAAGAAGTTATTTCTATATACATATAAGTTTGACGAAAAACAAATTCAAAATTCATATTATGTATATTTAAATTCAAAATTGCAAATCTCCAAAAATCATGTTATTAATAATAAATAAAAATAAATAAATAATTCAACATTAAATAACAAAAGCAAAAAATATAATATGATAACCGCTTTTCCACTGCATTTCAATAAGTCCAATAAAATAAATTATTCTTCAAAAATTTGAAAATTTTTATGACCAATCAAATATTGGTAAGGGAAATTAGTAAGATTTAATTAATATACATTCATGCATACCTTTTAGAACAAATAAAAACAATGCATTTATAAATGATTAGTCTTATTTTTTTACAATTATATTATTTCAATTATAATATAGAACCTACAAGTAAAGTTTGTAAGAAAACTTCAGAAACTACTAAACCTACATACACCTATTTAAAAACTCTGACCAATATTCAGTAAGAAGGTTGTGCAACAAAACACTCTATGTACGTCATCTAAAATGCACTCTATGCAAAATGAATCTTTGTCTGCCGGTGAGCTCAAAAAGACTTTCTTTAAAAAAAAAAACATTCCTTTCACGATTTGTCTATTTGACTCTGTGACGCCGATACTCTATGCACGTATTACACGGGACCGGATCGTGCAGTTGCTGGGTCGGGATAATAAAAAAAATAAAACAATTACGTGTCCGTTGCAACAGTGTTGCAAACAAGTTTTGGCGCGGGCCGCACTTGACTGATACTAATATGGGCCAACTTTAATTGGACGCCACTTTTCTTGAAACGTCTTCGTCTACGTATTAACATTGAATTAGCTATAAAAAAAGAGTATTTGAGTTCACAAAGATAGAGATAGATATGTAGTGTTCACATAGCAATACGCATTACATACGTGTCTCCAGCCTTCTTAGGTAGAGCATTCTGTGCGTCACCACAAGTATTAACTACTTGTGTTAACTAGTTTACTATTAACGATTATAGCCCTCTTGAATTTGTATTAAATTATTGTTACAATTTGAGCTTTATAATATTCGACATTATGAAAATAAATCAAAAATCGATAATAAATAGAGCTAAATTTGTGATATTTTTTTTCTATAGAAAAAATATTGATATTCTTAAATTTGTGAAGATTTTGAATTTTTGTTATTCAACTCAATCATGCTTAAACCATTGATTGGAATCTGTGAGATACTTAGGTATCGCATTAAAGCTTAGATTACAACGAGTAAGCACTATAGATCAATATGCTTCAAGTAAATCGTGTGGGAAATTTTTTAAAGATTCCTAGATACTTTTTTATGTTAATCGTCAGACAGGCCCAAACGAAAACGAAAATAAACTGATCTCCTCTACAATGAAGATGCAGGAAACACACAATGATGCAATTATAAAATTGTAATAAATTTTACAGTCAAGCGCTTCGGTGTCTATGTCTACCTAGGTGCTGTATTATGACATAGAGATAACCGAAGGAGACATATGTGGTTACATTCGAGATCGAGCTTGCGGTTAGAGTTTATGGGCTCAATCACCTGTTAGATAAATGTAGGAGTCGGTCGGAGTCGATACAAAAATGTTTCTATCAGCTTTGATCAATCAAAGCAAGACATTTCTAGGTTAGGAATTCCATAGATATGGAATATTATTGAGTCATACCGTGTGTTCTAGTTATAACGTAATCAAAGACAAAATACGAAACACTGATATTAGAGTCAACCTGGGTACCCTGAGATGGCCGGCGTACCTCTACTTTCACTGGCCGGGTACGCCGAGGTTCTGACAAGGAGCGTAGCCCTCCCCGCGCGGGATACGTGCCCCACCACGACCTAGAAGTTGTTGGGTTTTAGCTGGTATGAATCCGCACTGTCCTCTACACTGGCAACACTGGGGTTAAAAAAGGGTCAACCTGTGTTGTACAGGGGAAATTAAAAAGTTGGGAATTGAAAAGCTATCATAATTCCTATTTGTTTATGAAAAAATATGAACACCTTTGGCAAGACAAGGGCATAACTGCACTTTTTGTAATTTTACAGGAGAGCCATTTATTTAAAGTTATTTTTTTTGTAATTTTTCTGCTTATATTGCTTTTAAATAATTCTTCATCAAATGGTCTTGTAAATATTTTTTAATTTAACAATTTTTTTTAAGACATTTTTGCATATATTTTAAGTTTAAAAAATTTTTGTAAGGTATGCCCTTGTCATACCGAAGGTGCGATATGTACCTATCTATATGATTTTTAGGTGACTTTTTTGCTAAAAAATATAAATTTATTAGGTTTTTAAAAATCTAAAAATCAAATGTGTTCGTCAGCAGAAGCAGATTTATACTTGGAAGAATGGAAATACACAAGCAACGCAACGTATTTGCGAATATGACTCAATTTACTGTTACGAGGAAATATCGGGCAATTCAAATCTAGAAGTGAGAGCCACATAAAGCGTTTAACAGATAATAACAGTCAACGTTTTCTGTTTGCATTGGAAATATCACAATGTGTTTTGTATAACTATTATATTTATATTCCTTCCGCACTAGTGCATTTTTATTAGTAACAAATTATCGTTTTGCACTTCGCCAGGATTGCGCTCAGATTTAGAAGCCAAGAGATTGTGAAGTGAAACAATTGCCTCAAATTAAATCTAAAGAGATTGGCTAGGATCTTCTACCGACCATACATAACCATTAGTCATAATGGATCTCAATAACATATCCTACTAAAGTTTGTGAGGATGTATGGATGTTTGTTTTCTTTTACGCAAACACGGCTTAACGAATTTGGATTTAAATAAAGAGGAATTGTTTAAGACGTTATGAAATTTAAAATAATGCTTAATTTATGAGGCTCTAATTTAGAATTTAGTCTTAAATAAACTACTTAATAAAAACATAATGAATCTACTTCTGAGCAAATTTTATATGAATTTATACATACAAATTGTAAATAACTCAACATACGATTTTGATTGTAGTTATAACGAAAAACACATGTGTATAACAATTTTATATCCAAATATTTCAACTCGCACTTATATTTATGTTGAGATTTAGTTGGTAACATTGTCCTTATATCCTTATTATATCGCTGTAAGCTACTCATCATCTCAGCCGTAGGATGTCCACTGGGGGAGTTAGGACGTCCACTTTCCAATAACTTAGTCAATATAAGTAATTAAATCAGTCCCGATCCCGACCGAGTGGCTGTACTTAGTCAAATTAATGTGGGACATCGTTGAAATGCGAATTCCTTTCCCATAATCTCTCCAAGCTCTTCATATGAGATGTCCGATTGCAGTGTCAAAACGACGTCATCGGCTATGTTTTTTTTTTAAGGGAGCCAACATTGATCCTAGAAAGTAAAGATTAGGCCATTCGAACATTTGCTTCAGATGCAAATGTTAAGCATTTGGTACAGAAAAAAACTAACGCCATCTATTAGAACTTTAAGATACTACTTCCTTTACTTCTACAGCTCTGGTCAATGGGCCGGTCTCTGTGTCTCGGTGATTGGTGTCACTTTCAGATTTTGACACCGGCGCGTCGGTGCCACGTACTAGGAGCGTTGTCCTTACGAAGTATATGTCAATGGGAGCCAATTGTACAAAAAAAAATCGTACAAAATATCTAGAGTACGATGTGAAAGTTACAATAAAATACATAAAAGCGATATAATAATAAATTTAACGTGAAAAGTGTCTTCGATTTGAAAGCAGTTTTTAAAGCCCAATTAATCTGTAGCTCCAAATCGGGCCCTGTCCGCTTTTTCAATGGCATACTTTTGTTTTATCGCGAGGACGACAGGGCTTGATCCTTTTCCGTACAAACACTTAATAAAGTTAACACAACGATTATTAATATTAAGTACAAAGAGAAGAATGATTTTTTAAACTGTACATAATATTACGTAATATATTTTTTATAAAGCACTAGCTGTCGCACGCTACATCGCCCGCGTTACTTCATGAAATACTATAGCTGGCGTCCGCGACTTCGTTCGCGTTGAAAAAGAAAAAAGTAACTTATCCTGTGTCCCGTACGTCTATATATGTTTATCTACAAAGTTTTATGAAAATCAGTTAATTCGTTTAAGAGTTATGAAGGAACATATGTATATACATAACATACCTACACTTACAGATATTAGTATTGATTGATTGATAGCCTATGTTACTCGCTGGTAATGTAGTTTTCTATATGTTAAAAAAATTTCAAAATTGGTATAGTAGTTTTTGAGTTTATTCATTACAAACGTACAAATCTTCTTTCTTTATAATATTACTATAGTGTATAGTATAGACTAGTTGCTATGGAGGCGTGGCGTGTTATGAAGGCGAATTTTTATTCCAATTATATTTAAAGTATTCTTTAACTGTAAAAAATATATATATATTATTAAATTTTAAAAGCATTTACTAAAGATATTATCATTTGATGATAAATTGAGCCGTTACTGTTCGGTTTAATACACAATGAAATCCAACGCCCGGTAACTTTGTCATAAATCGTTATTGAGTCTTTCTTGTTGGTTTTGGCGCCAAAAAAGGCATGCATAATGAACGACCGCTCGCCTTGGTTTTGGGAATTTCGTGTGTGCAGTACAGTCGGCTATATAAATACATAAAAATATACCTTTTTAAACTTTTTTAAGTTTTTAAAAAGTTGTAATCACGTAAGAATAGTGAATCAAGAAGTCCAAGTAAGTTACGTATGTATGTTTTAATAATTCTTTAAAAATAAGAAACATATTTATCAATCAATTATGCTACATGAACGCCTTTAATTTTTAACAATTAAAATTTTTAAACCTTCGCCAAAATAAATGGCACGCGAACAATTTAAAACATACTTTATTGAAATCTATGGACGTTTTCATTTTGGCTAATGTTAATACTCAATTCAAATGAATTGACGTACAAAAATACATTCAAAGATGAATAATTTAGCAAAAGCATAAATTTGGCATACTAAAAATATAAATCTTTTATAAAATTTAAAAAAATTATGTTACTTAATTTTTAATTATTTATTGAAATATTGATTTCTACTATTTTATTATTTATATTTCTTTTCATTTTTAAATAAGTATGTATTCGTTACTAAAATAAATACTTATATGTAAGCATTTATTACTTTTCGTATTATTCAGAATTTGGATGTATGTATATATAATATTCATCATACTTTGTATTTGTGTTTGTTAACGTGATAACGTTTTATATAATGCTGACTGTACAACCCATATAGGATGACACGAATTTTTGTCAGTAGAATTTAATGTAGAGAATGATCGACGTACAAAAACAGTAGTATAGCAAATTTCACATCAATCGAACATGTGTAAGTTAGTGAAATTCCATCTTCAACAAGGAAATGTGCTGATGGGTCCGTGGCTTATGCCCCCAGTGGTCGACGCAACTGTGGTCTACGCCCCCGATTTGAATAAATTAAATATCATTGGTCTTTCAAAGAAAATCGGTCCTATAGACAGGCACACAGACGCAGTCACGTCAAACTTATGACACCCCGTTTTTGTGTCGGGCGTTAAAAAGTTCGAAATACCATTACAATCATTTACTTTCGCAAGAGTCACTTATTCAATGTTTTCTTTCTTTTTTCTTTTATACCAACGTTAGTTAATAAGGTCTATTTTGTTTTAAAATTAAATAACTTAAACTTAACGTCGCACACGTCACACTTGTAACACTCCGTTTTTGTGTCGAGCTTAAATCATTCAATGCTTTCTTCAAAATAAAAAACACAAAAACAGAGAAGGTTCTCAAGTCGTCGCAATATATTTTTTTATTATGTATGACCACGCATAACTTTTTACAGAGTAGTCCGATTTTGATAACACATTAGTTAATAAGGTCTATTTTGTTCTAAAAATTCAATATCTTAAACTTAACAATGTTACCATCGAATTACGACGAACCAATTCCTTTGGTTAATTACTTGACTATTTTAGGGCGCAAACAATGCGATGTCGAGTCTTTAACGTCGCAAGGAGGGAGATATCGACATTTCTTATGCTGAGTTAGTGTAGGAATGGACATTACTATTTACGATTCGTCTTCGAAGCGGAAACTTTTTAATGTAGTGCGATTTACGATCGACCTCAACTCGAATAGAGCAAATTTTAACTGTTATCCCGTTTTATAACTCGAAGAACTAAGACATTTCGAGTTATGGTGGAAAACGAATTTGAATTATGTATAGCTTAATAATATTGAATTACTTATATTAGGTAAATGTAAGGAGACATTAAGTATAATATATTTTGTACAATCGAATTTACTCTGTTAAACTTTATATGAAAAAGTTTGGTGTAAAACTGACTTCTGTTTTCATTTATATTTTATCTACTGGCTTCGTACGCGCTGTAGTTCGTTTTTTAAAAATAGGTACTGTACTGGCAATACTACTAATACAATTATATTATTACGAGAAAAATCAGACGGTAACTCTTAATATATGTAAATATATACGCAACAATAGATCAATATAAAGCAATCACGTGCTGGTAATTCTATTAAAACATAGGTAATAATATATACAATGATGAATATTAATACTAAGTTGATTGCAGGTGCGCTACTGCTTGAGGAATGGGCTCTAATAATTGCAAAAGTGAGTTTGTTTTTTAACCTTTCACGCCTTAACTACTCCACCGATTAACATGTAATTTTGCATACACGTAGTCAGGGTTACAGAAAAGGACATAGGATACCTTTCATCTAGATAAAATCCCGAGAGATCCCCTAAAAGTAAAATTTATATTTATAGGCAATGGGAAATTGGATCTGTCATCCCATCCCCCAACCGACGCCACTTCTATGCAATAAAGACGTATTTGTATAGCTGTATTTCGCTAACACAAAGGGCTTAGACGATTATGGCCTCGTACATTGAAAACGGTATCAGTGTTGCCACTGTACGGCAATTTTACTATAACTTGTCCTAACAATAACATGTTAATTATGACGTCAGTGTTTCCACAATCCCGCGCGATTGTCCTATTAGTAATATTAGACGTTGTTTTTCAAATAACTGACAAGTTATGTTTAATAATATCGCTTTAGTGGCATTCATATTTACATGAAACGGGCAAATGTTTGAGAAATAAGATAAACATATGTGAGAATCTCGACCCGTGTTTATAATTTGATTTATTAGCCAAATGTGATTTCGATCGAGTATAGGAGAAGCGCACTTGGAATAATAATTCGGTCTAGTATCAGTAGTCCGATAACTTAGTCCGATGATCGGGCTGAAGAGACTTTTTTGTCTCACTTATAGTCATTTAGAATATCTTGGAGATACCTTTTTAAAAATAAATAGAGGCTAGCGATTCACATGTTAGAATTTTATATGATAAAATTATTTTATCAAACTGCTCAAATATTCTTATGATTTTTATCTATGTTAAGGTTGTCAGACAAGGTGACAGTTCACTTATGATGGTAGATGGCTACCGTCACCTATAACACAAGCAACGCGACAGGTGTTGCAAGTTCGCTGCCAACAAAAGTTATTGGAAACAGGATAGAAAAATGAGCTTTGCATGTGAGGCATAACTCACCGAAACACAGCAGCACACATGCTGTTATTTTACGGTGGTCTTCTACTACTTTAACACACAGACCAGAGCCAACTTTGAAAATTTCACATAATCTTGCTTACATACTATGAAACAAAAGTCCTCTGCCGCGTCTGTCTGTTCACGAAAAACTCAAAAACTACTGCACCGACCTTCATGCTTATTTCACCAATGGATAGAGTGGTTCTCGAGGAAAGCTTTAGTATATAATTTACAAAGTTACGCGGGCGAAGTCGCGGGCAGCAACTAGTTATAAATAAAAACTAACTGTCTTCGATCCGATTTTAATTCCGTCTTCACTCATGGATAGAGGGATAATCATGGAAGGTTTTTACGTAAAAAAATGCACCCCAGGTGAAGCCGGGAGCGGGTAGCTAGTATATGAAGAAAACATTGGGTTGGTGTAAAGATGCGTATTTACTTTATTGGAAGAACAAAGTTGTTTTTTAAAAACCGGCTTTTTAACAAGGTCAATGACAAATTAAAAAAAAGAACTTGATTATAACTTGATTAGGGAACACTGACATTTGTTGGGTCTTTACTGAGGTTATGGTGAACAGACATCGCAAAAAGAAATAAATTTCATTTATTTATTAAATTGGTATATTATTAGGTACACATTATAATAAGATAATTTTATTATAATAAGATTTGTATTTTGATATTTTTGTGTAATGAATAAAGTAAAACTATCGATTTTAGCTAGTCTATACTAATATTACAAAGAGGAAGGATTTGATTGTTTGTTTGTATTGAATAGGCTCCGAAACTACTGGACCGATTTGAAAAATTCTTTTACCATTAGAAGCCGACATTATCCGTGATGAACATAGGCTACTTTTTACCGCAGGAAAATGCTTCATTCCTACGGGAAATCTATAAAATAAAAGTAAATACTAGCGGCTTGGCCCGGGAGATAGCGCCATCTATCCAAAATACGGTAGATGGCGTTTTATACTTTTCTACGCGGACAAAGTCGTGGGCACCAGCTAATAGTACTTTATGAAGTCACTCATAGAAAACAGTTGCAACAGTTCGTTTGATAATAAAATGGTTTGTATTTGAAATACTTTTATATTGCATCCCATTTACCTACACAGAGAAATAGCAAATTTTATGTACCTACTAAAATATGATTATGTGTAAGTAATAATAATAATAATAATAATAATAAACAAATTACAGCAACGTTTCGCACTCAAGTGTAACATTCTCAGAAATGTATTGTTGCAAAATTGTCATTTATGGGTATAACTTTTACGATTCCTAATAACCTAAATTATGAGTGAACAGTTTTATGATTCGCTCAAATGCATTATTAATTTTAGAGATTTGGTCTTCTTCCACGTATACCTCGAGTCGTAATTTTATGTTAACTGATGTTAAATAAGTATTTTATGACGACTTTATTATAGAACTTTGGCTGCAATGAAATTGGATTATTATTTATTTCCATATATGGACATTGGACAGTCTACCTGCTTTTTGCAGAACATACCTGCATTCCGTTTAATGAAGTGTTAGTTCATTGAGAAGCTGACACTCTAGCATAGCAAATGCAGGACACATAGTACGAAGAGCCGTACTATGTGTGTAAATAAAGTAAATAAGAAACAAAAAAAAGAGTAAAGAGTAAATATATTTAATCTACCATAGAGTATAGGTGAATTATTATAAGCTTTGAAGGCGACACTTGTGGGGGAATCGGCACATGTGTACAATTGCGCACAAAATTGCTAAGAAAAATGACATTCTTTTTCTTATTTCGTATTTTTTCACCTCACTAACTTAACATTACAGGCAGTGTTGATATTCCTTCCATAAAATTATCGTGCGATGTCGAAGAAGAACGTTTTTTTAGGCATTTATTCACCATGACGTATTTACTAATACGATAAAACAATCTGTACGCAACAGTACCCAAGAGACTCGAGACGCGCGAACGAAGTGCGGGAGGGGAAGAGCGACTGAGTCTATCAATAACGTGTCGGCACACCGACGCGTACCCGCCCCTCACTTTCCTCTGCCCCCTCAAAGACCTAAAAATAGGATTCTGCGCATATTTGCCGATAAGTCTTTATTCGTTACACGACCTATACCTGGTTAAGTGACTATTTACTCTATGGTACTACACATAGTAGCCTCTGTTGATTGACTCCTATTAGTAAGAAATGAAATCATCAATACTAATAAGTGTAGGTATTGTATGTATGTACAATACCTACATAACTCTTAAACGAATTAACTGATTTTCATGAAACTTGGTAGATAAACATTTAGACGTACTGGACACAGGATAGACAACTTTTTCTTTTTCAACGCGGACGAAGTCGCGGGCGCCAGCTAGTAAGATTATAAAATCAAAGTGGCGACTTAATTACAAGCGTAATTAATTAAATAAATTTATCATTTTTAACTATTTTATTGGATAGAAAATAAAATCTGTGAGAAGTACAAGTAAATTTTATTAGAAAATTGTCTCATTTTCGACGACGGTGGTAGACAGTTCTATGTTTCACTTGATGGTAAGTGGCTATACTATACAACTAGGTATACAATAAATAATATAGGATTTAGTTTTAATGTTGCGTATAAATAACGTATTTGCATAATATCTAAGTTCCTTTGAAATTTAATTTAGAGACTTTATATTAGCCCGTATAGCATAGTTTAATCATGAAAACGTTCGGATAGTATGCGAGTTATACGAACTCGCATAAAACTTGGCTATAAACGCTGCATCCACTTACTTTTATTGCTAACAACTACCTACCAGAGGAGCGTTTCGACGAACAACGCCCTTATTATAACTATATGCTAACTAAGAACCAAATGCTATTAGAATTCGCGAAAATGTAACCGCGCCGACGAATGAGAACAAACATGACAGTTATTTAAATCTCCCACGTGCAAAATGGCCATTTTGCACAACTTAAACCATTGCACGGATAAATTAGATGTGATAAATTCAAAAATTGACTTGATAAAAAATTAAACGCTTGACAAAAATATGTATAGGTAATCTATACTAATATTATAAAGATAAGATTTGATTGTTTGTTTGTTTGTATAGAATAGGCTCCGAAACTACTGGACCGATTTGAAAAATTCTTTTACCATTAGAAGCGGACATTATCCGTGATGAACATAGGATACTTTTTACCGCGGGAAAATACTTCATTCCTACGGGAAATCTAAAATAAAAGTAAATACTATCGGCTTGGCCCGGGAGATAGCGCCATCTATCCAAAATACGGTAGATGGCGTTTTATACTTTTCTATGCGGACGAAGTCGCGAGCACCATAATTTATAAGCAGAAAGAAAAGGTCCTGCAGAGAATTAACAAAAAAACTTACATATTAAAAACAGAATAAGTCATGAAACTGGAATACTATACGAGCGTATCATGCGTGGCGAGAAATAATTATGTCTGCTGCGTCTAATCATGCAAGGGAAAATACAAAGTAGACGCAAGCATGCGCAAGCCGGATGGATAGACGGCGCGGCGTACATTCTGGCTCAAAAATCTCTGCGAGTGATACAGTCAGTGGTCGACGTACAGTCGGCCACATAAGTCGATTAACACATTCGAAAGTGCAAAACAACTGAATACTTAACTTACTTACTCATTTGCTTACTGAAGCTTTTTACGATCGTTTGTACGTGAAGTTTATATCCTTCTCGGGTGTAGTTCCGAAAAGCTCATCTGAATTTTGGTATACACTTGTATTTTGACTCACTGATTACGAATATCATACCTAAGCAAAATACCCGCAAATTTCATTTTCAAGGTCAAACCTCGAATAAATTAATAGATCTTTGAAAGGCTTTTCAAGTTCACGCACGCACACACACGCGTGTGTGTGTGTGTGTGTGCGTCATATTGCAATGATATGACCTCAGATAGGAAATGGCACTAAGAGAATAATAATTTATCAAATTTTATTGCACATGTATTTTTATTAGGCGATGACTTTTTATTTTTTTTGATGATCCCTCGGGGGTAGTGCTTTTTCTGACAAGGTGTATGCACATTTTCATGGTGATCGGTTGAGTTTTAAGGCGTGAAAAGCAGCCAGACATTTTGACGAGCCCGTTGGACGAGTGGCAAGGGTGCTTGCCTAACGTTTCAGGGGCCCCGGATTCAATTCCCGGCGGGGTCAACTTTAGAAATTTTAATATAATTTTCAAAATTGACTCTGGTCTAGATTTGAAAAATAATGGCACTTATGGTGTTGCTTGTGTTATAGGCGACGGTAGCCACCTACCATCAAGTGGACCGTCAGCCTGTCTGTCGACTTTAACATTAAAAAAAAGAATTATTTTCACATTTATAATATTAATACCGATAATTATTTGGATATAAAAATATGCAATTTATAGACACTATACTAGTTGGATTTACAAGGATCCAATCTACTAAATGTGTAATTTGGGGCGATTTCTTTCCCGTTTCAACACCACCAAGGCTCCACATCAAAGGATCAGGTTTCGCGAGTAATGTAATGTAATTCACTCGTATCGTTTTATTATTGTGCCCATAATAAAGTCATTTAATGTACACCTCATTGACCACTAGTTGTTAAATAAAGATCACGATTATTACTTTATATAAGTTGAAATTACTTTCGGTTTTATTAACAAGAACAAAAATATCATCCATGCAATCGAGATGCAATTTTGACGCGGTGAACCGCGTCATCTTAAATAAATAAAATTGAAATGTACGAGCGAGTGATCAGTAACTTTGTAGTGCGATTTTTATGTATGCATACCTAATTCCTGAAAATTTGGGAAATATGTGACTTGTGAGGCTCGTGGTAATGTGAGGCTATATTTATAAGCCTCACCTTTGAATGAAGAGGTAGAGGTCTACTACCTATACGCTAACTAAGCTAATAAGTCTTATCACCTACGCATGTAAATGTTAGTGGAGTCACCTATTTTTGTCGCACAAGCAGCGTAGTGTTCGGTGCAATAGTATTATAATAATTAGTCAGAGATTGCCTACTTAAGAAGTTAAAGTGAGGTGCTGTGAAAATACTGAAAAACTAATAATGTCAAAGATTATTATGGCAATTGTTTGTAAGGCGGGGTACACACAAGCGGACGCGATCATTGTTTACGCTAAAATCACGCGCGCGTGACCGCACCAAAGACTTTTTGAAAAACAATCATGCTTCTCGTGGTGTGGCGGCTATAATGGTCAGGACACACGAGGGATTAAGTATGAGATATTATTTAAAAAAATATTCCTTATAATGTGAGCTTTTAATAATGTATTTTGCAGTTTTGAGTGTTAAGCTACTAATTTTTAAATACTTGTATTTCATTCCTGTTTGAATGTATTAGGGGGACTCTTGATCATAGACAAATCAATTTCTAATTTTAATTTCTTGATTTTTCTAAAAGGCACATCTTAACTGAAAATAAATTGTCAGTTTATTGTAATCAATATTTTTATTTAAATAATGTAAATATGTACTCAAAGCAATAGCTTTGAACACATAACATAATACATAACATAGAATAAAACACTAACTCTCTTAAATGACGTTACATGCTATAATTCAAAAAGTGTAATTTTTATACGTATTTGTTCTAAATATTTATTACTTATATTAAGGTATCCGTTGTAAAATCTAAATATTATATTATAATAATTATAACTATTATACGGCGGCTATACTTTAGTGTGTAGTACTTTACAGTAGTGTGTTAAATCATAAGTAATGTCATGAATAAGGCCAATGCTCACTCTATAGAATGCAATGTCTGATACACGTTCATAAATGGTACGTGAATGGCGACGCACCCTTACTTTCCGCATAAGTCGTTTTGAGTTTGATTTAAAGTCGTGTTTGTCGGCCGACATCCGGAGCGACCAAATGCGATCTAGCGCTTGGTTTATGATGCTTTCATTGTAGGCGTACCTTTATAAATACTCCACTAGTTCGTGACACCGAAGCTAAAGAGCTAACAATGTCTAAAATAGCTCAAACGTATCTTCCATCTGATCTGACAGGAATGACTGAACGTATGCTAATTAGAGTCCTGCCCTACATTTTCGTAAGAGAAGTGTAAGTTTTATCATTATCAAATATTTACAGAAATCGCTATTTAGCGTAGGCTCTCAAAGTGGTCTCATAGATCCCTCGGGTAGGTACTATTTTAACTTGAGAAGAGACCAAAAAATATGACAGAGTAATTCCTCTCTCTGGGAAACACGGGTGATATTTTTTTGACAATACGTTTTGGTCTAGTGACCGTTAACCAAACGGTCGCGGGTTCGAATCCCGCTATAGGCAAAAATGTTTACTCATTCACTGAAATACAAAAGTAGGTATTGTTTTCTCTATGGTTTTCTACAAGAGGGTTGCGGTATGCTAAGCTACGACTATTAATTTTATATATTTTTGTTTTATGGTTTTCTTATTTATATATTTATTTTATTGAAATCCACTAACATTAACTTGACACTTATAAATGTTATTTTAATAAACGAATTAACTGAATTAACATTTAAACGTTTTCGAAGCTTTGTAAAAGAATCAGAAAATGTCAATAAGATCACTATTTTCGTTTACCAATCTGAGTGTTCATCTGGTCAATATTACATTTTGGTATAAAACTGTTAGGATTAAAAATAAAAGTCACGACCCAAACAATTTCGTCACTTCTCGTCTCAATTTAAAAGCAAAGTCATGTATGTAAATTAATATTAATGAAAGGAAAAAAAGCTTTAAAATTAAGGCACAAATAAACATATAAATAGTTAGTTGACAGATCCGACACAAAGTATGCGAGTCCGAGAAACAGTCGGCTTCAATGAATTCGCATAATAATATCCTATGCATTTCTCACCGTATGTGGTCTTAATTGGTCTCACCGCAAAGGGTGTAAAGATGTAGTTTGAATGCGCGCGATGAATTCGGCTTCACATGCAGCCGTGCGACGCGTGACTTGACCGAAATTACTATATAGAACACGATTTCCTGCAAATTCGTTCAATTTTTTATTTAACTGAAACTCCTTGGATTTCTTCGAATTTTGTGTGACGTTTCAGTGTAACGATCATAAGGTGCTTGAATGTTCTGTTCTGAATGACATCTAATGCTATAATATACACCTATTTGATCGCCAAAGAAGGAAAACTTCCGACACGCGTACTCTGTACACGCGCATGTTATTTATTTATGAAATGATTTATTTGGAATTATATGTTTATTCTAAAAGTATATAGGTATACAGTGGACTACGTTATAAGTATTTTTATAAATGACAATACTTTTTCACTTTTTAGCGTAATCATTTGAAATTAAAATGAAAAATATCTCTTGTTATATGCGTATACCATTACTGGTTAAGATTTCCATACTTTCCTACAAAATTATAATCTAGATATCATGTTTTTTGGAATAAAAACTATTAGTGTACATTTTGAATTTTGTTCTACGAAAATTGCATTTGCTCAAACGGTGCCTTTCTTTTGATTCGGTAATAAAGTTGGTCGTAAATTTTTTACGATCACACTACCAAAACGCCGACCAAACATAAAATTGAACAAATTTAATACATTTTAAACAGAAATCATCAAAACGTCATTTGTAATGAGTAATGAATAACACAATAGCTATGAAATAATTTAAATATTACAATATTAATGAAAAATATGATTATTTATTAATTGAATTCTTAAAAAAACACTAAGAATATATTTACAAAATATTAATGAAATAATTTAAATAGTCTTGCAAACGTGATGTCTCCCTATGAATGGAAAAATCAAAGGCTGCTTATTCATAGCCTTATTTATTCGATTTTTTTGAAACATTTTTTTTTAACTTTTACTATTTTTGTATAATTTGGAAAATCTCTTATGTTTATTATTATTCCGTCCTTTATCCAGGTTACAATCGATTGTAAGCTCGATCGATATCACATTTCTGCTGAAATATATATGTCAAAATGTCCTTGAGGGATTAATAAATTTTTCTGGACTAAAAAAAGACTAATTTGAGAAAGTCAAATCCTCTTTAAAAACTGCAGTCTCATAACTATAAAATGTCCTCACTATACAAGTTTAATTAAAACATGTATATATGTCACCACCCAGGTGACACGTGAGACTGTTCTAAACTTAATATCAAGTACACTTCGTTTTTTATTGCTACCTAACTCATTTTATGGCCGGATACTTGAAGAACAGGGACATACCTATTCACAAGTCTCCCTGAACTGTAAATCATAAATTAACCGTGCAGAAACAACTTAAGTTAATCATTAAACATTTTTGTCATTTTTAATTTACCCCAGGGCTGTCTCTGTCGACTTTCTAATAATTTCAGCACCTTTAATCATTTATAGGTAGGTACTGTTTATTTTTGTAACTCAATCCGTGCTCTTCGCGAGATAACATTGGTTTATTAGTTACGTTTTCAGTGTAAAATATTAACTTATAATAAAACAAGCAACACGCCCCCGGCTTCGCTTTTTTCTTGCAAATTATATAGGAAGTTCCAACGTAATCCTGAAGGCGATATGTGGATTGGATGGACGCGGCAGTTTTTGGCCGATACTTCTAAATGTTAATTAATTCAGTTAATTCGTTTAAGAGTGATGGAGGAACATACATACATACAATATACATACATACATACAATATACATACATACAGAAAAAATTCTAAAAATGGTCAATTTAGTTTCAGTATCATGTATCGAGCCTATATACACGATATTTCTGAAAACAAAGCTAATTACTCCATGAACGACCCCTACAGATTTATTATTTGTATTTTTTTTTTATTTGAAGATGTAAATTGGGTAAGTTTTTGTTTATGTCTATTTTTATGTAATTTACTACGTATGAGCTAAGTCTGAAATAAATGATTATATAATATTATTCAAGTTCTTTTGTTAGATTTATTTTTTATTTTTTTTAGAGTATAAATAAAAAATAAAATAAAAAATATATTACAAAAAACTTAAGAGCGCCTATAAAGGTACACTAGCGCCACTCTTTTAAAAAAAATATTATCTCGTGACTGAGAAGGAATTATTAATAACGGCTACACAAAGCCCTCGGTAAGTATGTCTACAATTTTTTAATACCTTTAATAAAGTTTCATATTTAGACACGAAGCAACAAAATATGATTAATTTTAAATTGTAGACATACTTACCGAGGGCTTTGTGTAGCCGTTATTAATAATTCCTTCTCAGTCACGAGGTAATATTTTTTTTTTAATGAGTGGCGCTAGTGTCCCTTTATACGCCCTCTTAAACCTAGAGTGCCGCAAGTAGCGGGACGAGGCCAAAGCTTCCGCGGTGGTTAGGGATGCAAAGTGAGGAGTCTCCTGACCAAATTCGTATCTGTTCTGTCCCTTGCCTTGATCCAGGCATTTAGTGAGAGCCTTATTATTATTACTAGCTGGCGCCCGCGACTTCGTCCGCGTTGAAATAAAAAAAATGGCCTATCCTGTGTCCCGTACGTCAAAATGTTTATCTACCAAGTTTCAGAAAATCAGTTAATTCATTTAAGAGTGATGGAGGAACATACATACATAAAAATACTTCCTCGATTATTGCTCTTTTCCTACATTTGTGAAAACCGTACCAAAATCTGATGGTTCGTTTAGAAGTTAGCGGATCGTCAGATTATTTTGATCTTTTATCTAATTATACGTACATTTTTTTTAACTGTCAACCCTATCTATTAACTCCCTTTGTGTAATATGTCAACAGTTTACGAGTAGTGTTTGTGTATGCGTCATTTACTTTTGTGAATGACGTTCGGTACGGTGGTTAAGTGGTTTATGATGGAGGGGTCTCTGATTGAAGTGTTCATCCCTTTTGTGTTGAGATAAACTAACTTTTAGTTTTGTGATCTTAAAATTATTTCTATTGACCACACCAGTTCCAACTATATTATTTTGCATGCAACATGATGTATCTAAAGGCAAAGTATTTTTTTCACTATCTCCATGTTTATCAGCAAATATTTCAACTATTTCTATCCTCTCCTCTTAACAAACTTATTACATACCTAGTGATCAAGATAATCTAATATTTAGATATGTTCCATACATCCACAATAATATTATAAATAGAGAAGATTTGTGTATGTTTGTATTGGATTGATTTTGAAAAAATCTTTCAACTATAGAAAGCTACATTATCAGCTATATAGGCTATATTTTATAAACTTACGCGGACGAAGTTGCGTGCAAAAGCTAGTTATCAACCAATCAATACTAAT
Source organism: Synanthedon vespiformis (assembly GCA_918317495.1). NCBI lineage: Eukaryota > Metazoa > Arthropoda > Insecta > Lepidoptera > Sesiidae > Synanthedon > Synanthedon vespiformis. Next base: position 6,676,228 of record OU906962.1, read on the forward strand.
AATAAATTTGTAAGTGTAGGTATTGTTATTAAGTAAATTTGTATAAAATTAAATATCACTGTAAGTTTTCCTTAAAAATAAAAATTTGTATAAAATTAAATATCACTGTAAGTTTTCCTTAAAAATAAAAATTTGTATAAAATTAAATATCACTGTAAGTTTTCCTTAAAAATAAAAATTTGTATAAAATTAAATATCACTGTAAGTTTTCCTTAAAAATAAAAATTTGTATAAAATTAAATATCACTGTAAGTTTTCCTTAAAAATAAAAATTTGTATAAAATTAAATATCACTGTAAGTTTTCCTTAAAAATAAAAATTTGTATAAAATTAAATATCACTGTAAGTTTTCCTTAAAAATAAATAAATAAATAAATAAATTATATGTTGTATGAATATGAAAACACAACTTTTTTTTATAGCATCAATCAATAAATAATAGGATCGGGAATTAGTTAAGGCTCTCCCTAACTAATTGACGTCAGTCCTGACGTCGGTCCTGACGTCGGTCCTGACGTCGGTCCTGACGATAAGCAAGACCGACAGCGGTATCAATAAACGCGTGCGTACGGTCGGTCGAGCTATGTAACGATTTCGAATTTTCATACAAATGGCAAGTTCGACCGACGTACGCACCGACCGTCAGGAGAGCTCTAAAACCGGCCTTAATGATCTTATGATCATATTGGACATCTTCTTAGAATCATATCGAAACTCAAGTTGAACCAACTGAAATTGGTCTTATAACAAATCACCTGAAGTTCCGCATTAACCGGTCACTGATTCGCTAGTGATCTAATTAGAAAATGTGTCTATTTTGAGAATATTGCAAGCGCCTTTAACATATGTGAAACCGATAAGGGATCAGGTGTCGCTACAGGGTCAAATATGGTCCCTTGACACTGCGACATGAACGCCTATGAGATTAAATAGGCGAACAAAAATATAAGTCATCACTTAAGATCACTTAAGATTGAAACAAGATGCGAAGTGACGTGGCGCACGCCAATTATGTGTCGCAGGATAATTGAAGAAATCGGATTTTCGTAATAATCCTAGCTAGTACGATTGCAAAGGACCGGATAATAGGAAACTAACAACGAATTTTGTAACAATTAGAGGTACTTTCAGAATCGTTGTAAAAATCCAAATTTGTTTAGGACGATTAGAAAATGAAACGCTGATTGGCCAATTACACAGGTCAACGCGATTTTTGGGTCTGGCTTCTGCATATGAAATTTTGATTTCTTCTATGTTAAAAATAAGGGAATAAATAATTTTTTTGATCAAAGTTTGCTTTTGTAGAAACTAGAGCATTTTTTTAATGTTTTTAAGACAAATGATAGATTCATACATTATTTCCATACTTTTATTTTCAATTACAATTAGAAAAGCTTTTTTTGAACACTAGAGCCTTTGTCATTTAAGATTTTTGATAAACAACAGGAAATATATGTAAAATAATGGAAAAATTAAGTTCAAAAATGAATATTTTTAGTGTTTCTCTGTCTCGTATCTTACTTTTCGTCATAAATCAGACAAAAGCAAACTTTAAAAGCTAAAAATGAAAATGTAACTATTTTTAGATGTCTAGAAACAGAATTTAAGCATTAGAACAGAAACCCAAACAAAATTTTTTTTTTGGTTGACTGATGTTATGTATAGCTTCTCTTTTCTGATTTATCAATCAACGCATTCGTCAGTAGTGTTCATTAATAGTCATAATTAGAAGTAGACATAATTATTATCAGCTTTCCATAAATAGGCTCTAAACACTTTGGATTGTGCCAAGGTTTATAATTTTAGCTGAAAAGTATTATAACAAAAAAAAATATGGCGCTGAAACGTGGTCTCTAACCATGGGCCTCGTAAGGAAGCTCAATGTCGGGGGGGGCTATGCTCGGGGTTACACTGCGAGATCGAATCAGAAATGAGGAGATCCGTAGACGTACGAAAGTTACCGACATAAGCCGTCAGATCAGTAAGTTGAAGTTGCAGTGGGCAGGGCACATAGTACGAAGAGCCGACGGCCGCTGGGGCCGGAAGGTTCTCGAGTGGAGGCCACGGACCAGTAAGCGCAGCGTAGGACGTCCACCCACAAGGTGGACAGACGACCTAATAAGGGCCGCGGGTCGACGGTGGATCCAGGCTGCTTCTGGAAAATTTAGGCGGTCCAATTGGAAAATTTTGGGGGAGGCCTATGTCCAGCAGTGGACGTCCTACGGCTGAGATGATGATGATGATGATGAAGCAAAAATAATTGTTATTATATTTTCCAGACAGTTATAAATATTCAAGACATCGTATCGGATTGCGCCTTAATGTGAAGGTACCCTTACTTGTTCGTAATTACGCTTGCAGGCGTAGCTGTTTTAAGTTCTCATATTAACTAGGATAACACCGTGTTTATCCCGTTCCACAATTTACGTATAATAGTAGCTTTTAAAATATAGTCAGAAAAAATATCACGATAATAAAGCGATAATATCGTGTTTCTCGTCAAAGTTCTGGTAGTGGAGATCTGTACTGACTTTGGACGGCTTTAATATATTATATACACACACACACACACACACACACATGCAGAGACACACAATAATGAACGTATAATTATTTATATAATTTATAGATGTGTATTGTATGTATATTGTTATCATTTATTTTATTTTATTTTTTTTAATTAGGTTCTAGCACTTTTTTTTTGTACTTAGAAAATTTAAGATGCCTAACCTTGTAATAGGCTATATAAAAATATAATCTGTTTTATATATTTGTTAAATATTAAATGCTGTAAGGTTAGCTATTAAATAAATAAATAAATAAATAAATAGAAGACTTTTAATTTACATTAAATGCTCAGAGTAATTAAACTTAAGCCAGATTAAACCATGTACTAATCGACAGACAATCGTAGCTTAATGACGTCGATATATATACGAGCGCATGTTTGATGCTGGATAAGAGGAGGTTGATTGCTTCAAAAAATTTCCAAAAATCGGGAGTTAATTTTTGGAATTTTACTATCATGCCTTATATTTTATGTTGTAAATGATGCGAAATATATTTTTTATTATTAATTAGTACTTATTTAAATAATAATAAAAAAATACACAGATTTCGTGCCTCACACGACTATCGAGCACATTAGAAATGAATCTACGGAATTCGAAAAAATATGTTGTTCTGACTTGTTGAGTTCTTTCAAAAAGGTTAAGCTACAGGGCAAACCCTTAACCCGATCGTCTTTATTTTAGGCTCAAATTGTAGCTGACTAGATTGTCATCATAGATGTAACTAGAACATTTTTCGTTTTTGACTTTTTCGAAAAATTATTTTTGCACCTTACTATTTTTGTTCTCATGAATACACGTCTTTTGAGCTTTTTTTAAATATCCTATCTTCACAGCTCTCCGAGATATAAGGGGATCGCACTTTTTCGTGAAATCGGGCCTATACTTACTGAAGAGACCGAAAAGACATTTCCAATATCAAAATCATAGCTTAATAGTGAGAAAGTTTCTATAGTCGGATTTTTAATTAGATGAACTAAAATGACATTTGGTGGGTTACCATTTCATTGTAATGTAAAAATAGTGTTGTATCCTGAGTAATCGAGTATTAGGTAAGAATCGCGATTCAATCTTTTTTATTTTATAATAAGTTTGTTAGTTGAACTTATTATTTTAATAAGTTTTTTAGTTGTCGCTACCTGTCATTTTAGTCCATTAATAAGGCAGCTGAGTTCCATTATTTTGTTCGCTTCTATAACGTGATCGATACTTACAATTTGACCATAATGATCGAACTCGGTTATAAATGAGTCATACTACAACACTACGCTTCATGCTTGCAACATTAAAAAAATAAAAGGCCGATTTCAGCTGTCATTTTAGTCCATCTAATTAAAAATTCGATTATATTTATATATAAACGTTCACACTCATTCATGTAACGACTATGTCTTAGAATAAGTCTACTGAGAAAATACATTTCAAATCCAGTTTCAAAATTTTAATTAAAAAATGAAGCTGTTAAGGATGCGTCAGGTCATAAAACCTCACAAACTAATCTCTACCTACATAAAACTGATTTCTTTCACGGTGTAGTAGTTTTTTTTTAAACCTTTCAAAGAGTACATTGTACGCATTCATCGCGGATTTTAATGAGAAGCTAACTAGCGTGTCTCGCTCTAAGCGTCAAAAATGGTGTACATTAAAAATATAACGTTTGGAATTGGGTAGTTCTTCAACTTTACAGCTTGAGATTAAGGCGAGACGTCATAAAACTTACAGTGTACCTTTGACACTTGAAGATTGACGGCCGTGTGACAAACTGGGACCTTTTTGTTTTCTTTATAACTCTTGACACACTGAATGGTGTATAGTCGAAGCTTAGTTTGGCACTTAAAGAGAAGTGAATGTGCAGCTGTACCTACGTATTACTATAAACTAGCGAGCCGCTTTCGGCTTTGCTTTGGAAAAAACTTAATTTATTTTTTTGGTTTTATTGTTATATATGAAAACTTGTGAAAAATTATCTAACTGATAGTGAAAAACGCATTAAAGTCCGTTGTGTGGCCATACAGACAGACGCGGAAAGGGACTTCAAATTATACTATGTAAAGATATTTTTGAAGTATTTATAATAGATATTTATTTTGATTATGATTGTATTTTTATGATAAAGTTCGGCAGATAGGCTGACTATAATTTTGATTTAATGATAAGTGGCTAAGAAGCCTATAAACTTAGAATATTCCAAAAGCCTTTTCCAGCTAAGAAATGGGCTCTGACATGTTTAGTTCACTCGTTAAAACTCAGGAACATAATATGTGATTTATTTTATAATGACCCCATAACCAAGTGGTTATTACTACCGCCAGATGTAACGGAATGCAGTGTCCCTAGCCACTAAAGAAACAATACTTGTAACATTACGAGTGAAGTTAGGTTGGTTAACATATCCAGCCTTTATGGCCGCCACTCACCATTAGGTGCCATTAGTTGGCATGATCCAATGGCTTGATAAACTGACTGTGTTTGATCAAGTTTGATCAAGTCATTAGATCATGCCAACTGATGGTGAGTGGCGGGCATTATTTTAATAAATTATTTAATATTTTAATAATTCCTTAAGGAAAAAGTAATGCCTCCTTTGGAATTTTGGCTCTTAATTTAGAAGCTATTTTTACTTTATACCACGTAGTTGCCAATTTTCTACTAACCGCTCCTTACACCAAATTAAAATAAATAGACAAAGAAACGCGGGTAAACTAGATATTTAACATTAAGCAACGCTAATGTTGTAATGAAGTAAAGATTTACTGTTTGAAGAGCAAATAATTCTGTCATGTTAAATGACAGTATAATACCGCACAAAATAATATGTATGTTTGTGTTTTGTGTATTCATTTTATAATATAGCATGTATAAAATTACTCGATTGTCAGTATCAGTACTATAAGTATTTAGTTATTTATTTGTGTAATATTTAATAGGCTTTAGCGTGTAACATTGGGCGCCATTGTTGTAATAGAAAATTAGACTTAGAATTTTATGATATTAATTTCTTAAGAAGATCGATTCTAAAGCGTCGTTGTCTCTCTTTGAGGGAAAAATACTTTTAAGAAACACATTTTTGCATTTATTATATTTTTTCACACCCGACGCCCGACGCAAAAACGGGTTGAAGAGGAAAAATTGCCTGGGAAAAAAGCACCATTTTCTTTCTCCAAAATTCCTATTACTGATTTCCCATCAAGCTCTCAACAACATTAACAATTAAAACATTTCAATAAAAATTGACAAGAACAGCTATCAGGTACTTTTGGCAGTCATTGGCTTTTGGCTAAACGACCGTCTCTCATAATATAGTCCGCAGGATTATTATCTAAATGCCTCTGCTGAGCGACAGGCGAAAAATGCGAAAAAAATTGTGCAATATCACACTAATTACGCAAACCAACACTAGTGTCATGAACTACGTGATACGATTTAGTGTGATATTGCACAATCTTTTCGCCTGTCGCTCAGCAGACGCATTTAGATAATAAGCCTGCGAATTAATAAATGAAGTCTTTTTTTTTTCAAAAATGTCCAAATATTTCCGTGAGACCTCGTGATCCGACTGCTTCGTCCGATTGATCGGACGACGTGGACTGCTTTTTCCTATTCGTTCGATTAAAGAATTAGACTATTCTCATTTTAAATATTATTTATTTGTTGCAATAATATTGGAATTAATATGACTGCAACAAATAAATAATATTTAAAATGAGAATAGTCTGATTCTTTAATCGAACGAACAGGAAAAGCAGTCCACGTCGTCCGATCAATCGGACGAAGCTATGTTGACGATAACTATGTCATATTATTTACTATTAGAAAATAAAGAAAAAAAAACCCAGTAATATAAATTCATATCGACGATGAAGGTGAAAATTAACTTTGACACGTGACCCTAAGACCCTTGTAGGCACATTTACAAGTATCATTTACAGTAATATCATTTGTAATGATAATTTTATGTGCGATTATTATTACCTGATATAAATAACATAAAATAACTCGCCACGAGTTTACGATTGATATTCTCCAATGAACAAGTACTTACTCTGGTCGTGTAATAATTACCTAATTAAAAGATTTATTTTAAGAGGAGATTCACAATAAAACGCGAGGATTGTATGGTTTCTTCGTTCAAATTTTACGATTTCCCTTGGTTGCTTGAAATAACTAATAAGTGGTAATATTAGTTCGTTTTATCTTCTATAATAATAATGAAGCCCATTTTAGGTAACCTATTAATTTATTTAGTAATGATCATTCTCTCGATGCATGTTTTGGCAAAAACTCACGAAGACCTTAATCGTGAGGTCTAATTTGGAGATTCTGTTCAATATTACAAAAATTATGTTCTTCTTATAAGTATCCTCTATTTTAATAATAATGAAACACTTTTTGTTTATATGCCTTTTATGTAAAGAAAAAAAAATTACACGTAATTCAATTATCGACCGAAAGGCTTCAAAACAATTCAAAATATCTCCGAAGTTCTAAGTTATATTTACGTAATTTTTATACTGAAATAATCTTGAACTCTTTCTGAAATTATGCATCTTTTCACTTTCTAAATAACTACTATTTTTTTATTTATTAAATTAAATAAAAGTAATACACTGCGCCGGCGAGATGCGTTCAGTTGCGCCCGAGCGCCAGCGCTGAAACGTAAGAGCGCTCTTAATTGTTATATTCTGATTATAATAGCTATTCCCATGGCTTCGCTCGAATGACCGATTTACATACTACATTTTGACATTATTTCATACTCATTCATTATTTTAACGAAGGTTGTTTTTTGAAGTGATAATTTCTTTAAAGTCCAGGAAAAGTTATTAATTAACAAATCACAATTTGAGTCCCCTAGGGAATTTTTGATATTGTTTCTAGAATATATTTTTGATATCGATATGGGTGAAAAAAATTTTCGATTTCAACATGAATAGTGGGGTGGAATTTTTTTTTTTTAAATTCCTCAAATTATACAAAAATTATAAGTTACAAAAGAGTTGATAAGTAAATTTTTAAAAAATCACGCGGATTTCAATTTAATGAGGCAAAGACAACAATTAAATTAAAATCCGCCATTGAAATCCATTTAGTTTTAAAGATCTCAGAGTACATCCAGGTGGACAGAAAACTGGAAGCGACTTTATTTTATACTAGCTGGTACTTGTGACTTCGTCTGCGTTGAAAAACAAAAAAAGTAGCCTAGCCTAGCCTATCAAGTTTGTTAGAGATATTTCATCCTTATAATTTACCCTAACGATCGATGCAATAAAAGTACAGGCTGCAATTTTTATAGATTTTAGTCGGTTCGATTCCCGGGTGTGGCAAGCGAATTTTCGAAAATCTTTGAATGCAGTTTTCTTTCTATTCAAAAATAAATGAATGTTTTCTTTAAGGAAAACTTTCTATCTACAGTATTAAGAGTAGTTTCCCTCCAGGTGGCATTACAAAATTCCACTCTGTATACAATACCTACACTCACAGATTTATTATTAGTATTGATGATGATTATGTAAAGATTACTCATTTTTTTATTGTAACGAGTATGTATTAATATTATTTACTGTATTTAATAAATTAATAAATAAATAAATCATCTATGGGACGGAATTATAATAATTAATTATGCATCTGTGTCAAGTCTCTTTCAAATACTATTAGCGATGATTGAGAAAGCATCTTCGCAAACTTTCGCATTTATCATATCAAAGTAGATTAATGTAAAGTATTAATATATTTTCACAGATATAATCTGTGCACTAAATTCATAAATTTTAATTTTACGATTACATTTAGTTTAGAGACATAATACGACCGACCATTGGAACGTAAAAGACGCAAATCACTTCATAAATATTTAATCTCTTGGTGATTCATTTCTGATATGTACGTATGTCTAAGAAATTATTCCAATTACAAAGCGATAAATTTACTATAGGATGTTAGACATATCAAGACGCTATAAAAGTCATACTATATAATGAATGTTTATTTCAAATGACATTATAAATACCTACCTACAAAAAATAGGTCTCAAAATTAATTTTGGTTCAATGCCTTTGCTCAAAAATTGTTAAGCTTTTCTGTTATTGCCCGTAAGCCAGGCACTAATTTCGTCAATGATTTCCTCTCAGTCCATAATTTGTAAAATGCTTGAGAGAGTTGTATCATGATGCGTTGTGAACGTCAGCTGCGGCTCCGATGGTGTGTTGAGCAGTGGTAGCCCGTTACACTTTCAGAGCATCAGCTGACAAGCATTCCACAAAGATATAGCCAGCTGACTTTTTTATTTATTAACAGTAATACATAAACTATCGTCTGATAAATTTTCTATTGGGAGGTAATCGCTGAACACGTATATATTCGTGTGACCTGCAGACGCATAATCCACCATTTTATAAATAGCTGACAGTTTTATTTCTTCAAAATATTAGGCTAACTATAATTTGATGAATTTTTAATCGGAAATAAATGATTAAATTTTTTTTTTATTATGTGCGTGGGTGGCTACCACTCTACTGCTCAACCCACCATCGGAGCCGCAGCTGACGTTCACAACGCTTCATGATACAACGCTCTCAGTCATTTTACGAGTTATCGGCTGGGAGGAAATTGGTCATGAAAATCTGTCGCTGGCTCATGGACCAAGTAGTCTATACTAATATTATAAAGAGAGAAGATTTAGTTTGGTTGTAATGAATAAACTCAAAAACTATTGGACTGATTTTAAAAATACTTTCATCTATAGGTGTCAATTTACTCGCTTATAAATGTAGCTTTCTAAAGCGAGTAACTTAAGCTATATTTTATAAAAAAAATATGCAGGCGAAATCGCGTGCAACTGCTAGTTAAGAATAAACTAAACGAACATCTAATAACTGTAGGTTAAATTGTTAATCTTAAATTAATTTGTTGAGTTACGAAGCAATGTTTATCTATCTCATTTTGGATTCGAACGTGAGAGAGGAATAAGAAAATACATTCCTGGATTCGTTTTACAGTCTAAACTTGGATTGAATGTGCTTGCATTGCAAAGTTTGAATGTTTACGTTTTCTTAGATCAAGCCTAGGGGTGCTGTTTTAAGATTGGTTTTCAAAACTGTCTTTTTTACTTATCTTTTTAAGAAGAAAATATGCAGTTAATAAAATTCTTGGACAAATTCTTTGGTGTTTTTTGTAACTGTGTTTTGTGACGTATTATATGGAACATGTACCTATTATAACTTGTTATAATACTTAATAATGCTTTGAGAGTATGATAATCACTCTGTATATGTACTCGTATTTATTTAAATAAATACATAATAATAGGTATCTACTTAAATACACAAATCTTCCTCGCTTATCCTTCTTCACATTAGTGTAAACCGTATCAAAATCCGTTGGGTGGTTTTAGAGAGTTAGCGGTTTAAGACAGAGGCGCGAGCAGAGACTTCAATTCATAATATGTTTGTATTATATATTATATGTATAGAAGATACAGAGATATATGAAATATGTTTCTTTTTATGAATTCCCAGTTATGGCCAATAGGGTTAACTTTGTGATTTTTTTTCTATCGAGTGTTTTCGATAGAAATTTTTTCGATTCTTTTCTAACAAAGTTCACTGAACGATTAAAATGACTTAAGATACCTATATATCCTGTTATTAGACAGGATAGAGGATAGGTTTTTGGGATCTCAATTCTTGAGAATTGAGATAGGTTTTTGGGATCTCAATTCTTAAGAGGATAGGTTCTTAAAAACCTATCCTCTTCCCAAAACTGAAGACGTTTGTAAATGTTCGCGTGCGGCGTAGGGCGTGTCGACTGTCGAGTGTCTGCGGTACGCACGAACGTCTAGAGAGGAAAAATGTTGCAAATTGCCTTCAAGTATGTGGACAAAGGGTGAATTGTCTCGTGAGTCGTGTCTTACACGGCGAACGGGTTTCTTATGAGGCTTTTAAATTACCAGTTGTCAAAATATATTGTCATATTGCAGCGGGTAAACTGCACTTGAACAGATAAGTAATGTGGAAAACGCACATTCGACGAGCATGCCATCCGGTCAAAGATAATGTTCAAAGGACGCGGTCGGTCGCGGCTTTGACTGAGCCTTGAATGTCAGACTCCACCTTGTTATTTGTAGGACACCGTCTTGTTTGTTTGATAGCGGACTCTTTGTTGATTTGTATTTTGTTGATATCCTACAAATATTGTACATTTATAAATATGTATAATATTGTAATGTGTATATTGAAAGTTTGTGAGGAATTATGAAATGGATGTTTGTAATTCTTAGACATGTTTTTTTTAAGGCTGACGGTCCACTTGATGGTAGGTGGCTACCGTCGCCTATAACACAAGCAACGCCATAAGTGCTACAAGTGCGCTGCCGACCATAGAAGGATTAAGGATAAGGGAGGGATGGGGTAATGGGCTCTGGCATCCCTTAATCACTCACCGAAACACAACAGCACATAATGCTGTTATTTCACGGTGGTATTCTGTAAGGTGGTAGTTACTTCCGCCAGACGGTCTGCCCAAATGACTGTGAAACGCAATACCACTACTTTTCAAATCCAAACCAGAGTCAATTTTGAAAATTATATTAAAATTTCCAAAGTTGACCCCGCCGGGAATTGAACCCGGGGCCCCTGAAACGTTAGACAAGCACCCTTGCCACTCGTCAAAATGAGACTTGACATGTTGTATATAGCTTTGACATATTTCTACATCCGCAGTGATCCATCGCCGTATCCAGCTTCCAGTGGATTCCTCAAATTCCTCAGAGTCTCAAATCAAACGTTTTCATGATGATTTATGGCGTGGTTAACTTAAACGTGGTCTCTGTCTCTAACTATGGGCCTCGTAGGAAAGCTTAAAATCGCTCAGCGAGCTATGGAAAAGGTTATATATGCTATCCACCCACAAGGTGGAGAAACGATCTGATAAGGGCCGCGGGTCAACGGTGCATCCAGAATGCTTCTGACCGGTCTTATTAGAAAACTAGCTATTGCCCGCGACTTCGTCCGCGTTTAAAAAGATAAAAAGTAACCTATTACGTGTCCCGTACTTCTAAATGTTTATCTACCAAGTTTCATGAAATTCAGTTAATTCGTTTAAGAGTGATACATACATACAGAAAAAAATTCTAAAAATTGTCAATTTAGTTTCAGTAGCATGTATAGAGCCTATACATGATATTTCTGAAAACAAAGTAAATTACTCCATGACCGACCCCTACAGATTTATTGAATATGGGGGAGGCCTATGAACCAGCAGTGGATTAATATAATGTCAACTCTCATTTACTTTGAACAAATATCATCATCATAAATACTAATAATAAATCTGTAACATGATATAAACATAATCAAATATTTGTAATAGGTAATGTACAAGTTTAACTATCTGTTTAATCTCTGAGTTAGAGTGAGTAAATCAGTGAACCATTTTCTAACAAATTACTTAGCCAAACGTCTCATACGCTCGTAAAGAAGTCAATTCGGTGAAATGAACACAACTTATCAGAAGAAGAAGCAAGTTTTGTTTATACTACAATTTTATTGACGAATAAGAGAAATAATAAAATTAGATAAATACTGGCAGACTGTCTCCGTAGTTCATTGCCCTGTGTGTAAACACATGAAAAGAAGGCTAATTTATTTGTTTGGGTTAAGCCAAGTCCGAGGCCGAATACTTTTTCATCCTATACACGAACGACTTCACTTTCTCATTTCAAATGCAAACGTCCTACGTATATTGTAGTCGAAAACAAAGTACGGTATAAATACTAAAAATATAACAAAAGTACGAGTGAAGCAATCGAAAATGTTATTTTTATGGAAAATAATTACTTTTCTGATAAAGATTACGTATAGGCAGGGTTTTTTTCGTGAGGGCACGTGAGGGCACGCACTGCCCCCAAAGTAGTCAATTTTTTATAGTGTTACCTAAATATAAGTTCACATATTATGTCCAAATGTATGATGTTTTAAAGAATATAACAATACTTTAATATTTTCCTCAAAACACAGTGGCAAGGAATGGGAAGGGGTATAATAAATTATGGACTTACAACTTTCGATTAGCGTGCCCCCAAAAAAGGCATGTGAATAGGTAATGAAAAATGACTAGCCACAGTAATAATTGTTCAAAATATAACTTTTAATGTCAATCTTCCGACACAACGAAAGATTAACTATAAAGATAACAGAACATAAAATTAACACTAATTTAAATCATATGCTTCATAATACAAAGCATCATTCACATCAAAGGGTGTCACTGGCGCATATTAAAGACACGCTAAAAGACAATAATCTCTATCGTTGTGTAATTTCGTCAAGGTGTTCTTCAGGATGTTACTCGTAAACGTTAACAAGGCTGTCGTTATTCATATTAAAATTTATTTTTATTGTATGTAATAACAAGTCTTTAGATTTAACAAAACATTATGTGAGGCTGAAAACGCAATGTCATTTATAGGCTAAATTAAAAATATATATTTATTTAAAAGTTGACAGGTCTACAGAGAGAAGAGTCTCTGGCATCCCTTACTCTATAATCCAAATATAAAAATTACATATTATGCCACTATTTCACAGTGGTCTTATGTAATAAGGGTGAGCCCCCAGACGTCTGCCTAATTTATATGTTTGTGAGACGCAGTGTGTCCTGTGAGACGCAGACCTAATTTTGAGAAGTTCATTCCCAAGACTCAAGAATCGAAATACTCTCGAGTCGGAGCGCTAAGGCACGCGCCGTAACCACTCATTCAATGGACTTCTTAGTTTTATCGAAGTGCCAAACTACCATCGGTGGCCAAATTATTAGAGACTAGCTGTTGCACGCGACTTCGTCCGCGTAACTTTATAAAATATAATACATTCGTGTCTGTGAAACCATGGAAATACACATACAAAATTTCAACCCAATCGGTCAAGCCGTTTAGAAGTTATATGTGAAAAAGATAAATACGGAAGGATAATTCTTACTACTCGTTCTCCTATTATCCGTTTTCGCGTAGTAATGAAGCATTTTCCCGCGGTAAAAAGTATCCTATGTTCATCACGGATAATGTCGGCTTCTAATGGTAAAAGAATTTTTCAAATCGGTCGGTCCAGTAGTTTCGGAGCCTAATCTATACAAACAAACAAACAATCAAATTTTTCCTCTTTGTAATATTATAGTATAGACAATGAATGATTCCCTGGTAATGACAACTACATTTTTATGCATGACTCTGCACCGTGTCACAAAGCCAGAAGTGTAATACAGTCGAATTGACTCTTGGCTAATACAGTCGAATTGAGAACCGAACCTCCTGTTCTCAATTCGACTGTACTTTTTTTTGGAAGTCGGTTGAAAACGGTCGCTTTCAATATTAAAATCGATTGGAAAGGTAGCTTGAGTACTTACCTCAAGCCGCAGATGTTGCAAGAACTCATTAACAATGTGCAGTTCGGTTTCACGCATTTATTACAGCATTATTATAGTGCAAGTTGCTATTTATCGCCGTCATAGTACTACAGATAAATTTAAATACTCAGACAATATTTTATGGCTTATTTTAGGTAGCTTTTACGACTGGAGACGGGGACGGGTGGGTGTCTGGGATTTTATGGTGGTACGCGACTAGACCGGAATGTTTTAGACTTGGATTGGGATCGAAAACGCTTTGTCTCTTTACAATCGGTAGTGTTATGAAGAAAAGAAATATACCTAATTTTCGGATGAGAAAAGGATGCCGCCATGATCTCTAATGCAATTAGTAAGATACAACGCCCAAACGGAGATAAAACACAGAGATAAAATTTAGGCTGTAAAATAAATAAATAAATTAAATAAAAATAAGCTTTAACTTCGATTGACTTAACAACTTAGGTTTCTTTAACTACCTAGGTATTTAAAAAGATAGAAATAAATTAGCTAGATAAGATAGATAAAGAAGATAGACATTAACATATACATGATGCACCTGAATTCTGTAATAATATAAGAGACAATTATTTATTTCAAGTTAAAAATATAATCTTTAATTAATTGTGAATTTTGAAGTCCACGCAGGAAGTCTTACGACTTACGAAAGTTACGAAACGAACTAACTTTAGTTACACATACACAAGTTTTAACAGTATCAAAATATTTACAGCGAAACCCAAGGAATTTGCGCGAAGGTCAACAACCCGGGTCCACAAACACCGATACTAAATTTTTAAGCGTAAGCCCAGTAAGCTGTAAATCAATATTGTTATTAGACGGTAACTCGCAAAGAGCCGCTGTATAGCGCTGCAGCTGCTTGCCAATGTCAATGGTGACGTTTACGCGCGAAAAGTTTTATGATTCGCAGACGACGAGACGCGTCAAACATTTAGTGATGTGACATCTAGATATTGACATGTTATCGACAGTCTAACTGTATGATAACAATTAACAGCTTCAGAGCGGTCCGAATTGTTTAAATATAATAGGCTCACATTGTTGTTTTATTACCGGATAAATATCTAAGAAGTATTTAAGTTTCTACAGCGTATAAAACTAATTGCTACTAATTTGGTAAACCACGTTGAGTTTATATGTTTTTAATTATTTTATAATCAATCGGTTGATAATAATCAGCTGAAGTATAAAATACTAAAATATCGTAAATGCTCGTATTTACAGGAAAATTGTTTCTCTACACAACTTCACGTCCGTTAATGTTGTGTCAAGGATTTTTTATCCCCCTGTATATATATTTTCATTATTCGTAATGTAATATAATATAATGTAATAAAACGGTTAAACAAGATCAATGCTAACACTTCTTTTTGTGTCATGTGCATTTTTTTGTTGATAGCTTAACAATATCAACCCTCGGCTTATACCAAAACTACATATATGTATGTTATGGTCATTTTCATATTGTTTACTCCTATAACTTTTTAAAATTAATGTAAGTATGGATGTGTGAGAAGACATCAGGAAGACATTTGAAGACATGTCGGTTTATACTAATTTATGCTTAGTCGACAATAATAGTACTTTTTCACAAGAAGAAATATCTGTGCCCAGTAGTGCAGTCATAAAGTACAGTGCAGTCAGTAGTTAGTGTAAGTAATAGGTATTAGCATATACCAGCACTTTCGATATGTGCAATTTGTAATTTTAAATGATTTAAAGTTATGTTAAAGTGATAAATAAATAAATGTTAAGGTTAATATGATTTTTTCGTTCTAACATAGTATCATCATACATAACTCTTTATAGGATCTATTAACTTAAAATTTACAGGATTATATTAGAGGCATTAGTATAATTGATATTAACTCAATAAATCCGATATCTTTACGATGTCAATTTTATCGATAAAATAAATTATGTTGAAAAAATGCAGTGCACATCACTGTGAGCTTGATTTTTACGACCACCTCGTCCCGGTATTCCATTTTTAAATGGGTCTCCGCTTGTGGTAGGTCGCTGGACAAAATATTATACCTATTTACAGAATTTCTTTTAATAATTTTATTACATACAATAAATATTACATTTTTAAACTTAGTTAGTAGCTTGAGTTACAACACTTTAATCCAATTATTTGTATTATATATAACATAATTTTATATAATAATTGTGCAATAAATGAATAAACGTTGGCATGGGTTTAAAACGCGAGTGTGGTTACTCGATTAAGTACGTTTGGGTTTAAGCTTGTACCATTGTCTTCGTAATTTTATGGTTAAAATGGCATAACTAATTTTACGAGTTGACATTACGCAGATGAATATAAAAGTGACAACTGCTTCAGTAAAACACGTGGGAATACTTACAAAATACACACTAGAAGTCACAATAGCGTAGGTATATAACAACTCTTTTAGTGGAGGCAAAACACACACTGCATCTCGCAGTGTTAAATAGCGACCAGTGACCACCTCCTTATAGAAGAGCACCGTGAATTGTTTCAGTTAGTAAGTAACTTATGTCACATTAAGACAGCGATAAACAATCAATCTAAAATCTGAGGAGAGACTCAGGAGCTGTGATTCCATACATAAACGAGAGCGCGCTTGCTTATTCGTAAGGTCGTATGCGACAATACGATTTTTATCGTTTAAATAAAAAACTATAATGTAATTTAATAAATCCAACCGTTAAATTAAAGTGTATGTTTATACTAATGTACATAGAAAATTTGGAGGTATAAATTGGTCCCGTTTGGCTGTAAAATGTAAATCTGTGTTTTAAAAGAGGTGTCTTAGAATTTTTGTTTCTATCTTATAAAAGTTTATCAATCGTGAAATCCAACCGTAAAAATGAATAAATACGTAATAATAAATAAATAAATATCTTCACACATTTCACACAACACCATCTAGTTCGACACTAAGCAACTAATACTAATGCTTGTACCAGACAGTTGATATACTACATACATTACTTTTTTTATGTAAATACATACATATTATAAATACAAACGTCCATGACTCTGGTAAAAAGGTTAACACAAGCGGGGTTCGAACCCGCTACCGTTTGGTTAATAGCTAGGCAGGGTTACTAGCCACTAGACCAAACGTGTCGTCGACCAACCAAATATATAGTAGATCTTATGATAAACGAAATATACGTAAACGAAACATCAAAATTGAACAAAGAAGAAATTGTTAATTTACGAGGCGAGCGTTAATAAAAGTTTTCTTTGCGAAAAACGACGGGTTGTAAAAAAAGTCTTCCGTCCCGCTCTTTTTCAAGTTTACGAGCGTAAAAACTTGAAACAGCGGTATATACTGCAGCGTCGGTTTTATTACCGGGACATGCAAGGAACCGGTAGCTTACCATTTCAGTTCATGGTATGCGAAACAATACCGGCTGTATAGACGCGCACGATGATCGACTTCAAAATTTATATAATAACTAGTGGGTGCCCGCGACTTCGTTCGCGTTGAAAAGAAAATATATGCTAGCTTGACCCGGGCAAACGTTATTTTGCAACTATCACTTACCTATCGAAAAAAATTCTTAAAAATCGGTCTTAGAGATCGGACCTCATACTACAACAAAATTCTGAACGCACCTATAAATATTTGACAACCAAGTGACAATTTTAGACAAAATATATCAGTAATGTTTCACAGCTAGGAACATTTTGTGTAATCTCTCTCATCCCATGTCATCTTATATCGCTGTGACGACGATGGCGCCGCCATGCGACAGTAGCGCCCAATTATTTATGTTTTTATATGATCCCTCGAGAATACTTAGTCCTTTTTTTCTGGATGAAAGGTACCCTATGTCCTTTCTGGTGTCCCAGACAACGTGTATGAAAAATTTCATGGTGATCGGTTCAGTAGTTTTTGCGTGAAAGCGAGACAGACACACAGTTACTTTCGCATTTATAATATTAGTATGGATAGTATATATAGTATAATAGTATATAGTGTATATAGTATAATAGTATATAGTACGGACTATAGCTGTTGCCCGCGACTTCGTCTGCGTTAAAAAAGATAAAAAGTAGTCTATCACATGTTCCATACTTCTAAATGTTTATGTACCAAGTTTCATGAAAATCACAGTTGATTCGTTTAAGAGTGATGGAGGAACATACATACATACAGAAAAAGAATCTAAAAATCGTCAATTTAGTTTCAGTGTCATGTATAGAGCCTATATACACGATATTTCTGAAAACAAAGTAAATTACTCCATGACCGACCCCTACAGATTTATTATTAGTATTGATGATTGATGATGATATATTGATTGATAGAAAATGTATAAAAAACCCGTCTTCTTCAACATCGCACGATGATTTATTGGAAGGAATATCAACACTGCCTGTAATGTTAAGTTAGTAAGTGGCAAAAAAATACGAAACAAGAAAAAAAATCATTTAAAAAAAGCGTTTGGTGGAGTAGTGCCGGTGTCGTTCACTACAGCTTTCTTAAATCTGGCCAGACGATTACCGCGGATGTCTATTGTCAGCAACTGCAAACCATGATGGAAAAGCTAGCTGCTAAACAACCGAGGCTGGTCAATCGCTCTAGGCCACTGCTGCTTCAGGACAACGCTAGACTGTCGGCTACCAAATTAGAGGACCTTCAACTGGAATGTCTAAGACATTCACCGTACTCCCCGGACTATACTCCAACAGATTACAATTTTTTTCGAAATGTGGCTAACTTCTTGCATGGGAAAAAATTCAACTCCGATGCTTCAGTCCAAAGCGCCTTCAAAGATTTTATTGATTCCCGTCCGAATGGTTTTTTTAGTAAAGGGATCAATGAACTACCTA
Organism: Synanthedon vespiformis; assembly: GCA_918317495.1. Lineage (NCBI taxonomy): Eukaryota > Metazoa > Arthropoda > Insecta > Lepidoptera > Sesiidae > Synanthedon > Synanthedon vespiformis. Next base: position 6,695,053 of record OU906962.1, read on the forward strand.
TGAGATGGCAAAAGTGCATCTATGCAAAAGGCAGTGGTACATACTTGGATTAAATAAATATATTATATTAAAAAAAAAATCGACCTTATGTTCCTCCCTTACAAAACGCCAATTTCATATGTAAGTACAACCTAATATTTTCTTCATCATTAATACATAATATGTCTTCGAAATTTTTTAAAAATGTTATTAATTAATAGGTACCTACAACACGAGCAATAATTCATCCCCAAATTGACACCAATAGACAATAAAATTTGAATAGCAAGGTTTTGAATAAATATAAGTTTTTCTTTTAATCGAATGAGTATAAAATATAGGTAACATAACATAGGTTAAAATTTATATACAACAATAATTATGTTCATGTAAATAGTTTAAAATCATATAACATTATTGCTTATACAATAAACCCCACTTACTACGGACGAACCCTGTGAAATGTTCGTGCAAGGCAGTAATCCAATTTACAATAGAAGAAAATAGTCTTCGTTAGAAATTATGTTTACATTGTACAACATTCTTTTAATATTACATCGCTATACCACAGCTATACTATGGGGCCTATGAGGCCATGTAAAATTTATAGAGATCATTATATTAACGTAATTAATGACATTGAGGCATATAGTATAGGATACGTATCACACACAAAACAATAGAGCGGTTTGTGAATGAAATGAGTTTAGTATTGGGAGAGTAGAAAAAAATGCGCGTGCGCTTTTGTGTTTCGGTAAGTGAGTAAGGGATGTCAGAACCCTATCCTATCCTAACGTCGGGAACTAGGATAAAAATGCACTGCAAAATATTTTCTAAAAAATAATAATAGTAAATCAGCGACAAGTAGATTCAGTCAGTTGGTGCAGTAGTTTCTGAGTTTATCGCGAACAGACATACAGACAGACGCGATGGAGGCCTTTTTTATAATAATATGTAAGGATTAACAATAATAAGTGTATAATAATAATAATAAATAATAATTTATTAGATGTAAGTTTTTTCACAAAGCATTTATCTTCGTCAACATTCTTTACAATTAAAAACTACTACCGGTTCGAAAAGCTGTTTCTAGGGGGAAAAAACTCGGCAAGAGTTCTCTTTTCATAAATCAATTTACAACGTAACAATACATAGCAATATTCAACACTATATTCAACTCCAAGGACATTCATCTATACTAGTATTATAAAGGGGAAAGATTTGATTGTTTGTTTGTATAGAATAGGCTCCGAAACTACTGGACCGATTTGAAAAATTATTTTACCATTAGAAGCCGACATTATCCGTGATGAACATAGGATACTTTTTACCGCGGGAAAATGATTAATTCTTACGGGAAATTTAAAATAAAAGTAAATACTAGCGGCTTGGCCCGGGAGATAGCGCCATCTATCCAAAATGCGTTTTATACTTTTCTACGCGGACGAAGTCGCGAGCACCAGTCATTTATATAATCTAATATCCTATAATAACCCTTTTTGCACAGGGTTTTCTTAATATAAACTTAGGCTATGTTAGGATATAATAATATGTTAGGCTTACCTGCCGGGGCGCCGACTGGCATCGCTACAAGTGCGCAGGTGGCGGTGAAGGGCGGTGCGTGGTGAGCGGAAGTGGGAGCAAGTGCGGGTGGTATTCGGGCGCGATCACGTACCGCGGCGAGCAGCAGTACGATTCTTTCCTTGCCTGCAACTCCAACAGCGAACACAGGGACCTCTCGTACAACCGCCACTGATGCACCACCCACCGGGCTGTGAATTATCACCAAACAATCATCTAATTGCCATTTAAAAAAGAATTTTATATATATAATTTCACAAGCCATAAATTACATTTAAAATCACTCGCAGTTTGTACGCAGTAGCACAGAAAAGGGAGTGGAATTCTACAAGTACAGTAGCATATTTATTTATTTATTTATTAGCCCGTTGTCACCATATTGGACGACAGTTTAGCATGGCAACAAATACGACTGTACCTATCATTGTTGCTTGTCTAATTTGTCTCAAATAATTTGGCCGTGAAGACAAAAATTGTTGGATTGATTTCATGATGCATGTCATGCATGCCAAATGAAATTGATATTAAGAATCAATTGAAAACGATTCTCAATACATTGGTTTATATTGTTTAAATAAATCGTAGTACTTATTGGCTTATTTAAAATTAGGTTTTGCCCGCGACTTCGTCCGCGTTCGATCGCTACCAAACTTCATAGGATTACCAGCTGGGCTAATCTGAAGACTGTCTGAAAATTTCATCAAAATCGGATCAGCGGTTTTGGAGTCCATAGGGAACATTATACATACATGCACACATTGCTTTATATATATTGAGAGATTGAGATAACTAGTCACTTTTGTTTTACATTTAAATAGAAATATTTATATGTTTATATGTTTATGAAACTATAAAATTTTATGAAACCTAGATTTTTATACGAATCCCATTCGAATTTATTGAGACCGATCGACATGAATTGCGTCTTTTAGTCTGTTTCTAACTAAAAATTTCATATTATTAAATTTATGTACAATATTAAAATAAAAAAATATGTTAATATATGTAACTCAGATTTAAAATAAATATGGGTTGGTCTCAGACGGTCTAGCAATTTGACTAATGTGACAAAAAATAAATGTTCTCACGTAAATCTCTATCAAGAGGTCCTATTAAAATGGTTTTTTCAAACCATACAAAATATGACACAGGCGAAAACAAAATAGGTAGTTAAATTACAACTCAAAAGCTCAAAAGCTCAACACAGCTCACAAACACAGCTCAAAAGCTGTCGATCTAGTACAAAAATAAAAAGGATCATGTTGTTTTTGCAGTAATTTAGATTTTTTGGACTTCAATATTTTTTTAGAGTAACGAAAATGTGAACCCATTATTTCGTAATGTAAGCGATAGATAATTTTGTCGCCTTCCGAGTAAGCCTATTTTTTATCTCGGACTATCTTGGATTGCACCAAAATATGTACATACCTAGAATATCGCTAGTTCTTGACAGAACATACTAACTCCATTAAAAGTGGCTCATCTAGGACGGCTGACAATTAGAAGACATGTTGAAATACTTCTTATTACATAGCCTCGTTCGTTTAATTGTTGTAAACAAACATCAATTGCATGACTACTACTAAACATGTAGGTTATAAAGGTGGCGTTGACATATCTACCAACAAAATGGCAAATAGATAACTTCTGAAGATGCTATTAAAAGTGTTTTATATTTATGCGATATTTTTTTGCATATTATATACACAAACCTCCATCCTTTATTGGTCTTTCGGTCTGGTATAGGAGTTAGCGAATATACAGATAGATACATAGATATAGATACAGTTAGTAAATGTAATGTATTTTACATACTAGAAAAAATAATCATACATAATTTGTTTTAGTAAAATCCATGCGTATTCTCTATTACTCAATTACATATCCTGACTATAACAGAGAGAGGAGGACAGCGACTTCACTTTATAACTAGCTGATGCCCGCGACTTTCGTCCGCCTATCATATGTCCTGTAGCCTATCCTATGTTCTGTACTATCCTATGTTAGTATTGATACATGGGTATGAATATAATAGCGAAGTTGAAATTTTCAAAAATCCTATATTAACGAAGTATAAATCTATGCCCCAAATTTCAGCTTTCCAGACTTCATAGTTTTGGCTTTGTGTTCATAGTTAGTCAGGACAAATTATTTTAAAAGTATAGATTACATTAACACCTAACTGCCTAATATTTAGAGAATTCCATTCATTAGACAATCAAATAATATCTAATGAATTGAATAATATAATGAGTGAAGGTGTCATTGAATAAACAATTCAATGTTAGATAGCAATATCATTCTCCCGACCGTTTTACGATCATCTGTATTTGTATACACAAAATAAATTATGTATATTATTGGCAAAATAAGGAAGTGGAGGGACATAAAATCCTCAGCAGTGCAACGACAACTTACGCTACAATGTTGCACCTCACTGCATATTTAGCTCTACCATGTAATGTTCGTATCAAACTGTCTATTTTTATTACCTAACTCACACATGTAAACAAAGAGGACTGATGCAAATTGGAATTTTACACAAACGCAATACGATCTAGTTTTGATTAAACAAAATAGATGACTTGAGATGTTTTAAGTCTCCGATTAATTGTAACAAGCCCGAGTGTCAAAGGCATTGCCAAGTGATACGCAGCAGTCACAGTACATATAGCACGTGGCTATCATACAGCTGTATGTTATTAAAAAATCAAGGTTGACTACTATTTATTAAAAAAAAAAAAAAACGTTTTGTGCTTATTTTTGCCTTCTTAGACGATAAATCAAAAGTCAATTATTCCTCACTTATACAGTTTTATTCCACAATCTTATCATTTACTTATGCTGAAATTATAAAAACTTAACACTATGTAATACTATGATCTACACACTTATGTAGTCTTTATAATTTGTATCCAACATTTACCACCACCGTCTCACTCGCGGTTTTTGAATCGATAGCCTGTCGTATATATGATACTCGGGCGTGTTGCCAGCCCTTCCCCCCTTACCGCGCTACCTGCGACTTATAAGCTCTGCCAGCCCTCCCCCCTTTACCTCGCTACCTGCGACTTATAGGCTCATATCTCCACGCATGACAATAGGTTAACAGCTCGGCCATCCTGTTCGGAGCGAGTCCCTTCGCCTCCTTTTTTTTTTTAATGTATGTATACATGAGGAAAAAAAATATTATAGATAGAAAGAGAGAGAAAAAAAACTAATAGTAACTTATTGATTCAAATACCTTAAGTTCTTAAGTACCTACTTACTTAGATTAATATTAAACATATTGAAAAACTTTTTAAAATTATTATCCTAAATACAGCGTAATCCAAACTAGAGAGAGGAAAAAAAAACTAATAGTAACTTATTGATTCAAATACCTTAAGTTCTTAAGTACCTACTTACTTAGATTAATATTAAAAATATTGAAAAACTTATTAAAATTATTATCCTAAATACAGCGTAATCCAAACTAGAAAGAGAGAGAAAAAAAAACTAATAGTAACATATTGATTCATATAGCACTAACACAGTTTCTTAAATACCCACTTACTTAGATTAATATTAAACATATTGAAAAACTTGTTAAAATTATTATTCTAAATACAGTGTAATTCTTTTTATCAGTAGGTGTAATGAATTTCTTCTATTTCCTTTTTTATTGTGTTTGTAACTATACAGTAATTATGACAGGATAAAGTAAAATAATCATATATCAACGTAAAGTAACCATTGGGAATATTAATTTATAATTGTTTAAATTGACAATTTAACTATCCGTGTCATTGTCCGATTCATCGGAGCTACTTTCAAAGTTTCTTTTGAAGTTCATCCATGGTTGTATTTTATCTATCGCTACTACGGATTCATACTTTCGGCCATTTTTACGCGTTAAAGGGGTATCCTCAATAACGAACCTGTCATTAGGGAGCACTTTTATTACACGATAAGGCCCTTGATATTTACAAACCAGTTTTTGGGATTTACTGCTGTGTGGTATTTGTCTCTCTACTCGAACAAGATCACCTTCTACGTACTTCCTTGCTGGCTTCCTATGCTTATTAAATCTCTCTGCGTCTTTTATTTGTTGTTTTTTTATTTTTTTGCTAGCCTCGTGTCTTAAACTATCCAAATTTTCTTCGGGATTTTTTTTTCGATGTTTCGCTAATTATTGAGCTTAATATTCCCTCTGCTCTACTTATTATATTAAACCCAAATAGCAATTCCGAAGGAGTCTTTTGTGTAGTTCTATGTTTTGTAGTATTAATACCAATTTGAATATCGTGGACATGATCATCCCAGTTTTTTTCGTTCTCACCGTGGGATGAGGAAGAGAGGGCATCGAGAATGGTCCTGTTGAAGCGTTCGACTTGTCCGTTTGCTCTGGGTGTTGCAACTGCGTTTTCAACATGTTTGGTACCACAGGAGGATATAAAATCTTTAAACATTTTGCTTGTAAAACTTGATCCCTTATCAGTTATAAGCCGCGTTGGTACTCCAAAGTAGCTAATGTGTTCCTTTAACACTTTGATTGTGGTTGTTGATTTCGTATTTCTGACTGGGGTAATATTTACATATTTGGTAAAGCCATCAATCAGTACAAGCAAATAGCAATTCCCTCTCTTGCTCTTCACAAATGGTCCCAAATGGTCGGCGTGTACCGTATGAAAGGGTATGTTAACTTTTTCGATTGAGTGGAGTTTGCCTTCGCGTTTTCCTCCGTAATTCTTGTGGTAAGCACATTCGAGACAAGATGTAACATACTTCTTAACAAAGCGACGCATTTTCGCGAACCAGTAATGTTGTTGTATACGGTGCAATGTTTTTTCGAACCCCATATGTCCAATGTCATCATGATTCTTTTTCAATATCTGCCACCGTACCCCTTTGGGTACTAACCACTTAATTTCTTTACCAACGATGCGGTAAACACGCCCATTTTTAAGCTTGTAGTTTTTTTGTATGTCAGATGTTTGGGTGGATTCAGGATTACTGAGGATCTCCTTGATTTTTCTGACGTCATCGTCGGCTGTTTGGACCGCGGTGATCCAATTCTGTTCATTATCTTGTTGGACTGTTAATACATCTAACACATGTGGTATATCCGTACATGTATCGATCGGATTCCGACTAAGCGCATCTACGTGTGACATACGTGAACCGGGTCTATACTCGATATTGAAGTCGTACTCTTGCAGCTGAATCCACCAACGAGCTATTCGAGGGACGAGATCCCGTTTTGTAAGGGTAGCTCTTAGGGCATTACAATCCGTAATTATTTTGAATGGTACGCCAACTAAATATACTCTAAATCGTTGTAATGATGCAATAACTGCCAGTGTTTCGAGTTCGTAAGAGTGAAATTTCCTTTCATCAACAGTAGTTTTTCGACTGAAATATGAAACCGGTTGTAATGCCCTTTTCGTGCTATATTGAAGTAAGATCCCGGCTAGTCCTCCTTTGCTTGCGTCCGTGTGCAGCTCTGTTTCGGCCTTTGGATCATACAATGCTAACAAGGGTCGTCTCACGAGTATGTCTTTGATTTTGATGAACGACTCCTCTTGTTTTGTACCCCATTCCCATGTCGCGTTTCCTTTGAGTAAGTCTGTTAACGGTGCGGCGATAACCGCATATCCTTTTATGAATCGCCTGAAGAATCCCGACAGGCCAAGAAATTGGCGTAATTCATGTTGATTACTAGGTCTTACAAATTTTTCAACTGCCTCAGTTTTTCTATTCCCTGGTCGTATTCCTTCTGCACTCACTTCGAAGCCCAAAAAGTCTATGTTACTTTGAAAGAAACTGCACTTGTTGAGTTTCAGGGTTAAACCTCCATTCTTTAGTAATTTTAATACTTCCTCTAACCTGTGAATTCCTTCTGTAAAGTCCTTAGCAGGAATGAGTACATCATCCATATAAACAATGGCATACTTGATTTTTGCCTCTTTGAGTATTATATTCATTGTCCTTTGAAATACTGACGGGGCGTTAACTAATCCAAACGGCATACGGTTATATTCGTACTGCCCATCGGGCGTGACGAATGCCGTTTTGTGTCGAGATTCTTCCGTTATTGGTATTTGGTAGTATCCGGATGCTAGATCCAGTGAAGTGAACAGAGTATTTCCTGCCAGTAGATCTAGCTGGTCTTCAACACGTGGTAGGGGGTAATGTTGTTTTTTTGTTTTCCGATTGAGAGCACGATAGTCTACGCATAAGCGTTTATCACCTGTCTTCTTTTGAACTAATACAATCGGACTGGCATAAGGTGATGAAGATTCTCTAATAATTCCATTGTCCATCATGTCTTCCACCATATCTCTTACTAAATTTCTTTCGGTATGGGACATGCGATAAGGTCGGTATACCACTGGTTCTGCATCGTTTAATTCTATTGTCATTTCGGCAGCGTTTGTGAAGCCTAGGTCCTTAAGTCCGCTAGAAAAACAGTCACTGTACTTGGTTAACAGTTGCTGTAATGCACTACGTTCATATGTGCTGAGGTGTGGATTACAGATGATTTCACTGGACTCATTCGTGAGATCAATTTTTAAACTAAAAGTGTTCATCATTCTCACCGGCATTGTCGTGTTTGTTGAAGATACGCGCGTCAACAAGGTGCCCTTTTTTATACAAAGTTTGTTTGGTGAAGCGTTATGTATTAATAAAGCACCACATCCATTCTTAATTTCGTAACTTCCCGGTAAGAGGTAATATTCCTCACCTTCAGGTCCTCTGAGCGATCCATTTACATAAACGTTTTCCGTTACCTTTTTCTCGGCGTCAACCTTAACTGCACGCATTGTATTTGGTAGTATATCCACATCATGGTTAGAAATCAAACATATTTTGTCTTTCACAATTCTCTGGAATATTAATTCATCGGGAGTCTTAGTGATGATGATATCAGGTTTCTCCGTAAAGGAATGGCCTAGTAGTACTGGTTTACCCAGTACATAATCGTCTACCAGGTATATATCAATAGTTTCCTTTATTCCTCGCACTTCGACTTCACATACAGCGACCCCTAGCGGAAATATCGTGTTTGCTCCCAAACCCCTGAGTATCGGCAGGTTCTCTCTATGGCAGACTTGCAGATTAATTTCCTTTGCGTTGGTGGCTCTGATCAATGTACACTCGCTCCCTAAATCTACATGGCATTGGATTGGTATGCCATTTACCTTTATTTCAATAAAATATTTGTTTTCTTGTCCATCCCTGACGTTTAGTTTCGCCACATGCTTTACGTCCTTGTTTCTATCGCGGTTTCGGCTATCTGTGTCCATGTTTATGTTTCTGTTTCTAAAACAATCCTGAGTTTGGTGGCCTATTCTATTACACGTCGTGCATTTTATGCCAGGTTTATCACACTTAAAACTAGGGTGACCCATTTCATTGCAGTTAAAGCAACGTATTCTTGTGTTAAAAGTCCCAGGTTTAGTTATTTGCTTGTTTATCGATTCATTTTTGGCCTTAGTTGATAAGTCCCTGGAGTTCCTATATTGCCCAACCTTAACAGTTTTGAAATACTTCAAGACATCTCCGGGTTCACAAAATTGTGCTGCCTGAGCACCTACTTTTACGGCTCGATCCTCTACCCCGTGTAAAATACAATCAACTGCCTGCCGACCACCAATCCTACAACGGTGTAACAGGTTGACCTTCGCGTAATAATAGTGCTCCAATGACTCTCCATATTTAACCTTATACGCTAACATGTCAGTCAGAAGTTCGGCATAATCCTCACGACAGGGAAAGGATTGTACCAACTTTGTCTTCCATTCAGTCCAACTAAGTAACAGAGACGGTAGTCCCTGATACCATGTTTTTGCAACCCCGCTAAGCTTTGGTAAAGAATAGTGTATAGTGGCCCTTTCATCCCAGCCATATATTTCGGCACATTCCTCTACTTTCGTTAACCATGTCAGGATTGTTTGTTCCTTTGACATTGGGTTAAATTCGGGTAACACATTACTATTAAAAGTTAACTTAGGTTTATCCGAACTTCTGACATCGTTTAGGATACTAAGAAACTTATCTAATATTTTGTTTGTATTTGACGCTTCCTGCGTTAACTTCTCCTTGGCGTCAACCTCTGACGAGATGCTGTGATCCCTTAGCGTCCGTCTCTTCCTTTGCGTCCCCCTAAACTCTTCATCCGAATCGTCTGATTGATCTTGATACCGATTATTGCGCTCGTTTTGGTAAACAGTTCCTTCATGTATTGTAAATCTTTCAAACATCGGTTCTGACCTCGAACACGACGCACCATGATCCTCAAACCTGGATCTTCCATATTTCGTGTGTGACATCGGTTCTAACCTCGAACCGGATGTCCCATGATCCTCAAACCTGGATCTCCTTTTCTCCGTTTGCGACATCGGTTCTAACCTTGAACCGAATGTCCCATGATCCTCAAACCTGGATCTCCTTTTCTCCGTTTGCGACATCGGTTCTAACCTTGAACCGGATGTCTCATGATCCTCAAACCTGGATCTCTTTTTTTCCGTCTGCGACATCGGTTCTAACCTCGAACCGAACGTCCCGTGATCCTCAAACCTGGATCTCCTTTGATTGTCATGCGGCGCCGGTTCTGACATTGAGCGACACGCGCGCATGCTCCACTTCCTTCAATTCCCTTAAATCTGAGTGTCCGTCAACTGCCCCTCCACCAAGGGTCTTTCTTTTATCGGCTTTGTTGTTTTCCTGAAACTTGAAAATGATAGGATTAGTGATAGTTTACTACCACTATTATATATATCTGGGTACGTTAATTATAAACGCAAACTAGCTTATTTGACACGGTCGCAAAAATTTAGGGAACTCTGTTTGGGACTACAAAAAGAGTATAACATATAATTCATGGGGTAACGTTATCGTATTTATTCATTGAAGGCGATATAACAAAGTACAGTACAAAACATTCGGATTGTAAATCTATGATTTTCTTAATCTTTGATATTATTATCACTGAATTTATGATTACGGTTCGTAATGAATATTTTCCCACAAATTGGCAATATCCTTTTCCTCCTTCAACGCAGACAAAGTCGCGGATGCCAGCTAGTCAGTACATAAATTTATAATAAAATAAAAAGAAAGGGACACCAATACGTTTTACACATTGGTTCGGGATGTGTAAACGCTCTGTTATAACAACTAAACCCGACCTTCGTCACAAGTGGTTTTTTTTCTAATAGTTACGCACTACTATTTTTTTGCATGTAGCGAGTTTTGTTTACTTTAACATGATCCCTCGCGATAAGATCGCATTCCATGCGTTCGGGACGCACGATTATGTTTAAATATCAGAAATATTGGTCTCACAAATAAATTAATAAATAGGTAAATAAATTTAAATTTCCGTTTTAAACAAACTTCCTATGTTTATCTTACCAAGAGTTTAAGCTTAAATTAAAAAAAGAACTCAATTTCGGACCCGTCTGTTTTTTTTCTTTTTTTTTTTTAAACAAAGAAAAAAAAGTAAAAAAAAATAAGTACTTCTTAACTACAATGTACTTACGTGTGTTTTCGTTGTGAGCGTGTCGAGAAAATTTTGTATATTCTCTTCGATCGCACTTCTGAACTTTTGCCTTCTTAGACGATAAATCAAAAGTCAATTATTCCTCACTTATACAGTTTTATTCCACAATCTTATCATTTACTTATGCTGAAATTATAAAAACTTAACACTATGTAATACTATGATCTACACACTTATGTAGTCTTTATAATTTGTATCCAACATTTACCACCACCGTCTCACTCGCGGTTTTTGAATCGATAGCCTGTCGTATATATGATACTCGGGCGTGTTGCCAGCCCTTCCCCCCTTACCGCGCTACCTGCGACTTATAAGCTCTGCCAGCCCTCCCCCCTTTACCTCGCTACCTGCGACTTATAGGCTCATATCTCCACGCATGACAATAGGTTAACATTATTTAGTACATTCAATCTTACTTGGAAGTTGCTTTCTAATTTATTTTTTTCAATAATTATTCATAAATAAATACTCACAATGATTTTAAAAAAATCTTAAAATATTTTTCAGAACAACGTATGATCAAACTTTATTATTTGACATTCCCTGTCATAAATCGTTTTAAACTAATTATAAAATACACCAGTTCATGCGCCATTTGGATTTTGTTTAAGTTAAATTTAACTTTTCTTCTGGCATAAGTCATAAAAGTTCTATAAAATATAAGTATTTTATATTTCAAACCGTGACAACCCTGTTGTAACACCGATGTCCAATTTTCATTGACCTCTGACATTGTTACGAAACACGTTTTGATTAATTGATAAAAGTGTTTTAAAATGCAGGGAGACCAATTTTATGAGAATGTAATAATTTGTATAACTCGTATCTTCAAAATTAAGAATACTGTTACTGGTTAATTTAATTTTAATGACATTTTTTATATGTCAAGGTCGACAGCAGACTATCATTAATGGTAGGTGGCTTTCGACACTTATATATATCCTACTAATATTATAAATACGAAAGTTTGTGAGGATGGATGGATGTAGGTATAATTATGTATAATGTATATTGTTATCTACTCTTAAACTTCAAAACTACTGAACGGATTTGAATGAATTTTGGAACACAAATAGTTTATTACCTGGATTAACATAAAGGATATCCTGTAAACCAGTCAGATTCCCGAAGGGTCGTCTAAAAATGTAAAAATTGGGCGCAACTATCGCCGCGGTTGCGCCACCGACATCATGCGTATTCTTTCCATTTCTCAACGCAGACGAAGTCGCATACGAAAGCTAGTAATAGTACAAATGGTAAAGGATAAGATGGACATAAGTAGGATAATGAGCTCTTGGATCCCTTACACACCTTACACACGAAGGGTTATTACTGCTGCCAGTACTATTACTTATTCTGTAGTTCAGTTTATGACCTCCGAACCACATTTACTCTATGGCATGTAGTTCTGCCACTACTATTACATGGTAGTTACGTCTACACTACATTTGAAAGTTAACGCAAAGCTAGCTCTATCAATAAGCGTATACTGTGTCGCATTAATTATAAATTTTCTAACGTCAAAATGATTTAATGTAATATATACAGAAAGCCCTCTCACCAGAATGATTTACTGACCGTTTTAAGCTTTTTAGAGTGGTGATACACGACGCAGGTGAGAGATTTATTAAGTACATTAGTAAGTGCAAAATTAATTACAATATGGACCTATTTCACTAACTACGAGTAAAGCGTTGATTAGTTAATTTTAGAAATAATTTTATGTTTTATTAACTCGGTTTAGCGCATCCTTCGATAGGCGATTTTTTTTTATTTTCTTTTTAATGTTTGGGACTTTTACCGTACAACCAAAGGTACTTATATCAGCTCCATTATCCCCGGTGACCGATGACTTTAAATTAGTTTAAATGATGGTTAGCCTACTTGACATGAAATGGTGAAAGAGGCCCATAATCTAGTTTATTTGCACATATAATCATAAATTTTACTGCACCATTGAATCGAGATATTGGTAATTCTTAAAGTGTATGAAATTTATAAAATTTTGAAAGAAAGTTATCCTGTTGAGTTTCCCATCGACTGATTCGTATCAGAGTTCTGAGAAGATCCAGTGTAGGTGCATATTATGAGACATTGTCTTGATTACATAAGATAGTGGATTCGCCCACGAATTTTTGTTATGGATAGACGAATATTTCGAGTTATATATTCTACATACTATTAGTAAGTAGTGACAGAGAATACTGCAGTCTGGGAATTCCGTCTGAGGCCTTGCAGAAAAGTATTGGGAAAAATAGTAGACGAAAATATGTCATATCCCACTTACCTATCCTCTCCTTATCAGTTATCCTATCAAAATTGGAAGCCCATTGCAAAAATAATCAAATAGGCCGCCAATCTGCCTGTCTATATAACGCAGTAATATTAAATTAATTGACAATTTGTCAAAAATAACAAAATATTGTCTGTCATATTAGTTGTTCATATTTGTTGAAAGTAATATAAAATACTTGACTAAAGATGAAATTTAAAATGAAATTTACGGAGTATTTAGTTTAGAAAGACAAAACCGAGTGAGACTGAAAAATAATTCAAAGTGAATGAACGGGACATACTCGTTCGTAGTAAGTAAGTACTTATAATGATCGTTCTTCAATAGATTTAATATGAGTGCCATAAATATGAATAGAAGTCGTTTAATAACTTATCTCTCTATCCATTTACGAGTATGTGCTATTCATTGTCAAGTTTTTGAAGCATACACAAACCAACATAACATTTTTATATAGGTATATGTATATAGATAAAGAAGAACATAATAATATGTGTAATAGGTGTACGCAAACAGAAGTTAATAAAACTATAAGTTATACGCGTAAGCGTTCTAAAGGCCCAATGTGTCTTTTACTAGAAGTCTAGCTATGAGGTATTTCAAACTTTGACTAGAAATCACCTTTGATTGAACATCGAGGAATTACATACCTTAATATTAATAACTATAGCTGTTGTACGCGACTTGGTCCGCGTTAAACAAGATAAAAAGTAGCCTATCACGTGTACTGTACTTCTAAATGTTTATCTACCAAGTTTCATGAAAATCAGTTAATTCGTTTAAGAGTGATGGAGGAACAACATACATATAGGTCGTGCAGCGAATAAAGACTTCTCGGTAAATGTGCGCAGAATCCTATTTTTAGGTCTTTGAGGGGGCAGAGGAAAGTGAGGGGCGGGTACGCGTCGGCGTGCCGATACGTTATTGGTAGACTCAGTCGCTCTTTCCCGAGGCGCGCGAACGAAGTGCGGGACACTTCGTTCGCGCGCCTCGAGTCTCTTGGGTACTGTTGCGTACAGATTGTTTCATCGTATTAGTAAATACGTCATAGTGAATAAATGCCTAAAAAAACGTTCTTCTTCGACATCGCACGAAGATTTTATGGAAGGAATATCAACACTGCCTGTATTGTTAAGTTAGTGAGGTGAAAAATTACGAAATAAGGAAAAAAATATGTAATTTTTCTTAGCAATTTTGTGTGCAATTGTACACATGCGCCGATTCACCCACAAGTCCCGCCTACAAACCTTAATATAATAATTCACCTATACATACATACAGAAAAAAATTCTAAAAATCGTCAATTCAGTTTCACTATCATGTATAGACTATATACACGATATTTCTGAAAACAAAGTAAATTACTCCATGACCGACCCCTACAGATTTATTATTGGTAGTATTGATTATGTGTATTTTTTCTCTCTCTTGGCATTTCACATTAAAAAGAGTCTACAGAATTGACATTGTACTATCTAATAAATGTTAATCAATATCTTTGAACCCCACACAAGGAGTCATTTATTTCTTTATAAAGGCTAATTAATATACATTCTGATAATTTGATAACTGTATAGAGACGGGCTCTGTATTAAGTTACAGCCGATAAGAATGTCAATAAGGGACAATGATCTGTGCTATCATGTGATTATGTTCAGTATGCTTGATGTGAATTTACGAGTAATTTGGTAGTTCTTGGAAATTAGTAGTTAAAGGAGGAATTCATTCATAGCTTATTAACATATTGTTGTTAGAGGGAAGTAAGTAATTAATTTCAGTGCGTTAACTTTTGTTCTCGACTTCGTTCGCGTCCATTTTTCTTTGGTGTCAAAAAGTTTATTCAATATTTATTGCTCATATAAGAATCATATAGGCCAGAAATCAAAATTACACTTTTTACAGAAGATTTAATCGAAAAAAATTAAATTAAAACTCATTAAAACTCAAACTCATTAAAATGAACTCGTGCATTAAAACTCGTGTTACAATATGGATTTTACAAGGATCATATATTTTAAATTAATACTTTTTTTTAAAGTATGTATAAAAACGAACCTAGTTAACGACAAGATAACTCGGTATCATGCTTACTTTTGTAAATGTATACTAATATTATAAAGAGGTAAGATTTGATTGTTTGTTTCTATTTTTGTTTGTTTGTATACAATAGGCTCCGAAACTACTGGACCGATTTGAAAAATTCTTTTACCATTGGAAGCCGACATTATCTGTGTTGAACATAGGATACTTTTTACCGCGGGAAAATGTTTCATTTCTACGGGAAAACGGGTAATAGGACAACGGGTAGTAAGAATTATCCTTCCGTACTTATCTTTTTCACATATAACTTCTAAACGGCTTGACCGATTAGGTTGAAATTTTGTATGTGTATTTCCATGGTTTCACAGACACGAATGTATTATATTTTATAAAGTTTCGCAGACGAAGTTGCGTGCAACAGCTAGTTATATATAAAACAGCGAAGTCACCTTACGGATGAACACGTATTACGACTTGACCCATTAAGTATTACTAAATGTTAAGGATCAAAGTCATGCAACATTTACATTATTAATTTTTTTTTAGAAATTACGCTACAATCGGTGAGTGAACAATCAATCGTCCCCTGTTTTCCTACCCTTAGGGTTGGAATTTTTTTTCCAAATAAAAATGGGACCCCCTTGGGGGTGCACCCTTTCAAATAGAATTGTCAAAATCGGACCACCCTGTCAAAAGTTATGCGTGATCATACATAAAAAGAACAAAAATATACGCGTCGAATTGAGAACCTCCTCCGTTTTTGTTTTTTCGTTTTCGTCGGTTGATAAAATGGCTGAAAGAGCGGAATCGAAATCGTCTAGCGAAACGCGTATGGATCTAAATAAATTTAGTATGAGGAGTATCATATGAGACACATTACTCTAAACAATATACAATTTACCGACGAGTTTTGCCTATTCGTTTTATTTGTAAAGGATAATTGAAAGGGCAAGTTGCCAAAGTCTTGCTCGAGGAAAGCTCGACTAGAGTTAATAATTGATTGATATAAAAAAATAATTAAACCTAGAGCAATGTTCATTAAAATATCTAGCCAGTTTTTGGCCGCACGCCAACGATGAATGAATGATAACAAATTAACAACATTTAAAATGAAAAGGTGTTCCATTAATTAGGAATATTCATCTTACTGTATGCAATGCCTTTTATATTACAATAAAACTATTGCTAAATGAATGAAATAAGTGGCTACAAAGAACTTGTATATCGTGTAGGTAATTATGCATTGCGGCGATCTAAGTATTTTACATATTAATTATATTTAATAAGTAGCTGCCGCCCGCGACTTCGTCCGCGTTAAAAAAGAGCTTATCCTGTGTACTGTACGTCTAAATGTTATCTACCAAGTTTCATGAAATTCAGTTAATTCGTTTAAGAGTTATGGAGGAACATACATACATACATACAATACCTACACTTACACATTTATTATTACTTATAATTTAATAATTTAATCTATACTAATATTATAAAGAGGAAAAATTTGATTGTTTGTTTGTTTATATAGAATTGGCTCCGAAACTACTGGACCGATTTGAAAATTTCTTTTACCTTTAGAAGCCGATATTATCAGTGATGAACATAGGATACTTTTTACCGCGGGAAAATGCTTCATTCCTACGGGAAATCTAAAATAAAAGTAAATACTATCGGCTTGGCCCGGGAGATAGCGCCATCTATCCAAAATACGGTAGATGGCGTTTTATACTTTTCTACGCTGACGAAGTCGCGAGCACCAGCTAGTTAATCATAATGCTATTGATCGTTCATTGATTGATATGTACAAACAATTTTGCATTTTTTTAAATATATTAAAAATATTATTTTTTTGTACTTTAGAGTATTAATTTACATTATATTTATAACTATAATAACTACTCATTATGATAAACTATACCTAACTTAAAAGTTACATATAAGTAAGTGACCCAAATAAATGAATTGATTCATTACTTTATGACTGTCACTGTCCACTTTATGACTGCGAAAGGTATTTTTTGTGATTTTTAATCTTATTTACAAAAGAATATAAATTTAAAATTTTTAAATTTAAAACTTATTAATTGGTTTATTCTTACAAAATAAAAAGTAGATTTCATGTACTCGTGATTTATAGTTTTCATAAAATACTGATAAAACATTATTGTAACATACAAAATATATAAATAAAACAACAAGAGATCACAAGCTACAATAAGGTTGCATGCACCTTGCTAATCATTATAATAGTACTAATTTCCTAGCGATTTTAATCTTAAGGACGTGGTAGTTAGTTTTTGTAACATTTATACTACATTTAATTAGATTAATGATTGGTCTCGCTGCGCTCTACTAGATACTGTGCTATTTAATAACAATAGCTCTGTGAATGTGGCAACTCATTATTGTAGTAAGACATCATCACTATTTACACAGTTTCACTAAGCAATTTGTTTTTTTTTTATTTTGCCCAAAAACTCAAAATTTAATAAAAACATTCGAAACGTATACGTCACAGATAGCTTGCAGTGTGACTGGCTCGGGTACGCCGACTTCGGCGTAGTATTTGTTGCCGCATTTGACAAGTACGCCGGCAGTATCTAGTCGAGCGCAGCGAAACAGCGAACAGTCGGGGTAAGAAAAGGTTCGTCACCTCAAAGTCCATTTTTGCTTGCACCAGGGCAAATGTCAGTCATGTCAAAATTTCACTTCAATCGTATTGTCAGTTGTCTGGCTTTGAGCTTTAGTTTCAAAAGATGCTAAGAGTCTACGATTTTGATAAAGGAATGAATTTGAAAACTGACGAAGGTTTTCGTACCCCGACTTTACATTTAATTAAATAGCAGCAGTCATTCAATTGACACCTTTAGATGCCAATATTTCAGAGACATAATTATTAATTAACTAAGTATACCTCTGTCTCAAATAGCAGGATATTATAAATTAGATCAGATGATATGTATTACAAAAATAGGATTTCCTGTGTATTAAAAAAAATATATATACTTAGATATTTTAGTTTGATTTGTCTAAGTGAATCTAAGTCTAAATTTTTAAAGGCAAAATGGGGGCAAGCTCGTATAACTTTAAAAGCCCCATCCATGCCTTTTCTGTACGTATCATTAACAAGCTAACAACGAGTATGAAATTTTCATGGAAATCCGTTAAGGCGTGAAAGCCTAAAAAACTAATCCACTTTCACTTTTTTTTAAATATTATAAGAGTAACAACAACATAATCATCAATCAATACTAATACTTCTAATAATAAATCTTTAAATATGTTCCACCAATAACTCTCCATGAAACTTGCTAGATAAATATTTAGACGTACAGGACACAGGATAGGTTCAACTTGTAATATTAGCAAGGTGGCAAGGATACAGCCAATTATGGCATGTTGAGTCTAATTAAAGTGGAAAGTGGATTCCAAAGAAAAAACCGAAATCATGGTCACCGTAACCGACAAAAGCATGTAAAATGCAATTATGAGACCTTGAACAGTGCACTGACATAACAGTAGAAGGAGCGCAACGAATGAATGGCAGTATGTCGTCTGCCGCCCAGTTAAGGTAAAGGTCGTGCTACATTGTTGCAGTTTGTTGATCCAATAGCGGAATAATTAACAAACACGGCCGGTGTAATTGAGTTCTGTTTTTTGTTATGTTTTATTATAGCAGGGTGACATGTGGTCTTGCTAAATGTTTTTTTTTTTTTTAAATAATTCCCAAGACGCTCACTTGGCCATGGCGTGGCAATTTTTATTTTTTTTTAATTTTTCAACGCGGACGAAGTTGCTTAGCAGCCTTTAGTAATTAATAAAATATAAATCAATGCACCCTTTTCGAGTTTACATAAGATAAAAATAAATAAATATTAAAGTAGACTGAGCTTGCCAACTAATAAGATTCAATAAAAAAGTACAAATAAATTTTAAACCTATAAATAAGATTCGACTGAACAAACACTCTGTGTGTCTAATTTTGGTATTACAATTCGATCGCTATGGTCCGTGAGCCAGCGACAGATTTTCATGACCAATTTCCTCCCAGTCGATAACTCGTAAAATGACTGAGAGAGTTGTATCATGAAGCGTTGTGAACGTCAGCTGCGGCTCCGATGGTGGGTTGAGCAGTAGAGTGGTAGCCGCCCACGCACATAATATATTTTTTTTAAATCATTTATTCCGGATTAAAAATTCAACAAATTATAGTAAGCCTAATATTTTGAAGAAACAAAAGTGTCAGCTATTTATAAAATGGTGGATTATGCGTCAGCAGATCACACGAATATGTACGTGTTCAGTGATTACCTCCCAATAGAAAATTTATCAGATGATAGTTTATGTATTACTGTTAATAAATAAAAAAGTCAGCATCTTGGTGGAATGCTTGTCAGCTGATGCTCTGAAAGTGTAACGGGCTACCACTGCTCAACCCACCATCGGAGCCGCAGCTGACGTTCACAATGCTTCATGATACAACTCTCTCAGGCATTTTACAAATTATCGACTGAGAGGAAATCATTGACGAAATTAGTGCCTGGCTTACGGCCACTATTCGTATAGCGATCGAGACAAATTTAACTTGAATATATTTACAATGCTACTTATCTATACTAATACTGGACGCTATCTTGTCTGCTGGTAAATTTAAATTTATAATGACGATCACAGTTCTTGGAGAAACCTAATTGATAAATAAATATTTTAATATTTTTGTCTGAACGCTGAATTGTCTGCTTTTAGAAGTTTCAGCAAAATTCTACTAATATTATAAATTCAAAATGGGATACTTTTTATCCTGTAAAAATTTGAGGTTTTCGAGGGATAGTCTAAAAATGAAAAATAAAAAAGAAATGATAGTTCTAGTAGTAACTATAAAGTTCTAGTCGATATAACATTTACACTTTTGTCATATCGAGAAGTAGGCAAAAAAATCCAAGCAGTCATATTGCCTTAACATATGAAATAGTGAGTATTAACAAAGAATAATAAACAGTTAAATCTTTGTAACCAGCCAGATTGAACTGGCTTGTCTGATAGTGCATTAATGAATGTGAGCAACTTGTTGTATGTAAATTATTGTAAACACGTTTCCATCTACAATGATCGCCTGTTACATCATTCCTCACTAGGCCAACAGACGGCAACAATGTGGCGCGTCCTTGACACTGAATCAGACCAACAATGTAAGACACGCGACTTTAATTTGAGGAATTCCGTCACGATAACAGCAAATAATCTTAAGCGCATTTATAGCATACGGTAACGCGTCCGCTATGAATACGGCGGGTCGACGACACGACATGTTTGCGAGACGTTCGTGTGAGCGTAGTCTTATTTTACAAAAATGAAAAAACGAATGATGTCTAATACGAAACATATGTAACAGGTATATAGTATACCTATGCATATTTTCAATAATAAATAGATAATATGTGATTAAAAATTACCACGCATGCCTGTACTGTGGATTGGTATGACTTCATAATTTATTTAAAACTAGCTGGTGATGCGATAAATCGGCATTTTTTTTATAAAAAAAAACCTAAAACGTCGAATATCTTGAAAATGGTTAGGTTTGGATTTTTATGGTAAAATTAGTCAGTAATTATGGAAACCACATTCCCCTAACTAAAGTAGCCTAGCTAGGTCGACATTACATTACAATATAAACAATATTTTTAGATAATAAATAAATATTAAATAACAACAAATCATTTATTAAATATTCGTGTAATTTATGCATTAAAATGACTGAATCAAACTGTCGCGTCTTAGAATTGTCCAACAAGATTCCAATAGGAGAGTTACGTATAGAAAATTTAACATTGCATCATTCGCTAATTCTTTGTTCTAATAGAAATAATCCCAATATCCCTATATAATAGTAAACGATAATTTACTATTATTAAATAATTATTATCGCTTGGATACTGTTTAAAGTACGAATAGTGTTAGTCGTCCCGCGATGTATAAAGGAACACTTTGAATCCGCCGATCTCCAGGGCCAATGGACTTCAACAATGTAACGCGAATCAAATGACATTGGTTTTGTTTTTGTTTATCTCGTG
Source organism: Synanthedon vespiformis (assembly GCA_918317495.1). Classification (NCBI taxonomy): domain Eukaryota; kingdom Metazoa; phylum Arthropoda; class Insecta; order Lepidoptera; family Sesiidae; genus Synanthedon; species Synanthedon vespiformis. The sequence goes on from OU906962.1 coordinate 6,716,564, forward strand.
AATACAGTGAGCGATAAAAAAATACTTAAAAATATCGGTTAATATCAGTTCAGTTCAGTTTTAAGTTTAGTAAATACGTCATTATTGCAAAGACATAACGCACAGTTTTGAGTGTCACAGTCCGCAACGAGCATTTAAAGCCATTGTGTATTTTATAGGGTCCATCTTGATTGTGAGTTTGTGATGGGCTTATGCTAAATAGGGAAGGTTGCCCACACTTTTAAAGATATTGCAATACCATGTAATATTCAACAGCTCGAGTTGTATTGATAATTTAAAAGATTGTTGTCGACCGTTTGGTAGTAAGTAGGAAAATGCTAAATTATCTATGTTATGAGATGAGGACAATTTTTTAATTAAAATCGATTAAAAGTCATACAATTTACATAGGTAATTTCAGATTGCTAAGCGTAAATAACTGCTCAAGTGTCTTTCTCGGTTTCTTTGAGTGAAATTAACAAAAAACAAAACCGCCGAAAAAACTGTAAAGCATAAATAATCTTATTATTTTACCTAAGTAATTTTGAGTCGCCGCCGCGCATTACTCTTTACGTAATTTTTGCTTGTTTGGCGCCGACTCAAAATTACTTAGGTAAAATAATAAGATTATTTTATGCTTTTCAGTTTTTTCGGCGGTTTTATTTTTTGTTAAAAAGTTTTATTTTATATTTTTTTGTGGCTATAATCTAATATTTACTACATGCTTAATTTTTAATTTTCCCATCCCCATTTTCCCACCCTTAGGGCAGGATTTCTTTTTCCAAATTTATACAAGACCAACTTCGAGGTATACCCTATGCATTAAAAAAAGAATTATCAAAATCGGACTACTATGTAAAAAGTTATGCGTGGTTATACGCTACAATCGGTGAGTGAAAAATTAATCATCCTCTGTTTTCCTACACTTAGGGTTGGATTTTTTTTTTCAAATTAAAATGGGACCCCCTTGGGGGTGCACCCTTTCAAATAAAAAAAGAATTATTAAAATCGGACCGCCCTGTCAAAAGTTATGCGTGATCATACATAAAAAAATATATATACGCGTCGAATTGAGTACCTCCTCCGTTTTTGTTTTTTCGTTTTCGTCGGTCGAAAATATTTCTATTGCAAGGCGAACTAAGGCGAGATGCACACCCAGCCATTACATAAAAAGGCTTTCTCTAGTATACATAGCATGATAAAGAATATTATAAATATTAATTTATTATTTTCACTACATTTAAATTAATATAGTTGTGCCTCAGTATAAAAAACCTCTTATTTTGTCGTCAATGTGCTGACATTTCAAAAAGGCCAGACAATCGTATTGGTTCTATAGAGGTGTATGGTTCTATACCACAATGGACCATATCTCGGTGAGGGTTGGGGACAAAATGCTTTATTTATCGTTTATTCTTTTATTCATTCAAGAAAATTTTGCCCCTTTATAAGCGTTTGCCTTTTTAATTTCTCGTGAGTGCAGACATTAATTCCTATTATTGAAAACAAAGTGAAAAATGTTGAATGACCACCATATCGAAATCAGATTCGACTGTTTAGAGAGTAATTATTGAATATGAAATGGAATACATATAATTTATATAAAAACTTGTGAATTCTAACGAATGGTATCTTTTTCTTCAAATCTATACTAATATTATAAAGAGGAAAGATTTGATTGTTTGTTTGTATAGAGTAGGCTCCGAGACTACTGGACCGATTTGAAAAATTCTTTTACCATTAAAAGCCGACATTATCCGTGATGAACATAGGCTACATTTAACCGAGGGAAAATGCTTCATTCCTACGGGAAATCTAAAATAGAAGTAAATACTAGCGGCTTGGCCCGGGAGATAGCGCCATCTATCCAAAATACGGTAGATGGCGTTTTATACTTTTCTACGCAGACGAAATTGCGAGCACCAGCTAGTTACATATAATACAGAAACCTTCCGAAACTACTGCACCGATTTGAAAATTTCTTTCACTCTTGAGAAGCTATATTATCAGCGAGTAACATAGGCTATAATTATTTTATAAATTATAGACGAAGTCGCGTGCAACAGCTAGTATATAATTTATTTTTACGCATGCAATAGAACCGTCGACAAAAACGCCTTTTTGTCACAGCGCATTGTAAACCTGTTTATTTTTAATATATGTATTTCATTGCTTCCACCTAGAAAGAATGGATCAGGGCCATGTCAGGCAAGTAATGTATTATTTATATATTGCAAATACATTTTAACTGCATTTCAATGTTAAACCAGCATGATTATGGGTGTTAATTGGTCAGTCTTTGCACTCAAGCATTTACTTGGCTACCTGACTGGCGGTTCCTGGTAAATAAATCGTGGTGACACACCACTTAGCAACAGCTCATTGCAAATAACTAAAGCCTGAGAAAAGTCGAACTAACGAAATTTTGGGAACAGTTTGTTCTTTTACATAAAGATTCTAACTTTTATTTATACATTTTTATGTTTATAAAACTTTTTAACAATAAATAAAACCGCTGAAAAAACTGAAAAGCATAAAATAATCTTATTATTTTACCTAAGTAATTTTGAGTCGCCGCCGCGTATCACTCTTTACGTAATTGGCGTTAAAAAGTTTTATTTTATATTTTTTTGTGGCTATAATTACTACATGCTTAATTTTCAATTTTCCCATCCCCATTTTCCCACCTCCCACCTCAGGGTAGGATTTTTTTTTTCAAATTTATACGAGACCAACTTCGAGGTATACCCTATCAATTAAAAAAAGAATTATCAAAATCGGACTACTCTGTAAAAAGTTATGCGTGGTTATACGCTACAATCGGTGAGTGAACAATCAATCATCCCTTGTTTTCCTAACCTTAGGATTGGAATTATTTTTCCAAATTAAAATGGAACCCCCTTGGGGGTGCACCCTTCCAAATAAAAAAGAATTATCAAAATCGTCAAAAGTTATGCGTGATCATACATAAAAAATATTTTGAAAAATTTGGAAAATAATTCAAATTTTTTTCACTAATTCGGCCACTACATTTTTCGTTTTTGACTTTTTCGAAAAATTATTTTTGCACCTTACAGCTCTCGTCAATACGCGATACATATCAAATATATGCATGTTATACATAGTTAGAAACGTATTTCTAAGTAGCATTAAATGTTTTAAGTACTTTTATAATAAACTGAATAATAGAAGAGATATAAGCATATAAGTTACTTTTGAATAGGTATATAAAAAATTATCAAAATATACTAAATATGGAATAAAACAACCATAAGTCTTTTTGCAACATACAATATGAAGGATTGTGATTATACAAAGAAAACATTTTTGGATTTTTTTGTTTTATGGCCATTTAGTTTTGCTTCACTATTGAGATGATTGAAGACCCTATTCTTGTACGTATTTTTGGTCATTTTTTTTTTTTTTTTTTTTAATCTTTATTTAAGGCTTTTCCCTTAGGGACATGTCGCCTCTTTTGGTCATTCCTATTAACCGTTGGTAGGTACTATAAAGTATTGTTTAGACCCACAGTGGGTCAGACGGACACTTAAAAGTGGATCACAAAAGCACTTTCATTAAGTGGGTCAAAACTAGTAGGTCAAAAGCGTCCGATACCATTTAAATCATTATGATGGGTCTCATTACATTGGAGCCGTTTGTTAGACTTATTATTAATAAAGTGGGTCACAAAAGCACTTTCATTAAGTGGGTCAAAACTAGTGGGTCAAAAAGCTCAAAACCATTGATGGGTCTTTTGTTAGACTTTTGATTGATGCAAGACTTTTGATGCAAATAATGGATAAGAGACATAATTATATTGTGCTGACACTGCTATGAAAGTGGATGATAAAATATTATAGCGCCATTTTTGAGTTATAAGAATAATTTATAAGAATATCCTATAACAATAACTTATAGGATTAGCACATTTTTTTAAGAGAAAAGTAAGAAAAGGGTCAGAATAATATACATTTTAAGAGAGTAACTCGAATTACGTTTAAGTTTCGGTTATTAGTTAGAACTTAATTGCAATTTTCTATGAAATAACCTAATTTTTATTTCTCCTAAAGACTCCAATCGAGTTGTTAAATATGTAAGTTAATAAGTCAGTTACACGACTGTTCATTATGGTGTTACACGAAAATAACTTTGGTTAAAGGGTGGTTTGGCACGGAATCAAACGAAACTAATTTATAATTAATAAAGGGACGCTTTTGTTAAGGCCGTTCAAAATGCAACTTTGTTGAGTCTTTAGCAAACTGTTCAGAGTTAAGCGCAAAGTAATCGATTGTGAGTATCGATTTCGAGGGAAATAACTACGTCGATCGAGACATTTTACGACACAACTACTGAAATGGTCCCGTAAATGCCCCCTGAGTTAAACTTCTCATCTTTTTATATTAAGTACTAGCTGTTGCGCGCGACTTCGTCCGCGTTGAAAAAGAAAAAAGTAGCCTATCACGTGTCCTGTACTTCTAAATGTTTATCTACCAAGTTTCATGAGAATCAATTAATTCGTTTAAGAGTGGTGGAGGAACATACATACATACAGAAAAAAATTCTAAAAATCGTCAATTTAGTTTCAGTATCATGTATAGAGCCTATATACACGATATTTCTGAAAACAAAGTAAATTACTCCATGACCGACCCTACAGATTTATTATTAGTATATATATATATATATATATATATATATATATATATATATTTCCAATGTGATTCAGATAAAGATACAAAAGAGTTGTTTGTTTTTAAAAAAAGACAGAATAGAGGTAGGAGATTTTCATTTTCAGCATAATTGATCTGTTCCCGCCAGTAAAGAATTTAATTACATACTATGCATTACTTTAGTTCATTAGAAACTAATTGACTTGTCATTTTTTAAGTTCCCAAATTTTACGTGACTGCTGGTGAAAATTTGTAAGGTCTTCATGGAGTCATTTAGAATAATTAGAATAGAAGTGCATATAAAGTTGTAATGTATTTTACTCAATACGCCGTTGGGATTGAGTTATAAAATGAGTACTCAATTGAAAATGAGTCACAACAGTGGAAGCCTTAATAAATCTCGCAGAGGAGTTTTACGGATTTCGCGAACTAATCAAAGCAAGTCATTCTCTAAAAAGTCACGTGCGTGCACCGAACAAACATAGGAAGGAACACATAAAAGTCGAAGCCCGTTTTACAGCCATCGAATTTCGCTCGAAGTGTGGATGGAATCATTTTTAAAGGAAAACTTCTTTTTATTGCCGAGTGCAGTTCCGTACTTAAAGTGTGGATTTTACGAGCGAGAGTGGTGCGGTAATTAATAACTTTTTAATTATACTATCCTCCGCTACGCTACGCTCGCTTCGTAGACAAAAAGTTAGTTGTTTTTGATGCATTTTTAAAATATAACACTTTACATATTTATTGTTTCTTTTTTTAATTAAAGATGGGTTTGCTCTTGGCCAGTATCTAGCGAAGAAGAGGCCTATGATGGAGCGAGCTCACACAGAAGGTGCCTATTTTAAAATTAAATATGGGTTTGCTCTTGGCCAGTATTTAGCGAAGATGAGCCTACGATGGAACGAGCTCACACAGAAGGTGCCTATTTTAAAATTAAAGATGGGTTTGCTCTTGGCCAGCATTTAGCGAAGATGAGCCTACGATGGAACGAGCTCACACAGAAGGTGCCTATTTTAAAATTAAAGATGGGTTTGCTCTTGGCCAGTATTTAGCGAAAATGAGCCTACGATGGAACGAGCTCACATAGAAGATGCCTATAAAGATGGGTTTGCTCTTGGCCAGCATTTAGCGAAGATGAGCCTACGATGGAACGAGCTCACACAGAAGATGCCTATAAAGATGGGTTTGCTCTTGGCCAGCATTTAGCGAAGATGAGCCTACGATGGAACGAGCTCACACAGAAGGTGCCTATTTTAAAATTAAAGATGGGTTTGCTCTTGGCCAGCATTTAGCGAAGATGAGCCTACGATGGAACGAGCTCACACAGAAGGTGCCTATTTTAAAATTAAAGATGGGTTTGCTCTTGGCCAGCATTTAGCGAAGATGAGCCTACGATGGAACGAGCTCACACAGAAGGTGCCTATTTTAAAATTAAAGATGGGTTTGCTCTTGGCCAGTATTTAGCGAAAATGAGTCGAGCCTATGATGGAGCAAGCTCAACACAGAAAATATCTATTTTTAAATTAAAGATAGTATTGCTCTTGGCCAGCATTAAGCGAAGATGAGTCGAGCCTATGATGGAGCAAGCTCAACACAGAAAATATCTATTTTTAAATTAAAGATAGGTTTGCTCTTGGCCAGCATTAAGGTGCCTGCCTATATAAAAATTTTAATTGTATATTAAAATTTGATGTTTCTTTTTTTCAGACTTCTAACGTTTGATTGAGTTGGATGATAGGCTTTAGTCGTGTATGGCTAGCTTTACAGTAAAAAAACAAACACCTTTGGATTTCAAGTAACCGTGAAATTGGTAGAAATTATCTTTTTATGAATTTTGCAAATATATGTCTAATCTATACCGATATTATAAAGAGAGAAGTATTTTTGTATTTTTGTAACAAATAAACTCAAAATCTACTAGACCGATATAGGCTATAGGTATGTTATAAAGTTACGCGGGCGAAGACGCATACAAAATCTAGTTTTATATCACGTAGTTTGTTAATTTAACTGAATCTAGTTTTAAAATGACTGGAATTTTAAATTGTTAATCATATAATAACATATCTAATTTGAAATGTAAGCAAAATGAAAGTTAAACAGTTGCCTCACAAAGGAGACAGTGAAGAACTTAATAAGCTGTCAGTTTACGACACACTCCTCCAGTCATAACCTGCCGAAACACCATTACCCGTAAGTTATGCGCTTCAAATCCTCGCTACCAGAACAGCTTACGTGAAATACCTTATTTCCTTAGCGTACGAGCCAATTAAATTTATATGACTCTAGCGACTAAGAAGATATCGTCTTATAGTTCGAAGCTTACGTTCGGTAAGCACTTGGGTAGTTTTGTTGAGTTTTTTAACGATTACTCGGTTAATATTTTTGTGTCAGAAATTTACTGTTTATTTTTAAAAATTAATGACGGAGGCTTATATAATTTTACTATGGCAGACACTTCCAAAGGATGAATAGCACGATTTGTGCAGAGGTTAGCAAAAATAATGTTTGCTAAGCCGGGCCAAGCTAGTATTTACTTTTATTTTAGACTTCCCGTAGGAATGAAGCATTTTTCCGCGGTAAAAAGTAGCCTATGTTCATCACGGATAATGTCGGCTTCTAATGGTAAAAGAATTTTTCAAATCGGTCCAGTAGTTTCGGAGCCTATTCTATACAAACAAACAATCAAATCTTTCCTCTTTATAATATTAATAATAATATAGAATATATATAGATATAGATTTATTATAACTAAACCAGAACAGAAGATGCATATAAAAACTATGCACGAAGAGAGCATAAGAGAAGTTTCGCAGTTTGTATCTCCTCAACCAATAACGTTTATGGAGCTGCAAACTATTAAAGCTATTGCATGCTGTTGCAGTGTAATTGTTCCACAGACGCTAAGTTGGTCCTAAATGTGCGAATTTACGGCAAAACGTACAGTTTATTGTACGCTGTCTGTGACACTCGTAAACTTTCTATTTGCGGTCCTTTCTCTTCGATGTGTTGTTCCGACTTAATTGAACTCCACATTTTCGATAGATGTTTGCGATGGAAGAAAGTAATACCTACATTAGTTAAGTAGTGCATTTCTCAGTCATATATAGTTGAGCACCTAAACAATCTTCTTTACAGAAGGAGCTATTAAAAGGAGCATATTGTATTTCGGAGCGAGCCCAATGGGTATGCAAAATCGTCTAAAACTTTGTCTCACTAGAGTTTATATGTATACAAACACACTACTTTTTGTTTTCTTCAAAAAGATCCGGCAGGCGCAGGCGCTGCGCCCGCGTGACGTCACATTCCAACGGTCGCGTCGGTTCGCTTCAATATGGGAGCGCGCGAACTGACCGAGACCGTTGGATTATAACGTCACCGCAACGAGCGCGATCTCATTTTTAAAACGCCATATCTCAGAAACTAAACGATGTATCAAAATATTTTTTTCACAGGTATTTATTATTTTCAATAGAGAATACGAAGAGTTCAAAATTAAAATTAGTGAACATTCACCATTCTCTATAACCGAGCTCATATAAACCAATTTCTTTTTTTGAGTGAACTCCTTAATCTTTGGCGACGTCTTTGTCGCACAGCTAGAATCTGGCTAAGAGCCCATTATTATCAATCATCAATACTAATAATAAATCATGTAAGTGTAGTGTATTGTATGCATGTATGTTCCTCCATAACTCTTAACCGAATTAACCGATTTTCATGAAACTTGGTAGATAAACATTTAGATGTACAGGACACAGGGTAGGCCACTTTTTTCTTTTTCAACGCGGACGAAGTCGCAGGTACAAGCTAGTTATTAATAAACTAAAGGGAAACTTACAGTGGGTAAGTAAGATTCTGTACTTAAATACAGAATCTTTTGGGGCCTTGAGGACATTTATTCCTATTATGACATTATGATGATGAAATATTTCATCGTCATACAATACGGCAGGAGCTTTATTGTATGGAATGATAATATAGAACAATCGAAAGCTTATTAAGTCTATATAAAAAATCTAGACCTGTGGACCTATTCAAAACTACTAGAAAGCACAGAAAATATAGGTACAAATTTGATAAAAACTATTATAATTGGATATAAAAGCTAAAAGCAAAAGAAGAAGAGTCTACGTCAACTTTCAAAGAAGAATATAGTCCAATAGATAGAGGTTCTTGCTATATAATAATAAATTAGACCGATGAATATTTTCTATAGAAAGAAATTATTTATTTACAATATATAATATTATAAAGAGGAAAGATTTGTTTGTTTGTTTGTATAGAATAAGCTCCGAAACTACTGGACCGATTTGAAAAATTCTTTTACCATTACAAGCCGACATTATCCGTGATGAACATAGGCTACTTTTTATCGCGGGAAAATGCTTCATTCCTACGGGAAAACGGGCAGTAAAATTATCCTTCCTTTTTCACATAACTTCTAAACGGCTGAACCGATTGGGTTGGAATTTTATATGGGTATTTCGATGATTTCCTGGATGATTTAAAAATACAATTGGACCCGGTAGGCGGCGCTGTTGTCGGATGTCAACTACCAAACGGCTTGACCGATTGCGTTGAAATTTTGTATGTATATTTCCATGGCTTCACAGACACGAATGTATTTTATATTTTATAAAGTTACGCGGACGAACTCACGTGTAACAGCTAGTTTACAATAAATTTATTTTATTTATTGATTTGAAGGGTTTCGTTTGATTACAAAAGCTCGCATAGTTTGTTATCTAAGAAATTCTATACGATTGCTGTCGCCAAGTGCGTTGCCCGCCAGACAATGTTGCAAACATAGTGAGTGTGGTTTGCGTATTTTGTTTTTCACGCCTAGCGCCCGGTTGCTCGTTTCGAACGGCAACGTTGCCAGATTTACATTATCTTAATGCAACATTAGATGCAGTTACGTTATAATTTATTGTAATACTAGAGCTTATCCTGTGTCCCGTATGTCCAAACGTTTATCTACAAAGTTTCATAAATCAATTAATTCTTTTAAGAGTTATGGACGAACATACATACATACAATACTTAGAGATTTATTATTAGTATTGATGATGATATAAAGTGTCAGGGAGTAATCATTAGTTTAAAGTAATAATCACTAAGTACATAGTATAAAATAAAGACGCTTCCCGCTGTCTGTCTGTCTGTCCCTATGTATGCTTAGATTTTCAAAACTACGCAACGGATTTTGATGCGGTTTTTTTAATAGATAGAGTAATTGAAGAGGAAGATTTTAGTATATAATTTACAAAGTTACGCGGGCGAAGTCGCGGGAACCAGCTATCTACTAAAAATAAAGATACAACACCTGAAAATTTTATAACAGCAAAGATGTGTAAGTTATTTGAACTCTTGAATAACTAATCAAAATTTGTATGCAAAGTATTTTGGAGTTTTTGTACACTGGATTGACTTAATCACCCTCAAAGTTGTATTAAAACTTGTGTTAAAATGTAGATTTTTCAAAGATCATGTCTTTTAAATTTTTTTTTTTTTAAATCTATACTAATATTATAAAGAGGAAAGATTTGATTGTTTGTTTGTATAGAATAGGCTCCGAAACTACTGGACCGATTTGAAAAATTCTTTTACCATTAGAAGCCGACATAATCCGTGATGAACATAGGATACTTTTTATCGCGGGAAAATGCTTTATTCCTACGGGAAATCTAAAATAAAAGTATATACTAGCGGCTTGGCCCGGGAGATAGCGCTATCTATCCAAAATATAGCTTGCTTTATAACAGACCATATCGTAGGTTTAGTCAGTCACCGGAGTAGTACTGTCTTGTTTCCAGTGTTCATTCATATCACCATGATAAATGGTTGACATACTTCTTAGCTTCGGCGGGAATAGCCCGACAAAATTAATGCAAGCAACATTGAGTCTTATTTTTGGAGGCAAAAAACTCAATTTAAAAAAAATCATTCTCAATACAATTTTGTTCTTACTATTTCTATTTTACAAAATTATTTATACACTACTTATCTGGTATATGCCTCTGTACACGATGTCGTATTTATTTTTTTGAAAATACCAATGGAACGTAACATCTTTTTAGGATAAAAAGTATCCTATTGTTTAATCCAGATAATCATCAGTACATCAGTGAAAATCACATTCAAATCGATCAAGTCTTTTCTGAGATTCATGCACAAACAGACAAAAAAATCTAAAAACTATTATTTTTTTAAATAGGTTTTTGAAAAATATATGTAATACGAGTATATACAGACACGGCTCGTTTACGATTTTATTATAAATGTCTAGATAGAATATATATTGTATAAATTTATTTGAAAGACAAGTTTGTTATTTGGGAACAAAATCTTCATTTATTTCTTATATTACGACAGCTCCGCAATTATATATTTATTGCTTTACTAAAAGATTGAAATGTCAGACATCGTTTATGACTGTTATGCGGTTTTCGATAACCACATAACAGTCATAAATTGCAATCTAAATTGCATCTTTATTGTATTACTTTAGAGGTTATTTTTGCTAATCAATTATTAGATTGCCAGTCTTATGCTCTTATTAGAACACCTATACATCATCATTGTATTAATATCACTAAATTTTGGATAAAATTTCTTAATGATTAAAACTTAAGTGCATTACATTTTTTTATATTTTTTTTAATCTCTATTTTTACTTTACTAAGCAAAATTCTTAAATTCTTATTTTATGATATTATTACGAATTGTTTGTAGGTAAGCAAACGAAACGAAATTCGATATTGATTAAAAGTCTAAATTTTTAACTGAGTATTATTATTATACTTAGGATGAAGTTAACCAAGTTTATCTAGATACCTATGCGAAGGGATCCGTAAGAAAATTCCTTTTATTTCACGTGGAGTAGAGTCTAGGCAAGACAAATCTCGAATATAGACTAATTCGATAAGAATTATGTCTTTTATTACATCTAAGATATATTATTACTTATGCTCTCGTAGCTTGGCAGATTCTAAGTATAATCTTACTTCTTTTAGGCTAAAAATATTTATACATCATATTCTATGAAGCTCAACAAAAATCGGCAGCTATGTACAAAGAAAAATTCTCAATTCTGAAACAAATGAAATGTCTTCTTACTAAATCATCCAGGACTAAAATAAATCTAGAACAAAACATTTAAACACAATACCATTTGCAACAATCTGTTATAATGAAAATAAAATAATCAAATTTTCAACCGACTTCCAAAAAAGGAGGTTCACAATTAGACTGTATTTTTTTTTATGACTGGGTGAAACGATTTTGACATGATTCTATTTTTACTTGAAAGCTTGGTGCTTCCCGTGTGGTCCCATTTCAATTTGGTCCAGTTCTGACAATGGCATCTATGAGAATTTTTTGTCTTAATGAAAGAATCTATCATTAATTTTTTGTTAAGTTATCGAAATAGTGTTAACTTAAGACACTTTGTGCAACATAGGCAGGTAGGTGTTAAAACAAATAGGCGCATCTGTGCAATGCAAGCGAAAAAGCAGTTTGCAGCCGACTCTAAACGGACATAAGTACACATTTTCCATAAACTAGTTGGTCGTAAAATTTCACATATGTTCAGTGGGGCTAGGTGCAGCACCTTAAAAGCATTGGTCATATAACAAAACGCCCGAACCGAAATGACCCATAAAAGTCCGACAGCGTTTTCTAACTAAAGCCATGAAACTGAAACGCTAGCGGAATTTACAATGGCGGCATTCTACGTCTACAGTTAATGTTCGTGACGTTCAGCTCCGTTTAATTAAAGTGGCTGAATGCGAACCACTGGGAGCGCGTTTCACCAATTTTTTGGGATCAAGGAAATCTTATCTCTACAATTGCTTTTACGGAATCTTGTAATTTTATTTAATAACTAGCTGGTGCTCGCGACTTCGTCCGCTTAGAAATGTATAAAACGCCATCTACCGTATTTTGGATAGATGGCGCTATCTCCCGGGCCAATCCGCTAGTATTTACTTTTATTTTAGATTTCCCGTAGGAATGAAGTATTTTCCCGCGGTAAAAAGTATCCTATGTTCATCACGGATAATGTCGGCTTCTAATGGTAAAATAATTTTTCAAATCGGTCCAGTAGCTTCTGAGCCTATTCTATACAAACAAACAAACAAATCTTTCCTCTTTATAATATTAGTATAGATGTTTATGTTGTAATTTAATTTATTATTTTACTAGCTGTCATCCGCAACTTCGTCCGCGTTAAAAAATATAAAAAGTAGCCTATCGCGTGTCCCGTACTTCTAAATGTTTATCTACCAAGTTTCATGAAAATCAGTTAATTCGTTTAAGAGTGATGGAGGAACATACATACATACAGAAAAAAAAATCTAAAAATCGTCAATTTAGTTTCAGTGTCATGTATAGAGCCTATATACACGATATTTCTGAAAACCAAGTAAATTACTCCATGACCGACCCCTACAGATTTATTATTAGTATATTGGATAACTCTTAAACGAATTATATAACTGATTTTCATTAAACTTGGTAGATAAACATTTAGATGTACAGACAGGACACATGATAGGCTACTTTTTATTTTTCAAAGCGGACGAAGTCGCAGGCGCCAGCTAGTATAATTACTAGCGTTGAAAAGAAAATAGCCTATCCTGTGTCCTGTACGTCTAAATGTTTATCTACCAAGTTACATGAAAATCAGTTAATTCGTTTAAGAGTTATGGAGGAACATACATACATACATACAATACCTACACTTATAGAATAGTTAGGATCAAGATATTCGCACGGGACTTGCTTTCTTACAAACGTAACTTAACTAAACTTCAAAAGATTCCCTGTAATATTGTATACTTAGGATCATCCGTAGTTATTTCTATTCTTTGTCTTTTTGTGTTTTAATGTTTGTTCATAATAAGTAATGTGTTTGCTGTGTACCTACTTACCTACAGAGTAAACCTGTAATTGGCCTTCATATGTTTCTATTTGTGTTCTTAAGGCCGTCGGGTATTCCTTTAGTTATAAAATAAATACATAACAATCATAATAAAATTCCGTTAATTTAATTAGTTTTAGTAGTGGCAGAGCACACGAGTGATAAACTGGGCAGACGAATTAACTGATTTTCACGAAACTTGGTAGATAAACAGTTAGACGTACGGGACACAGGATAGACTATGCAGTCGCAGGCACCAGCTAGTATTGTATGTAAATGCGAAAGTAGATAAGCTTTTTTTTGTAAATCTCAAACATAAATGGCATTAAATTTAAAAGCTCAATTCGTGTCGTAAAAAAAAATGTCTACAGTTTCTATATAACATAAGAAACTCAATTGAATTGAACTATTATATCGTCATTATCTGTGAAATAAGCAAAACTAACTTTCGACCTTATTTCTATTGACAATAACGAGTAATTTACGACAAAACGTCCACACGAAGTTGAAACAATTCGTTCCAACATAGCTCGGAGCCACTTTGCGTTAGATTTATTACCACAATCTATTACGCGATAACTTGATACAATTGACACGTATAGCTGCCGCTGATGTCTTACGATCTGAAGTTTCAATTTGTACACCGTATTAGATCGTTAACTCATTTATCAAAATAAAATTTATTTAAGATATACAATTCAATTAAAACTTACCGAATAATATAGAAAATATGTGCAATTAAGAATAAAATATTATCCTTTTGTATAAAATAGATTTTGCAGGCCACTAATGTATTTTTAACCGACGAAAACGAAAAAACAAAAACGGAGGAGTTTCTCAATTCGACGCGTATATATTTTTTATGTATGATCACGCATAACTTTTGACAGGGTGGTCCGATTTTGATAATTCTTTTTTTATTTGAAAGGGTGCACCCCCAAGGGGGTCCCATTTTAATTTGTAAAAAAAATCAAATCCTAAGGGTAGGAAAACAGGGGATGATTGATTGTTCACTCACCGATTGTAGCGTATAACCACGCATAACTTTTTACAGAGTAGTCCGATTTTGATAATTCTTTTTTTAATGGATAGAGTATACCTCGAAGTTGGTCTCGTATAAATTTTGAAAATAAATTCCTACCCTAAGGGTGGGAAAATTAAAAATTAAGCATGTAGTAAATATTAGATTATAGCCACAAAAATACATAAAATAAAACTTTTTTAACAGAAAATAAAACCGCCGAAAAAACTGAACAAGCCAAACAAGCAAAAATTACGTAAAGAGTGATGCGCGGCGGCGACTCAAAATTACTTAGGTAAAATAATAAGATTTTTTTTATGCTTTTCAGTTTTTTCGGCGGTTTTATTTTTATATGTACACTAAATATTACGTTGGCTATGCTTAATATAAATAAATAAAAATAAATAATACAATTAGAACTTCAACAAAGTTTCATAAGTTCATAATTTATTTCGACCAACAGTAGTTAATATAAATACGAGTAATCTCACTATGAACTCTGTCTCAAGTTTAATTACTTCCACATAAGTTGGTACCTACTACTACTTACAGACCTTGCACTACTTATAACTCGTAATGCAAAATTTTATGTCTATGTAAAATTGTGTATGCAAATTATGACTATTCCTATTGCGTTTAACCATCGAAATAATATAATATCTTTTCAAAGCGTTTAACAAATATTAGGTAAAGTAAGGTATGTATATTTAAAAAACTACTACTTAGTACCTACGTTCTTCTAAGATTTTAGTTATACATAAGTAGGCAAAAGCAAAATAGTTCATTAATTTTTTCTCATTTGTTTGTAAGCAGTTTTTTGTTAAGTAGCAATTTACGAGCTTTTGTTTTGTGAACTAACAAAAAAAAATTATTTTCAAAATGAAAATATAAGTCAGAAATTTTCCCGCTGACAATAAAATCAAATCAAATTAAAATATTTATTTACCTATCAATTAGGTTTTTACAAGAAACTCTTATGATCGCCATTATAAATTTAAATTTACCAGGGTTTCGGAAAGGTCGATCCTGAGAAGAAAGTACATAGTTTTAAGAGAAGAGATATTGTAATGAGGATTTAAAATGGGTAGCAAATATAATATATAATAGAATAAAGCAGTGGGCCAATCTAAAGTAAAGCGATTCAAGCATGAAGCCTGCGTGGAGTTATGAGGTTGGGTGTAAAAACGTTACAACCGAATACGTCTCACTTTTATGGCCCTGAATATATTTACGAGAATTCGCTTCCAGATATTGCACGTAAATTTTGCTGCCTCTGTATTTTTCATTACCTTTATACTTTAGCTATTTCATATATCTATTGTTTACCCTGAAACTAATTTCGGTAATATATAACTTTATTTCTTATTTACTTACTTACTTCTGTGGTTTTTTTTTCTCTACTCATAGGAAGGCTCGAGTCCAAGGGAAAGTTTCGCTATACTATCATCATAAAGTGGTCTGCTAATAAGTAGGTTCGTGGAAGGTTAATCTAAGTAGGTATACATTAATTTGCTGATAAATGTATAAAAATGAAAAACGAAATTTTAAAATGTTTGAAAAGAATAAGTGGCTACAAAGTTAGCAGACATTATGTCTTCTTTCTAAATAATAAATTAATAATAGGT
The DNA here is from genome assembly GCA_918317495.1 of Synanthedon vespiformis. Taxonomy (NCBI): domain Eukaryota; kingdom Metazoa; phylum Arthropoda; class Insecta; order Lepidoptera; family Sesiidae; genus Synanthedon; species Synanthedon vespiformis. The sequence goes on from OU906962.1 coordinate 6,732,785, forward strand.
TAAATTTCGCATTTAATTACAACAATAATGTTTTGATAACCCGGAAGGACTCAGATATTGGAGTTAAGCCTTGAACGAAGAGACTTCAGAATAGCTAGCTTTCAATCCACGAGACGCAATAAAAATATGCGACGCTCCACCAGGCACATAAAACTTGCTACGACAATGAATTCCTGAAAAAGATAACGCTGCCTGCGCTAGCGTCATCTCTTTATAACCGAGTTAGTGCGAGCGGGACAAAAGACTCGCGACAATAAAAGCTTTGATAGGATCCGGCGGATTCCACGATATCGGACATAGCCGGTTTTACTATCGGACTGGGGCCCGCGTAACTTCTCATTTTATGAAGACATTTTTAAAAATTTCAGGTTTCAAAATATTTAACATTAATAAATCTATATGTCTATATTAGCGGCTGGATGCGAAACATGTTGAATGGTGGTGAGCCTTGCGAGACACAGACAGATGATAATAAATGCCAAAATTCCGTATTTTTAACATCATTCACACTTGCTATTTTTATTTGATGATAGGTGGCTTCCTATCTATAACACAAACAATGTTACATTAGGCTGCATTATGGCGCTGTCGACTGTGGCAGGATTAAGGGATTTGGAAGGGATAGGAAAATGGAAATTTTATTTTGTTTTCCTTTAAATACAATTTTCTATATTTTACATATAATATACTTACCTATGTAAAGTCTGATTTAAATTGAATAATAAAATGGATGAATTTGATTTGATGATGTAAAAACTGAAATAGGCTTCGCCGGACGAAGTAGCAATTTGCGCTTCTCATATTGAAAAAATAAATAAATAAAAAGCAATAAGTAACTTCTTAATGAAATTGCAATGACGGTGAATTTGTACTTCATTCCCCAATACAATAAGTCTTAAATATAACAAATTCTATACGAAGCCAGAAATGTACGAAATTAAAAGGCAATAAAATATTTTGCAACATCAAATTGTTTTCAGTTATAAGGATGTGGTCAATTTGCGGTCCGAACTTCGGGGACTATTTTCTCTCGTACTGGTCACACTGACACGTGTTTTGCTGTTGACGAGCGTCTTTTAAACGAATTTAAATCTTATTGCTATGAAAATAGAACGCTACAACTATGCAATTTTGTGTGACGCTCGAAAATTGTCGACAATTTCCGAACGCCGCCGAATGAACCACAACCGAGGAAACTTTGTTTGCAAACAACCGGGACTGTTGCACAAAGTTTTGTTTCCCAGTTAACAGCCGCAGCAGTGACGGGTTGTACAATTTTACACTTGCAAACAAAACGACCTAGCTTCTTTCTGTTTCAAATGCTGTATTTAAATACAACAAAATAAAAGTAATATCATACTAAACAGAACAAAATTAATTAATTAAATATTTCAAATTGGAATTTAAATTTCGAAAAACTGACATCCATCTGCAACCTAGGTTTTTCTTGTGTCCTTAGACGACGATAACCACCTACCATCAAGAGTGGATCGTCAGCCTGATTTCCATCCTTTATGATATAAGTATATAAAAAACGGTTTTCTAATTGTAGTCAATGTTTTATATAGAGCCAAAACGATCGAAAAACTGTTGTCAAATAAAAGGTTTTCATTTTAGAAACAAAAAACCAATTGCAAGTTTTTTTACTAAACTTGATAAATTAAAGGGTAAGGAAAGTGGTTCTAATTTTTCTAACTGCAAATCTTTCTAAAAAGGCTTCCACACCATACAATTTGAACGTATCCAATTTAGGAAATCGAAAGGTGTGATCACAGTTAGAACAGATTGGATTCAATTGAGAGTTTATCCATTTTCAACTCTATATCTTCGATTTAGAAATCAATTTAGCGTAGTGTGATCACGAGCTCTCTACTTAGATTCCTAAATAGGAAATGTTCAAATTGTATGTTGTGGAAGCGTTTTAAGGGACTACCTGGGAAGCCAGACGACCCCGTATAATTATGACTACACAGATTTTTTAATTATTTACCGAATTTCTGAAACCGGCTTCAACCTAAGCTTTACGTATCTTCAAAGAGGTACGAACGGTTTCCTATAGATTTGTAGGTGAAAGTTCAATATTAAATCACGATAATGTTCGCCCTTATAAGGCAATGTGAGTACAAAATTGCGTGAACGCAGTTCGAGTTATGGAGTGGTCCCGACCTCAACCCAATTTATGGGACGACTTATAAAACAAAGGGTTAGGCAGGGAGATCCAGAGCTAGGAAAATTCATGGGAGCCGAGAGTAATTTTAAATATGAATAAACATATTATAAGATAAATATTATTTATACTGTGCATATACTAGAATAACTCTATACGTCTTTTTTATACACTTTAGTTGGATATTTGCGTGTAAATGTTCTAATATTATTTTTTCATCCTTATAATAAAAATATTTACCAATAAAAATCTTTGATAAAGGATACAAGTAGACTCTGGGTCGCTTCACTAAAAGTGGCATAGTAAAATAATACCACACTCACAGCTTGGGGTAATATTTCAAATTAGTTACACAAAGTTGTCCTTAAGGACGACTTGAACAATTATTACTAAATGTTAAGCTTCAAATCAGTCATACAACTTTACATTATTCATCTTTTTATCAGGAATTAACGAGAGAAAGTGTTGATTTTGTTTGAGAACCTGAATCTAGTGCATCCTTTATCAAAGATAAAAATAATTATATTATAAGATAAATGTTACAATCAATGAAAAATGATATTAAATATCATCAAAATATCTGAGGTGAAGTATATTATTGATTAGTTCGAGTGAATAGGCATCTTCTGGGTGAGCTCGCTCCATCTTAGGCCTCTCCCTTGCTACCCAGCTGGTTGTTGGCCAAGAGCAAACCCATCTCTAATAAAAAAAAAAGTTCCTGGACGAGTAACTTGAAACATTCATCGTAATTCGTTTCGTTAGAAAATTAGTAGAATTCGTTAGAATACTTAGTAGAATTGAATTGTTTTCTGAATAATATCCGTAAAATATTTGCAAATCTTGAAAGAGGAAAGTGTCTTAAAGAAAAAAAATATTATGTAACTTTATTTTTGTTAACTGTAATTTGAACTTTTTAAGTTTTTGGGACAAACGAGGATATTTTAGAAAAGTGGGGCTCATTGTGGAAAAGTGGCCATAATAACTATTGGGACGTACGAGGCCTAAATCAAAATATAAGATATACAATATAAATTAAATTGATTTTATTTACTTTTTGTGTGTTAAATGAATTTTAATATTTTTTTGTAGTTTTAAATATTGAGGAAGAAAATTCCCATCTTGGCACCTAGATACGTATGTTTTAACAGGTGCTGGTTGTTATGTATGTACTATAATAATAGCTAGAGGCGATATTAAAGTAAGGCACGGCACTGCATCCAATTAAACTGTAATGAAGTAATACAAAGTGGACTGACCGCTACTTAGTGAAATCCAAAGCAGGTTTTAGCAATTTAAATCGAATTTTCTCGTCGCTTACCGGCCACCCTTTTGTATGCAAAACACAGAGAACACTGTGTGTATGGAAGAGACATTACAGGCCACTAACAATTGTTGCCGAGCCCAAGCACGAATGGAATTCGAATTTATTGACATCATCTATACTATAATAATATTATAAAGACGAAAGATTTGATTGTTTGTTTGTTTGTATAGAATAGGCTCCGAAACTACTGGACGGATTTGAAAAATCAAACAAGCAATCAAATCTTTCCTCTTTATAATATTAGTATAGATGAGGCTCCTATCCTCATAAGGAGAGGACAACCGTCACTCATTAAAACACAACAGCATACGAACTATTGCCACTATTTTGACAGTGTAAACACTTTGTCACTCACACTATTTTGTACACATCCAAAAATTTTATTACTACACTCGATAATTAAGGATCTAAGAAGACTCGTCTAAATTTCTGCGTCCGCTTACAATCAGAACAATGTACTAAAATTAACATCACATTGACGCCTAAAATCAAGATTATTGAATGAAAGCCCAAAACGAACAAATATTGAAATCGGTCTACAATGTCGTGACACTCTTAAGACATTAATTCTGTCGTCGTGTGCAATTTAGATGGAGGCTTTCGCTTTAGTATTTTTTCCTCTGTTCAGGACCTAACTAGGAATTAGTAGATTATTTTAACTTAATGGGCACTTAGATACAATCCGTTCATTACAATTTTAATCGGTTAGATTAAATCTGTATTAATAAATGATGTATGTACTATATATAGAAACCATTTTCAAAAGCATATGTTGAGGTAAATATATACTTCTGAAAAGTGATTCAAAATAGTAGATCTAGTCGATTGATAACTGATTTTCATGAAACTTGGTAGATAAAAATGTAGACGTAACGGCACACAGGAACACGAAGTCGCAGGCACCAGCTAGTATATTCATATAATAGTTTTATATTACTAGCTGTTAGCCGTGGCTCCGTTCGAGCAATATATTAAATAACTTTACAACTAAAGTATATTTTCTATAATATCATATACATAGTTTATAGTCAGGATAAACAATCAATGAATATATTGGCGAGAATGTGAATATATTCATTGATTACTTACATGATAAGTAATTAAGATGACTGATTTCTTGTTGCATACTTGTTTTAAACCAACATACAACAACAAACAGACGCGGCGGAGGACTTTATTTTATAATATGTAAGGATAATAATAATAACTGAATGTCACCAAACACCATGATGATAGAAAAAAAGTTATCAAAGAAAAAAAATAAGATCAAAATACTGCAGCTAGGTATGGTCCATGAGCCAGCGACAAATTTTCATGACCAATTTCCTCCCAGTCGATAACTCGTAAAATGAACGTCAGCTGCGGCTCCGATGGTGGGTTGAGCAGTAGAGTGGTAGCCGCCCACGCACATAACAAAATATTTTTTTAATCATTATTCACTTTGAAGAAACAAAATTATCAGCTATTTATAAAATGGTGGATTATGCGTCCGCAGGTCACACGAATATATACGTGTTCAGTGATTACCTCCCAATAGAAAATTTATCAGATGATAGTTTATGTATTACTGTTAATAAATAAAAAAGTCAGCTGGCTATATCTTGGTGGAATGCTTGTCAGCTGATGCTCTGAAAGTGTAACGGGCTACCACTGCTCAACCCACCATCGGAGCCGCAGCTGACGTTCACAACGCTTCATGATACAACTCTCTCAGGCATTTTACAAATTATGGACTGAGAGGAAATCATTGACGAAATTAGTGCCTGGCTTACGGGCACGTCACGTCACGTCACGTCCACTATCTTTGTATCTGTGTTAAATGTGTTTGACAGTTTATTAACGAAGCGGACGATTCACAAATGAGCCGGACGACCGCGATTAATTGCACACATTTTAATTGTTTTGTCTCGAATGGTGTTGACGATTAAGTGCGATGTACATTTGGCAGACCCACAACTCTGTTGTATCCCTTAGCTAACGCTATTTGACGTAGAAACAACACATGCTGAATTTCGAAACCGAAAAAAATATACTAGTACCACAAAAACATCCTAATAACTCTAATAATAATAATAACATTTTTTTAAATTGTCATATTATTATAAATCTTTTACTATTTACTGTCTCACTTGTAATGACTGTAATTTTGTTTTAAAAGGGGGTCGCAGTCTGTTGAAAAATAATAAATACAAACTACATATTATTAACATATTATATACGTCTTAATATTTAGTGTGATAAAACTAAATATTAAGAAGTAATAAAAATAACATGAAAAAATAAACTTATAAAAATAGCGCGCTATGTAACTTATTATTATAATTTCATAGTGACGGGGTCGCAAGACTTTTTACTTAACTTTTTGGCTTTTTCGTGGGGTCGCGACGTTAAAAAGGTTGAGAAACAATGGTTTAAACGAACCCATATAATATATCCCTTCCTAATCCTACTGAGGTCGGCAACATATTTTCAGCACCTACCATCATCCGCATCAACAAGCAGATAGTCCTTAATTTTTTTTTAAGTTAATACTTCTATAGCAGCGTTATACGACTTTAGGTAGGGAAAAAATGTATGGGTTCGCGTCAGCAACATGCTAATGCTGACAGTTATGCGCGCGCACCTGTCTACGTACGCGATCACGCCAACAATGTGTGTGCATTGGACGTTCAGTTTTAAGTTTTCACTTCTGTCGGCAGTCCTCATGACTGCCTTTATTTTTTTTTATTGGAATCACGAGTTGCTTAGTGCTAAACCTATTTTGCACGAGATTACGCGATTCGAGAAGTTTTTATGGTCCTATTTAACATATTAAGTCGATGGTCTTGTTCTATAAGAGAAGAGATCAGTGATGAGGCAAACAGATCTCTGTAAGGAACAGAGCGAAGCCGGGCACTTTAGCTACTTATTTAAATAAATACATAAATTTATTCAATCTTTAAACGGAACCCGTATTTCCAAAGTTAAACAGAATGCGAATAATTTAGGAAGTATACACAGGGTGGTTTAAACGCAGCCTTATTTAATTTGGTTGACAACACCATTTTATTACAAATGGCTCCTAAACTGAAGAAAAGTTGTGTGATAAAATTATGGATTTTTTATCATCATCAAATTTTATTCATTTATATATTTCCATTCGAGCAGACTTTACATTTACCAAATATTTATTATTCGGATTTTCTTTATTATTATTATTATACATTACAAACACACCATAATACTAATACCTATACTCGTAATCCATACTTACGTAGATAAAAAGTGGCTGTACGTCCATGGTTATTTCTCCGCTAGCTACTTCTAAATCACCCAACTGATTTTGATACGGTTTTCACTAATGGAAAGAGCAATAAATGAGGAAGGCTTGTGTAGGTATCTAGTTTGCTGAAAAAATTGTATCCGTGCGAAGATGGGGTCAGGTTGCTATTTGTCGAACGTTTGTCGTTATACATATTACGTTAACTCTCCCTTTAAGTACAGAGTTGTTTTAACATTCATTGACTTTAAATTTACTTACGAGTACGGTTATCTGTTAAATATTACTAAGTAAATCGTTGTAATTTACAGATATTTTACGGTTTGTAGATGAGTTGGAAAAAATCGCACAGTTTTTCACTTCAGTGTGATCTAGCCCTAAGTAGTAACCCGTGCTGTCGTGTTGGGATTCTGAGAAATATCAAATAGTTTGAAACTAGCTTAGTTACTATCTTTGAACTGCAGGGAATATTGATTTACATGTTACTACGCCTTAAGGTGAATGTTAAAGTGAAGTGTCTAAACCGATAAAACAAAATGAAAGAAGGAAATGTATGAAAATGTCTTCTATTGAAGTAAAGTCATTTCTCCATTATTTCTCCAGGTAATTTCTCCAATTTTATCTTCAGAAAAGTTGGCAATAAATAAAATGTTTATCTACATATACTAATATTATAAAGAGGAAAGATTTGATTGTTTGTTTGTATTGAATAGGCTACGAAACTACTGGACCGATTTGAAAAATTCTTTTACCATTAGAAGCCGACATTATCCGTGATGAACATAGGTTACTTTTTACACTACTTTTTACAACTGCTTGGTGATATTTTTAGCGATCCGCTACGGTAGATGGCGTTTTATACTTTTCAACGCGGACGAAGTCGCGAGCACCAACTAGTTCGTAATACGTTGACAACTTCGCTTTTTGTTTCTGATAATAATACAAGAAATACGGGTACGTTTACAAACTCCTATTCCGGTATTGACTCGGTTACAATGTTGCAATTGGCATCCCTCTCGCTCTCACATCCACAATCAATGGCACGAAAGGGACAGCGATAGGTTTTTATGAACATGAATAGCTGCAAGGGCTTAAATGTTTTCCAATGGTTATTTTGTTCCAAACTAATTTTATGCCAACAAGAAACGGCTTTGACGTTCTATGAAATGCAATACAATATTATTCTATACGACGAATATTATTGTCACATATACGTTCGCGTTATAAGTATGATAATGGATAAATTTTCATATTAGTCCCTACTTATAGACGCATTACCATTTAGATAGTTTTTCTACATACAATGTTGCAGCAAATGGGCACCCATGAACAGAAATAAAAATTTAATGCAATAAATAAACCTGAGTTCGAAAAAATATTGATTTATGTATAAGTAAAAAAACTTTTTAACAAAAAATAAAACCGCCGAAAAAACTGAAAAGCATAAAATAATCTCATTATTTTACCTAAGTAATTTTGAGTCGCCGATTTTTAATTTTTAATTTTCCCATCCCTATTTTCCCACCCTTAGGGTAGGATTTTTTTTTCAAAATTTATACGAGACCAACTTCGAGGTATACCTCCATCCCTATCCATTAAAAAAACAATTATCAAAATCGGACTACTCTTTAAAAAGTTATGCGTGGTTATACGCTACAATCGGTGAGTGAACAATCACTCATCCTCTGTTTTCCTACCGTTAGGGTTGGATTTTTTTTTTCAAATTAAAATGGGACCCCCCTTAGGGGTGCACCCTTTCAAATAAAAAAAGAATTATCAAAATCGGACTACCCTGTCAAAAGTTATGCGTGATCATACATAAAAAAAAAATATACGCGTCGAATTGAGTAATTCCTCTGTTTTTTTTGTTTCGTTTTCGTCGGTCGAAAACTAACGCATGGCCAAAGTGTTATAGCAAAAAGCGATGTTTTGCTAAAAGCGATGTACCAATGTTGATACAGTACAGACTACAGACAAATCCAATATCTAGTTTGGACTGAAAATTGAGAACCGAACACGGTGGTCTTCTGTGAGGTTTGCAACTACCGCCAGTTAATAGTTTCCGGAATGCGACTGTGTCCTTCAAAATCGATATGCGGGTACCTTATTATTATTGCGGTAAAGAAAATAATTATTTCTTCACAAAAACAGAAATTATTTACACGAAAATGACTTCAAATCTATTTATATATTTAACTACTATTATTATTATTATTATTTATTTTACTAGCTGGTGCCCGCGAGTTCGTCCGCGTAACTTTGTAAATCATAGTATAAAACAAAGTCGCTTCCCGCTGTCTGTCTGTCCCTATGTATGCTTAGATCTTTAAAACTACGTGCATATTTTTAACGTATAACGTGAATGCAGGACAGTGTCCTTTGATCGACTAAATCATAGTGAGTCCATTGGACACAGTATAGGTATACCTAAGACACATGTGCGGATATCTTTATTTTTGCTTCCATCTACCAAAGTAATAGACAATAGAAACACGTGGTCTTTTTTAAATACATATATCTGGTTATGTTTCATAGTAATAATTATCAAAGAAAGAGAGACAGCTCCATCATGTTTCAACTGAAGCTAACAGCTATCAATTTTGTAATTGCCATGAGCACAATTTGTTCAATTACAAATTGCCGCGTATCAAAGCGTAATAAAAATAGTTACGGCAGTACATTTTATCAGATGACTCGTATAAATATGGATAACTGCCACTGTTTATAATATTTTATTTCGGCCCGCGATGAGTTTTAGTATTTTACACGTTTATATTCGCAATTATGGATTGTAAAAATGTTAAATGGAATGCCGTAATAGGGGGCAGTAAAACGTAGCAACTCAGTAATGAGAATCGAGCAGGCGATCCGTTTGGAACGATTCAAAGAAAATACAATAATATTTGTGTAAGTAATTCAATCAGTATCTTTTAAAGGCAACTTGTTATGTTCGTGTTATTTTTTTAATTAACCTGGTCAAATTATTTTATTAATTTATTGATGACATTGTTATGTGATACTTGCACTATAGACATAAGCTTGACTCAGTAAGAAATGATTTTCATATATACAGGGTGGAATTTTGTAATGCCACCTGGAGGGAAAGTACTCTTAATACTGTAGATAGAAAGTTTTACTCAAAGAAAATATTCCTTTATTTTTGAATAGAAAGAAAACTGCATTCAAAGATTTTCTAAAATTCACTTGCCACACCCGGGAATCGAACCGACTATAATCTATAAAAATTGCAGCTTGTACTTTTATTACATCGATTGTTAGGGTAAATTATAAGGATGAAATCTCTCTAACAAAATTGATAAATTAAATGAAAGGAAAACCATGAAATCTTAAATTATTTACAAAAAGGGTATGAAAATTTATGGGAGTAAAATCAAAATGTCACATGTCACGCGAAACTATGTTACGTAATAACACATATTTGCGAAAACTAGATGGCACCAGTAATCATCCGTACCTACTAATATTATAAATGCGAAACTACTGATCCGATCACCATGAAATTTTGCATACACGTTGTTTGGGACACCAGAAACGACAGGGGTACCTTTCATCGTACAATACATAGAAGTCGCGGGCACCAGCTTCATAATTCAAACAGATAATGTTTTTTTTAATATTTTTTATTATGTATTTTATAATCGTTCGTAAGGAGTAAACTCCAGTCGTGCGTCGGCGGCGCTAACACATACTTTTTCTCTCTTTTAACTGTAGGTATAATATATTTGATGTTACTTAGGCTTACTGTAGTTATTATTGATGACATATATTATTATGATTTTATTTTAAATAAAAAATCAATATGAATTTTAATTTGGAATTTTTGAAAACAAAATTGTATCCAATACAACACAAGTAACAATGCAATTATTGTGACAAATCTAAGTTCACCGAGCGTAAGTCGGTAACCCAGATAGAGAAATGTTAAAAGAAGAAATACATCAAGGTAATATTTACCCACAATTTCAAATGGTTTATAATAGGACACAATTTTAATATAATCTTTTGACTTACTGCAGTCGATATCTACTTATTACGAAGAAGGCCAGTATATCCCAAATTACTTGTTTTTTGGTTCAGTTTTAAACACTGAAATATTCTTTATTTTAATCTGTTAAAAATGGTTAAAAATATATGTTATGGTTTCATAAACGTTCTTGAATATTTAACGGTTCAAAATACAATATTTGTAACTTTACTCGATCAAAAAAAATCACGAAGAAAGGATGTTTTCGATTATTTTTTTTGGTTTTACTTTAAGAATATTACATTTTATGTTACAAAATTTACATATAAAAAAAATCGGTAATGAAATTAAGAAGAATATTCAACGGTTACTTTTTTTATAAATGTTTTTTTTTCTTTTTCTTATAGCATAATATATACAAGGCAGCATGCGCGCCTCACTTCAGTTGCCTTCCAGGCGTCATCAGGTCGAATATCCTGGCCTTAATATATTAAAGCCATCACGTCTTGCTTCGCGTATATTGCTTCAATTGAGTGAGTCTGAGTAACGAATTGTTTTCTGTCTATGAACATTCAAAATTCGTATGATCGTCACAAACACTTATTGTTCTATCAACTTCTCTTTATCTTGACTTACTTCTTATAATATTTTAATTTTCATTCTACTTCAAGAGGCGGTGAATACCAAGATAACTTCGGGTTCAATTTAAGTATACTAAGTTAACTATAAAAATAATTGTGTATAATGTAGTTTATAAAAGGTTTTACGTGTTAAGATATTTATATTTCTTTAATTCATATTTGTTTTTTACTATAAATCGTACCCGTTTGCGACCAAGCCCATTTACGACTTGGCCGTCTAAACGTATTTAAGTATATTCATACTATGTACAGATTGTTCAACTTGAAAAGTTATTGCAGTGACATAAACCTTGTACATGTTGCATTATAATCGTAAAATTTTAATGAGTCAAGTATAGTAAAAGTACTGACTGGATAGAGGCAATATATCGCAAATTTATATTATATTAATTAAAATTCAGTACACTTACGTACTCTATACTCGATACAGGTAAAGTAAGCAGTAAGCACCCACGATATCTCGCTTACGAGAAACCTTACCCAGAGTTGGGAGCTTGGCTTTATACACATACGACTATATAATTATTATATACTTTTTATTATTTTTATTAATTAAATTTTTATGTAAAATTTCGGTGATTTGTATGAACCGAACTATTGCTATCCAAAAGTTGTCCTAGTTCCCTCAATCGGACTAAAACCGAACTATACTGCTACTACACGTTTTAAACATTTAGCCGATGACATATCTTTTCTTTTTTGTATAATATCATTGATAAAAAAAATATAGTATAATTCTATAATCTATAACTTACCAACAGTCTGACAGCGTATAAGGAAGACAGTCCATCGATGTTCGCGACACAAGGCAAAGCACAGCACGCGTCCACACAACACAACGCACTTGTAAAAGAAAGTATCATTCGCAAAACAACTTCATGGACGAAGATAGTACACCACTTATATTATTAATTTCGCTCAGCATTCTCCTACAAAAGAAAATAACACTAAATAAAAATAAATATTTATTAACAAACACACACTATATCACATCACTATAGGCTCCAGGAAGGAGTGTCACACATTTTTTTTAAACTTTAAATTTCGAATTTCTCCACCTTTGTCCGGTCACTGTAAATTGGAAATCATGACTAGTTAGTATGTATTGTTTTTTTGGTTTCGTCACTTTATATATTTAATATTTTTGTATATAACTATTATTGTGGATTGTGTGTGTGTACGTGTGCAAGTTTGAGAGAATGATGATATAAAAGACCATTTTGTTTGCCTAAATTATACACATTTATAATACATACTTATCCAAATTTTGATTCTGCTATGATTCTATAATTACTATTTACTACATTGTAATAAGTGTGTTAAGTAAGTGTAATTTCGGAGATCGAGGAATGAGGAAACGTCGGATTTTCAAAGGAAAAGTAACAAAATCATAATTTCAATTATTTTAAATATAAGTATTTTGACAATCATGTGACTACATTAAATAGAATGAGTTACATTTTTAAAATGAAAAATATCCAAGTAATTTACAGCATCCAAAATAGCCTTATATATTTTGTGAGTGGTTTTTGTATATTTTTCTGAGATCAATTTTTTTGTAAACAAAACTGAATTAGCGTGTTTCTTTAAATTTAAAGAATGATATAACAGAGCGCCCCATAAGATACATCCCGGTTCCGGCGTAAATATGTAAACAGGTAAACGTTTACATATAAACACGTCGTTAATTTGGTATGTGTAAATTAAAAACAATAAAAATTTGAACAACTAAAAATCGTGTATTAACCAATACGTATTTGAGTTTATACAATGAATCCTCCTTAAATTTGGCAGTTCTTACATTTTTATCTTGGAATAAATAGAAAAATTATTATTACTTATTATATAAATAGATAATTATATCATTATCTAAATGAAATTAGATTCAAACCTAAAAAAAAAAACTAAATCCGAAAATAAAAATTAAATAAATCACAGTTTTTAAATTGAGCAATCCAGCAAATTTTAATGGCGAAAGTAACGATAACTGTATACTGTAATGAAGTAACGAAAGTTTCGCGTAAACGGAAAAGCTCTGCAAACGGGTTTTAGTTTCAAGCGTTTGTACAAAACATTTAAGTTGTCTGAGAATTTAATTTAAGCTACGGGAGATATTAATAACTACCTTTACTGCTTTGACTAAAGTAAAGACCCACGCTGAGCTACACTCAGTGTAGGATAACCGAACAAAGCCTTGTCTAAATATTCTGTTGTGACATAACTTTTTGTTGGTGTAAATGCAAACAGTGTTGTGTATGTCTGTATGTATAAATGTATAAATAAATAAGTTTATGTGTTTTATGTGATTTAATTGAATGCAAATATATGTCAAGTGTTGTTTAAATAAATACAACATTTGACATTTAGTATAGTTTTTTTTGTGTACTTTAATTAGATGTGTCTGTACAGAAAAAGGTTTCACTGAATTTCTACTTGTTAAAATAAGTAATACTGTGTTTAAATGATTCTAATACCAAATATACTTTGTAATATTAAAATAATGCAGTTGTAAAAAATGTTGCACGCACCTGAATAGTTTTAAACGACGTCGTCTTGACTTGACGTGTATTTGCAGACAATTTTTGAACGATACTCCTAATTAGAAAATAAAAAGAACATTAGACATAAAAAAAGAAAACATTATATTACTAAACATTCATGCACAGTTTTTATTCCCGCAATTAATAAATTTTGTTTAAAAAAAATTTAAAATTTTGGAATGAATTTACTAATTTCATAACATTTGATTCAATATCAAATTGATGGAGGAAATATTTTTTTAAGTTTGTGTGTGTGTGTGTGTGTATGGGAGTGTATTATGCAAATTATTTTCGACTTTGTGTGTTGTTAGTGTGTTTTGGAACAACTAATATTACTGTATTTTAAAGTCCGTACGGGCGTGTCGAGTTCCGTAGCTCGAGACCGTCGAAGATGTTCAAATTGTGTCTCTTCGCGTACTCGTTGATCAACATTTTGCCTGTGAACAAAGAGAATCGCGCATTTTCAACATTCGCATGGCGTGCAGCCATAGGAGGGTTTTATTTGAGGCTGCCATGAGTTTAATTGTTCGTGAAAATGAAAATTCTGTAGCTAAGAAGTAAATGACCTTAATGACCAATCACCAAAGTTTACAGTAGAGCTAATTAAAAAGATAAATTGTGTACAAATCGATATTAAAAATGCTATCATGAAATAAAAATATATCTACTATGTTTATTGTTATCTTTGTTTTTTTTTTTATTTAAAAAAATATAAAACTTTAAAAAAGTAACATTCTTTACCTGTCAGCTACAGAAATGCAGTTCTTAATAAAAAAAATGAAATATAGCTCTTAAAATTCAGCGAAAATATGGGGAACTGAAGAGAGAAGTTAATTTATAGAATTTTCTAACGATTTTGTCTTAGATGAATTTAGATGATTTTTATGTTCATTTAAATATAAAATAAAAAAATATTATTGCACCTCTTATCTCAGAATGCGACAATGTTTAAATTTTTTATAAATATATAAACTATTAGCTATCATAGACAGCTCTAGAAAATTTTTTGGGTGTATTTTAAAAAGACATAATATCGACATTTCAAATCAAAGCTTATATTCAGCGTATACACCTATGTACGGATTTATTACCTATTTCCGAAATATGAAAACAACGGACCAATACTATCTATATACCGTACTCAATCCATCAATATTATTCTTTCACATTTATGTTTTAAATTTACCAAAAGTCTTCCCAATTGAATGTCTATTAACGTGTTTAGGATCAATAAATAATCAGAATACGGCAGTGTCCTAAAAATTACATACCAGTAAAAAAACCCTCATTTCTAATTTCAAGTCCAGCTCTATTACTATATTGCCTTAAGGCAATATAGTAATATATTCAAGTCAGTTTTCCTCTATACAAACGTAGAATGATTTATTACTCCGCTGTTTTATGTTTAATTTACAAAAGTAAGCATGATACCGATTTATCTTGTCGTTAACTAGGTTCGTATGCATACAAATTAAAAAAAAAGTATAAATTTAAAAGATATGATCCTTAAAAAAATCCATATTTTAACACAAGTTTTAATGCAACTTTGAGGGTGATTAGGTCAATCCAGTGTACAAAAAATCTAAAATACTTTGCATACAAACTGTGATTAGTTACTCAAGAGTTCAAATAACTTTACACGAAATAGATATATGCAGTAGTTTTATCAAAAAGAGTATATGCCGAAAGGTCTGTTTATGATTTTATTTTTGGTATGAATCATTGTGCATCTCACTCGACTGCTCTTCCCGCGCTTTGTGCTGTGTGAGACAGGACGCATTTTAGCCACGATGAGAACGATGAGTTCGGGCCGCCGAATTGTTTCACCTTAAAAGAGAATGACTAGGGTATTTAAGGAGGACGTGAAGCACTGTTTAATTCGTCACTCTAACGCATGGGCAAGCCGGTTTGTCTCCCATAGTAAGTCTGTGTAGGTTTAACCCTGCAACCCTCGTGTCCGGTAAACAACTGTGTCCAAATCATCGCTAGTCCCACGGCACAGAAAGTCACAGAATGCGGGAAAGAAGCCTTCGTAGCTGCAGCGATGTCGGTGTTCTAGTGTAGCGTTCCTGCCAAGTCACAGCTGTGGAATTCGTGATAAGGTAATAATATGCTTTGCTTTGGACAGCAGAATTATGTCGTAGAGCGGTGTCTTTCTGATTGGCCAGCCAATATGTGCCTTTATTCAGTCAAGTTTGATGTTGCAATTGCACCCTTGTTCATGTGTCTACGAACTTCTATTAAAACCGAGTTCAAATATGTAACTGTACATATTGCGTCTATATGATTTCGAGTCAGAGAGAATATTAGATTCAGTTTGGGAGCAATAGTTGGTTAGTTAGTACTTCACTTCCCTAATCACAACTAATTCGTCCTGATAAGCCGAGCAGTAATCCTAAAACTTGATTTTCCTCCCCTGGATTTTACCTGCATCCTTGTATTGTATTATATATTATGAGTCGAGCTTTTAAATATTGAATCAAGGTTTTGTTGACTTCTTATAGTCCCGTATTTCAGGACCTTGATGGCTGGAGTGTGTCCTAGATGCGTGATAGCTTTCTTTTGGAGATAGCTTTCTTTTGGATATATATTCTTTTGGAGTTTTCCGGCTGGTAATTCGTCAAGAGGTTGTCATTTCTTAGTTTAGCTTACTTTATTGCTCCCGGGAGAAGCTGGGGGAGTCAGTTTATTATAAAAAAGTCGTTGTTTGCTTCTGCTTGTTTCTATGCTAACTTCTTCTAAAGCTTCGGCCACCAAACGGATTTTTGATACAATTTTACAAATAAATATGTCTTTTTGTCTTTTTTTTTACAATGAAGCTGTTTGTACATTAGACAGACAAAGCTAAAATTGTATTAAGATGCAAGAACTTCCAATTTCCATTACAATGAAAAGTATCGACACATAAAAATCATCTATTTCATATCAATTAGGAACTAAGTAAAACATTCGCCACAAGCGCTTTGCAAAAATATTTTTTTTTGCGACATACCTTCGTCAATTTTTTTTGAAGCCTCTTCCAAGTCGCTGCCCGCGTAGTTTAGTATGACCAGCACTAAAGGCATCATCTCCCAAGAGTAGTGGAACTTCTCCAGGAGCTTGTGACAATTTTCTACCAGAGTATCGAGGTTTACGGCTGTAAAGATGAAATTAAATATATTAATTGACTGAAAATACAAATGGTAAAGTCTCAGTTTAGCACGAAAGTATTTTTTGATTTTACATGTTCAGTTCTATTAAAAAAAAAAAAAAAAATAAGAAGTCGTACTTTTTTCTAACCGTTCACGAAACCCATTAATGAACAAGAGACGTGTGTTAAGATCGAAGCAATAACAAGCACTTATCAAATTTCGAGTAAATATTTGGGTTACATATCAATACAATAACTGTTTATATTGTGTGTAATAAATGAATAATATTATTACAAGCGATAAATCACTTCCTAGAAAGTATTATTTGTGTGGGTATACGTACTCGTATGTAATATCCCAATCATATTATTATTATAAATGATAAAGTTTGTTAGAATGGTATGGATGCATGTAGAGGCTGTATTAAGATGAATCATCCAATTAATCGTCAGATTATGGATCACCAAGATTAGGTTATTTTAGGCTGAACGATCTGTATGAAAACTCGCACGAATATTTGTAATTGGCGATTTTTTTGCATTTTTAAAAATCTGCCACGAGTTTGCGTCTCATTCGAATTGTCATTCTTTTAAATGAAAGCTTAGTTTGGGTTCATTTAACATTCCCTTTGAAAATCTAACGACTCAAGTATAGTACTTATTTATATATTTCCCATTTTCAACCCTTCCTTCTATAACATGTACATATCAGAAGCGAGGCCGAAGTCAGCAAGTCAATGAATAAAATGAGACAACAAAAACGTTGATGACCAGCAACAAATTAGACAATCGATAGCCATGAAAACACAATCGCGATCGTAACCATAAACAAGGATTAACGAACATAATCGACGCCCGGGGCACATCACTAGTGCGCCATAAACTCCAGTCAGAAGGTCGCGGGCACTTAACGTCCTTTATGACTTCCCTTTGTGCGCGGACAGTGCCGGCGACACTAAAAACCCCATTCAACGATTCAAAAGACACTTCGTCACACTCTTAACCCCGTATTTGCTGTACCGAGGAATCATGACCAGCGGCCATTCTTGCCTCGTCCACCCGACCATCTGTGACCATTTGAATTTAACAAATGACTAAACAATTTTATTTTATCGCCCAATAAATTTAGTGTAGTCAATTTTGTTTTGACTAAGTTTAATAATAGAACAAAATTTTACGCTTCCGACTTCGCGCGGATGGAATATTTTTCTGCAAATCTATACAACTAATATAGTTTTGTGACAGGGGACGTTTGTATGTGTGTGTGTTTTTCATTTTTTTATTATGTATTTATGCCCTTTGTTGCAAATAAACTGTTATTCTATTCTATTCCATTTTTTCTAATATATAAGGCTGAAGAGATTTTTGTTATATAACATTTTAAACGTGGACAAACTCACGGGCAACAGCTAGTTAAGTATATACCTACACAAAACCTTCCATCGCACTAAGTTACGTAGTCGTAGCGGAGTCAGTTAGGACTATGTAGGAAGAATTCAACATCATATTAGCGTCATAACAACTTTCTTCATTCCTCAATCCTGCTCTTTGAGAATCGAGAATGTATCGTATGAATCATCATCTGTAAACTCCCGCTTTGATGTGGAATTGTCTGTTTTTACCCTATAAAAAACTTGGTTCAAGCACCGACGCGGCTTGCATCTGTACGGGCATCATAAAATTTGACATATAAAACAAGTTGGCCACTCGGCACTTGTGCGAAATAGCACTAACAATGCTAAAAGAACGTCGCACTGCGCCAACTCACACCAGAGCACGTTTTACAGCATTGGTTTTATGACTAGATGGGTTTCCACTGTACCTTTTACGATTTCAATGATGGCGGCATTACTTCATTAAACGCTAAGTTAGTTGCGGAATGTCTTGTAGCTATATTCAAATGGTAATATAATTTGTTACGGCAACATTGTGTCGGAACGCCAATGGAAAATCGATTTAAAAAACTCACGTTGGAAATTTAATTTGAAAAAGAGCAATAAAAATTGCAGTACCTACCTAACAACTGACACGAGGATATAATTTACGACCGCACTTGAAAGTTGCAGCAGTTGTAGTGTTTGTGTTCAAACACTTAATTGTTATTGTAAATAATGCAATAAAAAAAATCCTTCAGATTGTTAGTAACGTTTTATATTTTTAGAAAACAAAACGGTCGTTAGGATTTCTATTTGAAAATTGAATAATAAATGGTAAAACACCTCTTTAGGATCCAGAGTTAGAATAAAGAAATTAAATGTTGATTTTTGAAAATCTGTGCGTCTCTGGACCGGATGGACAGATTTGATTTTTTTTATTAAAACCTGACATAATCGGTATCGTTATTAGCTATAATTTATGACGATCTCTTCAGGGAAACCATCAGCCCATTTCACTAATTCCCACAAGTTCAATTGATGTGAAATAGTCTAAAACTCAAGAACTCTGATTTTGATTCGGTTTTCATTTATGGAAAGAGGAATAGAGAAAAAAAAATATATAAAAAAAATTGGGCCCCAAGCAAAGCCGGCAGCGGGTCCCTAGCTATTTATCTATATTAATATTATAAAGAGAAAAGATTTGATTGTTTGTTTGTTTGTATAGAATGGCTCCGAAATTACTGGACCGATTTTAAAAATTCTTTTACCATCAGAAGCCGACATTATCTGTGATGAACATATACTTTTTACCGCGGGAAAATGCTTCATTCCTACGGGAAATCTAAAATAAAAGTAATATGTACTCCCGGGAGATAGAGCCATCTATCCAAAATACGGTAGATGGCGTTTTATACTTTTCTACGCGGACGAAATCGCAAGCACCAGCTAGTATTTTATAAATATGAATAATAACAGACTAACGAACAGCTTATTATTTATTAATAAAATTGTGGTATACCTACTCGATGGTTATAGGTGTATCTACCATCAATCTCAAGCAACGCCAGGACGAAAAAGAATGGGCAGTCGGGCAGAGATAAAGCATAGACAAAGGTAATATCTGTCGCTTCAAAAGCTGCCCACTATGTTAAAATATAACATAGGTATATCGTAGAGTTCTCTATGTTAAAATATAATAGATGTAATATATTTACATACCTACATAATAGATTTCATAACTTCTGAGACGTGCCTTGCACGAAACAGCCTCCACGCTTCATGGTGCTTAGCAATTTTTCATTGTTACATAGCTAAACAAAGTGAGTAAATAGGTTTAAAGTTTTATTGCCTCCATTTGGTGTTTTCCTTGAGAACGGCTCGAAACAATGGATTACGGCCACTTTTATGGTTAGGACACCATGACTTATAAGAAACGTGTAAATACATAGTTTACCCACCTCTTTACTTGCGTAAGTAAATAGTAAAAATGCTAAGTAAAAATGACTGCATTCAATGTTGACAATGTCACTTAATGCATCTTAAGATGTGTTTCTTCATTTTGTTGTTTATACAATTTGTAGGTGTATACTTTGGCCTTAGAGTGCTCAATTAAGCAGAAGGCGTGACCACTGATAAAGCAGAGGGAACATAAACTACTCGCGTTTTGACTAGTGCAAGATAAAAATGTGTGTATGAAGTACTTTTTATTTAATATATGAAGTCACTAGCTGTTGCACGCGACTTCGTCCGCGTAACTTTATAAAATATAATACATTCGTGTCTGTGAAACCATGGAAATACACATACAAAATTTCAACCCAATCGGTCAAGCCGTTTAGTAGTTGACATACCGACAGCAGCGCCACCTAGCGGGTCTAATTGTATTTTTAAATCATCCAGAAAACCATCGGAATAGCCATATAAAATTTCAACCCAATCGATGCAGCCGTTTAGAAGTTATGTGAAAAAGATAAGAACGTAAGGATAATTCTTACTACCTTTTGTCCTATTTCCCGTTTTCCCGTAGGAATGAAGCATTTTCCCACGGTAAAAAGTAGCCTATGTTCATCACGGATAATGTCGGCTTCTAATGGTAAAAGAATTTTTCAAATCGGTCCAGTAGTTTCAGAGCCTATTCTATACAAACAAACAAATCTTTCCTCTTTATAATATTATAGTATAGAAGTATAGATAGTATAGATATACAAATGAGAAAAGTTTTTGTTTAAAGTAAAAGTCAGCCAGAAGGCAGACTGATCTGTTAACAGTTGCCTATTATCACAAGCAAAGCCTTTTTTAACGTTGGAAAATCCTCCAATGACATACAATAGCGTGTCTGTGACAGAACCTACAAAAAATATTAAATACTAGCTTTCGCCTGCGACTTCGTCCGCGTTGAAAAAGAAAAAAGTAGCCAATATCCTGTGTCCTGTACGTCTAAATGTTTATCTACCAAGTTTCATGAAAATCAAGTAATTCGTTTAAGAGTTATGAATGATTGATTGATAGAGGTGATTTAGGATTTCAGTGAGTTCAAATAGGTAGGTAAGTACCTTAGTACCTACCTACTTATAATAATTACTTTATAAGGCACATAAAACTATTAAGAGTCAGAAGGTCAAAAATATAATTAGTACATTTACAATATGAAACTGAAGTGGGCAAAGTGAGGTGATGGCGGAATTTTATAACCACTACAAAACTGGTGTTTACTAGGGTCAAATTTTATGAGTCGCGTAAATCTAACATTTTGCTTTAGGTATGGTTTCGTAAGCGCTTAGCGAAGCGAAGTATAGGTAAAAACTTCAAGTAAGTGGAAATAAGTGAACAATTTTCTTGCAATTTCAAGTGAATCGTATTTTTTTTTAATGTTAAGGTCGACAGATAGGCTGACGATCCACTTGATGGTTGGTGGCTACCGTCGCCTATAACACAAGCGGCGCCATAAGTGCTACAAGTGCGCTTCCGACCATAGAAGGATTAAGGATAAGGGATAAGGGAGGGATGGGGTAATGGGTAATGTATAGCTTTTATTTATGTTTGTCTAGGTTATGATAGAAAATTTAATTTTTGAAAAGTACTGCCCACTTAATGCTTAGTAAGTAGGCACAGTCTCAAATATCCTTAAGTTTGCAGTTACCTTTTTTCAGGTCAACGTTTTCAGTTTGAACTTTTTTTTATCAAAATCCAATTAAAGCACCTTGTAGGGAATATCTTGCAGCTTACTTTAAAACTACTTTAATTTTCTGTAAGACCATTATTGTCCGAGTAATTAATTATCAAAGTCAAAAATCAAATATCGAGTAATTAATTTCGCTTTGATCGACGCTCAGTGACAAATCATCGTACAGAGCTTATATAAGGGGATCAAATTCTAGGGAATTAAATTCTCTAAAAGAGCTTTATAATGCCGAAAAAAATATGACGGCTTTTACACCAATTTCAAGACTAGCAAAAATTTTGTAAATTTTTTTTTTCATTGGTTTTCTGACGATTATTCATAAACCGCCAACGAGAAAAATATTTGAAGCTCGGATTCTGAAACAGGAGACCTGAAGCTACAATTTCCTTTTTTTAATGAGCACTGTACGACCATTTTCTTCAAAGTTACAGCCTTTTGAAAATCACCTAATTTTTTTTTTATATCCTTTAATTGTTATGTTTAGTACCTAATTCCTATCCTATCTATATCTATAGTTTGGATGAGATGAATAATGTGGTAGCATAAAAGTAAATAGGTAGGTACTTTAGCTCTTAAAACATTATAATTTTGATAGTTTAAAATTGTCCGAGTCAAAATCGTGTCTGTGCGAATCCGGACTGTATCATTAGTATTCAAACAAAACAGTGTCAAGCTTTTTTTATCGCAATAAACATATCTTTTCTCCTCTTCTAGGAGTAAAATACAATATCTAAACAACATAAAATACATATATATATATATATATATATATATATATATACAACCTTGCCATAAAACCGGTTCCCTGTTGTGTTACGATTTTAATTAACTCAATTAGTGCAACAAACAGACATAAAACTAATTCTAATTGTTATATTACAACATTAAAACTCATTGCGGAAACTTTGGGCCGACTTGGTACTCAGCAATAATCGTTCGTTTCAATCGCTAATTCCCTGCGTTAGCTGTAAAGCGGGCGACCAATCGCGTAGCGTCGGCACGCCTCCCTCGCTTGCGATTGGTCAGTCGTTATAGAACCGCTTCTTTTTTTCCTCTAACGCCTACGTCAGCTAAGCTCGACTCGGTTTTCCTTTCCCTCCACGGCACAGCGATAATGGCGTGACATGAAAATCTATGACGTCACGCGTCAAAACCGACCACACTGTGCCTCAACTTGCAAACATTTCGCGGTGTAGAAAATTCATTTCGAGAGAAAATTCTGAATTAGTTCTGTGTACAATTCAGAAATTAATTATATACGAGGTATATACGAGAATAATTATGTTATGAAACCACACACATTAAAGTATGTATTTATATAATAATAAAACAGTATTTTTAACTGAAATAAAAATAGGTAGATAAGTAATATCAGCCCAAACTACTTTTACCTAAAGAATGACAAATCTTACTCCTTAGCCATAAGTATACCTAGTCATTAATACGACTAGGATCTGTACGTTTCTAAAATTATAAAAAAAAACTGAAAATTACAATCTGAACAAGATAAAAACCGACTCATTTTTTTGGATCAGTATACTTACTTACCTACATTTATTGCTATAGCAGTAATGTTAGTATTAAAATAAATTTTGAGGGTTTATAAGCCCGTTTTTGTAAAACACTTCTTACCTACCTACTTAAAGTTTGTTAACAATACTCCAAAAAATAGTTCAGTAGGTATACAAAATATCATAATATATTATTTAAAAATTAAAATAAACCTACACAAACACAGAATATTTTCTTCAAATACATATGCTGAAAAAAGCTAAAGAAATGCTGGGGTGCATTTCTCAAACCTCTCCTAATCTCTTAGGTATGTATATATGAGCTCTGTAAGACCATTTCCAAATCACCCAATTTGGATTTTTTTTAAATCTCTTAATTTTTGTGACTAGTGTATTTTATCCCACTGAGGTCGCAACACACTTTGCAGAAGTGTACCTTTAAATAACTACCTAAAAATAGTTTTACTGGTTATAAATATATACATGAAGTTCTTGCGAACTTATCGACATCAAAATATTGTCTAACAAACACACCATAAGTCGAGTTGAGACCTGAGATATAGCCACTTTGAATCAATGCGATATTTTGTTTTCAATAGGCCGCCCTCTTTAGATTGTTTCTATTCAACGTTTGATAACATCGCTCGGTTGTTTGGGGGCCGTTCTTCCTTTTTTATGTCCTTGATCAGATCAGGGCCCTGATTCTGTATGCCAACTACGATTCCACACTCTTGGTCTTGCCTTGTCTAATGTCTTGGAATTCTTATGTCTTTATTCTGATGCCCCAAGACAAATTATCTATGGCACGTTGTAACATCCTTTATACATTATGGTTTGCAATAAAATATTTGAATTTGAATTTGATTTCACAGAAACCACAGTGTAGGTACAGTCGGCCCCATAAGTCGTTGTCACGACTAGAGAAGAAAATAAACTTCACGTGCAAACGATCGTAGAAAGCTTCAGTAAGTAAGTAAGTAAGTTGAGTGTTTAGTTGTTTTGCACTTTTGAATGTGTTAATCGACTTATGCGGCCGACTGTACTAAGTATTGTATTTATGACGTTTTTTGAAAAAGTAAGACAAGAGTGTGGAATCGTATTTGCCATACAGAATCAGGGCCCTGTTAAAATTTCTTAGCATTTCACGTTACCCAAATATCGTAACAGTACAATTGTTAATTAATTTCATTATAAAGCTGAAGAGTTTTGTTTGGTTGTATCTACGCACTTATCTTATTCATATTTATTATATACTAGTGGGTGCCCGCGACTTCGTTCGCGTTGAAAAAGAAAATATATGCTAGCTTGATTCGGGCAAACGTTATTTTGCAACTATCACTTACCAACCGAAAAAAAATTCTTAAAAATCTGTCTTAGAGATCGGACCTCATACTACAACAAAATTCTGAACGCACCTATAAATATTTGACAACCAAGTGACAATTTTAGACAAAATACATCAATAATGTTTCACAGCTAGGAACATTTTGTGTAATGTCATCCCATGTCATCTTATATCGCTGTGACGACGATGGCGCCGCCATGCGACAGAAGCGCCCAATTATTTATGTTTTTATATGATCCCTAGGGAATACTTTGTCCTTTTTTTCTGAATAAAAGGTACCCTATGTCCTTTCTGGTGTCCCAGACAACGTGTATGTAAAATTTTGATGGTGATCGGTTCAGTAGTTTTTGCGTGAAAGCGAGACAGACAGACAGACAGAGTTACTTACGCATTTATAATATTAGTATGGATGACTTCGTAGGTTACTTTGAACAAATTGAAATTCCACTTATATCAGGTTCAGGTGTTATTAAAACTTATTACCGTCTTAAATATTTTAGGTGTCAATAATTATTATGATTGTAAACATAGTTAAGCATGTAGGTACATATGTTATTAACATACAAGAATTTTCAATAAATTACCTGTAGATTTCGAAATCAAATGGTTCTTTAATGGAAATATTAATGAAATTTTAATGTAAATAAAATGGAAGTAAATTTAATAGGTACACCTAAGTACCTATTGCATAAATTGAAGGATAGGTAACGGCCCACTTACCATCGCAGCAGGTGGCTATCGTGCAAGCAAAACTTCAACATTTATAACCATGGATGTCCAAAATGTAATATTTTGCGAGTATAATGTTTTGCGAATATAATATTATGCCCACAAGCGAACAAAGGTGTCTGCCAACCTATATCACAGAATAATTTGCAAAAATAATTGCATCCGTGAGGCCATGAGTCAGTCACTATTACCTATACCTACTATACCTACTAATATTATAAAGAGAAATGATTCGTTTGTTTGTTTGTATAGAATAGGCTCCGATACTATTGGACCGATTTGAAAAATTCTTTTACATTTAGAAGCCGACATTATCTGTGATGAACATAGGCTACTTTTTACCGCGGGAAAATGCTTAATTTCTACGGGAAAACGGGTAATAGGACAACGAGTAGTAAGAATTATGCTTCCGTATTTATCTTTTTCAAATAACTTCTAAAGGGCTGAACCGATTGGGTTGAAATTTTATATAGGTATTTCGATGGTTTAAAAATACAATTGGACCCGGTAGGTGGCGCTGCTGTCGGTATGTCAACTACTAAACGGCTTGACCGATTGGGTTGACATTTTGTATGTTTATTTCCATGGTTTCACAGATATGTATTATATTTTATAAAATTACGCGGACGAAGTCGCGTGCAACAGCTAGTTATAGTGATAAAGTACATACAAAAATAATTTGAGTGTCACAAAAATTTTATTTGAATACTGAGTGCATGTTGCAACTAATGCATGCAGTGAACATAAGCAGCTGTCTAGTTAAACAATGCTTGGTTTGACTTGCATATTTTTTAAAGAAAATTACGTACATGAAAATATTTTAAAATTTCCAATAAAATTGTGTCTTTCCATAATAATTCCATAGTCCATGACTGCAGAGACCCTGTAACTTTATTATGAATTTATAATGACCGCACTCGCTAGCGAGAGCGTAAAGTAGAAGAAAAGTTTCGTCACCTCTATGTCGACATTTGCTTGCACCATCAGTTGTCAGCAAGGAACATATATACTCTCCAGTCATTCATTTCAAACAACTGTCAGTTGGCTGTTTTGTACTTTAGTTTCAAAAGGTACTAAGATTCTACAATTTTGATAAAGTAAAGTCGGGGTACGAAAACCTTTGTCAGTTTTCAAATTCATTTCTTTATCAAAATCGTAGACTCTTAGTACAGTCGGCCGCATAAGTCGATTAACATATTCATAAATCCAAAACAACTAAACACTTAACGCGCCATAAATCGTTGTCCCTTTTGAAACTAAAGCAGACATCTGACATACGTTTGAAATGAAATTTTGTCATGACTGACATTTGCCCTAGTGCAAGCAAATTTCGACTTTAAGGTAACGAACCTTTTCATACCCCGACTGTACCACGACTTTACCTATATTATAATAGAAAATTGTAAATTATCAATGTCAAATTAACGTTATCACTAGCGAGTGCGATCATTATAACTCAGGTACCTACTCTAATAGTTTAGATATCTTTACTCTTTACCTAGGTACCTAAATTGGGTGTTCATATCACCATCGAGTTAGGTATCACATATCTCTCATTGTACCCACCTCATTATACCACTGTAGGCAATGTCGAGAAACATAAACAATTAACTCGGTACTATGCTCGTTCCATTTGTCGTTCTAATCTTATCGTGCACTATATACTTCCGGCGCTGTACTGGCTCGGAGTCACGTAGCTCGGTCATAACGAACAATGTAACTGAAATGCTTCTTTGCGCCAATTGTTTCGCTTGAAAGGACCTTTGTAGATAACGCGATGGTACAGTGTGAGTGAACACATCGACTGTTTTACACTATTAATTATTGCTTGTCGTCGCCTCTATAGGACTGATTCGCGATAACATTAGCTTGGGTGGTCAATGGTAAGTGACGTATCTTATATCAATCAATTTCTCAGTTCTAAGTAGCTATCATATAAACTTATTCTTTGCTCGTGGAGAGACTGATGTTCAGAGCCATTGTAGTTAGATTTGGAGTAATTAAAAATGTATACAAATATGTACGTATTACTAACTGGTGCCCGCGACTTCGTTCGCGTTGAAAGGAAATATATGTGAGTGGTAACGCTGGACATCGTTATCGCTTTTTTAATGTCTTATTATGTATAGCCTATGAATTATTCTAATGTATAAAGCTATATTATTGTATTTTCATTGAAATTCATTTGGGAGTTTTTGCGTGAATGAGTAACATACATCCATCCAAGCCAAGTATAAGTAACCATATAAGTACTCGTAAGTATAAGTATAAAATAAATCAATACTATTAATAAATCTGTAGGGGTCGGTCATGTAGTAATTTACTTTGTTTTCAGAAATATCGTGTATATAGGCTCTAAAATATGATACTGAAACTAAATTGACGATTTTTACAATTTTTTTTTTGTATGTATGTATGTTCCTCCATCACTCTTAAACGAATTAACTGATTTTCATGAAACTTGGTAGATAAACATTTAGAAGTACGGGACACGTGATAGGCTACTTTTTATCTTTTTTAATGCGGACGAAGTCGCAGGTAACAGCTAGTAAATAAATAAATATATAAGTAAGGAAGTTTCGTTATAACCTAAAAATACGATTAGGTTAGAATTTTGAAATTAAAATGTTTCAATTCTTTACAGAATTATTAGGTAATAGATACAAGTTTAAGAAGGAAATAAGTTGTAGAAGTAACAAATAACAGGGAATAAGAATATAAAAAAATATTACTTCCTTCTTACTCCAATTGTGTATAATATGGTGAGAGTAGAAATTACTATTAGAAATTAACAGAAAAATTAGAGATTATATTTAAATTAGAAATTAGAATAGTAGCTTTTAAAGAAGGCTTTTAAAGGGGCATTAGGTACATCAAAATGACCAAATTACATCTAAATTTGTTCAGCAGTTTCGGCATAATAAACAGACAAGACATGTACTTTTGCATTTAGAATATTACTATGAGACCTCACCACAGCTGCAATATGCACAAGAGAATTTACTGACTAACAAAATACATTACAGAAACACTGTGAATCATTAATAACTGTCAGTTAGCTCCACCCATTTGCGCAGTTACATTACGCCGTTAACTTAAATCAGTGTAGGACAATGGAAAATGAGTCTTATTTCAAGGCAACACGATCCACTGGGTGTACGCAGTTAACAATGCCCCTACCAAGTGCAGTCCCCTGCTGTTAAAGGCACGCCTTATAAATAAAAGATAACACATTATTACCTATGTACAGGAAAATCATTAAATGCTGTTATAGAAGTAATGAGATTTCAAAGTTACATAGGCAAGTTAACAAGGAATTTTCATTAATCGATTATTATGTATACATTAGTAGTCGATTAATAAAAATAAATTTGTGGTAAATTCTTAGCCTTACGTTTCCCATTTGAACCGTTACTTAGATATTAGGTACCATTTCAATTATAATCAATACTTCACTGTCTATATTAAAATAAAATATACAAAAAAAATTAGGAAAAGGCATAGTTACTTACTGCCAAATATTATGTCCTATTATTCCCTGGGATCCCGAAAAAAGAAGTACCTACTGTTCCCGAGGAACGTGGACGAAGTCGCGGGCAAATGCTGGTATGTCATGAAATGGTCAAGAAGTTTGACCTCATAAAATATTTGGAGTAGATATTTAATCACATTAAAATCACACCTATGTAATGGCCATAGTTAAAATACATAATTGATACTTTTTTTCGTAAATAAAATCCAATTATCCGAATGGGGTCTGATACTAATTTATTTGGATAATTAGAGTTCTACTGTACTGAAAATTTTACAAACTGTGAGTAGGTGCGCTAATATCGTCTACTTTTAATATCTACCGGTAATATGATTCTGGTAAAACGAAAGGCGTCGTAACAAAGGCATTGTGGGTAATATCACATTAATGTAATGTAATGGGTAATGTACCATAACTTGAACCGGATAGTTACGGGGCTGCTCGTAAAACTAAGATAAACTCAAGTTAAACTGAAGCGACGCCGCTACGGTTGACGGGGGCCAATGAAAAGTTTTTTACTGTATCTCTGAAAGTGGCTGGGATGCTGTTAGACAACCTACTATGGACTCCTGCTTAAATATTGCCACTTATAACTGTTCTATTCCTATAACAACGCGGGCGCAATAAGTTTCTGTGTAACGTTACTTACTTCCTAAAGAAAGGACGAAAGAAACTCTCCAACAACTTATTATGAAATCACAATAAAATTGTGCCAAATTTAAAAAATTAACAATGATTTGATCGCATGCATTTTTATGGCCATTACTTAATAATAATATTATATATTTTACCAGGGTTTCGAAAAAAAAAATAGCCAAGATGATGACGATCCTGAGATGAAACCGTCGGGGTTTCATATACCGACATTCTTTGTGTCATGTTTAAAACAAGATACTGACATGTGGCGGTAACTGTAAGTAATAAGTAATATAATAATAAATCATTTATTCGACGTAAGTTTTTACAAAACATTTATCTTCGTCAACATTCTTTACAAGCTACCACCGGTTCGGAAAGCTGTTTCTAGGGGAAAGAACTCGGCAAGAAACCCCCTAGTTGCTCTTTTCATAAATAAATTACAAAGTAATACTTAACAATACATAGCAATCTACATAACACAATAATCAACTATATTTGACTCCAAGGACAGTCGTCATTTATATAATCTAATATCCCATAATAACCCTTTTTGCACAGGGTTTTCTTAATATAAACTTTAAATTTATTTATAGATAATTGTATTAGCTGGAAGCCTGTTGTAGAAGCGCACACATTGTCCCATAAAAGAGTTGCTAAAGCTGTGGAGACGAGTTTTATTTGGTTGAAGCCTATGCTTGTTTCTAGTATTTAAATTATGAACATCACTATTTCTACTAAAAGTGCTAATATTTTTGTGAGCAAAAACAGCTTTCGTTCGAAGCTTGATATACGCAAATAGTGTCTTAACAAATCCTTACTTATCCTAAATCCTTCTATATAGTCGGCAACGCACTTGCAGTACCTATACCTATGGCGTTCTTGTATTATATTAGGCGACGGTATAGCCACCTACCATCAAGTGATCCGTCAACCTGTCTGTTGATCTTAATATAAAACTATCTACTAATATTATGGTACTCGCTAAAGCTTTATTTTAAATACCAACTAACAGAGGCAACAGATTGCCTCACAGAACGTGTAAATTCGGTATAACTAATTCCAACAAACTATTTAACTCTAACATTTGTTGTAAATGAATAAATTCTTTCAAACGATAAGCGGAAACATGAAGAATAATGACTAATAAAATCACTTGTTAAACATTTATTTACTGTTACGTTTCTTGAGAAACCGTTTTCATTGCTGCAAACTGTAACGTTATATCAACATAACAAAGCGTATGTAGTAATGTCAATCTGTCACATACTTCAAAAACAAGTGTAGGTTTACTGTTGTTAACAATATAAGGAAAACAATAGTTTTCTGACGCAATGCTTATTGTTATAGGGTTTCTTATACAATAATAATGATGTAAATATTACCTAAACCTATTGTTAGACGGATAAGTCAAAGAGCTTCATTGATAAAAAATCCATTTTAGTATGAATTGTTTGTTATTCTTTTATTATTTCGTGAGACGTTAGATCAGTGACTCAGTTTTAATATCAAGCAATCAAAAACTTAAGGGAACTGTAGTCATTTTGAAAGACTTATGTGCCAGCCACAATGGCTCATTACCTGTGGAGGCAATTGAATGTGCAAACGAAGACAAATATTCATTAGCAGTCTATGGATGACCACATAGATCTCCCACTTAGACAGAGCCCGTATCGTATACACTCTCTGGTCGATCTTAAATTAACGAATCTGATCTTAGACTACTTTTGGATCCCTAGAGAGCTAGAAAGATTGGTGGAGATATTTGTTACTATAGTCTTTCGTGTAGAGTTTCACCAGATTGTGACCCAGATTAGAACATTTGGATATTTTCTTTTGTTAAAGTAGGGTTAAATTTAAAATTAAAATTAAAAATTCGAACTTACTTGGGGAGACAAAGACATTTAACAAAGAGGGTGATGTGGTGTCGCACAAAGTCTGAAATTCTATTGAACAGAACTACATGTCTAGTGTTGACAAATGTTTTTGCTGTAATGGTTAAAAACGAGGAGTTAAATTTACTTTTTTTTTTCCCAGAGGAAAATACTTCGCTTATTTTCTTGGTGGTTTTGGTATCTCTTTTTTTGAAACTGCATAAAAACATAAATGTAAAAAACCGAACTGGAAAATGTGCCAGGTGGCAGATATACACTCCAGTCTAAATAAAATACTTTCTAAAACTCATACTAAACTATCACACAGGACTACAGTATTTTGCTTAGAAACTGTAAATATCAACGTCGTCATAATGAAGTTTCCAGGCACGGAATTTGGAACTTGTCAAATATAGTAGCCAATAAATAGATTGAAAGCAATAATGTGGACAACATATCGTACAAGTGAGCTCTTTTTCCTTTACAAATATTATGTCAGCGTCCAAATGTCCTCACACATAATATCTTGCGGGGGTTTGGGAGATTAAAGCCTCAACCTCCGACATAATCGGAGACTTTGATGTATTCTATAAAATAAAAATGAATCCCTAAATGTGTTGCTAAGCGCAAAACTCGAGAACGGCTGGACCGATTTGGCTAATTTCTTTTTTGTTGTGTTTGATGAAGTCTGAGGAAGGTTCTTATGGGGAGAAAAACGTAAAAAAATACGAGGAAAAATTAAAAACAACAATTTTCTTTTCCCATACAAAACCACTCTGTCCTCAGTCCTCACCTAGCAACCGTTGTTGATAACGCATGTTTATCTAAATTATTAAAAGGTAAACACGACTTTATTGACTGTTAGGCGGAAGTTCACCTGGTCAGCTAGTTTTTAATAAAAAAAACCTTAATACTGCTTAAGTTTATCAGCAAACTAGCTGGTGGTCGCGACTTCGTCCGCGTAGAAAAGTATAAAACGCCATCTACCATATTTTGGATAGATAGCGCTATCTCCCGGGCCAAGCCGCTAGTATTTACTTTTATTTTAGATTTCCCGTAAGAATGAAGTATTTTCCCGCGGTAAAAAGTAGCCTATGTTCATCACGGATAATGTCGGCTTCTAATGGTAAAAGAATTTTTCAAATCGGTTCAGTTGTTTCGGAGCCTATTCTATACAAACAAACAATAAATCTTTCCTCTTTATAATATTAGTATAGATAAGCAAAGGAGAACATTGCAACTGAACAATGTATGTAACGTAATTTCCGTACACGATTTCATTGGAGAAAATTCAATTATAGGAAACCGTTTTCTTTATCACGTTGCGGTGAAAATATATGATTAAATGTAATAATTTTTAATTACTTGCATGCGGGTGTCCTGGTTTATAATGCGGAGGCTTTAGTACCAAAGCTGTAAACGAAGTGTGCAATCAATGTTTTTATGGTTTTGCTAACAAGGCGGCCAATGCAAACTTCCACTTCCTAGATGGTGTCACTTTTGTATAATATATATTGGATCAAGGAGGGTCATTATAAAGCACTAAATTTTATGAGTGACACTTGAAAAATCAAATAAAAATTACGTTTTGTACTTCAATTTTATTTACCTACCTCTGGTAATATTATTTGGTATTAATCTTTCTTTCCTGTAACTAAAAATTGTTTTAATAAAATTTGATTAACTGTCGTGAGGTTGATTTTTTTTTTTTATCTTAAAGAGATGCAAAATCAAAGATTTGTTCAATTTCCTCACTAGATATAGTTATTTCTTCAATTTAAAAATTCTTTCACCTATAGTAGAGAGCTACATTATCAGCAAGAGCACAATTATGCTGTGTTTTATAAAATATATAGTCTATCTACTCGTATATCTATACAAATCCTTACTAATTTTATAAATGTGATAGTGAGTTTGATTGTTACGCTTTCACGAAAAAACTACTGTACCTATTTTAAAAATTCTTTCACCTAAAGGAAGCTATATTCTCAGTGAGAATAGGTAACATATTTTATAAAATTATGCGAATGAAGTCGCGTGCATAAGCTAGATTTTAATAAAGAGGGAAAACAGATTTAAGACGACGCATTGGAAATTTTGGTGGCAGGGATTTAGATTTTTCTCAGCAATGACGAAACACATGAAAGTGATGTTTGGTAATCTGTTTCTTCATGTTACTTACATCATTTTTACGCTTGTATTTCACGATTGATAAAAAAATCAAAGAACACAGATCCTCACTCCTCTTTTAAAACACAGATTTACATTTTACAGCCAAATGGGTCCAATTTATACCTCCAAATTTTCCATGTACATTAGTATAAACATACACTTTAATTTATCGGTTGGATTTATTAAATTACGGTATAGTTTTTTATTTAAACGATAAAAATCGTATTGTCGCGTACGACCTTACGATATAAGCGAGCGCGCTCTTGTTTATGTATGGGAATTACAGCCCCTGAGTCTCTCGTCAGATTTTAGATTATTTGTTTATCGCTGCGTCGCCTTAACATTTAAACAAACATTATCAATTTTCGGATGCATTATATTTGCATAGAAGTAATTCACCTACCGCAGTGTCCAAATCCGAATTCAAATCACATAACATTGACGAGACACTTCCATATTCTGCGACAGTGACTGATTAAAGCAAATGTGTATGCGCGCCTGCAATCTATTAGGATGCTAAATGATTCTTAGAAAATTTAACACCTGCACATTTAGTATGATTTCACGAAACAATAATATGTTAAGACAAAGAGACTTTTTTTAAATGTGTGTTCGTTCGGTTATCGAATAAATTATGTCCTATCACATCCGTTACTCTTGTCTGAGGCCACTGACTTACATCTGCACATAGAAAGTGATGAAATTTACTATAAAACGTGTTTTATTTCAAAGCTCTAAATTCCATATTTTAGGAGAAATAGCAATTTTAAAAGTGTGTTGCACCAAGTTTTGACAGCCATACAAAAATTATATTTTCTGAGAAAAAAATTTAGTAATTACTGGTCAAAAAATCCTTTATCGTCACAATAATAAAAAAATTCAGCGATAACGACATTTGTTTTTAAGCTTATTAATTAACTTAGTCGACCACTTTTTTTTACCATATTTTACACGATATTTAAGAAAAATTATAATCCTACTTTTCGGTTATCTCTGAGAAGCTACGAAAATTTGTTGTGCAATATTGCACCTAAATTCATAGGTCATAAGGTTGCGCTTATGTTGGTAATAATTGTGTTCGGTGTTTAGTTAATCCCTTGGAACACAGAAGCGATTTGTTATAAGTATTTTATTTATTAACAACTACATACCTATTGCACGCGACTTCGTCCGTGTAACTTTATTATTATATATTATATAGCCTATGTTACTCGTAGCTTTTTATAGGTGACTTTTTTTTTTTAAATCGGTACATCTATACTAATATTATAAAGAGGAAAGATTTGATTGTATGATTGTTTGTTTGTATAGAATAGGCTCCGAAACTACTGGACAGATTTGAAAAATTCTTTTACCATTAGAAGCCGACATTATCCGTGATGAACATAGGATACTTTTTATCGCGGGAAAATGCTTCATTCGTACGGGAAATCTAAAATAAAAGTAAATACTAGCGACTTGGCCCGGGAGATAGCGCCATCTATCCAAAATACGGTAGATGGCGTTTTATACTTTTCTACGCGGACGAAGTCGCGAGCACCAACTAGTACAATAATAAAAAAATAGAAGTGTTCTCTCTTCTAAGTATTAGCATAGAATCAATAGTTATAATAGTACCTGTTTGTACCTATTGTTTTTCCAAAACACCTAATTGTTTTTTAAAAAGAATGAACAAATTCGATACACGCCTTAAACTAGGTATTCTTTTGTTAAACAATATGTCGATAACATTATTAATTTATTTCGTTGTGAGTCATTTATGAGACGCATACGTACTGGACTTAAAAAGGTCTAAACATCTAACTTTTTAAGGAAAGGTTGTGCAGATAGATAGATAGGTCGACGTCATGGCAGGATATCTTCGCCTTTTTACGTTCAGAATCATTTATAATCCTGAAGAATTAAAAAAATCATCATCATCATCATCTCAGCCGTAGGACGTGCACTGCTGGACATAGGCCTCCCCCAATTTTTTTTTTTTTTTTTTTTAAATCGCTTGTTTGAAAACATATAATAATATTTATAGACTAGCTGGTGCTCGCAATTTCGTCCGCGTAGAAAAGTATAAAACGCCATCTACCGTATTTTGGATAGATGGCGCTATCTCCCGGGCCAAGCCGCTAGTATTTACTTTTACTTTAGATTTCCCGTAGGAATGAAGCATTTTCCCGCGGTAAAAAGTAGCCTATGTTCATCACGGATAATGTTGGCTTCTAATGGTAAAAAAAATTTTCAAATCGGTCCAGTAGTTTCGGAGCCTATTCTATACAAACAAACAAACAATCAAATCTTTCCTCTTTATAATATTAGTATAGATTAGACATAGATAATTAGGCATGACGAATATACTTGTTATTTTTAAACGTGCGATATATTTATAGAATACTTTAATATTTATAATATGTATTATATGCTACATTTTGGATGACATAGGGTACCTTTCATCAACAAAATAAGTGCTGTTTCCGAGGGATCAACTAAAAATAATAATAAAAAATTGAACGCTCCTGAAAAAAAAAATATGAACAATAAAGATTGAATAAATGTTTTAACACCTAACAAGTATTAACGTGGACGAAAAATAAATAGCAGCTACAAAATGAAATAGCAGAAGATTTTATTTAATATTTTTTCTATATACTATACATACTATACTATACTATATAGGCTATACAAATCTTTATCTATATACTAATAAATAAAGCTGAAGAGTTTTGTTTGTTTGTTTGGTTGTACGCGCTAATCTTAGGAATTACTCGATAGTCCATTTATCGAGGAAGGCTATGCTATAGATAGGTATAGAGAACGTTCAAGCGGAGTATGCTGGTCGACCCCCACATACCCCTGCCGCCTAGCCAGCGGCAGAAAGTCAGTGAACGGATTCCTCCTCGATAAAAAAAAAAGAAAAAAAAAAAAAGAAAAAAAAAAGAAAAGGCTATAGGGAACGCGGACGAAGTCGCGGGCACCAGCTAATAGGTATATTATACACTTCGTCCGCGTTGAAAAAGAAAAATGTAGCCTAAACTGTGTCCTGTACGTCTAAATGTTTATCTACCAAGTTTCATGAAATAAGAGTTATGGAGGAACATATATACATACAGAAAAAATTGTAAAAACGGTCAATTTAGTTTCAGTATCATGTATAGAGCCTATGTACACGATATCTCTGAAAACAAAGTATTTACTCCATGACCAACCCTTACATATTTATTATTATTAGTATTGATTTCAATGATGAAATGTGTGTTTGACCATAATCAAGGGGACCATTTATAAGTCTGCATGCATTTTTAATTTTCTATGACGAAGTCCAATGGAAAATGGATTATATTACTTACTCTAAAATACACTACATTCACAAGTTAAAGTTCCCGCAAAGATTTTTTTTATGTTAAGATCGACAGACAGGCTGACGGTCCACTTGATGGTAGGTGGCTACCGTCGCCTATAACACAAGCAACGCCATAAGTGCTTACAAGTGCGCTGCCGACAATAGAAGGATTAAGTATAAGGGATAAGGAAGGGATGGGGTAATGGGCTCTGGCATCTCTTACTCACTCACCGAAACACAACAGCACATAATGCTGTTATTTCACGGTGGTATTCTTTAAGGGGGTGGTGCCCTGCCAATAATAATTGTAAAAACATTTTGATTAAATATAAAATAGTACTGCGTTCAGAGGAAATTCTTATTAGAGTTTAGTGCTTGCGTTTACTTTATTTACTGCTCGGTCGGAGGCCACAAAAGTGTCGAGACACACATCCGTAGCACGAGTTAAAAAAAGGCTAATTTCTAAACAGTGAAACTTCACGTTTACTGAAACTAACTTAGACGAAGGAAGTTGGCGCCTTAGGGAACTTTAGGAAGTTCATTTTCAAAGGTGGTCTTTCTGACAATCAAACCAGAGACCCTTGAGACAGAGCGCTAACCATAACCACGATCTATGGGTGATCAAAAAATAGGTTGCTCTGCCATTAATTGGTAAATTTTAGAGCTAAACTATTTTCATATGGGATAAAATATAATTGCTTTCGGTAATTAATGTAATACAAGTCAGTTTTCCTCCATACAAACGTAGAACCCTAGTTACTCCGCTGTTTTATGTTTAATTTACAAAAGTAAGCGTGATACCGATTTATCTTGTCGTTAACTTGGTTCGAATGCATACAAACTTAAAAAAAAGTATTAATTTAAAAGATATGATCCTTGAAAAATCAATATTTTAACACAAGTTTTAATGCAACTTTGAGGTTGAATAGGTCACTCTAGTTTACAAAAACTCCAAAATACTTTACACATAAACATTGATTAGTTATTCAAGAGTTCAAATAACTTTACAGGAAATAGATGTATGCAGTAGTTTTATCAAAAAAAGCGTTGGCCCAAGGGTCTGTTTGTGATTTTATTTTTGGTATGAATGATTGTGCATCTCAGTCGAGTGCTCTTCCCGCGCTTTGTGCTGTGTGAGACAGGACGCATTTTAGCCATGAGACCGATGAGTTCGGGCCGCCGACTTGTTTCATCTTAAGTAATTAAAATGATTGCTATTTATCCTATGACATACTATAACTGCAAAAGTCCTGTCAGACTGGCTCAAGACCCTAAATTATAATTAAACCGAATCTTTTTGAAAGACTATTACTTGATTACATTCAATATTTATTATGAAAACATTGCATTGATTATGACATGGGACTTATGTAAAAACTATACTTAACTTAGGTATTTTAGAAATTGCTACTTCACATATACATTCACACACGCACATGCACATTCACACATACACAAATACACATACTCATCTATTATTACTATTTCTTTTTTGTATTCTAAAACACTTGTATCATATCTCCTGATATCTAATAGAAAAATGGTTACTTTTACAGCAGCTATACGTTAACATTTCTGGGAAAAAATATTACAATACAACAGTGCGGTTTACCTTTTAATATACACATATGTAATACTTTCAACCGGGATCAAACCTTTGGCCTGCTGTGGCATGACAGCATTCAGAGATGGTCAGTCCACAAGGCTTGTAAAAGCTCTCAGTAGTCTCTGCTTAAGAAAATTCTTTTACACTATCACTAAAGCAGTGTGTATCCCACAGTTTCTCTTAGATTAAGGCACTCAAACTAATTACAAAGTTTACGAGTGTATCCTGGTGCAGGTGCCTGCACTGAGTTGTCCAGCGATGTGAGTAATATGTTTAGGTCGCCGACAGCTTTACAACCCCACCGTGGAAATTGATACACGCGAACATTTTTATAGACGAAAATGAGTTGAAATTTAAACAGTGACCTTTTAGTTGATTTTGCTTTCTGCGAAAAGGGGTTCTTCAACGGCTGTTAAACTGTAATTTGCTATTTCCTATGACGTCAAGCAAAGCGGCTTTGTTAAGGGCTTGGTCGATAATAAATTCGTACTTTTGTAGTGTAATATGGAAAGTTTAAAAAGGTACACGTATACATAATGGGAAGGAAACTCACGGATTTACGGCTTCAAGAGTTCGCTTTTCAAAACGTAAATCACTGAAATTTAATAACACAAATGTAAAAAAACCGTTTTGGTATCTTAATAAATATAATTAATTAATTATAATTTATCTTCAATAAATTTCCAATACGACCAAGATACACAGGTACGGGGTAGACCCCTTTGAAAACGCACAGGCTATAGTCATAAAGAAACTGCAGGAATTTAACAGTAGGTAATGAATGATATTATTTCCATTTGGTATACTTTAAATATGAATTTTTAATTTTTAATCTGAAAGTTATTTTTTTATTAAAAAAAAGGTTTGCTCTTGGCCATTAGAGATATTAGAGATGAGCTGAGTAGCAAGGATGAGGCCTATGATGGAGCGAGCTCACCCAGAATATACCTATTCACTCGAACTTTGAAAAGATTAGGGTTGCACTACCAAGGCAGGGAGTTCCAAACCTTGGTAGTGCGCATTATAAATAATGTTTCAAAGCGCTTAGTTCGAAAAGGAGGGATTTCGACAAGATGCGGATGGTAACCAGCCGTACGTCTGTATCTCTGATGGAAGAAAGGAGAAGGCGGTATGAGCTCATGCAGCTTCTGTGCACACTCTCGAAGTACATCTTATAAAAGACACATAGACTGGCAATTTTGCGTCTATGTGCCAGGCTCTGCATCCTAGATTTTAAAAGAGTACTGTCGCCTATGAGTCTTACCATGGGCATGATAGAGAGCCGACGGCCGCTTCGTGACAAGACGACCATACGGATAAAAGGATAATAAGGATGCATAAGGACCATAAGGGTAAGGACTAACAAGGATAAGGTGGATTCAGTCTGCTTCTAACCAATCATATTGGAGAATTGGGAGGAAAATTTGGAAAATATGTCCAACAGTGGACGTCCTGCGGTTGAGATGATAATAACAATGATACTAATATCCTTCCTTATCCTTACATATTATAAAAAAGGTCCTCCGCCGCGTCTGTCTGTTTGTCTGTTCGCGATAAACTCAAAAACTACTTCACCGATTTTCATGCTGTTTTCAACAATGGGTAGAGTGGTTCTCGAGGAAGGTTTTTCTATACTAATATTATAAAGAGGAAAGATTCGATTGTTTGTTTGTATAGAATAGGCTCCGAAAGTACTCGACCGATTTGAAAAATTCTTTTACCATTAGAAGCCGACATTACCCGTGATGAACATAGGCTACTTTTTACCGCGGCAAAATGCTTCATTCCTACGGGAAAACAGGTAATAGGACAACAGGTAGTAAGAATTATCCTTCCGTACTTATCTTTTTCACATAACTTCTAAACGGCTGAACCGATTGGGTTAAAATTTTGTATGTGTATTTCTATGGTTTCATAGACACGAATGTATTATATTTTATAAAGTTACGCGGACGAAGTCGCGTGCAACAGCTAGTAGTATATAATTTACAAAGTTACACGGGCGAAGTCGCGGACAGCAGCTATTAAAATATATAATATAGAAAAAAAATGATACCGATAAATGAAGACCGTCTTTATTACCACTTCATTCACCTTGATAACTAGTACATAACAAAACAAACCACAAATGCTAACAATAACTACATTTATCTGTTTCTGTTTCTTATCCACTCACCAATAAAATCACTCTTCCGTCTGCCAGCACTTAATTTATACAGTTTATGATACTTAATAAAATTATTTACGAGTGCACAAGAGGAAGCAATGGCAATGACATAAATATGACAAATACGACATCGTCACACAAAGTGACAATTATTAAATAACTTAATAATATAGACGTCACATTCGCTTTTACGCGATTGGAGGAGGA
Organism: Synanthedon vespiformis; assembly: GCA_918317495.1. Classification (NCBI taxonomy): domain Eukaryota; kingdom Metazoa; phylum Arthropoda; class Insecta; order Lepidoptera; family Sesiidae; genus Synanthedon; species Synanthedon vespiformis. The sequence goes on from OU906962.1 coordinate 6,773,999, forward strand.
AATAATATATTGTCGCGTCGTGCAGATTCATTCGTTTCATGAACATTGTGCGCACACACAAATATGATTTCATTTGACAAGCTGTCGCACGCGATTTCGCCCGCGTAATTTTATAAAATATAGCCTATGTTACTCGTCGATAATGTAGCTTTCTATAGATCAAAGAATTTTTAAAATCGGCCCAGTAGTTAACTCGTTTTTACGTGAAAGAGTAACAAGTTCGTATAATCACTATAAAGTGATTTATATATTATAAAATATTAGTATGGATTTGAACCAGTCAATGTCTCTATAAATAAAGTATGATAATATATATATTTGTCAAGCACTGGATTTTTATTTTTAGACAGCTGGTGCCCTATTAATATTTAGCCGATATCCAAAAATCAAATGAGTAGTTACAAAAATTACAAAAATACAAACAAACAAACATACAAACTGTATCTCTTTATAACATTAGTATAGATAAAGTTGCTGCCCACTTCTGTCTGTTTCTCCGCTAACTTCTTCTAAACCACCCCACGAATTTTGTTACGTTTTTGTGTAGGTATATAATTTGAGAAAAAATTGCATTCGTGCGAAGCTGGAGGCGGGCCGCTAGTAATACAATAATATGTAACTTGTAACAGTGAATTATAGGGCGAACCAACAGTGAGGCAAAAGGAATAATTGTCAGCTTCGGTAACTTAAAAAACACATGTGTTACAATGTAATTTTTAAATTATGAATATTAGTTATTTTAAAAGGTAACTGTAGATCTTACGCCTTGAAACCCGCAGTTTAACCCCGAGCGATTACTTACTTACTTATTAAATTTAAGTCGCTGTCCGCGTCTGTCTGCTTCTTCGCTAACTACTTACAACCATCGAAATAATATATATATATCTCTGCGAGAACTACTTCGCACAACAGATGTGTATTAGAGGCCAAAAGAGGCCTCTAATACACTACACTTCGAACAAAAGAGGCCCCTCTGGCGGCAGTAACCACCCCCTTACAGAATACCACCGTGAAATAACAGTATATGTGCTGTTGTGTTTCGGTGAGTGCTCCATCCCTCCCTTATCCTTCTATGGTCGGCAGCGCACTTGTAGCTCATATGGCGTTGCTTGTGTTATAGGCGACGGTAGCCACCTACCATCAAGTGTACCGTCAGCCTGTCTGTCGACCTTAACATATAAAAAAAAGAATATTAGAGCCATATTTAAGTTAAAAGTTATGGATAGTTGTTGTATGTCCTCTTTTAAAAAGTATAAAATCCTAACACTTCCATCGCTTTTTATATATGAGGTCGTTGTATATGTAAAATTCAACCCTGACCTATTTAAGCGAGTCTCTGATAATAGTCAAAGAGCTCAAAGAGATCCTAACAGATGCATTCGAAAAGCAAAAACAGCCCTGATTCATAAAAGTTTTGTTTTTGTGTTTTATGATACCACAAACACATTTCAAATTTACAGCACCCCTCTTTTGCGTAAGGCGTCGGAGTTAATAAGGCTAAATATATTTTTTAAAAATTGTAATATAGATGGAATGTGTGAGGTAGGTATATCTGACGCATCTCTATTGATAATACAAACTTGCTACTTGAAGCCTTCCTGTTCAGATACGAATCTTAGGTTTTATAAACATTAAAAAAAAAAACAATGTTTATCTTCAATTAACGAGCCGGAGTTAATTAAACTTAAAACCCCTTATCGACGTCTCATCTACCACAAGAACAGATTTATTGGCGAAAATTTTCGTTGCAAACACATTTTGCCAAATAATTTTAGACTTTAACGGTAACCGGATAAAGTTAAAAATTCTATGACTACGTTTAGTGCAAGTTTCAGTAAGAATTTACATCCCTTTTAGATCAGTTTTAGTGGCTTTTTTTGCGTCTAAATGACATCAAACAAAGCACCCTTAAAAATAATGACACTCGAATCACCCCAAATCATAGTTTCAAATAGTGTGGGGCGGCGTTTTAACGACATTATCGACAATGTTTAATGAGCCAACGTCTTTTTGCTCGAACTGTTTTTATTTCACGCGAATTTTACGACCTCAAACAATATTTTACGACGTACGACTGTATCGCAATGAGTTGCATCGGTTTTATAATACTTTAATTTCACCGACAGAAAGCTATAAAAAATATGCAAATGCAACATAAAACCTGTCGGTGGGGCGACACTAAAGTGCGTTAATCCGAACAGATAAGCAAAGCCAGGGTAAACAAGTCGTTGTTTAGCGTAGTGAAAAAAAATTACATTCATTTTATGGAATAGTTTAAAGACATAAAACTACCCCTCCCTGTACAGTATCCTCCATCATTTAGATTTGAATATTTAAATCCTGATATAGATGGAAATGGGTATCTAATTTTTGTGTTTCTTTCTCTAATGTTTCTTATGTTTACTTATTTCACTTCTTTGATTGTCAGCATCATCTTTATATAACCTTTTTTAATCTTTATATATCTTTTTTATTTATTTTTGCTATTTATATGTTTTTTTATATCTTTATAGAACCCGGGAGTGATATTATAAAGTATCTACCTCGTATCCTCAAAGCACATATTATGTAGAAACATGCAGGGCTTTTTTTGTGGGAGTACTTTTTTATATTATTAGGTACTCACCTAAATATAACTTATATTTCCTTTTATTTCCAAGGATATTATGTTTTCAAACAATAAAAGAGTAATTTACTTAGTTTTTTCCTCAAAACACAGTGGACTTACAACTTTTGAGAATTAGCGTGCACCCAAAAAAGAAGTGGCAAAAAAGGCATCGAAATATTTATGCAGATATATGAATGCATTTAATGAAGACGCTTTTGTGCTTTAAGTAACTAAGTTGATAACTGCATTTTTAAGATAATGTGTGTCTTACTCGCAATCGGTCCTTAGATGGGATGCCACCTAATTTGGACTCAGTATACTATGCTATACTGAGTAATTGTAATTTATACTAATATTATAAAGAGGAAAGATTTGATTGTTTGTTTGTTTGTATAGAATAGGCTCCGAAACTACTGGACCGATTTGAAAAATTCTTTTACCATTAGAAGCCGACATTATCCGTGATGAACATAGGATACTTTTTACCGCCGGAAAATGCTTCATTACTACGGGAAATCTAAAATAAAAGTAAATACTGGCGGCTTGGCCCGGGAGATAGCGCCATCTATCCAAAATACGGTAGATGGCGTTTTATACTTTTCTACGCGGACGAAGTCGCGAGCACCAGCTAGTTCTATATTGTAATTGGTAATTGTAATGGGTAGCAGTAAGTAAGGTGGCCGTCGTTGCTGTGAGAATCAAAAAGTTATAGTTAAAAGGAAGGGATTCATTATCTAAAGGGATAAGGGAGCTTTTAATTAAGCACACCATACACATTAAGACAACAGATAACCTTGGTTATGTAACAGTAACCAATGCCTCTTATATTGTAACAATTCATAATGAGCGAAACTAAATACTTATTTTTTTTAACTCAGATTACATTTAGGTTTCACGATAATTAGTTTCAGGTTGCAGGTGATCTATTATAAAATATATAGAGTTTGTTTTCTGAAGTGTCATTTCGGAAAAGAATGTTTCTCCTGTGATTACTTTGTTAAGCTTTGTACAAACATACTAGTAGATCGATTTCATAATATAAATATGATGAAGAAAATACACAATAAGATATATAATGAAAATTCATAAATCAACATGAAATTTTTAAATTAATTACTACATAAAAAAACTATAGATCAATAAGCTCTTTATGTCTCTCATTAGGGAGTTCAATGTGACCATTTTTGTGAGCTTTACTCTCTTTTAAAAACAGTAACATTATAAAATAATATCAAAGTTAAAGCGTTTGTCCAAATTTATTGATCGTTAAAACTACGTTTAGAGCTCTCGCGGACCAAAACTGATAAGACATTTACGGTTCGTAAATAAGACCTACCGCAGATGCGCGAAATTATGTTTATGGTCTTTTTCATGTGAAGTTTCGAATACTTTTTCTGTCTGATTGTAAGTTACTATTACACCTGCATTAAGTGGTTTACGATAGTTGGCTACCTTGTTAATTTGTGGTAGGTCCTTTATTCGTTTGTCTGTTGATTTTTAATTAATTATTTTTTATTAAATAATTATTATAAATAGACAATGACTGCGTTTAAATATAAACATTTCGTTTTTATATACATGCTTGGTGTTAAATTATAGTAATAATAAACTATATCTACTATATATACATATTATAGGATATCTCAGCTTAAGAAGATAAGATTCCTAGGTCCTACACGTCAACCACATCTAGACTTAATTTTTTGGAATATTATAGATGCGTTATTATTTTTGAAGCACTTATCCAAAAATATTTTCACACTTGGCTTTGATATAATTATTTGATTTCTTTATTTATGATGTAGTTTATATGATATACTACATCATAGCAGAAAATTTGGTTATGTTTATGTTTAGAAATATGATTTTATCTTTGTATGTTGCTCATTAGTTGTACAAGAAAAAGATTAACGAAATGCTTCTTTGCTTCAATACATTAATAACTCAATGATACGGAATTTATTGTTCAATAAAAAAAATTACATTAAAAAAAAAATCACAAAATATATTTTAACATTAGATCACTCTCAACACAGGTCCGTGCCTCAAAAAAGCCTCAAAAAATTGGAAAAAAGTTCACAAGAGTAAAGGGAGTGCAACATTGTAGCGCGCGGTTGTTTTGATGTTGAAGGATTTTACAAGAAGCGATGGACCGCTCGACGAAGCACATGTTCGCTTCGAAGCGTGAAATTTCATATGACACCTTGCGGTGTCGTGTACCTCTCATTGATAGCTCGGAACGGTCTTAATGCCATGTCTCAAATTCATTATTATATCAATTTGCTTTTCAGTCGAAAACAAACAAGGGACGGAGTCTAAGAAGTGATTCAAGAACCAAGGTTCTGTCTTAATTATGCAGATATCCTGTACCGTGTACAGAGTGTCAATTTTGGTTTGAGTTTAAAATGATTATAAAATGTCTATCTATAAAGTCATCTTACGAGATTCCTGTAAGATTAAATTCGCTTACTTTCCGTAGGCATATTATCGGTAAGAATATTTATTAGTTATATTCTTGCAAAGTTTCTATTGGCTTGTGATTTAGTTGAATTTTTGCAACCTTTTAGTAGATTCTTATAGTTTAGTATACCTCAGTTCTTAACTGAAATCTAAGGTACGGTACGGAGTCTCTTCAAAGGACAAAATCTGTAGAAAAATTAAAATCTATATTTATCGATGATTTTGAAATCTAAATTTGAAGAAAGAATTTGCAATGTAAATTGCATGTAGGCCTGTAAATATAGAACTCAAAGAATCGACACAACCATAGGAGAAGAAAGTTTCTCAAGTCATAGATGTTTTCTTGATCAAAATCAAAATCTAGGTGGTCTAACAACGACCAATAAAATTCCATAGCAGTATTGATGATGATAATGAAGAATTATTGATGATTGCTTTCCTCACTTCTATCCTATAACTAACATACATATTATGTCCACTTCTCACTATGACTTATGAGTACTATATAAGCCGTTTTTTTGCTAACGCTGCCTCAATCTATACTAATATTATAAAGAAGAAAGATTTGATTGTTTGTATAGATTAGGCTCCGAAACTACTGGACCGATTTGAAAAATTCTTTTACCATTAGAAGCCGACATTATCCGCGATGAACATAGGATACTTTTTAAAAATGATTCATTCCTACGGGAAAAAGGGGAATAGGAAAACGGGTTGTAAGAATTATTATCCTTCCGTACTTATCTTTTTCACATAACTTCTAAACGGCTGAACCGATTGGGTTGAAATTTTATATGGGTATTTCGATGATTTCCTGGATGATTTAAAAATACAATTGGACCCGGTAGGTGGCGCTGCTGTCGGTATGTCAACTACTAAACGGCTTGACCGATGGGGTTGAAGTTTTGTATGTGTAATACCATGGTGTCACAGATACGAATGTATTATATTTTATAAAGTTACGCGGACGAAGTCGCGTGCAACAGATAGTATTAAAATAATTATATGAATTCGTTATCTATATAAAGATTTGTTGAAAAAATAAAACTACCTTTGAAATTTTCCCTAGAGCGATGTGGCGTGTAGAATCTTGTATCGAATATTAGTTTAGTTAGGTCACCGAATCATCTGCAATGGGATTTGCGTGAGTGTCCCACTACAATTATTTATTGACCACGACAGTGACCCATTTCCCTATTTGGAAGGAAATTGAGTTTGTCAAATTCCATCAAAACACGGCATCAACTCTTGCATTGTAAAGTAGGCAAGATACAGTCAACCGCATTAAACTTGGATTTATTGTTGGGTACATTTTGTTAGAGCTGCTGTGGCTATTCATACGAAGGCCTGAACAGGTATACATACTTAAATAATAGGTATATACTTAAATAAAAAAATGGACTAATCCGTGATCCGGGAACAATCCATTTTTTTTATAAAAGACACCCTTTGTATCCCTTTCCTGTATCCCTAACAACGTGTATGCAAAGTTTCATGATGACTGGTTGGTTGGAAGTTAACGCGTGAAAATGTAACAGACAGACAGAATCACTTTCATATTTATAATATTAGTATTGGTAGTATGGAAGTATGGATTAGGATTTCATGGTGGCCTTATTATATATATTATGCCGTTATTTTGTCTTCTGTAAGTTTGAATAGTTGATTTCTAAAGTCGATAACTTTACTAATGATCTAATAAATGTTTTAATATATTTTTTTTTATTATTGTTTTAATCATTAATTTGTATTATGTCATAGCATTGTTATTACATTTTTGTTAACGTTTTTCAATGTGAAATATTATTTTTTATCTAAAATTGTCACGTTTTGCTTTGTTATTAAGACACCCTTATCACGCATTCTCTGTCTTGTATCGTCAGCCACGTGGCCACCTTCAAGACTTCGAGATAATGACTCAAGCTAATTTCGATGAACACGAAACAGATGATTTTTGTGTTCACTGTACAGGTTTTTGGTGTTTCGACGGTGGAATGCATGAAATAATTGTAGAGACGACACACGGTGTAACCTCACAAATTTAACAGTTCTCTTTACTCAATACAAAGTGGTATAGCATAAGCCTTATTTATACCTTTTAAGGCGAGGATGTAGAAAAAAATTTATAGGAAAACAAGGAAAATAAAATCTCTGTAAATAAATTATTTAATAGAACAAGAATTTATATTTAATCCATACTTAAGTAGGCAAAATTTTTAGTCTTCTCTTGTAGGTCAAAAATATTTCCAAAGAAAATATATCCAAGGATATGCGGAGACGAAAAATTATTTTCCCATTGTGTTTTTGCAATATTGTTTAGTATTTTAACAATTTTAAATTATTAACTATAATCTGTGGTTTTTTTGTTTACAATGTTTACAACTTGAAAAATAAGTTGGTTATGACAAGATTATTTTTTTGCAAAATTTAGCTAAAGCTAATTTATAAATTTTCCCAAGTACTTACTTTAGCGTTTGTATAAATACGTTGTTTTAATACTATATAAGGTAACGTATAAGCTCTATAACAACTGATGATTGAAGAAATAATCATGATCACCATCACCGTGCAATAGAAAGACCATTTGCTCAAAAATCTAAGATAAGAGAGATATTAAAATTTTGTGTGGAGTACTAGATATTGGTCTAGTACTATCTAGATTCTGGTCCACAATAGAAAAAGTTAACATTACATAATGAAAGCCGTCACCAGATATACCAGAGTATGCCAGATTCACAATAAGAAATCTGGTATAGGCATACTCTTAATTCGTCTACTTAAATAGAACAAAGTTACTCACCGTTAGGTGCCCCGTTTGCCTCTTTGATACCTTTTATAGAAAAATAAATAATAAATTAGTAATTTTAAAAATAAACTCATGATATTTCGAGAAGCACATGTTTCTGTGTTTGACACAAATTTCAGCAATGCATAATTCAATCCATACTAATATTATAAATGCGAAAGTAGCTCTGTCTGTCTGTCTCGCTTTCACGCAAAAACTACTGAACCGATCACCATGAAATTTTGCATACACGTTGTCTGGGACACCAGAAAGGACATAGGGTACCTTTCACCCAGAAAAAAAGGACTAAGTATTCCCGAGGGATCATATAAAATCATAAATAATTGGGCGCTTCTGTCGCATGGCGGCGCCATCGTCGTCACAGCGATATAAGATGACATGGGATGAGAGAGATTACACAAAATGTTCCTAGCTGTGAAACATTATTGATGTATTTTGTCTAAAATTGTCACTTGGTTGTCAAATATTTATAGGTGCGTTCAGAATTTTGTTATAGTGTGAGGTCCGATCTCTAAGACCGATTTTTAAGAATTTTTATTCGGTAGGTAAGTGATAGTTGCAAAATAACATTTGCCCGGGTCAAACTAGCATATATTTTCTTTTTCAACGCGAACGAAGTCGCGGGCACTAGTATAACATAAAATTATTTCTAAAAATAAATAATTCACACTTTACTCGTAGTTGGTGAAAGAGGCCCTTAATATTTCTGTTCTGTTTAGTAATATTTTACAATATAATGTTAAAATAATATATTAATTCGTCTTGGACATAAAATTCTTGTTTTAACTTTTGTTGTCTTATTATATGTAAGTAAATGATTGCAATAAATTTTCAATATGAATAACTATGTTTTATTACTTTGGAACGGACATTATTATCTTATTGGGTTTCTCAGAAATGGCTTTTACGATTCAGATGAAATTTTGTATCCAATTAATTAATTAAATAAAGTTCACGGCAATACAAATAAAAATAGCCTGCATTTAGGGACATATAAGATGGAATAAGTCCTAACTTAAATATGTACCTTACAAGAGTTGTAATTGCGTAATTAGATTGATAACAGATTAAGTTATTCATGAAATGTCTGGAAATATATGAAAAAAGTCTCTTAACATAACTTGGATATTTTTCTTCTAGAAAAGATAATTTTACATTTCTATTAAAATACATATATTATTTATTTATTAGATATTTTATTTAAGATTTTCATTCAAGTACTGCTATAGTGGCAGTAAGCACCTCTTTACAGAAGACTACCATTACCGTGAAATAACAGCACATGTGCTGTTGTGTTTCGGTAAGTGAACAAGGGATGTCACAGCCCATTTACTTATGTCTTCAAAATCCCTTATGCCTAATCATACTAAGCAACTGCAACTGCAAAATCAAATCATGCAGCAACTGTACATTGCACAGGATTTTCCGGAGATGGTAGCCACCTACCATCAAGTGGACCGTCAGCCTCTTGATGGTAGGTGTAAAAAATATAGTAAAATTATATTACAATATTATACATGGACATAATTCATATATTATAATTTATGAATTTATAATTTAAAACTAGAGCATTTTTTTTATTTTTTTAAACAAATGATAGATTCATACATTATTTCCATACTTTTATTTTCAATAACAATTAGAAAAGTTTTTGTTGAACACTAGAGCCTTTGTCATTTAAGATTTTTGATATAACAAATATATGTAAAATAACGGAAAAATTAAGTTCAAAAATGAATATTTTTTAGTGTTTCTCTTATGTTTGTATGGGCTGTCTCGTATCATACTTATCGTCATAAATCAGGCAAAAGCAAACTTTAAAAGCTAAAAATGAAAATGTAACTATTTTTAGATGTCTAGAATCAGAATTTAAGCATTAGAACAGAAACCCAAAAAAAAAATTTTTTTTTGTTGACTGATGTAATGTATACTTAAAACCTACTGCCAATAACTGACTTCATTATTCTTATCATAAGAAAACTATGAACACAATAAGAAATAAAATTAAAAAACAATAAAAACAAACAAAAAAAGCCAAATAAGTAAACCATAAACACAAAGGAAGAGACGTGTGTGTGTGTGTGTGTGTCTGTGTGTGTAATTATAAAATTAAATAATTTGTAAATTTTGTCATGTATTTATTTGTATAAAGCATCAGTGGTTGTTAAATGTAATATTCTAAGATAAGATTGCAATACAACGTGTAGGTCAAGGAAGAACGTTTCGCTGATAAGCAAAATATGTGTATGATCATTTTCAAGATAACATTTCTTTAACGCATTTACTTATATGCGAAGGATATGACCGATTTAGGTACGACTTCATCCGCGTTGAAAAAAGAAAAAAGTAGATTATCTTGTGTCCTGTAAGTCTAAGCACGTCTTTCACCAACTACAAGTAAAGTGTTGATTAGTTAATTTTAGAAATCATTTTCTGTTTTATTGAATTATGCACTCGGTTTAGTGCATCCATCGATAGCCGATTTTTTTTTTTATTTTCTCTTCAATATTTGGGACGTTTACCGTACAAACAAAGGTATATCAGCTCCATTATCCCCGGTTACCGGTGACTTTAAATGACAGTTTGGCCTACTTGACGTTTGTGAAAGAGGCGCTTAATGTTTATCTACTAAGTTTCATGAAAATACCGACATACATACAATACCTACACTTACAGATTTATTGATTGATTGATTGATATTGATTATATGAAATCTTTAAGCAAGGTTAAAATTAATTAAATTAAGGTTAAATATTGTTTCAATCTATACTAATATTATATTTAATCTATACTAACTCAGTCATAAAGTACCTATTTGGGAGAATTTGTTGTCTCAACTTACTACATATAGTGCGAATAACCGAATATAGAAAGACAGTTACAATATTTTAGAAAAACCTTTATAGATGGTAACTAACTATAGATATCCCAATTTTAAATGTTAATTAGAGATAGGATGTTTTCATTGAAAAACATTATTGGCTTTTAGTCAAAAATTCAACCCACGAAACTATAACAAATTGTGCACATTTTAGAAATTAATTATATAATGTATACTAGTATTCATACAAATGACGATACTACCATACAAACTTTTATCTCCTTTTTCAACCCTTTACAACCCCTTTTCCGCATTAAAAAGTAGCCTATGTCCTTTCTGAGGTTCTAGACTACTTGTGTACCAAATTTCGTTTAAATCGGTTCAGTAGTTTTGGCGTGAAAGCGAGACAGACAGACAGACAGAGTTACTTTCGCATTTATAATATTAGTAAGGAGTAAGGATAAGGAAGTAAGGATTATACTAGATATAAAATTAATTTCAGTTTTTTGTTGCAATGCAAACCTTTATATTATGCTCAGAAATGTCATGTTTTTTTATATAATGCGACGACCAATAACTAAAGATTAATCTTGGAATTACGTAGTATGGAATTGGTAAGCTGTTGGAGTTGGAAAGTGGCCTCTTAAGTTAAACAAGAAACCGTATTCACAAACATAATATTATGTTACTTCACAACAAGATAAAGTCAAAGGCAAAATCTAGTAGGCATTTAGTCGAAGACAATTTAAAAATTATGTAACGTACTCTTCAATCATGGCTGAGCCAATTGTAATTGTTGTGACGATGCCAATAAAAAACATGATCGTAATTACATTTTAAGGCCGGTTCGAAGAAAAATTCTGTAGAGGTAAAAACTTTTAATCAATTAAATATTTACTGCGAGAAATAACTGTGTGGATAATTTGGTAAAGAAGTTCTCTACAGTTATACATAGTTATCTTTTTACTGTAGGTATTCATTACGTACGGAATCTACCAATGTAGATGTCTGAATCTATACTAATATTATAAAGAGGAAAGATTTGCTTGTTTGTTTGTATTGAATAGGCTCCAAAACTACTGGACAGATTTGAAAAATTCTTTTACCATTAGAAGCCGACATTATCCGTGATTAACATAGGCTACTTTTTACCGCGGGAAAATGCTTCATTCCTACGGGAAATCTAAAATAAAAGTAAATACTAGCGGCTTGGCTAGGGATACACTTGGGTATCTACCGGTATCTTGATAACGCCATCGTTATACTTTTCAATGCGGACGAAGTCGCGAGCACCAGCTAGTAGCTAATATTTGGGTGCAATATAGTCTACAATATACTTAGTGCAGTAGGATATGTATATAGTATATCTATAGTAGTATGTTTTGTGTTTCCTACTTTAAATTTTTAATACCGACCGCGGATTTTAATGACAAAAATATTTAGATTTAATTTAGATACCAATTATGTAGCTACTCCAATTTCATTTTCTTCAGAGGTCAGGCAAACTTCCTCGAACTTTTCTCATGAAATAATTTCTTTCTATGTAAAGGTCAGCAGCAGACATGCTGAAAATCCACTTAAAGTAAGATCACGATAAGATAAATAACAGGTTTTCTGAAAGGGGTCGTTAATGTTTCCATTTTAATCTAAGTAACTCATTTTACAAATCTCTAATACAAGTCCATAAGAAGTTCAAAACCAGTCTAACCTGGTTACAAACCTAGAGAAAAAAATCCCAGTTCGTAGCTAGTTACAAAACTTAGTTACGTACGCGAACGCAGGGTAAATGTGTGATAAACTAGACGATTAGAAAAAATAATAATAATTTAATTGTCATTGTCACTATAGAAACGCAAACGACAATGTTTTATTTTAAAAAGTCATTATTTCGAAATTCGAATAGAGATTTCGCTTTTATTTATTTCAATTATTTCTGTTCTTTTCGTTAAAATACGACTTTTATTAAAATTTTGAAATAGTAATTTTTTTTAGTTGCAATAACAACGCTATTACCAAATGACCATAAAGTGCGCGAACGCTAAATAAAAATGTCCATTAAAGTCATACAATCCTTACACAAATTAAAGGGGCAAACAAAAGATGCTGCGAGAGACATGAAACACAATATCGGAGGCTTTCAAAAGGCTTTTGCGAAGTGTTGGTATTGGCTGCGCGGGCGCAGCACCGAGCGATACTTCGATTCCGCGAACGTCGGGTTATAGCCCTACAAAACGTCAGGCGAATCGTCAATGTTTAAATCGTAATATATTGAAGAATTTCGCAATTATCATATTTCATACTTATTTACGACCTCTAGGCCTCCAGCAGACATCTATCCGATGCGATCTTGGGAGGTCATAAAAACGTGTAAACCCCAGTCGTAATAAACGAGTGCTTTATTTCTTGTATAATTATATAAGCTATTTGTTTTCGGTTTTTTTTTCGGCACTGTACGCACGAGAGGGCGGCGTTTACGACCGTCTGGGGTCTATACCGAACGTGCACTGGCGTGTGTTACGCGAACGAATGGACTGGATTTAGTATGGAGGCTTAACGTAAACGCAACTTTACTGCTCGTAAGCCCCCTGCGGACTCGCGAGTAAATCGTGACGTTTACAGCCCTAGCGGGTTGTAGGGTATTAATTCAATGAGCGGAAACCGAGAGAAAAACTGATTACATTTAGATGAAAATAAAACTAAACTGTATATATAAGGTATGATAATTTTATTGTAACCTGATGGTAGATGGCTACCTTCGCCAATAACACAAGCAATGCAACAGGTGAGGTGTTATACCATATTAAGCTTATGAATAAGGAATTTTGTATCGCTTACTCACTGAAATACAACAGCACATAATATATGCTGACTTCTGTTATTTCACGGTGGTCTATAGATTTGTTATTGTGTTGGAGAAAACCAGTAGTTAGTTCCGTTTAAAAATCGTTTCTTCAATATTAATAATAAATCTGTAGGGATCGGTCATGGGTTAATTTACTTTGTTTTCAGAAATATCGTGTATATAGGCTCTATACATGATACTGAAACTAAATTGACGATTTTTAGAATTTTTTCTGTATGTATGTATGTTCCTCCATAACTCTTAAACGAATTAACCGATTTTCATGAAAGTTGGTAGATAAACATTTAGAAGTACGGAACACGTGATAGGCTACTTTTTATAATTTTTTAACGCGGACGCAGTCGCGGGCGCCAGCTAGTATTGTAATATAATAACCGTTAAAATTTTACCTTGAGCAATTATTGTAGCCTACATTAAAATTATCCTTTCATCAATTAAGCCCATGCAAAGACGGGGTCGGACACTAATTAAATAAAATACAGCATATTTTAAACAAACGAACGGAAGTTCTTTACATCCTCATTTAATAAATCAATATAAAAATTAAATTTAATTGAACAGCTAACTAAAGATTGGTTTAATGGCGCATTATAACACTAGTTTCGTATCGTAAAACGCTAAAAAAAATATATAAAATAATACAACTTTTACAACTTCAAGTGATCAGATAAATGGGCAATTGCAATTAGTGTAGAAGAAAGTAAGTAATTACTAAGCAGTTAATAACACAGTAAGTAATTGGTAATGTGTACGTATCTATGTGAAAAGATATAAAAAAAATGTATTATAAGTGCATATAATAGAAAAAGAATAATAGTTCTGATTGAAACTTTCGCCTTAGTGTGAACACAATAGGATGCAAAATCAGATAAAAAATAACTTCCTTATTAAATTGCCCACATTTGTACTAGAACCTATTAAATGTAGACACTGCTACAAAATGTACAAATCCATACACTAATATTATAAATGCGAAAGTAACTCTGTCTGTCTCGCTTTCACGCAAAAACTACTGAACCGATCACCATGAAATTTTGCATACACGTTGTCTGGGACACCAGAAAGGACATAGGGTACCTTTCATCCAGAAAAAAAGGACTAAGTATTCCCGAGGGATCCTATAAAAACATAAATAATTGGGCGCTTCTGTCGCATGGCGGCGCCATCGTCGTCACAGCGATATAAGATGACATGGGATGAGAGAGATTACACAAAATGTTCCTAGCTGTGAAACATTATTGATGTATTTTGTCTAAAATTGTCACTTGGTTGTCAAATATTTATAGGTGCGTTCAGAATTTTGTTGTAGTATGAGGTCCGATATCTAAGACCGATTTTTAAGAATTTTTATTCGGTAGGTAAGTGATAGTTGCAAAATAACGTTTGCCCGGGTTGCAAAATAAGCTAGCATATATTTTCTTTTTTAACGCGAACGAAGTCGCGGGCACCTACTAGTATACCAATATATACCTATACATAGAATAAAAATATCAATTTCACCATAAGAAAATGGTTCGATCATTTTCTTGAACCATTTTCTCAAATCAAATTTTTCAAGACAATTTTGATGTTTCATAACTTTTCAACCGACTTCCAAAAAAGGAGGAGTTTCACAATTCGACTTCCTCATAACTTTCGACTGGGTGATGCGATTTTGATGATTCATTTTTTATTTGCAAGCTAGTGCTTCCCGTGTGGTCCAATTTCAATTTGGTCCAGTTCTGACAATGGTATCCACGAGAAAAGACCATGAGACGGTTTGAAGTCGGTTTATTTTTCGTTAAAAAGAGTTATTGAAATTCTCGTTATAAATCTTATAAAAAAAAGAGCTTCTTCGACCTAGTTTTTACTTCAGAACAGATTGCATCACCTTTTTTTTAGTCTTTTATTAATAGTGGAACACAGATCTTATCTGTACATTGTAAATCTTTATCATATTGTAATTATTTATATGCAGCGCCGTTTTGAAAAAAAAATCTCGAAATTTTTCTCTTAACAACATATTTAATAATTAATTTTTATTTACATAGATAAATAAATATTGCAAACAAAGGTCCGTATTAAAACTACTTTGCCATAAAATATACTATGTACCTATACACGTTCAATAAACTACCATCACAGAATGAAGTGTACCTACATTGAAACATTGGCAAAATGAGTGGCTTCTGCAGTATGTTACTTAAGTAAGCAACAAAATGAAACTTGCAAATTACACTAGGTGGTCGTTTGTGTTCGCATTTTTAATTAGCAGATGAAGGTAAGGAGTTGGCGGACTAAGATATACGTACAGGGCTTAGTTAGAACGCCCCGAACCCTTTTAGCCGGATGGATATTATCCTGACAGTCGTAAAGCCCGTTTATGGCCTATAAAACCAAGTGGAGATATGTACACGTCCGTGCCCAGTGTTCGTATACTTGTTGCACTTTTATTAACCAATATATTTCGGTTTGATTTGCAACTTCTGGACGCAAAATGGAAAATTACTTTTTACTCTGTTTGGTTTTTAAACGAGTGTAAAATATTTTGAAATTTTATTAGACGTTACCACTGAATGCGTGGCTTTGTGAGTTGTAAAAATGTTTAATGTTTTTCGCATTCTTCGGTGATTCACGTAATAAATGGACCAATGAAAGTGTAGAGAAAATACTCAATAAAATTTTGTGAGTAATTTAGTGCTAAGCTACAAAAGTCTAGGCGTGAGTCGTATAAATGAGTGGCAATTAAAAATCTGAGTGTTCTTGTTTTTCAATTCCCGACGCCCGTCGCAAAAACGGGATTTTATAAGTTTGACGTATGTGTCTGTCTGTGGAATCGTAGATCCAAAACGGATGAACCGATTTTGATCCGTTTTTTTAAGCTGACGTTATCGGACGTGACGTGACGTGACGTGACGTGACGTGACGTGAGAACCTAAGGGCTGCTATACATATAGTCGGGCCGGCACATTTCATTCGGCAATTTCTGTTGAAAAACAAAGCTGACCCGAAGTACCTTCTACCTACATAATATGTTTGACTTTCATTCGGCTTACCCGATCGCCAAAATCACCCGGGTTTTTTTTAGTATCCGTTCGACTTCGTTCAACTACACATCGACGATCCCTACGTACACTATCAAAAATGAGTAATACATATGCATATTTCCCTTTTTACTTAAATGATCCTAAGAAAATTTTATTATATTTTTTACATATTTACTCAAAAACCGTCTACTTATTATTATAATACTTTTGGTAACTTTTCGAACTTTTCAAGTTTCGATACTTTACTTAGGGATCGTCGACATATTCGATTCTACCGCCCGGCTATCCCGGCGCTACCTATATCTATAGCAACCCTTAGAGATTCTTTTTTTAAGGGTGTACCTGGAAAAGTGCATCTTTATAAGATTACAATCTAGACTAATGAGTAATTTTAATATAACCTAAACTACTAACTGTAATATTTACTAAGAATAATGTCCATTAATACGATTCTTATTGTCTCTATTAAGGGGAGAACACTTTGTTATTGTGTTCTTTACAAGTAGCACTAACTTCACTACATATCACTAGCTTGTCACAGCACTAATTCAAAAGACTCTTTGTTATTGTGATCTTTGTGAATATCACTGTTTTATTTTATTATGTATACTGACAATGAAGAATACTTTCCTAATAGCCAGTACATTTTCCTATAACGAATAAACGAATCCTATAAGAAATTCGTTATAGGAAAATGTACTAACCCTTAGAGATAAAAGCTTAGTTATTTTATTCTACTTATTCCTTTATTAGTATCTATAATTCAACTTTGAGAAACCCAATCAAAAAATCGTAAAATCGCTTACTTAACTTTTGGCCATAAAATGTAAGCTTTCAGCTTTGGCTTCGGCAATCTTTGTTTTAAACATTTGATTTACGATCAGGAACGAGTTTCGACGAATAACGACCTCGAAAAACGAAACATTTTGCGCAGATTACAGCTGCCACGTAATTTCGTTTAATTTCATAATTAGTCCGATTCAATTACTGCTTTGGAGTTATTCGTTCTGCTTCAGAAGAAAAGCAATCGGTTGTCTGCTGTCTTGTCTTGTGTACTTAATGTAATACAGCAATTAATCAATCATCGAGTCTTGCTCACGGAATGGAACTAATTCAGCTTTAATTTTGTAGTCAACTTGCAGATGCGACGCGATAAAAATTGACCCAAATTTCAATGGTTCTCCATAGGGATTTTTTTAAAATTGTTTTGGAGTGCAATAAGTATACGTCAGTTTTTAGAAATAAAAGAAACACATCTAGCAATATTTTAGGAAGAAAGTTTTTCCTATAATTTGTTGCACAATTAGATTAAAACTTAGATTAAAAGTTCCTAACAGACAAGTACTTACTGGGAACTCTTAGAATATTTTTTTGATAATAAGATCCATTTTTCCATAGTAATATTAAATATGAAAAGGTAACTATGTCTGTCTGTTACCTTAACTGCTCAACAGAGTTAACAGGCATACAGGAAAGGACATAGGATACCTTTCATCCAGAAAAAAGTACTATAAAGAACTAACGACTGGCAAAAGTGTAATAGCAATGCAGATATCAGGCGTTATATTGCTTATAATATACATTTTTATTTTTCAACGCGGACGAAGTCGCATGCACCAGCTAGTACCTAAGTTTATAAATGTAGATTCCCTTAATTATATTGTTATTTAACAATTTTGCTTCATTTTAAAAACATTTAAAGCAGAAAACGTGCCGACAGATGTTCTCAATTATATAAATAACATGATTCCGTTCAATAAAGTACAAATTTAAACGTTTCCAAAGCGCATATCCTTTCCGGTAAGAAAAACTGTCAGCTCTGGCGATATGCCAACGTGTCGTTTTATAGTAAATCTGTTTTCGCAAATAAAATCACTGAAACGTTTTATATTTTCGTTGATTGAATTCTTTCACTCAAGAGTTTATGTGTAGTTTTGCACTGAGGCAACAGAATCTATATACAATATTAAAGTAAAACTATAATCACTACTTAGAGCTGTTAATTAGGTATCTAAATCTATTTTGGGAGATCTTTACACAATACAAAAAGTTAAGAATTTTGTCGTGTGAGATTTTTAAGTTTATATCCCATTTATAAATGCAGATCGCTGATAACAAAGTCCAGTTATCGTTAGTAAATATTCGAAAATATTAAAAAAATAAACAAACGTAAATTAAAAAATGAGGAAAATGAACAGAAAATAAATGAATATTTATTACTTAAGGCAGAATAAGTCGCGGGCACTAGCTAGTAGAAATTATAGAAGAGGCACACCCTGTTGGTCGCCTCTAAGCTGCCTCGACTCTTCCCCAGTGACCACAATATGGAATTCAGGATTCAGGGTGGCCTTGTGTAAGGGTTGCTGCCATCAGACATATTATTATGACCATCAATTTATGACTACGCAACGTATATACTGCGCAACGTACGTATATATACGTTGGTTGGTCAGGGCATTGTCACTACAAAAAAAACACCAACCTTGCCTCTTCAAGGTTAAAGCAACTTGAAGTTCATCAAAACTAAAGGAGCATGGGCAAATTAGTATGGAGTCTGGACCAATGCTCAACAGTGATGCCTCATGCCATTTTTTTTTTATATATTTTTTTATATATTATCAAGGCAGCGCTTGGCCGCGATCTGACTTGATGTTAGGTGCAGATGCGGCCAAAGATGGACCACGCTTACCTAGTAAGTGCCCATTTACCCTAGACTTGAAGACCCCGAGGTTGTAATTTTGGGGAAACACGGACGCAGGCAATGAGTTCCACTCCTTAGCAGTTCGGACAAGGAAGGTGGAACTATAACGCTTCGTGCTTGAAAGCTTTTGGAGTTTTATTTAATTTATACTATGGCAGCCAAGTCAAAATCTAGCGCGAATATTGTGTTTTGGAGCTCTCAATAATATAAAAGTACTTTGGGAGTTAGTAGCGCTTTATGTTTTATATTAAAAAAAAACATGTTTATCTTGATACATTAATTTATCATGATTGATTTTGATGTACATAGATCTTTTAAACATTTTTTATTTCAATACTCATAACTAAAATATATTTTTTTAACATGCAAACCGTAACGTCATCCAGATAAACAAATGATAAAAGTAAATGTGAACATAAAAAAATAACTGTTACATAGAAAATAAATCAATAGGCGAATGTATGTACACAAAAAAAGGGTCAAACGCTTGATATTTTTTTAAATTATTATGAATGATTTAAATTTTTTTTTAGTTTTAAAATCTACGAAAACACTATGTTCGCGCTTGATTTCAACTTAGCTGCCATAGTATCAAATGAATTATAGCCTAAAAGCAATCATTTGACATAGGTTTCATTACTGTTGAGAAGTTGGTCCAAAATGTCCCATTGTCCTTTACTTATTTTTGTTTACTAGAAAATTACAGGAAGGTAAAATATTTCAGTCTCGAAACCTAATTGAACCAAATGAATCCAAGTGTGTTTTGCGGGTTCCATTCTTCCGACGGCTGCGGCGGTGTGATGGCGGATTATATAGGTGGGCCATTAAAAGTGCGTGTGACGCTTTGTAGATATTTTAATTTGTATTACTGAAATCGCTTTTAGACAGCAAACATGTCTATTTAGGTCTTGAAATCGTGAAAAGTTAAATAACAAAAGTGCACAAATGTTACGTAAGAAAATGGCTTATGCTAACGCGCCTATGCTTATATAATTTATATTTTGGAAGGTTTCTAAAATAAAATTTTAACGAAACGAATGCTGAACGAAACATTCACATATAAAATGCATTCATACTAAAATTAATTCAACTTAAAGGATCCATTTTTATATAAAAACATCTTCAGAAAAAATGTAGAACTTAAATGTTTCAATCATATATTTTGCTCCGTAATTGTATTTTTAAATATTTTTGTAAATAAACTCAAATTGAAATAATGTAGATACTTAATATGTAGTTATGGTTTGTGTGCAAGCGCGAAATTGAGACTTTGATATAAATTAAAGGATTCGCGAGAGATTTTATTATCCTTTCTCTAATATCAATTAATACAATATCAATAGACATAAAATATTTTATAAATTTACGGTCCGAGTCATTTGTTTAATTTTATGGCTTCATTTTATTACTCTTCTTGCGATTATATTACACTTGCAAGTTTTGCGAGCTTGGGTAAGTATGTCTCACGGTTTTATTGGCTTTCAATTAATATTTACGTTTTATAGTTTAAAACATTTCTCTTCCATTAATGCAGAATGCAATATGCAAAGTGCATTATTCAATAAGTGTATTTTTAGAGGATTTCTGGGGTGGTCTCTCTCGTCACACTTCGGCCCATTAGAATGTCATTAATTGCATTGAGTGTAACTTCGGAAATTATCGTTCAATTTAACTTCTCAGAAGTTAAATTCTCAGAAGCTTTAGCATTTATAAAATTAGTAAAAAGAGTTAAAATCTAATTAAAATTATGGATATGTAATAATATGATAACAGTATTATATATGCTGTTTTAAAATAAATTACCTTTTAGTCTAATATAGACGTGATATTATAACCTCAAAAAGAGATAAAGATAAAGAGAAACTAATATTATTAAAAAAAATTGGAAAAATATCAAAAGAAGTTCGGACCCAAATAAGAATATTTTCATTTTATTTATTGTTTAATTTATTATTTTATGAAATATTATTAATGCCGCTGTTTTTATGGCCACACGGTATCGGTAACAAATAAACAGATAAACGGATGCGATGAACCGGAGAAGACATATATTTGATAACGAGTTGTTTTAGCACAAATATTGTAGACAATAGCGATATGCACTATAATTAATAGATATTAGACTAATTGCCTTCAAAGTACATGTAAAATAAAGTTACCTAGTCAAGCGTTAGTTCACAAAAAAGGCATAAATTAACACATGTAAAAAACGTAAAGATTATTTACGTTGATAAAAGTGGATCATACTTACATATATTATAACTAACATACCAATCAAATATCGATTATATACAATGTACCTACTTATGAAAGTAGGCTAACAGATTTTTTTTATAATGCTCTCTAATACACATAGTCTAATGACTAAGTCGCCGGCATTAGCTAGTGTTATACATATAAACATAGGTACATTTTAAAAGGACGAACATACTCCTAGGAAAGGGACATGAAGATTAACTGATTCAAAAGATCCGGAAGTAGTAAGACAATATTTGGGAAGTATGTAATTCATATGCATCCTAAACGTTCGTCTGCAACGTGAAGCCAGTTCAGTGATCGCCGTAGCGACCTTGCCCGCTCGAGCTACTGCCCGAAATGCTGGCTGATCGTAAAATGTAACCCTTAACCTGTAGGGTTGTCAACAAAAATTACAAACAAATAATAATATCGAGGATTTTTAAAATTTTATTTTTAGTCTTAGTTCCGTTTTAGTCTTAAATGTATACCTAATAATAGCATTTAAGGTAATACAAGTCAGTTTTCCTCCATACAAACGTAGACCCCCAAATTACTCCGCCGTTTTATGTTTAATTTACAAAAGTAAACATGATACCGATTTATCTTGTCGTTAACTAGGTTCGAATGCATACAAACTTTAAAAAAAAGTAATAATTTAAAAGATATGATCCTTGAAAAATCCATATTTTAACACAAGTTTTAATGCAACTTTGAGGTTGAATAGGTCACTCTAGTTTACAAAAACTCCAAAATACTTTACACATAAACATTGATTAGTTATTCAAGAGTTCAAATAACTTTACAGGAAATAGATGTATGCAGTAGTTTTATCAAAAAAAGCGTTGGCCCAAGGGTCTGTTTGTGATTTTATTTTTGGTATTGAATGATTGTGCATCTCAGTCGAGTGCTCTTCCCGCGCTTTGTGCTGTGTGAGACAGGACGCATTTTAGCCATGAGACCGATGAGTTCGGGCCGCCGACTTGTTTCATCTTAAGTTAACTAAACACAATTGCTGTACCTAATCAATAGATTTTTATATTCTGGACCAGGAAATTCTGTAATATCGTCAATAACTCTTTAGATAATTTATTGCTACCGGAATTTTACTTACTTGATTCATTTAAATAAATTATCTATTTGCAAATTAAATTTATACCGTCCCTAGGTTTTGTCCCACATTCCAAAAATTTCCTCCTTCGTCCCATAGCAGTAACTGTACCTATATGAATTCCGTTTCGTCTCGAAAACCGAAAGTTTAAACTTTAAAGTACAGTTAACACAAATAAAGTAAAATAATATTGTGTACGGAGAAGTAAACACCTTTTTATTTATTAATTTCTAAAAAATATTATACATTAAAATCTTGGGATAAATTAATTTTAAAATTGCCTACCTATTTAATTAAAAAATAAACACAATGACATAATTCACTTGCAAAAATATGAAAAGAATGCAGCCAGAATACAGAACCAAAAAAACGGCTATAATTGAGTAAAAGCGACAACCCTACTGCAGACATTCGTCCAAAACAGGGAAGGTTTAATGACGAGTGGTGGAAGTCGTAAAATGTGAAACGTTTGGACGTCAGGGCTGAACTAAGAAACTTTTGTTAAGTACCTATGTCGGTTTTATTGGTTTCGCTAGACATGTAGCTTATCTGCACACGAATTCGCTACGATCAAATTTATTCTGCAATGCCTCTGGACTGACTGTACTGTCTACTTTGTTGTAGATATATCTATTCTACATAAGGATCTGTATTCTCTTAGCATTTTTCTTGGGTCTAAATCAATATCCATTGGGTGGTTTAGGAGATGTTAGCAAAGAAACAGGTAGGTAAGAAACAGTCAGCAACTTTATTTTATATAGACTTATGAGCTTTTGTTCATAGACGACCGTTACCATCTCCCATCAAGGCCACACTTTGTAAATTTTGAATAAATGTCAAATCATTTTGTACTAAGCTCACATAATTTTTCAGGGTAGGTTTTGTTATAAGTATGTTTGTTATCAAAATCTTTTGTCAAGTGAGAAATAGCGGAAACTTATTTCCATATTTTCTCACTTGTGTGAAGTGATTGAGATCTGAATAAGAATGCTTTATTTTTAGACAATTTATATTATGTAATGAAATTTAAATACTTACCGATACGGAAATCTAATAGTAGGTATGGGACTGAGGAGGAAATTTTTGGAATGTGGGACAAAATATCGGGACGAACGAGGCATCCATCATGCTATAATGTATCCTTTAAAAAAGAACTACAGGTGGAAAACAAATAAAAAAATACGGTATGGGACGGAGGACGAAATTTTTGGAATGTGGAACAAAATATTGGGACGAACGAGGCATCTATCATGCTATAATGTACCCGTTTAAAAAAGAACTACAGATGGCAAACAAATAAAAAAATACGGTATGGGACGGAGGACGAAATTTTTGGAATGTGGGACAAAATATTGGGACGAACGAGGCATCCATCATGCTATAATGTATCCTTTAAAAAAGAACTACAGGTGGGAAACAAACAAAAAAAATACAGTAATTAAGTGCGAACATAAAAAAATAACGAAAAAATAACTTTCAAACACGATAAGTGAATACGCGGTTTGTAGCTAAGTAAGTTTACGTGTTCGCTTGTCTCGTTCGATTATCGTCTTTTCCTTAATGTGGTCGCACATTGAGACAGCATCATTCAATTTTAATTTCTTCATATACACCGACGACAGCCAAGCGTATTTAGCTTTCATACAGAATTTGTTGTGCAACAAGAATAACTCTTTGGATGCACAAATAATTTTATTTTTTTTAATAATTATGTCGTAATCGTAATAACCCATAATGGGTTACCATATGGAAAATTGTAAAGTCCTGACATAAAGCCTGATTTCCATAGAAAAGTCCTGAGATTTCGTCGCTCAAACGTAGGTAATTATCAACTCTAAAAAAAATGATTAGTTTAATGAATTAATGAATTAATGAATGAGTACAAATTAATGAAAGTATTTATTATTTCTGCAAATCACTTAATATGAAAGTTTTTTTTAAAAACCAAAGAAGGTGTAAATTATGTTTTAAATGTTAATTACGTTGATTTGTGATACTATCCAAAGGAGATTATGTTTTTGTTGTGGTTGATTGAAATTATCTAATAAAAAAAAATCTAAAAAATTTACTGTATTTTCTGAAAATGGAAAAATCCTGAGATTTCCGAAATCCGGCCGCAATCCTGTCCGTAGGTACCCTAAAAATCCTGAAATCTCCGGACAAATTCGGTGATATGGTAACCCTCTAAACTCATTCATTAATTAAATAATTCGGACTATTTAGTTGTCTAGTTATTTAATTCCCTTTACTCAACTTCAGTGAAGAGTTGTAGCCATAAATTTGGACACACAACTTTAATGTAATAAACTCAATGAACGCCCAAAAGGCAATAGACAGTCTCCAGACAGAGGCCCTAGCTCTAAGGTGAAAGAATAATGTCCTAGCCACATGATAGGAGGACGTTTTAGCTATGAGTTCAGAAGTTAACCTAGCCAAAGGCTTATAAAATACTAGCTGGCGCCCGCGACTTCGTCCGCGTTGAAAAAGAAAAAGTAGCCTATCCTGTGTCCTATACGTATAAATGTTTATCTACCAAGTTTCATGAAAATCAGTTAATTCGTTTAAGAGTTATGGAGGAATATACATACATACAATACCTACACTAACAGCAGATTTATTGATGATGTGTATGTAAATTGTAAAGGCACCATAAAAACTTAAGCGCCTGTTTATTAAGAACTAGCTGGTGCTCGCGACTTCTTCCGCGTTGAAAAGTATAAAACACCATCTACCGTAGAATGGATCGCTAAAAATATCACCAAGCAATTGTCATGTTAGTCGCTTCACCGATTCTGGATAGATGGCGCTGTCAAGTGTAACCCGGGCCAAGCCGCTAGTATTTACTTTTATTTTAGATTTCCCGTAGGAATGAAGCATTTTCCCGCCGTAAAAAGTAGCCTATGTTCATCACAGATAATGTCGGCTTCTAATGGTAAAAGAATTTTTCAAATCAGTCTAGTAGTTTCGGAGCCTATTCTATTCAAACAAACAAATCTTTCCTCTTTATAATATTAGTATAGATTAATTATTAATTTGTTCTTTAGTATCCTTTTTTTACGAAGACAGCCCTAATGTCAGACTCGGTTGGTTGCAAAACAATCCGGGCTAAATTTCAGCTCAATACCAGGATGTAACCTTGTTTTCCGCCGAGCTCCTTTCGAATTCTAAAACTTAGCTACAATATATTGCGTATTACAAACATTTGTTCCATCGATTTTAACAAAATAGTCTGTGGTAGTCTTTATAGTAGGGAACAGTTTCAAAATAGTTTAACGTGTACGAAATTATATTTTACAGTAATTATATTCTACTATTATATACAGTAATCTGTATAATTACTGTATTATTATCCACAGTATTAGAAAATGTTTATCGCAATTCTGAAATTGTATATAAAAAAGTTTTTCTAAATAGATTTTTAAATGGCTTATATAATTGGGTTTAAATATTCGATGCAGATATAATTAAGAAAAATAACAGTTTAGTTATTTATTATAAAATAATTTATAAAAATTAATAAATAAATAAGTCAGGAGTTAAGTATAAATTTCTAAATTTTGAAATTTTAAAATTCTAAATAAGATGTAAAACTTAAAACTTAGTACGTGTAACATATTTTTTGTATCATCTATCAGGTTTTTAATGTAGCAAACAATTCTATCGTGTATTGAACATTTATTTATTTATTTAATAAATCATGATCATTATCTTTTATATGTTTAATATTTTTTGTAGGAACTATTCAATTTTTATTGTATGTTTTAAAGTTACAAATAAATATTTATTTATTGAATTAGATTTAGAATATTTAGTAATTATTTAAGGTTTAGACGTTAATACAATCTGTTAAATTAAAAAAAATCAAATGCAATTAAGTATGTTTACAGTTACAGTACCTACCTACTTACTATTCTGCGTCAAAATTCTTTGCACATTAACGTGAACTTGCAGTCGCGTTTAGAATATTGTAATTTAACGGTGTAACTATATTAGAGTTTAGGATCACTACTCATCTCACTAAGACATCTCTTTACAGTTCCATAAGAAACTATTATATGAGGCAAAGCTGCGTGAAGCTTTTCTCAAAAAATGAAATATTTAAGTAACTATACATATTTATTTACAACGCGGACCAATCAGAAGAGAGAAAACTCAAACTCCTATGCGGACAAAATTAAATTTTGTTCCCGATATCCTCTAATATAATGCCAATTGTCGACTCCGAGTAGGTGTGATGAAAATACACTTTTCTGCTCATAACTACATTTTCTTTGTCATTGAACAAAATATTCAACACTGTTAACATTTATAATTGTTTTGGTTTAAAAACTTTAACATTTATTCCTCTAAACCAGTATATGAATATGTAATAACACGATATGCTATTTCTCGCTTAAACTGAACGCAATAAATCACGCTATTAAAAAAGTTTTAATACACTTGATAAAAAGAGATAGGAAGACCCCGGATGCGCTCACGAAACGTGCGGCTCGGAATAGGCCGGAGTTTTATTACACCCCTACCCCTATATATTTGTTGGCCTATAGCGTAGCTTCCACCCTCGGGATACGGGAAGTGTGCGAGCGAGACAGAATGGTAACTTCGTAAAGAGATAGAAAATGGGCGTTACCAAAGAGGATTACATCAATTCAAAGTCAATATAAGACACCATCTTTGAGACGTTAGATTTAGTTCGCGGTTTATGGTTTCTTTGTCGGCGTTGAAAATATACAACAGAGAAATTTTGGTACCGCTGTCGACATACGTACTTACGTAGTTCTTTATTAAAGCTAGCGTTGTATAAGCTTAACTTTAAAGTTAAGTAAGTATAAGTAAGTAGGTGATCCAAGGCGTTGCAAGCGTTATGTTTGGATTCTTAGCGTTGTGTACATAAATCCCTTTTTTGGGGAAATTTTTGGGCCATTTCCCCAAAAAAGGATAATAATATGTAAGTAAATTTTACGATTCTGGCGTTAATAATTTCAGTATTAGGTATACTTAACAGAACATTTATTGAACACCAGTAGGTAAGTCCAATTTATTGAACATTCGTATTTAAATAGAAAAGAGAATGTTACATACAATAAAATATTAAATTCCATTAATTTTGTGCTTGTATATTAATAGTTATAAATGGTCATGATGATGATAATTTCAATAATTCACTAATTTAATTACGAAACAAAAGACACATTAAAAAATGGTTTAGTAGGTAAAGTGTTGTACCTATATTAATTCCATTAATTTTGTGTTTGTATATTAATAGCTATAAAAGGTCATGACTCATGATGATGATAATGATGAGGTTTTAATAAAATTAAACCAAATCAGCAAACTTCTACAATCTACAATAAGACAATTCGCTACTTTAGCCTTGATAGACAGACACTATAGTCGTTTCACAGCTTTTAGCTCTCAAGAATAGTAAACACAAAGACAAGGAAACATACTGTAAGATTAAAAAAAATCGCTTTAGCTATTGTAGTAACCAGACATTCAATATTTAGTTCTAACTTTCTAGTTTTAATTATGAATTTACAAATAAGTATTAATAGTGTCTTGCTAAAGCAATGACAAAGATAACAATGTTGCTGTTGATAAGATAGGATAGCATAGGAACTAGCGATTTTGTTAGATTTTATCTTACATGCATAGTTAATAGAAATATTAAAATCATTTTACCAGAGTTGTACTACGTGATATCGTCCGCTATAGAGACCCACCAAAAGGCCGACAATGGACATCAAAAGGCTATTATGATGATATTGATGATTGATGAAAAATAGAATCTTTCTGACGGTTAACAGCAGTGAGGATGTTTAGAAGCAAGGAGGGCTTGATGAATAATTAAAAATTAACTCATGGTGACCAGATGATGATGGAAACTTGAATTTTGTATGCTATTTATCAGAAAGATGAATTAAGAAGATGGCTTACTAAATTGAGTGACGTTTTATAAAATAATTTATAAAAAAAATATTTAAAATTTCGGAAATAAATGGCTTTTATTTCGGAAAGAAGAGTTCTCTCAGTGACCAGTCACACAACGAAGCAACGTCAGAAACAGTAGATTATTCTGGTTGGTGTGAATCACTATTTAAAAATTTTAAAATCCCCCAGGAGTAGTACTTTTTTCTGGATGAAAATAATAATAATAATTATTATTATTTATTTATTTCCAAAACATAAAATACAATGAACACAAGTTATCGGTGACCCCCACACTAAGCTATGCTTGTATCGTGGGAGTCTACTGATATAGGATCCTATATCAGGGATATAGGAAAGTACCCTACGTTCTTTCCTATATCCCTGACAATGTGTGTGCAAAATGATTTCATTAGATGCTCGAGTAGTTAAGGACGTGTTTGCGAAATGAATAGGAATGTATAGGCTGAGTGAGGCAGTGATCACTGATATTTCTTTAGAAATGTTTTGTGTAGACTAAATAAACCCTTATTGTCACCCATGAAGATTCATGCATAATATCAAAACATATGAATATTTTGACGGGACTTTTTAATTTTTTGTTAGGCAATTTCTAATATTTTTAGAATTTTTTTTTGACCAATGTTGAATTGATTATGTCTGCTATCCTTCAGTATTTTTAAACAAACAAAATTTGGAACATAAAAACATAAAAATGAAGACGACCACTTTTCGTAAATTTTTTGTGAAGAGGCGATCAGAAATTGTATTTACAGTGCTAAAAATCATATTTTTTTTAATTTATTTGCAGATAAAGAAGTAATCTAACTGTGCCACCTGTTAGTTTTATTTGATTTGGTTTCATTTGGTCGCATAATCTACCGAAAAACAACTAAGTTTTGTCAGATTCGTAAACACGTCCTTAATGCTTGACAAGGTAACAGACAGACTGAGTTGTTTTCACATTTAAAATATTATTATGGATTCTTCAGCTTGCGGATGTCTAGTTATCTTTTTTTTGGAAACCAACAATCCGATACAACACTATAGAACAAGACATTACCTGATAAGGTTCGCTGTTTAGTTACTCATTACTTTTACATTGCAGTGTAACCGGTTAGCAACACAACCTCTTTATGTCCTATCAAGAGACAAGTCTACTTTAAATAGGTATAAAGTTGTTATAATTTACGTACAAATGTGTACTCATAATCAATATTGCATTGATAAGCCGTGTGTCAATAGAGGTGATAGTGATAACATTTGCATGTTTATATTAAACATACAAACTATAGACTAATATATAAGCGTATGTAGAAGTTTTAAAACCGTGACATAATTTTGAACAGACAAAATAATATGAGAAGTATTATATTGAATTTTGAAGAAAATCAAGAACTAAGTAGGTTACTTTTCTTTGGTTCATCTACTGTACTGTACAGTACAGTACAGTGTTTTCTCGAGTTTTTTTCTTTATCTAGACTATTTTTAATCTATCTATCTAGCTCATACTAATACTAATAATAAATCTGTAGGGGTCAGTCATGGAGTAATTTACTTTGTTTTCAGAAATATCGTGTATATAGGCTCTTTACATGATACTGAAACTAAATTGACAATTTTTAGATTTTTTTCTGTATGTATGTATGTTCCGCCATCACTCTTAAACGAATTAAATGATTTTCATGAAATTTAGTAGATAAACAGTTAGCCGTACAGGACACAGGATAGTTGTGCTGCTTTTTTTCTTTTTCAACGCGGACGAAGTCGCGGGCGCCAGCTAGTAAAAAATGGTAAAAGAATAACATTTTTAAAATTTTGTCTGTTTGATCAGGATAACCTCCGATGTGGCTGTACCGATTTTGACTGGACTTTCACTAGCAGATAAAGATAAAAAAACCGTTAAATACAAAAATAACGGCTGGACCGAT
The DNA here is from genome assembly GCA_918317495.1 of Synanthedon vespiformis. Taxonomy (NCBI): domain Eukaryota; kingdom Metazoa; phylum Arthropoda; class Insecta; order Lepidoptera; family Sesiidae; genus Synanthedon; species Synanthedon vespiformis. The sequence goes on from OU906962.1 coordinate 6,804,489, forward strand.
ATTTATGATAGGTAGGTAATATCATTTGTTGAATTTGTCTACACTCCAAAATATTCACAATTATTAAATGTTTACGAAAAAAAAATTGTCAAATTTTATTTCTTCATACATTGTGAATGGAACGGGTTTATATTCTTAGGCGGCACGAAGTTCGCCGGGTCAAATAGTTACTGATAATAGACACGATGTCAGACAGCCAATTTAGTGGCAATCAAATTGCGGACCTATTTGAATCAAATCCTAGTTACACGACGGAGATTCAATTGAGACAAATATACTTAGTGAATAATTTCGCAAGAGTTATGTTTACTTGGAAACTTGAAGTAGTGGCAGGACATACTGTGTTTCACACTGTGTCATTCGGGGCGGTCCATCTTGCGATAGTAACACCACCTTACATAATACCACCATGAAATAACACTATGTTATGTTGTACCGTTAACAGTAGGTACTAAGTAATAAGAATTATTAAAAAAAAATATGTAAGTCGTCGACCCCTAAACACAAACAGCGCTGTAAGTGCTACGCTGCCGATTTTCGTTGCTTTTTCTTATGTTAAGGTCGACAGACAGGCTGACGGTCCACTTGATAATAGGTGGCTACCGTCGCCTATAACACAAACAACGCCATAAGTGCCACAAGTGCGCTGCCGACCATAGAAGGATTAAGGATTAGGGATAGGGGAGAGATGGGGTAATGTCTTAAGGATAATAGGGAATAAGAAGCGGATAATAAAAATTAGGAAGTAGCTAAAATTGGCTCTTTAACTCTGGTCAGCTTGACTTAAGACTCTAAGATCGTCAAAGTTCATCTTGACAACTAAGGCAAATGGACTCGTCAAATGTTTGTTTTGACGTACGAAAACAAGAATGGGGGTAAACAGTGAGATGTAAATTGTAAACGGAGGTCTACGATAGTGGCTCCCATTTAAGGAGCTCGTGTCTTTAATTTTGAGGAATAACACAAAATCTTTATTTCATTAATACAAGTGTATAAACATCGCAAAACTTGATGGGCACTGGCGATGTCACGTGTCAAATATGTGCAGTAAAAGATTTTGTGAGGTATTGCGAAGCGGGGATGAAGGAGCCAGGGAATGAGCGAGACGCAATGATAACATTTTGTACGAGAGAAAGCAGGACAGCTGTATTGTTCGCAATTCTACATGCGCAAGCGAAAGATTCTACACCCGCTCAAGGTCAGAGCTCATCAGTTTTGCGATGTTTATAAAACCTATGTGTTTTGACGACACGTTTGGTCTAGTGGCTAGTAAACCTAGCTGTAAACCGTTTGGTCGCGGGTTCGAATCTCGCTAGGGGCAAATGTATTAACATTTTACCTTTGTACTTGAGTCATGGATGTTTTGTGTTTATAATATGTATGTAATTACAAAAAAGTAATCCTTATAGTATTTCAACTGTCTGGTATCTTTGGAACTAGATGGTCTGAAATGTGTGAAAATATTTATTTATTTATGTGCGATTTTTTACTGTTAAATCGCTCTACATAAACATTTCTACAGTTAGAAATTAGTCGAAAACACATTTGAAGTTGATTGTTAAATTGACATCTACTCAAACCCAAAAAACGTGGCAAGTGGTCTGAGAGACAGAAGTTTGAGGATCTCTGGTGTAATATACCGCACTTTTGTTTTGTTGCGTAAATTCATATTAATAGTACCCTCTGACTACTCTGTTCTATTTTGTACTACTGCTAAACTGATGATGAGTGACACTTCCTTCAAGTCATCTTAAAGAAACGATTTTATTTTTTATTTTAAAGCCACACTGGTTAAATTAGTTACAAAATAATGCCTATGTGGGGAAAATGATTGACGGCCGGTTGCCAACCGTATTATTAAGTGGGTAACTTTGAGCAAATACGAAAAAAGTAAGTCAAAGATAAATACTTAAGTGCTTAAAAACTGTCGGACTTCTAAAGTGTCGTTTAATTTTTTTAAAAGATAATCTCAAACTACTTAATAACCGTATTAAACATTTGATTTTTTTTAATTCTATGTTATTTGTTCTCTTTTTTAAGTTGTTGAAACATAATGAGGATTATTACCTATTCTGTGGCTTCATAAAAAATATAGTTTCATTTATGTTAGTTAGTCAGTTAATAACTGAAGAGATTGAGTCATTGTGGCTCCAATTTTAAAAAAAATCAAACATAACTACTTATTCAAAAAACAAAAATAAGCAAAAAACTTTGTAATTATGTCGAAAAACTGCTTTTTATCAAAGTACACTTACTGGCAAAAAATGTGGCCCAAAGTTAAAAGTTACATCAACTGTTTTATGTATGAGTTTTAAATTGTAGTTAATAGTTAATTAGTTATTAGTTATATAACTATTAACTACAATTGAAAACTTATACAAAAATTTTATTGTAATAAAACAGTTGAAGTAACTTTTAACTTTGGGCCACATTTTGTGCCGGTGACCTACTTATAACAAAAAAAAAGCAATTAACATTTCGTTACGTTACATGAGTCTTTATAATATAGTAAACTTCTTATATTCTTTATGGTAAACTTTTCGATATTGTTGTGAAAATAGCATATAAATAGAAAAAAGCACCAAAGATAGTCTCAAAATTTATTATATCTATGTATAATTAAATGTAGCCGAGCCTTTATTTAGCACATACAGTCTAATGAAACTTCACAAGTATTTTCAATAAAGTAATAATGTGTAAAGACGCAATTATGTGCAATTTAAACAAAATACTTTTGCGAAACTACAAAGGCCGAACTGTACGGACGCAATACGGCCCGAGGCGCATTCGACATCCACTGCGCGTACGTCAGGCATTTGTAAGAACATCGCCCCACAAAACACCATAAAGCCTCCACTTTAGAGTTTAAAACACGTACATTTTCATTATATTATCTTAACATTGTAAGCTAAAAATATACTATAATATCCTTACTAATATTATAAATGTGAATGTGAGTTTGTTTGTTACGCTTTCACGCAAAAACTACTGAACCGATCACCATGAAACTTTGCATACTCGTCGTCTGTGATACCAGAAAGGGCATAGGGCATCTTTCATCGTTCAACGCGGACGAAGTCGCGGGCACCAGCTGGTGTTTATATTATATATATACTTACTATAATTGTTTTAGTTCCGATATGCAAAAGTTACAAAAGCAAAAGTTCTTCACCAATGTATGTTTGCCAGTGATGACATATGGCGCTGAAACGTGGACTCTAACTGTGGGAATCGTAAGAAAGCTCAACGAGCTATGGAAAGGGTTATGCTCGGGGTTACCTTTTTTTAACGTTGGTAAATCTTCTTGGATACCCGGCAGTGAAGGGGACACTGCGGGGTTATGGCGTATTAATACCGGCTAAAACCCAACGACTTTCTTTCTGTCGGGGCCGTTGGTGGGCGGGGTTGTTACACGGCTATCCAACGCGGGGAGGCCTGTGTGACGTTGTTACACGGCTATCCAAGGCCTGTATACTCCCTATCTCAACCTCGGCGTACCCGAAAGTGGAGGTACGCCGGCCATATTACGCAGTAGTCTCATGCTCGGGGTTACCTACACTGCGAGATCGAATCAGAAATGAGGAGATCCGTAGACGTACGAAAATTACCGACATGAGCAGGCGGATTAGGAAGTTGAAGTGGCAACTCGATTCCTAATCGACTTTCGAAGGTTTTTGAGTGGAGGCCACGGACTGGCAAGCGCAGCATTGGACGTCCACTCACAAGGTGAACAGACCAACTGATAAAGGCCGCGGGTCGACTTTGGATTCAGACTGCTTCTGACCGGGTTCTAAAAGAATATTATGGGGAAGGTCTATGTTCAGCCGTGGATGTCTTAATAAGGCTGAGATGACTCGTTCCACAATTTCTCCATTTTCACTTAATTACTTTGAACTAGTTATCAATAAAGCATATTGATTTCACTTTGAATAAAAATATTGTACCTACAATAACATTTTAGTTTATCTTTAACCTCTCATTTGCTTATTTTAATTGCTCATATCGTCTCATTAAGTGATATGCATATGTCAAATGCAATTTATAATATCATTTTGCAAAGTTGTATTTATGTACTCGTATAGGTACTTATTACAGTTGTTACTACAGTAAGCGACCTTGTGGTCTTTATTGATTAATTTTATTTATTTAAAAATTAAAAAAACTATTTCTTATATACATAGTTTACTACATAGAAGAAGGACAAATTTTAGTTATACTACTATCTAATTTTAAATAAAGAGACTTTTTTCAAATATTATGATACCTAATCTATTTATCAGCTTAAAAATAAGTCAAAAAAATGTGTGTATATACATACACACATTTTAATCACTAAAGAACTTTGAATATTTAGTAAAAAATAACCAAAACAATATTTAAAATAGTAGGTAAATTAAATAGTTACTCGATTGGTCTTACCATCTGTTTCTCTTAAAAATGCTTGAAAATCCCACACAATTTGTTATCTGGGCTAAATTTCCTTCCATTTTTAAAGACATTTAAATGTTTTTTATTATTATTATTAGATGTTTTTTTATCGTGTAGCGAAGACGAGGCCTATGATGTGCCAGAAGTTGCCTATTCACTCGAACTTTGAAAAGATTTGGGTTAAATATGAGCTCGGAAACACAGGGAGTTCAAAACCTTGTGATTGTAACGTAATTTTGTATTTAAATAAAAATGCTACACTAACAGAAATGCAGTCTCATTCATTCGTCAATTATAAAAGCAACTTAATTAATCATTTCTGACTCGAATGCTCATATAGGAATTGTAAAACATTAACAATTATATACGGTAAGAAGCGATGTAATGTACCTAACCATTAATCAGTGGTTAATGATGTCCACATTACCTGTTAATTTTCAGTTAATTTTCTGTACAACTTAAGTAGCTAATTATTTACAATTTTAAAGTTAAATAATAAGTTACTTACCTACAGCACACAAGGGAAAAGGGTTACTATTACAGAAGTGAAAGACTTAAGTTACGACAAAAAAAAACCTATTTGAATTTCAAATTTATGTTCTAATATTATTATGCCTATTGTGACTAAGTCCTTTGTTTAAGTCTGTATTTATAAGTAAGTATTTTAAATTATGGTTAGTCATTATAATTGGTTTCATTGCACAAAACTATAAATTATAAATAAAAATATACATTTAATTTATCAAGTTTGTTAGAGAGATTTCATCCTTATAATTGACCCTAACGATCAATGCAATAAAAGTACAGAGTGTAATTTTTACAGATTTTAGTAGGTTCGATTCCCGGGTGTGGCAAGCGAATTTTCGAAAATCTTTGAATGCAGTTTTCTTTCTATTCAAAAATAAAGGAATGTTTTCTTTGAGTAAAATTTTCTATCTACAGTATTAAGAGTACTTTCCCTTCAGGTGGCAGGTAAATACTTGTGTAGGGAGGGATGTACACTCAACCACTCAATATGTACTAATAATAAATCTGTAAGTTTAGGTATTGTATGCATATGTATGTTCCTCCATAATTCTTAAACAAATAAACTGATTTTCATGAAACTTGGTAGATAAACATTTAGACGTACAGGACACAGGATAGCTTACTTTTTCTTTTTCAACGCGGTCGAAGTCGCAGGCACCAGCTAGTTAAGTAGGCAAATACATTCAACCATGATAAACAATTGTCAAGCCTTTTTTATGCCTTTCTTGTTTTATAGAGAAAAAATACTCAACCAATAGTTAGAGCAAACGTATGGAAATGAAAAATAGTTTATTAATAGGAAAGTGAATTGTGCAAAATACAAGTAAGAAATTAAGAAAAAAAATTATGTTAAGCAACAAACGCTCGTTTAAAGTTCGTCAACAAGCGATATCTTTAAAGAAAGAGAGCTGCTTAGTTTTATCTTAATAGTGTCTCTGGACTCTAAGAAGTCTTGTTCAAGAGAGTTCAACAAAGCAATATTATTATAGTTACTTATAATATAACTATTTCAAAGTACTTTAAGTGTAAAGTCGATTTTGTCAAGTAGCTATCACTTAGCACTTGAGAGACCTTTGACGGAAAAGAGTAGTTACTTCGAGTGAGTGAAATGAGAAGGGTTACCATATGGAAAATTGTAAAGCCTGATTTCCATGGAAAAGTGCTGAGATTACGTCACAAACCTAATTAATAATTATCAACTCTAAAAAAAGGGTGAAATATTTTATGTTTTTAAATTATGTTTGTGTTAATTACGTTGATTTGTGATACCTACTATACAAAGGATATTATGTTTTTGTTGAAATTTTCTAAAAAAAATCTAAAAAATTGACTGTATTTTATTGAAAATCGAAAAATCTTGAGATTTCAGAAATCCGGCCGCAATCCTGTCAGTACCCTAAAAATCCTGAAATCTCAGGACAAATCCGGAGATATGGTAACCTTAGATGAGAGCGGACTTTTCCCTTTCGTGTGATTTCTAACTCTCTTCGGGAGTTCATCAACTATGTAATATAGGTACAGTCGGCCGCATATGTCGATTACAACATTCAAAAGTGCAAAAAACCCGATCACTCAATTTTACGATCGTTTGTACCTACGTGACAACTACTTATGGCGTGTTGAGTGTTCAGTTATTTTCAACTTTTGAATGTGTTAATCGACTTATGCGGCCGACTGTACCTATGTTAGGTATTTAATGTTTATACAGGGCTTCAGATATTTATTATTTAGTATCACCATAGAAAACTAGATGAACTAATGAAATATTGGTGGCTTGAAGAACTCTAAGATTTTACGAAGCGAATTATACTACCTTGCTAAGTAGGAAGATAAGAAATTCTTCAAATTTTTTCATCTTAATTTAAAAGCGAACTTGGTGGGCCTTCAATAACAAAGTCAGAAGTAGTCAAAGCTATAAACTCCGCTAAGAACAGGAAGGCTGTTGGTTCCGACGAGATTTCTACTGAAGTGTTGAAACTGCTGGCTGACGAAAATATTGATATACTTGTACAGCTTTTTAATAGTATCTATGACAGTGGAATCATCCCTGACGATTGGCTTGAATCCACCTTTATAACGCTACCTAAAACTAGCAATGCTAAAAGATGTAATGAATACCGCACCATCTCTCTTATGAGCCACGTTCTAAAGATATTTCTGAAGATAATTCATAATCGGATTTACAAAATAATAGACAGTAATGTTTCGAATACTCAGTTCGGTTTTAGAAATGGCTTAGGCACACGGGATGCATTGTTTGGATATCAGGTCTTAATGCAGCGCTGCTGGGACATGGGTACTGATGTGTATGTCGCTTTCATTGATTATGAAAAGGCATTTGATAGGGTCCAACATGTAAAAATGGTCAATATTCTTCAGAAAATAGGTATCGATGGTAAGGATATAAGGGTTATACAAAATTTATATTGGCGGCAATCAGCACGGGTGCGAGTGGAGGGACAGCTATCTGAGAGGGTGAAGATTCTAAGAGGTGTAAGGCAGGGATGTACGCTCTCCCCTCTTCTTTTCAACATATATTCTGAGGAGATCATTGCTGAGGCTCTGGAGGAGTGTGAGGTTGGGGTTAGTGTAAATGGTCGCGCGATAAACAACATCCGGTATGCTGATGACACTATACTTCTTGCTACTACGCAACAAGACCTGCAATATTTACTCAATCGTGTCTACGAAACCAGCATAAGGTATGGTCTGAATATTAACGCCAAGAAGACCAAATATATGACGGTAGGCAGACCTAATTACCGGTACACAGCTCCACTCTATGTGGGTGCTCAGCCATTGGAGAGGGTTAATTCCTTCAAATACCTTGGCTGCATAGTGAACGATCAAGAAGATCACAGCATTGAGATAAGGTGTCGTATAGAACAGGCACGCAGTTCCTTCATGAAGTTGAGCCACCTTCTCTGCAACCGTTCGCTCGATATTGTGACCCGTATGCGCTTGGTCCGGTGCTTCGTATTCTCTGTGTTGTTGTACGGGGTCGAGGCCTGGACACTCACCAATACAATGACCAGACGCTTAGAAGCTTTTGAGATGTGGGTATACAGGCGCATGCTACGGGTGTCCTGGACAGATCGGATAAAGAACGAGACGGTTTTGCAGAGAATGAACAAGAAGGTTGAGGTTTTGAAAACCATAAAAGTCAGGAAACTGGAATACTTTGGACACATCATGCGCGGCGACAAGTATAATCTCCTGCAGCTGATCATGCAGGGGAAAATACAAGGTAGACGCAAGCCGGGCAGACGACGTACTTCCTGGCTCAAGAATCTCCGCGAGTGGTATGGCCAAAGTACCAGATCGCTGTTTAGAGCCGCCGCCTCTAGGGTTAGGATAGCCATAATGATAGCCAACCTCCGATAGGAGATGGCACTTCAAGAAGAAGAAGAATTGGCTAAAGAAAAGCTCTATACAAATTTATATAAACATATAGCCGAAGCCACATAAATTAGTCTCATAGTTACTGTATTATTTGCCAATACCTATCAAAAGTTGATATTGTGACAATAATATAATTTTTTTAATGAAAAATATGCATGTTATTCTAAACTCAAAACGAAATTTTTCCTAATTCAAATTTAAATTATGGGTTTCAAAGAAAAACATACCCTAAAAAGTATTACCTAGGTATGCTGAGTAACCAGTTGCAGATAGGAAATCAGAGACAAATCTACATTTCTCTCAAGAAGAATGTTTATGTAGTCAAGTCAGCCACGTCAAGAAGTTGTTTTTGTCGACTTGATAACACAACATCACCTTTTTCTACTCTACCTATTTTATTTAACTAGAATTATTTCAAAATTTCAAATTTTAATGATAGTGAAAATATTGAAAATTCACAACTGGTAATTTTTTTTCTTTGAAGTCACTAACTTGTTATTAAGTAGAGCTTAAATGCTCAGTTAATTACATGTATAAGATTAAATTGATGCAATTAAATAGACAATTTAAATAGCAATATTAATACATAATTACTTTGATAAGAAAATAATAATTTCCGTCAAGTCAATAATGGATATAACTCTATCATTAAGTGCTTTTATGTAAATCCTTTTAAAGGATTAAATTTTCAAAATTAAAGGCTAAGCTTTTCGATTTAATTTTTTTTCGAGTCCTGAAATTTTGGGCTTATACGGAAGTACCTATGTCAATGAACATAGGTTTAATTTAGAGCATTCCAATTCAAATAGGCTTAAACTTAATTATCTAAGGTTTTTCGAAGTCTTAAATTTTAAGTCTTGTATACCTAAAATAATAAATCTCGAGATACAAGTTTCACGTCAATGAACAATTTAACTACCTATTGAATAGATCACAATCAGTGCAGTGCATCGGGCATCTTTCGGCGCATATCGTCAGTATAAATAGATAAGATGCGCGCGCGCAACTAGTAGGCTAGCGCATATCTTAAACACTATCATTGTATCCACTAAACACTAAAGACACTAACCGGGCTGTTGCGGCGGCAGCAACGGCACGCTAGCCTGTGGGGGCGGAGCCGACGGCTGGGGTGGCGCATATGGAGATACTCCTGGCGAACCTGGTATGGAATCGCAACTCGCTGATCCTAAAGAGCGGGGCGGTGGCGGTGGAACTACTGGACTTCTAGGAGCTTTCACAACAGGCGGTTCAGGCCTTTCAAGTTCCAGTCCGGGCGGTTGTATGCCCGTCTCTAAAGCTCTCGCCCTAGCTTCGTCCTGCGCTTGGGCACGTCTCAGCGCCGTCTGCAACGCCATGACCCGCTGCCGGTCAGCAGTCAAGCGACATTTCTCACAGTTGCAGTAGCGGTACTTGCAGTATCTCTTGTGGCCCTTCAGCTCGATTTTTAGCCTGTGGTTCCTACATCTAGCGCAGTTAGGCGGGGCGCGTGGCACAGCTGAACTGGAGGCGCCTGGTTCGGAGCGCTCCTCGCAGTCGTCGGGCGTACGACGCCTCCACACGCCCACGGAGACCATATCTGGACTCTCGTTTTCGATCGTGTTGGCGGTAAATGGGTACACGACACGCGAACCGAACACACTCCCGACGTGACACGCGGTCACGATGCAACTGAGTTGGATACCGCCTGCCTGCCCCGCAGCCCGCCGTCGCACCGCCTTGCCCCTCTGCCCGCGACGACAATGCACTTTATTGCTGTGCACCAATGCACTTCCAGTATTCAACACAGTGTTCTGCCAAGACGTGTTTTCAGAGATCTGTCCATTCTGGGATAATGTCTTTTTGGCGGTGAAATCAGAAAAGCCGCTTTGTTTCTTTGCCCTCGGGCTAAAAGCTGACCGTGCTTAATTAGACTTGGCACTGAAGTGTTAACTATCGAATTAAAATCGATAAGTTTATCGCCATAATAATGGTTTTTGAAGAACACGCAAGCTTTTAAAATTCTTCCAATGATTAAGTAAGCACGAGATCAAGATTAAGCATGCAAAATATTAAGTTTTCTGGCGTTGATTTACTTAATTATCTATGATAAGTCGAAGATTACTTACGTCACTTGTAAATATTATTATTAGTAAATTACCTTTATCGCGAGAATTCCTAATTTATTTCGATGTAAAAATTGACCAGGTCAAGATGTATAACCTAATTAGCATGTGATGATTAAAAAAGACGTCTTCAACATTTTGGGATGGGGACATCTCGAATTTATCTTAAACTAAACTTGACATAATTATAAGTATAATTTCTAACATTTTGATAGATTTAAAGTATCTGCAGGTGTTAGACCCCGTTCACCTTGCCCCTTATCTCAAAGGATAAATGAAATATCATATATTACATACTTGCTCCTAGCTTCGTAAGGTTGCAATTTTTTTTCTACAAATTATATACTTACAAAAACCTTCCTTGTTTAACGCTATTTCCATTAGTGAAAACCGCATGAAAATCTGTTCAGTAATTTTTGAGATCATCACGAACATACATACAGACAGACAGACGCGGCGATAGACTTTTTTTATAATACTATAATTTTTAATTATATAAATCGTGATTTTGTAAGATTTTTAAGCATACCTATTAAATCACGAATCATGACCATTACAAATTCACTAAAATTTCTTGCAATGAAATCTTGAATATCTCTTTAGCATAATTTAATTACTACTGACTCGTACAATAAAATGCGGCTTTTGCATAATTGAATGGACGTCCTTGGAGGTATACGCAAAAAGTGGACGCAAAAATGATGCGCACAGCAATAAAGGTCCCGGCTGCGTGTGGCTGCACTTCATACTATCGCGTGCAACTACGTAGCAAACACACGTGTAAGTATCGTAAACGCGATACTAATTTATGTGTGCATGTCTTTAAATGTGTGTGTGCCCGCGCAAAACTTCATATAGTGCTACGATTTTGTCACGTCACTATGTCACAAGTTCAATACTAACTACTTGATAATTTTATTATGTTTGATTATATTTTTACAGTTTTTTTAATCTTATAATAATAATCTTTTATAAGATCTTAAGGGTGTAATAGGTATTTTAATAACATAACCGCGACTTCGCCCGCGCCCTATTTTCTTAACTTGAGTATTTTGTCAAACTTTGATTTTTTTATATAACAAATATTATACTTTTTTATATTTATTTATACGGTCCCTCGGTAACAGTTTTAAACGAAAGGTTTTCTACCCTATATCCCTTTTTGTATCCAGGGGACAATGACCATGGAAAATTTCATGATATTCGATTGAGTAGTTCACAAACAAATTCACAACCTTATTTATTTATCTTTTCACTCTATTATTACTTTTAATTATAATTTATACTTTCGCCAAGCTATCCTAAAAGTGTAGCGTTAATTATATTATATATTTTGAATTTATGTGTGTGAAAAACGTTGGTGGAGTTCAATTAAATAAAAAAAAAATAGCCGCCATATCAATGATGAAAAATTTAGTTCTAAAAATTATAAATGAATAAATAGCGCAATCTAGTTCTGAAAATAAAATAAGAAATCTTACGGGAAATTATTACCGGGAGAGCTATTGTTATCTACTAATGCGTTAATCCAAAGAATGTTCAGCAGTTTACCTATGTGTTATCTAGGTAAATAAATAAATAAAATTGAAGCTTATATAAAATATAAAAAAAAACAATATTGTCTGTTCCCGCTAATATGCAAAACGACTGGATCGATTTTGAAGGGACCTTCACTGGCAGATAACTGATTTTATAAGGAGTAACTTAAGCTACTTTGAATTTAGAAAAATAAAACAAGTCAGTATATAAGCAGTGTCCAGTACCGCGTGCTCACGCGTGCGCACGCGGAAGCGAAGTGGAGCCGAGTTCAGCTAGTAGTTAATTTTACGCTTCATTTGGTAACATTTGGTTTGTATAACAAACCAATGTATGGTGGGATTGTTTCTGGTTTATAGGCCTACAAAAAATCCACGAAGGGATAATAATTATGTCTATCTTTTAACTTTTATGGAAAGCTTACTAAATATAGGATAGATACTCATTCTAACTTCTAAAAAATGAACACATATAATGGTGGTATTTGGAAAATATATTTAGACTGTATATGACCACACACATCGCGATAGAATTATTGCGATAAATGTTCGTCTATGGCCTAGGCGAATGTGTATGGCCACATTGCACAGACAAAATTAGTTTATAGCGGAAAAATGGACGAAGCTATCGCTCTGTATTTTATGGTTATAAATTCTAAAATTATGTCATTAGGTACTCCATATTCAATCTTCATAAAGCAATACGTCCGCTAGTTCCGCTAGGCACGGCGCCTGTTGGCCGAGTGTAGCCACAGTAGGTATTACAATATTACCTACTTACATAATCATTATCAAATTAAATAAGTTAGTTACCTTAAGCACCTTGTACACATTATAATAACCCTTTACTTAGACCATAACAATTTAAATTAAAATCTTAGCTTAGGAGTTATTGCAAATTAAAAAATACGTGCAAGAAAAAAAATCAAGCGGTCTCACACCAACGCGACGCGATGACGGGTCTGTCTTGATGCAGCCTTCTCCTTTTTTTAAGAGCGTAGAAATATTCAAAACATAGTGCCGCATGCAATGCATAGGGTTATGTGGAACTCTTACCGCACTAACCTCAAGATGGGTGTGTTTCAGTCCTTGGGGGACTTTGGAACCGTCAACCGGACGTTTGGGGCAAGACCCACTCGTTATCGTGCAAAATTGCACCCGTGCAAAACCGTGGGAGTGTGTCGCTAGTTCAAAAATATTGAAGTTTTGAAGTAGGAAATTTATATACCTAAGTATTTTATTTTTTTTAAGCTGAAATTTTTTTCAATATTTTGGCGAGTCAACACAGTACGAGTAGATATATCCTCTGTACTTGTACGGTACGGTTATTTGCTTTGCCGTACAAAATGTAGGTATAATAATTATGGGCCATTATAATGTACTTAAATTGTGGCCATATTGTGTAAGTACTTAGCTAGAAATCACGATTTAGGCGCACGGTGCGATGTTGTTCTGCAACATAGAACCCTTATATAGAAATCCCGTCCCAGTAATTCTGTTGCTGATATCTATGCTGCCTGTGACTGCATATTAATGCTCTCTCAATTCTCCAAATAATTCTAAACCATATTGCTAATTGCTAAATGATTGCCAATTACACGATAATATTATTTGGTGACTAGCGACATCTGTGATTATTATACAGTACTACATTAATTCAAGTAAAAGAAGAACAAAATTAAGAAAACTGGAAGTAATCTGCTGTTATTATATTACATTAATAGATGGAGCCTGAGTAGCTCTATTATGTTAGTATTAACAAACTTATAATTACTAACGTATACTATCTTAATGAAATAGACATCTTAAAATAGAACATTTTACATCGATCTCTATATTAAATTAAATTATATACAATATCTATATATGGACTGATCTCTAATAAACCTCAGAAGTATTCTGTGTTCGTGTTACTGTCAAGTGTCAATGTCAATTTTACAAAGCAATAATGGTGTGGCCTGTGGTCTATGCATATAAAAGTGGTAAACAAAACAAACGGCGTGTAAATCATGTAATTTAAAATTGTATTTATTGAAATATTAATTGTGATTTCGTGCTTTGAATCTTATAATTTCACAAGATATATAGGATACATACAATAAGCATATTTTAATTGGTTATATACGTCATTAAAATGTCCAAAAGTATTGCCCAAGAGATTGCTTATTATGAAGTTTTTGTTAACGATGTGCTTAAAGAAGATCTCAGAAAAATAGAGAGTAGACTACAACACATAAATTCAGAAATTTCAGACTTGATACAACAGATGCACACTTTAAAAGTAAGTCGTATTAAAACAATTTTGCATTTATTTCAATGTTAATGTCAACAGACATGCTGACGGTCACCAAAACAACAACTCTTCAAACTCTGACTACCCCAGTCTCCCAGATCATAAATTTTTTCAAAAATATTTTAAAAATATGAATATGCAAAAGTATTTAAAAATGAAGAGTATATGCCCAAGGGTCTGTTTAGGATTTTATTTTTGGTATGAATCATTGTGCATCTCAGTCGACTGCTCTTCCCGCGCTTTGTGCTGTGTGAGAGAGAATGAATTTTAGCTACACTCAGCGCCTCTTTCACCAACGTCATGAAAAGTGTTGATTAGTTACTTTTAGAAATCATTTTCTGTTTTATTGAATAATGCACTTGTTTTACTGCATCATTCAATAGGCGATTTTTTTTTAATTATTTTCTATTCAATATTTGGGACGTTTACCGTACAAATAAAGGTATACCAGCTCCATAATCCCCGGTTACCAGTGACTTTAAATGACAGTTACGTCAAGTAGGCCATACTTAACGTTTGTGAAACAGGCGCTCAACGATGAGCTTGAGCCGCCAACTAGTTTGCACTTAAAGACCTGTCTTAATTGATAACTTATTACTAATTATGATAATATTTATTTTTATATTACTTTTTTTCTTTTGTTCCTTAAACAAAATAAAAGGACACATTTTTAATTTTTTTCAATTGTTCTTAGGTTGTTACAGATAAAGACATTCACCCTTCTGGTTTCAAAACACAAGTGAATTTAGGTTGCGATTTTTTCATGGAAGGCTCAGTAACAGATTCATCAACCTTACTAATGAATATTGGACTCAATCACTATCTAGAATTCTCTATAGACGAAGCAAACAAATATTTAGATGCAAGAATTAAAGCATACGAGAAAAAGGCTGAAGAATTAAGAAATCAAAGCTTATCTACTAAGGCCCATATAAAATTGATATTAATTCGTCTTGGTGAGTTACAAAATGTAAATTTATCAAGTTGAACTATGTGAAATAAATGTTTATGAAATAAAATATTTTTAAAGACATTTTGTATGTAATTTTATTGAAAGGTGAATTCTATTTTATGGTAGCCAGCGCCATCTATTACTAAATGGTGAAACTAGGTTGAATTTAAGAACCTGGTATGCGAGAACATTAATAACAACTGTTCTATTCGTTGTAGTTCTAATAAAACAGCACAGATGGCGCTATTCGCTGTACTGTACTACCTTGTAGATAATTTAAAAATAAAATCGCGATATTGTATTGTATATCTATTCTATACTACTAATATTCTAAAGAAGAAAGCTTAGAAACTACATACTGGACCGCTTTGAAAAATTCTTTCACCTATAGAAAGCTTATCAGGGAAGTAACATTGGCTATATTTTATAAACTTACGCGGGCGAAGTCGCGTGAAACAGCTAGTAGGTACTATATTGTAAGTATGAGTCTGACCGTAATTAATTTATCATAATAATGTAAACTTAACTTATGTTACCGAGTTAAAAGAATGTTTTTTAAAAATTTTGTCGTGTTTGTGCACGTTAATTTCGGAAAAGAATTAAGTGATTTGAATGCGGTTTTCACATATCGCTGTTTAAAATCAAAAGTTCCACAAATCAAAATTACACAGGAGAGATAATCGAAAAAAATCGAAGTTATTTTTTCTTATTAGATATAATACCTATCAATAATATTATACATCGTTAGAAGCGTATTTTTAAGTAGCATTAAATGTTTTAAGTACTTTTGTAATAAATTGAATACTAGAGGACATATAAGCATATAAGTTACTTTTGAATATTTAAAAAATATCAAAATATACTAAATATATAAAACACCCATAAGTTTCTAGGCAACATACAATGTGAAGGATTTTTGCAACATTTTTCGATTTTTTGTTTTATGGCCCTTTAGTTTTTAAGCGATGTATTGATGATCACCTGGATTAAACAAGGTTTATCCTGGAGAAATGTAGGATTCAAAATTTTACTTACAATTAGATATCAGGCACCGATGCACAAATGCCAGCCCATACTTATGATTAGGTAATAAGCTATAGATTTTAAAAACAAAATAATATGCGCCCTTTGTTTAACTTTCGTAGTGCAATTGAAATTCACACTTAAACGCTAATTAAAAATTCAATAAGTTCTCAAGACTTGTAATCAGCTCAAAACCTGCTGCTACAAGCAAATTAGGGTTAATTTAAATATTTGACGCAGTTAAGATGTAGGGGTACATTATTGCCAAGTTAGCTGGAAGCAGTAGGCACCTACTCCAGAAAGAATTAGCATCGTGGTTGCTTTATATGGGGTAGGTACAGTCGGCCGCATAAGTCGATTAACACATTTCCAATGTGCAAAATAACTGAACACTCAACGCGCCATAAGTCGTTGTCAGGACTAGAGAACTAAACAAACTTCACGTACAAACGATCGTAAAAAGATTCAGTAAGAGTGTTCAGTTGTTTTGCACTTTTGAATGTGTTAATCGACTTATGCGGCCGACTGTACCTACTTATCGGAATTCATCTCAACGGGTAAGTAATCACTTTAGGCTTTACACAATCGAGTACCTACCTAATTTGTTGGATTAGATTGTAATAATAGCCCAGTGGGCCGAACGTTAGTGGATCGGTAGACGCAGTTTTGAATCTCACTCAAAGAAGATTCTTACTAAAACAGATTACGTTCTAGTCAAAGATATTTGTTTGGTCTCGCTGCGCTCTACTAGATACAGCCGCCGTACTTGACAAATGCGGCAATAAATACTACGCTAGTACATTCCGAATATTTTATTAAATTTTGGGTATAATAAAATGCCAATTTGCGTAGTGAATTGTGTAAAAATGTAATTAAACTGTGTAAAAAGTGTTAAATTGTGACGATGTTTTACACACACTACAATAAAAGTTACCGCATTCAGGAATTGCTTTTAGTTACGGCCGTATCTAGTAGAGCGCAGCGAGATCAATCATTTATCTATAGTTTTATTGATTTGTTTGTTTAATTTTGAACTAAGTTTTTTTAAAAACTGAAAAAATAAAAACTGTGGGTAGGTGAAATAAAAGACATGTATCAAATAAAAGCTTAGCTTTATTACTCGTTATGTTCACGAAGAAACATCCCTCTCTCTGTCATCAACAAGTGTCCATGCTGACATGCTAGAAGAGATACTACATTAGTTCCACCGTTTTACAATATTCAATTTCCATTATTTTAATTTTGACAATTTATTTTCAACAGATTTTTAATACCGCCAATTTTATATATACCAATGTACGAACGTAGGTAACTTTTAACAATTCACCGGTCGACACACCGGTGAATTACATTTTGATTTTTCTTCTTTTTTTCCACTTTATAATCTCACTTTTATAAGTCTAATACACCAAAACAGTTGTTATTTCCTAAAACACCCAAGGACAAAGACACACGCTCGTAAAATTATAAGCATTATGACAATGTGATATTATATTTATTATATAAGTATTGTAGTATTAAGAATCGTATTAATTAATGTGTAGTTAGGTTAGGTTTTCGTAACAGTAGGTATTAATGATTTGTCTGAGGCCCACAGACTACAATAGTGACCCGCTCTCAGCCATTCAAAGACAAATACCGAGAAATCTTTTGTTTATTTTTTTTTAACTTTCCGCCTTAAACCGATTTTTCATTTTTTAATTTATTTTCTTACACCCAGAACCATATAAACATCTTTATGTTATTTATATAATTTTTTTTATCTATAAACTGACAGAGCGCGCCACCGCACTGTCCAAGCGAAATTCAACTTTATTTACACACGGTTTATTATGCATCTAAATGTTTTTAATATCCGACACTATTCTTAAAATTAAATACAAAAACGCATGACACTCTAAAATTACCTAACTTTCCGTTTTTTTGTCACCGCTATAATTTATGAAATTTTGATCTTTACACCAACTTTAGAAATATTCAATACAAAAATACTCTTTTTTTGAATAAAATTTTATACATGCATTTGCGTTCGCGTGCCGAGGGCGGTGGCGCGGCTGCTTTCAAAGAAAAAGCTTTGAGCCTCATAACCTTAATATCATGAAATTTGTACTAAATATATCAGAACGGGCGAACGCGGGGCCCACTTATCACTTAGCCGAAATGCGAGGATGCCGAACGAATGCCTAAACTCTAGTCAATTTTAAATTTCAGTCAGACCAAAAGCTTTGTACCGGCGTCCACAGAACACGCATAATTTTAATGTCATTGTCACTGTCAATGTCATTGTCACGACAATGTCAATGGCACGGTGGGTCCAATGAACGAAACGCGGACAAAACTTACTAATCTCACTTTACTAAAATAATTTCGATTCTTTTTTTAAAAAATTTTGTAACTAATTTTATCACTGGCACCCGCGTCCGCTCCCCGTAATTTTTACAAATATATTATTCAAAACGGCGCCACAATTACACACTGTAGTTCACCATAGAACACAAAAACCGTAAACTTAACACGTACAAACATACATTGTTACAAAAAAATGAACGTGTATCGCTGTTACGAATGAAGACCACAAGGATATTTAAAAATATTCATTATTCATTCATTTATTCACTAAATACTGGTTAAGTTTCGAATACAAAATTACGAACACTTTACTTAAATGTATTGTTTTTGTTAATCATGACATGTTGTGCTTTCCTCCTATATTCATATTGTTAGCATTTCCATCTAATCTCATTTTAATATTAAAAAGATTAGCATCGGCAGTTATTAGGTATGTTTAAACCTTTCTAGTAGTGTATCCGTGCTCAATTTAGACAATTTTTAACCAGTTATTGTAAACAAATATATATGTAGGTGTAATATAATATACATAATATATAATATAAGGACTACCTAATTTTTGCGATTTAATTATTGTTTTATCTCGCGTATAGAAAAGTTGATACAGCTAGTTGGTACAATCTAAAATGTTTTCTTCTAACTTCCAAAAAAGAAATTCTACATTAAATAGAGTTTTATTTTTACAATTTCGAAAATTTAGGAACCATAATACCCAAACGTTGAAACCAAATATTATTTTTTTAATATATTGATTTTTTTTATATTTTTATTTATAATAAATTTTGAAAATAAATACATAAATTTATTTCTTTTGATAAATCCAAACGCTTCGTAGACGGATTCGAAAACACTAAAACGTGAAGCAAATTATTAATACAACTAAATTACACAATTTGTATGGAACAGAAGTTATCACACATTTTTCTTCATCTAAGTACATCATTACATACATACATACGAAACATGAAAACAATAAGAACTGGCATTGCCGAATGGGGCATTCTTTAATAAACCTACACGATTATAGATACATTTTGAGCTTTAAAGTCAACACCGAATTTTGTACTTTATCTGCGGGAATAACCCATCATCACTGTGGACTAAATTATTCGATGTTTTTAAATTTGATCCTTTACACTAATTTAGAAAAAAAAAAGTTGCCAACCGATAATTTAAAAAAAATGGAACATCGAATAAAGTTTTTTAGCTGTTACAGCATATCCATTGTGGTCTTATAAGTGGTTGTTGCACAGTGAGTCACTGAAGTAAAAAATCCGGACATAACTAATGGTTAATAACAATATTTAATCTTAACTAATAGTTAAATTATAATACATTTTTACCTTGCCTGAAAATATAGTCTAAAACATTAAACGGCTCCAAGTTATCTGCAAATTACGGCATGTCGGTTGAATACTGTTGATTGGAAATCAATACAATTCTATTGTAATATGTGTTTGAGTAGCCTGCGTTAACAATTCTATTAGTTATGAAAATTCTATTGAAAGATCGGAGTAACGGATTACTTACTATAAGGAATTAATATTTGGCAGTGTTTATCTATCAGTTCAGAGCTCAAATAGGAATATTACTCTAATTATACTGTCAGGTACTATTTAAATAAATAAAAATATTTTTCGTACCAAGTAGATTTTGTATAGACCAAAAAAATATTTCATTAGCCTTAATTCTTAAAATGTTTAATTTAAGTTCAGGTTTTTATTACTTGATTTATTCATGAAATCTCAATTTCTGGAATAATTAAATAATAATTTGTACTGACTGTCCACTATTTTTTTAGAATAATATTTTAAAACCATTAAGTAGGTACCCTATTTTATATTGATAAAGAAATATTTCGTCATAATTCATTTTATAAATATATTAATTAAATGAAAATTGATCGATAATCGATCTATATTTAACAATGACTTAGATAATCTATGATTAATTAACTATTAGTCAAAATTTAAGTCAAAACCAATTGATTAATCATAGTCACTTGGAAAATACATGCATTTTGTTTCAAGAAAAGAAAAAAAGGCATTAGATATTCAAGAATTTGATTTAAAATTAAGTTATAGTTAATTTCCAATGCTATTTCAGCTCTGAACTGATTGATATACGGTTAGAACAAAACAAATAACACGTAACATAACATGATAACGTAACATGGAACGATTCTCGATCTCGAATAAGCCCTGCGGCGACTGCGTACACCTTATACGAATATGAACCGACGCTAGTTAGTTGTGGTATATGGGAAAATTAATCTGGGCTATTACTGTGAACAGTTGGGTGGATAATACTGGCCGCTAGACGAACGGGAATTTTAGAACTAAAAACCGGCTATTCCAAATTGGGGTAAAGAGGCTGCGTGTATTGTTGGGTCGATGTCACTGAAAAACCCGTATCTCTCTGGACACACCTGAATACTGGACTGCTATTCTAAGCACACCAGTCGACGCCTGGTCCATCCTAAACTGAGGTATTCTTATATCATCGTAATAGTTCAAATGGTTACAAATGAAACGATAACAAACGTGTATTTAATTATCAAATGAAAGATGCTTACATCTGCTTAACTACGGCCGACCGTCAACCCGGCGCGGTTTCACTGACTCCAAACTGAGGATGGTGTAAACATTTTCTTTATACTTAGTCCGCAAATCAACTCGCAAAATTCCATTTCACTATTGTGCCTTAATTAAATATTGTTTAGCGTTAAGATAGATTATTCGATATCATCTGGATCTGTAATTAAAACTATCGTATTTATGTACAACGGTGTCTATTAAATCTCTGTACAGCTATCTATCTTAGCATTTTAAGTCTACACTGAGAAGCGAAAATAATATGTTAATTTCTATCCTGTTCAACATAGGATGCGAAATAAAGGTGTGTTGCCGTATGGCGGGGGCGACGGTCGGTTCCTACGTATTATAACAAATACATCAATAAGAACGGTCACACTCGAGATTGTTCTCAAATGTTTTTCAGATTTCTTAAGGGCTTGGGTTGTCGAAACGTAATTTTTGAACCTTACTCAGCCGCTGAGTAATTGGGAGCGCATCTCGAGTGCACCGTACTACGTATAACTACGAATCAAACTAATTAATCTTCTATAGTATAGTAGTAAGTGTGTATGTATATTGACTGTTCGTTATGGCGAACAATTATGCGTGTGCGCATAGCGGTGGTCATCGCGAGCGTCGCGCAGTGACTTCGGTTGGGCGTTAGGTACTATGGAGGGCCCATTGTAATTATTTTTTTTTCTCGTATAAAATCAACATATCTTTTGAAGGCACTTCTGATCGGACGAGGCGGCCCAGTGCGTTTCTGTGAATGGTTCTGAATACCGAAGGGGTTATTACAATTTTCGAAATACATACATTTCTTAAGTAACAGCCTGTTACTGAAAGGATATATCAAGCCTGTATAGATTAAAAAAAATCAGTTTACTCAGTAGTAATTTGTTTGTATTAGCTAGTATACAAATTAAAAGGAAATCAAAACAATGAGAAAGGTCTGTGTTTTCTCTTTTCTACCTCATTTAAATGTCATTGAATGATTTCTTGTTTGAAATGCTCAACAACCTTATATTTGCTTGAAAATTGGTACGTAATTAGAGGGATCCTCAACTCAAGTAACAAAATTGACATAGTGCCGACTTGCTCTTTTATCCTGAAGGTGGATATTATCCTGGATGTACCATCACCACACGGGAATGTTGAGCCACTTGTCACTGTAGTACTTAAATAGCCGTGTAATGCATATAGGGCGTACTTCTGGTACACGACTGATAAGGAATTACAATCATATCAAATATTAATATTATAACACGGCTAAAGCGACAAATGGCTCAATATTCCCGCGTGCTATTGTAAAGTCGGAGTACGAAAACCTGCGTCAGTTTTCAGATTCATTCCTTTATCAAAATCGTAGACTCTTAGTACCTTTTGAAACTAAAGCACTAAGCAGACAATTAATAGAAGTTTGAAATGAAATTTTGGCATGACTGACATTTGCCATGGTTCAAGCAAATTTCGACTTTATGGTGACGAACCTCTTCTTACCCCGACTGTACATAGTCTAGATACTTATAAAAAAAATTCTATGGTCCGGTTTGATATATCCATTTGGTAACATATTGTTTATATAAAAATGGATATATTTTTGGTTTATTGGTGAGTGTTCTGCCTTCAACTATTGCTTCTGTTTGGATGTAAGTCAAATGTCTATGTGCTTATGAGGGACGCTGCGGGACGCTCGCCTGCGAAGCCCAACATACCACCAAAGGAGATTATATTATCAGTATATATAAATATTTTATTTTGAATTATGACAACTGTTAAATACTATTTGTCAAAGTGAACTTGCCAGTTTTCTTTTTCAAGTTTAACAGATGTACATGCCTGTTAAGTGAATTAAGATTAAAGTGGTATGTAGCTTCGCATACTACGCGAGATTTCGTCATTTGAATGTGGCTACTTACACGCATAATTTCGGAAAAAGTATTTTATTTAACAAATAAACTTAAACCTATGTCCGGAGCGCGATACATTTCGCGAATATTCCGAACTAACTGAACATTGTGACCCGAACGTTGCCGAAATCTTGTCATAATTGAAAATTAGGATGTTACAATAACTTCAAAAGAGGATGTTTAATTTTCAATTAGAATTTTGTATCTGTACGTTTATTTCTATTGATAATTATTCTGCATGAACTCAAAACCGGCTATCAGTATAAAAAATATGTAAAATCTTTGTTTGTGGATCGAAAAATAACCCTGCTCTATTGTACTAATTACTATGGTTAATGTCAATTACACCTAAAATCATTAAGACGAGGTAAATGTTGACAATATTCGGCCGCGCGACGCATGCCAACGAAATTAATTGCTTTTTTAAACCAACAAAAACTAAATTCATGCTTAAAAGGGATAAGGATCAAATGTGAGGTGAAAATAAAAAATAAAAACAGAAAAATTCAAACTTAAGCAGTTATATATTAATCGATTCTTTTCCTTAAAAATAAATCAATGAAATGATTTTAAAATATACACAACTATAAAAACCATTTAAATTTAAGATAATACTTAATAATAATATAATTATATATAGCGAAATATATTATGTGCAGAAATAAAATTCTAGGTGACTTAAAATTTCTCTTACATGTTATAACCTAAGGAATTTCCTATGAGAGCGCAGTTACAGCGTTGGCAAGCCGTTGCCTCTCGACGCCCAACGTACAACTTCAAAATTTTTTTAATAATTTAATTAACTTTTTTTATCAATAATTTTGAATCTGAAGGCCTAAATGCGAGTGTCGTAAAATTTTGGTGTGCGAAACAATCGTCCAATGAGTTTCAATTTTCAACTCTATTTATAATATATAAGTAAATTTAGTAGGTAATGCCGAAACAATGACGTCGAGTGTTTGCCGCTCACTCCAACTGTTCGAGGAAGTTCGGCGATTTAAAGTACTCCGGCACCGGATCGTCCAGTCGGGAGATCACCTTGTAGATGGATTTCTTCCAGCTTTGCTCGGCGTCTTTACCGCCTTGGATCGCTCGGAAGAATTCCCGCAGCGTCTGCTCAACCACGTATCTGAAGTTCGGTGGCACCTGGAAACAAAAATTGTATATTTACACATGGCGCTTTCACTAGCAGCTCTTTCTTAACAGACACTGGATTAGTAGCTGACCCAATGACATACTATTATTAGGTACATGGGATTTAACCTCAGAGAATCGAGGATAGGAGAGGCTCTGTAGACATACTGTAAAAAGATCTGTCTATGTAAAGAAGCAACACTCGCTAACTCCCATAATGTAACACTAAAACACATGTAATGTTGTTTTAATGTCTAAGGGGACGATGGTGTTCTACTATTATAATAAGAATACTCTTATGATTGTATTACTTTTTCTGTATCTAATAAGTTAAGACACAGTAGAGTACGATTAATACTTTTGTGATAAAAGGTGATATTTGGGGTGATAAACCACTGCGTGATACACCTGCATACAGTTTTCTATAACATAAGCAACTCTAGAGTCTAGAGAGAATACAAGAGAGTTATTGGTGGCAAGAAACACCCTTTTACAGTATACAATTCTTGGATTGTGTTGGGTCAGTATTGGATGCCAAAGTTCGTTTATGTTGATAGGGCTATGATATTCCTTCTAGTGTATCTTGTCTTCACGACGATAGGTAACCTATCGTCAGGTGTGACGGCAATTAGACAAAAGGAGTACTTCAATTTATAGCTTACCTCAATGTGGTTATTTCTGTTATAGTGAAGATTGAGAACTCTATACAGTTCTGAGTCTCCTGACACGTGCAGATCGTCAGCAGCTTTCAAGCCTTCACTGATAGACTGCCGTGCGTACTTCTCCATTTGGATATAGTAGAACTCCCTGTAATAAATAAATAAATAATAAATTATATATTTGAATAAATATACGTTTGTTGTCTATTAGCCAATATTTAAGATTAGTAGACCTTCCGCATTGTCACATCAATTTAAGCTTGTTTTTTTTTGTAGTTTAATGTAGTTTTTTAAAAAATATCTTATTTTGCTTATCAATCAATTTTGCATAGAATTTCTACAAACAAACTATATGTTTTGTAACAATCTTTTATTTGAAACGGTTATTGCCTAAGATTTTAACACTTATACGAGCTGGTCTGACATTGAAGAGCTGTAGATAAAATAGGATGTCTCATTAATATGAAATAATAATGAGTGAAGTAGGTAAGATAGGCAATGTGGCTACATCGATATCTAGTGTATAGAGGTGTAGGTATATATTTACCACCTGCACAGTGTGACACTTCACGGCACAATGCAAATAAAAAGCACTCGAAATCCGTCGAGAGCAGGAAAGGATTTGATTAGCCAGTTTCGCTCACTCCGCTTGTGTTGCATCGCTCCGCTATCTTCGCTTCGCTTCGCTTACAAGTGCGAGTCGAGCGGATCGAGTGTCTCGCGAGGCTAATTACTTACGAGTTCGCATTCAGACAGGCTAATTCAGATTTATACGTTTCTGCAAGTGACGCGTTCCGGTTTGTGGGGTAATTGATGCACTTTTCAAATTGATAGATGCCTAGTTCAATATAATAGAGCCTGTTTTATGAAAGCCACTTTATTTTTAAATGTGAAGTTGAAAGGACAGGCAGACAGCCCAAAAGATGGAATGTCGTAATTGGACTGGAAGATAATTGAGGAGATTTTTTGATTGATATTATCTTTTTATTTATTTTATTATTATGTACGAAAGTTACCGACATAAGCCAGCGGATCAGTAAGTCGAAGTCTCAGTAGGCAGACGACACACAGCACGGAAATCTGACGGTCGCTCAAAGTTCTCAAAGTCCATAATCGGACTGGCAATCGTAGCGTAGGACGTCCACTCACAAGGCTTCTTCTAACCGGTCCTTTTTGAAAATTATAGATGAAGTCTATGTCCAGCAGTGGACGTCCTGTGCGACGGCGGTCTGATATTTTATCAGGCTTTACTTGCTGACATCAGAAAGCCCCTTCGCGTATGTAAGAGTTTAGTTACTGACACTAAGTCTGAACAAATTTTGTCTGCAAAATGTAGAGTATAGCCATCTGTAATAAGCAGTGCCTCGGATATGTTAATGTGTATCGAAAGAAATAAGCCAGGTACTTAAAGTACTCGTGTGAAAGAGAGCCTCTCGAACCTCTCACTTGCACGCTGAAGCTTCTATTATTTTTTAATTGCCACTTGTGCTTGCAGCCTTGCTAATTCAGTTAACAAATTATGTGTCTAAATATCTTTTTTTGTCTTTTCTTTTACTCTGGTCGCGGTGAATCCCGTTGGGTGCTCTTTTAAAATAATTAGCAACCGACCCCGGCTTCGCTCGGATGCAATTGCATCCGAGATGCAATTGACGTCATGACATTTTTAATTTTCATTAAACGATCATGTGGAATTTTTAAATAATTACGTATTTAAAAATTGACTTTCCATTGACTTCTTGTATACAAATCGTATGTTATCATCGTCGTCTTTACTCACAACGTTAAATTTAATTACAACATTGTAATAAACATTAAAAATTATGGACTAAATTAATTAAGTCTATTAGTATAGTTTTAGTTATAAGTGGGCGATTATGATATAAAGTAAAGCATCTGGTTTTCTTTAAACATATCGATAAAATTACACTTACTTATGACCTTATTAGTGTGGACATTTTTTTTTATTGTCCAATTGATTATTATTTATTATATTATGAACTATTTAAATTTTTGTAGTGTTCAATTTTTTTATACTTATTTATAGACGATTCCTTTGGAACATAACATTTTTTTTTTGTGAAAGAGTTACAAACATACATCCTCACACACTTTCGAATTTAATTATAATATCTAAAAGATATATTTTCTCATTTTTAAACACGTTAAAGTCGCAGGCACAAGCTACTTAGTAACTCGAGTCTAATCAAACTCGTTTTATGCATATATTTAAATACAAACTGAATGCAAAATGTCCACAATTTAAATGCCAGTATACAAATTGGCGAACGATTGAAGTTTAAATTTGAACAATTCTATTTTGAAATAACTCTGAAAAATTGACATAGTTAGTTATCAGCTAAATACATTCGGAAAGTGAAGTATTTCTTTATTTTGAAACCTGAATACGACTTTTCAGATAAGAATCGCTTGATTGTGCGCTGTTAGTAGTCCACTAACGTTTTCTGCGTCTGCCCATATAATGTTTGAACGATGCGGGCGTTTACACGATTTTTAGAGAAAATACTTCAACTTTCGAGAATTACAACAGTACGGTATTATTTCACAAATTGTTTAACAAAACGGATGCAGTTTAAGTAAATATAAGATTCACTTACGTAAGAAGCTGTTGATCGCACCTTTTCTTAATTTAAATTTGATGTTGTTCACTTTATATTTTATATTGTAAGATTTTATTTTAGTGTGCGTTTCTATTTTTTTTTTTTTTTATGGAACTGTAAGTCTTTAAGTATTTATTTATTGTAAAAATCATGTAAAC
The DNA here is from genome assembly GCA_918317495.1 of Synanthedon vespiformis. Classification (NCBI taxonomy): domain Eukaryota; kingdom Metazoa; phylum Arthropoda; class Insecta; order Lepidoptera; family Sesiidae; genus Synanthedon; species Synanthedon vespiformis. Next base: position 6,832,156 of record OU906962.1, read on the forward strand.
GACTGTTTACTTCCTGAATAAAGGAAAAAAAAAATATTAAAAGATTTAGAAATATTTTGCATTTCTATAGCGAAGTTCAGGAATAGCTTTATGCTATTAATGTACCTACGTTCTTAATTTGTGTCTACTCGTAAGTAAAGTAACACTATTTTGTTGTATTCTTTTGAAGTGTCGATTTGTACAACCGTTTGTAAATATTTGTATTAATCTATGGTAATTAATATAGGTCTTATTTTTTCTATTTTTTGTAAACTACTGTAGCTTTTTTATGTGTGACTGTCTTTGCCAAAAGGCTTCTTTCACCAACTACAAGTAATGTGTTGATTAGTTACTTTTAGAAATAATTTTATTTTTTATTGAATTATGCACTCGGTTTACTGTATCCTTCGATAGGCGATTTTGTTTTATTATTTTCTTTTTAATGTTTCGGACTTTAAGCTCCATTATACCCGGTTACCGATGACTTCACATGACAGTTATCCTACTTACTTGACAGATGGTGAAAGAGGCCCTTAATAAAATAAATAAAATAAAACGTTTATAATATTTTGATTAATCCTTGAAAAATTCATTTTAAATAGATTAACAAACAAATTTAAACAGAGACAGCATAAACTGCGTTTTGCAGTCAGTCTGACCTCAGTATCAGTATAACAATTTAGGAGTTATGTCTGTGAAACAATTCCAAAAGTTATATGACTTTTTTCCATATTACACTTTGGTCCTTTAGCAAGACACTAAAGTTCTTTTCAATTTAATTCTTTTTGCCACCAAAAACCGTTAACAGTGCGAATCAGCTGTTGCCCCATCATTGTCCCAATCTTGGTTTTTGTTGAACTAATTAAATTTAAATTCAACTTTAATATTGTCACGTTAAGATCTAAAATTTAATGGCTTTACTAAAATGAAATTCAGAACAGGTGATTGCGAGTGTTGAAAGAATTTAAGCTTTATATGTGCTTAGGCGTTGTGTTGAGTTTTCTTTAACGATACATTCGTGATTCTTTGTGTAAGGTTTCTTAAGATTTCGCATTTTGTGTACCTGGAATCTTACGTTTTATAGTGGTAAAGGAACATCGTTATAGAAGACTTGATTTAAGTTATATGTATAAATAATTGTGAAATTCTACCTATAAGAAAAAAAATCTAATTAAGTAGCAATATAAAAAAAAAGATCAATTAAGTGACTTTTTAGATATTTACAAATTTTTGAAAAAAAAAAATCTTATTACAAATGACATTAGGTCAATTTGTTTATTATTTAGATTCTACAGAGAATTCTAGGAACAATTTGTAGTTTTGAAATAAGAAATTTTTTTAATTAAAAAGATTAGAATACATCTATTTTTCCTAATCTGAGCATAAATACATCTACACTAAATTTACGCACCGCAAGAGCAAAATCGTCTCCCATCTGATTCGGTCCCCTTCAAGATATTATTCGATTCCCGTGTGAAAGCCGCTAACCGATGCCATAGAACTAAATAACTCATAGAAATGATAAGATATTTTTACAAGCGTTTTGGAATTTTATTTTAATAAATATAGTGACCGTTAAATTTAATTAGTGTAATTTATTTTATTAGTGTGTAGTCATTAGTGTAAATAAATAATAATAAGCCGTTTCAAGTGTTTCTTATTTGATCTCTTTTTGTAATCTAAGCCACTTCAATTTTGCCTCTTATTTATATAGTAATTTGAAATTTTATAATAATAACAAGATGCTTATATCTTTCTTTCTGCCAATAATAAGTAAAAAATCAAAATACTATTTTATTTGAAGGATAACATTTGATCCGTTGCCACTTCTAACAATATGTTACATTGTGTCTATGGCCAAGTCACAGCGAAGACGTTTCTTAAGGGGTCACGGTTTATTGTTGATTTTTTTTATTTCTTTCCTTTTGTTAACTTACAAGTTAGTTTTAAAACTCGATTTTGAGACGACCGTTACTCCGTTTGTTAAATTCGCATTCGTTTGAAAGAGCAAATTTGGAATTCATTGATGAGTTTACATGGAACGCTTTTACGAAGGTTTTATTTACTTACCGATTAACAAATTTAATCGGTTATCAAAATATAGGATTCAGTTCTACTTATGGATTAAGGTCACATGGAAAATCGCGTTGTCCTAGTCATAGATAAGACTATTTATAATGTCATAAATGGTGACGAGTTTACTTTGAATGTATGCAATATAAAAAAGTGGGATAATTTAATTTGTGGCGAATTTACAATAAGCTTAAATATGTACATATTTTAAGTACTTTTATTTGTTCAAATGAAATGTACCTTAACTTCTTAAATCCATTGGAATCAATTACTCGTGTGCTCTATAACTATAATCTAAAATGAATGTTTTTGTGCCAGTTTTGTAAAGAATTCGCTCAAACGGTTTTTGTCGCATGCGGGCGCATACCGCTATTCGAGAAGTGGTTACCTACTCAGATAAGAAACCTTGCTTTTCTTTTTTCATACGTAACACGGTTATTAGAACAGTAGCACTACCATGAGTTGCTATCGAAATCTTACGTCAGTTTACTTCTGTCGATAACGAACCTTTCACCCTTCAATGTGCTAGTGAATGATTTTAACTACTAACGTTACGGTATTTCTCGAGAGCATCAGTCAAATTTGTAACTCATGGTACCGATTTTGTATAGAAATGTCAATTTAAACGTTAGTCGCTAATGGTCGCTAGCGACTATATTCGATAGGTTTTTCACTTATGCAACTCATGTTACCGGTTTTAGTTCTTTGAGCGACCGCTAGAAGCGCTGTACAATTTTTCATACAAATATTTTACGTTCTCACTCATCTCTCGCTAGCGATTTCGGTCGTCATAAACTCATGGTAGTGCTACAGATGCATTTTCAATACTTGTACCAATCGAGTACACAATTATAATTAATTAATTATGTTAATTAATAACTAATTAATTTTGTATTGAAGTAAACGTTTTGATGACATATATAATTCAGTTTTCGTAGCCGGTTATCAAACGAGAAAGTGCCATGTTCTTAGCTGGTTGTGAAAATCTTTTTACGAAAGACGTTAGTCATATAAATATTCTTGTAACTATTAACGAAAAATCTTAAAAGATTAAAAAGATTTCTTTAAAAGTATTCTTATTGAATTTGTGACAATGATGTAATTATAGAATAAATTCCATATTTAATCCAAGCAATTTAAATGTTATGTCGTAATTTGATGGTAAAAACCAAGTTTTATAACAATAGCTTTTTCCTCTACTAAGTATGGTTATTGAGGTTAATATTTCTTGATACGAGTATATTATATGCGCATTCTTTATAATGCGGAAAATTCGATTCCTTTCCGCATATCAGTAATTTCAAGTAAAATATATTTTGCTTTATATTAACGAAATTAATTAATTCAGTAAAATTTATTATTAATAAATAAAAAAATACCAGCCCGTGATCGAGTGCCCTTCTGAGTTGAGGATTCGGATTCGATTCCTGGCAAGACCCAAACATAATCTAGACCAGAAGACCCCATAGCACTATTGCTTAGTTTTTGGAATATAAAACTAAAGATTATTAATGTTCTATATTCTCTTAATATTTTTTTTTAATTTTAAATTATTGTTTTTTATGTTAAGGTGGGACAGATAGACTGACGAGGACTGACAGATAGTCAAACAAACATTATCAACGATAAGGGACTAGGTTATTATTTCACAGGGGGCTGCCCAAATACTGTACTGTGTCTTGACACTACTTTCCAGACAAAGTCCGGAGCCATCTTTGAAAAGTTCATTTCTAAAGATTGAGCTGCTGGAAAATCTAAAAAGTTTTAAAATAAATTTGGAAAATGTTGGGCAGTAAGTATTAAATCGTTTCCCGTCAACACAAAACACAGGTGCGCAAAATGAAATGAGAGGCCAGTTGCGTTTTATTTTTAAATAACTATCCACGAAGGGTTGAAACGGTTGAAAAACTCATAAACGGAAACTGTCCGCGGCACTCACACGAGAAAATAGTTTCCAGACATTTCCCAGTTTTCCAAACACTCATTTCGATCGTTGCCAAATACAATGGTTTATTAAAACATGATGCAGCCCTGAGTCGCTCAAATGATACGGTCGGTATTATGCTTTATATACAAACATAACTGCATGCATTACCTATGTAATGTGTATGTACGTAGGTACTGTACTGTGTGCATGTGTGTACGAGAGTGGACGGCGTCCAGCTTTCGAGAAGTACGGGAGACTGAGCCGCCACAGACTGCATTGCATAGAGTAATCAAAGCTCGCAGAGGCGACAATTGGTCATTTTAAAAATTTAACAAAATTTATATTGTTCACGAGTAATTGATTTGAATTTAAAAAAGGAATCTCACAATCTATTACACAAAATTCAAACGAAGAATTAGCGCGCGATTACAAAACTTGTCGAACGTTGAATGAGAATATTAAATGAGATTTTTTTTCGGCACATCCCAAGTGAAAAGTTTCGAGGATAGTTGGGCCCTCTGTATTTTTAGTGGTCTATGCAAAAAGTTGCACGGCGCTCTGCACACATGCACACAACTCACACATAGGCGTAAGTAAAAGCGAGTAAACTAATACCGGGCCGGATTAATGCTTCAGTTAGTGAAAAAACTTTTTTTCAGACTGCGCCGTCCGGTACAGGGTCGCACTCAGACCAAAGTAGACTAATAAATATACCTATTACATTCGTTTGATTGACATATTATATAGATATAATAATTTCACTATAATAATTATCTCTTTTGTAAAGATTTATTATCATTTAAGACTTAATGGAAAAAAGAAGGCAATTTGTATGGTAAAAAGAAAAAATGTAAATTATTTTTAAATAAATATAAATAAAACCTTATAGGTATCTTATGGCGAATTGCACTTTGTTGTTTCATAGTTTTTAGTATCGTATTTATTTCATTTATTTATTAATTCCTACCTATTAAATAAATAAAAAAAACCTTATAATAGTAAAATATTATTAATTAACTATTTTAGGAAGTAACAGCTAAAGAATTTATCACGTCACTTGGCCTTTTCAAATTGTGGAAAAGTATTGTAAGTAAATTCCTAACGCATGCGGGTATTGGCAGACAATTTAATAATACTTATGTTATTTTGTACTCGCTTTCTCTCAACCATTTTCAAATATACCACGATCTTTTTCCGAGATTCACCAGTCACAATGAATAAATCGATAAAAAAAAATCTAGTTTCGAGTGCGGTCCTGGCTAATGACTCCCCCTTCTCCTCGCTGACCTGCCTCTGTCTTGTACGCCACGCTTCAAAAGTTCAGCTCATTTGAGTGCTTGCCGAGATTTTATTAGCCCCAACTACTCTGTTCGGTATTAAAAATTTTCAAAAAAAAAAGGGTTAAACAGATGCGTGGACGCTTAAGGGCTCGTACTCAAAGCTGACCATTTACGGTTAGCCGGTTCCTGAATTAGTTGTGAACTGCTGTTGGGAGACAGTTTTGTATTTTCATTCGGTTTATTTGACCACTTCTAACACTAGAAGTGTCCCAAATTGAGTTTGAATATAAAATATAAAGGATGTTAACGGCTTTCATTTAAATACTAGCTGGCGCCCTCGACTTCGTCCGCGTTGAAAAAGAAAAAAAGAGTCTATCCTGTGTCTTGCACGTCTAAATGTTCTAAATATCTACCAAGTTTCATGAAAATAATTTGATTCGTTTAAGAGTTATGGAGGAACATACATACAATACCTATTATATACACTTATTACAAATTTATTATTAGCCTATTGATTTATCATAATACCGTATAAAACATTATCTATACTAATCTTTACCTACTCGTAGTTATAAAATTGTTTGCCCTTACTATTAAATCACAAACTCTAGAAAACATTTTGATAATTATTATACTACCTAAGTGAAAAGCTGGGGCGGGTCGTTAGTATAAAAATATAAAGGCTACACAAGCCTCTTTCTCCACTAATTTCTAAACCGACCAACGGCTTGTGATACGGTTTTAACTAATGGAAATAGCCATAAACGAGAAATGTTCGTATAAGTAGAGTATATAAAATGCAATAAAAAATCAAACTCCATAGGCGCCGATCTAGTAAAAATTATAAGTAAGTACATATAATATTTAATATGATCGCGTCGGGGTGATGATCTCGTGTCTAACAATAATTACTTTAGTGAGTGATACCTAGGTGTTATTATGCCAACCGTCTGCCACCGCATTTTCAGTTTACTTAAGTTATTTCCCTTGGGGTTGCCATCATTGCTATTTATTAAGATTCTAGACGTTACGTGTTTTATTTATAAATACGCAACTTATATTTGTGACCTACTCGTTAGACTTCGAAATTATTTTATTAATTTAAGAGTGAAGAATAGCACGCACTCGTCCATACAAAAAGAGAAAACGTTTTTCCACTTCTAAATATTTTCCAATCTCCATGATTTTTTTGCATGTTATTGTCACAGTGAAAGACTAAGTTTATAGGTTTTCCTGTTTTCAAAATTTTCAATAGATTCAAACTTATTTAACCTCAACTAACTTAATTTTTGTGATTAAAACTTTGTCGAATTAAATCTTTTGTTTTATAAAAACAATCTAATTTAAAAAAAAACAGCGAAACCTTTATAGGTTTATACCTAGAATATATCATTCTGAAACGATCGACATGAAAATCAAAGTGATTTGTTAAGATTTAGTTAGTGGAAACTGTTTTCTCCTGAAATGAAATTTCATCAAAAAAAGTATGCTCTGAACGCTCTCTATCGCACGACTGCCCCGGGGCTAGAGCGCACAAGCGATAGCATGTGTTTTCCTAAATACCTATCGCAAAGCTATACTTCCCTCTTAACTGAGATCCTATGGTTCATAGGAAATCGGTAGATACAATTATTAAATTCAACCCAACCCACATCATGTGTATAAGGTTATTAGTCTAACGATTACTTTTATACAAAACGTCTGGTTTATCTAAAAATTTGATCTGTATAATTTTTGAAACTGTTTAAAAGCGCTTTTAAAACCTAAGACCTAAGTTATATTTAACTTAACGTTAAGCGCATTTATAGAAACTATAAATCAAAACATTCATAGGGCACCTTGTCTTATAAACTCTATGAAAGACATTGCAGTCTCACTTAGTATTAGATCACAAAAGTCTAACCAACTAGATAGTTGAAGCAAGCTTTCTTTTTGTGAAAGCTCGCGTAGCGTAGGCGTATAGGTACCTACGAGTGTGAGACATTAATTAATTACGTCTTAAGGCAGGTCGACAACAGCCACTTGGATAATTTCCCCAGTGTACACACAGCCTATGTTCACGCCTGTTTTTGCTTGTCACCCGTGAATTATTCCTTGTGAAATTAGTGAGCGCATTTTTAAATAAAATAGAAAAATGGAATTGTTCATCGAAGTGTATGTATCACAATGTAACGTGTCAAAGTTGAATAATGAAAAATATTGGTATTCCGATGATTAAAATTATCATTTGACACATTTGCGGGCGGTATTATGTTTTAAATATGGGATGCGAACTTTTTTAATGATTACATTTTGTAAGGGATGTCAGAGCCCATTTCCCTATGCCAACCCCTTATCCTCTCACTTAGGTCGGCACTAAGGTAGCCTACCATCAAGTGACCGTCAGCCTGTCGGTCAATCTTTGCATAAAAAAAATCTAGGATAAGATTTCAAAATTGGAACTCATCTGTATAAAAACTCCATATTCTACGTAAATATAAAAAAGTAATTATTTAATTATATTACCTATTATTTGCTATTTCGTTATAAAATAAACAATTATACCTACTGTTCTACTATAACAACAACTAATTAAATAAAATAACTTTAACATTGCATTGTTAATAACTAATATATTTAGACGTCTTTATAGCAAATAAGGACCAACATAAGTTGAGCTTGTGATAGCTAAGCGAACATACAAAAGACAGAGTGTTAGTCAACAATAAGGTGTCCTTATGGGCTGGCCGTGGTACAACTTCAGTCGGTTGAGTGAGATAAGGGTGGTGCGCGAGCGCTTGTCCGCTTCCGTTCATGCGATAATGGTTGTAAGGACAGAACAAGGATAAAACATTATATTGTTCTAAGAAACAATACCTAAATGAATTGTTGGCTTTAAATTCTTGCTTCATTGTACAAAAATAAATCTATAGATAAAATATTAAAGTAAAGTAAAGCTTCTTGCACATATTTGTTGGTTCTGTTGTATTACGCAAAGCGTTTATTGATGCAAGTTCCACTATAAATTAGAAAAAATCATGTGTCAATACAGTGACATGAAATTTATAAATAGCAAAGAAAATTCTATTAGTTTTCAATCAAGTTCTAAAGTTTCTTACCATAGACAGAAGTCTCGGGTACCTTTGGGAAGGCCTAATATGCTCCTTTTTTTGTATGTATAATATCATGAGCGTGAAGCAGTAGACAAAAATATGTCACAGATAGCTAAATTTGACATGTAAAAAGTTAACTCCTCAACTCCTTAAAAATATTTACTAGTTTTCATAAATATTTTTAAAAGGCTGAATAGCATGTTGCCTTTGCCTAGCAATCGAAGAAAAAAGTAATCGCGTGACGCTCCCGCCCAAAAGCGTGTGTCATTAAGTTTTTTAAGGTTGTGTACTAATGAAAGAACACCGCGCCCGCTCCTTCGAGAATAACCACACAACGCAAGGAGTGCCGACCTCGTAACGTCAAGGGTACATGCCGTTGACATATGTTTATATCTTTATTACTTCTAGTTGGTCACGACAGATATTTAATTCAAAATGGCGGAGCACGACCGAACAGGAATAAATTTTTGTCAATCAATCTCATTTTAAATTATCATTAGCACTATTCTAATACTAAAAATCTGTACTTATTTTCAAAATTTTTATTTGAAATTACTCGATATGTTTAAAAGGTTCTTTTACCTTATTTTGAAATTATAGACTAAAAGCTGTTAATTAATAAGTAATTTAGTATTAAAAATAAAAATGACATTAATTTCACATACGGTACTATTAGGTAAGAACTAGTGAAAACTATATTTTTTTATAATATGCCATAAACATGATTTGTCCTTGGCATAAAAGTGCTAAATCATTTTAATAATAATATCGATCGCATTGCGTCGCAGTTTCATGGTAGTAATTAAAAAATTTATACCCCACCGAAGACAAGATAAGGCCGACGGAAGAAACTCCCACTTTGCCTAATTACTCTTTCATTAGCTGATGGGTGATGAACGTAAACGTATGCGTCAAAGTTTTCGTTTTGCGGTTACAATTATTTATAAAATATGTACCATATCTAAGGATTTCCCGTTGACAATAGGATGCGTTTGTTTTATATTTTATTGAAGTTTTATTTAGACGTTTCTAGAGCATAATGCTAATTTGAGTTACACGATGATATTTTTTAAATTAAGACTGTCTCTTTAGATTATTTTAAAAATACTTGTCATTCGATCTTTCGAAAAAACATAAGTACCACATTATTTAAAATAATATAATAAATTAATTAAGTCATCATATCCAGGGCTTCTATTTCTTCTACTCTATTCTATTTTTGTCTAAGTATTTACTGTAATTTTGGGTAATAAGTATTCGACTTAATTACCACGAAGTTATATTCGACAGACTATTAAAAAAAAAGAACCTGTTGACATGCGACGGTGACATCCGTTTTTAATTGATTCAATAATTGTCGTTCTAAATACGAAAAATTCAAATTTTAAAATAAGAATTAGGGCAGAGACAATAAGCTGTCGAGTCGAGGCATCACGAAGTCCCCACACGTCGCACGCCTCCTTGATTATGAACGATAAGTAGGACCGCGCCTTCGCGTGTTTTAATTATATTATTAACGACGATGGCCGGCGAAAGGCTAATATTTTATAATGGCCACCGTATCGCAATGATATGTAAATATTCCGCCGCGCCCCGTACACCACCTATTACTTGGTCGCGTGCGTGTGAACTTTAATTCGGAGCTAAAGATACGTTACAGGGAATTTAGTACCGACGCGTGAGCCGTCACCTCCCAATTTTTCTAAACTAAACGAATTCTTATGCTAAACGTACAGTCAGCTACGCATATTCATGACTGTTCCTATTTTGTTAAATTTCATTTACTTATAACTATTTAATATTACGGTAAACCAATCAATAAGACCACCTACCATCAAGCTGTCCATCAGGAATAATTCTAAGAACACAATAATCATCGGGAATAATAGACTAGCGACCCTATCCGGCTTCGCATGGTTTTGAAATTTTCAAAAATCCTTGCTTACATTTACAAAGGAAACATAATATGTTCCAAATTTCAGATTTCTAGACTTAATTGTTTTAGCTGTGCGATGATAGTCACGAGAGTCAGGACATACGATTCCATAAATAAACAAAAAGACTATAACCAAGCGATCTCGCGCACTCGTTAAACGCAAGAACTATACATACGGCGAAATGAAAACAAGACGCGAACTCACGTGACTTGTAGGTAATTAGCAGGTTTTCATAAGTAAAACTACTCATAAGCTTCCTCGAAAGGGTTTTCATTAATTACTGGTGGTGTTAACAGTGGCGCGTAGCGCGGTGTAAACGGCTGGCCACTTTGCGCCCTAGCCTAGCCGGGCCTTATTAAAAATGTTCACACCTAAATTAGACTCGGCATGTATGCGATGTATTAACCAACCAATTAAATTAAAGAGGCTATGTTTACAATGGATATGCAAGTTGACTTCGCGCGTCGAGGGATGTCGAGATGTTGCGGTGACGTGACCTTATCCCTATTCAGAATATAGCCGCTCATATTATATATAGAGCTACAGCTATGCTACCCTTTTAAAATATTTATGAGTGTTTCATAGCAGCATTCAGCGCCGATAATACGACAGGATTTTTTAATTAAAAAATTAAAATATAATATTGAAATTAATATATAAAAAAGTTTGAACTTAACACGGTAAGTTAAAAAGGCATATGGAAATTGCGACGCTAAGGTTGGCAACATTTCCGTTTGCGACTGTAAGAGTCCTTTCAGATGAGAGATTTTTCTACCTATTCTCAGTTGGTTTCACGGCGGATCTGTAACAGTTTTAGCGTGTTTCGAATTAATAAAAAAAATAATCTTATTTAACTTTGTTCGGTTCGGTTTAAAATAAATTAGGAATCAGTGGAAATCTGCGGAATATTTCGAACTTCGCTTTTCAGTTGGTTCGTAAAGTAGTTTCTTCTTAAAAAGAATGCGTTCTAGTGTTTCATATGTTTTTAATATTTTTTTTATAAATTTTAAGTTTCAAAATTATTAAGGTATTGATAAAAAAAATCTAACCAAAATTCACATTTTGAAACAAAATATAGGCACTATTAGGCGAACGTTCTAAATTTCATTTTGTTTTGAACACGTGTAAACCTTAGAAGAAATTCTCTGCTAATAACGCTAATAAGTTTATGTATTTATACCGTGATTAGTCCACTTGTTTTTGTTCATAATTTAAAATAGTACTATTATTGAATAGTTTTATAACGCGAACTGCGGGGATCGCTAGCTACTCTAGCCTAACGTGCAAACGCACTAGCTACTCAAGCCCAGGCAGGTCTAAGTGCACACCCTCGTACTGGATGTGTAAAAAGATTAATTGGAGTGTGCCCGGGTTCCAACAATTTACGTCGCCTTCACCGGGCCGGCCGCAGACCACTTGCGCGACTTAATTAAGTGAAATAACTTAAAAGACCTACCGTTGCTAATTAGTGCTATCGTCGCGCAACTAATTCGACGAGTGACTTTTTGTTTGCGAGCCCGTGCACTTCTTTGAGTTGGCGCGCAAAAGAATTTGTCTTTGCGTAGACTTTGAAGCAAACGAAGTTTGCTTTGCGCCGAGAGTTTTATAAAGACTGTGTCAACATTAGACGAACGCTGAAAGGAGGGTTTAAAGACGTCGTCGGGTTGGAAATTAGAGGCCACATGTAAGAGACTGTGCGACGAAGCGTCATGAAGTAAGACAAGACGCAAGGGCACTCGGTTTTAGCACCCTCGAACGGTCCTACACAAATCTCGGGCTCTAGACGCCAACAAGTGGTTGGTCATATGAGGAGAAATCTTAGCTATATAAGCGTATTATAGGCACATGTTGACTCCGTACTAGTCTATCTATATCCGTACTATATCTACACATACAAATATTATAAATGTGAAAGTAACTCTGTCTGTTTGTTACCTTTTCACGCCTCATTATTGGGATACAGAAAAAAATATAGAGTTATATATTTCATCCAGAGAAAAAGTACTTTTATCAAGAGATCATAATAATATAACAATAAAAACTATGCCTGGCAAAACAATACAGCAATAAGTTTGAATAAATTAGTGTCCATATTTTTAATTTTTCAACTCAAACGAAATCGCGGGAACGAGTTAACCATCTTGGAAATATTTTTCAGTTTGATTTAAAAGCAATAAAAATTATTATTAGACATTAATTTTGAAACATTTCTCTACTATTTTATGTTCCTCATTAACCAGAAAAAAAAAGACATTAGCTTTATAAATAGAATTGAAATCCATAAATATTTTTATTGACACATTTTCAAAGTAATGAGCAGATATCGAATAATTAAATAGTATTTATCGCTTGACTATCGATAGCTTTATCGATGCTGTAAAGGCTATCGCCAAGTTTGACTTTTATAATCGTGTATTTCGTTATTGGAAATAAAATATAATGATATTTATGTTTTTCAATCACAAAGGACTTTTTAAGAGGCAATTAAATATTAATCATAATGGTGTTCAGGGAAAGTTTGGATTTTTTAACCGTGAATTAATATTTTTCAGACAAAAGTTTAGATTAGAATTCTGATAGGGTTTTCTGTGTTGCAATAATAATTGTAAGTACATTTGGAGGGATGGATTTTTAATTACATAGTCGACTGCTTCTTGCATCATACAGGTATAAAAGGACAAGAAAAGACAAGGTCATTTTAGCCCTATACTCGAAGATTCTTAACCCCTATTTCTTGACTTTCATTTTTCCTGAATGCCATAATAATATAAATTTTATACATCAGCAAGTCTTATAATTTGAGTTCTTTTTCATCGTTATATAATTAGACTTACACGTGTTGAAAGTAGGTGGCTACTGTCGCCAAGTAGAATTGCTGACCTTGATAGAACAAAGGACAAAGGACTGTAGTTAGGATGTTAATCAAGACACATGCAATGTTATTTTAAGGTGGTCTTCTGTAAAAGGGTTGTTTCCCCCCCATACTTTTATGACAGACAGTTTGACAAATCTGTTTCTAAAACGTATAAGAATAAAGACGTTTTTGGAGTGTTTATGCAGGTAATCAGAGTGAGTTTTAAAAATATGTTAATATCGCAACCCCCTCAATATGATTGCGAGTCTAACAGGCAGCTTTTCTTGTAATTGCTTTCCGTACGATTGTGTACCCTTTCCCTAATTTCGGTGTCCTTTTAGAGATGTTTATCGCGAAGGAAATGGCCGTTTTCCGTTTGTCCACCACACGACCATTAAGGGAACAATGCTAATGGGGTAAGTTGTGTTTTCAAGAAAACCTTAGTCGAGTTGGATTTTATACTGTTTAAAAAAATATATTTGTTACCAATATTTTGTTAAGGAAAAACTTAGTAATTCGATTTTTTTATGGTTATTAAGGAACCTTATGTAAAATGTTATCTTGCCATGTTTTCACCAGTGAAAAATGAGTTTGAAAAAGTACGTATTTAAAATTTCCTTTGAAATTCCACTTAAATATAATATATATTAAATAAATTTGTTGTTATTTATTACAAAAATTGTTCGTAATTATGTTATTGCAAAAATCAACGAAAAATTAAAAAAAATCAGGAAATTCTCTTCCAAAAATTTCTTCACGAATTAGTCCAATTAATTAACAGTAGAAAAATTAGATGTCTTAATATTCAAGTCTTAAAAAAACCAATTCAACAAAACCATGCAATGCCGGGGGCGATAGCAAGCAATTTTATTAATTTTTTTAATAAAATTTGCTTTTCTTTTGTTGTAACAACACAGTGTTTGGTGATATTATACTACACTTTGACATATCGCGTGCCACACATAGATACGGTCTATTTGGTTAGATAGCGAGCACACTTATCGAAGCTTTTACAAAGTTTTCGTTTATCTAACTTAGATAATGATAATACTGGCTTGAAGCAACAAATCGAAAGGGTTAATATGAATCGATAGATTCAAGTGTTATATATACCTACACAACGCTTGAGCGGGACTATTCAGTATGTATTCTTAAAATATACCTACACATACGAGTATAATAAATCTAATGGATGCTAAATTACATTGTTGATAAATTTCTTGAATTGAATATTACCTATGATGACATATTACTTGAAATAATTCGTGTCGATTAATAACAATCAATATATCAATTAAGGTTTTGACATGTCTATATTATTGTAATGTAAAGCTTTGCTAAAATCCGAATGCAGGATTCAGTATAGGAAATTGACTAATTGAAATTAAATTAATTAATTATGCTATAAAGTCATAGAAATTTGTTTTATTAGGTTTTTATTGTTTTTGTTAGCAGATAATCAGCACTCAAAAAGGTCTTTTACCTACAGACATTCAAGTTATTAACTTTATAAAATCCATTGGCAATATTTGAGCCGTAAAAACGTTTTCGTTAAGTTTGCTGAAAATATAGAGTATCTTATCTTCCTCGATAGTTTAGAGTCGTTCGCGCTTATTTGGCTCACGACGTGATATATTTGTGATAGCGGTTTCAGAATAGGACTGCAACGGTTTGATAAGTAAAGGATAAGCATGTTTATCACAGAGGCACTCGGATTACGACAGGTGACTGTTATCTTGGAGCTTAGATAACGCGAATTATTCAAGTAGAAATCAATATCCCCGGGGGATTTTTCCGTTGCTTGGTGGTGATTATTAAAAAAAATATGTATAGGTAATTAGGTATACGTACTTGAGGAAACACTTGTGAATCTTCAATAATGGAACTTCATAGTTTTTAGGAGACCATTTTGGTGGTCTTACAGAAGACTACCTACTGTAGAATAATATTACGTGTCGTGTTTTGTTTGCTTGTGTTAATACGAGTAGGAAAATTTTGCAATTTTCAATACACTTCGCTCCTAAGTAATACTCATATAGTATAATGTCTATTACAATTTGAGCAATTTTATTTAAATATTTACTGCGTCTTGTCTAGCTAACTAAGGTTTCTAGCGTGATAAATTACAGACTTCATAATAATAACCGCTTTTAACCCTTACCCAGGTTTTTTTTACAATTGCAAGTCTTACGTATTCCGATAGATCTTTTTATAATCACATACATATCTTTTGCATATTTTATGAACTAGAACTTGCACATTCTTTACATTGTCTTTGTATTAGTATAGAAAGTCTGGAAGGTAGGAATCTTCGCACGTTGCACCTCCTTCTAATTTTTAATGAATTAAAAATCTGGTATATACATATATACACATACCTATATATACATATATACCTATATACATTTTCGCTTGTTCCTAATGTATTCCTACTGGTAGAGATTTTTTTCGACTTATTGCTACCAGTGGGGATGGAAATTCTTTTTCCATCTATCTCAACTACAAAAAATGAACAATCAGAATGAAAACTCTTCTTTTTAATCTCATATGTACATTATGGCATGGATTCACTCTTTTTATTTCTCTATTTTATAAAAAAATATTTTCAACAGTTATGCCATTGTAATTGAAGGCAATATTTATCTTAAGACAAAAAAATCATCGAGCACTATCAAAATGATTCATAAAATTGTTTATCTGAATTTAATTAAAAGTTTGTCAAACAAATCATAATTTCTCTATTAATGTATTTAATTCTCAATTCTGACATCCGTTTCGAATAACCGTGTTTACTTTAGGGCTGTTCCCCTAAAGTGAATCGACAATTAGGAAATAGTGAATTCACAGCCCTTTTACTTTTGTTTATTAAATTAACAGACGCTCGGGAAGAAACAGTGATTGCTTTTAGTCAATTGTAACTCTTTAGTATAACAAGACTAAACCATTTAACTGGCTAATAATTTAATGATTTACCCGTTTTCTTAAAGGGCACTGTCTATTATTTTTTAGTTGACATTATTAATTAGTGTAGCTAATTTTAACTTTACTATTTCAATAAGTTTTTAAGCAAAAGTTTATTTTCTATAGATTTGAATGTTAATTACTTTTTTGTTTTAGTTCAAAAATGTTGAAATAAATAAAATAATCTCAAAATTCTCTACACATCTTAATTCAGGAATATGTTTATAATCATTCTATGTTTTAGTATTAGTTTAGTACTTAAGGAAAATATAAATTAATTGCTAAGTATGTAAGTAGTTAACGACACAATGCGGAAGGTCACCGTTGTTTATGTAGTCATTTAAAACAAATAACAAAATATTAAAGTATATTATAACAAAATTAAATAGTAAATTAGAGAAAAGACTTACCGGAAGTTTGAGAACCACTTGACAAGTTGCGCGGTGTTGTTCTTGTTAAATTTGATGTCAGGGAAGTACATTTTGAGCACCGCAGAACTTGGATACCGCACCCAAAAGAACATCAGCTTCGCTTTACGAAGATGCATTGGCGTCAGCGTTGAAGAGTGCACTGAAGTTAAGGACCTTATTGGTTTTATCTTTATTTAAAAAAAAAAATAAAAGGACACAAACAAAAAGGTCTAGAATAGATGTGTACTTCGTATTTTTAAAAAATATAATAATTTCTTAAAAGGGGTTTTAAAATTTACAAAATTTAATTCCTATAGTTTATTTTAATATTTTCAAAGTATAATAAAATGAGCATGACAATATTTAAATAATTGCAAAAGCATAATTATTAGTTAATTATAACAAAACAAACCCGAGTTAACCCAAGGACAAAACCAGTTATTTTATTGAAACGCGATAAAAATAACGAATGATGTGTTTAATGTTTTGGGAAATGACTTTTTAACGTGCTGTTTTCGATAAGATAGGTATTGTTTTATTTTCAGCTGTCATATTATGTCATATCAACATTTTAGAATATATGTAGATTTATTCTAGAATGTCATAGTTTTCTCGAATAAATCTGATTATAATTCAGTACGACGTAGGCTACTGATGAAGTCCTACAAAGACTTAATCCGTTCCATCTAATCTTATAAAAATGCCTTAGCCGATATCTGCCTATACGTATCGTGGATTCTCTATTTTCTGTCGCTGCAGTTACGTAATAAACCTTTTTATGTTTATACATTCCGATTTTGATGTTATATGTTACTTAGGTTTGCGATGGAAACCGCAGCGTTTGTAAGGTTTCCAGAGTCGTAATACTAAGCAGCTAAGTAGGAAGTAGGCGGCGCGGCATTCGTTAGGTTAAGTACTGTAGAAACAAGATATCTACGGGTTAGGATTTGTGCCCTTAGGTTGGCTCGGATTTCGTTGCTACATTAACCTTTTATGCGTGTAATTACCTTGAAGAAAGTTAAGTTGCATTCTATTTGAAAAGGATATAGTAGGCTGCACTCCATCGTAAGGCAGGTCAGTCGAGTTGCAGTCAGAGTGAGGGTCCGGCGTCTCCATGTGCTGGGGATGATGAGGCCCGCCGGCGTGTAGGTGCGTGTGGTGATGGCGCAGGTAGTCTGGTGATGGGTGGTGCGCTAAGAGCGCAGGATGCAGTAGAGCGGGCGCATGGGGCAAAGGAGGAGAATCGCGTTCAGGCGCCGGTGGGGACCGAGCCAATCCGCCTCCAGCACCAAAGAAAGGTGAGTAAGGCGAAAACACTTGACTCTCGTGTAGCGATGGATTAGGTATCGCCACAGATGTCGGCAGACTCATCCCACCGGGGTAAGGTCGTGGCGATGGAGACTCGGGGAATTTACTCTCCGGCGAATGCCCAACTCCTTCTCCTAAGATGCGGCTAACTGTTCGTGGCGTGATCCTCGTGTCGGTCACCTTGTGCCGCTTCTTCTTAGGCGTTACCACTAGACTGAGTGCCTCGTTTTGCTCAGGATTCTGTTCGCGCTCGAAGTGTCCGTTCATCGGCCCGTAGAGCGGCGCAAGCGGCTTTGTCGGCGTCTGGAACATGCCTGTCGGAGGCCGCACGTGAGTGCCATGCACGGGCCCGCCCGCCTCGGAGTGCAGTGGAAACACCGCCCCACCTGGCGCACGGGGTCCGTTCATCTGACTGATCAGCATCGAATTGTGTGTAAGAAACGGGACGCCGTTTGGCACTCCCGAGTGATGGACGGTTGTGTTACCTGACAACTGACCCGACGGTCTTTCCGGTGCTTTAGGTATCGGTGATTTCCGGTCCAGCAACCGCGACGCTCTCAACAGGTCCTTGTTGAGTTGTTCAGCGGCTGCCGCTGCAGCCTCCGACTGCTTCCCCAAAACCCGCCGTTGATGAACGAAACGAGTAACAATAGAATCGATGAGGCTGGCAAGAGATGCCATTATTTCAGTTTTTAATAACTCAGCGAGTCCTTCGAGATCGGCACCTGGGATTGGGCCTACTGAACCTGAGTTGCTTCTAAGCGCATCTAATCTCTCCGCTAGTTCCGAAGAGAGGGGTGGCTTTGGCGTTTGTCCAATCGGTCTCTGTTGTGGAGAATGTTGATTTGACTGTGGCCTTAGTTGTTGACTATTTTCTTGCTGTTGTTGGCGTTGTTGTTGTTGCTCTGCGGCTTCTTTCATTCTCGCTTCTTGTTCGAGGAACAGTTTTTGGCTAACATTGAGGTACATGGCTGCGGCGTTGTTGAGGTGCTGGTGCGGATGCGGGTGAGGTGGGTGCATGTGGTCACTGGGTGGCAGATGTGGAATCAAAGGGAGCGACCCATTGAACCCAGGTGGAAGATGAGGATGTGGAGCCGCATGTGCATGCATCTTCGCCGACATCATTTTGGTCATCACTTGCGATAGCATATTTGGGGGCGCACTGTTTGGCATCTGCGGCGGCACTTCCTTAACCGGTGATGGCGGCTCAGACTTAGGCACCGGATCGTCATTTTGTTCTACATCACTAGAAGCACCGTCATTATCAATTGTTTCAGACTCTTGTCCCATTCTATTGCACAATTGCATATATTTTTCCTGCATTTCCGCAAGTTGCTCCTGCATAGTTCTAAGTTGTGATTTTAATGCATTCTTTTCTACTAGTTTTTGTTGAATAGGAGGTCGCTCACCGTCGTCTTCGGAGTCGTCCGAGACCGTTTGTGCACTACTTCCGTGACTTATTCCGTATCTCTCTGCTGCACCGTCGTGTTGTTGAGGATGATAAAGTTTCCGTTTCTTGCAACCGTTCACTTGTGGCTGTTGCGGAGCGGGACTGGCACGCATAGTAGACACAATGTTTTCAACACGAGCACGTTTCACATCAACAGGTCGCGGCGAAGACCGTTGAGCGTCACTATCACGATCTTCAGGTTCCGATTTCGGAGCTAAAAGATGTTCAGATTGCTGTGCTGCAGGAGGCGGCGAAGATCGCGAATCACCAGTGTTGTCGAGCGCTAGTAAAGCTTCGTCGAGATCTGGCCGCGAATCGCGAGAAATTGGCCGTTCCGGGGAGCGTTTCTCCTTAGGCTCGTCATTGTTATTATTCGCTAACACATTATTATTGTCCGGAGAATGTCGCATAAGTTCCTTGCGACTTTGCAGTATGTCTCTAAGAACACGGTGTGCAATGTCGCCGCCGTTCGTCTCCTCACTTGTATTTTCCTGTTTAGGCGTACGCGAGAGTAATTCATTTAACATTTCTGCTGACGCGTAACTTGCGCCAAAGAGGCCGAAGTGTTGGCGGCCCTCGAAGATGGCGCCGTACAATCCACCACTCATGTGTGCGGCGCGCGCGGGCGCTAGTCCGTTCGTCGCGAGAGTAGAATAAGAATTGCGCGGCTCACCGGCGTCCACGCGCTGTCTGGCGCGTTTCTGTTTCTTTAGCAGCTTATCTGAGTAGGGCGCGTGTGAGTCGGCCTCCTCCTCCGATGACATCATAAGCTAACGGTGCCCCGATTGGTCGGTCGGGCGGCGGGCAGGGCCCCACCGCGCTACTCGAGCCGCATCGCCCGCTCTGAAACAAGGAGGGGAGCACGATCAGCACACCTGCCCGCTTCCGTAGCCGGCTGCACTGCGACGTGCAATGCACGCTTGGCGCGTGCTTCAACGCGTCCTTTTAAATTAAGACAAGAATGAGAATACGAAAAACAATGTCTTACTATGCAACTTTAGAATTATTCTTATGAAAATTAATTTTTGATAAAAAAAATTCAATAAGAGACGTCTTATTTTAAAATAATATTAATGCAACAACAATAAAGTAGCCTTTTATAAAGATGAACACGTCAACAAATCTAATTAATGTTTCATAACCTTAACTAAGTATAAAATAAATACATACTAATACTATAGTTAGGTATAGATACCTAGTTAGATTTGAAAAACTTAACAAGATTAGCAAGAAACGTAATTCCAATTTCCAATACAACGTTCCAATTTTATTTACGTTTAATTAATTTATAGTTGCGTCTTATACAAATTGAAAATGCTTTCTATCAATTTCATCGAACCTCATATTTTTGTTACGAAAAAGAAACCTAAGTAGTAGGTATGATGTTTTAATATTTATTTAAATTAATTAGTTTTCAAATTGTAAAACAAAAATACATTAATACTGAAGTCCATATCAAAGTAAAATATCTAATGTGTTTCGATACGAAGTACCTACTTGTATTTGAATTCCCACGTGGATAATAGAAAAACGTTGCCTTTCCACTCAAATATTTACTTATCTGTACGTAGCCATAGATCTTATCAAGAAAATCGATCACCTATTAAGCATTTTTGTTGGACATTGATACACATTTTATACTTATGTATACTGAAAGTAATTTTTATAAATGACTCGTAATACGAAACAAAAGCTATCGGTGTCATGAAATCACTAAGCCAAGAAAAACATAGGCGCGATCGAAGATAGATAAGACCCAATTGGTTCCACCAATAGGACGTGTTATGTGTTTGGGTGTGTGTGTGTCTATGTGTGTGTGTAATGAGACAATGTGAGGCATCGTGTAGATAAGTACATGTAGATAAATATGTAAAATGAGGCTGCGAACATTACAAAAGGCTGAGCGAATGTATCAGCGGCATTTATTCCTTTTGGAGCGTGACTCCGTATTCATAGCGGACAATGAAGCTAAAAATGTCAGAAATAATTCTGTGAGACACGCGGTGTTATGCCCGTTTCCATTGTTGATACGAGAACGACACTTTATTGGAGAAAAATGTGTAATATTAAATGAATGTAATGTTATGACAAATAAAAATAAATTAAAATATCTAATTAGAAACAAGAATCTTATTGGAAAACAAACTTAGACATTCAATTTAGGTGTGAAAACCGAATTAAAATCGGTCTACCCATTTGCGAGTTTTTAAGCGTACACAAACTAACATACGGTCTTTATATATAATTATTATAATATATATTATAAAGTGAGAAGATATGTACTTATGTTTGTAATGATTAAACTCAAAAACTACTCTATCTATTTTGAAAATTCATTCACCTATAGAAAGCTACATTATTAGCTAGTAACAATAGCCTATATTTTATAAAGTTACGCTAGCAAAGTCGCGTGCAACGGCTAGTAATTTAGATAATACCGATATTTTTTGTTTTACAACGATATAGCCACACTCTATTTTTTATATTAGAGTTAGTTGTATGTACTTTTATGTATGTTTTATTTTATTTATTAGGAAGCCAACACAGTATACAACAATCTTTTATAATATTGTATACTCCAGTTATAGGCTAACTCAGCATACTTTAAAGCATGCATTGCATTAAAAACATGTTAATTTTTTGTTATATTTTCAAAAAAATATTTTTTATATATATATTTTTTATATTTTTTATATAAGTTCAAGTATGAGTGTCACCAATGGAGCTGAATTCATCTCGCGTCTCCGGCAACATCCGGTAGCAATTTGCGGGACAATGAGATAGTATCAATGGGATATGACTTCCGATGGCATGGCCAACCACTTGCGACCGACACGGCTTGTGGCTTGTGTCGCGTGTAAACAGGTGTTTTATTATTTATTATATTATTCAAAAAGGAGGGGCGAGCTATATGCAAAGTACTCTATGACTGAATGATTACAATTCGTGAGAAAGAGACAACAGAGTTCCTCATTAAGGTGACCCAAGTCAGCTTTCCTCGGTACAAACTTTTAAAGATTATTACTCGCTGTTTTATCTTTAATTTACGAAAGTATAAGCATGATACGATTTATCTTGTCGTTGAATAGGTTTGTTTTTATACAAATTTTTAAAAAAAAGTTTAATTTAAAAAATATATGATTTTTGAAAGATCCATATTTTAACACAAGTTTTAATGCAACTTTGAGGGTGAATAGGTCACTCTAGTGTACAAAAACTTCAAAATACTTTGAATACAAACATTGATTAGTTATTCAAGAGTTCAAATAACTTTACACAAAATATATAATTGCAATAGTTTTGTCAAAAAGAGTATATACCTTGAGCATATACTCTTTTTTATACTCAAAAAATCCAGTGACATTTTCCTGTAAGACAATCGGTAATTAAGGAAAATCCCGCGCGATAACATTAATGGTGTAATTTCATCCCATGTGTTGTCGTAACGTGTTATTAAAATATACCTACTCTGGTTATATTTAGAGAAGTCATAATTTCAATCATTACTGCGACATTTATAATGTCATCTCAACACACACAATAGGTCATACATACTTTTAATGTTTTATATACACGCACACACATAACTTATATATACACACGGACAAACATATTACACACTGGCTGGTGCTCGCGACTTCGTCCGCGTAGAAAAGTATAAAACGCCATCTACCGTATTTTGGACAGATGGCGCTATCTCCCGGGCCAAGCCGATAGTATTTACTTTTATTTTAGATTTCGCGTAGGAATGAATCATTTTCCCGCGGTAAAAAGTATCCTATGTTCATCAGGGATAATGTCGGCTTCTACTGGTAAAAGAATTTTTCAAATTGGTCCAGTAGTTTCGGAGCCTATTCTATACATCAAATCTTTCCTCTTTATAATATTAGTATAGAATTATAAATTGAGCAGCCCAGCCCACCTTACAGCAAGTATAATAACAGGTAGCCTCTTATGGTACCGTGAAATAGCGACGTTTAAAATGAATAAATTAAGGGATTCAAAAGCTCGATCCTATCCTATCTATTCCATTGGTATGCTCATATGCAGGGCATGGCGTTGTTTATATTTATAGGCGACGGGAGCCACTTACCACTTAAGAGGACTATCTATCAGCCTGGTTTTCGAACTTTACATGAATAGTTCTAAAATTTTACACGAGAACTCTAAATATAAGTAAGTATACGGACCAAAAGTAGCATGGATTCTTTTATTCAATAGGTCTTCCACTAAATTAATTATCAAAATATGTAGGTTTAGCCGTTTCAGAAATATAAAAATAAAAAGGCGCGTTTGCGTTTTTGTAATCTAAAAATAACAATACATATTTTGAAAAGTAACAATATTTCTTATTAATTTTATTTTTGCAGTAATATGTACGCACTTATTGGGTACGAACTTAATTACTGTGTGTTTAGAGTACGTAGGTAATTTGCTACTCACCCATTCTCGACTGTAACGTGTTTATTGTAATCAATATTGAAGCATGCCATTTTAAGCCTTCTCAGAAAGAGATAAGGTTTAAATTTATTTGTTGTTTTACGATTGTCCAGCGCAATTGTTTGTTGGGCGGCGTACGATTGCGACAGTTTGTTGCGAGATGGTCAAAAATTCGCTCGAAATTATTCCGGTGTTTCCGGGCCTTTATGTGAAATGCCTACTGTTCATGTATTGGGCATTCTATTGTCATACTTGGTTTTCCTATTAACCCTACTATTCTTAAAGGTGACGCAATCATTTCGACAATCATTTTACACTCCAGATATAAATTTAATTTTTAAATAGGAACTTTGTGATCAAACAAGTTTACCTATATAAAGCAGGGAATTTGCTTGTAAAGATATATTATTTTGATGATATATAGTAGCGGCATCCCTTTGGCTAAAATAACCACCCACTTAGAGAACAGCATCTTGAAATATGAACCGATGTTTTATTTCGATATATTATATATTATATACAGATTTTTTTTTTATAAATTACAAAATACATATTACTTTACAATGTACAATGTTTACAATGTATTTATTTATTTATTTATATTTGGGAAACATACAATATCTCGATACACATTGTACACGTACATAAAAGTAAAACATTTATGTACAGTAAAAGTAAACATCTGCGCAGTAGTAAAACAGTAAAAGTAAACATCTGCGTATTGCAACTAAATAAACATCTTTCTTTTTTTCTTTCTTTATTTCATCTGCTTGACTTTTTTATATCTTTTAAAATATAAAAAAGTCGTTAACCTTATTTTTTATGGTGATTCAATGCGAATTATTATCAATGCGAACTAAAAAACTATAATGGGCGGATTGTGATATACTTATACCTAATGAATCACACGCGGACGAACTCGCGGTCATAAGCCAGTATACAAAGACATTATAAACTTTATAGCCGTTAGTAAGTTTTAATGAATTTTAAGTGAAATAACAAAAGTCGATTAAGTATAAACGTGCCATATGGTCCCAGGAACGGTCAAACTTTACCAACCCTCAAAGGGGAAGTGTTCCGGAATGCGTGGGAACATTGTTACACCCTTGCAATTACACCATGAATTTTATCTACATGTCTTTACCTGTGACTTATGGTCAGTAACCATATGCTACACTAGACACGCAATGTCAGAACATCAAATTATAAAGTTAAATTTTATGTAAAGTCGGGGTAGGAAAGCCTTCGTCAGTTTTCAAATTCATTCCTTTATCAAAATCGTAGACTCTTAGTACAGTCGGGGTAAGAAAAGGTTCGTCACCTTTAAGTCGACATTTGATTGCACCATGGCAATTGTCAGTCTTGTCAAAATTTCATTTCAAACGTCTGTCAGTTGCCTGCTCAGTGCTTTAGTTTCAAAAGGTACTAAGAGCCTACGACTTTGACAAAGGAAAGAATTTGAAAACTGTCGAAGGTTTTCCTACCCCGACTTTACTTTTTGAAACTAAACCACTAAGCAGACCTGACAGACGTTTGAAATGAAAATTTAGCATGACTGACATTTCCCTGGTGCAAGCAAATTTCGACTTTAAGGTGACGAACTTTTTCTTACCACGACTGCAGTCGTACTTACAGTTTCTTTGTTAATAAACTTAACTAATAATATATCTCTGTAAGTGTAGGTATTGTATTTATGTATGTAAGTATGTATGTTCCTCCATAACTTTTAAACGAATTAACTGATTTTCATGTAACTTGGTAGATAAACATTTAGACGTAAAGGACACAGGATACCTAGGTGTTACTTTTTTCTTTTTTAACGCGGACGAAGTTGTGGGCGCCAGCTAGTATTAAATAAGTTATTGAATTTTATACTTACTTAATTAATTCTCAACTAAATAATGCTTCTACGGAGTTTAAAGCAAATACTAGAGAAATAGAGATTTTATGATAGCTTGATAATGTACAGCTTTACAAAATTGAAAAAGTTTCATGTGAAAGTGAATCGACTGTAAGCAAAGTGAAAGATATGTGAGTTTTTTTTAAGGTTCAAATTAAACAGACGAAGGTATCTACACTTGAATGGAAAGCCACAGAAAACGCGTTGAGCTTTTAACAGGCTAAAGAAGGTCGGCAGTGGTTTGATGTACGAGCTTCAATTCTCATAATTTTTTTTTAAATAGCCTGTGATAAATGACTTGCTAGCTAAGTAGTTAAATCACAATGTTTACGAATATTACTTGTAAATTATATCTCTGCTTAATTAGCATAAACAAAATGTGATTGTTATAATTTATGTGAATAAATTAATAAAATTTTTGGACTGTAATCAGAATGATAGAGCATTTTAACTGTTTGACCAATTTAACAATCAAAAAAACAATCTTTTAAATATATATATATATCTAAGACAAATAATTAATATATTAACTGTAAGTACTAATATTATAGAGTAAGTATAGAAATCATACTATAGAAAGCTACATAATCAGCTACATACATACTATAGAAGCTATATTTTTATAAAATTACGCAGGCGAAGTCGCGTGCAACAGGTAGTCTATACTATTAATATTATAAAGAGGAAAGATTTGATTGTTTGTTTGTTTGTATAGAATAGGCTCCGAAACTACTGGACCGATTTAAAAAATTCTTTTACCATTAGAAGCCGACATTATCCGTGATGAACATAGGATACTTTTTACCGCGGGAAAATGCTTCATTCTTACAGGAAATCTAAAATAAAAGTAAATACTAGCGGCTTGGCTTGGCCGGGAGATAGCGCCATCTATCCAAAATACGGTAGATGGCGTTTTATACTTTTCTACGCGGACGAAGTCGCGTGCAACAGGTAGTATTTTATAAAGTCACTGTCTGACTATATTTCTCCCATAACTTCTTCGCACCAACGCATTTTGATACGCCTTAAAGAGCGATGAACGAGAAAGGTTAGTTTATGATTTACTATCCCAGGGTGGGTCGATAGTTGACTTCAAAATACATAAACACCGAATAACTCGTGGCGTAGAAACTTAAAATAATATTGAACATTTAATCGGAAGAGATATTAAAATTTGATTTAAAGCATAAGCTCAACTGACGCCCACTTTTCGTATGTAAAAATGCGACACGAAAACAAATTTGAGAGATAATTGTCGTCAGTCATGCGAGCAGATAAGAGAAACACTACACCACATTGCCTTACCAAAGGATTCAACGTTCACAAAGTATATTGAATATGAATTATTTATTTTAGCTATTATATTAATATGTTTATTTATTTATTTACAATTTTAAGGGCTAATATATAAAATAACATGTAAAATGATAATACTAAAAACCACTGAGGTTTAGTCTCGTGTTATCATTAGATTAATAGATACTATTAATTCCAATAATACTATTAATGTAAGTACATACAATTCATACCTGAATGTATTGTAGATAATTTTAATTTTATATACAGTAGTTATTTGTAACAATTATTTATTAAGAGACTAATATACTTTTTAAAAATTTTATGGCTATTTAAACGCATTAAATTAAACTTACAATCGATGACTCACTAAACTTCTTAGATATACAGTTTTAGTATGCATGGAAATAGGCAAGGAAACTCCTAAATATTTTTTCGATTTCAATAATTTGTAACGATCCCTATGTATATAGGGATGGATCCATCCATAATAAATATGTAGGTATTATATAGTACATTACATTTCGCATTTTATAGGTGTTAGTCTCAAAAAGACCAACGAAATCTAAGATTCTTACTTATTTTATATTTGAACAGATGTACACTTAAAGTCAATGTATCGTTCATAATATATTCATCTTGTCTATGTAAATATGAGATTCCTACTCTAAAAATCTGTAATGTATTGTATCATCAATCAATCAATACTAAATCTGTAATAATAAATCTATAAGTGTAGGTATTGTATGTATGTATGTTCCTCCATAACTCTTAAACGAATTAACTGTTTTCTTGAAACTTGGTAGATAAACATTTAGACGTACAGGACACAGGGTGGGATACTTTTTTATTTTTCAACGCGGACGAAGTCGCGGGCGCCAGCTAGTATTCATATAAAATTCTTTCACTTATTTTCATAACCCATAAGAAATAACCACCTATGAGTTCTATAGATTTTGTGACAGTCGCTTTTGGTTTATGTTATCTTAAAATATATATATCTTAAAATGAGTTATAAATAATTTCAGTGTACTCTATACAAAATATCTCCATTACAAAGTTTCAAACAGTCTGTTGCAATGAGGTTAGTCACTATTGTAGATTCAAATCCAAAAATGTACACTATTAATACCTACAGATATTTAAAGACAATAAACAATAAAGTGTTCAGACTAATACCTACGTAAAGCAATCATCATGCATAAGTAATGAGCCGTGGGTAGCGTGCTTTCTGGGCCATTACCGTGCTTCTATGAAAAAGGACATTTTCAGCCTTATCGTTGGATATCGCTAGAATAAAAACTGCTGATAACATCTCCGTTAAGTGTTGGCTGTAAAAAGTCCTGCATGTCGATATCGATGGTAAGTACTTACGTCGATATCGATATTTTCCATTTCAGAAATGATAAATTATTTGGATAAAAATACTAATAGAAATTATATTTTTTTTTATAATTTAGTGAATAAAGTATTGAAATACTCACTTAGTTATTTGTCAATAAAAATAATGATGTCAAGACAGGACATGTACCTACCTATATCTAAGCTATTTGATAATATTATTAGCAAAAATAAAAAAGAAATTGATATTTGTTTGATTTGTACAATGAACCTTCGATATTTTTTATGTGTAAAGGTGCCAGTCTGGTTTGTCCAATTTATCGTATATGGCTTTTATGTCTAAATTTGCCCAGAGACAGGCAACATAAGGACGATGTCAATGCGCTACCAATTGATGTCAGATCAGATCATAATGTCTTATTAGAATGAGGGTAATGTAGAGACATTAAACATAAAACATTAACATTAAACATAAACAAAAGATTGCTCTCTAGCAATCTTTTGTTTAGGTTGTAATATCAGGCTTTTTACCGCCATACGATGGATGCATTGATTTGGATTAGAGAAGTGTAAGTTTGTAACTTGTTACTACGAAAAAATTAAAAAATAATTATTAATATCGATATTCAGTGTCACATGCCTAGCTGTGTTGGAAGACAGGCACTTATTAGTCATTATCTACATCGCGGTATCGCCTGTGACATATGGCCAATATTGGACACGACCGTCATATCTGCGATGGCGCGGCATGCGACAACGTTGGTCAAACCACGCGATGTGCACACGATTACCGACTTTAATTACCACCTTTTTCCTGTACAATACTTTGTAATTCATCTATGTTTTATACATATCTAAATTGCGATGACCTATTTATTAGTTTTAGCTAGAAAGAATAATGTTAAAATAGTGCAAAAGCTATACATAGTCTAATGTTCAAATACTGCAAAAGCTATAGGCGTAAAATTAACTATTTGTATGTGGTACGGTGTATTAACTGAAATCTTAACTTCTGAAGCAGAAAATCTTAACTGATTTTAATGAAAAATGTTTTTAATATTGCTTAAACAATAGGGAAGGACACACGTTAATACCTAAATGCATAAAATGTATATAAACGGATTTGCATGAAGCTTTAAAAAATCTTAGAAAACGCGATGCTCTCAAAACGAAGTAGAAAATAAAGCTTTTTGATTTTAACAGGAAGATTCAAATTCATTTTTGGAGTGAAATTATATCATTGAAGATATTTTTTAATGCATAAGTATTAATAATACCAAATATTTTTTACACTTTTTATACAATTTGAAAAATAAATTTACCTATAAGCTGACTAGATTTGTGAATCACATATTAAGTTCGAATTTGAAAGTATCTCCTCAACTTTATATTTAATTTTGATTACGGTCTCGGGGATAAAATTTCAAATTCATCATTTTATTATTTTACACGTTATTTCTGAACTCGTAAGTAAGTAAATACGCGAGAGGACTGTAGCACTACCATGAGTTGCTATCGAAATCTTACGTTAGTTTACTTCTGTCGATAACGAACCTTTCAATGTGCACGTGAATGATTTAACTACTAACGTTACGGTATTTCTCGAGAGCATCAGTCAAATTTGTAACTCATGGTACCGGTTTTAGTTCTTTGAGTGACCGCTAGAGGCGCTATACAATTTTTCATACAAATATTTTACGTTCTCGCTCATCTCTCGCTAGCGATTTCGGTCGTCATAAACTCATGGTAGTGCTACTGTTCGTCAAAAATATGTCATCACGAATAGAAGGGGGCGTAGATGATAACTAATAAATACGTAAGTAGACAAACTACAATGATTCTAGTTATTGTTTATACATTGTTTTTGACATTTTTTATACAATGATGACCGTATTTGTAAAATATAATTAACTTGTTCTAGATAATTTTATTCACTGGACCGCATAGAAAAAGGGTCGGTTAGAAAATCTTCAATATCATCAATAGTAGGTTAGGCACTGACCTAGCTTTTATGAAATAAAGACTAAATTGAAGCTAAACTAAATAAATTTTAATTTAATTTAAGCACATTGAAGTATTCTTTAATTTAGTCGGTCCAGTGTATTTTGATAGAAGTGTTTTGATTGTTAATTCATAACAAAAATAACTAATTGTACAGACCTCATAGCTAAATTGAGTTAAGCTTTAATGTGTTAAGCTTTAATGTGTTGCAAAATGTATTTTTTTCTTTATACTCTTATCAGCCATGTCCGTCTGTTCTGGACAGAAAACCGATAAAATAATATCTGGTTACAAAATTGTTGAGCTCAAGTGAAGTGATTTAAGCGGGAATCGAAAATTTATTACTGCTTATAAAGGTCTCTTATGTTTTTCGTTTCGTTAGTTAGACTAGAACAAATTGTTTGCTCTCCCACTGCAGCTTTCTTCTTCTTATCTTTTAATATTTTGGCTCCATCAGATCTTCTACTATGATTTTGACAGTATCACTTGTAAAAATAACAATTGAAAATAGCTTTTTTTTAAATAAAAGAGACACAATTCAAATTAAAATCACAATTCCCGAGACTAGTCAGTCAAGTTCACAATTTTTCTTTGAATTGTAATAAAAAGGGATCCGTCAAGTCCTTTAAGTCCAGTCCATAGTGGCAGAATACGAAGTCCTCTCACGAAGCAATTACTTTGAAATTAAATATGACACTTTACTTCTAAAATATGTGTCGTAGAAAAAAAATCTCGTGTTTAAGCCAAGGTCACTTGGGAATATAAAATGTCCCAACATGTTTACGTAAAATCTGTCAATCGCCTCTCATTTGTATATTTTACCACACACGCGAATACATCTGGTTGTATTCTTATTAATAACAATATTGTACCATACTTTACAAAGGAAAACATTGCGCTCATTATCTTAACTTATTATTCACGTTTCCGCCCTTAAGTTTGTAGAAACCGTTTGGGAGTTAACAGCTAATTTTACGGCATGAAATAATAATAGTTTTTGTGTTAATGTTTTCCTGCAGATAAGACTCGTTTTTAGTTTTTATATTGTTGCTAGAAATTTAATTGTTGGTGTCAAATAATATTTTAATGGACGTATGGTTGGTACAACAAAAAAGGATACCTCCAAGTCCGTAGGGATTTTTTTATTGCGAGTTAACATTATGATATTATGAGTTCATTAACTTGACAAGTGTTTTTAATGAGGTTTTGACTTTATGTCAAAGGGATGATGGAAATTTGTTTGGTTTATTTATTTATAATAGTTATTACAATTATCACTAGCTGAAGAGAGGCCAGCATTGAGAAGTTCGGGATGACCATGTAGGTAAATAGGATAGAACATACATATGTCATTACACACCTTATCAATTAAGTAAATAAACTTATATTTTTTTAAACTTATTTTGAAGTGAAACTTATTTGCGCCCGATGAGAGTAAAATTTCAAGGGCATTGTGTGACATTTCAATGTAACGATCACGTGACGCTTCTTGTAACGTTTCTTTACATCTACCACTACTACCACTATTAGTGGTAGATGGTATACTTGTTAAAAGAAGTAGCAAATAAATATTATACATTAGTCAGTGTTAAATACCTATAAATAATTTGCAAATATTCATTTTATTTCCAACTGAAAATGCGTATAAACAATAAAGCATCTCTATTGGTTCAACCAATTGTCATAATAGAAACATCCTAATAGCTAGAGCAACTGTCACAGAGATGTCCAGTCAAAACATCCCAACAAATGCTTCGTTGCCACTTATACTTAGTACAAACACTACTTCCACATCTAAACTGCTGATCAAATTGACTCTTCCTTTCATACAACAATATTAAGCAACGTACACATTGGGGCACTTATTTTTTCAATTTAATCTTTTTGCAAAAGTAGCAATTTGTCACACTTAGACCAGCTGCCTTTGTTAGTTTTTCGTTTGGAATCTAGGAATTCTAGATTATAGGATTGACGCACCCATTGAATAAGTGGTGCTTGCCTTAATGCTCTGTCTCATGGATCCCGTCTTCGATTCTCAGCTGAGTCAACTTTGGAAATGAACTTTTAAAAGTTGGGCTGGAATGGATCTGGAAAGTAGATGGATCTGGCAAGACTCACTTCATTTCGCAGTTATTTGCGATGGGAAAACAGCATATGTGCTGTTTACGGTGATTTTTTATAAAGGGTTGGTTAATACATGAGCCTCCTAATTAATAACTGCAGAATGCAGTGCGCCCTACTGCAACTACGTCTTTGGGGTCCAGTACCTACCCCAAAGACTTGGGAGTCTAGGAGGTAGAAGTGGACATATTTAACGAAAAAAATAACTAATATGTCGTCAGCCTAATGTGTGCCGAGATTGACTAGAGTTCCGTCGGCAAGCGGTGCGCGTGCAAGATTGTTTCCTCGTTAGCCCGACCAATTGAGCAGGCGGTTCCGTTCCTTGCTGCGGAACACCGGCCCTAATAGCTAAATTGCTCACTCAAGCTGCCCCTAACATGTCGATACACTTCCACCACTGATTCTGATGCGTACAATAATTTTATTAAGAAGAAACTAGGCATGGATAAAATGGTCTATGCGTTATAAATTGTGTCATGATAGTGTAGATGATGCGTAGTCGGATCTTATAGCAAACACGGGATTCAAAAATACTTTCATAGTACTTATAT
This sequence comes from Synanthedon vespiformis, assembly GCA_918317495.1. NCBI lineage: Eukaryota > Metazoa > Arthropoda > Insecta > Lepidoptera > Sesiidae > Synanthedon > Synanthedon vespiformis. Next base: position 6,865,077 of record OU906962.1, read on the forward strand.
TGTTATACCTTTTAAAATAAACCTATGTTCTAAATTTCAGCTTTCTAGACTTAGTAGTTTTGGCTGAGCTTTGAGTCTTTCAGGGCAAAGAATTTTATACGTATTGGTTAAAATTAACACACATAATATGGAAAATATGTTTCTGGTATAGGTATAGCCCAAATGTCAGCATGTCCAGGGTCTCATAATGTCCAGATGTTAAAAAATCACATGGTCTTAACTTAAGTACAAGAGTGTCACAATGTCCAGGGTCTCATAATTCATGAATTATTTCAAATGTATGTCACTACGTGATGTTAACTAATAAACTGCATAAGCCGGCTGTAAAAGCTAGCAGATGCAAATATTGGCCATTTAAGAGATTTGTTGCCCGATATAATATTAGGATGGTAAAGTTAATAACAATACGACCAAGAAGAATTCCCGTTTGCCTAGAAATTATTCGTAGACTACAGTCGAAGTTTGATATCATTAAAACGATTACACACGGCTCACTAAACATAATACATTCGTGTATTACTAAAGTTGTGGTAAACGACATCTTGAGGCCAAAAAGATTTCTGGCCAACGTCCAAAGTATAGGGAAGTTTGCCTGTGAGCATAGATATTTTCGTCACACACTGCTGCTATCTTTGGCGAACAGTATATTGCACGAATGAGCTCGGTATATCGATTTGTCATTTCTTAATAATAAAATTATCAGTTACTTAAGTATAGGGCATATGATATACATACATAAAATATTTCTGAAACATTGCATAGTAGTTGAAAACTCTCTGAAAAGTCATCTATACTAATATTATAAAGAGGAAAGATTAGATTGTTTCTTTGTTTGTGTTGAATAAGCTCCGAAACTACTGGACCGATTTGAAAAAAAAAAAAAAATAACCATTACAAGCCGACATTATCTCTGATGAACATGGGCTACTTTTTACTGCGGGAAAATGCTTCATTCCTACGGGAAATTTAAAATAAAAGGAAATACTAGCGGCTTGGCTTGTATACTAGCGGGATACACTCTTGATACACTTGACACTTGATAACGCCATCTTAATACTTTTCAACGCGGACGAAGTCGCGAGCACCAGCTAGTCACCTAATAAAAGTCTGGTTGTCTGGTTCCTACATACAAATATCTACAATAATAATTTGTTTGTCGTTCTTCACGCCTGTATGTTAGACTTCGAGGTTACAAATGTCTCCGGTTCAACTCGGCTTGCATGCATATGTAATGGGATAAGTTTCCTTGCAGTTTTAATAGTGGTTGTTACTAAGTGTAATATCCACAACAGACACAGACTGTAGCAGATTTTGTTGGAAGGACAAGGCGTTATTATGGGTTGTCCCCATCTCATGCTGCGACAACTCGTCCCACTAAAGGTATCATTAATGGAGCAAAATGTAATAGAGGCCTCCTACATTATTAAAACGATCGTCCATCACGATAGGTTTGTTTGTAGGTATATTCGAAGATGAAGTATGATATTTTATTTTACCGGTACTACAGTAGGTCTACTGTAGTACCGGTAAAATAAAATGTCAAACTAGGTTCAGCCGTTTTGGATATTAGCCGGAACAACTGTCAATTTTTTTAATATTAGTACTATACTTTAATATGTAAAAAGCAGTTATTTTGAAATCACAAACAGACACTAGCTTTTAAAAATGATTTTAGTCTTAGACGTCCAGGTTTTAAAGAACCAATTTTATATGCCCATAATTGATCATTTTGACAATTAATCAGGGAGAAATTTAAATAAAAGAATAAAAACCATGGCCACATAACATAACATTACATAAACATAAATTTCTCCAGTATTAAAACCTTCAAAATTATTATTACATAAAACAGCTAAACGAAGACGATAATTGCAAAAGAAACAAATTGTTTTAAATGAGTTAAATGAACACAATTACACCTAATTTGTGGAATAATTTCTTGTTGGTAGCGAAAAATGTTCGTACATGCGATAAATTAGCGAACCGCGGCGCACCTACTCCACCAAGATTATATTTATAACCCGACGGAAGTTTGCTAATCTAGCGACTAATTGGGCTACCAGTCGGGCCGCCTGTCGACAAAATGTAGGTGAAATAGTTACAAGGTGAATTTTATTAATATCGCGTTAACATGTGGGATGAATAGGTATTAGGATTAGTTTCATGTTCAGAATAGTGTTCTATTTATGTATAAAAACTTATATTACAATTTTTTAAATCCTTCTATGTTCGGCGTTTCTTGTGTTAAAAGGCTACGGTAGCCACCTACGATCAAGTTGACCGTCAGCATGTCTTATCAATCTTAACATAAAAAAGTCACTTCGTTCTAAATTAGATTAATATATTAACGACATACATATTAACGTTTTCAAATATACTTTGATAGTTATTTAATAGAATTAAATAAAACTGACAGTAAAAACAGCCAATTTTCACACTCACGGTAACCATTTACTGTCAAATAGTTTCGATTTGTATACTAAATGGCACCATGTTTTTTTTTTTATTTTTTTTATTAGAGATGGGTTTGCTCTTGGCCAACAACCAGCTGAGTAGCAAGGATGAGGCCTATGATGGAGCGAGCTCACCCAGAATATGCCTATTCACTCGAACTTTGAAAAGATTAGGGTTATATGAGCTCGGAAACACAGACGCCGGCAGGGAGTTCCAAACCTTGGCAGTGCGCATTATAAAGGATGTTTCAAAGCGCTTAGTCCGAAAAGGAGGGATTTCGACAAGATGCGGATGGTAACCAGCCGTGCGTCTGTGTGTCCGATGGAAGAAAGGAGAAGGCGGTATGAGCTCATGCAGCTCCTGTGCACACTCTCCGAAGTACATCTTATAAAAGACACATAGACAGGCAATTTTGCGTCTATGTGCCAGGCTCTGCATCCCATATTTTAAAAGGGTACTGTCGCCTATGAGTCTTCTAGCTCTGCGTTCCACTGAGTCGAGTGCGGAATTTAAAATACTCGTCGTCACCTAAGACTTTTAATAATCATTCATTAAGGATATATCCTTTTTACAAATTAATACGCTCACTCAATTCGCGGCGAGTTAGTTTTGCGTGGGTGAACGTTCACATATAGATATTGAATTTTGTGATTAAAGTACAAATATATATAATTTTTCGTAGTTTTACGTAGTTTGCAAGATTATATTTGAATGTGATAGATAGAAGGACTTTTTATAGGTATTAAAATGGTACAGTTTATTTAAAGATATTTTTTTAAAACAAAAACAAACATCCTATAGTGAATATAAAGTCTAGTTACTCAAGTAAAACTCAGTCGAGTCAGCTTTTTTTTGATGGGCAGTAAGAAGGTCACTAAAATCAGTGAATTTTATTGTTTTATTACATTTATTAAAAAAAGTAACCACAAGGAAGACAGTAAAATAAACTAAAACTTTTTAATTCCAAGATTCATTAATTCCAAATTCAAATAGTTAAGTAACGTCTAAAGCAATATGCATGAAATTCACAACACTTGTCATATTTCACTTTCGTTACATACAAGCAAAGTCACTCTGGCAATTATCATAGACATTAGTTAGATGTTACGTTGCAACTATACCTAATTCTTTTACATATGGTAAGATTATTATACATAGAAATACACAGAAACATTATTGAAGAATGAAAGTAGGTAGACTGCTGCCAATCTTAGTGCAAAGAGAACTGGAAGAGAATACCTATGTATTCTGCCCACTCTCAGGTTAAGTCAGTAATTTTCGTTTGTCTACAGATCCCTCTAAATAGCGAGTGTGTTAGATCATGTGCGTACGCGCACCAACAATTAACGCTAAAATTTTTAAACAGGAAGCGTGCGAGGATGTTACGATATAGATTTAACCTTTGTCACATCCTATGTCTTAGTTTGGACGCAACATCATTGCGAGCAAACGACAAAAGATGATTCACAGTGCGCAAGTGTTAATTACGAGTACTGCGTGACCTAATTAGAAAGTTCTTATTTTATAATTGCTCGGTTTGTGTTCGTTATCATTGAAACTGTAACACTTGTTTAGAGAATTATTTGAACGAACAATATGGACATTTTATTTATATTTTTTTTTTTACTTATGAATTTATTTTTAATAAGCACAGTAGCTGTAGGTTAGTATGCAAATGTGGCTTCCATTTAAAAATCAAGGTAAACCACATGTTTTATAGTCTGGTTTGTGTACAAATAATTACTAAGCAATTTTATTTATAAGTTACTACAAATTTTGCTACAAATGAATATATTATTATTTAATTAATATAGTATACATTTACGTTGTACTTTGCTCCCTTGACGCAATTTCTAATGCACGTATAATATAATTGATAAGTAATAACTTGGTTATAATTATTTTTATCATATTTTTTATTGCTATAATTAAATAAAGAAATGAGTTAAATAAAAAAAATAGTTAGGTTTAAATAAGTTTCAAGTTTTTTCTAGTAGAGTCTATAATGTGTCAATATTTGTCTCGCAAACATTAATGTGAAACATGAAATAAGTATATTATGCTTACTTGCAATAAGCATATATTAAGTCGTAGTCCGAGGGACACAATCAAAGTTTCATATCATAATTACACCAAGAAATCCCCCTGCAACTTTAACAACACTAAAACACTAGTAAAACTTCAACTTAGTTTAAGACAATGATCTCTCGTCTTTATCTCGGTTTAACTTGAAAACTGAGATCCACTTAGTAGGTACAGGTGCTTACTTACGATATAATCTACAAACGTATGCAGTATAGTAATTAAGTTGCAATATTACTCTTAAAATTGCATTTGTTAGTGTTACATAAATATAAAAAGTAGCATTGCTTAAAATACATTTTTTTAATGTTAATAGCAGCAGATAGACTGACAGTTCAAGTTCACTTGATGGAAGGTGGCTACCACGTCTATCAACGCGCATGTAGAAGCAACGCCACATGTGCTGCAATTGCACTTACTACCTTAGGACTAGGGATTGGAAGGGATAGGAAAATGGGCTCTGGAAACCCTTAGGGTCAATTCATATTGGAGGAGCAGCGACGAGTCGCGAGCAATTGCATATTGTATTATGTACTATATCTTTAGTCAATAAAAAGCAATTTATGCAAAAAAAAAAAATGCAAAGTAAAAGCATTTATGAGCTAAAATGCTAAATTATGACTAGTTTTCTGACTTAGATGAAAGCCAAGAGGCTTCGCTAATAAGGTTTCTATTTTGCCGGAGTATTTCTAAAGGGAATCTAAAAGGCACCACTAGACTTGCAAAACATCATCGCATCTCCAAACCGTTGGCCCTAGTCGAAATGCCTTACCGTAATGTGAATAAGCCTTTACATTTAGTTCGTGTGTACTTATTAACTAGTCTATTAAGTTCGCATTCCATCAACAAGCTATAGCTAAACTATTTTTAGTGTCATATCGCATGGAAATATTTTTTTAATAATGATATCCACAAGGGTAATTATATATTTTAAAACACTATTTAAGAATGTCTTAAAAAGATCATTCTAAGAAACAAAACAGAATATGAGGCGTTTAAAATTTAAATCGGCTTTCTGTATTTTTTGGAATATAACGACACTTTACATGTCACTTTATAACCTAAAATAACATCAATAATCTAAAATACACCCTCAGGTACCTACTAATGTCATAAACACAAAAGAAACTTTGTGTGTCCTTCACATTTTTACGGTAACAATCTAATTTAAAGTAATTTGATGTAAAAATGAGTAGAAACCTATAGGTAGCGACTTTAGGTCATTAATTGAAAGATCGAAAATTTTTCTTATTACATATCTTGCGTTATAGTTGTATGTTGTATACGCAATCCTTATGGTAACTTGCAAAAATGGCAGCGCGACTCAAACATGCTTTACCATGTATGTTACAGAGATTCTTTGTATCTTGTAAACTCGCTGACTCTCTCGTTCGCCGCTCGTTACCTTCGCCTATTGTGTATACGCCCTAACTTGAAAGGGTGTTACATACGAGTATGACGGTCGACGTCGCAACGTTTGTAATTAGCAACCGTAAAATCAACAAATTAGGAAATATTTTTCTTAATTGCTGCACTGATTTCACATTAATTAAGTGAATCTGTGAAACTAATTAAAAATAACTGGGATTATTTTTTTAAATAAAAATACTTTTTTCGAATATTGACTCAACGACAATAATTATGATTTCTATATTTCTTTTCTGAATATGAAGTTTGTATCCTTCCTTTTTTGACAGTATAAAGACAATGTACATATATATTACAATTCTGTGACCTCATTCTTATTATTAAACATCGCTAATTTTTAACAACCTTTTCATATAACGCTTGGCAATAGGTGTTATAAACTAGCGCTTGCAATTTTCATTGCTTGCAAGTATAAAAAAATCTATTCTACTAGCTGCTACCGGCGACTTCGCCCGCATATTTTTTTAAATTATATACTAAATCCTTCCTCGAGAACTACTTTATCCATTGGTGAAAACAGCATGAAAATCGGTGCATTTTTGAGTTTATCGTGAACAGACAGACAGAGACAGATGCGGCGGAGGACTTTTTTTAATAGGATTTGTAAATTCGTAAGAGATAAATGGAAGCTTAACTGATACCAAAATCTTTCTGTTACAAAGAACTGCAGAAATTTAAGTAATTGCTCTCCAGCTACAATAAACGCGCGTTTGTTTAACACGCGTCTGTAATCCTCTTTATCTTTGTGTAACGCACTTAGTTTGAATTCACTTTGTAAAGCTTCATTTATCAATGATCAAAACGACCCCAAACACTTTCCAACAAGTAACATAAGATAATGATCCTGTAACTTACAGCACGAATGTAAACGGTAATTGCAAAGCTTAGAAACTAAACTGTTTAGCAGACGTCTGCTTCAAACAAATACTAATATACTTACCTATATGTGTAAATAAGTATATGCATGAAGCTCATTTTGATATCTATGTAGAGGCATATAGGGTCTTAAAGAGTCTGCAAATAAGATACCTGTCTATAGGTTAATATTATTCATATTTATAATATATTATTTGATTGATTTCATAGGTACAAAATATTTCGACTAAAGATAAGTTTTTTATATGTTTTAAACCTTATGCACATGTGTGAAATATATGATCACCTAAAGGTTGATTACAGGCTTGCTAAGTAGCTCTCTTCTCTTATATAGTGCCTTATCTTCGCGATTCGATATCTCATTTCATTTAAAATTTATCAATTGCATAATTCTATGTGGCTATGATATTTCAAAGTTTGCCAAACATAAAATTTGTGTGAAAATGTTGGCGTAATGTTGATCAAACATTTGTTGACTCATAAAGATGCACAAGTGGAGAGAAGTGAAGATGGGACGCTGCCGGGACAAACAGGCAAAGAGTAGAACTGTGAGGTGGACCTGAACTCGAAAGAGGTGGGATTCAGTTCATTACCGTCTTACAAGCTTCTTAGTTTGCAAATAGTGATGTGACACACATTTATTTAAAAACTTGTCGATATGTAGTTTTCATTTTTATTAGTAATTTTTATAGTATGGTTTTTATTAGTAATTAATTTATTAGTAGTTTTTGGATAAAGTTCATGAAACAATACTTAAGTATATGTGATTCAAAATAAGTATTTTTTAAATTATTAATATAACTTTAATTATATCAAAAATAGTTTTACCAAAAAATTTATGCTGATATTAAATTGCATAAAAAATTTCTCCTTTGACTGAAAACGTCTAAACGGAAGGCATATGGCATAATTACTAGATAAGTAGTTTAAATTGAGAGAATTCTACAAAAAAATATAGTTTTTAACGTTTCCGAAAAGCCGAAAGTCACTCGAACTATCATCGTGGTAGCGAGCGGCACAAACTACGGCCAAGTGTGTCGATTTCGCCGTCGTCGAGTGGTCTAGAAAAAAAATATTCTCGAGTCGCAAGTTCAGTGGGGGCAGGGGGAGGCTGGGTGATTCTACCCTTTCTGCGGACCTCCTTAACTGTTGGCAACGGACAAAAAGAATGAATGGATCCGCCCCTTAACGAATACACCGAGCGGCATAATTCATACTTAGGAAAGTGCAAGGAGTTGACATAGACACATTTTATTTTTTTATTTTTTTTCTCTCCTTACAAAGTTCAATAGTTCGTGCAAATAATTAAACAATCTTCAGGTTTCGAGTAGATGTTAAGATATTACATTATATGTATAGTGAAATATAATGACTAAAGTTCTTAAAAGATTGGAGTAGAATATTTTAAAAAAAATGTTACATCAAGTCTACTCATTAGATCTGCTTTCTTAGTGTTTATTGTCTTAGCAAAGACAGTAAGCACTGAATCTATAGAGCGTATCCAGCAGTTTAATAGTAAATTGACTGGATCGTGCGGTTTGATTATAGGATTTTCTTTATTTTCAAATTTATTTTTTATTTTTTTACTGTAAATAATTAAAAAAAAAAAATCTCAAAATACTCTACTCTATTTATATTTCTACTCTTTGTATATTTAAAATTTTGATGGTAATGTTAACCAATAGAATATGGATAGATAGCTAAGCATGGGAAGTTGTGATGGGAAGATGCTACCATCGCCTATAACCTATAATCGCATAGGTGGTGAACATGCTCTGCCAAAGTATTGATGATGATAATATTTTTAAATAATTACAATTAAGATGATCGATGTTTAAGATGCTCGTGTCATCTTTCGGACTATATGGGCTCCGTTACTCACTCACCGAAACTCATACTGTTACTTCACGGGGGTTTTCTATTAGGGGGTGGTTAGTTGCTGCTTCTCCTTAAAATACTGTTCATATCATAACTGAAAATATCATTTATTGTTATTTGTCTTTAATACTTGCATGTCTTGAGTACTTTTTTGTTTATTTAATTTTTAATCTTCGAAGTTGCGGCCAGCCCTCGCAGTTGTTGATTGGAACAAACCCTACTAATAGCCGTGCAAATGATGTTCAAGCGAACTCTCCCGCGTGAACGCACCGCGGAAGGCAACCTCGGAAGTTAAGATGCGTCGGTTGCCACGTATAATTTTTTCCACTCTCTTTCAATTCACTCCCCCACCTATCCAGCCCCCTTCTCAACCCTTCCGTCTGTCAATCTTAACTACAAGGCGGGCTCCGTATTACAGAGTTCAGTAGTGGGCCTACATTTTTTATTTTGCAGTGAGTTTTAATAGGACTCGAGTCGAGGAATCCGAGATCGATGATTTGCGAGCGGAAAGAGGTAGATGGATTCTGAAGTGGTTTTCATGAGTATCGTTTTAGCGGTCCGCCGAGTAAACATTTTATGAATGACATACTTTATTATGACCCAAATATATTCATCTAAACCGAAATAAATTAAAATCTAAATGTTTGTCAATTAGAAATCTTAATTATACGAAAATTCTTTAAGGAATTTGTTATGAAGTTTTGATAAAATGTTGCTTGCATTCGAATAAGGAATTTTTTTTTATGTTATGTACTAACGATCCGCCCCCAACTTCGCATGGAGTTAAAATTTTCAAATCTTCTTAGCGAAAACTTACGTTTTTATACTCTTTATTGTGCGTTGATAGTCAGTCAGCACAATAGATTTTACAAAAGTATAGATTATGCATTTATGTTTTAAAATAAACTTAAGAAAAGTGGAATATAAGTATTAGTTTCCTGAACTTCTTGTTGAATGTTGAAAATTGCCAATAATATTAAATATTACTCACATATGTATACATATAACTTTACCATACAACAACTTTATCGTTTAAGCACATCAGTAATTTATTATATTCGCAGTAAAATTATTATGAAAAAAATTTCAATAATTTTAATTAATTCAAGTTTTTAAAATTTTACGCAAATATTATTAATAAGCTCATTAAAATAATTATGTGTTATTATGATGTGCTTCTCTATTTAAATATATAAAATAATGTCTGTGCGTATGGGATGTGAATGGCTATTTTTCTCATCTCGTCGTACTAATCAACGTATTGTGAGATTGTTTGAAGTTGCAGTGAAAATGAAGACCAGACAGGCCAGGGGGAAGACGGAATAAAAAAATATACTCTCAACTTGCATACACGCATAAGTAGGCGGATGTTGCAGACACTATAGGAAAAAGGGCGATTTGGATGTTTTCATTCTTTTGTCAGACAATTATTGTTGTAAGAAGTCGAATTTACAAACATATACATAATGGAATTTTATTTATTATAAAATTTAATTTCATTTAAGGCACTTTATTTTATTTATAAGATATTAGCTAGTGCCTGCGACTTCGTCCGCGTTGAAAAAAAAATAGCCTATTCTGTGTCTCGTATTTATTTTATAGGGTCGTTATTTGCATTCTGTAACTATACAGGCATATTATTTTGTGACATTTTTACATTACTATATACTCCTAAACTTATTAGGAAATGTTTTGTACTGTAATAATAAATATTAATTTTTTTTTATATTATTAAATTATATGTATTTTAAAATTATCAGTTATACACAAATTTACCTTTTAAGTCCTCTTTATAAATTAAAAGAATTATTTTTTTTTTTTTTAAAGAACTAATTAAAACAAGGAATAATATGCAACATCTAATACCTACTAGAAATTTTACGAAACGCCCAATTCTTTCTTTTGACTTTAAACGCAACATGGGAGTCAAGATACATCACCGAAGGGGTCCTCTACGATCCACTACGCTGTACAAACTTGCTGCAGATAAAGAGGCTCAAGTACCCCCCAAAAGGGGTAAGACAAGCCCCCCAAGTCTAGCTGTAGACATAGTGGAAGAAAAAAAAAAATAAAGAAAAGGACGGCTATATAGCCGCAAACTAACGGATTGTCTGCGAAATGCGTGAGTTTTTTTTATTATTGAATCTACTCCCTTGAGAATGCATCGTCTCATTTTACTTCACTTGATTTTTTAACGATGGACAGACAGTATTGCAATTACAAACTTTGTTCGAGCTATTACCATAAACAATATGTTAGTTTTTATCCCTTTATCATTTGAACACATTAATAATCTATTTATGGCTTTTGTAATTTATTATAGTATATTTTATATTATACTATATCATGTTTTAATATTGAGTTATTTTCCTATATAATGGCGTCAACAGAAGCCCTGAATAACGCGGTAATTTAATCATAAATTAGACACTTCTTATTAAATCTTGTTAATTTTTAAGTACTCTCGAGTTAAATTATAAATGAAAATAAGTATCTACCTGTAGTTAGAAGTCCGAAATTATTATAATTTTGAAATTCTCACTTAAATTAAAGTGGTAAACTAAAATGCGACACATACTTTATCTAATCGGTCAAATATCAAATCACAAATCATAAGATTTAATGCAATACAAACTATTGGCACTATTGTTTCTTTTTAAAATTTAATGTTTAAAATTTAAATTTAAATTCATCCTAAATTAAAACTTGGACAGTACTTTAACTGACAATACATATTAGTAACAATTTATAAGAATACATACAGTATATAACAAAGCTTTGTTAATAACTAGCAACCCGCTACCGGCTTCGTCTGGAGTTATTTTTTTTATATATATATAAAAATCTTCCTCGTTTAAGCCCTATCCATATGTGAAATCTGTATTAAAATCGGCCTCAGCATTCTCGACTTTTTTACGTGTATACAAACCAACTTAAATTATAATGTACAAATATAACATATAAGACTCACGCTAAAATTCAGTAGTATTACAAGTTTTCATACAAAACTTCCCCGTAAACCCCACGTAGTGATAAAAGACGCGTCTCCATTGGCATAGTCGTTGTACCGAGCGCTTGAGACCTTAAAAAGAGGCAAGTGAAGAAAGCAAGTTGCTCTGAACAAAAGCGGGCGAGGTGCGTGAAAAGGGCAGACAATGTCACGTATCAAGTTCACTCGGTGGAGGTTAACCAACCGTTCTTTACACCACATAACCCCTATGTATACTTGGCCCTAATAACTTCTTACATTATTTAGCGTTTCAACCTTAACTTGAAACTGTTTTTCGTTGGATTGTTTTTTGAATTCGTATTGACATTTAGACGTGAGTGTGTTTCGGTGAGTAAGTGAGTTACTTTTAGGGTCCATTTCCCTATTTTAAAAAATATCTACTTTTGCAGAATTTTTTTTCGAAGTTGAATAATACTGATACTAATCAGTATTAGTAGGCGTTATTGTGATTGTAATATTAGCCAGTAATGACTGTTTTTAGTTCTAAAGCTCTGGAGCGAGACTGAAGGCTTTTATCAAACTCAAAATCGGTAGTGTCGTTCTCAAGTGATGCTCCTTCAATAATAAGTTCATGTCACAATTGAATATAAGTAATATATATTTTTTGCAGGCAAACTGTACCGTAAACGAAAACAATTCCTTATTCTAGAGATTTAGAAATGCGTCACAATATACCAGAGGACAATGAGCGAACGTACGAAGTAACACGATCTCAAACGAGTGTGAGAAATAATCAGAGCGTCGTTTGTCTCCCAATTTGACACTGTTTGTTGAAACAATGAGTTTCTTCTTTCCCCTTGAGTTACAGGTAAGGAAAAATGTCCTTTTATCTCTGTATCTGTATTGTATAAACCGTTATATTTTGTAACACTAACTGACGATCCCACGAGAACCTAACATTTTTCCAGAATCTTGCCCATTGGTCAAATACAGAGAATGCTGGTTTAGAAAATATCTGGACTGAGATCACATAGCCCCCTTTTAAAGGGACACTCTGTTTACCTTTCTGTTTAAGCACATCGTGAAAGTGGTTCATTAAATTTGTAATCCGCTATCATGTAACTAAGCACTTGCCTTTAATTAACGACTTTTTAAAACGGGTCTCTGCCCTATTTCATAAACTTATTAAAAGATGCAGCAAAATCATTAAAATAAAATAATAATAAACTAAATAATATTAATAAAATAATATTTTTTGTACAAATATCATTTTTTTTAAATATCCTATTCACCCCATTTAAATCCATTTCGACTGCTATCAATTGAGTTACATTGAAATAGCTTTAATATTTTCTTGTTTAAGTACTGTCGACAAACTAAAAATATTTCTTTCTCTTGCTGTATATTAGTCATTAACAAACCCTTTAAAAAGGAAGTACTTAAGAAATTATTTAATAAAAATAAATCGAATATATTCGGAGAAACTTTAAGAAAAGTCTTTTTCTTCGTAATAAACTAAAATTTGCTTACGTGGACTTCTTGGATATTGTAGCAGTAAGCACATCTTTACAGAAGATCACAGTTGAGTTTCTGTTTAAGAAAAGAGATGTCGGATATCCTAACCCGATTCTCAGGTTTTTTCAACTCGATGCTTGCCTCCCTTTATCATAAAAGAAATCACAGTCTATAAATAGAAAAAAAATGTATAAAAATGGATGTGTGTTCATCAACTTCATGGATATGGTTCATCAGATTGCACGCAGACGCATGCCCCAGTTTCCACTTGAGACAAAGTGCGTTACAACGGGCGCAATATTATATATTCGTAATATTTATTCATATTCTTTTAACCATGATTTTGCTATAGTAAAGCCAAAAGACCCACCACGCGCGCTACCTGTTTCATGGTATATGAACCAATTTTTGAAAGTTTAATGACTTTCTTTGATAGAATAGCTACATGGAAAAAGCTTGAAGGGGAGATTGAATATTTTGCACAATTGAAAGATATTGTGCAGCTACTTTAATATAGAGCCAATTCTCCAATTGTCTTTATAAATTTCTCAGATACTAACTAGATAAGTACTTAGCCTCCTTCCACTTGGATAATAGATACATAAAGAAAACAAAATTAGGAGCTGAGCTTACTTCGTAATATGGCAGCGAATCGGCTCCTTCCACTTGGATCCACAGCTTCGCTCCACATGTGGATCCTCGGATACCTTTATCTCCTCTTAAATACACATGTGAATCAGCGGATACGTTTATCTCCTCTTATCAACATGAGAATCCGCGGATACCTTTACTTATGTCCTCTTAAATCCACATGTGGATCCATGGATACTTCTTTTTCCTCTTCTATCCACCGTCGATGTTACATAATTATTATGATTGAAACATTGTTCTCTATAAGTTTTATAGATAAAACGCGAAACAAGCAATACATTTGTTTTGTTTTGTTATAACCAAGAAAAAACAAAAAGCGAGTAGTGATTAACCGACGCAATTAAAAAATAAGCCGGCGCGGAACAACAGTGGCGCACTCTGGTGTTTAACTAGCGTTTCTCAAGTCGACGCGCCAAATGAGGGGTGAACTTGGTAATGAATAATTAATGCTCACACTATATTCCTCGCCAATTATAATTACGTAAGGAAAGCAATTACGGCACGCATGGACGTGTTGCTGGCAGCTGATTTGAATATCATTAATATTTTTAAGAAAAAAAAATTAAATAAATTTTCCATGAAAGTTTAATCAAATTGATTATTTTTATTCAATCACTGTCTTTTATTTTATGTTTCGCCATTGAATAGTTACGTGTGTTGGCCTTTCGATTTAAAATTTCAAAATTTCAATATTGAAGCTACATTGACTCAAAATGTGTTGAGTAATTTATATGAAAATTTAACATACGGACGAATGTAATATTTAGCGACACGCCCCCAGCTTAGCAAGGATTTTTTTTAATTTAAAAATAAAATGTAGTAGGCAATTTTTTTTCACGTCGCGTCTTGAATTAAATGTTTTTGTAAATATATATATGATTTAAATTTATTATTTTAAATAAGTAAACAAGAAATATTACGAATAAATCACATTACTACACTGTCTTATAACACAATACATTTTAAGCTAGTTTTATTACATAGAGTTAACTAGCAACTTCACAGCTTACACTGATTAACAAAAATAATTTTCATATCCTTGCATTGATTACATTCGATTGTAGTCTTGCGAAGCCACGGCGATTGATTAGTTCATCATAAGTCGTTTTTACAATCATCATCAATCAATACTAATAATGAATCTGTAAGTGTAGGTATTGTATGTATGTATGTTCCTCCATAAACGAATTAACTGATTTTCATAAAACTTGGTAGATAAACATTTAGACGTACAGGACATAGGACAGCTAACTCTTTTGTTTTTCAACGCGGACGAAGTCACGGGCACCAGCTAGTATGTAATAAATAGTTCTTTTGTTGGGAAATTAATATATTTAGTTTAGATGCACTCCCACGGTCCACTGAAAAAGATCTCGGTGGGGGTTGCAAAAGTGGTGGGTTGCGTTTCAAATATATCTTTGGTATCGTGTTTATAAATGTGCGCTTTGAAGGCTACTGATTCATTTCTGTTTCAACGTCTCAATGGAAACGCCTACTTATGTGAGTAATTTCAAATGTTTTCTTAACTTAATCTTACTTCTGATATATGTGTAAACTTATAAGCTTTGTAATTAAGTTTGTATTTTCAATCGATTTCCAAAAAAGAAGGAGGTTCTCAATTCGACGCGTATGTTTTTTTTATTATTTTTTATGTTACCTCATAACTTTCGACTGGGTGAACCGTTTTGATGATTCTTTTTTTATTTAATTTTGAAAACTGGTGCTTCCCGTGTGGTTCCATTTTAATTTGGTCCAGTTCTGACAATGGCATCCACGAGAAAAGACCATGAGACGGTTTGAAGTCGGTTTTTATTTTTTGTTAAAAAGAGTTATTTTACAATGGAAACCCTAGTTTTAAAAGTAATATTATTTATAACAAAGCAATATTAAGTAATATTATTGCTTTAGAAGCGTTTATTTTTTAAAAAAAACCACAATTTTCGAAGCTAAATATATTCCAAATTAACGCGTAAAAGTACCTTGTAATTTTAGCAGTAAAAATTTACTATTTTTAGAATCTATAATAGCTCGTAAACAAGCACATTATATAATATCTACTCTTTTCTGTAAGTAGCTCACCTATAATGTCACAAATTCACTTGTCACTTGTCTTCAAAATTCGCTATTAGCGTTTTACAACCTAAAGATTTCGCTAAGTTTTCCTTCACTTAAAGGTACACAAGTTTTGTAAGGAAAGATAAACAGAAAGTGACTTTTATATATAAGCCAGACATGAAACAAATCTTGTGAAAATGTGAAAATACTTTCTACAGCGAAATGTATCTCATAATCGAGAGTATTGAATGAAAGCCAATGCGCACCTAATGATAATGTGTCGCGTCGTCGCGTGCGCAGGCCGTCACGCCTCGCGCACCGGAAGTCGCCTCCGCCGCCGGACGTCGAGATTGTACAAGCCCCTGATTCCTTCCGGTGACTCCCAATGGACTCGCTGTGTGAAATTGATGGGCGTATGACATAAGAGGTGAGCTTTATAGCTTGGGCTTTCTAAATTCTATTAAAATTACCTTCTTAGTTAATATTTAAAATGTGAAATTATACGAGAATTAATGTGTGTAACACTCTTTGTAATATATAATATGTTAAATATCAGAATAACATGTTTTTGCAGATACGCGGGCAAAGTCGCGGACATAAGTTAGTTGAAAATTAAAACGGTTTTTATTATGCATTACAGATTTTTACATGTGTGGACAAACAAATTGATACGTATCTTTATCACTTGAAATGTATTTTTTATACACTGTGACTACGCGCTATTATTTTTAGTTAAAATCGCATCCCATTATAAATTTTCATCGGTATTATTTTTTATTTTGTTAATGAGAATGAAGAAATGAATAATTACTATTAAAATTATTTTGATTTTTTGTTTTAAATTCCATTAAATCCCAGCTTGACGCTTGTGACTTAAGCTGTGTTTTAAGGTCGTCGCACCCTGATCTTTAGCACGGAACGATTGGCGGTGATCTTTTTTTATTAAGCTTGTCATATCACTTGAGTTCATGATTCACAGATTTACTGGCCAAATTATTCATTCAGTATGCCAGAATATTATTTGTGAAAATTTGGAAAGTAATATTTTCTTTTTAAAATATTTTTTTGTGTTTTTATAGGTTATTTAGAAATGACACAGAAAAATAAAGAACATATAATGACAATGAAATATACTATTTTCAATACTATTGTGAACTTAAGCTTTAGTGGAAAGCTATAATGTATCTAACCCTTAAAAACATGAAGGAGTTTAAGTAAAGTCAAGAGTATATAAGTACATTTTCAAAGATTTTAAAAGCAAAATAATTTCCTCTCTATTTCCTCTCATGTACTTATATCGAACGCATTTTCTTTTAAATGGCGCAAAAGTTGTAATAATTTTATAGTATTCTAAATATTTTATTTTTCTACGATCCATTTTTGTTGAAAATTTGAATACTTTGAACAATTTAATCAAACTTAATATATACCTATGTTAAGATATCATAAGGGCGAATTTACTGAACGAATTTAAAATGATATCGGTAAATACGAGTATGTCGGATGCAATAAGTTTAATTTTTACTACTTCAATTATATCACTTAATTTTCGTGAATTTTCAGTAGCAGAGTGTATGTTACAGGTCAACAGCTCAATAACATATTGAAATAATAGTCTATATAGCACTTATTATATTTGATCATAGAGTTTGACTTTGGCTACACTATGCAACAAATACCTACGTTAGGTATTTGTTTGATAAATCCAAAGATGTGCAATAGATGCTTCTTGCAATTTAATCTAATAGTAAGTATGTTGGTTTCATAAAAGGGTAAATTACTCAGGATCAGTAATGAAGATTAATAAAATACATGTAAGTAAAATATAAAAAAACACATTTTCATAATCTTTAGGCTAATAAGAGTGTAAGCGCCTTTGCCACCTGTATTGTCGCTATACTGATTCTCACGGCGTACGCTTGCTTCTCATGCGCTCAACTTACATTTCCTTCCTGTCCGCCCTGTGCGGTGCGTCTGAGCATGGTACGTTCGGATATTGTATACGAAAACTAAATTATGATTGTTATTCTTTTATATTAAAATTACTTATGCAGTTAATACGTATACCTTTAATTTACGACTATATCGAGGGTAACTCTCAATTTATGTATGTCCATACATATTATACTATAATGTTCCGTTTGGTCTATTGTTTTCTGTCATTAAATTGCATTATATTACTCGGTGCTAAATGTATACTGATGTGTAATATAAATTATGGAAATTATATATAAATTACAAATATAACTTCAAAACTATTGATGTTAAATTGACCCCAGTTTAGTATCTGATAATATCCGATAATGTGCGCCGATAATATCCGAACGTGTTGTCCTCAAGGGTCACCTAGTGGTTGTAAGCGATATACTTAGGGGCGATAATCGCTTGCCGCCCGCCGGCCTGGGAACGATATCTTCCGGGAGTTTGCCCCCTTGATTCTAAGTGACAAATCTTTTTTTGATTGTGAGAATGTAGGAAGGAAGACCATTTACGGGTTAAGTGGTCATCCTATATTGTTCCCACATTTTCCGTAGGAATAGGAAGTTCCATTTAATTTTTGAACATTTTGTTAAAGTGTCTACCTTTATAGTATATTATGTAGTTCTATTATTGTGAAGACGTATATGTCTATTATAGACTTTTGTTATCTACTTAGTTTTCTAAATACATAGTTATTTTATTATATTTTTATACTTTTTAATGTTTTTTAATTATAATAATTTCCATTATTGTTAGACAAAATATATAGGATTGAAAGTTTAATTTTTAAAATGATTGAATTCTATGAAAACACTTAGTTCTTTCAACAGATTTATTATATCAATCATTGAAAATAGTAAGAAAAACACATCATCTTCATATATGGAGATTTTTTCAAAATTGTACACCATTTCAAAAAGCATTCCTCGAAATACTTTCAGCAAAGAAAATGTGGCCCGTTCTTAACCTTAACGTTTGCGTTTCTTTAGGCGTTTTTTTATTGTTGCGGTTAAGGATCCATTGTTTCATCCCGGGCCAGTCCCACGGGTTCTTGTCTTGAGTGCAAACAGGTCACAGTACCGAGCTTTGTTATAATGTTTCATTGTTTAACTAGGCTAACATTCCCATGGGAGCGAGGAGTTGCGGGTGATAGCTCCTTTTGTCTTTTTTTCTTAAATATTTCTTACATTTTATCATTCTATTTTCTTTACGGTAATTAAAATGTATTGAATCCTTAAACGTTCGGGTTAAGATGTCTTGAATCTAAAGATATTATTAGTTTGTCTAACAGATATATTTATAGCTCATAAGAATCCTGAAAGTAATTTCAAAAATTACGACAAAATCATATTAAGATTCTTATTTAACATATTACTTAGTAATTTGTAATTCTGAAAAATCAATATTATTATTTTTTTAATCAATGTAGTTTTATTTTTTACTTTTTTTTTATTTTATTTTAGTTAATTAAGATATGATTCAAAAATATACAATAAAAATTACCTGTTACTTAATATTAAATTATTTTTTAAATTTAATTAATTAAAAATTAATATTCAATTAATTAAGAAGTGAAGATTTCTGTTATGGAAATCGTACAATGATTTAAAAATGTTATCTTCTAAAATTTACTTTTCCAGATAAAAGAACCTGTGACACTTTGAGTCAGAGAGAGAGAGCTAACTACAAAACTTAAAGACGCGTCAAATCGAAAATTTGTCCTCTCGCAAGAATTCTCAAGTATCACACAAAAGTTTTTAACAACTCATATTGTGAAACATGTGATAATTATTTATGAGAAATATAGATAATCACATTTCATTAAAATAATATATAGTTCGCGTGTCAGTATGATTATTATTAGACAAACAAGCGTCATATTGTGAGGTGCGTTACGTATCGCTGAAGCGACTTTAGTTTTGTTTGCATAGATATCTTAAAATTTAGATAGGGATCTTAAAAAAATACTCAATGCAAGCAAGTGTATATAAAAAACTAGTTTACTTGAAATATTGTGACAGAAATGTGTAGATTTGAAATAAATAGAATTTTAGTACCTATTTACTTGCTGAAACCATTGGTGCTGTGATCATGTGGATCTTCTCTATATGAATGTTTGTCAAGTTTAAAAAAAAGAATCATCAAAATCGATTCATAAATGACGAAGTTATCCGTGAACACATATAAAGAAAACATATAACCTCAACGTTTTCCGTTTTCGTCGGTTAATAAAAGCAAAACTCAATAACATGTGGTTCATTTTTATTACATTGAAATTTTTTTCATTTATTGCTCATAAGTGACGTATTATAATATAATTTTATTTCCATTCTTCTCGTGACTTGATAACTCGCTATATATACACTCTTTGATGTTGAGTTGTTTGTTCTACTACTTTTATTTTAAGGTTCTTTTTGCAAAACAAACTAAAATAATGGGTATCTATAAAAATATATTTTTTGTGTGTTTTAAAAATAGATAAACTTGTATGATATTTTTTTTCGTAATTTCTAATTGTTCTTAAGTCTATATTCAATACACCTTTAGTTTTAGTGCCAGTAATATGAACATTATAACGGAAGACCGATCTGTTGTGGTGTACTGTTCGCGAAACATCTGTTCTTGTCGTGGATGCGCCCCCATCATCAGTGTGAAACGACCTTTATTATATCTCACATTATAACGATATTAAATTTCACTTTCTCGTATTTATGTAAAAAAAAATTATAGATAGTGAATTCTAAACTTTAACTAACAAAAAATTTATAATATAGGTATCACTAGTAAATAATAATATTATTAATAATTATTAATTTAATATGATTAAATATATAATATAATGTTTGCCCTGATTAAATAATTAATATTATTAAATATCAAGGATATTATTATTTTAATTTTAACATTATCAACTTCTTAATATAAATGAAACTAGATCAAAAAAATCACAAATAATAAAGGTTTATAATATCAATCGCAAAAACACGTTATTTCAATATTAAAGACAAACCGCATTTTTTACGTATTAAAATATTTAAAGGGTAAATAATCTCCGAAATTACTTTAAATAAGACTACCTATATATATTTCAAATGTTCACATGGAAATAAATTTATGTGCCTTAATTTTCAAGCTTTGACAATTTCTTTTAAGTGTAGATATAATATTGATTTAATGATAAAAAATATTATCAAACTAATTGATAAAAGATTAATGCAAGTAATCTTAAAATAGATATCTTATAAACGTAATATGTAGAAGCTGTGTGTAAACACTTCTTTTTGATTTTTTTCCTAAGAACAAAAGTATTTAGGAAGCCATACTCGACCATACATAGTTCTAATTTAAGTTTCCAAAATTATTCGCCCGTCATGCTGGCCCTTAAAAGGAGGTGAAGCGAGTTTCGATTTCAATGTCTTGGGCTGATTGGATAATTTTGTAAAGTTTCGTTCCACTTTGCTCTCGCAGTATTCACACTTTAAAATTGTACTCACAATAAAATCTTGTTACAATTCTAATAACAACTTCTTTTTTATTTAATTTTATTATGTTAAGGACGTCAGATATTTATTTATTCAAAACAGCAACAGCCTAGCACACTTAACATTCTAACCCTATCGCTCATTATCTAGGTCCAGTGTGCAATTCAATTAGAGCTGAACACATTACATATGTTTGGTACTTTGGTCACTTTGGTACATAAACTCCAACAAATAAATTTAAATTCGAAGCAATAAAATAAAATCTAAACAAAATTAATTACCAACAAAAAATTTGAATACTATGTCAAATGTTAAAAAATGTCAAAACACAAAAATCAAAAATTAAATGTCAAATTTTAAAAATTATTGCTTAGTGTGCCCTACCAGACAAGGCCAACATTATCAAAAATGACATTTTCGGAAATCGCACTCCTGAGATAGAGATTTAAAGCAAGCACCTAACAGAGACCAAAGGACTTTAAGGCTTGTAATAATTATTTTTTATAATCTTGCAAGCGTCCTCCTGTTAATATAAGTTAATGTTAAGTTAAGTTAATATAATGTCCTCCTGTTACATCGAGCTATTGAGGCGATAGGAAATAAATTAAAATTATTTTCTAAGCCCACAGAACAAAGTGGAATAAACTTTTTGTAGCAACTTCCTGCTTGTCGTGTTCCGAATTCCTTATGATTGTGACGTGGATGCGCACGAATAGTTTTTTTTTTTTGGAAATTGATATTAGAACTCTTAGGTGGCTATTAGAGCGTCTGTCTTCCGGTTGTCAAAGACTAGTGGCGCGTGCACACTTAATTGCTTCATTTGAAGAAAGAACACATCATTTGTATATTATATTGAGGTGTTCTGCTCTATCGAGGACGAAACAAATTATTTATTTTGTGCGCGGAACTCATTTCTAATGACGCACACATCAATCAAGCGTAACTCGTACAAAATATGAATAGCAACATTTTTGTATCGCAATCACGCCGACGAAAATAAATCGGATAAAATTCATCATTTTACACCTAAACGAATTATCGGCTAGCAAATTTTAAGCCGCGCCGGTACCTACCAATGTTCGGTGCGTCCGCTTATTCAAACAAAATACCAACCAATCACGATTTTGTGAATTCGAAATTTGTTAAAGCCCAGCGGTACTACAGAAAACCAATACCGTGTACATGCCGTCCACACGTATGCACACTAAAACTACGCACGGGCTAAGCAAACTTGTGTATGTGTGTCTCCATTGACGCACACTCGCGTGATGCTGACTTATAGATACATTCACGCACACAATGCGATATTGCAAATGGGCTAGTCGAATGTATTCGTTCGCCCGGCGGCCGTCGTCGGGGAGGAGTGTGTAGGGGGGCCCAGCGAGATGCGTTTTTGTGCACGACTGTACCGCTTTAGCTATGTTTATGAGAGCAGATATAAGTGCGTAACCGATAACGCGTTTGATACACGCATACATTCTCCACTAACGATTTTAGTGAGCACATTAAAGCCGTCTGCGAGGGAGACGCGACCAGAAAGCGGTAGGCTTTGTAAAAATAAAAAAAGGTTTAGGTATTTTAGGTGATAGACTAAGTGGCTTCGAACGGGTAAGTCCGTCGTCCTCAGAGATTTAAGTACACCTGACTGGCCATGCTCACGGGCCGGTTCACACTTCTTTCAGCGCTTTGAAGCGGCCGAATGGAAAGCTACATGAAAGGGCCCGATTACTTCGTTACTAAGGAAAAAGAAAAAGAATCGAAAAATGTGCAAACGAGCGCGAATTCGGGACTTTGCAATCAGTCACTCAAAACTCATCTCTCGATGATTCCAGATAGAAAAGGAAAGAGATAAGTCTATAGTCGTCAGGGTGTTCAATAACAAAGTTACAATAGGGTTGTTTCTACTTTTTTTTTCAAATAATATGTGTAACCCATGTAACCTTTATATTTTACTAACTTTATAAAATATAAGTAGCCCAGATGACTCGCTGATAATAAATGTAGCTTTCTATCGGCGAAATAAACCACATTACATTCCAAACAAAAATACAAGTATTTTCATTTCATGGATAAATACTAAGTAATATAATACTAAGTAATATAATACTAAGTATATAATATAATACTACGAAGTGAGTTTTGGTAGCAAGCAGTAGTAAGCAGTAGCCAGCTAAGTTTACTTAGCCAGTAAGCAAAAAATGCAAAAAATCCTATATATTTATTTGTATAACATAAATAACATGAAAAAATGAAAAATTATAAAATTAAAATATTGTGAACATTTGACCTCAATCTATCAATACTTATATTGACAGTATTAGGTAATGAAATAAAAGTATCCAGAACTTCAATTACATTAGTATAGAGATAAATGAATAATGTTAAATATGACTTGGGTACAGTTTGCCTGATAAAAAAGGTAATTGATGCAAAAAGACAAATATATACATAGACACATTACCTACGTAACTAGACTCAAAATTTAGTTATTCGTATATTAATTTGATATAGTCTTGTGACTTATGATTCTTTATGTTTTATTATATTGAACTATTTATAGGTAAATGTGTGAGTGCCGAATGTAATTTATAATCAATACTAATAATAAATCTGTTAGTGTAGGTATTGTATGTATGTACATATATATGTTCCTCCATAACTCTTAAACGAAACTTATTTTCATGAAACTTTTCATGAATTTTCAGGATAGGCTACTTTTTCTTTTCCAACGCGGACGAAGTTGCGGGCGCCAGCTAGTATATTAATAAGTTTCTCGAATAGAATAGAAATTATGGATCATAAAGGCCATTTATACTTAAAGATACCTAATACATTAACAGTGATATGGTTATTAATTTTTAATTGGGCTGTGACGAATGCGTCCTATTTTAATACTAGACTTTGTCAACGAAACGTGAAAAGTACTTTATGATTTGTTGTCATCCTAATTCTAATCGTATTCAAAATACAACCACTAAACGTAGAGAACGCTTAATCAACAAAATGACGTCAGCCTGTCCACACGTCAATGGAACGCGTTGTTTCTAAATATCTATTTATTTATCCTAATCCGTTACACCAGTCTCCCTTGTAGGCACTATTTCCGTAGGTACAAGCATGAACACAAAGCAAATCTGGTCGTGTCCACTCCTCTCGGACGTATACGAATTTTCGCACACAGCACCATCTCAGTTTTACCGCACACGAGCGCCTGTATAAAATTTATGGCGCACACTTTTGCAACGGCCCAACTATGCTAGACTATGTAGACTTGTAGTAGGAGGGGGTTGGGACTGGTCAGCCATTTCATGTCGAGATTTATAACCTCTCTGTGCGTATTCGCGTTAGCTTCACTAAGATTCTGCATTTGCAGATGACTGGTGAACCTCGCGTCGAGTCTCTGTGTTGACCACTGAAGCACTTTATTGCGCGTCAGTACACAAACAATTGCATAATATAAAATTAATTAAATTAATATTTTGAATGGCAGTGCACACTGCATTTCTCTGTTACAGCCCCTTACAGAAGACTACCGTAAAATAACAGCATATGTACTTTTGTGATTTGTGAATATATTACCTATATTAGTAAGGGATGCCAGAGCCTATCACTTCCTTATTTAAGCCTTCTATGGTCAGCAGCACGCTTGCAGCTCCTATAGCGTTGCTTGTGTTATAACGACTTGTGTTCTACTGTCATCAATTGGACAGTCAGACTCCATACAAAATTAACGATTAAGTAGTCAGTTCAATTTTTAAAATGTATCACTAGGGACGGTTTCAGCAGAGAATCTTTCGATTTCAAAATTTTGGACGCGGTGTGTCTCTCGGTAACGTAGCCGTCGGGGGCATTATTTCAAAATGTACGTTAGGGGGGTAGTCGTACGGGTGGTAGGGGGTTGTAGGTGCGGGGTCAGCGTGGCTGTTTGTCTATCGCCGCGTTTTCCCATTCACCGGGTGAATTTTCCGAAGCCCATTGCGCTTCCGACTCCCACCGTGTGCCCCCTTTGAGCCGTCCTCTCTGTATTTTTATTAACGGAATTATAGAGTCTGAATGAGTAGGTACTGGCTACTTATATTGATTAGTTTGAGGATGGGCAATTTAGCTTGCGGCTATTATAACGAACGCGTATAGGTATTTTATGATCCTACGGTGTTAATTTTTCTGTTGTTAAAATCTACACTTAGTGTAATGCCCTGAATATTTTACTCTATTATATACCTACTGAGATCGCTCAAATAGCATCAACTGTGGTGTTTGTGACTCGGAACGTGAGTAGACAAAGAATCCTTAAGCCTATTTAGTTGAACACCTACAGTGTATGTACCCATGGTATACTATGTTTATGGACGATGGGTACAATCAGTACCATAAAGTAGATCATTAGCCTGTCTAACGAACTTTATCACTTTTTTTTTGACGACAATAGAAATTGTATCTATCGTTTCTGTTTCTTTTAAAAGTGAATATGGGATATAAGAAATATTAAGCCTCTCTACAGAAGTTTATTATAAAAAATACACTTGAGCTTTCATACAAAATCTTACCTTATGATAATATATTTTTTGTTAATTGAACTTAATATTTTACCATATAAACAATATTACTTGCTAATACCTGTGAATATATTTTCATAATAAAAATTATAATAATCGAAAAGAAGGCTAAAATTTAGATTATGGACTGTCGAGAAATTAAAAATTTGCTAATTTCAAATTCAAATGCTTGCTAAAATTCCCAAGTTATTCTGCATTTGATTCTCATTTCATAAATAAAAGTCTAAAATAACTTCTACGAATTGGGTATATTCGTGAATCATTGTGGGCGTTTCGTTGTGATTAGAAATACATTACAGCTACGCCACGTAAAGTCTTATCAGCTAAATGTGGGAGCCATATCGTATAGCAATACTTCTAATAACACTAAAAATAGGTTTACAAAAGAAACTTAGGCTGTATAGATAACTGTCTCAATTTAACATCGGAAAAGCATTATGTTAACCACGAAATAGATGTTAAAGTTTCATTTTATTTTTCACATGGATACTTAACGGACAAGCATGTATACGTAAAACTGTTTAAAGCCACAAGGGTCGCGTTGATCATACAAAAAGTTTAATAAACAGGAAATACAACACCCAAAATTACTATTATTTTAATGTGCAATGTGGTTGATCATTGTTGCCACACGGGGGTTGCTCTGTACTGTAAACTATAGTGTATCTTTTCCGCCAAGAAAAAGCTTGTTAGTACGAAAATGCGAGTTTATCAACAGAAAAAAATGTAACAAACATTTGGTAAAATGTTTGCCAAATAGATCAGAAGTCGGATTTTCATGCGAGTTATATTTGTGTACCGTTGAACGATATCATCGCATTCGGTAATCGACATTCGAAACTGCTTTGTTCTTGATTAATGTTCCGCTTTATCGGTTTATGTTCCAACCGTTACTAGTACAAAATCCGATTTGCGATTTTAGAATCGACTTCGGGGATGTCTTTTAATCTATTTTCATATCTCGCTGTAATGGACTTATGCACAGGTAATAAAGGTTTTAAATGTATTGACTTCTGTATACCAGTTAGTGTCGACTTTTCTACTGTTCAGTGTGAAAAGATATTATACCAAATTATCAGAGGATACAGATATTGACCTGTTCCACAGTTCCATAGTCAAAACAAAAAACATTATGGCTGGTAAATTTTTCAGTGGCCTATAATTTTTTTTTTCAGTAATTTTCTCAGTTGTTTTTGTTATCTATAAATGGAATTTTTTTATTAGTTTAAGTTTGTTTACTCACCACTATTATTAAGTAATTATACCTGTAAATTTCCCTAAAATAAAATAAATAAATAAATAAATAAGGTCACTTTGCAAGCCCTTTGCAAGGTGTCACATTTTTTTAATGTTGTAAGGTTTAAATAATGGTAGAGAGGGGTTAAAGTTCAGTGGCTTAAGCTGTGTAAAATTTAAATTAATTGATGTGTAGGTATATATTTTGGTATTTGAGAGTAACTGGTATTCTTATTTGTTGTAAAATTTCAATTTGTACATATTTCACCCTCTTATTTTCCTTTATATTTATACAAATATATTATTTATAAACTTATTTTACAATATTTCGTCTTATTTAAAAATAAATTTTTTGACATTTTTTTTTTAAATATTGAAAAAAAAAATCAAAATGAACGTGATTAGTTTTGCGTAGAATTGAGACTTAAAAAAACTTTCACATGAAACTCCACATGCACTTTACTTGACATTATAATATATTATGTATTTTACATAAATGACTAGACACATCAAGTTATCACATACGAATATTAAATTCATACTTCGGTCCCCAGTCTGATAGAATAAAGGCTGCCACGGGAAGTGTCGGTGCATACATACACGTCAGATTATTTGAAAATTCATGCACCGCCCGCCCTGTCAGTACTGCGGACGATATACGTATCCAACAATAAGTCAAGCACTTGATCTGTTAGGACTGGTTTTGTTCGGTCGCCAAGTGGCGAAAATCCTGAAGCCAACGCTATCGGAATGGAAGCCTATTCGTGTGTTCGAAAATTAAATATGGAATGCAACCGTTTTTTGTGGTCCATTGAAGCTAAAAGAAGCGACATAGAAGGTTATGTTAGGTTGCCATACGGTACCTAGACGAGCCTAGATGGGTTTAGGCGTGAATCTATGAGTCTTATAGATTTCAGATTAGAAATATGTTTTAACGGTGACAAAAACATTTTTTTAATATTTGGAACACTCATATTTTTCTAAAAATTAAATTAAAGCTTGGTTTAATATTTTTAATATTTTTCGTAAAGTATTTTTGTCTTCGAAATGTTTTCAGGCTTTGATCGTTTATGTAACTGAAAATAGCTCCTATAATTCTACAAGACATATATAGACTATGGCATTATAACACTTTGTTAATTTTTCAAAAACTCGAGCGTTTTATCTTTTCTATATAGGTATTAATATACGTATCTTTATTAGTAATAATAAATAGTATTCGAAACTTTATTCAAAATTAATAGTTACTAAAGAAACTATAGTTCCTAAAGTAATCAATCTCAATAGGTAATTGAATTTTTTGGCTTTTTAAAAAGTTGGAAAGTTGGCATTGGAAATGAAATTTTCAATGCCAAACAAGGAATGCATTAAATTTAGTTGTAATATTTACCATTAATATGATTTTAAACACTTATTCAATGTGAAACACGCCGGCGGCTGGATCTGTAACAATAAGAAAGCTTATTATAATTTTTTTTTGTATAAGTACATTTCAAAGCGCAGTAAATACATATATCATTAATGATATGGCCAGTATTAAAGTTGATAATAGAATATCTATGTATTAATCAATATGGATTAAAAGGTAATTTCTTTAAAGAAGATTTCTTCAAAGAAGAATCAAATTATAATAATAATTGCGATGGTTTGCAAGGTATTTGTTACTCTTTCATACAAACTCTAGAACTAAAGAGACTTTCAAGAAACTTTAAAGAAATATAGTTTACAGACGATAGTATATAACACAAATAAACAATGAATACCTTATGTCGCAGGCAAACGCTAAATAATAATAATAAATAATAAAAATACATATACTAAGATAACACACGTTTGTCAGAGTTAGTTATCTATGGAGCATCATAATAATAAATATTGTCTTTGCAAGCACTAGTAAAGAGTTTGTATATTTATTTATTTATTTGATAAAGTGTACAAACAGAGAGCAATTATGCACATGATTACTTAAAAAGTGTAGCAGACCAGAAAAGTGCTTTATCAGTTTCGACAACAAATTCCATTCATTTCAAAATTCGCTAAGGCTTAGATTTGAAATAGGTATTGATTACTGATTGATACAATTGTCACTTTGAATTTTCAAAGGAAAACAGACCTTATCATTCTACAACATACAAAGAATGTTCAATCTTAGGGTGATAAAGCACTTTATTTGTCGACTTTACATAACAATTTAACTGAATTGCAGTCCTAAATAGTACACATAGCATGGTTAACTTAATTTAACTTAACACTAATGATCTTAATAAACGATAAAATATACAAACAATAAACAAACTCTAGATAACAGCTTCATTTCAAATTGTTAGATGCGAAATTCTAAACGCAGACAAAACATTGCCAACAGCACGACAAATTCATAAACCTCTTTGTTTTACGAAAACAGTCGCTAGACACGTAACCCCACCTATAACTTCTTATCGATAAGAATGACACCACTAACTTATCGATATCGATCAATACGGGTACTGCCACGTGCATGAGGCAAGACCACCCGGTGCGAGCGCGTGCCTTAACACTTTTTATTGTCTTCCCCTTAAAAAAACAATCTTTAAAACTGTTGAAGCTGTGAACAACTAGCGATCTGCCCCGGCATCTCCTGAATGTAAAATTTGATAACAAAAATCTCACTCTAAATTAAATCCTAAGCTAGGGTATAAAATTTTAACCAGTATCAAAGTATAGAGCAGGTACTCTGTAGTGCTTTTGAAAGCATGAAATAGAAGGTGAGTATTGATTTTTCATACATTTCTTTTGGTTGCGTTTATTAAATATTCTGATACAAAACTTTAAAAAAAAATACGATTCTAACAAGAAATAAAATTTGTGTTTGCTTGTATGCTTCTATTGAAAATAAATGCTTTTTGCTTTTATCGTCTATATTAAGCAATCGTTTTTATAACTTGTCCACCATGAATAAATAATTAAACTATTTTCAATATAATTTCATCCAAATAACAGAGTCAACTTTGCACGTTTGATTTTTTTTCAACAATCCCCTTATGATATGTATATATTCTCTAAAAAAAAAAAACAAATTAACTTGCAACAACCTTTGAATTTGCCCACATTTCGACTCATAAATCATACTGTTAAGTTTACAAGATGTTCTCGGCCAGGTGTATCGGGCGTGCGCGGGCGCAGCAAAAACCTTTTTATTGCTCATTTAGTGCTCAATGCTTGCACTCGAAACGCCTAATTGTTTGGTAAAGGAGCCCTTCAACGCCGGAAGCAATTTGTTAATGTATTTGATTCTTTTTTTTATGTATAAGTCGCCTGACAAGCTAACGATCCACTTTAATGATAAGAGGCTACCGTCGCATATAACAAAATAGCTGCTGACCATAGTAGGATTAAGAAGGGATGAGACAAGCGCTAATAGGAAATAGATAGAACAGAGTTACGATCACCTCATGTAATTTAAGCATAAGCTACTCTTGTAACAAGGATAGTTTTGAACCTGTATGAAACAACTATTGTCCGCGACTATGTACGCGTTGATATATGAAAAATATGACACCTAATATAACGCCTGATATATTTAACGCTATGACGACGATAGCGCCAATTTATTGTTAGACGATCCCTCGGGAACTTAAACATTTTTTCAGGATAAATAGTATTCTATATGTTAATCCAGGTAATAAGCTATCTGAGTGCGAAATTACATTTTTGAGTGCCTAACAATATGCATACGTCGATCCTCACAAACTTTCACATTATAATATTAGTAGGAACATTTCACAGTATTTATTCGTATAAGAGAAAAGCAGGATTCTCTATAAGTTATTTTTTTTAATTTTTTTTTAATTTTTAATTTTATTGAAACATAGTCACACAGCACTCATATGACAATAATATAAGAGTAAATACATAATGTATACTTAAAACCTACTGCCAATAACGGACTACATTTTTTTAACATTAGAAAACTATGAACACATACAAAAAAATAATAATTAAAAAAAACAATAAAGCAAACAAAAAAAAAAGTAAAAAATAAATAAATCTAAAATCTTAGTAACACAATAAAAAATATCTTCCTTAGTATCACAAATCTTAGTAAAAAATATAAAAAAAAAATCATAGTAACACAGTCATATTCTTAAAAATCTTAGCAAAATGTTCGAAAGGTTGGTGACATCTGAGATTAGATCGTGGATTGAACTTGACAATTGATACCAGTACTAATAGAAATCGCCTCGAAGATTTAGAAGTCAAATTTATTATGAAAGTGAAATGATTTGTGTTAAAAAATCCCTTTTGTTTGCTAAATGGTGCAATATAATTGTTACGTTTATATTGATCCGTATTATTCATTCGAACGCACGTTTGGGTGTGATACAAAGAGCCACTTACAACCAATCTTTGCTAAGCTACCCATATTTGCTACTGGATTTTTGTCTGTAGATACTTAATCAATATACGAAAAGAAAAAATGTAAATGAGTATTTAATAACGCTATAAATTAATATAAGCCCTAAACCCTTATAAAAAGGTCGGTCACACAGATAATGAAATTTTGAATTTAAAAACTTAGTTACCTACCTATATTGAGCTAAAACTTATGTCGCTTCAATAAGGAGAATGTTGTTTTTTTATATATATTTATATAAAAATATTTACAGATATATTATAATCTGTTTTCTTAATTTAAAAAACTAATATGAAATGTCTGGAAATTCAATTTAAAGATTTTTCCTTAATTTTGTACAGTTATTGATTTGATGTTAATGTACACCACAATGTGCAATATATTGATTTAAATTTAGATTAATTTTATCTTGAAATAATTAATTTAAACTTAAGACTTTTTAAGAATATATTTTTGTAATATTTATTGTTATTGTTATACAAAAGGAACAAAGCTATTGTCGAATGGGAAACAGTATAAATATTACATAGATATCTACCTAGCTAGAAGTTCAGTGACGTCTTTTATAATTCTGTTGTGCAATATAGGAATACAGGAAGAGCGGTTTGCAAAGAAAAAAAATATACATTAATGGTTAATTTGTATCGTTCACAGCGGGGGTTGTAGGATGCGGGACGTAGACTGTTAATTTGGTACAAGTAGGCCAATTCTGTGGTCTATTGTCGCACGAGGGGCTCCAAGAATTGTTCCTTAGTCAACGCCCGCATCTCTATGCCAAATATACATTAATGTTTGTCGAAGTGTCTTTGTGATTTCCGGTTTTTTTATTTGTCGAGTCCAATTGAGATATTGAGGTTACAGAGATCTTTAAACGGGCCGTAAAACAGATTTATATTCATGCAAATATAAATAATCTATACTAATATTATAAATGCGAAAGTAACTCTGTCTGTCTGTCTCGCTTTCACGGAAAAACTACTGAACCGATCACCATGAAATTTTGCATACACGTTGTCTGGGACACCAGAAAGGACATAGGGTACCTTTCATACAGAAAAAAGGACTATTCCCGAGGGATTATATAAAAACATAAATAATTGGGCGCCACTGTCGCATGGCGGCGCCATCATCGTCACATGAGATGACATTATCTTGACATGAGATTTTGGTTTTACAAAAAAATAAAAAAAATGACGTTTGCACGGGTCAAGCGAGCATATATTATTTTCTTTTTCAACGCGAACGAAGTCGCGGGCACCCACTAGTATTTAAATAAAAAACAAATAAAATAATATATTGTACGCTCATGTCTTGAAATCAATAGAATAAATTAAAATATTAACAACAATAGTATAAGTTAACATCTGATTCGAGCATGATATTTTTTTGAACCGATTACCAACTTCAATATAAAGACTATCATCACTAAAGGGCAATTTTATGCTAACGCGGTGAAAAGAAAATTATATGTTACTGAAACGTCTTTTTATTGATATAACCCTTTACCTATCTCATCAGACACCGCAGTGTAACCGAACGCGTTGTCAAAACACAATCATTTAGGGTACGTTCACACCGCCCACTTGTAAGACGTGTGACGTCAACGGAAGTGACGTAGGACCATCGCGCCTTGAATGGAGCACGAACACATACTTGTGTCGTAGATACGGTAACGTCTTAAGCGTGTGTGCGCATGAATGGAGGTACGTTTGTTTACCGGCCGTTTGTGGCTCTCAATTGAGATTGACGGGACTACACAGTTGTCGACATGCCTCAAACTAAATGTAGCTTTTACTGTATTATTATATTGCATTGAAGTTGAAGTCACCGTCTGCGTTTGTCTGTCCGTATTTCCGATAATTCCGCTAAACTATCCAACGGAATAACTATAAACGAGGAAGGTTTGTGTATATTAATTGCAGGCCAAAAATGTATCCCTGCGAAGCCATCGGCCGGTTGCTAGTACCTACATAGTTTATAATTTTGAATTTATTTTAAATTTTAAGCAAATTTTGGATTTTTTGGTAGACCGTTAGTCAACAAAACATTGCAAGCTGTATTTCTCACAAAAAAATATTTTTAGACATCGAATTTATCTAGGAGCTTACATCACTATTAAACATAATGCTTTAATACATTTCAGGAATACTAAATTTTTTCCAAAATAAATAAATATAACAAGAAACAATACTGTGACCATTCATCTCAAACCATTAATTAGGAGTCCCCAATTGCCCTGTAATCAAGCATAAAATTAAAACTTGGCACACGCCAAGCACCCAACAAAGGTAAGGGTGTGTCCACCCTGCGTACCTTATGGTATGGCAATTTGTTCAAGACATCTGGCCTCACACCTGCCTAACGCTCCCCTTAGGATCGCGTTCTCTTCATACCAACACTACATTCGATTTACAAAGTTAACTCTGCCGTCAAAACTGTCAATTTTAGTTTGAAACTTCCCTGTTGTGTTTATTTTCGTGCGCGCATTAGTGAGCGTGTCCGTGTAATATGGTTTTGGCACGGGGTCCAATGCCCCCGTCATTCATCGTAATGCGTTCATTAAAATTAGGAAATGACGGACAGTTTTTCGAGTTGAATTGTCCTAAGCGCGGTCAAGTGAGACTACTATGTGACGGGTGGTTCTCTACGTTTTGAATACTCGGCTCTTTTTAATTAGTGTCGTTTTCCGTATAGTAAACGTGTACTATTTCTAGCCAAAAGCTGTATAGTTATTTTTCATTTAAAACTAGCTTTCCCTGCGACTTAGTAAGCGTGTAGTTACATAATTTTTTGTTTGTGAACTGATTGCAATGAAACAAACAGTAAATGTTACTGGCGAACATTAATGAAAACCGCATTCAAATCAATCTGTTTCTGAAACTAGCACGCACAAAAGCACAGACAAACAGACAAAAATTCTAAAACAATTTTTGACCTCCGTAACAAACATTACATTTTTTTTTCAAAAATTGTTTAATGGACAGAGACGGCTCGTTTACGATTTTATGACACTACTAGCTGTGACCGCGACTTCGTACACGGTGTTAATTCGATTTTTTAAAATTGTATAAATGTAAAAAAAAAGTATATTATTATATGTGACCCATTTACTTAGTAAATGTTATCATTTACACACATTAACCCCATGATAAGCAATCGCTCTTGTGTGGTCTTGCATGTGCTTTACTGATGACCACAGAAAGGCAATTGCCATAATATTCCGTTTTCTGTCACCGTCAGTCTACCATTCACACTTAAAATATAAAAAAAATACATTAAGAAACCTCAGTTCCCAATTTATTTTAAAAAATAATATGAAATGCACAGCAACAGTTAAAACAGTTTGTGTAAATTGATTTAAATACAAAAAACATATTCAATGGAAGCAACTGGTGACCGGACAGTATGTAATTATCACGGAGTCCGACTATTGACGTCTATTTAATGAAAGAACAATATTGCACATTTATTTTATTGGCCTTTAAACAATTTTAATAATGCAATGGGTATCATAAAGCTTTTGCCAATAACTTATAGACTTATAACTTATCTTAAAGTATTACATGTCGTGGGCAGATCGTAGAATTGGGCAGATCGTAAAGTATGAAATCAAAAATCTTTCACCATAAAGTCAAAAATAGGTCCTACGAGGAGCGGAGCGAAGCAAAGCGAGGAGGCGCGTGTTAGGTTTACATGGAAATAAATTTGGGGAGCCGAGCGAAGCGGAGCGGAGTAAGGCGACCCTTTCAGTTTTTAACATAAATATGATCTGCCCAGGAATATCATGATATGCCCAATTCTACGATGTGCCGACGACAGTTATGGGAGTAGGAATGTATTCCGATACTAACTTAGTCCGCGTTGAAAAAAAATTTGCATATCCTGTGTTCCGTACGTCTAAATGTTTATCTACCAAGTTTCATGAAAATAGGTTAATTCCTTTAAGAGTTATGGAGGAACATATAAGTATATAGGATACATACAATACCTACACTTACAGATTCATTATTAGTATTGATTGATATCATTACAATAAATAAATTATGAAACGTCTTTGTAAGGCAATATTTTTTATCATAATTTTTTATTACAACAATACTACCATAATTATTATTTATTATCATAATAAATAGGTATCATGATTAAAATACCTAGTGCATGCCCACTGGTTTAGACTGTGGACTTGGAATGTATAACTTGGAAAGGGGGAAAAGATAAAATAAAATTCAATTTTCATTGATATTATAAGCTCGTCAGTATGTAAGTAATACTAAACAAAAAATTACCTTTGACAAAGACAGATTAAAAAGATACTTAATATAAAAACAACTTGGTGTTTTTTTCAAATGTTTGAAGATTCTCATGAACATAAAAATTGGAAAAAATCCCAAAAAAGTTTCCCTATTTCTTTTTCCAATCCAAAATTTTTATTGTTTTATCAAACCCTTTAATATTTGTAAACTTGTAAAATAAAAAAAGAAGTAGATATTGGCGTTACAAACAAGCAATCGGACGCCAACGCAACATTTCTATTTAATCAACAAACCAAAAAGGCCGCTGTAAAAGAGAACTGCAAATAACAACTAATCCTTCGTGCCATTTTTTTTTATTATTGTCTTTGGTAGCGCACGTACTGTCCACTCCAGGGGTAATCAAAGGTGGATCACAAAGCCTATCTCTGGCTTTTTGAGCGTACGCCTTTGCCTGTGCCACACTGTTTCATATCTCAGTAATTGGTATTCGATTTACGTTGAGACAACGTTTTGCGAATCCTGTTTTTCTATTTTTTCCTTTTTTATTCCATTTCTATACGAGTAATAGAGATCGATTGCAATACAATATTGGATTTTATCATGTCATGGATTTTACCTTGTAATTGGTTTGTTGTTTTATTTTGCTTTTCGTACACATTTTGTACGATCCAGTAACACACGCGCATTTGATATGGCCGGGTTGTGTAAGCTAGACCTGAGACAGCTCCAGCTAAAAAGGCTTAGACAAAAGTCGTTTATTTAAGTGCATTTATTTTTCTATTGAATTAGTACTTG
Organism: Synanthedon vespiformis; assembly: GCA_918317495.1. NCBI lineage: Eukaryota > Metazoa > Arthropoda > Insecta > Lepidoptera > Sesiidae > Synanthedon > Synanthedon vespiformis. The sequence goes on from OU906962.1 coordinate 6,901,661, forward strand.
TACCCAAATATTATATTTAATTTCAAACAGAATAGGAGAACTAATATCCTTAAAAACGTAGCTAAGTCAATCTTCTTAAGATGAGTTAAGATTTGTGGCTTCGTAATTTGTTGTGTGTTTAACAATTTCATTTCTTCTTCTCTTTTAATGTCTTGGCTCCATCAGATCTTCTCCGATGATTTTGCCAGTGTCATTAGTAAAAATAGCAATTTGTAATAGCCTTTTTTTAAATAAAAAAGGCAAAATTGAAATTAAAAATCAAAAGTAGCAGATCTCGAGACTAGTCAGTCAATTCAAGTCTATAATTTTTCTTAGTTTTCCAAAACAGGTCCGTCAAGTCCCGACATTTTAGTTAAAAGAAAAACCGTAACTTTGTTACTGAGTGTCATTCGAAGACGGAACATTGAAAAATTTGAATTCAACCGCCAAATTGCGACAAGCGCGTCACTTCGCCCCACACAAACTCGAGCGCAAACGCGAAAGGTGTGCGCGTTCAGCACAATATATGGGGCTACCACCCCTATTATCTTCTACATTTAAAGTCTGTTTGCAAGATAAAGGCAAGGGGAGTACGGGGGGTTGATTTTTCTTTATTCTTCACCCGGATTTATTATTATTTTTTAGATATTATTACTGTGATTGTCGGTCCGGCGCGTGCGCACATGTCCCTAAGAGGGCGCACCCCAAGCCCACTAATGTAATGCTCCTGCTTGTTTTTGTATTTTCTGCACTTATTGTTCGAGGATTATTGAAGGTTGCACTGTACTTACATGTTAGTGGTTGCAACTTAATTTCACTTATTATTACTTTAGTGGATTTGTTTTAAGAGCAAATTATGTGTAAGTAGGCGAAAAGTGTGTATAAATTTATAAAATAAAGTGTAATAACAAAATATTTTTGACTTTCTCTAACTTAACCTAAAATTAACCCGAAAATTTGTTTAACTTCTCTTCCATGAAACCTTGATGACAGAATTTATTTTCTTATTTTTGTTGTTAATACCTATAATATCTTTTATTTTTAAAAATAAAAACTAGTGCCTCAATTTTACTGAAAGAACATATAATCCAAAAAAACTTACAATACATATAAATTATAAAACAAATAATCCGTCCGTCGCGTCTGTCTTTTTGCGATAAACTCAAAAACTACTGCACCGATTTTCATGCTGTTTTCACCAATGGATAGAGTGGTTCTCGAGGAAGATTTTAGTATATAATTTACAAAGATACGTGGGCGAAGTCGCGGGCAGCAACTAATTATAAATAATAAAAACTCAAGTAAAAGTAAAATTATTATCATGAGTAGTATCAATTTCTTATAAAGATCTATTGCACCTTGCACGTAGCGTTACCTTTCTGTTCATCTGATTGCGAAAGATGCATCTACGAGTTTCACTTTTTTAAATTGACTTCTATTCATATGTCATTAGGGTCACATTTTCGATGTTACATATTTCACAGTGCTTTATATATTTGAACAACATTAATGCTTAAAAATAAGATTAAGATCTATGCTTTACCTAATCTTAATTTACCAAAGATTTTTTTGAATTGGGAAGCTAAAGAAATCGATTGTAAAAGGAACAAATGAAATTGTGTTTTAATACCACGGAGTAAGGTTTATTTTTAAATGGAATCCAAGAGGCACGTGTAAGATAGAATCAATGCACATGCTGTTTGATCCGGCACTTTTGTCAACGTATCAAATTTCTTTATGGTTTTCGAGTAATGCGGCGCCAAAGACAATTAAATTGTCCAGATGTTAATCGGTTGACGGTTTAAAAAGTGAGAACTATATTTCCGTGTAGTGTGGCTGTGGGTAGATACAGTTTACCACATACTTAGGTTACATACACATTGATGTTTATGAATATAAATAATTAAACACGAATTTATTTTGTAAGATATCAAAATATTTTAATCACTGTTCTTGTCAGTTTGTTTATAATCTTGCCCGGATTTCAGTTTTAAAAACCTCATAATATCTGCAACAGATTATAGATGCCCGTTTTAAGAGGATGTTGAGTTAAGAGTTATTAATAATACAACCATACCTTATCTAGAATAAGAGAAATTCAGAATAGGAAACGTTAAAAATATAAGAAAATTATCTATACTAATATTATAAAGAGGAAAGATTTGATTGTTTGTTTGTATAGAATAGGCTCCGTAACTACTGAACCGATTTGAAAAATTCTTTTACCATTAGAAGCCGACATTATCCGTGATGAACATAGGCTACTTTTTATCGCGGGAAAATGCTTCATTCCTACGAGAAATCTAAAATAAAAGTAAATACTAGCGGCTTGGCCCGGGAGATAGCGCCGTCTATCCAAAATAAGGTAGATATGGCGTTTCATACTTTTTTCTACGCGGACGAATTCGCGAGCACTAGCTAGTTATCTATACTTTGATGGAATAAAGCTTCAATATGTGCTGTTTCATAAATAGATGAGCCCAATAACTTATACTAGAATATTACCAAAAATTGTATCGATCGATTCACGTTGGGGAGTCGAGTCATGGCGTCGTCGTAATCCTGAGCGCCCACTACAAAGAACAAAGCTTATACTTACCCCTCACCACCTTTGACCCTGCGCTTAGGGCAGCTGCGCGCGCGCAAAGATAGCGGTAGGGGAGTGCGCAGCGATCGATACTATTTCCACTACACTTACATTGTGTATAAAACTTAGGGAAATCACGTCACTTAAACATTTTTCTTTAGTTTGTTGAATCGTTACTGTTTTGAAATTTATATAACATAAAAATTATATATATACATATACAAGACTGTATTATATACATATACAAGACTGTATCCTTTCATATACCTTTTTAAATTTACATCAGGCATCTAAAAATGCCCGATACTGAATGTATTTAATTATATTAGGTATACTAGCTGGTGCCTGCGACTTCGTCCGCGTTGAAAAAGGAAAAGTAGCTTACATTAACCTTACATGTAACATACATATACTTACAGATTTATTATTAGTATTGATTGATTGATGATTGATGATAATGATATTAAAATAAATTACCTGTAAAATTTAAAATTTTCAAATATTATTTCTTTAAGCTGTAAAATCATAAACAAAGTGCTATTAAAATTATTATATGTACCTATATTCAAATAAAAAATAAACCAAGAAGTTACATAAACTTCTACGTTCTACGTTCAAGTTAAAATATTTTTGTTTATTATTTTATATAGTAAAAAACAATAATTTTGTGATATCGATTAAGAATGTGAAGGATTTTTTTAAAACTATTAATTTCTTTTGCCTTTTAATTAATATTTCGATATGAGACATGTACCTACAATACATTCGTATATATATAATTTAATATTAAGATAATCAGAACGACAATGTCACTGCAACAGATGTGAAATCAATCGGCATTTTTGCATTATTTATTGGCTATTCAACATAATGACATGCAATAGGGATGCGCGTTAAAAGTAGTAAAGATTCAAAGATCGCGAGGCGAAAGGCTGGCGTATCGCATCTGCGGCGCGTGCGATATTTTTTGCTTAAAATATGTTTTGCGGATGATGAATTATTGTCTGTTCTTTTTTTTTTCAAAACTTAGTACATCATATTCCTACTATAGTTTTTATTGTTTCAAAAAATTGATTTGAAAACTAAATATCGTGTGGATCTGTCTGGACCCCCGCGTAGTCGATTCTATGACAACGTTTGTTTTGAAGTAATGCAGTCCCTTGTACTTTGTATTTATTGTGACATTTTTTTTTGCTTGTTTTGAAAACTTTATTTTTAAAATCTTGGTGTTGAATAGTGTAAATAGATCTGTAAAATTAATATAAAAAGTTACTGTCAGAATTAAACTTATTATCTATTTATTTTGTATGTTATAATTATGTTATTTGTTAACTGGTGTATTAACTGGTGCTTGATGGTGTATCAAAGCATAATACTCCTCTGGTAGAAGTTAAGAATCTTAACAAGGTGTGTATTGAATATCAGTATTATTTACCAACGAAATAAATAACCGTATAACACTTTGTAAGTACCATGTGCACCGGGCACGCGACATTTTGTCCCGGAATAGACTCAAAGGTGCAGCCGACCCCTTTCTCCTTTCCTCTATTATTACACGTCACAATCGATGAATCGACCCCAGAAAACTATTTAACGTATAGGGTCTTCACAATCGATCGATTCCACGGACAATAGATTCACATCCCCAGCGCTATATCTCATCTTGGCTTCGAAACTGTGAATGTAGAACTTTAAATTTCTATTTGCAAATAGATGGAATGAATGAGACCTCCAAGTCTAGATTTATAAACGAATGCTCAAACTTTTAAAGAAAATGCATTTCTCAAATCATTATTCAATATTATTATATTATTTATATTATTTATATTATTTATATTATTTATATTATTATTATTATAAGTTAACTTTGTTTTCAGAGATATCGTGTTTATAGGCTCTATCTATACATCAGTATTATCAGTATCACCAGCTAGTACACAATAAAGCCTTATGTTAATAACACCTCATGCTTATATATAAGGCATACCTATTGTACTTATTTTCAAAAAGTTTAAAAAGATTAGATTTTATTTTAATTTAGCTTATTTTTGGTTTTTATAAGAAGTTTGTTAGTAGTTCAAATAAATGAATTAATATTTATAGTATTAAAAAAATGTTAATAAAAGTTGATAATAAGTATATAATATAACAGAAGATAACTAAATCATGTAAAGATTTTATCAAGAAATTATAAAATACACGCATATTTGTATAGTACATCTTTTTCAGATCAGAATCAATAAAAGAGATTGCCAATTAAGAAATAATTGAACCTTTGCGCCAATCAGATCAGAAACATTGTTTATGTTTATTCATAGCGCTATCGGATTCCGTCTGACACTTGACCTGGCTTGGATTCCTTCTGATTGTCGCCTCGTTCAATACTGCTTCATCTGGCGTTTTAATTTATAAAAAAAAAATTACCTCCGCAGGTAGTGTGTTAAGGGCCTGTAATAAAACTCACAATTTAATGTACTTTATGTACATCAAGAGTAACTGTTTACATTAAATACTCTTGAATTAAATCTTGAATTTCATTTAGGAAAAACTTAGGATCTTTACTGGATTATTTATTTGAAAATAATAAATATACCTACTAAAATAAGAGCAGTATTTGGACAAGATGGAAAAAAATTAAAGTGACGATTGGCTAGGTGTTGTATTAAAAAATTTTGGAAATTAAAATTTTGAAAATATAATATGTTATTAAGTATTTAAATTATTTTAACTATAGCTGCGTAGGTTAGGTATAGTCACTGATCTTTTCTAAAATTAATTGTTTGATGTATACTATTTTTTATATTATTATGGCATCTATATTCAATGAGAAAAACTGGCAATATAATATGTGATGGCTACAGTCGCATATAAAAGACAAAAATGTATTAACCTTGTCACCCTGGTAAAATAAAGGCAAAATCTTAGAGAGTCTTAGAGAGTCTTTTATTCTGGCCTAATGGGGTATGACTGCCCATAATTTTGGACATATAAGTTACATACTAAATTTGCTAAACTCAATTACCATAACCTCTTTACATTATGCCTGGTTTTATTGAGGTTGGCAGCACACTTGCTAAGACCTAAATATTCTTAATAACTCTGACTTTTAGTCGAGCGGACCATCAATCTGCCCCTTGCTCTACCTATATCATAAAAAAAACTCATACAAAGGAGCTTCATGCAATCAGATGCTCTAAATAATTTTAATCGAAAATGGCGAAAGCAAAAAATATAAGTTGATATTAAATGTGAGACATGCGGGTCCGCCATATGTGAAGACAAGGTGCGGCATCACAATAGGGAACTCTTTCGGCGAAAGGTGCAAATTTTGAAGTAGGTCAAATAAAGTTCTTTTTTCTAGAGTAGTTTCTTAAAGATGTTGCTTGGCTTTCATTGGGAGTATTTTTGTCTTAAAAGCTTACCTACAAGTAAGTTGAAATAGCAAATTCTGTCAAATTACTTCACTAGTACATGGTGCCCTTAACTTACTCTTAAGATTATTAAGACTTACTCTTATTCTTCCTTGTGCGTCAAAGATAATAGAGAGGGTTGTTTGCGATCAGCTGTCGGAATACCTGGAGAGAAACGGCATCCTACCTGAACTGCAGTCGGGTTTTCGCAAGGGTCGGTCGACAGTTACTGCGTTACTAGATGTAGTCGACAACATCTTACAGGCTCGGGATGCCGGTAAAAGTACTATATTGGTGCTTTTAGACTTCTCCAGGGCTTTCGATTGCATTAGCGTGCCCTTGCTGTTATCCAAGATGTCCTATTACGGATTTGATGTCACTACGTTGAGGTGGTTTGACAGTTACTTGTCCGGTCGTGCGCAGATGGTTGCTTTGCGAAGGATGGATGGAGCCACTCTGCGGTCCTGCATTTGTCCTGTGACGAGGGGGGTTCCGCAGGGTTCAATCCTAGGTCCGCTGCTGTTTATATTGTATAGCGCTGACATCGTTAGTAGTGTAAGGAGTAGCGGATACCATCTGTACGCAGATGATCTGCAATTGTATCTCTCCGGCTCACCATCGGACATGTCTGCTGCAGTGGACAGCATCAACGCGGACCTGGATCGTGTTTCCTCTTGGTCGGAGAAGAACTGTTTGGCTCTCAATCCGGGCAAGTCGAGATACGTAGTTTTCGGGTCTGAGCATCAAATCCGTAATAGTCTAGTAGCTCTTGCCGACAGTGATGTAGCCATCATGGGTGAACCAATAGAGCGGGTGATAGAAGCAAACAATCTCGGCCTCCTCATGGACGGCAAGCTACGCTTTGAGAGTCACATTCTCAAAGTTGTGAGCAACTGCTTCTATCGCCTTAAAGTTCTGTATAATGTACGCGATTACCTTAGTGTCGATTTGCGTGTCACGCTTTGTGAGTCGCTTATATTGTCTAGATTAAACTATTGTGATGTCGTGTATGATGGCTGCATTACGGGCCGCTCTAAGAGGTTGATACAACGAGTGCAAAACGCATGCACTCGTTTCTGCTTTCACATCCCTCCTCGGTCCCATGTCACTCCGTACTTGAGCGCCGCGGGCCTGCTGAACATGTCTGCGCGCCGGCGCCTACACCTGGCCACTCTGTTGTTTGGGGTGATACGGTACGAAACGCCGTCCTACCTATATAGGAAACTGCAGTGGCCGAGACGTATGCGCAGGTGGGGGGCAGTGGCTGTTGTGCCTGTGCACAGGACCGCGGCCTTCCGAGGAAGTTTCAGGTTTGCGGCGTCTAAGTGCTGGAATGATCTCCCTCCTCCTATCAAAGGAGCGCCTAGCAGGTATACCTTTAGGCGTAAGCTTAGGGGTTATTTGTTGACGCTCCAAAAATCATAATCCTTTATCCAGCATTTACCTATATCCGCATAAATGAACCAGAATTAGTAAATTTTATTTTTATTTATAATTATTTAATATTCTTTCAGTGTTCAGTTGTTAATTGAAGCTTTGCATTGTGTATATATGGGTAATTTGTTATCATATAATAGTATCCTTTATCTATGTATTATCTATCCACTATCTATTTAAGTAATTTATTAAATATGATTTCGTATTATGTATAAAATATGTTTGTATAGTGTAATTATTTGCGGTATGTTTGTGTAGCATCAATATTGTGTACTGGTGAGTCCCAAACGGTGCTGGCTGAAAATCAGCGCTGCAGGTGCTAATAGCATCTCAGCACAATGCTGAGCCAGTGCCCGTTTCACTGCCACGAGGACACACGCATCTTTTAATTTTTTATCAATTTCTGTTCATTGTTATTGTATTATGTTTGTGTCTTTGTGTTGAGTGAATAAAATTCTTTCTTTCTTTCTTTCTTTCTAAGATGCTAATAAGCTAATAATTCAGGTTCTTGTGAGATTTGTATATATTTTTTGTAACCTTAACGTGTTTTTGTGTTCTAAATTCATCCATTAATTTTCATCAAAAACTCAACTATAAGATGTAATTTATTTATTTAATTTAAAAATACTACATTTACATTTTAATAACGATTACTTTAAACTTTTGGTTAAGTGTGTCAAGGCTATTGTCAATTATGTGTGTCTCACATAGCAATCAATAAGAATTGCACGCAACCCCAACAACCACTGTGAATTCGAATTATGGTTCCATAATACCATGAAAATGCAGTCACTTAATAATGAACCCTATGACAAACCGCGTTAAAATGTTATTTATTTATACGTGAACAAATTTCAAAATTATCTATTAAAATTTTCATCAAAAACTTAAAATAGCACTTATAATACAGGCGTTAAGGTCGTATTTAAATCGAAGTGTATAATTTTGTCCCTTGTTTCCCACCGTCAACCATCTGTTTGTCTTGAGCGTTTGAGGGTCCTAGTGGTTGTAGTAGATGAGATGACAGTTATTTAGTATTAGTAATGCTAACACATAAAAGTAGGTCCTACACTTAAAAAATACTTTATTATTATTTGTGTAGGTACATACATACATACATGCTTACATACATACCTACATACATACATACATACATACATACATACATACATACATACATACATACATACATACATACATACATACATACATACATACATACATACATACATACATACATACATACATACATACATACATACATACAACTTTGGAAATTTTAATGTAATTTTCAAAATTGACTCTGGTCTGGATTTGAAAAGTAGTGTAGGGAAACACTGCGTTTTTTTCTACTATTTTAACGTAAACCTTGGCATTAAACTAATTAATCAATTAATAAACTTAGAGTTGAATTACACCTGTTGGCGAATAAAAAACGATTATTTATATCAATAAGTCACTTGTCATTAAAAACATATCCTAGTCTAAATCACTGCACCCCTTTTCAATTAAATTGTGTAACATTCATTATGCCACAGCGTAAAGTATAAACTGAAAGCGATTTTATATTGTCCTTGGAATAAATTTTTCGTACGATATTATTTTTTTATACGATGAAACTGATATAAAAGCAAATAATATTATTATTATTATTATATTTTATAGATCATAATTATAATAAAAAAGTATTTTTTTGATACTTGATATTTGCTGACGCGTAAGATATTTTAGGTTGTATTTGTTAGTTTCTTACTATTAGGTATACATTATTTTTATATAAAATATTATCTTATTTAAAATACAACTGTTATAACGTGAAATAAATGTATATAATAAGTGAAACAATACAATTATCTATCTACACAATCACACATTAAAATTACAACAGTGCACGTACGAGTATCCTAAAGTACGAGTGACTGAATAATTTTTAATAAAAATATTTAATCCTACTAGGCGGAAGAGAACTATGACAAATAATTGATATCAAATATTAAATAGATCAAGAAAGAAACAATACAGGCAAAAGTGAAATATTACTACTTTTCGCTTATAACTTGGACCACACACCAAGCTCGCGCAAGACAGGAAGCGGTGAGCACACAAGCTCTCCACAAAAGATGAGCGGAAAACATATAATTATGCTATCGTATAACGGAACCACGGAACCGCCTAGATGTGTACGATACAAGAAAATGGAGGCAAGTGGCACACTTGTTGTTTCCTTTGAGCGTTCAATGGAAGCCTGTTTTTAGATATGACAAGTGGGCAGGAATGATATTTTATTATGTCTTTTATTTGCTTGTTTGTTATCTGTCTTTGTAATTTAAATACCTTTTTGCATCGCTCCTGTAAATTTTATAATGAGCACTTGCTAGATTTGGATATCTTTAGTAGTCCTATAGGATCCTATAAACGAAGCCTTAAACAGACCCTCGAAAATATAGTTGTGTAATCGTCTCTTTGTAGCGGACAGTTTATCTATTTATTTGATATGTTATATGCTATTTGTTATCTGGTGTATTTGTTTCTTTTTCTCTTTCTTTTTTTGTCTGCCTTTGTGTATATGTTTACTCTCAGCCTTCAATATTATGTACTCCTGTCTTGTAACTTATTATATGTTTTAGTTATTTAGTGGAAACTTTGTTGATTTATGTTTTACTTTTATGTATGTGTATAATGTGTATCGAGATATTGTATGTTTCCCAAATATAAATAAATAAATAAATAAATAAATATTATCTGGGTCAATTGGGTTGAGGCTGTCTATAGGTCAATTTATTTATTTATTTTACTTTTTAGAAATTGATTTTCTAAGTACATATTCCCAAACACTTCTTATGGGTCCGAGTGAGCAGATTCCGATAAATAAAACTATCGCGATGATCAAGTTTAGTAAACAATTGAGTGAATTTGAATATTGAATTTGTTTTTTTTTTATTGTCTTTGTGGTTCAGATTTAAAAAAGAAATTTTAAGAGCCTAAACACATTTTAACAGATAATATGAACAGACAAAAACAATTTTTTCGTCCAAAAAATGACGATTTCTTCTGATGAAGAAGGAAGACTTTTTTAAATCTTTCTTGGCGCATGTTTTGTTTTGAAATGCTTAAAATGAAGCTACGCAGTATAAAAAAATATGAAAAAAAATCTCAACCGATTAAAAGGTTTATTCTACAAAAAGTGAATTATGTTTGTGTGATTTTTAAAAAAATATTTTAATTTTTAATGAACCTGAGCATAACGATACTATTTAAGCTATTTGATATGACCAAATGCTTGTACTGCATATGCGTTCTCACAGTTTGAATGCACCCTCGTAATTATGTAATGAAATTACTGCACCTGATTGTAGAGGCAGAAAAAAAGAAATATAACTTTACATTGATGTTTTTTTTGTTATTTTGCTGATTTATATAAATAAAATAATAAATAAGGTACAAAAAAGGTTGAAATTATTATCTGATTCTTTAATACCTAATCCATACATCAGACACATAAGTCTAATCGGGATCGGAATCTTCATCATCTATCTAAATGCTATAAAATGCTTTATTTGAAATTAACCTGTTTTTTTTATATGGAATACTTTTAGGTACAACTACAATTGCTATAGCTATAATGTTGTTTTAATATATTTATTTTTATACTTTGCATATATACAAAAATTAAATATTTTTTTTAAAAATAATAACTAAAATTACTGCGAAATTAATTCTTGTTTTAATATATGCAAAAATTAAATAATTTTTTTATTAAATAATAACTAAAATTATTACGAAATTAATTCTTTTTTATTTTAAACAAATGTCTGTTTGTTATTTATATAGATTATCTAGATATATTAATTAATCTAGGATATGTAATAAATGTCTAATGATGATTATGGGCATGGTATAATAAGTTGAAAAAAATATCGTTTATAAATCAATGGTTTTCTTGTCGGCCAGTACTATAACTCTTTGGTGCGTGACTCGAAGTCACCGGAAGTGTTGGCACTGCGCGGTGCGCTACTGGTTTCCGGTGAGTTTCCGCTCGCGCCTGGCGCTTGCGATATCGTTGCGATCTTGTTAACGCTTTTGTTAACACCTTGTCGTTTTGATACTACTTTATTAAGCAACCGCAATACACAAATACAACTTCAGATTACCTATACGCTTTTTATAAGATAATTACAAAGTACTAAGATAAGTATAATATAGCTTGCATAGTTAGGGAAGGCAAGACAATGTCTCTTTCTTAATTCACTGTGATTTTGTTTTCAAGATGGCACTTTTCCATTCCAATACTCGTTTCCAAATATAATCCTGGACCTGGCTGTTAAAATGGAATACTATATTTTTTAATTATATAAGAATATAAGTTGCCAATTTTAAGAAGTAAATTGTATTTAAGAAGTATTCAGAAAATAACCAAAAAGGACATAAGCATGCTACCGACATATAAATAGGTATATGATAGGAACATCACAACAGCATTAGTGATGTTATTTCGCAGTAGTTTTTCTGTAAGAGGGTTAATAACGGGACCGTATTCAAACTGCAGAAAGCAGTGTTCCGCAAATGTATAGCCAAAATTATGCAATCTGTTTGACCCACGTAATTTTCTCGTCTTTGTCATTATTTTAATTGAAAGTTGATTCGCATTACAAGTTATTGTAACGGGTACCTAAATCCTGCTCGCAATATAAAGAAGGCAAGTACTCAGACAAAACAAAACATGTCGCCAAGTATCGCCCAGCATTGTGCATTTTCAATACAAAAATCATGACCGAAAACCAAAGGGACTCATAGCGGTCTAAACTCGATTCAATACTAATTAGTAATGAAATCGCTATCCAATTCTTTCGACATTCCAAATAATCGAATGCGCTTTTTTTCAGCGTCGATATTCGCATTGCGTTTTTTAAAACTCAATTAGAGCGAGCTTTGTCACAACTTTGGAATATGCAGTTAATTTTTTTTTTTCATCAATAGCAATAGCATATTTGGATACTTTTATATTTATTTGTGTAATTACTTACAGTATCATTACTATATAGTATGTAAATTTGACTATTTTTATATTATTTATTTAAATACTCTTAATTTGACAAAAATGCATACATTTGAAGGTGGCATTTTTCTTTAAAAACAAGTTAAAGTCGTGCATAGCCAGCGCGTGTCACTAGTTGTAGGTAAATAAATTATATTTCTTTTAAGACCGTTTGCTTACTAAAATTTAAATCTTATATAACTGTAATAAGGTATCAATTTGTAAGGTACAATGCACGGAGACACTCTACTCAGACTTTGCATCAGATCAATATGTATGAAGTTTTATATACCTAATTTAGACTGTAATATTAAAAAATGAATTCCACGTCGTGTGTGACCAGCCTTTGTCTCCATCTCATTATAATAAAAGCATATGATCTAAATCGAAATAGGTTAAACAAAGCCACGCGTAGATCTACAGAGCGAACGTACGCTCAAGCGGTCCGTGTAGCTCGAAGGTAGCTTAACGTAGCTCAAATGTAGCTCGGTGCAGCTCAAAGGTAGTTCATCCATAACTCGGGCGGGCTCAAACGACCCAACTGGCTAATACAGCCGCATCTGCGACGTAATGAGCTACTCAAGTACGCCCTAACTTGTTTACACTGTTACTTTATTGTGATTTTTTGCAGGCGTTTTTTCTTTTCTGTGTAACGGAAAATGATTTTTTAAAGCTCACCCCCTTTGTCTTTTAAGCGATTTATTTTTAATTAGGGTCCCCGATGAGGATATGTCTTCCTGCTCGTTAAGTAGATCGGATGGGTTAGAAATATACCAATTTTTTTTTTGTTAATATTTTTTATATGTAAAGGTCAGCAGGCAGGATGACGGTGCATTATTTATTGTACCTACTACACGAAAACATTGTAAGAAATTCCAATTTTTTACTGAAAATATCTAGAAAATACTTTTACCTTATACATAATTATACTTAATTAATTGACTGAACACATTGCAATTTTAAATGATTTATTTTTACATTTCATGGCCACAAAATAGGCAATGAGAATATAATACCCAGCTTAAAATTTTAGTACCTACGCAAGTCACGGAGTCTATTTGTTGAAATTAAAAAAAAGTCTATCGGGAATTTTATGAAGTGCTCAAAAATGAGTCACATACGTTCTGTGGTACAGTCCACGCGAAAGTTTCCCGGACGTACAGTTGCCAACAAAAGTGCTGCGCGGTACAATCGGCAACAAAGCGGCTAATCATTCCAGTATGTGCGTGGCCCCGTTTCGCACAATGTCTGTTCTCTGATTAAGAGGATTGTCTCCATTCGCTCCTCGGATATTAAAAACTTGTCTTCGCAACGGTTCTAGGAAATGTGCAAACAATTGCGCAAATGTGCTAGATAATACGAGCAAAATGGCTGTATGTGAAAGTTTTTTTTCAACGGTTTTGTTTCTATTATGATTGTGCCTTTTTGTTGCCGCGAAAGCCTTTTTGTAATGATCTTCTGATGTACTCTAGCTGCAGATATACTTATGTATTTTTTTACGATGACACTTGATACAAACATATTGTATTGTTCTAGGTACAATTACAATTTAAAGATGGCCGCCGGTATTTTTATTTCCGTCTAATTAATAGTTTAGATATTTATAAAAATAACTAAATTAAAATGGTGTAGACATTCTTTTGGATTAAAATTTATCGAATATTAAAAAGTGCTTCCATGCACTCGTACATGGAGTCAAGTTTGATTCCTGCCGAAGTCAACTATCAGAGATCATAAAAAAAAAGTAAAAATGAAATAGAAAGCGAGGGACGTTCTTCATCTAAAGTCTCTCTGTAGAAAGTCGAAAATCTAATTAGATTAAATATGATAAACCACTTTCTCCGGAAGTTAAAATTGATTAATGACTTTGAACATTAAAAAAGAAATAAAAGAAATATGGTACAATGTTGTTTACTTATCTCATAAGCACTTATTTGAACCAAATCTCAACAAAAATCATTAGGTTTGTCAAAATGTCATTGCGACACTAAAAAACAAATAAAAAAATCTGAAATGCTTTGCTAGACTAAGTAAATTGTTATGTCTCGTAATGACTAATTTCGTTTTTAATTTTTTATATAAGTTACAGCTCATGTCCTTTTTAATTAAGAAACTAAAGCATTGCATTGAGTATCTCTATGATGAATGATATAAAATAAGTTATTGTATATGTTGAATAAAATAAATTAACAATCCTAAAAATAAAACTGATAAAATTACCTTTAAAAATATGTATAGGTAATATACAATCAATACCAAACAATCGTCTTTTAGAACATTAAATAGATAGGCGGTCATCGACTGACAAAATATTAAGTTCAACGGCCTTTCAAGTGCCTTCTGTCGAAAGCAATGTGTTCCTGTTTGCCGTATCAACAAAACTGTTAACAAACAAAACGACCTATCTGCGGTACATGGACCAAAAACGGTTTTCATATGGCGATGCCAGTATGTTCTGTTTTTAAAAACAATTTTTGTTTTTCCATATTCGAATTTCCCGGTACCGTTTTCGAGGATTCTTATTGCAAAAGTTTCAATTCGAATTCGAACCTTATTCACTTTGAGAATAAGGTTTATTATTGATTAATAAATAATTAATAAAATATTAATAGAAGTCGTGGATACGGTATCAAAATTTGTTTATTTCTAATTTTCATAGCCGATTTACATAATAATAGTCTCCAATGTTAAAAATATTTACATTTACATAAATATTTAGGCACTTCTATTTTGAATTTTGAATGTGTTGGTCACGTTCGTAAAGGTCGATGTAACCATCACAGCCACTACTGGGCATCATTCCAGTGATTTTTTTTTAAGTTGTAAAGGAATAATTAATTAATATTTAATTGTATAATTATGTTGTTTAAAAGAATTAACTAATATGCGTGTTGTGGTAGCCTATAATTGTGATATAATTGTGTGCAAGCTAAATTTTCATATGCAATTTTTTTCTGAGTTTCATATGCACACTATTACGTTGGCTATTTCTTATAACAAAATAAATAAAATGAAAATAAATATGGACAATAATATTTTTTTATAAATACATATTAATAACAATATTTAACATTTATATATATAGTTGATTTTATAATATTGGTTACGGTAAATTTTTGAATTTAATAATTGAGAGGAATGCTCGGAAGCTATAACATGAATAGATGATTTGCAAATGTCCCAAAAGGTGTTTGCGAAACGCACGCGCTACGAAACACATGTTGCATCCAACGTATCCCAAATTTAAAATCAATATTTGAAGGTACTGCAAAAAATTGGATCGGAACCAAGGTGCGTTATCTATTTTGTTATGCATCAGCCAAACCGCTTTTTGGCAGTTTTTTTTTTTAATTTTATGACTCCAACTGTTTACTATAATAGAAATACTAACATTACCTGTCCCGGGTACTTTTTATAAACATCGCAGTGTTTTTCGTTCTTGAATGATGAACTTTTTTAATGTTTGATAAGATTTTTTTTTAAAATGTTGATCTGTGACGACTTTTTGACCGATTGAAGTACTTGCCTACAGCCTACAGTTCAAATGAACGAAGTTACTAACTAAACTAAACGTTGCCTGATATTCAAAAAAGTAATAATACATTAAAAAAAATAAAAAAATGACATTTAAATGTAAGGCTTTGAATTCGATGGCAGAATTCTTTTTTCAAAAATGTGACAATACAGTAATATAAAGAAATTAGCTAGGATTTAAATAACCATAAAAAATTAACCCTCCCACGTCGCGTACGATTTAAGTTTAAGAAACACATGTCGCGCTCCCTCGAGCAGATAAAAACCACTTAAGTGTTGACGTACGTTGCCATTGTAAGCGGACGTGAGACATTTTACTGCGATTATTTTTTTTAAATTTTTTTTTTAGATTAGATTAGTAATATCTGTATAAAATTTAAATCTGTATAAAAATGTATAAATGTATAGTATGTTTGATAAATAAACAAAAATAACGACAATGCTTTTAAATACACACAACTTAATTTCACAATAAAATTCAACTCTCAATATTTTCTAATATCAATTGTTTCGAATTTTCAAAGAAAATATGTTAAAATTGATAAATTTAAAGGGAAAGATGGAAAAACAATTCATTTTAGAAATTTACATTACTTAGCTCATTTTAGAATAATATATTTTACTAAAACATAATATTTCTTTGTTGCATAATAATAGTTCTAATAGTTCTATGAAAAATTTAATGTTTACATACCTTTATCTGAATGCATAGTTTTTGTAAAGGAATTGTTACTTTAATCACGCTTTGGCCTTTTGTACCAAGAAATACTTTTATCTTTTGGTTTGTTCTCCTATTATAAGGCATGTGCTTTTCTTCATTTGTTCTATTTGTTTCGAGAAATATTTGTATGAAAAAGTTTCATTAAGACCTCTCTATAGCTGTGTTAAAAGTCTTTCTGTACAATTATGAACAGAATTTCTGAATATTGTAATAAAGTATATTTATAGAGTTCTGTTTTATTCATAAGACACGAAGAGTAATTTATATTAGCGTCTCCGGTGTTTATAACAATATAAATTAGTACATATTTATTAATAAGTACCTATTATAATAATACAATATTGACTAATGAAAAATGAATTTCTTTATTTGTTTGTTCAGCAAAACGATTTAGCTAATCAAAAGATAATCTTGAAAATTTTGCATTCACTTTGCTGGAGGTACAGAAAGAGGCATCCACAAAAAAACTGCTGCTCTTGAGAGAGACGGACGAAGTCCCAGACAAAAGCTAATACTAAATAATTGTGTGTTTGTATATTAACTGTTGAACTTATGCAATTGTCTTCTTTCAATTATTAAAGTAAATTATAGTAGTGAATAATCACTCAATTACGTTATTACAAAAAATATGATTAATTTTTATAATATATTTTTTACATTAATTAATAAATCTTTAAGTCGCTCTCCGCGTTAGTCTGTTTCTCCGCTATTTTTTTTAAAATCACCCAACGGTTTTAAGGTGATATTAAAACCGATTTTACCAATGGAAAGAGTGATAAACGAAGCCGGAGCGGATCGCTAATAATTTATAAAATAGTACTCATGATTCTCCGCTGACACTGTTACCTCAACATGTTATTTAAACGGGTGTTTACGGGTGTCTTGAGAAAAGAGGGTTTAAGACGCCGAGGGGCGATAGGGTTGTCACGCGATCGTTTTGTGGTTTTACAAAACCATTTGTTTGTACAAAATGTAACACGCGATTCAACACGAAATACTACATTTAAGCCGTTACCACGTGACTTTTTCTTTAGAAAATTTAGACAAAAGATAAGCAAATAGACATTTTTCTTTTAATGAAAGAAGTATTCAAAAAATGTGTCACTTTATTAAAAAATATGTACAAAATAAATTACATATAAAAATATATACAACATAAATATATTATAGGTACAAATATAATACATTACTAGTTGGTGCCTGCGACTTCGTCTGCGTTGAAAAAGGAAAAAAGTAGCTTATCCTGTATCCCGTATAATTTTAGTGGCAACCCTAATGCCATTTATGCTAATGTTCCTTAAGATATCCTTCCTCGAGGGGACCAAGGACCTTCAAGTGTCTCAAGAGATTTCTCACTCAATATAACTTGTTAAAATTGCTCTTTTTTTCATATTAGTTACCCAGTACTCTCTCACAGTAAAATAAACTGAATAAATGTGGATATCGTTAATAAAATTATACAAGAAATTTTCCATCAGTAAGTAGACATTTCTCTAATAGTTATTTATCATGGTAATTATAAAAAATATATAAATTTGGGTGCTTTTCAACTTGCTTTGCTTCCTTATGAATTTCAAGCATTTAAAACGTTTTTGATTATTTTGTTTAAAATAATATAGGAAAATTGAATATTAAATTCAATAAATAAAAAAAATCTTCAATTATTATGAAGGTGGGTTGACAATGCCACAGTTTTAAATGTAATGAAACTACAACCAAACAGACGTACAAACAAAAACATTAATATGTATTCTACACCGGGACCATCTGGCATACTCTGTGTTCGAACGAGAGCATATTGTGTAATGTAATTAAATTTAGTTACGGCTTCATTTACATTAACAACCATTTAATGTTTTCTTTAACTTTATTTGAAATTTAATAACTGCATGTTGACTTTTCCATTTCATTTAGGATTTCTATTAGGTATACAGAATAATAGAAGGTTAGCTGTAATGACATTCTGTTATTAAAAATATATAAGCCAAAATGTACTTATATGTATGTATACGATACAATAATGGGCAACAAAAATTAAAAAATAATTTTGTTTATAACATTATAAAGAAGATTATATTTTAATATTATTACTTAAAATTTTTAAGTAGCTATTAAAATTTAGCTATGCTATACATGAAATAATAGTCATACAGTTCATTTGCACCAGTTCGGCTAAATAATAATTCATTAAACCAATTGAATGTAGGGTAACAATGCGTCTTGTAAAACGGGGAATGTCGCGGAAGGGTGACTACTTGACCAGGTGTTGCATGGAGACAGATGGCAGTGACTTATCGGGGCGCGTGCACCGATGATTATGTAAAGTTCACGGTTTGTGGGGTTAACGTGTCTCTATACTTTTTCTTGTTAATATAAATTAACCAGTTACGAATGAAAGTATTAAATTAAACTCTATTTTCATTTAAATCATATTTGAACAATAAATCCATTGAATAAAATCAAATGTTATAGAACCTGTAGCATTAATATTGAAAGGCAGTTTACGGTAGATACATTAAACTTGATAGGTGTGATAAGAAACTCCATAGGTGTTGCTATAGGGAACGCTGAGTGTAGAGATAGGAAAATAGGCTCGGATATCTCTTCCTTTGCTCACGGAAACGCAACGTTGTTATTTCAACTATGGTCTTCTGCGAGGAAGTGGTTAAGTCATCAGATGGTCTACCAAACTTTTTGACTGTTTTACACAATGTGCCTTGCTACTGTACAATTTTTGGATAATTTTAATCGAAACTAAATTTTAAAATTATTAAAATATATATGTATATATTTTTATTAGAGACGGGTTTGCTCTTGGCCAACAACCAGCTGAGTAGCAAGGATGAGGCCTATGATGGAGCGAGCTCACCCAGAATATGCCTATCCACTCGAACTTTGAAAAAATTAGGGTTATATGAGCTCGGAAATATTGCTGTAAAACCAAAAATATTGGATTCGACTGACATTACTTCTATCGAGAACTTAATTTTGAAATTTTACTATACTATAAACATACAAAGATTAGTTAGGATATGGGAATAATGTTAGAACAAAATCTGAGCACGCACACTTAAAAAAATATAACACAATCGGCAGAAGCGACAAGAGAGAAGGGCGCCCGCTTATGGTGTACGCGTGTCCCGCCAGGTGTGCAATCATGGTCCCCCTACTCACTGTCATCTCCACAATATAATAATACTTATTATTACAACTCCTTATTATTTCTTGTTTTAATTGTGCCCCGACTTGCCTTTTACTCCTTTTGTTCGCGGTTAATGGCGTTTATTGTTTTGTTTTCTCTCTTTTTTTTTAATGCGTGCGCGTGCCGGCTGCGTCTGCAAGATCGTTTTCAAAGGCAATTTTTATTATTTATTTTTAAATAAGAGTAATATTAAAAATTGTAGTGTATTCACGGAGTTTGTACTCGGAAAATCTATCTTTCATTCTTTTGGATTTCGTTGCAGCGAAGCAGAGCGGTCGTTCGGTTTTGTTTCCCAATTGAAAGGGTTCAATAACGAGCGAATTTGGAGCGAAAATAGTTTTTACTTGTTCCAGGAAAAGTCTCAATTTTCCATACTTATGGACTTTTCTACAGAATTAAGACGACATATACATAATCTCTTTGGACGAAACGTAGGTACTTAAAGCGTAATCTTAGCGTTCTCATTGATAAAGCTTTGTAATGTGATTTGTAATTGATTTGATTAGGTAAACGAATATTTTGAGAAAAAGAAGCTAAGACATTTTTGAAATACCTACTTATAAAAAATAGCATTTTGAATTGGCACGTTATTACTGCAATAAAATAAAAGTAGCTATTGTTAAACTCCAAGCTCCGAGGTATCTTTAGGAATGTTGAAGTAAAGAGCTACTATTAGATACAGCTGTTATGTTATCAATATAAAGTAGGTAATCATAAGAATTGTTCTAGTAGTTTTTTTTTCTTATTTTTTAAAGCTTTCTTCATTAAAAAAAAATAAAATTACTTAGAAATATAACCCAGCTCTAAATTCCTCGAAGCTCGCATGCGAACATGCATAATATACTTACATTATGTTTTGAGATTTAACTTCCTCTTTGGTAACCCTAAAGTTTTATAGTAATAGTTTTCACCTTAAAAAAAAAAGAACACAATAACAAAGTGTTCTCCCCTTAATAGAGACAATAAGAATCGTGTTAATGGACATTATTCTTAGTAAATATTAGAGTTAGTAGTTTAGGTTATATTAAAATTACTCATTAGTCTTAGCGCCTGTTTCACAAACGTCAAGTATGGCCTACATGACGTAACTGTCATTTAAAGTCACCGGTAACCGGGAATAATTTAGCTGATATACGTTTGTTTGTACGGTAAACGTCCCAAACATTGAATAGATAATAATAATAAAAAATCGGCTTCCGATGGATGCACTAAACAGAGTGCATAATTCAATAAAACAGAAAATGATTTCTAAAAGTAACTAATCAACACTATACTTGACGTTGGTGAAAGATGCGCTTAGACTAGATTGTAATCTTAAAAGGATGCACTTTTCCAGGTACACCCTAAAAAATAAAAATTAAAAAAAGCCATGAAAAAAGCCTAAAAACTATCCCCCACGAAATCGGGATCATTGAAATCCTGTGCGCCAAGCGAATGTGCTAACACGTATCAAGATACACCTAAGTTTAATTGGAGAATTCCAGGATCACCACACAAGTGATTACAAAACTTGTTTCGGACGCATCGACAAGACTCGAATATTTCGCACCGAACTTGTTAATTGATTTTGTTCACTAACTTATGTCATTAAAGATTTTGACCTTCAGAGACATTAATCTTATACAATACATGCGCCTTTCTTCTATTTGACAAGTCGTTTAAAAATAAAAGGGACTCAAAGTAGCCAAAAAAGAATAAGTCATTGACGCGTCATTGAGAGTAGAATTGATTTTATAGATTACTAGCTGGCGCTCGCGACTTCGTCCGCGTAGAAAAGTATAAAACGCCATCCACCGTATTTTGGATAGATGGCGCTATCTCCCGGGCCAAGCCGCTAGTATTTACTTTTAATTTACATTTTCCGCAGGAATGAAGCATTTTCCCGCGGTAAAAAGTATCCTATGTTCATCACGGATAATGTCGGCTTCTAATGGTAAAAGAATTTTCAAATCGGTCCAGTAGTTTCGGAGCCTATTCTATACAAACAAACAAAAAATCAAATCTTTCCTCTTTATAATATTATATAGTATAGACTAACAGCTGTTAGTACTATCTATAAAATCGATTCTACTCTAGATTAGAAATAGGCTTATTAAGAAATACTTATACTTAGGTAAGTACTAACTGTATTTACTCTAGTATTTTCATTACCTAATCAGTTACCGAATAATTTAATATTTTAACTCTAAATAGTACAGTATAACATAGTTTTGAAAGTTTACAAGTATCAATGTTTTCTTCAAAAAACATTTGCTAATTTTAATTATTAAAGTGTATTTTTAAGAGGGTCTTTGTTTATCAAGCCCTCTCTGTGTTTCCTCTTTATGAAAGTCATGAAAATTATTTTATTTATTCTCTTAAAACTCCTTCTAATTAGCAAAATCACAGAGGGCAAGACGCGAGTGCCTAATTACGGAATAAAACTTAACTCTTTCTGTACAACTTTTCTTTGTATAACAATGCAATTAGCAACTTGAATGAATTAAAAGGATCCCAAATTTCACTTGAGAATGGAAAATTTTGTGACCAAGTTTTCATACACTTGGTGCTAAGTAATAATAGAGACGATAATTGCTTTTTATATAAAAAAATAACAGACGCGCCCCGCGTTTGTATAAGTAGATATACAAAGCCTCAATAAAGTTTCAAATAATATACGACTATGTGTAGGTAAAGTGACGTTTTCATGTTACACTAAACATATAAAAAATGGACCATTGAAGTGAAAACCATTAATAAATATCTAAGCGTTGCTTAGATGAAGTTAGCAAAGAAATACATATCAGTATTACCTATTTATAATATGTAGAGAAGATTTGTATCGGAATTAATTATTTGCAAATATGATAAAGTATCTAATCACGGTTACAAAAAATATTATTTATTTATATTAATATGTAAACTCGACAAATAAAGTGCTTTATCACCCTAAAATTGAACATTCTTTGTATGTTGTAGAATGATAAGGTCTGTTTTCCTTTGAAAATTCAAAGTGAAAATTATGTCAATCAGTAATCAATACCTCTATTTCAAATCTGCCTTAGCGAATTTTGAAATGAATGGAATTTGTTATAGAAACTGATAAAGCACTTTTCTGGTCAGCACTTACCAATAAAATTACTCAAACAATTCTATTACTAACTTGAAAGCTTTTGAAATTCAAAGTAGTCGTTTTATCCAAGTAATTCAACGCCATCTACAGTCACAATATGTGAGGTATTTTACTCATAAAACTTGTATTAACATATAAAATTGTCCTAACCCTATAATTACTGCGTTGTTTACAATAGGAATTTCCTTATGTGCGTACAGGTGTAGCTTTGTGCAATTGGCGTGACTTACGGAAACGGAAGTGGGGCTAACCAATGGCGGACCGTCACGGACCGCGTATCGCGTTTACATCGCGGGCTCAAGATCCGAATCCGGTCCTAACCGGACATCATTAAGAGGGACAATAGAGTTAATTAATTTCATTTAAATAATTCAAATATTTTATTTAGATTTCTAGGAGAGTTTTATGTCTATTTGTCACACCTTATCAAATAAGAGACTATAATATAAAATAATAAAAAAAACGAATTCGTTTACTTAGCATGAATTAATTAATTATTATTTAATGTTTCAGTATTAATGAATTACCAACGAATTTTCATGAGTTAGTAACATTTTAAATTAAATTAAAATATCTTTAACAAAAGGCTATAACAAGAAATAATACGTAAATATCCATTATAATGTTGTAGTAAGAAAAGCTCAACTAAGACAAGTGATTCAGAAGTTAAAAATATCTGGCTAGTAAGATAGCAATTTTAAAATTAGTCTAATTATGTCCTAATATTAGTGTAAGTATGGTCGTAAACTAAGTAATCATCTAAGAACGAGATTAATACTAGTAGTTTTAAAGTACTCAGTAATTACTTGGCATTAGGTAGTTGTTACTGGCCTAATGTATGACGGTATTCGCGGAGGCATGTGCTACACAAAAGGCGAAAATTCTCTCGCGAATCAGTTTAATTTGAAACTTTGTTAATAAAACACAAGAAAACTAATTTGTTAATGTTCGCCTCGCCTGCGCTCAACTATTCAAGAATTTCTAAACCTCACACTAAACGTACTCGTGACTTGCGTTTTCCCACAAAAGAAAAGCGAAGTACACAATGAAGCAAGTTGCGGCAAGTCACAAAATGCTCGCGAGGTGTCGTAAATTCAATATGCGAACGAGGTGTGAGTTTGAAGACATACGGGAACATATCACGTGCGTGTGCCCGGCTTAAAAGTATTTTCAGATACAGTGATGCTTATATGATTTTTTAAACGGTTTAAAATTGTTCAATGATTTTTTTACAATATACATTAATTTAATTGATATAAGTAAATAATCGTTTGATCTTACATAACAATAACCGCTTTAGAACCCTTTCTTTATAACTAAGTTAAGATAGTTGAGTGTTTTTATAGGATTTATCAGAAGCAAGTGACAAACAAATTTTATTTTTACATACTTTCGCTTAAGTAAGCCCGAAACTGAACTATTATAAAAATGGATATAGAATTTAAAAAAACTCGAAGACTTAATTTTGATTTAGTGGTGTAGTAATTTGTATTTTATACTAGCTGACCCGGCGAACTTCGTATCGCCTCACAGTCAATAAATGTCGTGTTACTTTGCTTTTTGTTTAGCTCTTTGCTCTATTAATAACACCCGTACATCACAACAACATGAGACCAATCGATTTTACAGTTACTAATGACAGCGAAAAAAGTTATCAACAACGGTTGCTAGGTTACACGTACATTTTGTTTTGATTAACGTCAAATGTTTGATAGCTGGGGAAGAGTGGTTTGTATGGGAAAAGAAAATTGTTATTTTTAATTTTTCCTCGCATTTTTTTACCTTTTTTATTCTTTCCATAAGAATCTTTCTCGGACTTCATGAAAAACAACAAAAAGAAATCAGCCAAATCGGAGTTTCTGGAGTTTTGCGCTTAGCAACACATTTAGGGATTCATTTTTATTTATATAGATATCTTTAACGGCCTGAATTATTTCCATATAGATAATATACTTATATTATTCAGATAGACAGCAAGACAATAAAATAGGTATGTTCTTGACATTAAAAAAATAAACGTCGCTGTCGCGTGCACAATATATATCCGTGTGTTTTATCACCGGTTTGAAGTGTTGCCACACACTTGCACGTCAACTTGGGCACTAACACTTCACGCGTCGTCACTTGCAAATATAAAGGGTGTTCACGTAGTTTTAAAGTTTTCACATTAGCCTCACAATAGCCATGAAAAGCTAATTAGGAAGTGGTCTTGGTGTTTAGTAAACTTTCCTCAATTTCATAAATAGAATATTAAAATTAAACATTCATTGCTTGTATAAAGGTCTTAAGGCTCTTTCATGTCTGGCCTCGTGTAGTCTTTGAATGTATTTATGTTTAATGTTGCGTACTATAGCTGCGGAGCTCGTCATTAAAAATATCTCAGATGCGAAGGAGGTACACTTAAACATCTTGTATTTATTTATAAAGTGGACGTCGAACTTGAATGTAAGGGTTTATAGAGAGCAGGGACATTGCGTAAGCAAAATAAATAGAGGTATGAAATTATTGGAAAATATTAAAATCACAGATATTAAAATAAAAGTGTTTTGCAGTAATTTTTAAAAGTAACCACAAAATTAAATGTCATACTCTATTTTTTTATTGACGAAATAGTATGAGTTTATTTGCAAATATTGAAAAATAGTTGCCTCGATAAAAAATCCCAAAAAAGTAAGTCCCCAATTTGATTTTTTTAAAATTACATACACAATTCAGAAATACTTAGTAGAAATTAAATTACCTTTATTTATAGTAACTTGTATACTTATAAAAATGTCCTCTTGGTCTGGCTGGATGTAAGTCTGCCATCAATGATAACTTTAGGTCTTTCAGAAGATTATACATTAGAGAAATTTCTAGAGAATTTTACTACTGCAAATTGCTCACTTAACTTTTTCTTCTTTTAAAATTACGCAGTAGTTAATTGCCGAGTTACTTAAACCACAAAGTGAGTTCTAACATAATTTTCCATCTTGAAAACTAAGACCGGAAGCGACGCATCACACTCGAGCCAAAGTACGAGCCTTAAGCTGCGGTTAATGGAGAGATGGATGTGAGCACACAGAACTAAAAGGGCACAGAAGGAAATAACATACTTTTAATACACATCTACACATAGGCGAGGTCCATTCTCCATTTATTTATGTAAATACATACTAGCACAATGCACAAATGATAAAAAGAAAAACAATACCTGACGAAAATGTATGTACAATAATGGATTCAATAATTATTATTCATATTAATTATTTATTTATATTAAAGTCACGGATGTATTTTTCTGCAATTTGTATGCAGCTACACTAACTTTCCTTGTTTACTGCTCTATCTAGTGGTGAAAACCTTATCAAAATCGGTTAGGTAGTCTAAAAGAAGTTAGGGGAGAAAAAGACAGAGGCAGAGGCGATTTTATTTTATAATACGTAGAGATAATAATTATGTCACAGTGAAAATGATTAAAGTCTCATCCAGGTATTTTAGTTATGTCTACGTAATAAATCTCTGGACGAAAGCTTGTACAGTCTTTACGTTTGTGGGCCCTCTTTTTAAATTGTCCTTTCACAAATTTCCGTTTTATTCCGTAATAATGAGTGCAAAGCGAAGATTTTAGCTTGGGAATTGCATGAATGAGGTCTCTGAATTAGAATATTGCAATGCACATACTGACTTAAAATTAAAAAAATGGAAGATTGTTGTAAAATAATTCTGTTATAAGTATTAAAAAATAATACTTATCAATTTTAAATGAATATTTTAAGACTTAAAACTTAATTCAAATAATTGTATATGTATGTATATTATGTAAGTATACCTACCTACATCCTACTAAAATTATAAATGCGAAAATTAGTGCTTGTTACTTTTCAGACAAAAACAGCTGAAAACCGATGCTTAATCCAAATTGGATGAAAATTGGCTCACAGATAGTTTATTATCTGGATTAATACATGGAAAAATGTATCTTTAATCTTTTTATCTTGAAAAAATACATCGTCTAAAAATACAAAAACTACTAAACCACCTAACGTTTTTTTATACGATTTTCACTAATAGAAAGAGCGAATAAAGAGGAAAATTTTGTGAACGTGCAAAATCGTGTGCCGGTCGCTAGTATTGGTTACTCGCATAATGACTTATTTCTTTCACGCATATTGACTTAACCGCTATACTTAAACGCATATTGACTTATAAGCATATTGACTCATACGCATATTGACTTACACGCATATTGACTTATACGCATATTGACTTATACGCACATTGACTTATACGCACATTGACTTATACGCATATTGACTTATATTATAGCTTATTGATTTATAAGCGTATTGACATACACGACGAATATTGTACACGACCCCTTTGGATGAGTGGTAAGAATACCTACATATAATAAATGTCATTTTATGTTAACAACAGACCTTAAATGTCAATTAAAATATCATTAAAGCGGTTTCAACGGAACATTCCACAGACAAAATTAAAAGTCTAGAACGTACCGGCGACCCGCCTACTGTGTGTAGTGTCATTACTTAAGCCTGCATCTTTTTAAACGTTCCCCAGAAGGCTGAATAGATGCGACCCTTGAATCGTTCTAGAAAAAAAAAAGAATAAAGAAAACGCACGCATCACGTTCCATTGTAAGCAGACACGGTGAAGGTATATCTCATTAAGGGAGTTCGAAATTAAGAACTGTTGGGAGCGATGGAGCGGGAATCTTAGCAATCATTACGCGAAACGGAACGCGGCTGCCTTTATATTGAAGAGTATACTAAAATATTTCACACTTTTTCCCCGTCGACTTCTAGCGTGTAATGAAACTGAATGTATGTCAACGAGTTATATATTTATATAGTGTTAGAAGCATAACATAATATCGTGTGTAGGTAGAGAGTTTACAATGTAACATTATTGTTTTATAAGGTATTAATATAAGCATGACTCATTCTATATACATAATTATATTGTTTAATGAATTTGTTATTATTAGATATACAATCCCGCTTTTTTAAACTACGCAACGGATTTCAAAATAGTGTTTACTAATGAAAATATCGTTAAACGAGGCAGGCTTTTATATATAATTTGCAAAAAAAATTGCACCCATGCAAAGCCGGGAGCAGATCGCTAGTATACATTATATATGATAAAATAAAATTATGTTCTAAATTTCAGCTTCTTAGTAGTCTTGGATGTGCATTGATTGTAGGTCAAGATTAACGATTTTAAGTATATGTACAGATTATACCTTAACATTTTTTTTTATAATTATCTATAAGTACTTAATTCCATTTTTTTCTAAATAAAGCCTCTAAGTAATATGCAAGCAACTTTTGCTTTTACAGCAAATCAATGTTAGGAATCGAAAACAGAACCCCTGAGACAGAGGACTAAGGCAAGCACTTTAACCACTCAACCGATGGGCTTCTGTCCTCAATAATATAGAAGATAATCTACCTGTAATGTCAATTAACAACTTAACGAAATTTATGTAGCCACAACTTTGAATATACAAGTTGCTAAATGCATTGTGAAGAATCACGTCTCTCAAGTACACGAGGTCATACTATCAGGGGAAGTGCCTTATCGCCGGACGCCTGACTCGCAAGATACCGTACAATATACCTAATGCCCCTCGCCTACACTTACATGTTATGTCTAATATCTTATTTACCTATTTGCCTTATACCTAAGTCAAATTAAGCCGAATATGGGCGATCAGGGGAAATAATTTGTCTGGTTTTGAAAATTGAAAACCCTATGGTATCCAGTTGAACATACTAAAAAACTTCAAGGGTGGGGGCTTTTCAGATATATGCTCATATCGCGAATAGCATTAGATATGATTACTACTGACAAAATTTTCTACATATTTTTTTTTACAAATTTCGATATAAGTATTCATTTTTACTCTACGATCAATAACTTTAGGAGCTTCAATAACTATAGGCTGTGTAAGAGTTAAGATGTGTAGGTAAGATGCTGTTCTTGAGAACATGCAATGTGGATTTAGTGTAGTTATTCTAATGGCTACTAAATCCACATCTATAAAAAACATGTAAATAAATATTAATTATTTTAATTAAATAATTACTTACCTAATTAAGGGTGTGAGTTTTAGACGACTTGCGGATGAAGATTGATCGATCGATGTGAGTGACGATAATCTGTAATTGGAAACAAAATATTAGATTATGTATTATATTTTTAAAACGATGTATGTCTTGGAGGCGTAGCCTTCGATCGCAAACATCTTAACTCGTAGCCACAATCTCGTAGCACGTAGCGTGCAAGTTTCGTAGCAAACTTAAGCCACGCCTCGCCTACGTCTTGAGCGTGTCTTTTTCTTTGCGCATTTTCTTGCGCATACACGCCCACTGTCTTATGTAACTACGTTCCGATACACGCCTAGAATTCAAGACGGAAAACATGTATAGTTTCCGCCTTTTGTATTGAATGATTTTAGTTCAAACTTATCTTAAAAAGCAGAGATCTATTTAAAACTCTCCTTTCTGTAATTGCGATCGCTAATTACAATTAATTAAAAAAAAAGAATCGCTAAGTATATTGTTCAAATCAGAGACTACACAGCCCTTTTTCAACAATACAATTAAAAAGAGACAACAACAACATTCATCAAAACAATCAACAATAGGCTCGACCAATTTAGCAGTATAAATATTGAATACCTACCATATTATAAATAAGAGTAATTTAAATTAATGAAGGTAAAAGAAGTGGTAGGGTTTCACACTGAATTTTTCAGTCATAAATGATAGATATGTGTCCCGTCTGGTAGCAGTAGGTATAGCCACCTCATAGTATCTACCTCAAAATATACCTATATAGGTAAGCATACCTAATTACTTATAGTACTAAGCGAATACCACCGTCCAATAACAGCATGAAATAAAGTTGTAATAACGATGGTCTAAGTACTTAGTAATTGAAATTTGCTTAAATGAAACGATTTTATCTGACATGAAATGTTAAATAAATCTATGGTGTTATCTCTTGTAAACTATTGATTAATTTAATTGTAGAAAGATATTTACAATAGTAAAGCAATCTGTTACACAATATATTATGTACAAAAATAACCTATAACTTTTCATACAAGCTATAACAGCTATACTTCTCATACAAGTAGGAGTCCCCAACAAAAGTGACGCCTACGTCTTCCCACGCCTCCTTTCTTAGAAGTTTAGGCGATTAGCTCCACCCACTAAGTTGCGTCTTACACACGCCCCCCTTCTATAGAAACCAGTTACAATAAAGTCATTGTAAATTGATCACAGAGGATAATAAAAGGTGGAAAGGAACGACAAAATAATATTTGGAAATTACTTATATATGTTTTGGTAAGATCAGTTTAAAATTAATTGAGATAAAAAAATATATACCTGTATAGGATTCCTAGCTTATAAAAAAATTACTTCTGGTCCTTGTACTTAGATTTTACAAAAAAATGTATCGTAATTTTGAAAATTTTAGAAAGAATAGGTACTTATTGATTGATAGGTATAGTAGTGATATTCTATTTATTCTACGACCCATTTGGTTCCTGCTGAGCAAGTCACAATTAGGTACATAAATGCCAAATTTTAAAGTATTTATGTATATTCCTAACCAAATCAAACCAAACTTCAGTCAGCCAGCAACAAATCACGACTTTTCTCTATTATCTATAAACACAATTATCTTATCACATAAAATATATTGTGTATTATAGCGGGTTGTCTAAATGAGATTGGTTGACATGACATTGTGTGTGAAATGAAATAACGAAGACATTGTATGAGTTTTATTATGGATATCAACTTTTCTGACTAGTAGCGACATCTACCACGAAACGTCAGTACTTAATATATCATGCGCTTGCGTCGCTTTGACATGGCGCCCTCTATCAATCATGAATTGAATTAAAAGTGTAACGTGAATCAATAGTTGTGGCTGAGAACGCATAGATGGCGCTTATATTAGGTTACTGTTATTAATAGGTATATTATATAATCAATCTATACTATAAAATTATAAAGAGAAAAGATTTGATTGTTTGTTTGTTTGTATAGAATAGGTTCCGAAACTACTGGACCGATTTGAAAAATTCTTTTACCATTAGAAGCTGACATTATCCGTGATGAACATAGGATACTTTTTACAGCGGGAAAATGCTTCATTCCTACGGGAAATCTTAAATAAGAGTAAATACTAGCGGCTTAGCCCGGGAGATCTATCCAAAATACGGTAGATGGCGTTTTATACTTTTCTACGCGGACGAAGTCGCGAGCACAAGCTAGTATATTATATAAAAAATAATAAAACCAGTTTCAATATTTAGTTATGCCTCCCTTTGCTGAAATAAGAGCTTCTATTCGTCGGAGCATGCTCTCAATACGTCATGTTTTTGCATTTTCTTGGAGTGTGGAGTTATCATTCCAATCTTTGATGGGAGTTAATGAATAAAAATGAATATTTTTATTTAATTGTTCCTTATTTGTATTATTTTTCTCCATGAATAAACATTTTCTCTTTTTGTTTTTTATACCTAAATATCTATTTATACCTAAATTAAATACCTACCTATAAATGGTTCTATCAGTTTGTAAAATGAATAAATTTTCAATAAATTCTGGTCCGAGGCTCAAATATAGGCTAAATATATTATTATTTTTAGGATTAAGGTCGTTCGCATTAGACATAGTGTCATCAAGGTTGATAATATTTTTTTACGACTTTGTTAGTTCGCAGCTCCTTTCGATATTAAATCAAATCCCCATTAAAATTTTCTGTAATTTTAGATCTTTACCAAGAAGATAGGTTGACGGTCCACTTGTTGGTAAGTGGCTATTGGCTGCCGTCGCCTACAATTAATATAATGCAAGCAACGCCAAAGGTGCTACAAGTGCGCTGCCGATGCCGACTATAGTAGATAAAATTAAGGAGGTTTGGGCACAGAATAAGTAGTGGTACTACTACAAGTACCCAGTAGTTTGGGGAATGGGTTCGAAATCTCACTCACTCACCGAAACACAACAGCACAAATGCTTATATTTCATAGTGATCTTATGTAAAGGGGTGGTTTATAAAGATTCCTAGGTATATGTAGGTATGTATAGATATCTGACTTTACGGACATTTTCTGTAGTATTCGGATGATGGCATACTGTGGCAATTATTTTTTTTTTAAATTGAACCAAACAGATATATAAATATAAGTAATTAAAAAAGTCAATAGATGATCAGCTATACCACCTTAATGTTGGTCAGAATAAAACTATATCTGATGACATTAATGCCTTTTTAATGCGGATTTAATTGAGTATTAAAAAAAAATGATTTCATCTACTACCTAAGAAAGCTCAAAAAGTGGTTTCCATTACTAAGGCACTAATAATTCTGGAAGTATTAGAATAATTATCGATAAAAAAATCACAGTTAAAACAAAGACATGAAAGGTATAGATTCCTATTAGTGCCTAACTGGGGTTAAAACTAGTTTAAAGGGATGATTCCTATGCTATTAAATAAAAAGTAAGTATAGGTACCTCACTGTATCGTTGCCTACAGATGACAAAAAATACAGTTGATTAGCTATTTTTTTAATATATTCTAACCACAAGTATCCGGTTGGGTCAATAGTATAAACAGTGAGCATATAAATATTAGAGCGTCTTACAAGCGATTCTCAGAAATGCGTAACCACTTGACAGTTCAAAAGACGTTGCTTTGAAACCGATACATTATGCCAAAGTAAACTATATTTGTCTCGTTTCATCCACTAATTAACGCTACTTAATTAATTAACTTTAATTAATTAATTAACTTTAACAGACGCGTCACGCTTCCTAAATGTCAAGCAGGCAACTGACGTCAGATATGCCTGCAGGCATCTTCGAAGTGGCAACGCGTCGCTGCCGTAAACTGCTAATCTTGTAACATATAATATCATTATGTTAAATGACGATTTATTAACGAAGGGACAAAAACTTGTTTTTCTAGATTCATTTGTATAACTTAGGGCAAGTTTGGTTTTTATATTCCTCACTGGTTAATGCCCGACTTTGAACGCATATATATATATATATATATCTAATTAAAAATAAAGCTTATGAAATGTGTGTTATTTTGATATATAAACTATATTTTGTAATTGTAAAGCTTTATCAAAATCCGTTAAGCAGTTTTAAGATGAAAGAGTAATAGGTAAGTAACAAACGTATCGATCCATCCTCATAAACTTTCTATATCAGAACGATTTCGATTTACAATACAAAAATAATCTAGATATTAAGTAGGTTTAGATATTGCATTAACCTATTTTTTTTTTATTTCAAAGGACAAACAATTAATATGAAAATAAAAAGATCTAGGTACCTAGATAAACCAACCGTTATAAAATTATTACTTAATTCTAAGTAAAACACACACCGAAAGATTTGCATTTAAGATTGACAAGAACCGGCGGGATGTTATTTCTTTAATAACAGGTTAAGGTATTAGATATCTTATTTTTTTCAAATAAATTCAACATAATAATATCATCAATGCTAATAATAAATCTGTAAGGGTCGCTCATGGAGTAATTTAATTTGTTTTCAGAAATATCGTGTATATAGGCTCTTTACATGACACTGAAACTAAATTGACGATTTTTAGAATTTTTTTCTGTATGTATGTTCCTCCATCACTCTTAAACGAATTAACTGATTTTCATGAAACTTGGTAGATAAACATTTAGAAGTACGGGTCACGTGATAGGCTACTTTTTATCTTTTTTAAAGCGGACGAAGTCGCGGGCAACAGCCTAGTAATCTATAAATTCAACATTTATTCCTCGCTAACTTTTTCTAAACAACCCAACGGCTGTTAATACGATAGGAAAAGCGATAAACAGGAAGGTCTGTCTACATAATTTTCAGAAAAATAATGCATCTGGGTGAAGCCGATCGATGGTAGTAATCTACTCTATGTTTCAATTTGGAATTAAATTAATTAAGTAATTTTTGGAAAAAGTTTACAAAAATTAACTTTGGAAGTGGATGAAGAAATAAAGTTGAATCTTTTAAAAAAAAATGCAGGTATTAGATAAGCAATAGCACAATAGGCTCTAGAGAATTGTGTGAATTTAGATTCCTATGCGTCATCGTCCTAATAGGAATTTCATAACCGTTATCAGGGGTTACAAACATTTTTTTTTCACATTACGCACAGTTTACAGATAATTTTAGTATATCGGGATTAATAAATAGACAAAATTATCAAATTCCGTTCAAATAAATTTAAAAAAAAATTCGGTAGGTAACACACTTTTTAAATAATTAAGTATAGT
Source organism: Synanthedon vespiformis (assembly GCA_918317495.1). Lineage (NCBI taxonomy): Eukaryota > Metazoa > Arthropoda > Insecta > Lepidoptera > Sesiidae > Synanthedon > Synanthedon vespiformis. The sequence continues at coordinate 6,936,009 of OU906962.1, forward strand.
AAAATATCTAAAAAAAACTTTTTTAAAAATAAAACAAAAAACACAAAACAATAAAATATTATTTATTATATAAATACAAAGTATATTTTTTCAATTGCGAAACAATAAAAAAAATATTACAAAAATAAAACAAAACAACAGTACAAAAATATAATAAAAAGAAAATGAAAATGAAATTTAAATTATACAAAAAAAAAATGCAAATTTTTTCGAATTCTACGCCCGGCGGGCGATTCTACATTAATATCTACTTAGAAATAATTAAAAAAAATTAATTACGTAAACAAATTTGAAGACAATATCCAATGCATTGTTTATTTTTTTGAAAAAAAAAAAACTAATTTACAAAAAAAAAATACAAGCAAAAACAAAAAAGGTTCTAGTCGAGCTATAGATAAAAAATCTTGAAACACAACCTTGGTCCAAATTTCTTGTGATATTTGCACAAATGTTTATTTCAATTGTTCTTAATGTTCACAGTTATTGTTTATAAATTAATAATAGTCATTTATAACACTAAAACACACTAGACAAGTACATTTGTGGCAGTCAAATTGTTCGTGTTTTTCTTTAATTAAGTCCTTAATATTAACGTAACGCTTACTTAATATTATAGTTAGTAGCTAGACGATATTATTTTTTTTATCATTCGCTCACTCGAGTACCAAGTAGTCGCTAGTTAAGAAAAAATAAATTTAAAACGAAAATATATTCAATAACGGCCGAACGTTTTAATTCTCTTCACAAATTTAACCGACGTAAATATTAAAAAATTTTTTGCAAAAAACTTTCCACCACTGCCAACAGTTGAGGTCAAAAAATCGAGGGTCGGGGGGAGTTTTTTTAGCCTAAAAATACTTTCGATTTTACGCGTTAGAATTTTTTTTTTAATTTTGTATTTTTATTTTAAAATTTAAATCACAAGAGCACGAGGAACGTGTATTGCGCCGCGCGGCCCGGCTGGGCGCCGCGACTCCAGACGGACGACTGAGACTTGTCCGCGACCCGCCGCGCCGACACCCCACCGCGGGGTAGATTCATCCTCCCCCCTAGCGGGGTTTACCCCGCACCCGATACGTTCACCCCCGTCCGCCCAGAACCCGACTTCGTTACGAGCCACTTGTAATCGCCGCGCGATTTTTCCGCCTAAGACAAATTAGGCGGGCCGCCCCCTACTACCATCAATCTGGGCGGTTTCTTAGCGCTAAGACGTTCCGCTTTCACGTTTACCCCTAACACAAAACTGCCGGGAAACGTTCTCACTATACGATTTTTTATATTGTCAAAAAAGTATATTCGTTTAACGAAACATTTGGTTGGTTTAACGCATTGATTTATAATGACATGGTTAAACCGCGGACAATGCAAAACCGATGTTATGGCGGCGTACTGTTTTATTTTTAACTGGTGTTTAATCGTCACTCTCGCTTTCATCGGTGCCGAGGCTGGGTTAATTGTAAATAAAATTCAATCATTCGCAAAAAATCCCCGTAATCGAGACTCGACAATATCAATGAGAGAGTTGTGTTGTACATTTGTATGCATTATGACCGGGCGTTGATGACGTCACGTGATCCCGCAGATAATGTCCGCGTTTTAATGTTTATTTGTACTTTTCCTTTTTTTTAAATAAACATTATTAATATTTTTGCTTAAAATATGCTTTATTGATATAATATCAAGGGTCTTTCTGTAATTAGTCACAGTTTACACCAAATTATTGGAGTCGAGTTTACTTTTAGGAAAAACATTTTCTTTCTCCTTATTTTTAATTACTAACTTTTATATTATTTAATAAAACAGTGGTACAGTTTATTTTTTATGTCTCTTTATCACAAAATAAATTTGCAGTTTTATAATTTAATTTCAAAATATCTCACTTCTACAATTTTTATAAATATTTCATTTCTTTTATACACGACTTTAATATTAGACGAAAATTAAAATTTTCCAAATTTTTAATAAGCGTTTCAGTTAATTGAAATGATTATTTGTTAAATTAAAACTCTTATAAATATTACATAATTATATTAAAACCATTCCGCTTCACTAATCACTATATCTACTGAGCAAAAAACAGTCGTTGTGAATACAAAATTTTTGCTCAGCCTAATAAAATAAAAGTAAATATATTGTCTGAACTTATTTTAATATTGTTATTTAAAAAAAAAAAAACACTAATAATTTTGAATGGATAACTACTAAATTGTAAAATATTTTTAGTAACAAATCAATGGGGTGATATCAGGTATTTTTGTGTACAGTGGAAATATAAAATCGTTTGAATGAATTTATCTATCCGTATTGTCGAATGGTCCAGCTGCTGACTCGACTTAAGCGGTCAACGAACTCGGAAAATAAATGAGACACTTCGATTTTTTAATTCTTTATGCATTAATATTTTGTACAAAATATGTTTTTTTTTGAAAATTTTAAAAATTAAAATCTAATGTAGATAAGACGTGTGATTTTTATTATTACGTTTTTTTATCGTAGAACATCTAAGTGTTATCAAATTTTAAATATTTAAGTATTAAATTTTTAACTGATTTTAAAATAATGGACGAATTTCAAGCGAACAATTGCTTAGTTAGTTAGAATCTATCATCAAAATTAATCATTAGTGAGACCGTTATGAAAATAAAGAATTTTATATTTTTGAAAGCAATATATAAATAATGGATGTATATATTTTTTAAGTTTCTCTGATTTGTTATTAATTTTTTTTTTAACTTAATCACAAATCCGATATTTTCGTTTCGCTTGGCGTTCAAATTTAATATTCCAAAGTTTCTACGAATGCTTATCATAGCTAATAGTTTATCATAGCTAAACATGTGATTAATATTAAAACATTAGTGACCGTTATCGAATCAGGTATTTAAATTAAAAAAATAAAAGCAAATAAAAAAACACACACACAATTATTTTCCACAGAATGTCTTCATAATATTATGTACCTTTTAGAGATAAATTCCAATTTTTACCCGCTTCACCACTCGACGTCACAAAACAATTTTAGTTGATAAAAACTTTTTCTATTTGTTATTTTTAAATTACTTTACTTAGACAACAAGTTCTTCGGAGTCCGCGAAAATACAAGATCGCACGTTGCACCCGGTGTTCAAATATGAATAAAATCGTCGAGGAACGTCCACAGATAGACTATAGGGATTGTTGTGAAGAAATCGAACGGTAATAAGGAACTCAATACCACTTATGGACTATGCGGCAAAAGAGCCGAATATTTACAGTGAAGAAAAAAAAATGAGGTCATACGGAGGTTACGGGCGACGCAGCCGGTCGGCGCGGGCCGCGACGGGATCTGTGTTCATCCTCCCTGGCCCGTTGTGGCGCACCCTGGCGCGCCACAACGGAACTACCGGGAACCACGTGCGCGCCCTCTAGAAAGAGACGCAACAACGACAAACGCACGCGAGCGAAAGGGACGGCACTACACTTTTTTCAATTTACTATATTTGCTCATTTTTTTTGTTATTTTCTCGCATTTCGATATTTTATTTTTTAGTTGATGCGCTTCACAACTCACCTGTTGTGCTTGACCCGTTTCGATCTGACGTACCGATCACATGATCGAAGTTTTTATGTTTCATTTTGGTGAAACATTGAAATGCTAGAATGCTACAGTGGGAACTACAATGAAATTCTAGAAATAAAAAAGTTCTGACATGATTTCAAAGAAATCACCAATCATTATAATATGTAGCGTCCAATTGAGAAGCTAAAATATTTTAAATTATAACCGTTTTGACACGTCATTAGATAGATGACGCCAAACAAATGCCATTACTAACTTGAAAAGTAGGTAAGTAAAGAACTTTTTTTATGAATCTTACAATCTCCTTACAATATTATCAATTTGAAATGAAATAATTAATGATTTTGATAATTACGCTAAACGTATAGGGATTTATTTTTTATTTTTTGTTAAGCGTCATTAAGGGAAAAAATTACTGAAAACAATTGTTATGAACGCATTTCTCTTATCTATGTATTATTTTCATTTGACTATGTTAAACTTAAATTCAATTATTAACAATAATTACCACAATATTAAAAAATGTAAGTTTAGCTATCTATATAAAAATTACTTTAAATAATTTGTAAAGCTTTTTAATTGGGATAAAAATATTAAATTTAACATTAACATACGTTAAAAGAATACTAAATATGTAAATGAAATAAAAGTTTACGAGTAATGAAATTTCAACGTACAAGTGCTGCCAAATAATGACAGCGTCGGGTAGCGGTACTAAAAAGTCATCAGCGCCTCTAGGTGTTGAAACGGTATTTTTACGAACTATTACTCCGGGTTCATTCCGATCGCATCTTTTTATTTTTTCCTTTTCATTTTAATCGTGAAAGTGCAACGTTCACTTCGCCAAGCATTCATCGGCCATTTTCGTTTAAAGTTTTCTTTTCGTTTTTATTCGAGTTTTTACAGACGTTTTGATCGCATCGGCATCGTCAAATACATTGGTGTCGGTTTAGAGTAGTGTTGTTAACATACAAGAGCAACTTTGTCGCAGTACCAACAACAGCTAAATTTGATAATTTAACCTCTCATTAGAAATGTAATTAAAAATAACAGAAACATTTTTCAATTCTACTTATTATCTGTTTACACACTAATTACACTAGATGTCGCTACAAGGTTCATTCGTTCATATTTAATGTTCAAAATATTTAAAATTGATAATTATGGACAACTTTTAATTTTTTAATATAATAAATTGAATTACAATAAAAAAGACGTCTATGATATATCTATAAGAATGTATGGCTATTTTATCTATATACCAGCCTTCCTTCTCGTGACACTTAATCAGCTTTAATCAGCAAAAAATCTGCTTTAATCAGCAGTCAGGTTGACCGTCCCCTTGATGGTAGGTGGCAGGTGACGGTCCTCTTTAGTCTTTATTATATTTTATTTGATTTATTTATCATCTAACACGTATTTCTACACAATATGATAATAATGTCTGTGAAACGTTTTAAACATTTTTTGATAGTCCTTTGAATGTTTAAACCATTTGATTTTCACACTTAATTAAGCTGTTATAATTCTAAAATTTCTAATATATATTTTTTTAATTTTATATACATATCACATTTGAATAAGCAAAACTCAGTAACTATTTCGCTATTCTACCCTTAACTATTTCGCTACCCAGAAAAGGTTCTGGGGCGACCACGAAGAGCGAAAAACGAACTGTCCAGTCGTTAAGCGAACATCTGGCAACCCGAAATTTATCTACATTTTTAGACTTTGATCAGCCCAATCTCGTCGTATTGTTGAAACGGTTGTCGATGACCGTTAAGAGGGAAGAATAGCACGTACTCTTCCATACAAAAAGAGAAAATGTTTTTCCACTACTAAATATTTTCCAATCTCCATGATTTTTTTGTATATGATTGACACAATGAAAGACTAAGTTTATAGGTTTTACTTATTTAAAAATTTGCAATAAATTCAAATTTATTTAACCTCAAATAACTTAATTGTTGTGATTAAAACTTTGTCGAATTAAACCGTTTATTTTATAAAAACAATCTATTTTTTTTTAAAAAGCGAAACCTATAAACCTAGAATATATTATGCTGAAACGATCGACATGATAATCAAAGTGATTTGTTAAGATTTAGTTAGTGGAAACTGTTTTCTCCAGAAATGGAAATTTCATTAAAAAAGTGCCTATTGTCAGTCGCGAGCTGCAACGCTCTCTTTAGCACAATTGCCCCGGGGCAAGAGCGCACGAGTGATAGCATGTGTTTTCCTAAATACCTATTGCGTTAGGATCGCAAAGCTATACTTCCCTCTTAAGCGATGGCTAAATTGTACAGTCAAAGCGCTAAGAGTTATGGAGGAACATACATACATAGGTACAATACCTACACTTACAGATTTATTATTAGTATTGATTTAATTTAAATAGATTCTACATAATACCACTGTTTGGTAAAAATTGCTCTCTCGAAAGTCGAAAGTCGATATAAAAAGTGTGATCGTCAAAATGAAACTCAATACTGAAACAACAACATTGAAGGTGCTTTAAAAAAGGTATCTTACCCCTGATATGAGACGGGCACTAAAGCAGGGCTCGTAAACCGCGGGCACAATTACTTATTTTAAATAAACCACGTTAACATGCGATTCTTCTCAAACCAACTATAGCGTAAGTCGCTGTAATGGAGTGGTATTAGATGCTTCAGTTTATACTTTACCTTCATGCCAATATCTTTCAAATAATCCCATGCTGCTCTAAAATATGTTCAAATCTTGCAAAAGAAACGATGTCAAGACGTACCACATAGTAATATAATTACTTATTAGGACAATTGTCAGAATAGTCGTAAGTTTGAGCAAGTGATGAGCAACCGATTATAGTTCTTATCTCTTTATAAAATGCTTAATGTTTCTTTTCTATTTTTCTAGGCCTTGGTAAAATCAATTCTGGTGTTTAAAGCGGAATTTGATAAAAATGACATTCCTTAAATGTTATAATTCAAGGAATTATATTAACAACGCATGTTTAACCAATGAAAGGATACATATTTTTACGATATAGCTGTTAAATTAATCCTCATTGGCTAAGTAAGTAGGTAATGTAATAGTTAGGTTCAAAATAATTAGAATTTTCTAAGAAGACATAATTCGAAACTGAGATTTCCTCAGAACAAAAATAGTTAACTTTAAAATGAAAAATCGTATCTAGTCTAGTAAATCAAGATCTAGTTTTTCAAGTCAAAATGCATATCTAGTCCTTAGAATTTAAATTAAGTATAATGATAATTGAATTAATCATCTCAAATAACATATTATGTTCACTATTCTTATAAATTTATTTTATTTAATTTTTCGATGGTTCCAATACAGAAACATTACAGAGAGTCCGGTAAGAACGATACACGGTGTGCTCGTAAAGTTGCTACACCCCTGTAATTTTAACCGCGAATCACGTCGTAAAACTGTTGTCAATACCTTCCTTAACTCGCACCAGATTGCTTAGCGCACGTCAAGTGGCTACCTCTAAACATTACGATCATTGTTTTTCAAATAAAGTGTGAAAATGGCGAGTGATAGGATGACTTTCAAGAGTCTGGGGATTGCCTCGGTGTCTCCGGGCAATCCCCCTTTGGCGTTAGCCTAGCCAGATATGGCTAGGCTGCCCTGGGGTGGATCGGAGTTGTTGCTTCGGCAGAGCCCGGTTCATCCCGTCCAAAGGGCAAGGGAGGCACCGGGGAGTTTTAGTGGGTATTCCCAGTACCGCTATGATCAGGTGCTGGGCGACCCCCACATACCCCTTCCGCCTAGAAGGATGACTTTCAAGAAAATCATCTTTGTTATTTATTTGACTAACATAAATTTTTAAGTTTAAATTTAAAAAAAGTAAAAATTGGTCAACTAGTAGACTAGTCTTAGTCCGCGGATTTTCGGGTACAGTATTTTTTTCTGAATGAAAGGTATTATGTTTACTGTAGGTACCCATGACATTAATTTGTATGCATGATAAAAATGATCTATTAAATAGTTAAGGCGTGAAAACGTTACAAACAATCTCACTTTTGCATTTTATAATATTAGGTAGAATTGTAAACTTGGACCAGACAGGCTACGAAGTCCGCTGATAGAATTTCTGCTTATTGTAGTGGCATGCATCGCACTGAATCACTTTTATAAGAATATTTCGTTTCCTAATAAATATCTAAGAAAACAAGTTATACTTTATTTTTCCACCCCTCATTCCAGTTTGAATAGCATAATATTTTTTTTATTTGTCACAACCCTAAACTCTATTATGAGCGCAATAAAACACATCACCTTTTCAGCGTCCACACTTTTATAATGGCGACAATCGTAAGAAGCTAACTTCTTTTTTATTGGTACCTTTCGCGTTCGCATTTCAAACAAGTTTGAATTTGAAAAAGCTTTTATTGTGTCACGTGTCAAATTTTAACGGACTTTGTTTAAATAACAACTTAAATTACAAATTCAAAGTGTGGCGTTTTTAAAAATATACCATTAGATATACTACACTGTCAACGACACTGAAACGTGGTCTCTAACTGTGGGCCTCGTAAGGAAGCTCAATGTCTCAAGCCATGGAAAGGGCTATGCTCGGGGTTACACTACGAGATCGAATCAGAAATGAAGATATCCGTAGACGTACGAAAGTTACCGATATAAGCTGGCGAATCAGTAAGTTGAAGTGGCAGTGGGCCGGAAGGTTCTAGAGTGGAGGCCACGGACCAGCAAGCGCAACGTAGGACGTCCACCCGCAAGGTGGACAGATGACCTAATAAAGGTCAGGTCACGGTTCAACGGTGGACCCAGGCCGCTTCTGACCGGTCCTATTGGAAAATTATGGGGGAGGCCTATATCCAGAAGTGGACGTCCTGCGGCTGAGATGATGAAATAACTTTACTCGGCACCTTGTTGGAATGCGAAATCCTTCCCTGCAACAGTGACCTCTCTGCGCTCGCCTCGGTGGCTACCGTTACCGTTACCTAAGTTACAACGCCATAGGTGCTGCAAGTGCGTTGCCCAAGGGTTGAGGCATCCCTTACTGACTCACTAAAACACAACGGCACATGTGCTCTTATTTGACGGTGGTATTCTGTAAGGGCCACCCCCTTACAGAATTTTGGTTTGTATTTGGAAAGTAGTAGTAGGGCACAGTGCGTTTCGCAGTCATTTGGGCACCCCATCTGGCCTTAGAAGAACACAGTGTTTAACAGAATTAACAGAACACTGTTGTATTTTGGTGATTCTGTAGGGATGCCAAAGCTTATTTCCTTATGTTGTCCTAACTCCCAATCTTTTATTATTAGAAAGGTCGATAACGCATTTTTAAAATCTATGATTTTGGAAAATTCAGCCTGCCTCTCCCGGCTTTTACATAAAAATATATAATGTATAATGTAAATATATATGTATCTATATCTGTTTAATTCAGTATAACACCTTGTATACACACACGTTAACACCTTCTGAAATAATCATTCTTTTTAACGTTTGGCTTGTGAAAATTGTCCTCAGTAAAGGTTAAGCCTTATAAAACCCCATTTACAACTTCGCTATGAACGAGACCTTTCGCGCGAGCGAATCGAAGTTTTTATTCCTTGTTTTATTTCGTGTATACCGTAAAACGGTTTTACAAGATGTAACAATGTGTAAAAAATGTAATGACATTTGGTTTTAAGTTAACGATTGTTTTTCAACAAGTTGTTATCGAGGAAAGCTCCAGGGCTGTCCAAAATGAATATTGGTAGTACGTAGTAACTATTTATTAGCCTCTATTTTTTTTTTGTTATTTTTATGTTAATTAATAGACTTATTATATATGATAACAGATCGAATCAGTTTGGTTGATTTGACATATCTACGTAGGTATATAGCTATTATATGCAACTTGTTGGTTGTTGAATCAAATAAAATTAGGTATAGGTGAATTATTATATTAAGCTTTGAAGGCGACACTTGTGGGGGAATCGGCGCATGTGTACAATTGCGCACAAAATTGCTATAGAAAATGAAATTTTTTTTCTTATTTCGTAGTATTTCACCTCACTAACTTAACATTACAGGCAATGTTGATATTCCTTCCATAAAAACATCGTGCAATGTCGAAAAAGAACGTTTTTTTTAGGCATTTATTCACCATGACGTATTTACTAATACGATAAAACAATCTGTACGCAACAGTACCCAAGAGACTCGAGAGGCGCGAACGAAGTGCGGGAGGGGAAGAGCGACTGAGTCTACCAATAACGTGTCGGCACACCGGCGCGTATCCGCCCCTCACTTTCCTCTGCCCCCTCAAAGACCTAAAATAGAGTTCTGCGTACATTTGCCGAGAAGTCTTTATTCGCTACACGAACTATACTTATCAATATTCAATATCAATCATCTCAATACTAATAATAATAAATATGTAAGTGTAGGTATTGTATCTATGTATGTTCCTTCATAACTCTTAAACGAATTAGCTGATTTTCATTAAACTTGGTAGATAAACATTTAGACGTACAGGACACAGGATAGGGTACTTTTTTCTTTTTCAACCCAGACTAAGTCGTGGGCGCCGCCTAGTATTGTTAATAATTCTGTGATGTAAGTAAGTATAGAAACTACGTTCATTTTATTATACACTAAAAACCAAGTTAACCAGGACTCATATACGTATTATTCTAAAATAGTTGAACATATAATTATGTATGATTGATTGGATAGATTAATTCATGATTTTGTTTAAATTCCCATAGGTAAATGAAATACCACCGCTTGTAAATATTTGTATTAATCTATGGTAATATAGGTCTTAATGTTTAAATTTTTTTTTGTAAAATAAGTTGTCTGCGACTGTTTTTGCTATAATAAATAAATAAATAAAAAATTCATTCATTGTATCTTAGATAGTCGATCAAAAGCTTCCCCGTAGTTAAAAAGAAAGGGTTGTAATCCGTATAATATTAACAAGTGGGCACCCTCTTTTACGGAACGGACCTTTTACTGAAGAACTTTGCAAAATGTTGCGGTTTTATTACTTTTGAGCTTACTTTTCCTTCTTTTGTAAATAACAATCATTATTGAAAGCAAGTTTTAATGAACGACTTAGCCCAAGTTGGGGAAGAAACTCCGTTTAAATCGGTTTTTATGGAAACAAATAAATGTTAAAATAAACAAACGTATTTTCTTGTTTAGTAGTATTTATTTCAGTTGTGTTTTTTTGCACAAAAAGTTTGTGTTTTTTTGCACGTCATAAGTAAAACTTTCTTATAATCGAATTTTTAATTAGATAGACTAAAATGACAGCTGAAATCGGCCTTTTATTTTTTTAATGTTGCAAGCATGAAGCGTAGTGTTGTTGTATGACTCATTTATTTATTTAGTGGAAACTTTGTTGATTAATGTTTTACTTTTATGTACGTGTATAATGTGTATCGAGATATTGTATGTTTCCCAAATATAAATAAATAAATAAATAAATAAATAAAATTTATAACCGAGTTCGATCATTATGGTCAAGTTGTAAGTATCAATGACGTTATAGAAGAGAACAAAATAATGGAACTCAGCCGCCTTATTATTGGACTAAAATGACAACTACTAAGCAACAACTAAAAAACTTATTAAAATAATAAGTTCAACTAACAAACTTATTTTAAAATAAAAAAGATTGAATCACGATTCTTACCTAATACTCGATTACTCAGGATACAACACTATTTTTACATTATAATAAAATGTTAACCCACCAAATGTCATTTTAGTTCATCTAATTAAAATACCGACTATAGTTTAACAAACTTGTTAATACAATATAATTTTGGATTATCAAGAATTGGATTATCAAGAATTGGATTATCAAGAAATATGATTTCATATTTCTTGATCAAGTTAATTTTTTTATAACGTCAACAATTGCATTTTAACCATATAAATATTTTGTGGTTATTTTATTATGCTTTTATTTATTTATTTACTAGCTGCTGCCCGCGACTTCGCCCGCGTAACTTTGTAAATTAAGTATATACTAAAACCTTCCTCAAGAACCGCCCTATCCATTGGTGAAAACAGCATGAGAATCGGTGCAGTAGCTTTTGAGTTTATTGCGAATAGACAGACAGACAGACAGACGAATACTTAAGCCGAAAATTAGGTCGAACAAAAATCTTCATAAATTTCAACATTAATAATAATACCTACTTTTATAAATTAATATAATCTCTAAATTTGTTACTAAGCGTACCTAAAGCTCGTGATCGACTGGACCAATTCGGGTAATTTTTTTCTTAAATATTCATTGAAATTCAAGGAAGGTCCTTCTTACCTAACAGAAAAATTGGAAAAATTTCCCCTAAAAACGTATAATATCCATAGGTTCCTGACCAAATTTTCAAAAACATTTTAATGAAATATGTATTTACATTAAACACATTAATAAATTTTGATTACAATCGTTGCACAAAGATAGGTACAGTGGTGACGATAGATTTTATTCTTAAAAGTAATTAATTTGAATAGAAAAACATATGCAGACACAAACCGATTCCCAATTACAGCGATTGTGCCAGTATTAACATGCAAACAATCTAAGTGTCCGGTCTGAACCGACCGCAAGGAGCCGTTTATTGTCGTCGAGATTTACGGCCGAGGGTGTGTTTGCCAAATTGAAAGTTCACTATAAATTAGACACTGTCCAGCGGAAAGCCATAACATGGTCTGACGGATCGCTCTGTTGCTATATTTACTAAGGTGATCTTAACCTAACTTCACTTAATATGACACCAGTGCCTTCTGAAATGTTTATTTTTATTTATTCCTAGTATTTTTTTTTCTCTCTCTCTTGTCTGTATAAATATGTTTTTTGTATTATACATTCATATATGTTTTTTGTATACAGGTGGAAGCTTGCGCTAAAAAACAACTGCAGCTCGGTTAGATGGCGCCAATTTCTTAAATTGAGGTTTTTAATTTTTTTTTGAATGAAAATCAGCATATAATTTAATTAAAATAGTGTTAGCGAATAAATTGTAATATTAGTAATGCATTTTAGTATATTTCAAATATATATTAGTTTTAAATTACTTTAAACTGGTCAGATCAATATCGCTATTCTCGCGGTAATTACTCACGCACACATTTGAGAACTTATTATGTGCTTGAAGTGTTTGCCAATTTCGTCGCTTAGCTAATACGCGCCTTAGAACTAACGAGTTGACTCTGAGCTCGCAATAAAGAAGCACCGGTTCCAGTCCCCTATTTCTTTCTTATTTCTTTTTTTCATTTTATTTTTACTTCATAATTATAAAACATCCATATTCATATTCGAACATCAAAACAGCGAGAAGCAACTGTGGTACGACACCAGTGCCTTCTGAATATATTTTTACTTCTTGTAGTATAGATATTTTATTTTTCGTTGTATAAATATGGGTGTTAACTATTTATTTTGGTTTTATTTTGGTTTTAACTATTTTATTATTGAAAATTTTCTTTGTTTTTGGAGCTTTTATGTTGTGTATGTTTTCTTAATAAGTGCGTAACCTCACCATCGGCATCGGCTCCAACGGAAGACCAGCGTAGGTTTCTACAACCTGCATTATGCTGAGTTGGAGCCGGTTTGTGACAGGGGACGTTTGTATGTGTGTGTGTTTTTCTTCTTTTTTTTTTATTATGTATTTATATCCTTTGTTGCAAATAAACTGTTATTCTATTCTATTCTATTCTAATATTTTATTCATTAAAATTTGGTTGGCTATTTCAGATTTTACCTATTGTGTAACTGTGGAATATGACTGTGTCGACAAAGCTTGATATTTTTATTGTTACACTGTGAAAATATTATTTTAATATTCAAAATCAAAGGGAATTCATTATCAAAGGGAATCTATACTATAAAATTATAAAGAGAAAAGATTTTGATTGTTTGTTTGTTTGTATTGAATAGGCTCCGAAACTACTGGACCGTTTTGAAAAATTCTTTTTCCATTCGAAGCCGATATTATCCCTGATGAACATAGGCTACTTTTTATCGCGGGAAAATGCTTCATTCCTACGGGAAATCTAAAATAAAAGTAAATACTAGCGGCTTGGCCCGGGATACACTTGATAGCGCCATCTATCGCATTTGGGTAGAACTGCTTGGGGTTATTTTTAGCGAACCGCTCCACGGTATCTACCGGTATCTTGATAACGCCATCTATCGATGGTTTCAATGCGGACGAAGTCGCGAGCACCAGCTAGTTCATTATAAATTGTAAACTTTTTATTTTTTTTATTGAGTGAAGAGTGTAATAAAATTTTTTTTGACTTATTTAAATATAAAATGATTAGTTGCGAAAATTTATAAAACACAAAATGAAAAAAGAAATTTATTTTTGTCTTCACTAAAGGTATACAAGCCGTTTTTTTTTTCTTTTCAATTAAGTAATGTCGTTGATGTACTTAGCTCAAGGAAGTGGCTGGCAGTGGAAATTCGAGGATCAAGTAGGTATTCTTTTTTTTTTTTTTTTATATTTTCCCCTAAAGGTTACACCATCCTCAGGAGTAGTTTATTTTCATTCATTTTGTTTTACAATAATAATAAAAATAAAAAAAAATTAACAAACAATTAGTACAATACTATCTACATTAATATCATTAATTATTATTATTTATTTATTTAATTCTTCCCTTTTCCTTATTAATATGATAATAGCCAATTTTATATTTGAGGGTGGAGAGGGGAGTGACCCGTACCCCTAACATAATTAGGGACCTTTTTTATCGATACTAATCTTACTTTTAAATAGATTTATTTAGTTTTATTGTTTTTTCTGCAATCTTTATGCAGTACATTAAAAATTTTTCGCGACGGTCCTTTTCTTGAATAATTTTGCTAATAGTTTCGCTATCTAAATTTTCATCTATTTCAATTTCTAAATTGAGTCGCTCAGCAGCGAACCTGGGGCACTGGAGCAAAAGATGCTCGACACTTTCCTGCACCCCAGGCTCGCAAGGGCAGTCGGAACTGGGCTTCTTCTTGTACTTGTACAGATACTCCGAGAAGCCTCCGTGGCCTGTGAGCACCTGCACCAGAGTAGGCGTCATTTTTATTTTGTGAATCACACTGTAGGTATCACAAGTAGGTATTCTGGTGCTCATTTAAAAAGGTATGTGTCCATCTGCTAGTGCTTGTGGACTAATAATGATGCAATATTAACTCTTTCCTTTGTAATATTGAGTAGTATTTCATTCGGTTACTTTATGTCATAGTATAACACCTTTATTAATATATAAGTTCTTTGTTAAAGTTACCGCCAATTTTATATTAAAGACATAAAATTGTTGATAAAAATTCCATATCATAACAATATTTCTCATGTTAATAGAAGCCTACTTCTCTCTCTTCCTTGCATCTATCGTCCTGAAAGAAGACAGCTTCCTGCAGGCTTCGACATCTATAGAAAGCTAAACGAAATCGCTTTTCGACGCACCTAACATACGTACGTATCAAGGTACTTTAGTTTTACTTTCACAATCAAATTAATCACGTGAAACAGAATAACTAAAGATCTATTGGTTCGTGATCTTTTGAGCATCGCAGGCAGTCTGATGGTCAGCTCAATCTTAGTTAGTTACCGTAGTCTATAAGCATAAGTAACTCTGGAATGGATATAATGTTATATGGGCCCTTGAGGTATAAAGAAAGCGGAAAATGGGTAAATTGGGGATAAAAGGATTGGGCCCTGGCATCAGATACTACACTAAAACACAATAGTACACGAGTTATTTCACTGTGGTCTACTGTAAGGCTGCGACTTTCTTTCGACACTTGTAACTTCTAAGCTATGCGTAAATTAGATCTGTAGTGCCACACTTCAAAAGAAAGCCCGAAAGCATCTCATTGCGTCATCTTTCAGAGACTAAGCTTCGCCTACTTCCTCCTACATTTAATTAAGTCCTATATTCCTCCTACATTTAAAATGAAATCTCAAGACTTTAAATTAGATCAATTAATCAAAGTCGTTTTCTTCATTTCTTAAGGTCGTGTCGAAAATTTGGTTGAAGAAAGAAGTCGTGGCTGAAACGTCATAGAGTTGACCGGGATAGTCAATGCAGTTGAGCTGTTCCGAAGAACAAAAGACGAAGAGGACGGTTCCAGGCTGATCACCAACCTTCACTAGTCGGAGAGACACCGCAAGAAGAAGAAGTGCCCGCTTTCAATTGTCTTTCCATTTTGTAAGTACCTACTTATTTTCCACATATCAGTCGTAACTTTGAGTAACTCCTGTAAGGGCAGCAACCTGATCTGATCTGTCCATTGGCTAGTTGACCAGCCACCATTGTTTTTGCTATCCACTCTTTCAACCACCACTCTTCTTCAGTTTATCCGTTTCCCTTCGGATTATGTGTCCAAAGTAATTGAGATCTCTCTGATAACAGGTGGCCGAACCCCAAGCTGTTTGAAGTTGCCCATGGAATACGCAACACCCGACTCCAGCACCACATAAAATTGATCTTCTTAAGCTCCATAGATTGGATCGCCCAAGGCAACGTTGTACAGAAACATCGAAAAGAACAATTAAATTAGAAAATACTAGGCAATACAATGTCTCTGATGTAACAGGGAAGATAACCGATGGGGTAAATGAGTTCTTGAATGGAGGCCACGACAGCGTGGAGCACCCTGCGCTTCTCTCGGGAAGCGGTTGAATGTGAAGCGTAGAGTGCAATAAATAGTGCTTAATAGTGGCGAGTCCTAGGAGAAGCCTACATTCGGCAGTGGGAATATCAGGCTGGCTGATGATGGTGATGAGACAGTATAAAAATGAAATTACAGTCAGATGTAAACAAACAAACAACGCCCTTGACATTGCATTCAGTTCACTTTATTATTACCACGTCACTCCACCGTACATTAACCCCGGAGCTCGAATCAATAACTCATTACTTTTTTATTTCGTTTTAACTTTTTTAAAATAACTTGCTTTTTTGCGTTTCGCGCGCTGACCGCCCCAATTATTGGGTGAAGGTTGGAGAGTCTGGCGGGCGCCAATTATGACGTCACTCGGCCCGATTGTGACCGTAATATAAGTATTATTTTATATTATGTTGAGTGTTTTTTCATTGATAGCAAATACGGTCAGTCTCGTTTAAAAATGTTGGTTGAAACGGAATGCGTACGGGACGCGTCCGGGCAGATACAATTTCAGTGAACCACGAAACTTCGATCAGCTGTTCATGCATCATGTAAAAATTAATGGTGTCATTTTAAAATCGTGTTATATTTACTACGTCCTAAATACATACACACATATTATTACATATAAAAATTACAATGAAAGAGATCGTATGTCAGTTAGGTACTATACTTCTGGAAGGACAGACAGTTACAGTTTTTACTGTTAATTATTTTTTGTTACCAAAAGAAAGACATCTTCCATTGGTCATTTTGCAACTAATTCTAACTATGTTTTGGATACTTTTGAATTTGTAAATCTGTTGTGTAATTTTAAATTTGTGCCTCTGTTCTATGTCAGTCCATATTAGGACATCCCATATCTGCAAGGATTCATTACAAAAGATCTGTTTTCTCATAATAAAGGGATCATTATTTTTCACCTATCCAAACATCTGATAGGAATACTCCATCCTGAAGGTTCGTTCTTAAGTTTCACCAGAGAATAGTGTACTATTTAAAAGTGTCTACTGGAGGTGACCCTCTACTACATCCAAATTTAAAAAGTTCACCCCCTGTATATTATTAAAATAAAAATAAAGTAAAAAATACATACCAATAATAAAATCCAAATATTTAATGACTGAATCACGAACAAATTAATAATAATATCACTTAATTTACACTTAAAGCACCTATTTCAGACTATATGTTAACACAATATATTGCACTTTTTTTTAAAGAAAAACTTAAATCACTTTAAATTTAGAACTAATGGACAGTGAGTTTTAAAATTTGGCGGGCATTTGTAAGGGGTGAAAAGCATTCGACCCGCTTGTGCGACGGTCGACAAGGAACTCATCGAGACGTCTTGAGGGTAAAAGACGTTACACGGGACCCCACGTTCCCCTTGTTAGTTCAGACGGTGATAATGTATTGTTGCTCTTAAGTGGCTTTGTGCATTATTTAAATAATTTTTAAACTACGGATGTTGGTTACTACGAAAAAATTATTGGAGGCATTTTATCAAAGAATTTCCTTTTCCTAATTATCCGTAGTTTCGGACAAAAGCCTATCTTTAGCCTGTTATTATAATATAATAAATAAAACTTAATTTACATAATATGAATAATAATGTTATATTAATTTTTCAATTAAAGATGACCCAAAGAGAACGGAGTAGTGGAGTTACGTACAAATATTATTAAAATATAGAAAAAAAATCTGTGATATAAGTTTAATTTAGTTATTAATTGTATTTGACTCAAATTAAGATTCACAAATAAAATAATTACATATTATTATATATTCATAATTATTATGGTAAATAAAAAATATAAGTTTGGATTTTTAGTCTCTACTCGTTAACTGTAAAGGCGACGGTCCTAATTTACACACGTGATACTCAAGCCTACTTTGTCGACGTATAGGACGAAATGTTTCATTTTGGCTAATGCAAAATAGTCTCTGCAGCTCAAGTATTAAAGTTCGGGGAGTAAATTTAGTGCCAGGTACGAATAAAAAGGTTTATTTGGAGGGTGAGCTTTCTTCGCGATCACTACTGTTGTTCCTAATCATTGTGCACACATAAAAGACTACAATACGCACAGAACCGTATTAGAACTTGAGAAAAAAATAATAGAATATTTATGCGTTTAAAATTATAGAATGCGTGTAACAACATTAGTACCCAAAGTTATTAACATTATTAACAGCAATAGTAATTTATGTTTATACCTTCGCAACATAATTTAAAAAGTATTGAAATAATAGTTATTTTAGTCGCATATGACAGCATTTGTACCCATTTTCTGTTCCCTTTCCATATATATGTATAAAAAAATTTGTTCTTTTTTAGTTTTTTATTTTTTATTATCGCTTTTTATTAAAATTTACATTTATTTTATTAGAGATGGGTTTGCTCTTGGCCAGCAACCAGCTGAGCAGCAAGGATGAGGCCTATGATGGAGCGAGCTCACCCAGAATCAGTTACTTTCGGAAATGCTTCGAATTTTCCAAAAGACGTTGGCAGAAATGTATTTATTATATACTTTAACAACTTTAAAGGGCTTATTTTTTTTTAATAAACACATATATCTTACCAAACAATAAATTTAATATAAAAAATAATAATGAAAATTTTTCAGAGGGTCCGCGTATCACCGGTCATTTTCCTTACTCGTCAATTTCATCAATTCACCAGTTTACTCGTTAAACAGTTTAGAGTCCGTCCCTGCGATAGGAAGTATTGCACGGTAACTTATTTTAACGGTCATACTGCCACGCGCCTTCACCAGCGCTACCAAACTAAAGGGCCGCAGATTTCACAGGACTCATCTATGTTTTTAGTAATGAATATTTCGTTTAGTAATTCATTCAGTTTCGAGGCTACTTTTCGAATTAGTATTCATAGTTGAAGGATTTTTATTTTGTAAATTTAATGATGAGCTGTTTGCTACTGATTTCGCGTTAACTAATTGAAATTAAACTTTGTGCGTGATAAAAGTAAAATTTTCATGGTCTAATTTTGTGTAACACTTCTTGTAAGATTTCCTGTAACTTTGTAAAATATTTATTTTATTTTAGTTCGCTTTTTTTCTCTATCTCCCTGATATCTCAAAGAAGTTTCATTTCTGACACATGCATTTTGAGTAAATGTAGCTAATAGCATATGCACATCAAATTTTTAAATTAAAATCAAAATCAACCTCTTAATTTTTTTTCAAACAGGAATTTTAAATTCTCAAAAAGAAAATTGGAGCCTCTCGGTTAGAAATTTCGGATACCTACTTTCTTTTTAGGGTACCTGTTCTTTAAAATTTAATTATAATTTATCTATTTTACAGATTACAGAAAATTAAAATTAAATAATTTTAGTCATTAACAGCGAATTTATTTGATAACAGTGTTTTATCACGTAAATATATTTTCAAAATTATAATAGCTTAAGTAAATAATAATAATAAAAAAAGTGTCATTATTCTTTTATTTTCTTGTTATTATCTTGTCTATGAATTAAAATTAAAATGTTTTTAGGTACCTACTGTAAATATTTTTAAACGCTGCGAACCCGGCAGTTGAACATTTCTGAAGTTTGTACGTTATGGCACGTTAGGGCGTCTTAAAAATTTAAAAGTGATTGCTCGACCGAGACGAAAATAACGTACTTTTACATTTTTAATATCTTATAATAAATATTAGATATTTTTTTTCAAAAAATGCTTTTTTAAATACTTCATTTACTGCTTTATTTTAGGTATCTTTCTCAGGGTAGTAGTAACGGGGCACACATATTTCATGGCATTGTATAAACTGGACAGCCCGTCTAACGGGAGTTAGCACCAACCTCCTCAGTGCAGACTACCGTGAATTACCAGCACATATGCTTTTGTGTCCCGGTCGGGGATCGAGTGAGGGATGCAATTTCTTTATTTTTTTCTTGCCCCTTATTCTATTAAAGTTACCGTCATACTATTACCGTCATCATGCCTGTCTATTCATAGAAAAACCTCGAAAAGATCATGTTAAAGTAAGCATTTTCTTATTATATAGTAGTAAAAGGTGGCACACTTGCTGACGATTTATTTGTTGTCACTGAACTAAAACATGGTTCTGTTGTTCATGACAGCCTATTAGTTTAATGGAATACTTATGCTGCTGCCATAAAGGCAACAGCACAACAGCATAAAGGCCATCAGTATAACCGGCAACACCAAGATCTTATTGATTCACTATTTTAATAAAGTCTTTTAAAGTTAACTTTAAAAGTTAAGTTAAAAGACTTAAAAGTTTTGTAGTTAACTTTTTAGTCAAAGTTTTAAAGTTAAGTCTTTTAAAGTTTACTGCGATAATGATAGTCTTCGCTCATCATCAGTCCATCAGGCCAGTATTTTTCTACATAGCTTTTGAATAATTCAAACCCAACGTACGCACCTGGTCAAAACTGGAATAATGCACATCGAAGACGCGTGTTTGGCACACGAACGGAAGTCACTCATTTCCATAAATACGGTAATGGTAAAGTTCTTAATTGAAAGTGATTGTAAAACGAACTTTAATTACTTTATACATAAAGTCCATTTTGCTTTGTTAACGTGCAGAACATGTGTATTGCACGCGCGTCCGTCTTACACCGTTGACTACAAGACAGGATATGTTTTAACGCAAGGGTGACAACCCTGTTCCTTAAGAGACGTTCTTACCATATGGTCAGGATCTTTGATAATATTTTTTCATAATAAGTACTTCATAATTTAATTGGTCGCGTATTCATAAATCTATACTAATATTATAAAGACGAAAGATTTGATTGTTCGTTTGTTTGTTTGTATTGAATAGGCTCCGAAACTACTGGACCGATTTGAAAAATTCTTTTACCATTAGAAGCCGACATTATCCCTGATGAACATAGACTAGACATGAACATAGAACATAGACTACTTTTTAAGGCAGGAAAATGCTTCATTCCTACAGAAAAATGGGTAATAAGACAACGGGTAGTAATCATTATTATCCTTATTATTTCCATGGTTTCACAGACACGAATGTATTTTATAATTAAGAAAATAGGTTTTTGCTGCAATCGCTGTTCTGTATTGCAAATACTGCTTTTATAATTAATAATTAATTTGTTTTTGTGTTAAATTTTGATTCAAATCCTTTGATATTATTTTTAACTTTGCATTAATCCGCTGAGTTATATTGCTAACTTTCTTTTATCTTCGAATCTCTTAATTTCTGATTCGATTTCGCAAAGTAACCCTTAATAACTGGTTGAGCGACAATGATATTTCTTACCAAGCACATAGAGACCACGTTTAAGCTCTATATGTTATCTAAGCTCTATAATAATTATAATATTTTATTCAAAGTTTACAAGGTATAAAGGAAGTATCTTCATTGCGTTTGTACTCAAACTCTAAGACTAAGCGGTGATTAAGTTGACAACAATTTGACAGAGAAACTGTTTAAGTTAGTTAGTCGAAGCGTCGACGGCTCAATTAGCAAGTACTACCTTCTAGGCTATTTTGATGGACTCAAATTCTCACGAATCGAACAATTTGCCCAATAGTTAAACTGCGAAGTAGTTATTGAGACAGTTGTCGAGTTTATGAAACTTTAACAAGTAGTTAGACTATGTATTTGTCAACGACTTAGTAATTGTATAATAATACCTTGATCTTTTTCACTTACTTACTATTATCCTGTCTCAAAAACTACTGCACCGATTTTCATTCTGTTTTCACCAATGGATAGAGTGGTTCTTGAAGAAGGTTTTAGTATATAATTTACAAAATTACGCGGGCGAATTCGCGGGCAGCAGTTAGTAATATCATAAAGTAAATAGTTGCTTAACCAGTGTAATATTACAATGCGAAAGTTTATGATTTTTTTCAATGTTTGTTGAGTGTTTTCACGCAAAACGGCTTAACGAATTTGGATGAAATTTGGCACACATATAGTTTATTACCTAGCTGGATTAACATAAGTATAAGATACTTTTTATCCTGAAATTTCAGTTATTATGCTAAGGTCGGAAGACTGACGGTCCACTTGATGGTAGGTGGCTACCGTCACCTATAACACACGTAACGCCAGAAGTAAGTGAGCTGCCGACTATAGTACGATTAAAGATATGGGGATTGAGAAGGGAGAAGGAAATTGACTCTGACATTCCTTTATTATTATTATTTGCTTAGTGGCTATTTCTGTCTACTGGAGAACCAGTATTACTTCGTCCATTGCTGAAATATTGTGATCGCCACGTAAACTAAAGCCACCACGTTGAGAAACTGTAGTACTTTTTTGACAGAGGCATTCTTCACATCTTCATAAGCCATTGTGTGGCTGCCTAGGATGTGACTGCGACACTCGCACAGGATATGCATTGGTGTTTCTTCTGCCTCATGGCAGAAGCGACACTCTCCTGTGCTAGTGAGACCCATTAGTTTAAGGTGCCAAAAAGACATATCTTACTCTTAGTGAGTTATTTCACGGTAGTGCAAAATGCACACTACTCATAGCAATGAGATCACACATTGACAAGGTTAACTACGGGTAAGAAAAATTGTCCGTGATCCACCTAAGTGGACAAAGTAGTGGTAGGGCATGCTGCGTGTAGCAGTCATTTGGGCAGCCCGTTTGGCGGCAGTAACCACCACCTTACAGAATACCACCGTGAAATAACAGCATTATGTGCTGTTGTATTTCGGTGAGTTAGTGAGGGATGCCAGAGCCCATTACCCCTTCCTTCCTGTATCCCTTATCCTTAATCCTTCTATGGTCGACAGCGCACTTGTAGCACTTATGGCGTTGCTTGTGTCAAGGCGATGGTAGCCACCGTCAGCCATCAGCCGTCAGCCTGTCTGTCGACCTTAATATAAGAAAAAGTAAGAGTACCACGACCAATATCTCATACGTATTAGTTCATTGTATGAATCAATTTATGAGTTTTGTGAGACATAAATTAATTAGTAAAGCAATAATACTTATGTCTTTTTTTATTTAGTTTTTTTTCCAACAACAGATTGCTAATTATCTCAAAATTGAAACACAAAAAATAACAACCTGCCACTACGATTCCTAATTTTTATGCTAAAGCATACTTAAGGACCATATTTGTTCTTCAAATTTAAAGTATCAGATGTTTTATGAGTAACAATTTTTGTCGAATAAGACTTATTAAAAGGGAATAAGGTACATTATTCTCTATTGAAAAGGCACATGTAGTAGAGGGATGTAATAGGTGATTAGTTCCAAGAGCTTTGGCAGTTGATAATCACGTTATGAGGTTTCGATGACGGTTAATCGATTGGTAACGATTTTGTTTGTTGATGGCCTGTACCACGATATTGCTTTTCAAGTAACATAACTACTGTGCCCCTCTCTCATAATGTTGAGTAAGAAATTTTTTTGACAATATAAAAAGTTTCATTCATGTGATAAAATTTGTCGCATGGCAATCTGGAAAAGAAAAAGAAAGAGAGAAAAAGAACTTTATTTTTTTAAATTACATATTACACACTATTTATTGCTTTTCTATGGCTACTTAATTATAGTGCCAAAAAATTTAAATTTCAAATATAATAATAATAATAAATCTGTAAGTGTTGGTTGACTTTGTTTTCAGAGATATCGTATTAATATGCTCTATACATGATACTGAAATTAAATTGACGATTTTGCGTTTTTTTTTTTAATATTTTTTCTAACGAATTAACTGATTAAATTAACTGATTAGGTAGATTTAGATGTACAGGACACAGGACAGGCAACTTTTTTCTCTTTCAACGCGGACGAAGTCGCGGGCGCCAGCTAGTACTTAAATATTTTTGTATAATATCTAAAAAAAATTAAGGTTGATAAAATTGGTTTCAAGTCTAGTTCGTTAGAACGATTTGTTCGTATAGAAAATTTGGATTTCTTGGTACAGGGGTGTAGACATATGTTGGATTAAGCTGTCTTCATTAGATACGAGTGGTTCAGGTGAAACTGTTACTAATTTTAGGACAGTAAACGTATTTCTTGTTTTTGTTGACAAGCAATAGTTGTATATTTTAATCGTGTGCATCATCATGCATCATTTTAATTCCTTTTAATTATTTATTAATAACTAGCAACCCGCTCCCGGCTTCGCCCGGGTGCAATTCTTATCCCTCTTTCCCATTATCGCGTTTTTGAAGCGTAGATCATTGTTATATACATAGATAAATAATTGGTCTCGCTGTACTCGGCTAGATACGGCCCAAATGAGCTAGCCATACAACTCATAACGATGACTTATGACAAACGCCTAAAACGCCACGATATCCAAGGTTTGGATGCTAGATGGTGAAAACTAAATGGTGGCATCTCCTACTGGGGAGAGCCCTAAGGGAGAGCCTCAAAAAGCCAGAAAAACACAACAGATTTGCTTATACATAGTTTGGAACTGACTGATTGCAAAATATGAAAAACACAGCAAAAAAAAAATTGTGGTAACGGAAGGTATATTGTGCTCTGCCGATTCTATTACCATAGTGAAATAGGGAAATGAGCTACTTTTAAAAATATAAAATAAGTAAGTAATGTGAGATAGTGTAAAAGTTTAAAAATACTCTTGGTTCCGTTGAAATAAATGTCTAACAGACTGTCCTTACCTCGTGGTTTACTCAAGTCTGTAATAAATCTCGGCATTCAATTAAGCGAGGAGACAGCCAACACCCTAACCCGTGTTTACGACCGAAGAACACCATTACCGATGTATGCGGACCTCTCCAAACAATTGTATTAATACTTAACCTGCGGGTTAATATTTACGTGGAAAACATAGGCGAAGGAAAAATAAAGAATTTTCATACTCAACACCTCATTAATAGATTTGTACATTTTTTAATAAGATTTATTTAATATTGCTTTGGCAATAAGTGATATTATTGAAACTTATTGCTAACTAGCTGGCGCCCGCGACTTCGTCGGCGTTGAAAAATAAAATAGTAACCTGTGCTCTCTACGTCTAAATGTTTATCTACCAAGTTTCATGAAAATCATACATATAGGAACATAACACACATACAATACCTACACTTACAGATTTATTATTAGTATTGATCTATATTATTTTCTTTGAGATTGGGGATGGATGTCTTTACTGCGTTTTGCGATCCGTCTCCACTCAAAAACTTCCAGCCCTAATGGCTGATAATAGTATCTAATACTATTGCCGATACTGCTAAAGTTGGAGAAGAGACTCAGCACAGTGTGAATAGTATTAAAAACCGTTACACTTATAACAATAGATAGTTAAAAAAACTGTTAACACCCTCACGAAATTATATTCTTACCCAGTTGATGAGGCAAAAAAATTGCGATTCATAATTCCAAGACATAATTTATCAATAAACTTATACCTGTTGACGTATTGTTTCATTTTGTCCATTAATTTTTAGTAACCTATAATTTAGATCCAAAGAAATACTACACGGTACACAATTTGTTGACACTACAATATTTTTTTTTACAAAAATCCTCTATTATATTTATAAAGCTATTCTCAAGCCCTTCAATGTGGTAGAAGTGTTTGTAATGAATGATCTTTTTAATAAAAGATACTGATAATTTTTAATACTGGTTCTTTAGTTTGGTGTTTATGATATGAGACAACTCGCTCACAATACTTAGGTGATTCTGTACAGTCTGACGCAGAAATTTTTACACAAAATCTCCCTCCTAAGGTGTATCCACCTAGCTATAAATATTGGCTTCTTTAAGAGATTAAATTCAAATTCATACACTGTTGAAGAGCACCGGCATCTGCTTTGCTTGTGTCCTATGCAGATGGTAACCAACTACCATCAAGTGAACCGTCAACCTACCTGCCTTCGTTTAAAATTCCCGTTCCGATTCCCAGTAGACTAGCCTGGTTGACTGTATACAAAGACTTTTGAAGAATAAAAAAGCGATTGATTTTGTGATACCCATTGTAACTAACCCACACATTTTTTTTTCTAATACCGACACTAAACAAAAAAGAGTTATTTACCATAATGACGACTCCTGTAGTGAGTGACAAGTTATTGTATTATTTAGGAAACAGTTGGCAATATCGTTGGTGTGGCGTCTCAATAATGAGACAATAAGTTCTTTTTTTTATCTATCATAAAATTCCAAATCATTTATTCGTATATCGTTGCTTAGGATGGATTTGTAATATCCGAACATAAATTAATATTTCTTCTACTCTGCTGACGGTCTGCTGTACAAAGATTTAAATCACAGATGCGCCCTGTGCTTCTGAAAACTGTCCACGTAATATATCTGTGTGTATACAATGTGAACCGCTTACTGCTTACTACAAGGGTTTAAGGCGGGAAGGTTGAGCTCGCTCTTCCCAACGATGACATATTTCCGGCCGCCCTAGTATGTCTAGGGCGTATCTGTGATTTAAATCTTTGATATTCTATTAACTGAAGCAACTCCTTTGGAGTTGCCTGAGCCTGAGCACCTTAATCTAGTGGTTAAGGCGGACACTAAAAACCGAAATTACTTTCTAATCAACCTCTTTGAATATAAAATAAATTGTAAATAATCATATTGTAATAATAATAATTAACTGTAATATATATTACCTACTTATTTTTATAAAAATACTATCACTAAGACCTCGATGGCATGGTTAAATCAGTAACCATGACCCTTTACTCTTAATCAAACAAAATATCGTCCCAGTTGTTGCCTACAAGTCGTACCAGCTGGTTAAGAATTTATAAACTACACAGCTGTTTCCTTATCTTCAAAAATCCATTATATCTAGAGCTCTGTTTTTATCAGAGTATAATGCAACTTGGATCTCATACTCAATTGGTTATATCACAAATATATCCACTATATTATGAGCTCTACCCTTGATAGTTATGTAATAAAATTAATTGTAAATGCTTAGGTCAACTTTAATTGGACACCCTAATCGAGGCAACGGTTTTTTTAATCATTTTTCAAATCTTTTGGTGCTTTAATAGCTAAGAATATTTGCAATGATGAGTTTATTATCTATTTTAGGGTAGAATAGATATTCTATGAAAGTGCTTTTGAGACATTTACTTAATAGTTAGTTGCTAGTGAGTAAGTGCGATATGGTCACATTAATTAAGAAGACAATGCGAACCCTATCTTAGAAACCCTTCTATTACTATCTTTAAGATTTCTTACCTCACTGATCGGACGAAAGATAGTTTTGTGTTCATCTTAACAAAGGGACGCGTTCCCTCAATGTCACACATTTAATTTGAGGGTTATTCTAACAGGATTTGCTTTTCTTATTCTAAAATTAATATCTATTGTATTGTGTGTGTCTAAATTCCAAATTAAGAAAAAAAATGTATAGGTATCGCAAAATTTGATGGGCTCTGACCTTGAGCGGATACCTTTCGTTTGAGCATGTAGAATTGCGAACAATACGGCGAACCTGCTTTCTCTCGTACAAAATGTTATCATTGCGTCTCGCTCATTCCCTGGCTCCCCCATCCCCGCGTCGCAATACCTCACAAACAGTCCCAAAATCGGTTACTGCGCATATTTGACACCTGATACCGATGTTATACATGTCAACATTTTAAATATTTACTTATAAAATAATACAAATTTGTACCCTAAGTCGATTTTTTAAAACAACATCTCAGCGGTGATAAATCTCTGGTTTAAACCAAACTCCTGAGTCTAAAACACCGGCTCAAAATTTCCTGCCTGTTGGTTTTCTATCCATTACATTTGGGAGAATGTACACAGGATTTCATGACTTAGTTTCCTCCATCTCCTTATTAAACTACTGAGACTTTTTAGTTTCGATAGTTCAATTAATTAATGAAATTGGACTACTTAGAGACTAAAAGTCCCAATAGTTCAAGACTACTAAGAGTGGGGAAGTTCTTCACTCTTACGTTGTGGACATATAGGTTGTGGACCTATTCGCACGAAGGGCTTTTAGTCTTCTTTTATTATACAGCGACCGACTGGATCTAGCCCTTTTTCTGTTTTCCTGAAATTTACAACTTGGGACTCTTAAAGTACAGAGGCATATTATTGGGCAAGCGAACTTCATCTTCGATCTCATCTTCACTTACCGTCAGGTGTAATCGGGATCAATCGCTTTGTCGTATTCAACTTAAAAAAAAAGAAGCCTTTCTCAAGGCAATATTTTTTCAGAATTGTCCGAGTGAAATAAATTTGCAAATAAATTTGTTGGGGTGTTAATAGAATTTCAACACACCTTAGTGATTAAGTTTTAAGATACAGCCTTAGAGATTTGATTACATATTATAAATATTAATTATTATTTTTCTCAATATAACAAACTAGCTTTTGCCCCTTTTTTGACTATCGTTGAATTTTTATTATGTATAGGAACATTGATTAAATTTATGTTCAATATAACGTGATTACAAAACAAAACAATTTTGTTTGTATTCGACAATTAAAAATCAGAAAAACAAGAACATTCAATAAATTAATATGAATACAATAATCATCTGTTTTGTAACTAAGTAGATTTCATTATATAACAGATTTCGTTTTAATAATACAGGCTTTAATTACACGATTGTTAGAGACTATCAATACTAACAATAAATATGTAAGTGTAGGTATTGTGTGTATGTATGTATGTTCCTCCACAACTCTTGAACGAATTAACTAATTTTCATGAAACTTGGTAGATAAACATTTAGACGTACGGGACATGGGATAGGCTACTTTTTTCTTTTTCAAAGCGGACGAAGTCGCGGGCACCAGCTAGTTTTCCTAAGCGCCTGTTTCATCAACGTCAAGTAAAGTGTTGATTAGTTACTTTTAGAAATTATTTTCTGTTTTATTGAATTATGCACACGGTTTAGTGCATCCATCGATAGCCGATTTTTTATTATTATTTTCTATTCAATGTTTGGGACGTTTACCGTACAAACAAAGGTATATCAGCTAAATTATTCCTGGTTACCGGTGACTTTAAATGACAGTTACGTCAAGTAGGCCATACTTGACGTTTGTGAAACAGGCGCTAAGACCGGTCAGATCCGCCGACGACTCGCGGCCCCTAGCGCGTCCAACGGGCACTCTATCTTAAACGGCAATCACACCATACAATTTGAACGTTTCCTATTTAGGAATCTAAGTAGAGAGCTCGTGATCACACTACGCTAAATTGATTTCTAATTCGAAGATATAGAGTTGAAAATGGATAAACTCTCAATTGAATCCAATCTGTTCTAACTGCGATCACACCTTTCGATTTCCTAAATTGGATACATTCAAATTGTAAGGTGTGATAGCCCTTTTAGGTAGGGTCAGAACTTATGGGTCCAATCCGACGCCGCCCTTATTAGATCGTCTGTTTAGTTTTTTCATTAGATTAGTTTATCCATTTTCAACTCTATATCTTCGACTTAGAAATCAATTTAGCGTAGAGTGATCACGAGCTCTCTACTTAGATTCCTAAATAGGAAACGTTCAAATTGTATGGTGTGATTGCCGTTTTAGTTTATAATAATGTATGGATGTATGGATGTTTGTTACTCTTTCACGCAAAAACTACTGAACCGATCACAATGAAATTTTGCATACACGTTGTCTAGGACACCAGAAAGGACATAGGGTACTTTTCATCGTTCAAAGCGGACGACTTCGCGGGCAGCACCTATCTAGTAAGTAATAATGTATGGATATATGGATGTTACTCTTTCACGCAAAAACTACTGAACCTATCACCATGAAATTTTTTACATAGGTACACGTTGTCTGGGACACCAGAATGGACATGGGGTACATTTTGTAAAGTTACACGGCCGAAGTCGCGTGCAGCAGCTAGTTTATAATAATTCTTACAATGAGCCAGATGGTAGAGGAGCCCACGGTGCAAAATGTGGAGTCACTCGAGCGTTGTGGGGACCTATTGGACTTTGAAGATTGGATGGTAAGAAGAAAAAAGGTGATATGAAGTTTTTCATTTCAGCGTTGGGGTGAGCGTTTTACAGGTGTTCAAAAATTTATAGGCACTGTATTTTAAAAAATCCTCCACATAATCATCAGATTAAGAATCGGCACGATCAGGAACTCAGGCTGAACCATCTGTATGAAAATCTGACGCGCTTCAAAAAGCTGCCACGAGCTTGCGTTACATCCCAGGCAACACATAGGCCAGATAACAGTATGAAATTCACAAATTATTCAGTTCAAAGCTTTGTTATAAGGGTATTAGAGCTGACAAGATAGGCAAATGCTGTATTGAATGATTTTTTGGCTATTATAACACTATGGGCTATTATGGGCTTCTCGTTGCTTATTCAGCTACTATTCAGCTATTATGTTGCTACTATACAGCTTAAAGCAATTTATTTTGTGCACAAATTGCTTGAATAACGGCTGTATAAATGCATTTATTCAAAGAATATTCAGCCATTCTGTGTTGCTTGGGATCCGAATCGTCTGAATTTTAAATGGGATATTAGTTTAGGTACACTTAACATCACCTCTGAAAATCTGACGCGCACGAGTTGTATTTAAAATTTTACCCCAACCCCCACCAACCCCACCAACCAAACCGGTAGATTAATACCTATCGGTGACATTGGTAGGGAATATACATTGGCAATATCTGACGCGCTCGAGTATATCCAAATAAATCCAAAGGCGAGGTCCGGTCCATCGGTCTACTTAGTTGATGATTTTTTTTTTATATTTCAGAAATCAGAAATTAATTTATTATTCATATTTCGTTAACATTATATTTATATTATACATAAAATAGAAAAAAATAAATAAATAAAAGAGTTTTTTAAAAATGAAAGTCATAGAATTAAAGTTATTTAACTATTTCAAAGTGAAATTAAAATTAATTGAAACAACATAATCCGTACCTACGCGAAAGTTTGTATGGATGGGATGTCTGTCTGAAATTAAAATAACATACTTATTTCTTTTTACGTCAAAATACGTTGACGGTCCAATTGATGTTTGGTAACCACCGATGCGTAGACGGTGGTTTTTCACAGCACCATGGGTTTTGGACGTATTCTTCAGCTATGGCTATAGTGAGGCAAGGGAAAATACAGGAAAAGCGACGCAAAGGTAGAAAAAAGACACCCTGGCTGAAGAATTTAAGAGTGATTCGGAATGAGCACTCTCTCCCGCTTTGGCACAGCAGCTTCCAAGGTCGGGATAGCCATGATGGTCGCCAACCTACGTAGAGAAGTGGCACGCTAAGAAGAAGAAGACAGGTTTTGCATTGTGCGTTGCCGATCATAGGACTAAGGATAGGGGATTGGGAAGGATGTCAAAAGGGCTTCCCAAATAATCTAGATCCAGACCAGACCCTACTTTGAAAAGTTAATTTTCCAAAATCCTGGGAACAGAGCGTTAACGCAAGTTTTTTTTTATGTTAAGGTCGACAAACAGGCTGACGGTCCACTTGATGGTAGGTGGCTACCGTCGCCTATAACACAAGCAACGCCATAAGTGCTACAACTGCGCTGCCGACCATAGAAGGATTAAGGATAAGGAATAAGGCAGGGATGGGGTAATGGGCTCTGGCATCCTTTACTCACTCACCGAAACACAATAGCATGTAATGCTGTTTATTTAAGGGTGGTATTCTGTAAGGTGGTGGTTACTGCCGCCAGACGGGCTGCCCAAATATATTAAATAATAGTACCCTGATTATTCGCCTAAGTTAAGTTAAACTTTAAGTCTGGGACATTTTTTTTCTATTACTGCGACAGGCGAATTGACGTAGCCGAGGTGTTCGCTTTGAGCAGAACGGAGTAAACATGTTTTGCCCGACCGACAACAACTGCAGAAATACAATTACTTCATCAAGCTCTAATTAAGATCACATTGTTCTAAACCATAAGGTGACATCGACTTTGTTCCACATAATAACATTGTAATTTCTTTAATTCTGTAAATGTTTGATCAAGTTTAAACATATTTGGTTTGTAAACAGTTTCTGCGTCAGTATTTTGCACATTTTTGAGTATATAAAGGCGTGAAACTTTGTATGCAGCATCAGTTCGGTTCTAACTCTCAAAATATGAGAGTCACACCCTTCGTGATCTTGTGCTGTGCATTGCAGGTGAGTACTATTACAACTTTTTACTAACTTTTATTAATAATTTTTTATCATCCTAAAGTAACTTACATTGTGTTTATCTGTACTTATATGTTGTCTTCTTTTTCTTTAATATTAAATTTTTAATTATATCTTTAACGTTTTTTTAGGGCTTTCATGTAAATTTTATCATAATTTTTATATATGAAAAAACACTCTATAGTAAAAATGACCTAGTATAGTAAAAATCGATTAGAAGTAGCCTAGATTACTAGGGAATTGAAAATTTAAGAAGCATTAATATTTTATAAAAATTATAAAATCTTTATACATATTATAAAAATGTTGTAAGGTTTGTGTAAGCTTCAAAAACTCAAGAATGGGTGGACCGATTTTAATTCGTTTGCAGATAATTATGGAAAGAGGGATAAATGGTTTGTATACTTATAAAAAAATTGCACCCCGGGCGCAATTGCAGTTTGTTGTAAAGACAATTTACTGATGCAATTTTTTTTACACTCAATTACTTCGGCAGTAAGAAAATATTATAAAAGAATGTATACAATGTATACGACAACATATACATTTAAATAAAATTACCGTGTCACAATGTTTGTTACCAAACTCCTCCGAAATGGTATAACCGATTTTATGTATATTCGGTAGGTCTGAGAATAGGTCGCAAAATATTTTTTATACCCCTAAGTGATAAGGGTGGCCGGTGGGCCAAAATGTGGGTTTGCCCAACAGTTTTTTTTTTGGCAAAATTACGTTTGCCGGGTCAGCTAGTAAATATATAGAAGAGAGCTTGATACAACCAACCAAATATATTTAATATCAATTTAAAATATCTTACTAGCCCGTTGCAACTAAGACGATTATTTCTTCTCAATACAAACTCATACGCTACGGCTACATCTACTTCAATAAATAAAAACTAATGAGTCAAATAGGTTTTTACTCATTAAACTAATAATTTTATAGGAACATTAATTGGTGTTAATTTGCTGTGGTCTTCCGTAAGGGATTGCAGGTTATTACTAAGACAGGCTGTCCAGTAAATAAGTGCGGTACACACACAGTGTGCATCCAATTACTAAATACTACTATGAAAGGAGCAAGGAACTAATGATTTATACGAGAATATGAAATATTTACTGGTTATTTATTTATTTATTTATTACTAGCTGGTGCTCGCGACTTCGTCCACTTTGAAAAGTATAAAACGCTATCGACCGTGGAATGGATCGCTAAAAATATCACCAAGCAGTTGTCATGTTAGTCGCTTCATCGATTCTGGATAAATGGCGCTGTCAAGTGTATCCCGGACCAATCCGCTAGTATTTACTTTTACTTTAGATTTCCCGTAGGAATGAAGCATTTTCCCGCGGTTAAAAGTAGCCTATGTTCATCACAGATAATGTAGGCTTCTAATGGTAAAAGAATTTTTCAAATCGGTCCAGTAGTTTCGGAGCCTATTCTATACAAACACACAAACAATCAAATCTTTCCTCTTTATAATATTAGTAATATAGAAGTATAGATACAAGGCCCCCAACGAGGCAGGCATCTAACTATAAAACACAGTTCAAAGTAATGAGCACAAGGCGGATGCCTCCGCAATTATAGGATGGGCCCTTAATGGGCCCTTAATCGGCATATTAATTATGTTCGAATTTAAACATAATGACAATAACACTTAACACAGATTTTTTTTAATGACGTTTAGAATATTACTTGGTTATTTTGATTTTTTTTTTAATAAAAATATGATGTAAAAATTTAGTGAAATAGCGTAACCAAAATTTTATTTTCTTTAAATAAATGTTGGAAGATACTACAAAACAAAGCAATTGTATGTACCTTCCAAGTTTCCATTCTATATTATTGAAAAAATAAAAAATAAATATTAACAAACAATAAAAACAAACGATTCAGCTGGCTTTCAGTAGTAATAAACAGTAAACTTTTCCTTACAGTACATCAATGCAGAAGTTGTGCAAAATTTTTTCGACTTAGAAAAAGGATTCAAAGAAACAGACTTAAGCACAACTGATGAATTCGATGTTGAAAATGGAACCGTTTTAGAAAAAACGACTACACGCAAGAAATTCGAAAGAGATGGGGGTATTCCTGGCAACGTTTCAGGCGAAGATAAAGTTGTCAGAACGTTTGTAATTGAAACAGATGCCTCAGGACATGAAACTATTTATGAAGAAGATGTTGTAATAAAAAAAGTTCCTACCGGTTCAAGTTCGAGTTCTGCTGCCGCTGCAAGTGCGTCAAGCTCTTCTACATCGAAACCAGGTAGCGCAACTGCATCTAGTGCCGGTGCTGGAGCCGTCGCAGGTTCTGGCTCAGGAGTTATTGGGGGACCAGGCAGTGTAGTTCGTCCTAGCGCACCACACGGATCTGTTATCATTGTCGATAAAGATACTTCTTCATCAGCAGCCGCATCAAGTGCTTCAAGCTCTTCAGGCTCAGGACCAGGATACTTATCAGGTGTGAGAGGAACCCTGGCTGGTTCTGGAGCCGGTGCTGGAGCAAGTACCAGCGCGGGTGCAGGAGCAGGAGCAGGCGCTGGACAAGGAGCCGGTCTCGTGGGACCTAGAGGACCAGGCATTGTAGTAGGACCAAGAGGACCATACGGAGGACCAACTGCCGCCGCATCAAGCTCAAGCGCTTCTAGCTCTTCGGGCTCAGGACCAGGATACATATCAGGTCTGAGAGGATCCTTAGCTGTTACTGGAGCCGGTGCTGGTGCTGGAGCCGGTGCTGGAGCAGGTACTGGCGCAGGTGCTGGAGCAGGTCCTGGCGCGGGTGCAGGAGCAGGAGCAGGCGCTGGACAAGGAGCCGGTCTCGTGGGACCTAGAGGAACAGGCATTGTAGTAGGACCAAGAGGACCATACGGAGGACCAACTGCCGCTGCATCAAGCGCTTCTAGCTCTTCGCGCTCAGGACCAGGATACATATCAGGTCTGAGAGGATCCTTAGCTGGTACTGGAGCCGGTGCTGGTGGTGGAGCCGGTGCTGGAGCAGGTACTGGCGCAGGTGCTGGAGCAGGTACTGGCGCAGGTGCAGGAGCAGGAGCAGGCGCTGGACAAGGAGCAGGTCTCGTGGGACCTAGAGGACCAGGCATTGTAGTAGGACCAAGAGGACCATACGGAGGTCCAACTGCCGCCGCATCAAGCGCTTCTAGCGCTTCGGGCTCAGGTCCAGGATACATATCAGGTCTGAGAGGATCCTTAGCTGGTACTGGAGCCGGTGCTGGCGCTGGAGCCGGTGCTGGCGCTGGAGCCGGTGCTGGAGCAGGTACTGGCGCAGGTGCAGGAGCAGGAGCAGGCGCTGGACAAGGAGCAGGTCTGGTAGGACCTAGAGGAGCAGGCATTGTAGTAGGACCAAGAGGACCATACGGAGGACCAACTGTCGCCGCATCAAGCGCTTCTAGCGCTTCGGGCTCAGGTCCAGGATACATATCAAGTCTGAGAGGATCCTTAGCTGTTACTGGAGCCGGTGCTGGTGCTGGAGCTGGTACTGGAGCCGGTGCTGGCGCTGGAGCCGGTGCTGGCGCTGGAGCCGGTGCTGGAGCAGGTACTGGCGCGAGTGCAGGAGCAGGAGCAGGCGCTGGACAAGGAGCTGGTCTCGTGGGACCTAGAGGACCAGGCATTGTAGTAGGACCAAGAGGACCATACGGAGGTCCAACTGCCGCCGCATCAAGCGCTTCTAGCGCTTCGGGCTCAGGTCCAGGATACATATCAGGTCTGAGAGGATCCTTAGCTGGTACTGGAGCCGGTGCTGGTGGTGGAGCCGGTGCTGGAGCAGGTACTGGCGCAGGTGCTGGAGCAGGTACTGGCGCAGGTGCAGGAGCAGGAGCAGGCGCTGGACAAGGAGCAGGTCTCGTGGGACCTAGAGGACCAGGCATTGTAGTAGGACCAAGAGGACCATACGGAGGTCCAACTGCCGCCGCATCAAGCGCTTCTAGCGCTTCGGGCTCAGGTCCAGGATACATATCAGGTCTGAGAGGATCCTTAGCTGGTACTGGAGCCGGTGCTGGCGCTGGAGCTGGTACTGGAGCCGGTGCTGGCGCTGGAGCCGGTGCTGGCGCTGGAGCCGGTGCTGGAGCAGGTACTGGCGCAGGTGCAGGAGCAGGAGCAGGCGCTGGACAAGGAGCAGGTCTGGTAGGACCTAGAGGAGCAGGCATTGTAGTAGGACCAAGAGGACCATACGGAGGACCAACTGTCGCCGCATCAAGCGCTTCTAGCGCTTCGGGCTCAGGAACAGGATACATATCAGGTCTGAGAGGATCCTTAGTTGGTACTGGAGCCGGTGCTGGCGCTGGAGCCGGTGCTGGAGCAGGTACTGGCGCGGGTGCAGGAGCAGGAGCAGGCGCTGGACAAGGAGCAAGTCTCGTGGGACCTAGAGGACCAGGCATTGTAGTAGGACCAAGAGGACCATACGGAGGTCCAACTGCCGCCGCATCAAGCTCTTCTAGCGCTTCGGGCTCTGGACCAGGATACATATCAGGTCTGAGAGGATCCTTAGCAGGTACTGGAGCCGGTGCTGGCGCTGGAGCCGGTGCTGGAGCAGGTACTGGCGCAGGTGCAGGAGCAGGAGCAGGCGTTGGACAAGGAGCCGGTCTTGTGGGACCTAGAGGACCAGGCATTGTAGTAGGACCAAGAGGACCATACGGAGGATCAACTGCCGCCGCATCAAGCGCTTCTAGCGCTTCGGGCTCAGGTCCAGGATACATATCAGGTCTGAGAGGATCCTCAGTTGGTACTGGAGCCGGTGCTGGCGCTGGAGCCGGTGCTGGAGCAGGTACTGGCGCTGGAGCCGGTGCTGGAGCAGGTGCTGGCGCGGGTGCAGGAGCAGGAACAGGCGCTGGACAAGGAGCTGGTCTCGTGGGACCTAGAGGACCAGGCATTGTAGTAGGACCAAGAGGACCATACGGAGGACCAACTGCCGCCGCATCAAGCGCTTCTAGCTCTTCGGGCTCAGGACCAGGATACATATCAGGTCTGAGAGGATCCTTAGCTGGTACTGGAGCCGGTGCTGGTGCTGGAGCCGGTGCTGGTGCTGGAGCCGGTGCTGGAGCAGGTACTGGCGCGGGTGCAGGAGCAGGAGCAGGTACTGGCGCGGGTGCAGGATCAGGAGCAGGCACTGGACAAGGCTCCGGCCTCGTCGGACCTAGAGGACCAGGCAGTGTAGTTGGACCAAGAGGAACTATAGTCGTTGTCGATAAAGATGCTTCTTCATCAGCTGCCGCATCAAGCGCTTCTAGCTCTTCGGGCTCAGGACCAGAATACTTATCGGGTGTGAGAGGATCTTTGGCTGGTACTGGAGCTGGTGCTGGCGCTGGAGCCGGTGCTGGAGCAGGTACTGGCGCTGGAGCCGGTGCTGGAGCAGGTACTGGCGCGGGTGCAGGAGCAGGAACAGGCGCTGGACAAGAAGCCGGTCTCGTGGGACCTAGAAGACCAGGCATTTTAGTAGGACCAAGAGGACCATACGGAGGACCAACTGCCGCCGCATCAAGCGCTTCTAGCGCTTCGGGCTCAGGTCCAGGATACATATCAAGTCTGAGAGGATCCTTAGCTGTTACTGGAGCCGGTGCTGGTGCTGGAGCTGGTACTGGAGCCGGTGCTGGCGCTGGAGCCGGTGCTGGCGCTGGAGCCGGTGCTGGAGCAGGTACTGGCGCGAGTGCAGGAGCAGGAGCAGGCGCTGGACAAGGAGCTGGTCTCGTGGGACCTAGAGGACCAGGCATTGTAGTAGGACCAAGAGGACCATACGGAGGTCCAACTGCCGCCGCATCAAGCGCTTCTAGCGCTTCGGGCTCAGGTCCAGGATACATATCAGGTCTGAGAGGATCCTTAGCTGGTACTGGAGCCGGTGCTGGCGCTGGAGCCGGTGCTGGCGCTGGAGCCGGTGCTGGAGCAGGTACTGGCGCAGGTGCAGGAGCAGGAGCAGGCGCTGGACAAGGAGCAGGTCTGGTAGGACCTAGAGGAGCAGGCATTGTAGTAGGACCAAGAGGACCATACGGAGGACCAACTGTCGCCGCATCAAGCGCTTCTAGCGCTTCGGGCTCAGGACCAGGATACATATCAGGTCTGAGAGGATCTTTAGCTGGTACTGGAGCCGGTGCTAGCACTGGAGCCGGTGCTGGCGCTGGAGCCGGTGCTGGAGCAGGTAGTGGCGCGGGTGCAGGAGCAGGAGCAGGCGCTGGACAAGGAGCAGGTCTCGTGGGACCTAGAGGACCAGGCATTGTAGTAGGACCAAGAGGACCATACGGAGGTCCAACTGCCGCCGCATCAAGCTCTTCTAGCGCTTCGGGCTCTGGACCAGGATACATATCAGGTCTGAGAGGATCCTTAGCTAGTACTGAAGCCGGTGCTGGCGCTGGAGCCGGTGCTGGAGCTGGTGCTGGAGCCGGTGCAGGAGCTGGTGCTGGTGCTGGAGCCGGTGCTGGAGCAGGTACTGGCGCGGGTGCAGGAGCAGGAGCAGGCGCTGGACAAGGAGCCAGTCTTGTGGGACCTAGAGGACCAAGCATTGTAGTAGGACCAAGAGGACCAAGAGGACCATACGGAGGACCAACTGCCGCCGCATCAAGCGCTTCTAGCGCTTCTGGCTCAGGACCAGGATACATATCAGGTCTTAGAGGATCCTTAGCTGGTACTGGAGTCGGTGCTGGCGCTGGAGCCGGTGCTGGAGCTGGTGCTGGCGCTGGAGCCGGTGCTGGAGCAGGTACTGGCGCAGGTGCAGGAGCAGGAGCAGGCGCTGGACAAGGAGCCGGTCTCGTGGGACCTAGAGGATCAGGCGTTGTAGTAGGACCAAGAGGACCATACGGAGGACAAACTGCCACCGCATCAAGCGCTTCTAGCGCTTCGGGCTCAGAACCAGGATACATATCAGGTCTGAGAGGATCCTTAGCTGGTACTGGAGCCGGTGCTGGCGCTGGAGCAGGTGCTGGAGCTGGAGTTGGCGCTGGAGCCGGTGCTGGAGCAGGTACTGGCGCGGGTGCAGGAGCAGGAGCAGGCGCTGGACAAGGAGCCGGTCTCGTGGGACCTAGAGGAACAGGCATTGTAGTAGGACCAAGAGGACCATACGGAGGACCAACTGCCGCCGCATCAAGCACTTCTAGCGCTTCGGGCTTAGGACCAGGATATATATCAGGTGTGAGAGGATCTTTGGCTGGTATTGGTGCTGGTGCTGGCGCTGGAGCCGGTGCTGGTGCAGGAGCAGGCGCAGGCGCTGGACCAGGATCCGCTCTCGTGGGACCTAGAGGACCAGGCAGTATAGTTGGACCAAGAGGAACTATAGTGGTTGTCGATAAAGATGCTTCTTCATCAGCTGCCGCATCAAGCGCTTCTAGCTCTTCGGGCTCAGGACCGGGATACTTATCAGGTCTGAGAGGATCCTTAGCTGGTACTGGAGCCGGTGCTGGTGCTGGAGCCGGTGCTGGAGCAGGTACTGGTGCTGGTCTAATTGGACCTTATGGACCTGGAAACTTACGCGGACCCGGCGTATTGGGCGGACCAAGTAGCCCAGTCGGACGTGGCAACCTAGGTCCTCAAGTTGTCGTCATTGAAGAAGGTTCTTCTTCTGCGTCGGCGAGTGCAGCGAGTTCATCTGCATCATCTGGTGGTAGAGGACCCTTGACTGGTACTGGAGCCGGTGCTGGCGCTGGAGCCGGTTCTGGCGCTGGAGCCGGTGCTGGCGCTGGATCTGGTTCTGGAGCAGGTACTGGCGCTGGTCTAATTGGACCTTATGGATCTGGAAACTTACGCGGACCCGGCGGAGTGGGCGGACCAAGTGGCCCAGTCGGACGTGGCAACCAAGGTCCTCAACTTGTCATCATTGAAGAAGGTTCTTCATCTGCGTCGGCGAGTGCAGCGAGTTCATCTGCATCATCTGGTGGTAGAGGACCCTTGACTGGTACTGGAGCCGGTGCTGGCGCTGGAGCCGGTGCTGGCGCTGGAGCCGGTTCTGGCGCTGGAGCCGGTGCTGGCGCTGGATCTGGTTCTGGAGCAGGTACTGGCGCTGGTCTAATTGGACCTTATGGATCTGGAAACTTACGCGGACCCGGCGGAGTGGGCGGACCAAGTGGCCCAGTCGGACGTGGCAACCAAGGTCCTCAACTTGTCATCATTGAAGAAGGTTCTTCATCTGCGTCGGCGAGTGCAGCGAGTTCATCTGCATCTGGACCAACTGGACCCGGACGTTTAGGACCTGGTGGATCACTGGGACCTTATGGATCTGGAAACTTACGCGGACCCGGCGGAGTGGGCGGACCTAGTGGCCCAGTCGGACGTGGCAACCAAGGTCCTCAAGTTGTCGTCATTGAAGAAGGTTCTTCTTCTGCATCGGCGAGTGCAGCGAGTTCATCTGCGTCATCTGGTGGAAGAGGACCCTTGACTGGTACTGGAGCCGGTGCTGGCACTGGATCTGGAGCTGGAGCTGGTGCTGGATCTGGAACTGGATCTGGTTCTGGCGCTGGAGCTGGTGCTGGAGCAGGTACTGGCGCTGGTCTAACTGGACCTTATGGATCTGGAAACTTACGCGGACCCGGCGGAGTGGGCGGACCAAGTGGCCTAGTCGGACGTGGCAACCAAGGTCCTCAAGTTGTCGTCATTGAAGAAGGTTCTTCTTCTGCGTCGGCGAGTGCAGCGAGTTCATCTGCATCTGGACCAACTGGACCCGGACGTTTAGGACCTGGTGGATCACTGGGACCTTATGGATCCGGAAACTTAGGCGGACCCGGCGGATTGGGCGGACCAAGTGGCCCAGTCGGACGTAGCAACCAAGGTCCTCAAGTTGTCGTCATTGAAGAAGGTTCTTCTTCTGCGTCGGCGAGTGCAGCGAGTTCATCTGCGTCGGGACCAACTGGACCCGGACGTTTAGGACCTGGTGGATCACTGGGACCTTATGGATCTGGAAACTTACGCGGACCCGGCGGAGTGGGCGGACCTAGTGGCCCAGTCGGACGTGGCAACCAAGGTCCTCAAGTTGTCGTCATTGAAGAAGGTTCTTCTTCTGCATCGGCGAGTGCAGCGAGTTCATCTGCGTCATCTGGTGGAAGAGGACCCTTGACTGGTACTGGAGCCGGTGCTGGCGCTGGAGCCGGTGCTGGCGCTGGATCTGGAGCTGGAGCTGGTGCTGGATCTGGAACTGGATCTGGTTCTGGCGCTGGAGCTGGTGCTGGAGCAGGTACTGGCGCTGGTCTAACTGGACCTTATGGATCTGGAAACTTACGCGGACCCGGCG
Organism: Synanthedon vespiformis; assembly: GCA_918317495.1. NCBI lineage: Eukaryota > Metazoa > Arthropoda > Insecta > Lepidoptera > Sesiidae > Synanthedon > Synanthedon vespiformis. Next base: position 6,977,526 of record OU906962.1, read on the forward strand.
GAGTGGGCGGACCAAGTGGCCCAGTCGGACGTGGCAACCAAGGTCCTCAAGTTGTCGTCATTGAAGAAGGTTCTTCTTCTGCGTCGGCGAGTGCAGCGAGTTCATCTGCGTCGGGACCAACTGGACCCGGACGTTTAGGACCTGGTGGATCACTGGGACCTTATGGATCTGGAAACTTACGCGGTCCCGGCGGACCAAGTGGCCCAGTCGGACCTGGCAGCCAAGGTCCTCAAGTTGTCGTCATTGAAGAAGGTTCTTCTTCTGCGTCGGCGAGTGCAGCGAGTTCATCTGCGTCGGGACCAACTGGACCCGGACGTTTAGGACCTGGTGGATCACTGGGACCTTATGGATCTGGAAACTTACGCGGTCCCGGCGGACCAAGTGGCCCAGTCGGACCTGGCAGCCAAGGTCCTCAAGTTGTCGTCATTGAAGAAGGTTCTTCTTCTGCGTCGGCGAGTGCAGCGAGTTCATCTGCATCATCTGGTGGGAGAGGACCCCTGACTGGCACTGGAGCCGGTGCTGGCGCTGGAGCCGGTGCTGGCGCTGGATCTGGAGCTGGAGCTGGTGCTGGATCTGGAACTGGATCTGGTTCTGGCGCTGGAGCTGGTGCTGGAGCAGGTACTGGCGCTGGTCTAACTGGACCTTATGGATCTGGAAACTTACGCGGACCCGGCGGAGTGGGCGGACCAAGTGGCCCAGTCGGACGTGGCAACCAAGGTCCTCAAGTTGTCGTCATTGAAGAAGGTTCTTCTTCTGCGTCGGCGAGTGCAGCGAGTTCATCTGCATCTGGACCAACTGGACCCGGACGTTTAGGACCTGGTGGATCACTGGGATCTTATGGATCTGGAAACTTACGCGGACCCGGCGGAGTGGGCGGACCAAGTGGCCCAGTCGGACGTGGCAACCAAGGTCCTCAACTTGTCATCATTGAAGAAGGTTCTTCATCTGCGTCGGCGAGTGCAGCGAGTTCATCTGCATCTGGACCAACTGGACCCGGACGTTTAGGACCTGGTGGATCACTGGGACCTTATGGATCCGGAAACTTAGGCGGACCCGGCGGATTGGGCGGACCAAGTGGCCCAGTCGGACGTGGCAACCAAGGTCCTCAAGTTGTCGTCATTGAAGAAGGTTCTTCTTCTGCGTCGGCGAGTGCAGCGAGTTCATCTGCGTCGGGACCAACTGGACCCGGACGTTTAGGACCTGGTGGATCACTGGGACCTTATGGATCTGGAAACTTACGCGGTCCCGGCGGACCAAGTGGCCCAGTCGGACCTGGCAGCCAAGGTCCTCAAGTTGTCGTCATTGAAGAAGGTTCTTCTTCTGCGTCGGCGAGTGCAGCGAGTTCATCTGCATCTGGACCAACTGGACCCGGACGTTTAGGACCTGGTGGATCACTGGGACCTTATGGATCTGGAAACTTACGCGGACCCGGCGGAGTGGGCGGACCTAGTGGCCCAGTCGGACGTGGCAACCAAGGTCCTCAAGTTGTCGTCATTGAAGAAGGTTCTTCTTCTGCATCGGCGAGTGCAGCGAGTTCATCTGCGTCATCTGGTGGAAGAGGACCCTTGACTGGTACTGGAGCCGGTGCTGGCACTGGATCTGGAGCTGGAGCTGGTGCTGGATCTGGAACTGGATCTGGTTCTGGCGCTGGAGCTGGTGCTGGAGCAGGTACTGGCGCTGGTCTAACTGGACCTTATGGATCTGGAAACTTACGCGGACCCGGCGGAGTGGGCGGACCAAGTGGCCTAGTTGGACGTGGCAACCAAGGTCCTCAAGTTGTCGTCATTGAAGAAGGTTCTTCTTCTGCGTCGGCGAGTGCAGCGAGTTCATCTGCATCTGGACCAACTGGACCCGGACGTTTAGGACCTGGTGGATCACTGGGACCTTATGGATCCGGAAACTTAGGCGGACCCGGCGGATTGGGCGGACCAAGTGGCCCAGTCGGACGTGGCAACCAAGGTCCTCAAGTTGTCGTCATTGAAGAAGGTTCTTCTTCTGCGTCGGCGAGTGCAGCGAGTTCATCTGCGTCGGGACCAACTGGACCCGGACGTTTAGGACCTGGTGGATCACTGGGACCTTATGGATCTGGAAACTTACGCGGTCCCGGCGGACCAAGTAGCCCAGGCGGACCAAGTAGCCCAGTCGGACCTGGCAGCCAAGGTCCTCAAGTTGTCGTCATTGAAGAAGGTTCTTCTTCTGCGTCGGCGAGTGCAGCGAGTACATCTGCATCTGGACCAACTGGACCCGGACGTTTAGGACCTGGTGGATCACTGGGACCTTATGGATCCGGAAACTTAGGTGGACCCGGCGGATTGGGCGGACCAAGTGGCCCAGTTGGACGTGGAAACCGAGGTCCTCAAGTTGTCGTCATTGAAGAAGGTTCTTCTTCTGCGTCGGCGAGTGCAGCGAGTTCATCTGCATCATCTGGTGGAAGAGGACCCTTGACTGGTACTGGAGCCGGTGCTGGCGCTGGATCCGGTGCTGGCGCTGGATCTGGAGCTGGTGCTGGATCTGGAACTGGCGCTGGTCTAACTGGACCTTATGGATCTGGAAACTTACGCGGACCCGGCGGAGTGGGCGGACCAAGTGGCCCAGTCGGACGTGGCAACCAAGGTCCTCAACTTGTCATCATTGAAGAAGGTAGTTCATCTGCGTCGGCGAGTGCAGCGAGTTCATCTGCATCATCTGGTGGAAGAGGACCCTTGACTGGTACTGGAGCCGGTGCTGGCGCTGGAGCCGGTGCTGGATCTGGAACTGGATCTGGTTCTGGCGCTGGAGCTGGTGCTGGAGCAGGTACTGGCGCTGGTCTAACTGGACCTTATGGATCTGGAAACTTACGCGGACCCGGCGGAGTGGGCGGACCAAGTGGCCCAGTCGGGCGTAGCAACCAAGGTCCTCAACTGGTCATCATTGAAGAAGGTAGTTCATCTGCGTCGGCGAGTGCAGCGAGTTCATCTGCATCTGGACCAACTGGACCCGGACGTTTAGGACCTGGTGGATCACTGGGACCTTATGGATCTGGAAACTTACGCGGACCCGGCGGATTGGGCGGACCAAGTGGCCCAGTCGGACGTGGCAACCAAGGTCCTCAACTTGTCATCATTGAAGAAGGTAGTTCATCTGCGTCGGCGAGTGCAGCGAGTTCATCTGCATCTGGACCAACTGGACCCGGACGTTTAGGACCTGGTGGATCACTGGGACCTTATGGATCTGGAAACTTACGCGGACCCGGCGGATTGGGCGGACCAAGTGGCCCAGTCGGACGTGGCAACCAAGGTCCTCAACTTGTCATCATTGAAGAAGGTAGTTCATCTGCGTCGGCGAGTGCAGCGAGTTCATCTGCATCTGGACCAACTGGATCCGGACGTTTAGGACCTGGTGGATCACTGGGACCTTATGGATCTGGAAACTTACGCGGCCCCGGCGGACCAAGTGGCCCAGTCGGACGTGGCAACCAAGGTCCTCAACTTGTCATCATTGAAGAAGGTTCTTCTTCTGCGTCGGCGAGTGCAGCGAGTTCATCTGCATCTGGACCAACTGGACCCGGACGTTTAGGACCTGGTGGATCACTGGGACCTTATGGATCTGGAAACTTACGCGGCCCCGGCGGACCAAGTGGCCCAGTCGGACCTGGCAGCCAAGGTCCTCAACTTGTCATCATTGAAGAAGGTAGTTCATCTGCGTCGGCGAGTGCAGCGAGTTCATCTGCATCTGGACCAACTGGACCCGGACGTTTAGGACCTGGTGGATCACTGGGACCTTATGGATCCGGAAACTTACGCGGACCCGGCGGAGTGGGCGGACCTAGTGGCCCAGTCGGACGTGGCAACCAAGGTCCTCAAGTTGTCGTCATTGAAGAAGGTTCTTCTTCTGCGTCGGCGAGTGCAGCGAGTTCATCTGCATCATCTGGTGGGAGAGGACCCCTGACTGGCACTGGAGCCGGTGCTGGCGCTGGTCTAACTGGACCTTATGGATCTGGAAACTTACGCGGACCCGGCGGAGTGGGCGGACCAAGTGGCCCAGTCGGACGTGGCAACCAAGGTCCTCAACTTGTCATCATTGAAGAAGGTTCTTCATCTGCGTCGGCGAGTGCAGCGAGTTCATCTGCATCTGGACCAACTAGACCCGGACGTTTAGGACCTGGTGGATCACTAGGACCTTATGGATCTGGAAACTTACGCGGACCCGGCGGATTGGGCGGACCAAGTGGCCCAGTCGGACCTGGCAACCAAGGTCCTCAAGTTGTCGTCATTGAAGAAGGTAGTTCATCTGCGTCGGCGAGCGCAGCGAGTTCATCTGCATCTGGACCAAATGGACCCGGACGTTTAGGACCTGGTGGATCACTGGGACCTTATGGATCTGGAAACTTACGCGGACCCGGCGGAGTGGGCGGACCTAGTGGCCCAGTCGGACGTGGCAACCAAGGTCCTCAAGTTGTCGTCATTGAAGAAGGTTCTTCTTCTGCGTCGGCGAGTGCAGCGAGTTCATCTGCATCATCTGGTGGAAGAGGACCCTTGACTGGTACTGGAGCCGGTGCTGTCGCTGGAGCCGGTGCTGGATCTGGTTCTGGCGCTGGAGCTGGTGCTGGAGCAGGTACTGGCGCTGGTCTAACTGGACCTTATGGATCTGGAAACTTACGCGGACCCGGCGGAGTGGGCGGACCAAGTGGCCCAGTCGGACGTGGCAACCAAGGTCCTCAACTGGTCATCATTGAAGAAGGTTCTACTTCTGCGTCGGCGAGTGCAGCGAGTTCATCTGCATCATCTGGTGGAAGAGGACCCTTGACTGGTACTGGAGCCGGTGCTGGCGCTGGAGCCGGTGCTGGATCTGGAACTGGATCTGGTTCTGGCGCTGGAGCTGGTGCTGGAGCAGGTACTGGCGCTGGTCTAACTGGACCTTATGGATCTGGAAACTTACGCGGACCCGGCGGAGTGGGCGGACCAAGTGGCCCAGTCGGGCGTAGCAACCAAGGTCCTCAACTGGTCATCATTGAAGAAGGTTCTTCTTCTGCGTCGGCGAGTGCAGCGAGTTCATCTGCATCATCTGATGGAAGAGGACCCTTGACTGGTACTGGAGCCGGTGCTGTCGCTGGAGCCGGTGCTGGATCTGGTTCTGGCGCTGGAGCTGGTGCTGGAGCAGGTACTGGCGCTGGTCTAACTGGACCTTATGGATCTGGAAACTTACGCGGACCCGGCGGAGTGGGCGGACCAAGTGGCCCAGTCGGACGTGGCAACCAAGGTCCTCAACTTGTCATCATTGAAGAAGGTTCTTCTTCTGCGTCGGCGAATGCAGCGAGTTCATCTGCGTCTGGACCAACTGGACCCGGACGTTTAGGACCTGGTGGATCACTGAGACCTTATGGATCTGGAAACTTAGGCGGCCCCGGCGGACCAAGTGGCCCAGTCGGACGTGGCAACCAAGGTCCTCAACTTGTCATCATTGAAGAAGGTTCTTCTTCTGCGTCGGCGAATGCAGCGAGTTCATCTGCGTCTGGACCAACTGGACCCGGACGTTTAGGACCTGGTGGATCACTGAGACCTTATGGATCTGGAAACTTACGCGGCCCCGGCGGACCAAGTGGCCCAGTCGGACGTGGCAACCAAGGTCCTCAACTTGTCATCATTGAAGAAGGTTCTTCTTCTGCGTCGGCGAGTGCAGCGAGTTCATCTGCATCTGGACCAACTGGACCCGGACGTTTAGGACCTGGTGGATCACTGAGACCTTATGGATCTGGAAACTTACGCGGCCCCGGCGGACCAAGTGGCCCAGTCGGACGTGGCAACCAAGGTCCTCAACTTGTCATCATTGAAGAAGGTTCTTCTTCTGCGTCGGCGAGTGCAGCGAGTTCATCTGCATCTGGACCAACTGGACCCGGACGTTTAGGACCTGGTGGATCACTGGGACCTTATGGATCTGGAAACTTACGCGGCCCCGGCGGACCAAGTGGCCCAGTCGGACGTGGCAACCAAGGTCCTCAACTTGTCATCATTGAAGAAGGTTCTTCTTCTGCGTCGGCGAGTGCAGCGAGTTCAGCTGCATCTGGACCAACTGGACCCGGACGTTTAGGACCTGGTGGATCACTGGGACCTTATGGATCTGGAAACTTACGCGGCCCCGGCGGACCAAGTGGCCCAGTCGGACGTGGCAACCAAGGTCCTCAACTTGTCATCATTGAAGAAGGTTCTTCTTCTGCGTCGGCGAGTGCAGCGAGTTCATCTGCATCTGGACCAACTGGACCCGGACGTTTAGGACCTGGTGGATCACTGGGACCTTATGGATCTGTAAACTTACGCGGACCCGGCGGAGTGGGCGGACCTAGTGGCCCAGTCGGACGTGGCAACCAAGGTCCTCAAGTTGTCGTCATTGAAGAAGGTTCTTCTTCTGCATCGGCGAGTGCAGCGAGTTCATCTGCGTCATCTGGTGGAAGAGGACCCTTGACTGGTACTGGAGCCGGTGCTGGCGCTGGAGCCGGTGCTGGCGCTGGATCTGGAGCTGGAGCTGGTGCTGGATCTGGAACTGGATCTGGTTCTGGCGCTGGAGCTGGCGCTGGAGCTGGTGCTGGAGCAGGTACTGGTTCTGGTCTAACTGGACCTTATGGATCTGGAAACTTACGCGGACCCGGCGGAGTGGGCGGACCAAGTGGCCCAGTCGGTCGTGGCAACCAAGGTCCTCAAGTTGTCGTCATTGAAGAAGGTTCTTCTTCTGCGTCGGCGAGTGCAGCGAGTTCATCTGCATCATCTGGTGGGAGAGGACCCCTGACTGGCACTGGAGCCGGTGCTGGCGCTGGAGCCGGTGCTGGCGCTGGAGCTGGTGCTGGAGCAGGTACTGGCGCTGGTCTAACTGGACCTTATGGATCTGGAAACTTAGGCGGACCCGGCAGATTGGGCGGACCAAGTGGCCCAGTCGGACGTGGCAACCAAGGTCCTCAACTTGTCATCATTGAAGAAGGTTCTTCTTCTGCGTCGGCGAGTGCAGCGAGTTCATCTGCATCATCTGGTGGAAGAGGACCCTTGACTGGTACTGGAGCCGGTGCTGGCGCTGGAGCCGGTGCTGGATCTGGAACTGGATCTGGTTCTGGCGCTGGAGCTGGTGCTGGAGCAGGTACTGGCGCTGGTCTAACTGGACCTTATGGATCTGGATACTTACGCGGACCCGGCGGAGTGGGCGGACCAAGTGGCCCAGTCGGACGTGGCAACCAAGGTCCTCAACTTGTCATCATTGAAGAAGGTTCTTCTTCTGCGTCGGCGAGTGCAGCGAGTTCATCTGCGTCTGGACCAACTGGACCCGGACGTTTAGGACCTGGTGGATCACTGAGACCTTATGGATCTGGAAACTTACGCGGCCCCGGCGGACCAAGTGGACCAGTCGGACGTGGCAACCAAGGTCCTCAACTTGTCATCATTGAAGAAGGTTCTTCTTCTGCGTCGGCGAGTGCAGCGAGTTCATCTGCATCATCTGGTGGAAGAGGACCCTTGACTGGTACTGGAGCCGGTGCTGGCGCTGGAGCCGGTGCTGGATCTGGAACTGGATCTGGTTCTGGCGCTGGAGCTGGTGCTGGAGCAGGTACTGGCGCCGGTCTAACTGGACCTTATGGATCTGGATACTTACGCGGACCCGGCGGAGTGGGCGGACCAAGTGGCCTAGTCGGACGTGGCAACCAAGGTCCTCAAGTTGTCGTCATTGAAGAAGGTTCTTCTTCTGCATCGGCGAGTGCAGCGAGTTCATCTGCGTCATCTGGTGGAAGAGGACCCTTGACTGGTACTGGAGCCGGTGCTGGCGCTGGATCTGGAGCTGGAGCTGGTGCTGGATCTGGAACTGGATCTGGTTCTGGCGCTGGAGCTGGTGCTGGAGCAGGTACTGGCGCTGGTCTAACTGGACCTTATGGATCTGGAAACTTACGCGGACCCGGCGGAGTGGGCGGACCAAGTGGCCCAGTCGGACGTGGCAACCAAGGTCCTCAAGTTGTCGTCATTGAAGAAGGTTCTTCTTCTGCGTCGGCGAGTGCAGCGAGTTCATCTGCATCATCTGGTGGGAGAGGACCCCTGACTGGCACTGGAGCCGGTGCTGGCGCTGGAGCTGGTGCTGGAGCAGGTACTGGCGCTGGTCTAACTGGACCTTATGGATCCGGAAACTTAGGCGGACCCGGCAGATTGGGCGGACCAAGTGGCCCAGTCGGACGTGGCAACCAAGGTCCTCAAGTTGTCGTCATTGAAGAAGGTTCTTCTTCTGCATCGGCGAGTGCAGCGAGTTCATCTGCATCATCTGGTGGGAGAGGACCCCTGACTGGCACTGGAGCCGGTGCTGGCGCTGGAGCTGGTGCTGGAGCAGGTACTGGCGCTGGTCTAACTGGACCTTATGGATCTGGAAACTTAGGCGGACCCGACAGATTGGGCGGACCAAGTGGCCCAGTCGGACGTGGCAACCAAGGTGCTCAACTTGTCATCATTGAAGAAGGTTCTTCTTCTGCGTCGGCGAGTGCAGCGAGTTCATCTGCGTCTGGACCAACTGGACCCGGACGTTTAGGACCTGGTGGATCACTGAGACCTTATGGATCTGGAAACTTACGCGGCCCCGGCGGACCAAGTGGCCCAGTCGGACCTGGCAGCCACGGTCCTCAACTTGTCATCATTGAAGAAGGTAGTTCATCTGCGTCGGCGAGTGCAGCGAGTTCATCTGCATCTGGACCAACTGGACCCGGACGTTTAGGACCTGGTGGATCACTGGGACCTTATGGATCTGGAAACTTACGCGGACCCGGCGGAGTGGGCGGACCTAGTGGCCCAGTCGGACGTGGCAACCAAGGTCCTCAAGTTGTCGTCATTGAAGAAGGTTCTTCTTCTGCGTCGGCGAGTGCAGCGAGTTCATCTGCATCATCTGGTGGAAGAAGACCCTTGACTGGTACTGGAGCCGGTGCTGGCGCTGGAGCCGGTGCTGGATCTGGAACTGGATCTGGTTCTGGCGCTGGAGCTGGTGCTGGAGCAGGTACTGGCGCTGGTCTAACTGGACCTTATGGATCTGGAAACTTACGCGGACCCGGCGTATTGGGCGGACCAAGTAGCCCAGTCGGCCGTGGCAACCAAGGTCCTCAAGTTGTCGTCATTGAAGAAGGTTCTTCTTCTGCGTCGGCGAGTGCAGCGAGTTCATCTGCATCATCTGGTGGAAGAGGACCCTTGACTGGTACTGGAGCCGGTGCTGGCGCTGGAGCCGGTGCTGGATCTGGAACTGGATCTGGTTCTGGCGCTGGAGCTGGTGCTGGAGCAGGTACTGGCGCTGGTCTAACTGGACCTTATGGATCTGGAAACTTACGCGGACCCGGCGGAGTGGGCGGACCAAGTGGCCTAGTCGGACGTGGCAACCAAGGTCCTCAACTTGTCATCATTGAAGAAGGTAGTTCATCTGCGTCGGCGAGTGCAGCGAGTTCATCTGCATCTGGACCAACTGGACCCGGACGTTTAGGACCTGGTGGATCACTGGGACCTTATGGATCTGGAAACTTACGCGGACCCGGCGGATTGGGCGGACCAAGTGGCCCAGTCGGACCTGGCAACCAAGGTCCTCAAGTTGTCGTCATTGAAGAAGGTTCTTCTTCCGCGTCGGCGAGTGCAGCGAGTTCATCTGCATCATCTGGTGGGAGAGGACCCTTGACTGGTACTGGAGCCGGTGCTGGCGCTGGAGCAGGTGCTGGCGCTGGATCTGGTTCTGGAGCAGGTACTGGCGCTGGTCTAATTGGACCTTATGGATCTGGAAACTTACGCGGACCCGGTGGAGTGGGCGGACCAAGTGGCCCAGTCGGACGTGGCAACCAAGGTCCTCAACTTGTCATCATTGAAGAAGGTTCTTCTTCTGCGTCGGCGAGTGCAGCGAGTTCATCTGCATCTGGACCAACTGGACCCGGACGTTTAGCACCTGGTGGATCACTGGGACCTTATGGATCTGGAAACTTACGCGGCCCCGGCGGACCAAGTGGCCCAGTTGGACCTGGCAGCCAAGGTCCTCAACTTGTCATCATCGAAGAAGGTAGTTCATCTGCGTCGGCGAGTGCAGCGAGTTCATCTGCATCTGGACCAACTGGACCCGGACGTTTAGGACCTGGTGGACCATTGGGATCTTATGGACCTGAAAGCTTACGCGGACCCGGCGGAGTGGGCGGACCAAGTGGCCCAGTCGGACGTGGGAACCAAGGTCCTCAAGTTGTCATAATTGAAGAAGGTTCTTCATCTGCGTCGGCGAGTGCAGCGAGTTCATCTGCGTCGGGTCTAGGTAGTTCGATAGGACCGTATGGACGTCAACGTTGCAGATTGACTCGACGTCATTTCGTTGTTAAAATCGGCACCAGGCGTCAACCGTGCCAAACTTGTTAGATATTTTTTGTTTTTGTTGTGAATGTCTTCCTACTTTTCATCTTATATATTATTATAATTACTGCAAACCTGGATACATCTTTATTGTTTTGTGATAAATAAATTCTGGCATCTTAATAATGTTTTTTATCTCCCTTTCTATCTGCGGGAAATTATGGGGATAGACTCATATGGTTTAAAACGTAAGTGGTCTATGGTCTATGGTAAAACGCAACTCGTTTAAAACGTAATAATATGTCGGTTTGTAATCGTATGTTAAACTCTACCACCAAAAGCCACATTGATTTAGGAAGAAAATAAAATTACTCTAAAACATTTAAAATTAGGGAATTTTTTTTGCTATTGTTGAAAAGAGGAAAGATAATAAAAATCAGTTCATCCAGTCGAAAGTTATGAGGTAAGTAACAAACATAAAAAAAATATAGTCGAATTGAGAACTTTTATGGAAGTCGGTTGAAAATTGTATCAAAAACGGCTTCAAGCCGGTATCGCCTTAACTGAGTAGAACGTTACAGTGCCCTCTGTTACATTTATTTTACACTAAATAAAATATTTCGTTAAAATTTTATTAGATGTCGCTGCTACCCTCGTAATCAATTTATATTATCGGCGCAGGAGCGAGTTAAAGCAGTCAATAGTCAATTTACTCGTTGTTACTTATTTTTATACACTCATATAGTGTTCTATCGATAAAAATGGGGAATTCAACGTTAAAGTGTGTAGGCTATACTTACTTACATTTCATTCGGCAATTTTTGTTGAACAACGAAGCAAACCCGAAGTAACTTCTACATAATTATTATGTTCGAATTTCATTCGGCTTATCCGATCGGCAAAATCGCCCGGGTTTTGTTTAGTAGGTATATACCTATAGGCCAAGAGGCATTTCTGCCGAACGTTCATAATATAATATTACAGCAGAGCTTTGCCGACAAAGCTGTAAGTATAGCAATTTGTGGAACGTTCATTTATTTAAGTATTTATTTATTTATTAAGATTTCATACAGCCATTATTTATTTGTTATATATATAAATTATAGTCGGATTTTTAATTAGATGAACTAAAATGACATTTGGTGGGTTACCGTTTTATTGTAATGTAAAAATAGTGTTGTATCCTGAGTAATCGAGTATTAGGTAAGAATCGTGATTCAATCTTTTTTATTTTATAATAAGTTTGTTAGTTGAACTTATTATTTTAATAAGTTTTTTAGTTTTTGCTAGCTGTCATTTTAGTCCATTAATAAGGCGGCTGATTTCCATTATTTTGTTCTCTTCTATAACGTCATTGATACTTACAACTTGACCATAATGATCGAACTCGGTTATAAATGAGTCATACTACAACACTACGCTTCATGCTTGCAAAATTAAAAAAATAAAAGGCCGATTTCAGCTGTCATTTTAGTCCATCTAATTAAAAATTCGATTATAAATACAAATAGGCCTAAAGAATCATATTTGATATTCGACACAATATTCGATTCTACCGCTCGACTATGCCGGTTCGACTATATATAACAACCCTAAGATCTAGTTGATCGGTCTGATTAGCTGAAGCGCTGAACGTATGGCTAGTATTATAAGTGTGCCGAGTTCAAAACCTCTCTTGAAGCGGATGTCGTGTCATAACGTTTACGGCCGCGCTTGAAAGTCGTTGGGTTTTAGCACTTAGCCGGCCGATTTCCACCTCCTCACTACAATCTCCACATAGTATAAAACAAAGTTGAACTAGGCAACGGATTTTAATGCGGTTTTCACTGTTAAAAAGAGAGCTAATATTTTTATGTATAATACAGAAAAAATGCCGGGAGCGGGTCGCTATTTCGTTAATTTATCAAAATGTTACATTTATTTTAATGTAACTGCAAAATAATTTGCTTATGAGTGTTTCCCATGATCATTGACGTATTATAAAAAATTTTTCAATCAAAAATATAATCAATTAATGTTGTTACAGAGTCACTTACAACTGCAGATAAATTTAGAAACTTTGCTTAAAATGTGTTTTGGCCCGTAGCTATAAATTCGTCAGAGATTTGGACAAATCATAATTTATTCAACGATAGACAATTTCAAGCCGAGTTTAATCGAGGGCTGGAAGTGCGGCGTGAAGGAATTATTGATCATTAAATAGTATGGAAGTTTGCTGGGCCTATGGGAGCCCCAGTCCATTTAGCTGTCTTGTGGCAGAGACAGGTCGCTCGTAACTGTACCCTGGCTATTGTTAAAATTTTGAACGTTTCAATGTCGATTGGGATTTTCACGCTCTACTAGACAATTACGTATTCATTTTGAATGTGAGTTTGTTTGTTTGTTACGCTCTCACGCAAAAACTACTGAATCACCATGAAATTTTGCATACATGTTGTCTGGGACACCAGAAAGGACACGTACCTTTCATCGTTCAACGCGGACGAAGTCGCGGGCACCAGCTAGTAATGTTATAAATTGCGAAAATGAGACGGTTATTTTTTTTTTATAATAATAATAAATCATTTATTAGATGTAAGTTTTTCACAAAACATTTATCCCTGCCAACATTTTTTTATAATTACAAACCACCACCGGTTCGGAAAGCCTGAAGAAACCTCCTAGTTGCTCTTTTCATAAATCAATCAATCAATTTACAACGTAACATGTAAATACTTAGCAATCTATATGTATAACACAATATTCAACTCCAAGGACGTTCATCATTTATATAATCTAATATCCTATAACATCCCTTTTTAGCACAGGTTTTTTTAATATAAACTTTCTTAATATTTGTAATGCTTTCACGTCTTAAGTACTCAGTCTTTGGGGATACAGAAGAAGACTCTCTCCAGAAAAAAGTACCGTTTCCAACTTTCCAAGTGATCGTCAGTGTCAACAGTGACCGTCGTCGTCAATAGTCATGCGCCTATAAAACGTTGCCTAGCAACAGATAAACAAAATTGAAAAGAAATTGACGAGCCCGTTGAATGAGTTGGGTTTTTGACTAAAGTCTCAGGTCCCCATGATCGATTCCCGACTGGGTCAACTTTGGAAATTTATTTATTTATTTATTTATTTATTTATTTATTTATTTATTTATTTATTTATTTATTTATTTATTTATTTAATAGCTAACCTTACAGCATTGAATGTTTAACAATTAATATATAAAATCGATTATATTTTTATATAGCCTATTACAAGGTTAGGCATCTTAAATTTTCTAAGTACAAAAAAGTGCTAGTACCTAATTAATAAAAAATGATAACAATATACATACAATACACATCTATATATTATATAATATAAACATATTATGCCAATGAACCAGAATAAGCCACCACTATGAAATACCTGCATGTTTTTATATTCTGTTGTGCACCGGTGAATGAGTAAGGGATGCACGAGCCCACTACCCTATCGCTTCCCTTATCTTAACCCCTTAACCCTACTTAGGTCGGAAGCATAGTTATTCCAGTCAAGTGGGCCGTCAGCCTGTCCGACAACCTTTATATGAAATAGATTCTACCACATTGTTTTTCTCCCTAACATTAGCATTACCTAATTATAAATGGCAATGAAGCTGAAAATCAATTATTTCCATAATATGTGCGATGTAGGCGTGTCTTAGGTATTGCTAAATAAACCATCAGGCGGCTTTTTACAAAAAGAGAAAAAAAAAATTAAACTTTTTGAGTTCCAAAGGAAATTTATGAATAAATTTTCTAAAGGTAGTAAAAAACCGGAAATTTATAATGTACTAGCCGTTGCACGCGACTTCGCCCGCGTAACTTTATAAAATATAGCCTATGTTACTATTTAGCTTAAAACGTAGCATTCTATAGGTGAAAGAATTTTTAAAATCGGCTTTGTAGTTTTTGACTTTATCTATACTATAATATTATAAATTACTATAACATTATAAAGAGGAAAGATTTGATTGTTTGTTTGTTTGTATAGAATAGGCTCCGAAACTACTGGACCGATTTGAAAAATTCTTTTACCATTAGAAGCCGACATTATCCGTGATGAACATAGGATACTTTTTACCAAAGGAAAATGCTTCATTCCTACGACAAATCTAAAATAAAAGTAAATACTAGCCAGGTTGGCCCGGGAGATAGCGCCATCTATCCAAAATACGGTAGACGGCGTTTTATACTTTTCTACGCGGACAAAGTCGCGAGCAACAGCTAGTTCATTATAAACATAATACAAATCTTCACTCTTATAATATTAGTATAGACTAGCTGGTAGCCCGCGACTTCGTCTGCGTTCTGCATGAAATGTACCCTTTGTCCTTTCTAACGTGTATGCAAAGTTTCATGGTGATCGGTTCAGTAATTTTTGCGTGAAATAGTTACAAACATCCATCCATACAAACTTTCCCATTTATAATATTAGTATAGGTACGGAAGTAATATTTGACATGTTAAAATTATGAACTCTACGAGTACCTAAGTAGTGTTAGAAATTAAAATTGTTACCTTAATAGCTATGAAAGATTCCCATCAAATCACAAATCCTTTATTGAATTCGGTAGATACGATCCCGAAAACTGGTTTCATTTACACGTGAAAGGTGGACGCGCTGTCGCGTCGTGAGATGATATTAATGTAAATTAATACAAATTTATGTGAGAATTGAGATGACCGTTGGCCTTTCTGATCGCAAGACATCACATTTCATCTTTGACCCTTGATCGAAACGGTCAAAGAGTATGTCAAGTTTTTATTAAAAAAGTTACCATGATGTATGTAGATTGTGAATTGTAGTAATTGAAATAAGGAATGTGTTACGAAGAAAATCTTATTGTGACTGTGCAGTGAAAGTTAAATGACGCAAGAGATTATTATTTGTTTTATTTCCTAAATTTATATATGAGTAAGTTTTATTTTTATTTTTATTTTTATTTTTAGCTAATTATGTATGGGAATGATTATTTCTCTTTTTTTAATATCGAAAACGTAGACTAAAAATGTAGACCTACATTTTTAGTAGTTCCGTTTACAATACAAATATTTGGCTACGTCTAATTTATTATAACTTAGTTATTAAAATAAAAAAAAATTGTATTAGTTTTTATATATATACATATAAAAAGGAAGGATAAAGCTTGATATAAGTAAATTAGTTAAGTATATTTTTTATTTTTTTTTTACATTTGTACATTAGTATAAATATGAGTAATTAGGTATGTACACGTTTTTCTTCCTGCCTACATCTTAGCTCTAGGTAGACTGGTAGACCTAGGCCTGCCCAGATTCCAACTGCTGGACCTAGGCCGGTCAAAAGTAGTTTGAATCCACTATAGACACGCGGCCGTTATCTAATCGTCTGTGCACTTAATCTGTCTGTACTTATGTATGAGCTAAATCTCAGAAAATTGTAAAGAGATTCCGAAAGATGTTTGTGTGTATCTAAATTATACCTTTATGTTGAATAATCATGGCTTTTGCCAAAGAAAACGTTGAAAAAGTAATTAACTCGCGAGTTATCTTGGTTATTGGTCGATTTTCGCGTGAGCTACCTAAATCCGTTCTATAGGTATAAGTTAAAAGAATACGACAAAAATGTTGAACTTATAATAGGTTATACAAATGTTGTAACAAAAAAATATTAATTAAAATATATTACTTATGCCTTTTCATGAAGATGGTTTTCATGATGTCAAATTTCATGGCAGGTGAAATCGCAGGAGGAGCACCTATTTAAAAATAAGGAAAACTTACATCAGGTTAACATAATTCCAGATAACTGAGGACTTATCCGATTTTTTACTTAAATTTTCTCATCGAGTTGTGGATTTTTAAATATAAAGTTTAACATTTTTTAAGTAAAATGGATATAAAACAATTAATTTCAACTCAAAACTAAATGTTTGATTGTTCGTTGTTACTCGTACCATATTATGTATGTGCACCGAGTGTAGGAATTATTATTACATTATGAGACTAAAATATCTAAACTTTTGAATTTCCAAATCGTAGGCAACGATTTTGATTAAATCTAGGTTAACCTAAATTTGAATACTTTGTAACGATTTTGCTTTCATATAAAAATAAATAGATAATAAAAGTTCAAAACATTTGAAAAATATATAATTATATTTTTTTATACAAACTAATTCAGATTAGTTACGTTAGGGTTATGTGAAGGTTAACATCCATACATATGTTATTTTTTAAAACAATAATTATGTCGTTTCTGTGACAAAATTAGCAAGTATTCACCATTCTACAAACTGCATTAATGCGACTTGAAACAGCGCATAAATCATCGGCATTATAGAGGCTCTGCCAAAGGCAAACAGGTAACCAATATGGCGGACAATGGTGGGAAAGTATGCGAGGGCTAATCGTGTCATTATGATAGATCGCTCAGGAAAAACAAGGGCACTTACGACCTTACAACCCGGGGAGTTGGACGAAAAACGTTGAAAATGAGCGAGTAGCGTGGCACGACAACGTCACAAGTGCCTCTGGAACGCGACTCTACATATTTTATAATATGTGTATGTATATAAAGTGTTAAAATTGGTCACTCCATTTCCCTGATGAATGTAGTGTCGCACAGTTTTTTTAAAAAAATACTTTTTTAATAGTTGAAAAAATAAATTAGTCTTTCATAATATTTGGAACTAATAAATAGGTATACGTATTACTTATTCAATCAAAAACATTTATGTTGTTATTGTCTTTAAACATTCTAAAAGAAAGTTTATATTAGTGTAAGTAAGATATTTAGGAGGGATATATCTAGTGTAAGAAATTTCGAAAAGGGAATAGTGTAGTCCAAAAAAATCGAATAAAAAAGAAAATGGCCGCGCGGTGATCGTCAAGGGGGGTGGGTATTTTAAATGTTCATTCTCTAACACAAGCGCAATAGTCAGTGCGATGACGCGACGGGGGCGGAACTACCCTTTACTATAGCTCAACTACTCATACTCACACATGCACGCACACCAAAACAACGTGACCTTCCCACCCCCTCTGCTCGTTTGAAACGTAGAACGCGTTTGGGCCAAGTGAAGACGCAACCAGAGCTCAACGTAAACTGGACGGTACACAGTCGCCGGACGTCAGCAAAAACTAAACGCACACACGCGAATTTAGGGGGATTGTACGT
This sequence comes from Synanthedon vespiformis, assembly GCA_918317495.1. Lineage (NCBI taxonomy): Eukaryota > Metazoa > Arthropoda > Insecta > Lepidoptera > Sesiidae > Synanthedon > Synanthedon vespiformis. The sequence goes on from OU906962.1 coordinate 6,994,994, forward strand.
GGTAGGCATAAAATTGGAAAATATATATATCCACGCGTATTTCTCTTCGCCGAGCCGCAAATGAGATGGTTGTCGGAGTGGAACCAATGCACAATTTCACGTTAGTTGTTGACTTACCTATTCACACGAACCGGTAGTACCTACGCTTATATTTCAATAACATTTTTACTCTGTGCAGATTAAGCGTTCGCTTCTTTTTTTTTCATTTGATCCATTTGCAGATTAACTAGCCTTTGCTAATGCTGAAATAAAACAAACACCACTTATTTGCTCTATCAAAAACGAAATATCTATCTGTTATCAGCAATCTTTTATAATATTTGATTGATGCTGTTACAATATATTATTTATGTATGACTGTTGAAGCTTTTTAGCTAACAATTAGACTTTGCTCATTAAAATTTGTACTTTAAAATCGACTGTTGGTAACGGAGTGCGTAAAGCTAATAAAGTTCATAATGACGTGTTTCGAGTCTCGACCCTAAAGTCTTAGGACCTGAGACATCTAAATTTTCCAAAAGTCCCGGGACTTCGAAAAACGAGACGTCCCGGGACTCAAACGCTAAATATTTTACCACGACTAGAGTGTTCAAGAATGTTTAGTACAAGTGCCTTTTGAAGATAATATTTTTTGAAATATGTAGGCACAATACTAGTTAAAGAGTCACCATTATTACATTTCTGCAGTTCACTATCCGTTTATTGGTACGAAGCTTACTTCTCATAAATGCAATTTTACTATTCGTAATTTTGCTACAATATGTAATAAATAATAATACAGGCTATGACTATCTATGTCGGGGCCGAAATTATTTTTTTATTATTTTAAATTTAAGAATCTTAGTAGTTATTAAGTTTTGTATTTATTCCATTTTGTATACATTAATATTTTAATATTTAAAAGAAATAATCAAATTATCTGTTTTTGCGTGGCCTAGCAGAAATTGTACTAAAACAAATAAGAATGTTGAACCTGCTATGTGTCTATTCATTAGGCCTTATTGTTGTAGTTGGTAAGTAAATAACACGACAGTAAAGTAATGTCACACTTAATGTAAATAAAATTAAGACATTGTATTTAAATTACAGTGAAAATGACTTGTAATCTATATACTGAAGAGTTTGTTTGTTTGTTTGGTTGTGAGCATTAATCTCAGGAACTACTGGTTCGAATTGAAAAAATATTTTTGTGTTGAATAGTCCATTTATCGAGGAAGGCTATAGGCTATAGACAACGAGGACGAAGTCGCGGACACAAGCTAGTTCGTAATATAATTACTTATAATGCTTACCAAGCTTGTTATGATTTTCATTAAAAACCATAAACAAGGAAACAGACTTAAGACTTACTTAAAGACTCAACAAAAAAATTTTTAGTAGATTTTAATATTTAAAAAAAAACGTTGTAAGAGTTTAGTTATTTTTATACTCGTACATTTTAAATCCCATAGATCGCGAATCATACGAGCCACGGTGGATATAGTTAATGAAAATGATAAAAATACACATTACAAGATACAGTATACTTTCAGAGATTTGGCGGTTCTTAAAGAAACATTATTTGATATGCAAATGATTTACCAATAAAATAAATAAGGAGGAAAAAAGTTGAAAAGAAACGAACAATAAGTCGATTTTTTTCTATAAGTATAGGTAGCTACTTAAATCAGAATAAACTTGTTACAATTTATACATTTTATGTTACCATTTCGTGATTAACCATTCCGTTTACGATATCGCCCCAAGAAATATTGTATTTACGGGAAAAAAAACGTTGAAAGCAAACTGGTGTATTTGTATAACTATACGGGTATGTAATTCGAACTAGTAGCGATTTTTGGCGCAGTTCTCAATATATCACGTCGGTTGCAGGGCGTCACGCGCGACACGATACGCACACACGGGGCACTCATCGACAATCTTTACGTGTGTGTGATGTAGCGTCAAAAAAAAAGAAAAAAAAAAACACATAATATCGTAAATAAGAAAAAAAAAGAAAAAGAAAGTTCTGTTAAGAATTCACGAAGAACTCTTTCAGTCATCAGCACCCCCATTCTTTTAACCAAAACCTACTGTTAGCTTATGAAGTGTTCTTTAGAAAAGCAAATCTACGTAGTATAATACATAATTATCTTACTATCTTTTTGGGTCAAATTAGTTATAGGGATTATTAAATAAGATAATGTGTAATAATTTTATTTTATTGTGTATTGTACTTACTAACATAGTTTTAAGTTAATATTGTTACTAACCATGATGGATCTGTGTAATCTGAATATGAATAAATTATTATTATTATAATTAGGATAAAATTTTGAAAAATTAACGAAAATGGTGGCAAGGTGGAACACAATCGGTTTCCATTGCTACTAGAAAATACAAAATCGATTGACAAATAGAATAGAAAAAGGATTTGTATTTACTTATATTAGATATATGATATATTATTTAGATATCATATAGATGTTACATAGACTCAACACTATCTTCACCTTTTCAATAAGTCTTTATCGTATAGGATAAAGATTTAAATCACAAATGCGCCCTTGCCATACTTTCAGGCGGTAGAAAATGTGTCATCGTTGGGAAGAGCTCACTCTTCCCGCCTTATAGTCGCTTGTAGAAAGCAGTGAGCGGTTCAAGTTGCATACACATATTTTATTAATTTTGCTAATTAGGTTCGTTTATCTTTAAAACTGCCTTCCTGTGCCTTCAGAAAGTGTTCTCATAATTCAAGAAATTCATAATTCATGCGAGACTTTACGCACACACACATATTACGTGGACAGTTTTCAGAAGCACCGGGCGCATCTGTGATTTAAATCTTTGGTATAGGTACGATAAAGACGCAAGGTATAGACCACAGACGCTACATCTCAGATGTAACATCACTCTTGCTGTGAATGCCCTGGTGATTCCATGTGACAGAAGTCATCTGGCATCAAGTCTCAATCGGCATTCTTCTAAATAAAAATAAAAGAAATCATACAAGATGCGTGTGCGTGCAGACTGTACATGGCCTGTCCCTCCCCGCCCGTCCTCCCGGTCGGGTATTTTCCGAAGTGTGAGCGGACCGCGTTATTAGTTCGCCTGTGTCGTGTCGAGATAGGTTTTCACAATTTTGAGTAGAGCAGAGTCGCACAATGCGCTATGTCATTTTCTATGATTAATAGCGGCGCGTCATGTGTGCGACGGGCCTTATATTATGTATGTAGTATGTAGCCAGTCATTGCTGACTGAAGTACCCGTTTTGTTACGTTTAAACTAACTAGGTACTTCATTATTGTGGTTATAATGCGATGCATGGTTAACAAAAAAGAAGAACCTTAGAAATCCTTTTAGAAATCAACAAAAAAAATAAGTTTATATTGGGCTTCCATTAAATAATACTAAGTCCCATTTCCTTGTTGTCTTGCATAATTCTTTTTAGTCAGATGAATAAGGTACTCCTAAGCTGCCAATTTACACTTAAAATCGTTAGAATCAGTGTCTAAAACCTTTAGGAGTTATAATGTAAATAAAAAAATAAGTAAATCGCCAAAACTAAATACACCAATATTATATGTAGGGGCGAAACACTGACCAGAGTCAACTTTGAAAAATCGTTTTCACTTTGAAAATCAACTTTTGGCCCTACCTTAGCCACTCAAGCAATGGGTAGCATTTATCATATTAGTGCTTATTTTAGCAATCTAATATTAAGTCTGACAATTCGTCTATTGTGGACACGCAATTTTCATAAATACCAATAAAAAAAATCTAATTATTAGACCATACAATCTTTATGCTTAATGAAAGAGTCACTTTTTCAAATGCCTATTTTAATTTTTATTTACAAATTTATCCAAACTATCTAAAAAACTAAATGCCAAAGCTTCTATCATAATATTTATTGTAGTATAATTTAATGCTTAATATTTTAGCAAAATCGACAACAAACAATGTTTTATTTACATATTAATATAGGACGTAATGTTTGTTCAAATTTGAATTTGTGCGAATTTAAAGAGAAATAATATAAGCATGTGAAAATGATTGGTGGAAAATTACGCGAACGCAGTAGGTACACTAAAAAGCTAGTAGGCCTAAAAACGTGGTGTTCAGCCATCATTTCGCACTAGCCACCCTTACCCTCCCCTCTTTGCTGGGGCGGTTTCCACCTGAAACTATCCCCCAGCGCCACTTGACGACCGCGATGCTAGAATATTAATGTTCGCAGCTAATTGAATATTTTTGACTTATTGATTTTAAAACGCAATGTTACATTGTTCCTTTGTTAGATAAAAATGCTGTTCACTTTTGCGTTAATAGTTTTGGTAAAACATATCGCTCCTTAAAAACTAAAGGGCCATAAAACAAAAAAATAAAAAATAAAAATTTATTGCAAAAATATAATCACAATCCTTCATATTGTATGTTTCAAACAGACTTATGGTTGTTTAGTATATTTTGATCATTTTTTATATATTCAAAAGTAACTTATATGCTTATATCTCTTCTAGTATTCAGTTTATTATAAAAGTACTTAAAAAATTTAATGCAACTTAAAAATACGCTTCTAACGATGTATAATATGCATATATTTGATATGTATGTAATAAGAAAAAAATAGACAAAAAATAATTTATTTTTTTACGATTAGCTCTCCTGTAAAAAGTGTAATTTTTATTTGTTGCCCTTTTGGTCCGTAAGCCAGGCACTAATTTCGTCAATGATTTCCTCTCAGTCCATAATTTGTAAAATGCCTGAGAGAGTTGTATCATGAAGCGTTGTGAACGTCAGCTGCGGCTCCGATGGTGGGTTGAGCAGTGGTAGCCCGTTACACTTTCAGAGCATCAGCTGACAAGCATTCCACCAAGATATAGCCAGCTGACTTTTTTATTTATTAACAGTAATACATAAACTATCGTCTGATAAATTTTCTATTGGGAGGTAATCACTGAACAAGTATATATTCGTGTGACCTGCAGACGCATAATCCACCATTTTATAAATAGCTGACAATTTTGTTTCTTCAAAATATTAGGCTAACTATAATTTGATGAATTTTTAATCGGAAATAAATGATTAAAATTTTTTTTTATTATGTGCGTGGGCGGCTACCACTCTACTGCTCAACCCACCATCGGAGCCGCAGCTGACGTTCACAACGCTTCATGATACAACTCTCTCAGTCATTTTACGAGTTATCGACTGGGAGGAAATTGGTCATGAAAATCTGTCGCTGGCTCACGGACCATTTAGTTTTTAAGGAGCGATTATTATATTATACAGGGCGTCCCAAAACTATGCGACATGAAGGGAAAATACCTTAAATTTATTTTAAGGATATTTTGCTGAAAGAACATTTTATGTAATTTTTAAAAGTTAGTAATAATCTGCATTCAAAGATATTCTAAAAATTACGTCGTCGTCGGCAATCATCGTAAATCATCAATCAATACTAATAATAAATCTGTAAGTGTAGGTATTGTATGTAAGGTATGTATGTTCCTCCATAACTCTTAAACGAATTAACTGATTTTCATGAAACTTGGTAGATAAATATTTAGACACAGGATAGGATACTTTTTTCTTTTTCAACCCGGACGAAGTCGCGGGCGCCAGCTTATAAATAATATTCTTGAAATTTGAATTGAACATTTTACGTTATTCCTTTCTTTTAAGGTACTAATATTACTTAACAAGAATTATTATTTTTTGTCCACTCTTTCGATTGGCATCATAAAAATACAAGTGATTTTCTTTTTCACATTTAAGTCGGTTTGATTCCTGGACGAAGAAAGTAATTTTTACGCATAGTCTTGGGATGCCCTGTATGTGTAATTTTACATATATAAAATAGTATGAATTTAAATACTCGTCTAGTCAAGTATTGAATGAAAGTTTTATACAATGTTATACTTAGTAGAATGTTGCAATCAAAATAATAAGAAGTAAGTACTTACCTACTGATATATGTTTCGTTTTAAGCTACTAACTAGTCCCTGCGACTTGAAAAATAAAAATATAGATATAACGTCTGAAAAAATATACTTATGAGCAATAATTTCAATCTTTATTGTTATATTTTAATTTGGAATTTTATTTTTATGATCCTTCGGGAACAGTAGTAAAGGTTAAATAAAATATGTTCTAAGATTAGATAAAATTAAGTGTGAAATTTAAAAATATTTTTATGTACATACATAACTCCGTTTGTGTTGTCTTTTAAGAGCTTATTTTTAGTGGATCAAAGAGAACATTCTACGCGGGATTAAATACAATATTAACACTTTTATAATAGTTCTATTGCACTGGGGCGAAGTTAATAAAGCAAAACTAACGTCGAATATCCGAGATGGAATCGTTCAAATTTCAAACGGATTCGCCGATTGTCTAATATCCTGCGGAGCCGGGCGTCTAATTTGTAGCATTTAAATTAATTCCCAGTCGTAAATAACAATCTGGGAACGCACGTAACAATGTTATCTTAGCAAATTGACGCCGCTTGGTTAGAGAGAGACAAAATCGACTGTCACGTCCAAATTTTACAATTTTGCGAGCCAGTGTTTAGCGCTGTTTATGATGGGGAGGGGAATCCAGGGGAGGGAAAGGTGGGGAGGCTTATAGTGGCGAAAAGGGGGGTGAAGGATAAGGAGAAACTGACCAAAACCCCCGACACTTAGATATATTTGTGCGATGTCTACCCACCAAGATATGGATCGGTGCGCATGTGTGCGAATCCTCTTGTGACGATATTTAGAAAGGCTTTTGTAAAATAATAAGGGTAAATGTGCTTAGTTTGCATAGTTACCGGCGTCAGGGTGTTTCGGGACTATGTGGGGTGAATATTTTATGCTGTAAAGTTCGTACAATAAATCAGTACCTACTAAATTAATGTTGCTAACCGACTACTCCTTAATAAATATATTTATTGGTTAAATTCGTTCTTTAATACGTCCTAAAAATTATGTCTTTTTCATGTTAAGGTTGCCAAACACCTAGAACACACAAGCACATCTGATGATAAGGCATTTGGAAGGGATAACGGCATTCCTTTCTCACTCACCGAAACACAACAACACAAATGCTATTATTTCAGAAAATCACCAAGTTGGCCCCGCCGGAAATTGAACCCCAGAAGGCAAGCACCTTGACCACTCATTCAATGGGCTCATCTATGTATGTAAACCTTTTTTACATTAAAAAAGCCTTGGTTGATATGATAAGAAGTTGTTTTAAGGTAGCCTTGGTGAAGAACAGATCATTAGGTGCTTGACTATGACCACCTACCATCAAGTAGCTTATATGTCGACCTTAACATAAGCTTACATCTTCTCTATTAAGATATCTTAAACTAATTGCATGTCTCTGCGCCTTAATACCCTCTAATACCTTGACACAAGCTTTGAACACCTCAACTATGTATATTAGTAGGTACCGAACAACGCCTTAAGCTATTTGAGCGTATGTCACGTAAACAAGCTGTCAGAATAGTTTAGTCATACTGAGAATACCTGAACAGAAGATTTGTCCATAGCTTAGTCTTACATGAGATTAGTTCAAAAGCCTAATTTTGACATACACAGGCATTTAAGATGCAGAAAAGCGTTATTTTCGACACCTATAATTAGACTTCTTAGAGTGAAATTAAAAGTTAGATAAAAATACAGTGCATACCTAGACTATATTTTAAAAAGTTGAAATCGGACAGATTTATTAAAAAGTTCTATTTTCCAAAAAGAAATGGTAAATTTCTAGTCACAACCCAAAACAGTTTTTTTTCATATTTTACACATTATTTACTTTCCTTCGGTTATCTCCGAGAAGCTACAAACAAATTAATTGTTACAATATTGCACCTGAATTCGTGTTATTATGGTTATTACTTTCAATTGAAATAGTCAAAATGTTGCTAGAAATTATCTTAAAAAAATATTTGACAAATTGTCGGCTCTACCTAAACCTACATAAACATGACATTAACATAACATAATTCTGATACCTAACATACATAACATACAGTTATCCTCTTACCTATACCTATACCTATACCGAAGAATCACGAAATCACACATTACATAAAGTTCGTCTACTTATGTATACGAGTAAGTCTACTTTATAAATATTAATTGGTTAAAATTAATTTTGCGCTGCCCTCGTTAAACTAAGGTTTCAAACTAACAAATTAATTACAAAATACGTCAAAACAACTCGCAAAGTTGGAGCGACCCATCTGAGAAACACAAAGGGTGCGTAATTCGGGACAAACCCGACCCTTATCGCAAAGTCTAATCTACGTCCCCTCCATCGATCTTAAGCAGGGTGACTTGACCCCATGTGGAGGGGGAGGGATGAAAGAAAATCGCTGGGTTATAGATTACGCTTTTGAGGGTTGCTAGGCAAGATTAGAAAGGGGTAGTTTTTGTTTGTCATTCTCCTCTCACGAACTCGGGTTAAGTCATTTATTAGATAGCTCATATACCTACACATGGATAGATTTACTAAATATATGGGCACCTACTTAGGTAAGTACGTATATAAAAAAATTGATATAATTGGTTATTTTAAATAAGTTTATATTTATTAATTATTTTTTATATTATTTTGAGAGATATAAAATTATTTAAGATATATTTTTATACAACTAACCAACTCTATATCTACTTAAAAATATATATATGTAGTAGGTAATATACCTACTCCAAAACACCTTGAATGGTTATTTTGGATTTGTCGAGTATGTAATGAAATGACTAATTTACATACCTAATATAAATAATACCTAATAATAACTAGTACGTGAATAATAAATATAGGATTTAATTTTAATTTCGAAAAATGTGGTTACATTCCTTGTATTAAAAATAAATTAATTATTATAATGTAATTTAAAAAAAAAAATTTTAATCGGCAACCAAAATAGAACTAGGCAATCCAATTTAGACTTAAATAAGCTCTCATAACTTCTCTTATCGTGATTACGATGTCGTGACTTCTAATATAAATTTCTAACTAAAATATTCACCCATATTAAACCTCAAAAACTGTTTTAAATTTTTAAATTTCCAAAAGGTATTTCAAAAGGCTTATAGGAATTTGTTTCGTTTACTTTTTGAAATCTCAGAAGTCTATTGGCACATTCGAAAAGGCTTTCAAACGGAATGTACCTAATATCTAAATTGCGAATCGAGTCACGAATTCCGTACGTACGAAAATTGTCCAATAAACTCGGGCGTCATCTTAGTGTGGGTGGGAGGGGTTTAGGGGGAGATGTGAGGGGTAAAGGGGGAATTAAAGGAGGGTTTTATTATAGGTCCGTAGAGCGGTTTGTGGCGAGGGCTAGCGCGGGGGACTCACTTCTTACATCAATTGACGAAGGGCTGTCGACTGTTTATAATTAATTTGTTTACGAATATTTATTTTATTCCTCTCTCTGGAGAGTAAATGCAGCTTGCAATTTTCGTTCGTTACTTCAATAAAGTGCCACTACATTTGGTTTTCAGTTTCTGCATCTTAATACAGCCACCTGTCTAGTCTTTTGAGGTTTTGACCGTGCTTTCAAAGACTCATCAGACAAGTCAACGCCTCTCCACTCACGAGAGACATTAGATAATCTCTTTTAATCTCCGAAGGAACATATCCTGAAAAATATATAAGATATATTTGGATCATATACTTCAAAGAAATACTGAGTACCTATATTTCTTCTCTTATAACTCGTTGAGTGGCGACCTTGATTTTGTTGCGAGATTTGAAAAAGTTGTCAAACATAAAAGTTATACTCTACAATCATGGAATCGGTTTTCACTGAATAAAGTGGCCTCAGGACGTGTAATCCAACTCATAACTGCTATGTAATCAACCGCCCATTACCAGTTAAAGTTCGAGAGGTATTAACGTGTAATATTTTTACACTGTGTAAATATTGTCGTTTGAAAGCAAAATCAATTTTCCCTCAAAAATAATGCATTCACAACAATTAAGTATATGAATCTCTTCTGCTTCGAGAACATACAAAGACATAAAATGTTTTATGCACAACCCTTGCTCGAACACGTCTAGTGCGTACACAAAACGCCTCCCCCGCCCGGGCACAAGAAATTACATACTTTAATCTTATCGTCGGAGTAAAATAGAATATTAAATGGAGCTGTCGCGGACGAATGACCGCTGGACCGTACTAAACAACGGTTGTACCGTTGGATAAACACATTCGATTCGACGGAACGACCTACCGCCTGTCGAAAGGAATGCCTTTTATGGCTCTCTCCCAACTCTACCTATATTATCATTTCTATAGTTTGGAAATCGACAAATTTCGTTAAATTAACGGTGTACGGTTGTACAGGTGCTACTTTTTCCAGTCGGTTTTCTTTATTGTTTAGACCTTAGAAGAATAATATAAATGGGAAACCACAAAAACTGTCGAACGGATTTCGACGAAACTTCAAAATCAGCTTCACGCGGGCTCTAATTTTTTAAGATACATGGACTAAGTCATGGCAAAACTAATACACAATAAATTCTAGCAGTGAGTGGATCACAACTGGGCTGTTGAATCTGCGCAGTCATACATTGGGAACCTAGATTTGCTTAATTTCAGTGTTACCTACTTAATTTTATGACGGTTTAGTTAGAAGAAGTTAGAAGAAGTTAGGCGCCGAAACAGGAAAAGCGGAGCATCGACTTTGTTTTATAATGTGTAGGAATACTTAGTAAAAAATAATATGGATGATAGCTATTGAGAAACATTATATATTTCGCTGTAATTCCGATTTTAATAGGTGATATTAGTTTTATTTGTAATATAGTAAGTAAAATTTTCTAATTCCATTAGTATCGTATGTAGAGTCGGTTCAAATATAACATCTTCCTATAAGAGAAACGGGCGATGTTTCTCTTAATGAATACGTTGTTATGTAAATTTATAATCTATTCTGTTAGTTCCTTATTCACACCATCTCTATTCATTAGAAAGAGACAAAACGCAGCTCTCTGGGGAGTCCATTTTAATTATGTCTTGTATTCTAAGTTCTATTCAGGACCGCTTCTTTGTCTCATCGAGAACGTTCATTGGTGGAATGGCATTGTCTTAAAATATATGCAGAAAGTACAGTCGAACACAAAATTTTAGCCTTCTTAAAAAATTAGAAAAACGTTGTCAATGAACTCATAGAAAGATATATAACGACTTTTATGCAACCTTTATAATTTTTTTATTTGTAATATTTTGTAAAATAAAATAGTATTAGGTACCTAATTTATTTAATAAAAACGTTTCTTGTTATTTAAAATTCCGTCGAAATCGTTTAGGAAATTGTCTATATCAAATAAAATAGGTAAGCGTATAAAGGTGAAGGTTTTCACAAAAACTTAAACGATCCCTTGCAAAAGCCCTTATTTTATATCTAATAAGAGATAACTGTGAAAATAAAATATTGGATAGGGACACAGGAAAATAATGTTTACAGTGAGAAAATTTGATCATCACTTAATAAGATAAATACCTACTGAATTTTGAGAAAATACCTAGTTATTATGAAATTATTATACCCTTAATGTTATTAAGTGTGTGTTAAGTCTTTTCTTATTCATGAATGAGAATTGCTAAGTTTTAGTCATAAAAATATTGTGACACCTAAAATACTATTATTTTACTAATCGCTGCTAACTGTACTTGGGGCACAAGCTACAGTACCTAGTTACTGTTATGTATTAAATAAACAATATATTTGTTAGATGGCCGTTACTTTATGAGGAAAAAGATTGATTTCTATAGAACTATTGTATTAGTGTTTTCTTTTTATTTGCAATTCCTTAAGAATATGGGAGAGCATTTCCATTAGGCGTTCTATTATTCATATATTGGTTGGATTTTACATTGACAGAATGATTTTAGATTTTTTAACTGTGTTGTATATATATATTATATTATATTATATTATATTATATTATATTATATTATATTATATTATATTATATTATATTATATTATATTATATTATATTATATTATATTATATTATATTATACTATATTTCTGATTCGATACAAATTAATTACAGTAGATATGAAATACACTATATAAATATTTTATAATAATTTTGAATGTAAGATAATAAACAAAATTTGATGGAAGTTCATCTGATCAGTGATTCAGGGAAATCCGCTACCTCCGTCAATCAAATATCATCAAAGACATGGGTATCAAGATATGAGCAACTATCGCATTTATACCTACACACATACCTACATTTATGTATGAATATGTCCCCCCGAAACCCTCGGCTGCCACCACACAGAATATTAACGTCACTCTATTTGACACAAGAAGAAAACTTTTCCAATTACTGACTCCGTCAAGTGACCTGCCCCTACCTCCCGCACGCCCCACATCCCGGGGTACAGCCGCGCAAAGAAGTTTTAATTGCAAGCTTTCCCATTCCCATTCAACTTAAAACGTGAAACAGTTTACGCGATTGTACTAATTTTATTTAGTAGTAATTTTTAGTGAGTAATTATTGTAACTATTTTAGTTATAATTTAAACAATTGCACTGGAATTGTTAAATTATATAATATAATTTAACAATTCCAGCAAGGTGGTCAAATGATAAAGAATATTTTTATGTTTAAGTGCATAAAATAACGATAGATTACACAATTAAGTGTTAACGTGTAAAAATTTTTACATAGTGAGTGAAATAGTGACAATTTAAGTAAAATTTTATGTGGTTTATTAGCCTATTTTGTACGATACAAAAAAAGCAAAGAGGTTTCCTTATCAAAAAAAAGAAACTATACTTACTTAGGTACCTACTAAAATTACTAATTCTCTTTCATTATTCTTTTAAGTTTTCAAAACGCATAAGCTGTAAGCATATGAAATAGTACGTCTATACGAGCACTGAAAGGGGTGACGGTCTAATTTCATTCCCAAAAGGGTCGACAGAAACTAATTTTAGTTAGAAATACAAACATCCCCGATAGTAAGGGGTAGGTAGACAGGTAGGTAATTACCTACTCTGTTAAAATCCGTTTTAACTTTATTAAAAGCGAGTGTAATCACCAATATTATATTAAATGAATACAAAGTCTTTGTCTGTCATTAGAGAATTTCCTTTGGAATATTCTACCTGTATTTCTATCAGCATTTGTAGGTACCTATATAATTACAATATAAATAATTATATAACCACCCATTGCACGAGCCTAAATGTAAGGAAGTATATATACTATAGGTAATGCAGACTATAGGCTAAGTCTTCTAGGACATCCAAGATTCGTCATTTTTAATAATTGTTCTTCGTGTAATCAATTTACAAGAATATAAAGAATATAACTGTGTACCTAGTATATTTAATTTAAATTTATAAGTAGAAAACAACTATAGATATTAAAAGCTTTAGGTAAGTTAAGTAAGTAAAGCAATCTTTGTGTTGATTGTAGGATTTGTAGGTACCTATAATTTTTTATTCATGTTATAGACTGATAATTTTTTTATTACTCTCTATTAAATAATTTTCTATCTTCAAATAAAAATTCTTTAAAAATAAGCTCAGCTATAAATAATTATGATAAGCTAAGCTAATGATAAATCATGATAAAAAGCAATAATTTGCTTTGAAACCGCACATACATACTATTTTTGCATTTCGTATGAAATTAAATCCATCTTAAGCCTTTATACACAATGTCGTAGAACATTAAAAAATAATAAAATGCCTCTTAAAAGCTCATTACAATTGCACGCGCCGTTATTAGCTGCCATAGTGTAGTTTTAAACGAGAAAGTAATGTAATCCACTTAAATCAATACTCAGGAAACGTGCACACAAGCACAGAGAGACCCAATAGAAAAATTACGAACAACCATTTGCAAAATCTATTCTTTAAATTTAGGGGGGCAAAAGAAGGGGGGTCACAGATGGCGGCGAGGGGTCGTCTTAATTTTACTGTATTAGCAAGTCTTGCTGACCCCTTGGACATTAATCGTGAAGGGTCCGGAGGTCACTGAACCCAAATTAAGATGAGAAGTAAAGGGTCAAAAGATCGTTAAGTACGGCGCTATGAGGTTAACTTATAGGGATTTTCTAAACATAAAAGCATACAAAATAGTTGTAGGTACAGTTTGTTTAACTATATGTACATTTAAAATTTTATACAGCTGTATCAAAATCTGTACCTACAGCCGTTTGATTCCTAATCTAGATATTTAGATACCATTATTAGGAGATTGGAAAATATGTTATAATTTATATATTTATGGGTTTATTTTAAGTGTGCCAGCAATTCGTGATACAAATATCTACTTTTTCTCTACATGTAACTAATAGTTTTCTATACCCATTTAAGTAGGTATACGTATATAATAAATAAGTAATTAGTATTTATATAGCACACTGTATATAGCAAAGCACATTGTATATATTCATGCATAACGTTAGGTGGCTTATAACGTGGGAACAAGATAAATAATACGTAGCTATCGCCGAGCTATCCAACTTTATATATTACTTTCTCAGATAGACAGGGCTGTTCTACAATAGCACTATACTAAACCATTATTTTACAGTCTGTTAGTTATTTTATTTGTACTAAACTAAAGTGGATGTATTCTTTTACATGTTATAATAAAATTTCCATTGAAAGGATTACTAGGTATACCTAATATACGTAACATTCACCCATAAATTGCCAGTTTCAGTTTCAGCTTTAGTTCAGTAAAATACTATTTTATTGAACTAATAAATAAATAGATAATTTCAAATTTGCTAGAGTTCCAATCTTTACGTATAAATAAAAATAGATGTGTGTATACCTAATACCTATGTTCCATATGAACTACAAAACCACTCAAGCAATCACCGTGAAAGTTTGCAGGTTTTAGGCACATAGGTTGTCAGGGTTTCATAAAAAGACATAGCCTACCTTTCATCCGGGAAAATGTTACCATAGTAATACCACTTTTTTTTTTTTTGTCCTACCGGCTAGGGTTCCTCTGACACAGGTCAGAGATCTTGTATAGCTGGCAGTGTAACAGCATAGATGTTTTTTAATCTGGGTTTAGAAGCACATCCATACATACGGTACAGAGTGCTGACCAGCCATTTTTCTTTTCTCTTTTTCCCGAAATAGAAGTGTCAACAATTTACCCAAAACGACAAAAAGAGACGCAACATTTTTATAAAACAGGAGTTTCACCGACCGGCGACAGTGAAAGCAAGAGAGCGAGTAAACTAGGCTACATTCCAGTACATGCACCTACAATATAATATTATATTAATTTGAATGACTAGACGAGCCATTCGCCTTAGCTACTATTTTCACGATTTTTTCGCAGTAGTCGACAAACCTACCCCTGTTTACCACTATCAAAAAGGATCTCTTTAAGGTAACTTTTGTCCAAAATTCTATCCACTTCCATCTCAAAATCAAAGCGCAATAATGAAAACCTGGGGCAGTCGAGCAGTAGATGTTCCACTGTCTCCTCCACCCCAGGTTCGCATAGACAGTCCGGCGTATCCTTTCTCTTGAAACGGTTCAGGTACTGCCCAAAACCTCCGTGGCCGGTCAGAACCTGCACCATTGCAGGCGTCAATGCTGTCTTTTTAATTAGGCTATATGCCGCCACGGCATCAGGCAAAAAAAGTTTTGTTACTCCAGCTGTATCGCCCTCCGTGTATCTTTTATTCCAATATAAGATGGTGTCGTTTCTGATTTTCCTTTTAATGTAAGATAACGGACACTCGCTGTAATCGCACGCTTTTTTAAGTTTTAGAGCCGCTTCTTTTGCTAGGAAATCGGCCCTCTCATTTCCCCCAATTCCCACATGGGCTTTTACCCAAAAGAAGTTAATTTTCTTGCCTTGCGCATCCAATTTGCGCAGGTTGGATTTTATTTTATTTGCCAAAGGGTGGGTAGTTTTTGTCCTTTCGAGCAGTTTCAGCGAGGACTGGGAGTCGCTGAGTATGCTTATTTTCAAATCATTTTGGCCTATTGCGACTTCGACGGCTTTGTGAAGGGCGTACATTTCCGCTTGGAACACCGTGCAGAATGACTCAAGCTTAAACTTCTTCTTATTTATTTCAGAGCCATTACGTCGGCAGGTGAGAGCAGCACCAACCTTTCCATCAATTTTACTACCGTCTGTGTATATTATTAGCCCAGTGGAATTGGCCTCATCTTCATTTTCAACAGTGCCATATCCGAAGGCACCCTCGGCAGAGGGGTGAGGAGCCTCCAGATAAGGAACTCTTTTCTCCACATTCCTACCCTTTAGGTGTTCCTGTACAAACCCCCTTTTTGCCTCGTATAATCCTGCTGCTTCCGCAATACGCAGGTCGAGGGGTAGGATGCCTGAGAGTATTAAGGCGGCATTCAATGAGACTGTTCTGTATGATCTGCATATCTTCTGAGCGAATCCTCTCTGCACGGTGTTCAGTTGTTTTTTTATTCCTAGTTTTTTTACTGCTCGAGCCCAGACGCTGGCGGCATACATTATGATAGGCTCTATGACTGAGACGTAGATTGTCCTGATGATTTCCGACCTTAAACCCCACGTAACCTTCGCGGCTCTGGCTAGCTGCATATAAATTGATACTGCTTTTTTACAGACATTTTTTACGTGCGCATTAAATGTTAATTTTTTATCGATAATAAGCCCTAATATTTTTATGTTTTCGACTAAATCGATAATTTTACCACCCATTGAAATCGTCGGATGTGGGAGGTTAAGCCTCCTCGTCATCACCATGGCCTTTGTTTTGTGTGGGGCAAAACGCAGCTTGTTTTTGACTCCCCACGCAAGTATATCAGCCAGAGCTCTATTTGCCTCTCCCTCGATTTCTCTAATAGCTGTTCCGGAAAAAACCAGGACAACGTCATCAGCGAAAGCCTGGCAATAAATTCCCTTTTCC
This sequence comes from Synanthedon vespiformis, assembly GCA_918317495.1. Taxonomy (NCBI): domain Eukaryota; kingdom Metazoa; phylum Arthropoda; class Insecta; order Lepidoptera; family Sesiidae; genus Synanthedon; species Synanthedon vespiformis. The sequence goes on from OU906962.1 coordinate 7,011,895, forward strand.
ACCAACTCATCCAACAGCGGGTCAAGAAGCAGGTTCCAGAAGGTTGGGCCCCCTATAGACCCTTGAACGCATCCTTTCGTGTTTTTCATTGTATATTCCCCTCCAGCATATCGCACGCTTACCGACCTATCATTAAAATAGCTATTGACAAGCCTTAGTATATTATTTGGGCATTCCTTTTCTGCTAATTGGCATTTTATTGCTGGCCACCATGCATTATCAAAAGCTCCCTCTATGTCCAGTGATATAATAACATTGATGAGTTTCTTTTTAAGGTTGTCTTCAATGCAACGCACCAGGTCGTAGAGGGAATCCTCTGTGCCACGCTGGGGGACAAAGCCGTATTGTCTTGGGTTTGCTCTCGGTAAGGTATACCAATTTATCCGGCGTATCATCATTTTTTCCAATATTTTACCCAATACTGAGAGCAAACCGATTGGCCGGTAAGCCCTTGCCTGAGTGTAATCCTCCCTTCCCGGCTTCCTAAGGATGATCACAGCCGCTTCCTTCCATGGTTTAGGGAAGATGGATAGTTCGAGGCATTTATTAGCAATACCCAAAAATATCCCTCCCTCTTGGGCTATCGCTGCAGAACAAATGTCGGCGGTAAATCCGTCAGGTCCAGGAGCCTTTTTTGGCATGAAACTTTTCATGGCTATTATGAGTTCCTGGTCGGTGAACGGAGGGTCATCCTTTATACCTGAGGTAGTCTTCACACTCTCTTCGGCTTTTCTCCGTAATTTTATATGTTCTTCATTGTCGTCGGTCTCGTCATCTGGTGGGAAGAAAGTTCTCGCGAGCAGTTCCGCAGACTCTCTAGGGCCCAATATCGCATCATCCTTTACTAGTAATTTATCCGCTGACCTTTTGGCAGTACATCTAAGCACCCTGTAAACCCCGTCCCAGACACTTTCGTGGTTTTATTTTCCGCAGAAGGATTTCCAACTTTGTGTTTGTGCTTGTTTAGCTCTGCTTTCATATGTTTGTTTTGCTTGCAGGTACTCACTTATTACGTAGGGTCTGCGTTTGGGCGCAGCACAGGATATGCGGCGTTTCTTGGTGGACATGTCTTTTTTCATATAATCCAGCTCTTCATCCCACCACAGCAGTTTTGGGTTTTGTTTTCCCTTTATTTTAGGGATTGATTCCTCACAGGCTCTGTCTATACAAGTGATATACTGTAGTACAAAGTTTTCCAACTTGTCAGCTGTGTCGATTTTGTGAATTTCCATTTCATTTATGCCATTTTCATTTAAGCCTGTTCTTAGTGTTTTCTTAAATAAATCCCAATTTGCCTTTCTTGAGTTGTATTTTCTAGTGGAGTGGACTTTGTTTACTATGGCCGGCTTTGCTAAATTTATATTGCCAAGATTCCGCCCACAACTGTTTCGACAGTGAGTGTACTATAAGAAAAAAATGGGATGCAATAGCACGTTCTAGTGTTGCTTACTGCTAAGGTGGTTCAGAGGTTTCCGCGAGCGGATACAGCAAATAGGCGGACTCACGAGCGCCACACATACTGTATAATGCAATCCAATTTGCAAAGAAATAAACTAGCCACTCAAGAGCTCATTATGGAGGCCCATAAAAGAAAGATCTGTTTCGCTTTGGTCCAAGAGCCCTACGTAGGGTCAAAAGGTGAAGTCAAACAGTACACCGGAGTCAGAGTCGTCCAAAGGGAATCCAACAGGACAAAGCCTGTTAAGGCCGCTATTTTTGTCTTTGAAAAAAACATTGAGATTATAGAGAATCCCAATTGGACCACTGAAAATATAGTAGCAGTGAAACTGAAGACAGACGCGTGGGTCCTCGGAGTGGTTTCAATGTACTTTGAGGACAAACTGCCCATCGAACCCTACTTAGATAGTCTTGAGACCATACCGAGAAAATTGGATACTAAAAGGCTCTTAATGGGTGGTGACTGCAACGCGTGGAATACTTGGTGGGGTAGCGAAAAAACCGACTACAGGGGCGATTTGCTGGCGGGTGCTCTTAATCAATTAGAGCTAGAGGTCTTAAATGTAGGCGTCGATCCTACATTTTTTACTGTGAGGAATGGGAAAATATACAGGAGCAGGGTCGATATAACAGTTTGCAGCACAGAGGTTCTCCACATGGTCCAAGATTGGAAAGTGGATTGCGGTATTACCAGCTCCGACCACAATGCTATATTATTCAATATAAAAAGTAATACCACTGAGTAGTAATACCTAAGTTATGTCTTACAAATAGACATTGTAAAACAAGTCGGTAATTATTCTTGCTTAGAAAGGAATATTGTCTATTGGTATACCCTTTAAATGTCGACCTTTTCTCTATTAGGAAATCAGTTTCCTTACCTATATATTTAATATTGGCAACAAGTATTTTCTACTATGGCACTAATAGGTATAAATAAGATAATTAAACGTGAATAGAGTTGATTAAATTTTAAGTAAATAGCATTAATGCTCATAAGTGATTCTATTGTGAGTAGATGGCACGCGTGGGCGGCGTCACAAAGGCTTCCCCTGCAACTATCGCGGAAAACTTTCTGTGTTCTGCCCCTTCCTCCCCGCACTGCCCACCGCGCACCGCCGCGCCGTCCGCAACCGCCCTCTGACGCTTCTTGTCTTACATTCTATTGTATATATCACTAGCGATCCGCCCTCGACTTCGCACGGAGTTGAAATTTTCAAAAAACCCTTTCTTATCGGATGCTCACTTTATGGAGGCTGCTGTATCAAGCGAGTATTAACAAAATTAATACTTTGAAAAGGGGCTTAAGCTATCCAGATACCGAAGTCTTAAGGTTTTACAAGTCAGTTTTCATCCATACAAATGTAGTACGTAATATTACTCCGCTGTTTTATGTTTAATTTACAAAAGTAAGCATGATACCGATTTATCTTGCCGTTAACTAGGTTCCTGCAGTCAATTAAAAAAAAATTATTAATTTAAAAGATATGATCGTTGAAAAATCGATATTTTAACACAAGTTTTTATGCAACTTTGAGGTTGAATAGGTCACTCTAGTTTACAAAAACTCCAAAATACTTTACATATAAACATTGATTAGTTATTCAAGAGTACAAATAACTTTACACGAAATAGATATATGCAGTAGTTTTGTCAAAAAAAGCGTTGGCCCAAGGGTCTGTTTGTGATTTTATTTTTGGTATGAATGATTGTGCATCTCAGTCGAGTGCTCTTCCCGCGCTTTGTGCTGTGTGAGACAGGACGCATTTTAGCCACGAGACCGATGAGTTCAGGCCGCCGACTTGACAACCTGGTAGCGGAAAAACAATAGCAGGATTTGTTGGGTTTCGATGAATGCTTATCACAACCTTATTTATCACTTATACTTTTATCTCATCAATGTCGGTAACTCATTTGCAATCGCTGGCTTTGCTTGTGTCATATGGTTTCATATGGTGACGGTAGCAATCTACCATCCAGTGAAACGTGAGCCAGTCTGACGACCTTTAAAAAAAGTTGAAAATATTTGTACTATCTTTCGTACATTTTATTAACAAGAAAAGCCAGGATGAAATATACGTTAAGAAAATTAGTTTACTAAGCAGATAGAACCATCCCACTAGGAAGTAACATAAAGAAACGTAGGAGTGTTCTTATTATTTTTACCAGATAAATAAGGAAAATATATATAGGTAAATACCTTTACGTGCTAACAAATAAGTTAAGAATATGTAAGCTGTTGTTATAAAATTCATGGTCGAAATTAGGAAACGTGACAATAAGAAAGCATTTATAAACGTGACATACGTATATGAGGAAAATTATGCACATGCAAATATTTTTGTGTTCTCATAACAGTCAAGTTGACTATAGCTAACTATCGTTCTATTATCAAGTCAAACCTTGGTACTAGGGATCACTAAATTTACTATGTAAGGGACTTGCATAACAACAGTTCAAATAACAGTTTCTATTAGCAGCATTTTAAGGCTGCCAAATATTTTGCCCTCTCACTCCCGCCTTAGTTATAATGAGCTCCGCGAAATTCAAACAAGATTAATTGATGTAACGAGTGACCGTTTCGCTGAGAGCGTCATTTTAGTGGCGTTCCCGTTGCAACTATGTTTTCTTACTCGGTCGTACTTTTCCAACTCATTTGCATTCAAAAGCAGATAGCGCTGATGCGCTGCGCTGATACGTTGCACCACGTACCTTTGTGGGTACTACGGTCTACAAAGTTCCAGAGCACTAGTTCCGCTAGGATGGCAGCAGTTGCCAACTTTTCCTAGAAGTTGGCGTAATGTTGCGGCAAAAAGCGCACGCTAGGTTTAACAATTACCTAAGCAGGCAGCGTAAACTTTCCCAGTTGTTAGTTTATTTTGCTTTTCAGCTCTCTCTCTTGTACCTACCTATTTACATTACTCCATCCATATTGTTAGGTATAGGTATTATTCTATTAGGGGTATTATTCTACATTCCTGTAATGTTACCTATATTTTTAACTCTAGCTCATACGAAAAATGATTTTATTTATTTATATAAAACTAGCTGTTGCACGCGACTTCGCCCGTGTAACTTTATAAAATATAGCCTATGGCACTCTATGATAATGTAGCTTTCTATAAGTGAAAGAATTTTCAAAATCGGTCTAGTAGTTTTTGAGTTTATTCATTACAAACATACCCGTACAACTAGTTTGTAAAAGCCAATTTTATGTTATAGGTACGTATTTTTCACAACTAAAAATATTAGACACAGTAGATAAACTAGACAAAAAGCTTTTAAAAATAAACGAATAAGTACTGTCAAATTTCTATACCTAACTATTTTACTTAGTTGAATATTGAGTTAGGTCTAGTTTTTTTTTTCAACCACTTTGCCAAACATTCTAACTAAATTCCAAAACTGTGTTCGTGTCAATTTGTTCATCTGCATACAATATTGTATACAGAATTGATATAAATAAATATAACGCCAGTTGTAACTATTACGTAAGGACCATTAAAACTGTCCGTACACCTAAACTATAGCAAGTTTTCAATTACAGGAGGCTCGCTAGATATTTGCTAACTGTAGGGTTGTCACAAATTTAGAACAATATTTTTGAAAATTTATTTCATAAATTCTATCGTAAATTTTTCTTTTATGAAAGAATATGACTGGCTGGACAATGATTCACTTAATGATGTAAGTACTACCTTTTTTTTAACTAAGTACAAGCAACGCCAAGGTGTTCAAATTCTATCAAACCCGACGAAGGAAATAGGATAAGACATAATATGAAGAAGAGAAATGTATATTCTTGTATGTATGAAATGTCTTACTTATAGAACTTGCTTAAGGAAACAACACATTTATTAATACAACTAGCTGGTGCCCGCGACTTCGTCCGCGTTGAAAAAGAAAAAAATAGCTTATCCTGTGTGCCGTACGTCTAAATGTTTATCTACCAAATTTCATGAAAATCAGTTAATTTCTTTAAAAGTTATAGGGGAACAAACATACGAGTACATACTTACTTACAATACTTACACTTACAGATTTATTATTAGTACTTACTGATTGATATTTCGTAAAAGAAGTCCCGTTATCTGTTACTATCTACTTTTAAACAATCCAAAGAATTTTAATACGGTTTTCACTAATGGTAAGAGCTATAAACGCGGAAAATTATCGTATCCGATCGGCTGCCTTATTATCTAATAGCATACGACAAAACAGTCGTCAGCAAGAGACACCAGCCACAGAGTACATAGTTAGCAGGCGACACTAAAAGTTAGTATTATCTAAGGCGATTGAATAGAACACTTAACTAGTTCCAATGTTAAATATAATTTCTAGTGTGTATTAGTATTTTTCTTTAGAATTTCTTAGTGGCAACCCTAGCGTAGGATGGTGATTCGCGCCAATTCGCGTTCTCGCCATACCGCTATTGCAGCGGAATACTGTTTCCCCACCTTCATTCGTTGTTTTGTTAACACTTGCCTAATGTAGAGATATACTAAATCCTAACTTTAAAAATAGGTTCGGCAGATACATAGGTTTCGGATGATGGTTCTATTCTAGGGGAGTAGTAAAAAAAAGTTTGTAAGTACTGCTTCCCATACCGTATAATGTAGGAATTTGAATTTAAAATAGACATGGTCGGTTTTAGTCGCAGGCACCGTCTAGTACTAATAATAAATCTGTAAGTGTAGGTATTGTATGTATGTATGTATGTATGTATGTTCCTCCATAACTCTTAAACGAATTAACTGATTTCATGAAACCTGGTAGATAAACATTTAGACTTACAGTCGGCTGCATAAGTCGATTAACACATTCAAAACATATTTGCACACCCCAAAGGGTAGAATGTAGTGAGCCTTATACATTATATTAAAACCATTGTAAATTATGTACCTATATTCAGCAAATAAATTATTATTATTATTATTATTAAAAGTGCAAAGCAACTGAACACTCAACTTACTTACTTATTTACTCACTTACTGAAGCTTTTTACGATCGTTAAATCGTTAATCGATCGATACGTGAAATTTATTTTGTTCATTAGTCGTGACAACGACTTATGGCGCGTTGAGTGTTCAGTTTTTTTGCACTTTTTAATGTGTTAATCGACTTTTGCGGCCGACTGTACAAGACACAGGATAGACTACTTTTTTCTTTTTCAACGCGGACGTCGCGGGTGCCAGCTTGTATTAATATAAATATTATGATTATCACAATATTACAGACAATTTCCACATAAACAAACATCTTCTATTAGAGAATCCCACGTCTAATTCTATGTTAACGGTCCGTACCTACTGCAACAACAAACGGCTGACTTGTGGTATTCATTAGCTCCCTAATACGTGTTACTTTGTCCTAATCTTCCAACACAATTTTATGCGATCAAACAAAAATAGCCTTTCACTGAAGCCACATAAAGTTGCAATCGGGAGACGGCAGATTTAATTTTAAGTCGATTTGACATTTCGCCACTAAGTATTTCACCGCATTGTTTCGTATTCAGTATTATAAAGGGGGAATTTGTTAATTTCTGTAATGGCAACAGAATAGTGGTGAAGTTTGCGAACGTGTATCCCCCCCTTTGGGGGCAGTTCGCTTTGAAATTATACTCTGAAGATTTACCTTAAACATTTTAAAGTACATACCTACCTATGGTTTAAAGCGGACGAAATCACCTACTTATAGGTTATTTATTCATAGACCTTACCATGGTGGACTTATACTTACCAAGCTATTTAGCAGTCATACTTCTCTACATATTACAAAATAACTCATAAACTACTACACTCATTTTCATGGTGTTTTCACCAATGGATAGAGTGGTTCTCGAGGAACGTTTTTAGTATACAATTTACAAAGTTACGCGGGCGAAGTCGCGGGCGCCAGCTAGTTTATTATAAATTCGAAACTTAACTCTGTTTTTCTGTCTAGTAAGTAAGTAGGTACTAATTCTACAAAATTAAAAGTGTATGTTGTACGAGTATGTAAGTACCTACTTAAAGATAATACACCTTAAAATAAGTATATAATCTATATTATACTAAGCGCCTCTTTCACAAACGTCAAGTAGGCCAAACTGTCATTTAAAGTCACCGGTAACCGGGGATAATGGAGCTGATATACCTTTGTTTGTACGGTAAACGTCCCAAACATTGAATAGAAAATAATTTTAAAAAATCGACTATCGATGGATGGACTAAACCGAGTGCATAATTCAATAAAACAGAAAATGATTTCTAAAATTAATTAATCTACACTTTACTTGACGTTGGTGAAACAGGCGCTTATTGTTGAACTTCGAATTAACACTAATATTAACAGTAGGTAATATAGCTAAATATATTTTTTCCTTATTGAGCGTCATAGATAACAAACGGTTCCCTTTATTTGCAATTTCCATATTAATTCTCCAAAATCTAATATCGTTTTAGTTATATTTGTATATTAAGAGTACCCTCACATATAAACGTTCAAAGATAAGCAAAACGGGTCGCGAAAGGATACGGCAATAATGAATCCGGGCGTCACAATTAAACAGGGGAAGTGCGTGCGGATGATCTTGGAGGAGTAATCTAAGGGACAAGGGTAGAAATAGGGGTAGGAGTTAGGGGTAGGTTCGGCCATTTTGTAGAAACCCTTAATTTGGGTGCGCACTAATGATTCGGAATAGAGATAATGTAATGTTTCGTTGTTAAAGCGGCTAAAAGTTGGGTTCTACTATAATTTTATATGTAGGTAAGTATATATGTAATATGAATGCAAATATATTTTTACATTATTTCTATTATTAGTCATTTTTAAATAATGATTCTGATGATAACACATGATTCTTATTTTTAATTAGAAATAATATATATATTCGTGATAGAATGATACCTTCAAAATTATTTACTTGCACAACCAGTAACTTTTTGTTCCTGATTAATTTTAATTAAAATGACTTCTATATGTAAATAAGATTTTTTTTTAAATTACATGTGAATGTTGTTTGACTATTGAACGTCCAGTAGGTTAATAATGTTTTTTTTTATTATTTTTTTATTTAAATGAACTCCTTTTCTATTTTTTTTATGTATTTATTTTAACCAAAAATCAATTTTTAAATACTTCCTATAAAGATTATATAAAAATAAATAGAGATAGCGATTTTTTTAACTTTTACTTAACACTGCATTTAATATAGTTGGACAACCAAATCCCAATTGCCTGAAATGTCAATACGCCTAAATCCCAAATAGACTGAAGTTTAAATCGACTGAATCCTAATTAGGTAATTACAACTAATATTTAAAAGTGATTCCAAAACACATAATAGCACAACAAATAATCGCTCTCAAATCTTAACACAATTTATAAATAAAGCATATAGGAATGTGATAAATGAAATTGTATTCGTTATGTGGAGACATTATCTACCGCAGAGAAATAGGTACCTCTCGGTTCATTGGAGTCGTATGAGCCAGTGAACCGAGACCGATCTGAGATCAAAAGATTTGAACTAGGTGTTGAAATCAGTGTTGGCTAGAAACGTGGATCATTAGCGCGATTACACAGAAAAGGACTTGGGTTTTGTATTTCATTCGTTCTCTATTATTTTTCAGAGCTATTCTATTGCCTTTTTCTGCCCTATGATTATGCCTTATCACTGGTTTCGATTGAATTACATCATTATCCGTCAGTAACACTATAGGTACCTAATGTTTTTCCACAACTTTTTCATGGCAAATGGATTGCAGTAGCGACTCGCTTCAGATTCCTACAAAAATAATTTATTTATTCAAAATCCACAGCTCAACAAAAAAAAATACTGACAAAAACAAAAACAGCCAATTATGGACTTTACATTTATATACAAAAAAAAAATTACAAAATTATACGATTCCCTACAAACTAAACAAACTATAAAGGTATAAAAATCACATATTAAATATATAGGAATCGGACAAATTCTTAGAACTTACATAAAATTAGCGACTCTTTCCCGGCTTCGCATGGATGCAATTTTTTTCTGCAAATTATATTAGGTACATACACATACACATCGATATTTATTTATAAAGAAGATTAATCAATATATAAACATGGAATCTATAGGTATATAAATAAAAAGTAATCGCTAAAATGTGTATTGCTAAGCGTACAGGGATATTTTGTAACATAAGGCCGAGTGAGACATAGGTCTGTCTTTATTTATTTATTTATTTATTTTTTATACGAGTAACTTCAAAGAATTCTCTAAATTAAGCCCGGCTCTAATAGAAGTCGTAGTGATAAGTAAAAAAATAGGTGGGCACTAATAGAACCTTGCTTTTATAGAGTAGAACTTAATTAAAAACCGTTAATGTCGACAGTTGAACTGCATTAGTTTTATTTCAATTTGATCCGAAATGATTGTTGTCAGTGGAACGTTGTCATATAGTCTAAAATCTAATGCTAACACCGCGTCATTACACTAGCTAAAGCGGACCGGATCAATACATGACGCAAAACTTAAATTTCAACCCCCCTCAAGAAGAAGGCTGGCGCGGACGGCTCCAAATTCGTATGTTAATATCCCCCACCCACCCTCTGACAGACTTCGCACCCTCCTGCCCCCTCGCACCCCCGGCCCGAGGGAACGGACCGAACTATTATAAAGGGTAGCACGAAAGTTAGATTAATGATGTTAGGAGCTGACCAGAGTACACCCGCCCGGCGTTAAGGATTTTAACAAATCTAAACACAAAATAGTTTCTTATACCAGTACCAAGGCGGACTAACTTATGTGGGTGTAAATTTGAAAAACTGTAAAGCTACAACTATTAATAGTGGTTCATAAATTGACCAGAATGACGCTTTTGTGTTTGGTATGATTGGTTGGTTGCGTAGTTAGAATAGAAGGCGCTATATTTAATGGTTACAGACCGACACTTCCTCCTGTATAGGGTTAGTCCTCCTTACCTCTGTACCTCTGAGCAGTACTTTCTGAGTACTTATACTGGTGTTTCAGAACACACTTAATATCCAGCGATAAATTAATTACGTTACCTTCTGTTAAAGCTGAGGATGTCTTCTTCATTCGTTTAATGTAAATAAAAATTGTAGATAATTTAGTTTCGTATAATTATAAATTTACATGGATACATGGATTCGTATAGAAGACATTGCAACGTATTTAATGGTATAGTAAGAAAAGTAATAATAATTACGGTGGAAGAAAGAAATTTTGAATTCCTTTGATTTTCGCGGGTAAAGTCGGCGACGTTTGGTTATTGCTTGAACACCTTCATAGTTACCCAGTCTCAAATAAAACTTTTGTACCTTTAAAATAATTATTTGTTCTCATTAAATAAGTTGTCATTGAATTAGTTTTACTCCTACAACCGAAAAGCAACGCGGTCGTCATTTTGCCTACAACATAAGAAATATTACATACTTACATATAATATTTATTTATTTTAACGTATCTTATATATGATCTATCTATACTATATATGCTATACAGAAAAGTACTAGGTTTAATTGCGATAATAGGCTTATCTTCGTCGAAGCATAGTAAAGATTAATGAAAAGTGGTGTCAGCCTGCATGTAATAGAAACTACATATTTATTTGTGCGATATCTATATATTAATGTTACTTCGTCACGATCCAATATTACGTGCGTCAGTACAACTCCTATTGAGGCTCGCGGTAAAGTGTGGACGATCTAACTTCGCCTTAAACACTCACACATAAATACTAACTCACACATACGTATTTAGAATTTACGCGTCGGAGTGACGCCGCGGGCTGTAAAGTTGAGCTCACATGGGATTAGATTCGTTAAGTCGTAGACAATTTTCAAGCTGGTGTCACAGACTAAAAAACATAACACGCCACAGAATAAATTAATTGCTATTTTTTATGATCGACATCTGCTTCTTTGACAATGATTATAGATTAGTTAAATCATTTTTTAATATTTTGAAGGTATTATTAATTTATTGTTGTTTATACTATAATTAATTAAACAATTTAAACTTATTAACTAATTAATTAATTAAATTTCTTATTTATTTTATTAAATAAATTTTTATTTAGTTTTTTTTTTTTTTATTTAGTTTCTGATATAAACTATCAGAAAAGCATCTATTATCTAATCAAATTGTTTGTCACGATGATTTTGTTAGTGTTAGGGCCTCTTTCACCATCGGTCAAGTAGGCTAACCGTCATTTAAAGTCATCGTTCACCGGGGATAATGGAGCTGATATTACCTTTGTTTGTACGGTAAAAGTCCCAAAAATTAAAAAGAAAATAATAAAAAAAAATTCGCCTGTCGAGGATTCACTAAACTGAGTGTACTTTACTTGTAGTTGGTGAAAGGGAGCCTATTTAACTTAGAGCCTTATTTTTTTATTCACAGAATAGATCCAGTTTTATTTTTTCGATTCGAAAATTTTATTTCTATTCGAATCATATACATAGGTACTTTATGATTACATAAATGTAGCTTAGATTAAGCGCCTCTTTCACCAACGTCATGTAAAGTGTTGATTAGTTACTTTTAGAAATCATTTTCTGTTTTATTGAATTATGCACTCGTTTTACTGCATCATTCGATAGGCGATTTTTTTTTAATTATTTTCTATTTAATATTTGGGACGTTTACCGTACAAATAAAGGTATACTAGCTCCATAATCCCCGGTTACCGGTGACTTGACGTTTGTGAAACAGGCGCTAAATAAAATAATAAAATGAATAAGCACCTAAAAAATGTAAACGTATAATTTCGGTTTCAAAGATCATTTTCTTAATTTATAAACCGGTATTTACGAAAATGATCTTTGAAAACCGAATGATCTTGAACAAACACTTGCCTAACGTTTTCTTAACATGCCCCTTAATAATAAATATTAGTATGTATTAATTAATCGATAACGTTAAAGAAATTTTATCATTTAATAATGTCTAAATTAAATAATGTTTCAAATTCCAAACCTATGTTTAGTAAACAGGCATTCAATTTCATCGTTTATGTGTGTTCACGCACACTCCAACACATAAGTATACCACCTTCACTAATACTAACATGTGAATTCAAGCAGTTCAATGTAGTACAACTAAAAACAAAAGATAAATTAGAATAAATACCAATTTAAAGTTTCTTTTATAAGAATAGAGTTGATTTACGAAAAATTTCATTTGTTTTAAGCTTATAATATTTTTACTCTTTACACTGTAAGTGCAACATATCTTAGCGTATGGAAAGGACCGGTTTTAAAAAATACTAATTGAAAAAGTAATGTTCACCCAGAAGTAACCAAGTAATATAAGCATTTTAGTGTTAAATTATTTTAATAGTAGATTCCGAAGTCGTTTTTCATCATGTTTCCTACAACATTAAACAAAAAAAGATCCTCTCTCTCTCTCTCTCTTTCTCTCTTTCCTTATAATATTAGTATATATTGTCATTATTTGTCATTGAGGCGATAAAAAGAATACAGCAAGTTACTTGCACACTTTACATCACAAAAAAATATCTCAAACTTGTAAAAACTTCAAATTATGTAAATTAAAATCAGTTACTCACCGTGTGAACTGAAATAAAGTGAAAATCTCAAGAGTTAGTAATGTAATCTGTTAAATATTCCAATTAATGAACAAGATTTAAAGAATAAATTAAGTGATCTCATTGATACGCGTCGCTTGGACAACCGGTCACCGTGAGACCTTTTGGTCAGAGATAATTTTAATGACAATGTAAGGGTTGGGTCGTACGCGTTGACCTTGCTCGTTTCTCTTGTGTCGTTCTGACCGTTGATCTTCAATAGTTGTTTATAAAGAGTCTTCCTTTTCATGTGTCTATTCCATTTAGAATATGCTAGAAATTTATATTTTAATATGGAAGTAATGTAATTTGATTCTTGGTTAATTTAAGTACCTACATGCCTTTAACTTTACTTTAAGTCTAACTTTTATTCTAATTTTAATCCTTCGATAAAGATCTCCTCTAGATCCATATAGAGGATTTCTTTTTCATTTTTTAGAGAATCATCATCTTTCTTTTCCCATTCCTTAGAATGTAGGAATATACAATGAACATCGTCATATTACATAAATATTAATACATTTATATTGTGATACATCTAAAATAAAAATAAGTCTCAATTTTATGCATATACTGCGTAAGAACCCGCGTCCACCCACCACTTCGACTCGTCCGCGAATTCACCCAAACCCGAAACTACACTCACACTAACTCCTCAACGTATTTACATATTGCCCATAAATCGTGTCCCCTCTCTAGAAGTATATATTTACAGGATGATGCAGTTAGCAATTGTTTGGTGCAGCAGGAAAATTTTAAACACATTTATAACTAATTAACATCTCTCATTGTGTGCTTCTTTCTTTGTGTATTGATAGATTCAAACACAAGTCATCATGGTTTATGGATGTTTTATTGCGTCCGCGACTTCTATTTGGTATTAAAAAAAATTAATCAATCTTTAGTTTTGTCAGGCGAATGAAATATTTATTTATTTTTAAGACGACCATCAGGTAGGTACAGTACATTTTTCGGTACCTTTGTCCTTTTCGGTATCCCTGATAACGTGCATGCAAATTTACATGATGATTAGTTTCTCATTTATAACATTAGTTAGGATTATTTAATAGCAATTATTTATTTATGTTAGAGTTTTTTTTAAACTCAGTTTTAAGGTTAAATATTTCAGTAGCAAAAATACGAGAGGTGGAAATGCGTTGACTGCCTTAGCTATAGGGTAATGGAAAATGGAAATGAACTCTGCCATGTTTTACTCAATTACTGAAACCACATAAGCACAAGTGCTGATGTTTGCTCAGTTTGTAACTGCGGAACGCACTTTCCTTGCCACTACAAAAAATATAAAACGCATATCAAAAAAACTACTTTTTGTATACAAAAATAATCAGAATTCACATCGAAATTACTGATTGCACAGCAAAATACTCAACTCAAAATATTACTAAATGAACTACAATTTATATTCGTGGCATATTCGGGCTATTTATCTTAAAGTAAAGCCTTTTAATAAAGTACAGCTAATAATGACTAAATATACACATTATACCTATTTGTTTTATGTTGATAGCCCATTGATCGAGGAAGGCTTTAGGCTATATTTTATAAAACTACGCGGGCGAACTAGTAGTGCAGCAACTAGTAATGAATAAAATCAAAAACTACTTTAAAAATTGTTTCATCTATGCGGACGAAGTCGTGTGCAACAGCTACAAGTATTTTATATACCTATCTATTTTTAATCGGATCGGTAAAGGGCGGTGCGAACCGGTTTTTTCCGGATTTCGACGGTGATTTACGTCAATTATCGTGTGGGCGAATTAATGACATTCGGGCTGAGGACGCGCTCAGAAAACTCTGTTAAGCTATTAAGATTTTAAATCAATTAATATGGGATCATATGCTTATGTACGTTAGCGTATACAACTATACAGGCTGTAGAGGAATATTAATCCAAATAATATCCATTGATCATAGAAAGTAAAGATGCGGCCATTCGAACATTAATTGCTTCGAGCGTATTTGGTACAGAAAAAAACTAACGCCATCTATTAGAACTTTAAGATACTACTTCCTTTACTTCTACAGCTCTGGGGCCCTAGACAAATGGCATTCGATTCGCATTCGCTTCGATTCGCTAAACATAAAATGTATGCCGTCGCTAAATCACGTGATACTTCCCATAAATTTATTCTATCGAACCTTATTATCGTTTCGCCAAATGTTACTTTGACTAAGGCCCCTGGTACATGGGCCGGTCTCTGTCTCTCGGTGACTAAGCTGTCATTGGTGTCACTTTCCGATTTTGACACCGACGCGTCGCTGCCATTTACTAGGAGCGGTAGCCTTGTCCTTACGAAGTAATATAATATGTCAATGATAATATCATAAATATTAGGTAAAGTTTATAGATGTAAAGGACGATTGTTTAACTTTAACCTAAAAACAATAGAATAATTTGAATGTCCGTCCAGTAGTTTTAGTCAGTACATATTAATAAATACCAAAAAAAATGCACATATGTAGGAATTTACTATATTGAAATACAGTCTGAAGCATTTTACTAATTCACAAGAGACATGATACGAAGTGAGACCCAATGAAAGCACACGTTTAATTTTGGTATTAAAGCTAAAATATAAGTTTTACCATTAACTTTAATTGGTAGATAAATAAATGCGTCTCGTGAGCGTTTTATTTCGGCGAAACTTGGCGAATATCCTCGCCGGTAAATAAAGTACGAACATAAAATCAACATTAGTTTATTACAGACGAATGTTAGAAGTTATTATTTGCTATAAAGTTTTGTTTGCTGGGATGATACAATATTTAAATTAGGTATACCTATCTACTTTTATATAAATAATGACTGGTGTACGCGACTTGGTCCACGTTGAAAAATGAAATTATTCAGCGATAAATCGCTAATTTACTAAGTCACAACTAAGTAGTGGTAAGGCACACTACGTTTCGCAGTCATTTGGGCAGCCCGTCTGGCGGCAGTAACCACCACCTTACAGAATACCACCGTGAAATAACAGCATATGTGCTTTTGTGTTTCGGTGAGTGATTAAGGGATACCAGAGCCCACTACCTCATCCCTCCTTTACCCCTTATCCTTAATCCTTCTATGGTCGGCAGCGCACTTGTAGCACTTATGGCGTTGCTTGTGTTATAGGAGACTGTAGCCACCGACCATCAAGTGGACTGTCAACATGTCTGTCAATCTTAACATAAAACTAAAAAAATCAATATTTTATTTTTTAATTTCAGATTATTCGTAGTCCGCGTGAAAGTTCTTTCAAATGTCTCGTCGCTAAAGAAGAAATAAAGCTTCATGGATAGAAGAGATATTTATATGAATGTAAGTATCATAGTAAAGACTTGTACACTTGAATCAAGACTAAAGCAGTGAGCGTAGTCCCTAAGGATTAGGAGGGAAAAGGACAACGGGCTCTAGTATTCCTTACTCACTCACTGAAACCCAATTAATAAAATTAATAATAATAATTCGTTTTTGAATTTTCAGGAAACGCTGACTTGTAAGGCGTAATAACTGAAGAATATTGGAATCAAGTGCATTGTCATTAATCGGAGTACAAGGTGGGTACTTATTGCGTACATCATTATCAATCAATCAATTAATACTAATAATAAATCTGTAGAGGTCGGTCGTGGAGTAATTTACTTTGTTTTCAGAAATATCGTGTATATAGGCTCTATACATGATACTGAAACTAAATTGACCATTTTTAGAATTTTTTTCTGTATGTATGTATGTTCCTCCATAACTCTTAAACGGATTAACTGATTTTCATAAAACTTGGTAGATAAACATTTAGACGTACAGGACAGAAGATAGGCCCATTTATTTTTTTCAACGCGGACGAAGTCGTGGGCGCTAGCTAGTATTTTATTAAGTAAAAAATGTTTTGTGTCCATATATGTAAAAGAACATAAATATATGGACAATATGTATATTTTTAATGAGCTTAAAACATTTAAAAACTGCTACAGGTTGTTAAATATGTTAAAAATGAAGGATTTATAATATTTCTGTGCTATATTTGAAACAAAAAAAGATTATTGATAAACTTATTATATCTTATAATCTCTATCACCTGCAATTCTGTCTAGTTTAGTCTACGTGCGAAGCCGGGAGCGGCACGCTATAGTAGACGATATTATCCAATAGCTTTACCTTTATCTGGAGTTGTATAAGTCTAAGGGCCTCTTTCACCATCTGTCAAGTAGGCTAAATGTCATTTAAAGTCACCGGTAGCTGGGAAAAAAAATTGGAGCTGATATATCTTTGTTTCTACAGTAAAAGTCCCAAACATTAATAACTTTATTGCAGACAAATTGCAGCTTTGAAAAACTTAAAAGCTAAAATGTTATGTTAAAAAAGACATACATATTTACATATTATATAAAAATTAATGTTTATTAGGATCGTATAAATCATATAAATAAAACATGAAATTATTTCTAAAAGTAACTACTCAGCACTTTACTTGAAGTTGGTGAAAGTTGCCCTAAAGGTGACGTCACTACCAATTCGCCAATTTGCCAAATTGGGCTGTCTATAACAATTTTTTTAAAGGTTTAAAAAGTGTAGTAGTTCTTAAAATATCTCATGTGGTTTTATTTTTAATATATTCCTTTTAAATATCCAGGTGTACAGACGCAGTATGTACATGTCAAAATGTCAAGATCTGGATTTCACTCAAGATCCATCATCAGCGACTGTGTAAGCTTTCTTCTTCAATGTTCGCTTCGCTAAAGGTGGCTTCAGCTTATAGCGCTTCGCAAGTGAACATCTAAAAAGCTTTCTAGAATTTTATAGGTTTCTAGTAGGTATACAGTTTTGAGGCATTGTTTTGCAGATCTCTTTTGAAACGGTTAAAAGTTTATAGGAAATCGTCAAAGAATTAAAAAAATATATTTATTAAATTGAATATACATAATAAGTTTTTCTACACAACTTTGTCCGCGTAACTATATTTATAACACTTTTACAAAGTAAGGTAAAATGACCTAATGTTGGCACCCCTCCAATTTATTGGCATCCTAAACTTTTCACTAAAAAATAAGAAAACTATTCCTTAAGCTGTGTTCCCGCGAAAAATAAATAAATATTAGGTTTATGAGAATTGTTAACACTAAACAGTCAAATGATTTAAACATTGTTAAACTTTCAAATTTTATTTGAGTTGAACAAATAGGTCGAAAGGTGCCAATAAATGGATGCATTTCTTAAAGTGCCAATAATAGAGTATTTTCCCCTATATATTAAGATTTGTTCATTAGTTTTGAATGAATGAATATATCATAGGTATTGTTGAGTATTAATTATAAAGCAAACTATAAAACAAATTTGCATTAGTCTCATTAACGAACACCTAAATTTTTTTATACAATAGGTATAAAATACCTTTTTTTATAATGTGAAATTATCTAACTACAAATCGCATAGAAACGAAAGAAACAAAAAAAAAATTACACGAAATGAAACTTTAAATTCGACTAAAAACAAATGTGACAAATTTTTGTTTAGTTTAGTGTAAACATTAATTTAGGTATACGGTTACATAATGTAGACGTGAGTGGATGAAGGTGATATGTCGTATTATTCCAATTTCCACTGAATTAAGTTTTACACTGAATTTTTGAGATAAGTCGCCACGGAACAATTTTTTGTACTAAATTATGACGAAAAGTTGTGTAAACAACCTAAAATATTAATGGTATGATAGCCAGTAAACACTAGTATTAATTTAATTAAAAAAAAAGTGAACATAGCTTTTTAAAATTAACTGTGTACATAACATAACACCTTTTTCAACTTTTTATATTCCAAAAATGTCTTAAATCGACGATCTTAAGGTCTGTAAACATTCATATGGATAATATTACCTTCATCAACGCAAAAAAACAAAAAAAAACTCAAAAATGCTACATATCACCTTCATCCACTCACGTCTTGAATTATAGGTAGGCATTCATTATAATATTTAGTTACTATTAAAAACAGTTTATACACACCATTTTAATGTAGGATTCTCACAACGGGAATATATTTCATTGTAGCTGCGATAATTATTACAATAGTTAATTAAAATAAAATAATTTATATAAATGAATATTTGTCGTTTTATTTAATACCCGCATAGCACAGCTTGCTTGGATTAATTATGCGAGCTTTTGCATCGCGCTTTGTTGCCTCTAAATTAAAAAAAAAAATTCAAAAATTTTCCCTTAGAAAGCAGGTAAGGATTGTTTTATTAAATATTATTTTTTTATTTAAAAAAAAAAGTACACCTAAACCTAATTGTTTCTTTATTATATTACAAAAAATATCATTGTGTTAAGAGAGATACAATACATTCATTATTAGGACCCTTCAAAACTTTCAGCCTCGGTTGAAATTTGTATAAAACAAATTAAAAATATTTAAGATAAATTAAAAAAAAATATATTTTAATAAATAAAAGCTTATATTTTTATTTCTCGAAATAAAAAAAAAGAAACATTAGGTACTTAGTTTGTAAATTAGCGGATACCTTATTCTGAGCCTCGCTAATTTTTCGTTAATTTTGTCTTTTTGTTTCAATTTTATTTATAATTAATATCTCAAATAATTAAATAGAGCTAGACTAGACAAGTGGAAACAAACATATAGTATTACTTTATAAATAACTAAGTATGTATATAGTGTCAGTCAAAGTAAAATTAAGACATTAGAAGTAACATAACTTTAAGATAAAAAATTTATAAAGAGTTTTACTATAAGAGTTTTATCAGTAATAATTTTTAAGAACAATACAATACAATATTCCTATTTTAAGGTAAAAATAAAATAAATATACCTAAAAAGGTTAAAAAAGGTATTGTTTCGGGGTTAATGTGTCACCTGTCTAAGACTATCTAGATATATACATATTTCCAGTTAGAATAAATGCCTTATTACATCCAAATAATGATAGTATCTTATAGATATACCTAAAGCTAATTACCTAATATTGTGTGAGAAAGTAAACAGAAAGACGAAAGCGCCACCGGACATTTTTTTCACAACTAAATGTTCGGGGAAAAAAGCGCGCCATACCAGTAACGGCATCTTTTAACCGGCTGGGGGAAATTTTTCCCTCCGGTCATAACACCCGACCACGTGCATTTGTTTTGGTTGAGTTTTTTTCTCAAAAAAGATAGCATACATAAGGTCAGCCCGGCGGTGTAGGTGCACAAGCAAAATGGTCGTCATTTTTTTCTTCTCTTTTCAACCATCTGTCTGTCCTTTTCAGACAAAAATGCGATCGTTATTTCTGTTCCGGTGCGAGTGTGTGCGTTGGACGACCGCCGCTCCTGGTAAACGCCGGGAGAGTGTCAATCGAATTTGAAGCTTAACGTCTAGTAGCAGCGACTATTTTCTATTCGGAACTAACACTGTCTTACGTCTAATAGTGGACCGAGAAAAAATAGAAATATAGGAGGCACAACGTGTACGATAAAGAGAGCTCGAGTCGTTAACGATTCTGCGCTGGAAAGTTGCGCAGATTGCGTTTTTGGTGCTTTTTTTGGGGGCATCGCCTCACACCATCGGGGTGTTTTTATTTCTGTCTTTTTCTAGCACGCACTCTCGCTCCTTGAATGTTAGTGTCTTGGTGTGCGAATTAAGGGTGGCCGGTGTTTATGTGTTGTACAGCCCGGAGCAAGCACCTAGTGCTAGATTTTTGCGTGAACCGTCCTAGATAGTTGATAGCCGGGATGTACATAGGCAGGGTATATAATGAGTTGCGTCACTGCCACATAGACGCATCACATAGTAAATAGAAACACCGAACAAAAGGATGAAATGACGACTAATGGCGTAGGTACTCGCTCTCTAATAAATAGTTTGCGTACAAACACAAAAAGTTTCGTTATTGCAGCTTTTGTTTTAAAGTCATTTGATATTCAACGTGCACAATCAACCCACATTATATTCAGCTCAATTAGGATTTAGAGGCATGTCTATGAATGAACTTGCTTGCAGCGCAGCAATACGTATCTATCTAAAAACTTTGTATACGTATCTATCTAAAAACTCGTATATTATTTAATGGGATACGAGCTTTAAGCTTTAAGCAAATTTCATTTAAATCAGTATTAGGTACCCATGGTTTGGCTCAGAAAAGTCTTTTATATTTTCAACCGACTTCCAAAAAATGAGGAGGTTCTCAATTCACCTCAGAACTTTTGACTGAGTGAATCGATTTTGATGATTCTTTTTTTATTTGAAAGCTGGCGCTTCCCGTGTGGTCCGTTGGTCCAGTTCTGACAATGGCATCCATGAGAAAATTGTTTGAAGTCGGTTTTTTTTGTTAAAAGAGTTATTAATAGGTAAGATAGGTATATATATATATAGACTAGCTGGTATTCGCGACTTCGTCCACGTTGAAAAGTATAAAACGCCGTCTACCGTGGAATATCACCAAGCAGTTGTCATGGTAGTCGTTTCACCCATCGAAATAATATATATCTGCGAGGTTTCATCTGATTTGGATAGATGGCGTCATCTCCCGGGCTAAGCCGCTAGTATTTACTTTTACTTTAAATTTCCCGTAGGAATGAAGAATTTTCCCGCGGTAAAAAGCTTATGTTCATCACGGATAATGTCGGCTTCTAATGGTAAAAGAATTTTTCAAATCGGTCCAGTAGTTTCGGAGCCTATTCTATACAAACAAACAAATATTTCCTCTTTATAATATTAGTATAGATACTTGCTAGATCTGGATATTTTCAGTTGTCCTATAGGAGCCTATAAACGAAGCCTTAAACAAGACCTTGAAAATATAGTTGTGTAGTCTAGCTTTTGTAACGGCCAGTTTATCTATTTATTTTGTATGTTATTTGTTAACTGCCAGTATTTGTTTCTTTTTCTCTTTCTTTTATTTTGTTTGCCTTTTTGTATGTTTTCTCTCAGCTTAGGTAGATGGCGTTTTATACTTTTCTACGCGGACGAAGTCGCGAGCACAGGCTAGTTGTTTATAAAATTTACAGGGGCGATGTAAAAAGGTATTGCTAGTATATTTCTTTTTACTGAACGAAATATGTTCGTTACATATTTCGTTTACGACGTGAATTTATTTGAAAAATAACAGCTTTTCTATGTTAAGGTCGACAGATACTTGATGGTCACTTGATGGTAGGTGGCTACCGTCGCCTATAACACAAGCAGCGCTATAAGTGCTACAAGTGCGCTGCCTACCATAGAAGGATTAAGGATAAGGGATAAGGGGGGATATTATGCTCTTTTTCAAGGTGGTCTTCTGTAGCAACAAGTTCTTGAGTAACAAACGTCCATTCAACGTCAATACAAATTTTCACACTATGATATTATATTAGGATTAGGATATTATAGGATTGCACGCGACTTCGTCCGCGTAACTTTATAAAATACTAGCTGTTGCCCGTGACTTCGTCCGCGTTAAAAAAGATAAAAGGTAGCCTATCACGTGTCCCGTACTTCTAAATGTTTACCTACCAAGTTTCATGAAAATCAATTAATTCGTTTGAGAGTGATGGAGGAACATACTATACATACAATATAGAAAAAAAAATCTAAAAATCGTCATTTAGTTTCAGTATCATGTATAGAGCCTATATACACGATATTTCCGAAAACAAAGTAAATTACTCCATGACCTACCCCTACAGATTTATTATTAGTATTAATACTTAGCCTAGATTACTCGCTGATAATGGCTGTGTAGGTGAAAGAACTTTTATCGGTCCAATAGTTTTAAAATTTATTCATTATAAACAAAAATACAAAAAACGTAACATTTAAGAATACGAAATAATATATATATATATATATATATATATATATATATATATATATATATATATATATATATATATATATATATATATATATATATATATACATATATATACACATATACATACATATATATATATACATATACATACATACAAATAATTACAAAATTATAAAGTTACAATTGTCAAAAAATTTATTTTGTAAAAAAAAAATAGGAATAATACGAAAGAATTTGAAATCATTTTGTGATTCTATAGAACGAATTCCTCTATCTCTTCTATAGTTTGAGACGACATAAAAGGTTGAGAAATCCCGGTAAATACCTATGTTAGTAAGTTTTATGTGAAGATTAAGGAAAACTTGATTATGTCAGAATTTTGAATGTTTTTGAACAATAACTTTACGAGGTTTACGAATCGTAGGTTCACCAGGCAGTCGGTTTGAAAATCTTCTTAGTCTTCAGGTAATCTAAGATTAGCATAGTCCGAAACAAAGTAAAATTTCATTGTACTTAATAGCAACTTTAGTAAGACGAGGAATTTGTTTTAAAAAGTTACTTCAATGTAGTACAACATATAACATACACTCACAGCGCCATCTCTGAATATAAATTAAAACTTATAACTCACATAACATAGCGTATTAAAAATAAATAATCTTGTTGATATAAGTTTTAAAAATTTCAAATTTGTATAAAACAGTTTAATTCATTCATTAATGTACTTACAGTTACAGCGCCATCTAGCGTCGGGTAGCAACACTTAAGGATGTGATTACAAATGAATACAATTTTTCAAAATTTGTTCAAATTATGTAAAAAAATACTTCTTATAAGAAAAATTATTACACGTTCAATTTTATCTTTTTCATTCATTTTTATTTTCATATTAATTTCTAACGGATTGTGATTACAGCGCCTCTAGCGGATTTTATTTAAACTAATAAAAATCTTAAAATACTCATTGAATTGTAAAACTCATCACAGATAAGCAATATTTCAATAATATCTAATTGTTAGTTTACCTCTAGGTTTGTGTTTTATTCTATTTACTTGAAAAGCTTATCAATTTAACACTAGGTATTTGTCAAATATGTAAGTATATTTTTATAATATTAAAAGAAATTTAAAGAATTTTTTTATAAATGTGAATATGAGTTTGTTTGTTTGTTACGCTTTCACGCAAGAACTACTGAAGCGAAAACCATGAAATTTTGCATGAGTCTGAAATACACGTTGTCTGAGACACCAGAAAGGACATAGGGTACCTTTCATCGTTCAACGCGGACGAAGTCGCAGGCACTAACTAGTAATGTCATAAATTGCGAAAATAAGTTGGTTATTTTTTTTTATAATAATAAGTAATAAATCACTTATTAGATTGTATAAGTTTAAATAAAAGACAAGATCTTAAATATTTTTAGGTAATATTTATATTTTTATATTTCTTAATTAAATTAATGTGTAATTCTATATTTTTTCTACAAAATAATAAAAGCCATTGAATGATTTTTTTAAACATAGACTATAGGTATCTAACTCAGATTTTTATTATAAGTTATTGAAAAATACTATAATCTTTCAATACTATTCTAATGTATAAACAATATATTAGACTATAACTACACTCGACGGCAAATAAACCGGGCCACCCGCTGCTTTGAAGCTCTGATTCGGTTTTCTCAGGAGGTATAAAACTTGCAACTGTCAAAGTTATACCTACAAAAAGTGCGTTTCATGATGATTAGGTATAACTTTCTGTAGGTATAACTTTTATAGTTGTGGGTCTTATAGTTTTTGAGTGGACCGAATCGGGGTTCCCCGGTGGCGGGTGGCCCGGTTTATTTGGCGTCGAGTGTATATCAGATGTAAGTAGGTACGGCAGATTACATTATTCATCTTATCAAAATTCCTCTTTTTGGACCAAAGGTTTTATAAACTCTTTCATAATACGCACTGCCAAGGATTGGAACTCCCTGCCGGAGTGCGGCGTCTGTGTTTCCGAGCTTCCATCCTCACAAACTTTCACATTTATAATATATACTAGCTGGCGCCCGCGACTTCGTCCGCGTTAAAAAATATATAAAAAGTAGTCTATCCTGTGTCTTGTACTTCTAAATGTTTATCTACCAAGTTTCATGAAATCAGTTAATTCCTTTAAGAGTGATGGAGGAACATACATACATATAGAAAAAAATCTAAAAATCGTCAATTTAGTTTCAGTATCATGTATAGAGCCTATATACACGATATTTCTGAAAACAAAGTAAATTACTCCACGACCGACCCCTACAGATTTATTATTAGTATTTATACATATTTAGTTCTAGCACACTACTGCCTGTCATATGGAGAGTAAACAATTTTATTAACGTTTCTATGCACAAACAATAATTATAATATTACTAGCTAGTGCCCAAATCGCGTCAAAATTTTTAAAATTAACCATATAACTTTTGTTGCTAAATATAACAATTTGGCAAAGGAAATTAAAAGTACCTACCCTATATCGATTGGAGGACTGAGAAAATTATTGGAAGTTTGTCAAACATACGCTGTGAGACATGGACTGAGGTACAACGAAAATAAAAGTGAGTTTCTGCTTTTTAAAGGTAACAATAATAGGACTATTGTCAGTACCACCAATACTTTTGAACGGCGTACCTCTGAAACGTGTTTCACAGTTTAAATATCTCGGTCACATTCTCACTGAATGTCTAAATGATGAGCGAGATATCTAAAGTGAACGCAGAGCATTGTCAGTTAGAGGTAATATGCTGGCACATAGATTTGTATGGCACACGATGTACCATAAATGTCAAACTTATGCTTTTCAGAGCATTACTGTCAAGGATTTTACACTTGTGCGCTATGGACAAATTTTATACAGAGTGCCTACAATAACTTAAGGATCCAATACAATAACGCCTTCAGGGTTTTAATGAAACCCCTAGTTTCTGTAGCGCATCTGCAATTTGCGAATGCTGGTGTGGATGACTTCTAAGGCATTATGCGAAAAAGAAGTGCATCCATTGTGTGCAGGTTGCGAGGGAGTTCCAACGAAATCCTGAAGTGATAGCGGACAGAATGGATGGAGCGGTCTTTAACCGATATACTAATTTGCATTTTGAACGCAAAATTAACGTTTATATATAATTTCAGCTCTATAGTATAGTAATTATTATTTATTTAACGATTTAAAAATGTAAATAGGTAGTTAAACTTAATTTAATTTATGTTATTTCATTTTAATGTTTTACTTTGTATAGACTAATTTGTCTGAAATAAAGATTATTATTATTACTATATCCTTCTTATATCCCTGACAAAATTTCAAAATTTCATGACGATCGGTTGAGTAGTTAAGGCGTAAAACGGTAACAGACAGACAGAGTTACTTTCACATTTATAATATACTAGCTGGTGCCCGTGACTTCACCCGCGTTAAAAGTAAGGGATGTGTAGCGCCTGACTAAATGTGTAAAGCAATATAACGCCTGACATCTTTGCTGTTATAAAATATTCAAGGGTTGTATATTTTATCTTATTTTTAGTAGATAGCGACTTCGCCCTTGTTGAAAATTATATACTAAAACTAACCGTCATTTAAAGACACAAAAAATAAAGTTTGATTTACTCAATCAAACTTTATTTTTCTATGCAAAAGTTACAGAATTAATTATTATCGAATCTATGACTACAGTGATAAGAGCATGGTTATTTAGGATTACTCAAAAAAAATAAACTTCAAAATTTTAAAATTTATTATCACAACAAGCCATCCAAGTCCATATAGTTGATATTTATAATATTTACTGCATCCCATATTTTATCGGGAGTATTAAGTTTGTAAAGATCTATAGAAGTAACACAATTTAATGAGCTTTCAGGCTGTAATAATAAACGTGTCAAGCATAGAGCTAAGCGAAGTGCTGCGCTTTTGTAAAAGATATTAAAACAGATTTAATTATTTGAAAAAAAAAGCATTTATAATATTAGTAGGATATAATATTAACTCATTCACTTCTTTGTTCTCTAAGTGTTTAATAAGCCTGTCTAACTTTATCATATTATGAAAATAAGTACCTATTGGACTTTTTTCAATATGTACCATAAAAATATGTGACAAAATAATTTAAAAATAATTAATTTAATTTTTAAATAATTTTATTTTTAAATATTTATTTAAATTATTTTTTTAAACAATTTTAAAATAATTCACGTCATGTATTTCAAGCTTTCTACAATTTATATCTCAATGTTAAAGCTTTGGTATCACATTTTTCATTTTGTACCTTATTCATGTATGCTTATTGCTGTTGTAATTTCTCCTTAGATAAATAAATAATTAAAAATAAAACTCATTGTACAAGCCTGATTAAATCTAACTACATTACTTGGAAGCGATTAAAATAATCTCATCTTAGTTAATTGAAAAAGTTTATTAAAGCTTTCCAAATTGCTTCACATTTTCAAATAATTATTTACACATATCCATATAAAATATAAATAACATATTGTGCATATATTAAGTGTACAACCCTCTTTGAAAAGAAATAATGCATTCCAATTTGACTATCCTAGACGAGGGTGGTCTAGCGTTATGTGAATTACGTACAATATAATTGCAACCTTATCGTAAGAGCATAGAGTAGGTTTTAAATTACGACTTCACTGTAACGAGGGATATAGAATATATTTATTTCTTTATAATTTAAATAATTACATATACTTTACCTACTCAAATTTAAATACATCGGGGATATATTAACCAATAGGATTAGTCGGATTTATAAATTGTGTTAAATAATTGTAACGTTTGCATACCTAACCTAGGTCCTACTTCTACTTATTTATCAATAGATACTTATACCTACCTATTTTGTTATGGGTACAATATCTTTATTATATATTTATTTTATTTTATGATAAGTTAGACAGACAGGCTTACGGTCCACTTGATAGTAGGTGGCTACCGTCATCTATAACTCAAGCAACGCCATAGAAGTGCTGAAAGTGCATTGCCGACCATAGTAGGATTTAAAAATTATTAAAATTTAAAATAGTTAAATTAAAATTAAATTTTAAAATAGCAGGATTTAATTTGGGAACGATAGGGAAATGGGTTCTTACTCACTTACTGAAATACCTATAACAGCAAACATCCTGGTCTTCTGTAAAGGAGGCCATTCACGACCGAGCCAACAAGTCAAATGGAACGGTGCGATGTAATACTTATGTTAGCGCCATTTCGCTTAATTTTAAACCTACGATTTTCACATTCACGAACGAATTTTTAGCACGGTCGTGTATGGCCGCCTTAAGGTGATACAAGTCAGCTTTCCTTCATACAAACGTAGGATGATTATTACTCCGCTGTTTTATGTTTAATTTACAACAATTTATACAAACTTAAAAAAGTGTTAATTTATAAAATATGATCCTTGAAACATCCATATTTTAACACAAGTTTTAATGGAACTTTGAGCGTGAAAGGGCACTCTAGTGTACAAAATTTCCAAAATAATTTGCCTACAAACATTAGTAACAATTTTTATGACCTCATTATTATGATTTATTGGGAGTGGTTATTTGGGTGGGATGGGTATACCTACTAACCAGATGATTTTTTCTGCAGCTTAGTAAACATTTATATAATAAAATGGCCGCATAGTCCTACAAATTGAGTTGCACGTTTTCCCAGTCCTATACGCTTGGAATTTTTTTACGGCTGCTAACTCCTTTAGCTACCTCTATCGAGAATTTTCGTAGAGGAAAAAGTTGTTCGTCTCGGCAAAATGAAGCTACTTGCGAAGATTCAGCCTGTTAGTATTCAGAAAAAAAATCCTTTGAGGGATACTAGACTATTACTGCCCAAATGACAGCGAAACGCAGTGTGCTCCGCCACTACTTTGAAAATCTGTGTGTCAAATTTCATCCAAATCCGTTTTCGCGTAAAAGAGTACATATATCCTCACAAACTTTCGTATTTATAATATTGTATTGTTATTGGAAGTAGGTATTTGCTTAAATATTACCACGTTACTGATAAAAAGTAGGTATCCATATCAGATGGAAGCGAACGTAATCCAAGCCATTTATAAACAGCAGACCCCAGCAATAAAACACAGCTTCCCTTTCCAAAGCGAACCATTTTTCTCCACTCCACAACAGATATATTAATAATATATCACCATGTAAGAAATCTCGCCCCTTTGCGGGGGTGGGTCCGCTAAAATGCTCCTCGTCGCCGACGACCCTCTACGCGTGAAAACAAAAAATGCAAAAAAAACACCGCAAACAAAAACATACTTACCGCCCCACGAAACAGAGTCTATTTTTGTGCGAACAATAGCAGGTAATCACCGTTGTCTCCCGCATAATGTATAATGGTGTGGCACTTAAGCCTTTTTCAACAAAACAACGCTTAATTCAGATGCCTAACACGAATTCAAGATGGCTGCCGTGCGCCAATTTTATTTCTAGAACGTGAAAGAAAAATGTTACGCTCTGTTTATGTTCCATTTGTAAAAAAAAAATTGTAAAAATTACTTATTACATAAGAATTATATTAGAGTTTAATATTATTTATTACTAGCAGGCGCCCGCGACTTCGTCCGCGTTGAAAAAGAAAAAAGTAGCATATTATGTCCTGTTCATGATTTGATTTCATGATTTCAAGTGATTTGATTGATGTTCAGTTAATTCGTTCTAAGCGCCTCTTTCACCAACGTCAAACACTTTACTGTTGATTAGTTACTTTTAGAAATCATTTTCTGTTTTATTGAATTATGCACTCGGTTTAGCCGAATTTTTATTATTATTTTCTATTTAATGTTTGGGACGTTTACCGTACAAACAAAGGTATATCAGCTCCATTATCCCCGGTTACCGCGGTGACTTTAAATGACAGTACGGCCTAATTGAGGTTTGTGAAAGAGGCGCTAAGAGTTATGGAGGAACATAGATACATACAATACCTACACTTACAGATTATTTATTAGTATTGATTATTATATCATAAATAATATTATTATTAGACATTATTTATTAGACTAGCGCCTCTCACAAACGTCAATTAGGCCAAACTGTCATTTAAAGTCACCGGTAACCGGGGATAATGGAGCTGATATACCTTTGTTTGTAAGGTAAACGTCCCAAACATTGAATAGAAAATAATTTTAAAAAATCGGCTATCGATGGATGCACTAAAGCGAGTGAATAATTCAATAAAACAGAAAATGATTTCTAAAAGTAACTAATCAATACTTTACTTGTAGTTGTAGTTGTAGGCTAACTGTCATTTAAAGTCATCGGTAACCGGGGATAATGGAGCTGATACATATTTGTTTCTACGGTAAAAGTCTCAAACATTGAAAACAAAATAATAATAAAAAAATCGCCTATCACAAAGATAGATACATCAGCTAAATTATTCCCGGTGACAGGTGACTTTAAATGACGGTTAGCCTACTTGACAGACGGTGAAAGAGGCCCTAAACGTCATAATCAACCATGAAGTAGTGGCAGGGCACACTGCGTTTCACAGTCATTTGGGCAGCCCGTCTGGCGGCAGTAACCACCACCTTACAGAACACCACCGTGAAATAACAGCATTATGTGCTGTTGTGTTTCGGTGAGTGAGTAAGGGATGCCAGAGCCCATTACCCCATCCCTTCCTTATCCCTTATACTTAATCCTTCTATTGTCGGCAGCGCTCTTGTAAGCACTTATGGCGTTGCTTGTGTTATAGGCGACGGTAGCCACCTACCATCAAGTGGACCGTCAGCCTGTCTGTCGACCTTAACATAAAAAAAAAAAATAATAATAATGAAAGTATATTAAAGACATATTTTTAAAAATAGAACAAGGCTTACTGGTGCTGTGTGAACTTTGTACAGCTGTTCTATCTTCAAACAGTAAAGACAAGATCGATGCTTATACAAATTTAAGCAGTATTGAAATCGATATTTCTGATACTCGATAGTTTGAATGTTTGTTTTTGCGCAGATGTTCTAATCATTATTATTGATTTGGTTACATTTTTTTTTTATGTAAGGTCGTGAGACAGGCTTTCATTGTAGGCGGTGGACAAACAATATACTTAAAAAAAAAATTAAAAATTGACTTATGCATAGAATCGTTCCCTATTACTATCCCTATACACTTCTCAAATAATAACACCAGCTAAGTATTATCGTCAATTAATACTAATAATAAATCTGTAAGTGTAGGTATTGTATGTATGTATGTATGTATAACGAATTCGCGGGCGCCAGCTAGTCCATAAATAAAAATACACTTGACATCAAATGTACAATGTCATATCTTTCATTTTTCAACGCAGACCAAGTCGAGGTCATCAGCTTATAAAATTTAAATAGAAACTAAACTCAACTGAAAAATTTGTTTTTCCCGATATTTTTCAGTAGAATTTTCACTTGTCGTTCGAATAGTAAACGAACTAAAAAGACATCCGGGGTTATTAGCACTCGAATGCGAGTGAAAGTTGGAACAAATCTACAAAATCGATACGCGTCAATCGAATCGAATGAGCAACGAAAGAGTTTTGGGGGTGAAGCCAAATATTAGGTCGATTTGTCTTTTTAACAAATGCGCCCGTGGCCAACTTGGAGGTTATTGTTCCATTTTTAAATCGTCGCATTCCTTTTTCAAAAGCATTTGTTCAAGATTCGAATTTTGCAACACGTACCCGAATAGAATGAGTGTTCGTTTTAGGTATTTGAATTTGCTACTTGCTACTTTCTATAAAACGTTTGGGTTTTATTTAACTTTTCAAGTTTATATCTCACAGCAAATTTAAAATAGCCACTCTTTTAAATTAGGTACTAAGTAGGTACTGTGATATATTTAATTTAAAAAAGACAATTACTTGTGAATAGAGACTGAATTTATCGCACGGACATCTAATTTTATAGATAAATTTATATAAGTAGTTTTAAATTGTACCTATATAATTTTATAACTAACAAGATAATGAGTTTAATACTTTATTGCCAATTTATGTCTTATTAGTCTTATTCTCTTATTGCCATAGTATATTTATAATACGACTTGCTTCCTAATTATCTTGAAATTATTTTTGAGTTATTTGTCTACTATATTATAGTTATTTATTTTGAGCAATTTATCATTAATTACTATTAAAGTAATAAATAAGAAAAAAAACTAAATATAGAGGAATATCAACAAAATTAAATATAGATTAGAACTTTTTTTTTCAGTAAGTAAGTTATATAGAAGCATATTTATTTACAAATTCTGTATTTTGTCAGAGAATAAAGGCTTATTTATTTTATTTATTAAAGTCAATATAAGAAAATTGCTATGGTCTTTTATTATAAGTAAATTATTAATAATATTTTGTGCCAGTATTATTTTATAATACTGGCCAATATTGTCATACCATTTAGTCATAAATATCCAGAGCCATTATTATTATTATACCAGCTAATTATAATTATCTTAGGCATAGTCTCGTAGGTAGGTATTCGATATAGCCTTCTCTATCATTTTCCAATAGAATATTAAAGCCAGCGTCAACCCGCGCACCTTTAAGGTCCAAGTTTCGCCTAAACTAAGATCGCCTCTAACAATATTAAACAAACTCGCTGGCGCCCGCGACTTCGTCCGCGTTGAAAAAAAAATCCTGTGCGTCCTGTGCTCTGTACGTCTAAATGTTTATCTACCAAGTTTCATGAAAATCAGTTAATTCGTTTAAGAGTTATAGAGGAATATACATACAATACAATACCTACACTTACAGATTTATTATTAGTACTAGCTGGCGCCCGCGACTTCTTCCGCGTTGAAATAAAAAGTAGCCTATCCTGTGCCATGTACATCTAAATGTTTATCTACCAAATTTCATGAAAATCAGTTAATTCGTTTAAGAGTTATGGAGGAACATACATACAACACAATACCTACACTTACAGATTTATTATTAGTATTGAGTATTGATTGATTAGACGACAATTGGTCGAAAAGACAGACAGAAAGACTATGTCTGGACTAATCTGTACGCCGAAACACAGACTAAAACTAACGTATTATTTATAAGCAACGAATGACGAGAAACAAAGCAGTTAAACGCAAAGAGAAGTGTGAGAAATGAATCCGTATTTTGGTTGTTCGTCAACACAGCAGTGCATCAGTTTATTGTTATTTTGCGTTGACTTTTCGTATGGGCCATATGGCGTGCGTTGTTTGCATCGTTTACGAAAAGCTCTTTTTATTGCTTTCTGTTTGGGTTTGGGTTTCATTATTTATTTATTACGTTACGAAACATACCAATTAAATGTACATAGTTGAAAAATAAAGTACCTAAAGAAAAGTTATCAAACTAAAGTAGAAAAAAATAGTGGAATGAAACACTGGTCTGTTTTTCCTCCTTATTGTTTTCATGTATAATTTCATTATATTTAGTGCTCTAAACACGGAATTTAACATGGAAATAAGTACAGCACATAGATTTTCAATATAATGCTTATTTAATAAAAAAACGATATTACAGTAACAACAGTTAAAAAATGAATAAATATTATGGTCTAAGTTTTACAGTAAAAAACGCTAATTTTACAGTCACAAATTATAAAAATAGTTAATAGCGTCAAAGCTTGTGGGTCCAAAGGGTCCGTAGGCTAGCAAGCTTATTGTTACCTGATTATATGGAAAATATAAGGTACCTATATCCACGACTCCTCCTTTTCTGTACTAAATTCTGTCAGTATTGCCATGTTTGTGAGGGAATAGGCACCATTATAGATCAACTACAATTTCTCATTATTTTTCGTTTCATATATTATTATCCACTTGTTGAAGTGGTTCCAAGGTCCAAGTTTGGCCGCAGAACAAACTATTCCATACATAAAATCCAAAAGACACATTGCTATAGAGGCTCGCGTATTTTCAACTACATCGAGATTAATTTCGTCACAGAAGTCTATAAAACATTCCATTCAACACATTTATTTCAACACAAAAACTTAATACGTTCAAATCAAAACGTTCACAAACAATAAATCGAACAATCTGATTTAAAATAGAAATAAATCGGCTGCTATCCCATCATCCCCACTCTAAGAGAAATAAATTTGATGCACTGTCCATACTGTGCGATTCAAATTTGAGTACTATTCCGCGCGCCTTAAGGGTCAGTTTGTTTTGCAACAAACATGCAAGATTTGCATTGTGTGTACAAAACTCGCAGCAAGCGCTTCTATGTAACTTTTTTTAAAAGTAAATAGCTGTTTTGCAGCGGTTTCGTTGCAAACTCGAGCTCGACGCAAAGGGTGCAACCCTTCCACCGTTCTATGTCACGGCGACAGTTAAGTACCTACATATACTTACTTCACTATGTAATTGGGTACAACTGGTATATTGAGGTCTAACAATGCTGGCTGGTTAACGGTTGATAAGCTTATTTCCTTCGCCAGTGGTTTTTGAATTTAGAAATCGGGTTTTTACATCTAATTTTAAATTCCTATTTAAACCAAGTTAAATAACAAAACTGCGTGTAAGGATTTTCTCTAGTAGATACATAATTTAAAAACTATTCAAAAACTTTTAACTTAAGACGAAGACTTAGCAGAAAAGCGTTATTTTAATCCGCCTAATTTGACTTCTCAAAATAAAATTAAAACTTTGATAAAATACACTAATAATACTGTTTCAGTTTTCTGAAAAAAAAAAAACCTTTGTGTCACAGTAATAAACATTTTCAACGATAACTAAGTAGGTATATATACATTTGTTCTACTTATTAACTAACTTAACTTCTGTATACTTGAGTTTTAATCGGCTACTTTTATTCCATTTTTTTTTTCAAATTTTAGAAAAGCCTTCCAATTCTGTATCTTCTTTTATAATATTAATAAAATAAAATATAAATTATAAATATACTAATAGGTCTAAACGTAAAATAGTGCATAAAAAGCTCTCTCTATTTGTTTGACAGGTAAAAACAAAAGAAGTCATGAACGTTCCTCAGTCTAATTTCTCTTTATGAATTTTATTTTATGTTAAAAGCTCTCATTGGTCGGATTTCCCTATATAAATATAAAATAAGATTCTTAATCGTATTTATTTTATCATTGATAATTGCAAAATGAACGCACAAAAAGATTTGCATACACACGCGCCTTTATTTCCTAACACTCATTCACGACTCAGGTTTTTTTATGTTCTCATAAAAAAGAGTTAAATTTAACAAGCAGCAACAAAATACGAACGTATCAATATAACAACAAATAATAAGAGAGCAAAGCAAATAATGAAAAAAAAATTGCGTAAAAAGAAACGGGTTTTTAAATGTTATGTTTGAAGGGGTTCGATTCTGCATGGAGCACAGGTACGCGGAATGCAAACATCGGCCTGTAGTCGCTTGCAGACCGCGAGAACGCGTTTTCGCAGGACTATTGTTCCGCTGCATGTCGTGCTTGCATGTATAAACTTAATAAATAAGAATGGAAGGGTTTCGGAACGTGTTTTGCAACCAGCCAGTCACAAGTTACGTCAAAAATCGCGACAGCTGTGTCGTGCAAAAACTGGTTCCAATTTTTGAATTTGGAAATATTTCAATTGTATTTAATGTCAAAATTTAGAATGGTTTTGAAATTCATTCTATATTCGATTTTGTTCACATTTAGTTACGAGCACAGAGACCAAATAAGAACTGTAGACAGTTTGTGGACAAAATAATAGCGACGCATAATATAGATGTGTGCGTCAGAGATATTTTATTATTTCGATGTTGTGCGTAGACAGTTTATTGTATTGTTGAGATTTTGTGTTTTCAATTTTTGTTAATTTTTTATTGAAATTATTGATTTCCAAATTTATTAACGTGTGAAATGTGATTTCAACCTGCTTTTTATTTTTTTGAAACCTACTTTTATACTCTTTGTGTCGTAGTTCGACATTTTCACTAGGAAATAGGTATTTTAATAAGGCAAGGCGTACCTACTTTGAATTTGTGTGGAAGTAAGGACGAAGGCGTAGTTTCATCACATTCACTCTGCCGTCCACAGGGCTATTATATCTATATAGGTATCTGTAGTTATTATTTTATCTAAGTTCTATATGTATATGATTATGCTCAATTTTAAACTGGGATGTAAAGTTTTTACCTAACATTTTGTTTGATTCGAATCACAATATTTGATTTCACTGAAAATTTTTACTACGCTTTGAATAAAGTTTACTAATATTTGATAACACAATATATCGTCGTAGTAGTAGAACAACGACGGTTCTGCATTTTAGCAACTTTACAGTATGGCACTTTAAAGTTTCCGGATGGAGTTTTAAGACATATTTTGGAAACGGCTGATCCGATCAGTTTTAAATTTGGATATGTTGTTGTGTTTATGAACTTTTATAATATGACCTACAATATAAATTACTAAAATATGTGGATTTCATAAAATGTCACATACGTCACTGTTCTATGAACACTGATGTGTCGTATGTCATCATACGACGTTATTTTGCGGATTATCCTCTAACTTTATATGACGTAAGTTAGTTTCCGTCGATGTTTTAGGAAATCTCTTTCTAAATTTTCTGACGGATCTCAAATTCATGGTTAATAAAATAAAAATATATAGATTTATCATCAATCATTTATTTTCAAATGAAATATTTTCTTAAATCTTAAGTACAAAAATAAATTTCTATACTCTAAGCAATACAGTAATACTAATTTAATAATTATTAAACATTTTAAACGTTTGGTATGTATTTATATTTAAACTCTGAATTATATCAAATCAAATCAAATCAAAATATTTATTTATCAATTAGGTTTCTACAAGAAACTCTTTTGATCGTCATTATAAATTTAAATTTACCACGGTTTCGGAAAAAAGCCAAGATGACGATCCTGAGAAGAAACCCCGAAAGAAACTTAGGATACTATTCTTTTTGTCATCATTAAAATGTAAAATAGTACAATACACTTACTTAATATTAACAAACTTAAAGTATATATATATACAAAACAATACAAAACATAGTACGAATTCCAAATAGCTTAAATCCAGGCTTCTTTGTCGCTTAAATAATCAGTGATTTTATAACGAAAATGTATGGCATTAAAATTTATTTATTATATAAGGCCCCCAACGAGGCAGGCAAATAAAACACAGTTCAAAGTAATGAGCTCAAGGCGGATGCCGAATTATAGGAAGCTCAATATGCACCAATAAAAGCTACAAGCAACATCCGTACCTACTACCTAAATCTAATCTAATATAATCTATCTCGTAAATCTAAATTAATAATTGAAATAAGTATATATAGTATTATTATATTGTCCATCAAATAAAGTCAAAAACAATCACACAAATAAAATTAAAAATTACATTGAGATCAAAGTATCAATAGTTCTCCGTGATATTTTTTAAAATATAAAATTATTATTATTTAATGTTAAGTAGGCCTACTAATTGTTAATTATTTTATGTTAAGTATGTCTAGTATCCCTCACCTGGATTTTTTTCTGATTACTAACAGGCTGAAACTCTGTGAGTAGTTTCAGTTTGCCAAGACCAAAACTTTTTCCTCGGGGAAAATTCTCGATAGAGGTAGCTAAAGGAGTTAGCAGCCGTAAAATCTTCCAAGCGTAGGACTGGGAAGACTTACCACTCAGTTTGTAGGACTATCAGGCCATTTTATTATACAATTGTTTACTAAGCTGCAGAAAAAAAAAATCAGCTACTCACGGACTTTCAGCCTGTTAGTAATCAGAAAAAAATCCAGGTGAGGGATACTGGACCATAAATTAACCTACTTAAAATTAAACAATAATAATTATATATTTTAAAAAATATCACGGAGAACTATTGATACTTTGAAACAATTATTAATTATCAGTCTTAAACGTTACTCATAGTTTTATTCTGAATCATCATCAGTTTCATTTGCGGTAGTAATGGTCATGCGGCAGAGCTTTGAAGTATTCACGATACTTGGCAGGTATTATTGCAGTCTCGCAAAGATACATTAGATCTTTAAATTTGTCATTGGAAATGGCAATCGGCTCAGCATATGCATTTTTAAGAATAAATGCACAGTTTCTTGTCTCCTTTTGAGTAATCAATGTCATGATTGATACGAAACTTAGATGTCCATCACCACCTAAATGTGGCTTCTGTGAGGAATGAAATAGGACACTTTTCCAGAAGTTATAAGTGCCGTCTCCAGAGATATCTAAACCGACTGGCCGTGCAGCTCATTGTGCCTGTCACAATAAAGCGTCTCAAGAGACGAAATATTCAAGACCTGGACTCTATTGTAGACTGAGGAGCCGGCTACATTGGTAGACCGAGTTGTTCCCAATGGCGAACCGGCTTTTCGCGCCCTAAACAACTTCAACAAATCTGCTCATAGTCCTTGGATTGATCGCATGATGCAAATATAAAAAAAAATGGGTGCTGCAAATGTTTCGTCTAAGTGATCTGTAACTTTGGTTTTTTTTTTTATACTTCCTGGTAATCATCATCTGAAAATACTTCAGTCATAAGCCTTGCATTACTTCAGACATGATTGCACACGCTCCTGGTGGTAGTGGCGAGGAACTTTTTGGAGAATCTTTCGCTGCAAAATAAAAAAAAGGACCACGAATTATTTATTTTTCAAAAACATAAATAACTTAAACAAAAATAAACAGTAGATACCTGGTTGAAAATTTAAAATATAATCGAACAACGGCGTATTCGAAAATATGTCCGAAGAATAACATCGGTTCGTCAAGACCGACTGCCACCTATCCGTAAAAAAACGACGGTTTATACCATACGTCCATCATTAGTTTGTAGAACAGAGACGGTATTTAATTTCCGTCACCGAAAAAAAAACTTACTTTTGTTATATTACAGACAAGACAATAAACAAATAGTAGTTCAAAATTAGTAATGGTGTAAAAATCAGACACACAAAACTAATTATTCCAGACTACCACGTACAATGACGGATTTGACACACCGTCGTTGTACAGCGAAAGTGTAACCAAAAACAAATTCCACCTAAAAACATGTACATTTTGAAATAAAATATTAATAGAAGCAACAATAACTTACCTGCCGTACTGACAAATTGTTCCTAGAACATGGACAGTACTAATCATCCGCCATGCCGGAGCGGGGCGGGGGGGACAGGGGCCAGCGCTGTACACTGGCGGAATTATACATACGCCACTGTACTATGTTTAAAAATCAAATCCGTCAGTATACCAACTCTGTATCTCAAAAGTTTTTAATAATATTCGTCAAAAAGTTTTTTTGGTCGATAAAGCACGACATATAAAGTCAATTTACGCAATAAAAAAAAATTGAAAATTATCAGATCCGTCGTTGTTCTACTACTACGACGATATGGTGGGTAAATATTCATTTATTACGTGAGGTTCCCCCCCTCCCACAAAATCTAAAAATAACATTTCAATAAAAAACATCACTTTATTTTTTTAAATAATAAATATATTTCCTAACAGTAAGCGAACTTCGTACATACAGCCAAACCCATTTTGTATAAAATTATCATCAATCATCATCATCAATGCTAATAATAAATCTGTAAGTGCAGGTATTGTATGTATGTATGTAAGTTCCTCCATAAACGAATTAACCGATTTTCATGAAACTTGGTAGATAAACATTTAGACGTACGGGACACAAGATAGGTCACCTTTTCTTTTACAACGCGGACGAAGTCGCGGGCGCGAGCTAGTTAATTAATAATCACGTTCATGAAACATTAAGAAAAGCAGACAAAGGGGAAAGACACACAACTCGTTTTTAAAAAGTAATTTGCACCAGCTCTTTCTACGAAGATAACGCTTCGCCGAGCGAAATATGAAAGGACTTATCAAAACAATCTCTAGCGCACTAAATCACAGCATATAAGGGGAAGAGGACTCCTATTTACTCGCAAACGGGCAAAATAAATGTTTTTATTACATGACGCGAATTTTCTCGGAGGCTCTGTGTGCGAGCATTGGAAACTCAACCGTATTCCTTGTCGATAAAATTGAACTTTTAATAGAACGATCCTATTCGAACTTCCAAAAAGTGTCACTTGAAAATGAGCGCTCATAGTTTGAGATTAAGGTGGAATATTGTTTGCGAAAACATTGCAGATTGTTGGCTTTTGTATATAAAAAGGGATGGTGCAAAATTTTAAGTAGAGGGATTTAGACGTGGCTCGCCAGCGCCAGTAGCTTTCCTCGCGTGGCTATGATTGTATATATACACATTACGTATCTATCCACATTATTGTTAGTTATAACCGCGTTTTCTTTTATTTTCATTGTAGGTAATGGTGTTTGCAAATTACTTAAAGAATTACTAAAATTTTGAATCTTGACCCGTCTCGTTGTTGGTAGTCCGTTTTACTTTAAATAAACTAGATGCTGCCCGCGACTTCGCCCGCGTAATTTTGTAAATTATGTACTAAAACGTTCCTCGAAAATCACTCTATCCATTGGTGAAAACAGCATGAAAATGGTGCAGTAGTTTTTAAGTTTATCGCGAACAGACAGTAGTAGACTTTGTTTTATATGTGTACTTATGCTGTTTTTAACCCAAATTATTTTTTATAATAAAAGTTGGATAGGAAGTTGGTTCATTTTGTCTCCATACGCAAGTAATATTAGAAATTAAGCCAAAAATGAAATGAACTAGTTAAGCAAGTGGTAAAAAATTATTATCAATCAATAATTATAGTAATGATTTTATTGATTAATTTGTAAAGATTAGTAGATAATAGTACATAGGTAGTAATAATTATAGTAATGATAGTAATTGATTGCTAATCAAGGGTGAATCGACTTTTATTAGGTATATACTCGTAGATAGGTTATTGCATAGGTATTGCATAGGCACATAGGTAGGTATAGGTAGTGCTATTAGAGGTGGTCTGTGTCTATGATACCTATCATAGATCATAGACCTATCATAGACCACCCCTAATAGATTCCTTAATTACTAACTAACTTATAGCATCCAGATAGGTATACCTACTTAAAAACAGCGAATCGGAAAATATGTAAAATTAAACTATATATTACCTAATATACAAAAATATATCCTATAAGACAGTATTGTAAAACTGTTTCCTTGTTAAGTCTAATTCAAACAAGCTCCTTATTAAGTAGGCATTTAGAAAATATCTTGCATTTAAGTACAAATGTATAAAATTGAAACAAATTCTAGTTAATTACGGACATTATCGTAAAGTCTAATGCGTGCCTTAAGCTCGATTGCTGGGCTGTAATTGGAGACTCATAATGGGGACGCGGCGGGTCCGGAAACGGGGTCCGGAGGCCGAATGGAACGAAAAAGGGGGGACCGGGGTGGGGCAAACGTTATGGAAATGACACACCACCATTTCCCCGTTTTTGTATTTGATTATCCTTTCAAGACAATATTTCGCGGGGCAGGATATAAATGAAGGCAATTTATGCGACATGGCGTGGGTGCTCGGGGTATTATTTAAATACATTTTTTTTTTCATTATTCCAGTAAGCCGAGGGTTTTTGGGGCGACTGCCTTTTATAATTGGGCAATGTCTGTGTGTGTTTTTTGTGACTCAAGGTTTACAGGAACGAATTATGTTTTGCATATATACAAAGGAGGGTCATTTATATTATGTTTGTGTGGTCTTCTATTTCATTTCCGTTTTATATACCTACAACTACATACATGTATTTTATATAAGACTTTATCTTGTTAGCATTATGTTTTTAAGTTATAGGTTAATTTTTAAAAATAACTTTGAAATAGATTACACGCGAGGCTCGTTTATGGAGACAATAAGATCCTGGATGCGCTTTGCAGTATACCTACCTACTGTCGCAATCAAAGCTTTGACAACTCAAAAAACCTTTAAATTTATTTTTACTATAACCTAAAGATCGTCAGACAGGTTGACAGACCAAACCGCTTGATGGTAGATGGCTACAGTCGCCTATGAACACAAGCAATGTGGCGGTTCAGCAAGTGCGCTGTCGAGTAGTATTAATGACTAGCTGGCGCCCGCGACTTCGTCCGCGTTGAACTAGGAAAAATAGCCTATCCTGTGTCCCGTACGTCTAAATGTTTATCTACCAAGTTTCATGAAAATCAGTTAATTCGTTTAAGAGTTATGGAAGAACATACATATTTA
This sequence comes from Synanthedon vespiformis, assembly GCA_918317495.1. Taxonomy (NCBI): domain Eukaryota; kingdom Metazoa; phylum Arthropoda; class Insecta; order Lepidoptera; family Sesiidae; genus Synanthedon; species Synanthedon vespiformis. The sequence continues at coordinate 7,053,911 of OU906962.1, forward strand.
TACATACAATACCTATACTTACAGATTTATTATTAATATTGATGAGAGATTACGAAGGGAGAAGGAATAAAGAAATGAGTTCTGGTATTCCTTACTCACTCTCCGAAATACAACAGCACGCATAATGTTATTTCACTGTGATCTGAGGTAATCACCTTCTTACAATACTTGGGAGAGTAATTTCCCAAAAGGGGTTGCCTAAAAGACTGCGTAAATCAGTGTGTGCTCTGCCACTACCTGCTAGATTCAGACCTGAGCCAGATTAAAAAGGTAATTTCCAAATTTCGCCCTGTCTCGAAACGAATCCGGGACCACTTATACAAAAAAACTCCATTATAAACTCATAAGCTCATACCATGACAGCTGGTTAACCATCCTCATTTGACGAAATCCCTCTTTTTCGGACCAAGCGCCTTAAAACATCCTTCATAATGCGCACTGCCAAGTTTTGGAACTCCCTGCCGGCCTCTGTGTTTCCGAGCTTATATACTTAACCCAGATCTTTTCTAAGTTCGAGTGAATAGGCATCTCTTGGGTGAGCTCACTCCATCATTGGCCACATCTTCGCTACACTGCTGGATGCTGGCCAGGAGCAAAGCCATCTCTAATAAACAAATACGAAGGTATACCCTGTCTATGAAGTATATATAAAGAACCCAGCTTACACTATGTTTAGTAAACAGTGGAATTGAGCGTAAGCGTATGTGCTTGCAAACAATACCCCAAAATATCTAATATAAGCTCCTCCACTCAATGCCAATAGACGTTGAAATAACGAAACAGATCTACAGGGAATCCAAAAACAACACGCAGCCAATCTAAGCGGAATGTTCCAGATATCCTTTGCCCGCCCACCCGGATAATAGGAAATGAGAAAATTAATTAAGTGGGGGACAAACATACGCCGCTCCACGGCTCTGTTTGTTTAGGCGCACAAAACTCCCGAACGAGAGATTGCCGTGCTGTTTTCATAAGATAATTTCCTGTTTATTTTCTACATAACAAATACATACATAACATACATACGGTCTTATTTATATTTGTTCGGGGGGTGGGGTTGCTAATCACCTACAGAATATGACGTTCACTTTTACAGGCGCGCCTAAATTTTGTTTCTTCCACAATGCTGTATGCAATGTTTATATGTACATGATTCTTTATCTTCATGCAGTGAACAAAATATTGCTTATTTACTAAGTCTAAGTTAGATTTAAACGTTATTTCTTGCATGCCATTGTGTAAGAAGAAGTAACTTTATTTATTACTAGCTGGTGCCCGCGACTTCGCCCGCGTAACATATGTAAATTATAAACTAAAACCTTCCTCGAGAAACACTCTATCCATTGGTGAAAACAGCATAAAAATCGGTGCAGTAGTTTTTGAGTTTATCGCGAATAGACAGACAGCTACTGGGAAGGACATTGTTTTATAATACGTAGTGACTAGCTGGCGTCCGCGGCTTCGTCCGCGTTGAAAAAGAAAAAAGTAGCCTACCCTTTGTCCCGTACGTCTTAATGTTTATCTACCAAGTTTCATGAAAATCAGTTTATTCGTTTAAGAGTTATGGAGGAAATACATACTTACATAAAACATTCTAAAAATCGTCAATTTAGTTTCAGTAACTTGGGATTATTACGCTCCCATTAGTATATTAGGATAAGTCATCTACTTTCACCATCAGTCCATCATTAGTGAACAGCTGACGCAAGTTCACCAGAAAACTAGAAAGTTCATATTAAATTTAGCAAGATAAAAGACAGGTTATATAGAAACATCGTCTCCCTGTCTAGATATTGAACCAGCTAGTGGGGGGTTCGACGACATAGTACCTGGAAGTGTCTATGGGGAGATGAAAGATTTATTAAGCAGCATAAAGTAATATATAAGTATGTACGTATATAAGAAGGTATCTGAAAGAGAAGCTGTGATTAAAATGATTAATTTTTAATGAAAATAAATGAGGAAAGGGGCCGCGACGGTTAGGGGGAGCGATGGGGACGTAAAATTAGACAGATACAGTCATCTAGGTATCTTTATTTTTTACAAACCTTTTCTCCAGATTTTGCCTGGAAAAAATACACACCTGAATAACTATGAAGTCAGATAGAAAAATAATTTAATTTAGAAAATTTTTAGTGATGTATTTTTTATATATTATTTATCAATAATAAATTAATTTTTTTGGTTAATTTAACTTTAGATCCGACTCTTTATTTATGTACCTACTCTTCTCTAAGTAAGTTAGTTTCCTAGTTTTCTCAAAGTATCGTAAGTTTCCTGTTTAACCATATTACTAAGTATTAGTATCTACTTCGGTTCCTTAACCTATGTTTTTTCCTCTGTAGGTAAGTAGGTATATTATGTAATTCATTGATTCCTCATACAAATTTTCATACCCTACTTAAATACCTTCAAGTTTTATTTTTAAATACACTAAAAAATGCATACATATTTCCTTTTCAAATGTCCAAACTATATCTATATTCTATATAGTTTTTTTTTTTTTTTCAAATTACTTTAATACAAAAACAAAGTTATTTTCTCGTTTTTAATATTAATCCCAAAAATGTCATTAAGTGAACACATATAATAAAATTTGAGTTACCTAGCATTTTTTTTTAAATTGGGTGCCTGGGAATCATGTTGGAAGAAAATATAATGCACGACATAGTTGCCAGCAGTACAAAAACATGTTTTTAGCAACATTTAAATAAGAAATTTAACTTTTCATGTCTATTTAATATTAACCTACCTAGTCATAAATACAATTACCGAGACCCATTAAAATTTACCCTTTTTTGTAACATAAGTATATGTATACCTACATACTATAGAAACAGGACACTTTTATATTGTAGGCAGGTTTAAACAAAGAGATAAGGGTAAATCCCACCGATTTACGTCACGTCGTTAGTCATTATGTATTCCCGCGAAGGCTTTGAAGGCAAAATGAGTGGCCCTTGAGGGGGTGAAGTGGGGTAGGGGAGAGGGGTAATAAATGACGCGGTGGGCCAACCCCAGGGGCGAAGTTGCCAACTTTTTGTGACAAATTGCCGTAAAAGTGGGCACTCCTAAATCCAAAATACCTACGTAGTATCGGTACAGTAAACAAAGCAGAGGAATATACAATTTTAACTGAGCACATTCAAATTTGAGCCTAAAGTTGTTCGTCTTAAGTGAAACTTTTACTTGGCGGTGAGTTTTCTAACAGGGAGAGATAATTGAGTAGGTATACCTAGATAAGTATTAGAGATTATGCAGTACTGAATTTCTTATGATTTTTTTACTAAAAGTGACGTTTTTACTAAAATGTAAATAAACTGGGACGTGTATAAAGAAAATGACTGATCACATGTAAAATGAGTACCTACCATTGGCTTTTAAGAAAGCTTATATACAAATTATAGGTGTAAGTAAGACCTATAATTTGTATAATGCTCAAATTAAGAAAGTACAAAACCAATATTTTATTGGTGTGAATATGAAACTTATTTAGTCAAGAATTTACTTTAAACTGATTTAATACGATTTTAACGATATTTTTCTAGTAAAATCTATAATAAAAAAAATCTCACCCAGTGACAAGTTTCAATCGTTAAAACGAAAATCAATACTAATATAACAAAAATGTAAGAGTTTTTCATAGAGATTTTTTTTTTTCAGAGACATCGTGTTTATAGGCTCTATACACGATTTTTAGAATTTTTTTCTGTATGTAGGTATATAGGTACTCCATAATTTAGACGTACAGGACACACGATAGACTACTTTTTTCTTATATAATAAAAAAATTGATAGCCTATTGTTCATACAAAACTGATTGATCACCTTTTATTTTATTCCTTTTTAGTGCACAAATATCGCATCACAAATTAAGTTGGTATTTATGTACGTGTGTATCTCTATGTAATGTGGGATGTGCAAAACGTGTTGGTTGGCAACGCATATAATTTTGTATACGTAAGTTTATGCACATTAAAACTCAAAAACCAGGCATGGAGCATTAAAATTCTGGTGGCGAGTCGAGAGCATAATATAAAGTCATTATGTAAATGCTCAGAGCTTTTTGGGCAAAAGTTTAGGTGATTTGCGGAAATGGTGCTTTATAAATACGTATCAAGTATTCAGAGATAATTTCTGGTTCTCGTATTTGAACAAAATGTTTGTCTCGGTGGAAAAAAAATCAATTAAGAAAGTATTCACAACATACATTTCTATATAACATCAGTATATTAATGTATAAAGAGACATTCTTCTTTAGAGATAAGTGTCCAAGAAATAAGAAAGGTATCACTAAGAAGGTCTTCCTTTTGGCATTCTCACTCTATAGCCACTACAATATTATAATCTCCAATATATTCGTTTATCAAGTCAAGTTAGTTATGTTAAATATAATAAGGCTGATTTACATATATTATATTTTTACCAAAACAATTTTAGGAAACAATGAATGAATGCAGATAAACAAGTTATTATTAAAAATGAATATACATACATTTAGAACGAACTAAAAGTATTAAAAATATTTTAAAAAATAAAAAAAATTCTGAAGGAGCCAAAGTGTCTGATTATTTTTTATTTTTTCTTAGAAATAAAGGAGCATCGTTTCTGCAATATAATCCTAATAAATAACTATGACTAGGATTATAATAAATACTTATCATTGAATTTCTCATAAGGTTGTACTACTTTTTAATGACCTAATAAATATGTTTCAAATAAGTATATTATTGAAATATTTACTAATATTCACGTATGAGTACATAATTATGAATTTCACTTTTACATGTCACTATAATTTTCATTGAAATAAGTTAGTAAACAAATAACATTGTGTAAGTTTTGAAATTAATTTTCCATTGTCAATTTTAGATAGCCTGTGTCTACACGGGTCCTGGAGGATCGGCGTAAATGGAATATACATAAAAACCGCCCCATTTACGACCTTGTAAAGGGCTACGTAAAAATTTAGAGCGCAAAAAAGCGTACGCCCTTTGGAGGTACTCTTGGGATGGGCTTGAACTTTGTAATTGAATTTTTGCCTCAGGCCGCAAAGGGCCGCCCTGCTTAATTTGCTGGAGGCCCTCCGAAAGGGTTGTTTTTGGACCCAAAATGTAGACTGAGGCAGGTTGCCTCCAGTACATGAAACATTTCTCTACTATATCGTTTACTTTCGACGACACGTTTGGTCTAGTGGCTAGTAACCCAAACTGTCAACCAAACGGTCACGGGTTCGAATCCCGCTAGGGCAAATGTGTATGTGTTAACATTTACCTTTGTGCCTGAGTCGTGAATGTTTGTATCTAGGTATGTATTTACAAAAAAAAGTAATCTGTGTATTATATCAACTGTCTAGTATCCATAATACAAGCATTAATTAGTTGCTTAGTGTGGAACTATGGTGTTGTATGTAATGAAGATATTATATTATATTACTAGCTGGCGCCCGCGACTTCGTCCGCGTTGAAAAATTAAAAAGTAGCTTATCTTGTGTCCCGTACGTCTAAATGTTTATCTACCAAGTTTCATGAAAATCGGTTAATTGGTTTAAGAGTTATGGAGGAACATACATACATACATACAATACCTACACTTACAGATTTATTATTAGTATTGATAAATTGATGATGATGATTATCAAGGAACTCCGAGTTACCGAGAAGTGAGTATCCGCTATTCCGGAACCGGAACCGTCGGTCGTGAGGTTTTCTATCTGGAAATAATTGTTGTATTATCTAAACTATAAGTTCATTAAATAAGTTAGAAAAAAAATATATCTACTTACCTATAGTGATATGATTCGTGTTTTTTAAAATGCGTCTTATCCAAGCTTGGGCACTGAAAATATAATATAGAATTAAAATCCAATTTTTTACCTGTTAGCAATTTTTTTAGTTCAAAATAATATTCAAAATTCGAAATTCAAAATAAATAGTTTATAAAACGGCATGTTTAACTATTTGAAACAAAATAAATTCAAACAATTCATATTAAAAATACTACTACATAAATGACAATTATTTATTTTCAGTATTTTACACACAAAAATAATATTTACAAACCAATACGACAATTCCAGGAACAGTCATACAGTATTTAAAGTCCGTCTTTTAATTATGAAATATCACAAAGTTTGAACCTACAAGTATATTGGAATTATAATTGAAAACATTTTTTTGCATAGGTATACAATACAATCTAATTAAACTTCCTTACATATTATTAAACAAAAGTTTCCCTCGGCGTCTGTCGGTCTGTCTGTTCGCGATAAACTCAAAAACTGCTGCACCGATTTTCATGCTGTCACCAATGGATAGAGAGGTTCTCGTACAAAGTTACGCGAGCGAAGTCGCGGGCAGCAGCTAGTCAATAAATAAAAACCTCGATTATTTTGTGAGGCTTTCTATTATTAACTTTTCAACGCTAACGAAGTTTCAGACACTAGCTTATATAAAACTTACAAGCTTACCTTAGAACAGGCGACACTAAAGAGACTTCTGCTGACACTTTTGCTGCTAAATAAACTGAATGGCCATTTTATTAAAACATAAGATAGGGGTCAGGTGTTCACCTTACTTTTGAAATGATATATATAGTAAAGCCAAGGAGACAGCAAACCGTGAACAAAATCCCTGTGCTCTGTCCTTTTCCTTCACACGAAGCGACTGACGCTATCTGTTTCTTGGTATAGGAAGTCATATTTGTGTTGACTCGTTGACCTTGCTTTAAAAAACAATAGGTAGAGCCGAGTAACAAAATATTTTTGAACTGAAATATAATTAGAAATAAAAAAGTCGCTAAAGCTCATAACTTGAACCGATCGTAAGGCACAATATATTATTGTAATCAAAAAGAAATATTCCATTTTTTTTTTCAACGAAAGGGTTGTTTGGGAGGCCTCCTTTTTTCCTGGGAACGTGATAAAATTTCATTCCAACTTTCCGGATTATATAAAAGGTTACGCGTCGGTTATTGAAAACAAAAGCAGACATATACATATGTGCGTTTTATGTATTATGTGGTGTGTACCCTTTTTAAGTGTAATGACATTAAATTTTCTTAACCTTTTTTTAATAACTTAAAATATATTATCAACATTTTTTAATTGGAAAATTTAGTACTACTTCTTATTCTGTGATACCTACTTAGAGACAGGATTCTACTATAAAATTTGACGAGGCTGTTATATGAGTGGTTAGTGTGGTTGCCAACCTTCTGTCTCGGGGGTCCCGGGTTCGATTCCGGCTGGGTCTATTATGAAAACTATAAAGTTGGCTCTGGTCTGAATCTGACAGAACACATTGCAGCAGTCATTTGGGCAGCATCTCAAGCGTCTACCATCCACCATCATTCTGTCAACCAAACTATACCATAATAATCTTCATAATAGATATTGTACATCATAAGTATTGTCCATATAACGTTTCTAGTTCAAAACTTCATTTAATAAATGCGCTCATACCTTTGTTGACATAAAGTGTGTAAATTCTATTCAATATTATTAAGTCAAGTCCATTAGCATCTGTTTGTTCGGCTGCGCGGTGTCCTCTTGTCCAGTTTGCTCAAGAATGCTATCACTCACACTAATTCAATAGAAAGTGTTCATTTGGTTTCCGGAGGGTTTAATGGGGTAATACGATATTCTCCAGTGATAATTGGATAGACTTTCATTGAATAGAACCTCTGCGTAAGTAATGATTGAGAGGTCTTGTTAAAATGGTTATTAAAATAAATATTGAAATATTTAAAAAAAAATTAATGCTGATCAATATTCACTTTAGCATTTATAATAATAAATAGATGACCCCCAAGAGCATTGTGCCAAGCCAAGGTGGCATTGGATGGATTCAGAAAATGGTTCAAATAAAAAGACCTTAGTAGTCCAACAGTTGACGTTTGTATGTTGGTAATAATGATGATAACTTTTATTAAAAAAAATTGATATTATTTTGGAGACATACATATCTCTACATAAATTTCTAGTACCTAAATTTCTAGGTACTAATGAAATGGATATCCATTCACATTATATCTACAAGCATTCAGCCAGCATACAGACAATTAAATTATTGTATGAATAGTAAAATTTTAAATATTTTTGTAATATGTTGAATTAAATTTGCGTTTGATTTTTTTACTTAATAAGAAAAGTTTTGTAGTAACAGAAATGCAGTGTGCATTCCGAAGTAATAACGATAATGAAAGATAAGGGGAAGGCTTTTACTTAAGACCACAGCGACATAAAAGCACAAGTGCTTTTTTGCTTCGGTGAGTAACTAAGTTAAAGTTTACTATCAAGTAAATTTGATTTTACAATATAGACCATTAAAATATAGGTAGGAACGGAAAACTTTGCAATGCGTCCAAACTGTACCCAGTTCGAAATCTATCGTTGTCCTTGCATTCCAATGACCATACTGGTTTGACCTACCGCCCGTCGCGCTATTTTTACATTGAGGTATATCTGTGAAAACTCAGGGCTCATTTTAGAGTGGTCGTACTCTTGTTACACGTCATATGACAGATGATTATCTACGTCCGACGTCAAAGTGAATAATTTGGCTTTAGAGCGCTTTGGAATGGATATACAACCGTATTTATGTATACATTAGATAGAAACAGGGTTTTATCTCATTTTATTGATGCATGTCCGTTGGTTCTACAAAAGTAATTAATTAATATTAACTACTGATGTATTTTATCAAAATATAGCTATTCTTTAAATATAATAGTAAAATTTTAAGTCTCTCTCCGCGTCTCTGCATGGCCGCTAACTCTTTCAAAACCACGCAACGGATTTTGATGCCGTTTTCACCATAAGTTAGAAAAATTGTCGAAGAATTTTTATATATAGTTTAATAGTTTTATATAAACCTAGTTAATTTTTTTTCTATTTAATATAAAAAAGTCTAATTTCTGCTCTTTAAAATATATTTTATAGACACATACATTCATGACACAATTTTATGCCACTGCGTACAAGCTACAAGCATAATATAAGCTTGTATGACAAACAATAATATCTGCATCGTACAAAAATTACGTATTACTAAGCGAAAACAAAAAAAATCAAAACAATTGTATTTCGTAGGTATCGTCGAATAGCAATTTTTTTTAACATCTACTACCCATCGTAAATAATATGAAAACGCAAACATGTTGAGTTCAAAACCGTGAATCGGTAGTCGTAATTAAAACAAATTGCATGTAGGCACTAAAAAGTAACAAAAAAAATCGGGGGTATGCAAAAACAAAATGGAAGGCGCTTAGGTATCGCGGGGCGGGCGGGCCTACCCTACGCATGTGCGTGCTAGCTCCCCAGAAGAGGGGGGAAATAGCCCACGGCCCGCGGTGCTTGAAGGGGTGACGGGGTGAAGGGGTGTGTTAGGAAAGCTTTTTCACTCCTTCTTGAGTTTCCCTTTGACGTGTTTGTTGTGGTTTTAATATCACTGCACACACGAAGTCCACATACACAATGCCTATTTTTTTATTATAACAAAATTGATAGACGTCAGAAGAGTTAGAAGCGACTTCATTAAAATGCTAACAAATATTTTAACTTATATAATAGTTATGAAATTTTTCGTAAATAAAAAAACATGGTGGTATAAGGCAATTTGTGAATAAGAAATTATTTTTATGTAACTAGTTTATTGTTCATATTTCATACTAGCTGGTGCCCGCGACTTCGTCCGAGTTCTCTACAGCCTATAGTCTTCCTCGATAAATTTTAATGGACTATCTTTTTCAATTCGAACCAACCAAACAAACAAACAAACATAGGTACTCTTCAGCTTTTTATATTGGTATAGATTCATAGGAATTTGGACAAGATGAAAGTCATGTTCAACGAGCATTACTTCCAGGACCTGTTACCATAGAGGGTATACGTCTTTTGATATTGATAATTTACAAGATTAAATTTATTGCACTTTATTGTTTGATATTAATAATTTTACCGCAAGAATATGATTTTGAACAGTTAAAAAATATAGGTATTTCTTCTTTTAGAAAAATATTTAAAATTTTCTATTGAGATAGATACTTACAGGTATTTACGTAAGAGAGCTACGAACATCCTCACAAAATTACACTTTTATAAAATTAGTAGGATTTTCACACCATTGATTGTTTCTAAAAATAATATTTGAATAAGTAATTATTATTTTTTGGTGAGGCTGGGTAAGTTCTGGCTACTCGTAAGTTACACTAACCAGGAAGTAACTAATCGCATTTTTACTTGGAAGTGGTGAAAAGAGACGTAAGTAGGTACCGAAGATTTCTTGAGTATATTATTATATAGTGAAAACCATTAGGTACCTACTTTATCGTATTTATATGTCGTTAATTTTGCGTCCATAGGTGATGGCAGAGCCACATACCATCAAATAGGCCGCAATTTGATTTTTTTTATGTTTTTTGCTCTTTTTATATAAAAAAATGTATTTTTAATTTCAGAATCTGCTGCTGAAAACGTACAGACCTAGGCCAACATAGGAAATTCATCGTCAATTTTCAAAACTTAGGTACGTACAAAATGAACACTAGATAATTTAAAAAAATGCAATTAAATCAGTCCTTTGAAATTGAACAATTTTAAAGTTAGACAGACATTCGTTTACTTTTTATATGTAGATTATTTATTTATTCTTTATGAATATTCATTTATTTTTATATATTATGTAAGTACATTTACATTTATTATGTACATAATGATCTTCTATTTCTGTATTATTAGAAAAGGAAAAATACTTTTTCAAAACTAGTCTTACTGTAAAAGTTACAATAGCCTGTCAATGCAAGAGACACACTTACGCGTTCAATTTTCCCACTTTTCACCCAAACGATAATGAATTTTATTTTTAAGAGCATAGGAGGGGTTATTGATGTATTCAGGTTAATTATGGTATTCATCGCAAAGCCTCTGGCTATAATCAATCATTGTGACATTTCTATTTATCTTGATGAGTCGCCCCCTTTGAATTGTCGATTTTTATTTTTCCATGCATCCTTATATGTACCGTATACCTAGTGTAAGTAAATAGCATTTAGTTTTGATGTCTGACAAACATTTGCCATGCGTTGGATCTTTATTTTTAGATAGCTCGTCCTGAAATCCTGAAATTCTATTCCAACTATTGGTGAAATATGTTTTTTTTATATCATAAAAGCAGTTTCACTTACATAGAAACAAACTTACAAAATTCACCTTTTTTAATATTTATAAATGAAGAACTGAAGTAATCCTTACAAATTATAAAACGAAGTCCTCCGCCGCCTCTGTCTGTGTGTCTGTCTGATCGCGATAAACTCAAAAACTACTGCACCATTTTTTATCAGAAAGTGCTTGGTTTACATGCTTGGCAAATCTCGATAAGTATCCACAAACACAAGCGTGTGAACGGGGTGTTTAGCTTGGCTTGCGTGAGTTTGTCCCGATCCGGGCTAGTGTCGGTTTTTGAACACAGATCAAAAGAAGCTTGCTACAAGCGCTTGCGACGTATTTACTCTTTGCCGAAAGGATGTTTTTTACGCTGCGCTATATACAACTGCGTATCAACCCTGAGTAGTTGATCAAACGAGGAAACTAGTTTATATTTTGAATAAAAATAATTATGTCAAGCCAAACGTAATAGCCGACACAACTTCAACGTCCACCAGGTTTGCCTCTCCGGAATACACCTAACGCACTCGCAAGTGTGTTAACGGCATCCAAGCGTTTGTCTAAGTTTGGAGCTTGTGGACGTTCGCCAAGCCTCGGCAAGCGTGTAAATGCGGCATTAGGTTTTAGCCGGTACGAATCTGGCATAACCCCGCAGTGTCCTCTACACTGCCGGCTATCCAAGAGGATTTTCCAACGTTAAAAAAGGGTTGTTGGTTCGCCAACATTCGCCGGAGTCCTGCTAGTGTTCGAAGGCAAACGAGCCCGTTGTTTGACGATCCCGAGACGATGAGTGGTTTCTTAACCTCTATCTCAAGGGTTCCAGATTTGATATTCCCGGCGGCGTCAACTTTGGAAACTATTCAAAGTTGGCCCCGGATTTGGAAAGTAATAGCAGGGCACGCTGCATTTCACAATCATTTAAGCAGCCTACATTAACCATCACTTTACAATACAGCATTGTGAAATACCAACATGTGTATCATTTTCCAATCCCAAAACTTAATCTACTATGAACGACGGCGTACATGCAGCACCTACTGTGACGTTGCTTGTGTTAAAGGCTAGGTACCCACATACCATCAAGTGGACCGTCTGCCTGGCTATATAAACTTTAACATAAAAAAGAAAGGAACTCGTTCCTGAAGGAAGAAGGAACATACCTACGACAAATACCTTTACACGTAGGGACTAATTAAAAATATTTGAGGCATACAATGCAAGCATATTTCTGGCTCTCTTTGAACAAAGGAAACCAGAGAACAAAGCTGTCCACACATTTCTGGCACTAGCGCCTTTGTTCGTTGACTCTTTACAAAGCTTCGCTTGCGTATCTTCCAAACGCACACTGCACTACAATAGGTTTTATTACATAACTATCGTCAAGACAAATGAGAAGGCTATTTACCTAGAGCTATAAAATCTCTTTTCACCCAGCAAAAATAAAAGACAAAAACGTCTTTATTCTTCGCACTCAAAGTCGAATTTGAAATAGCAGAGGGCTCAGTTGAAAACTCACTGAACTTTCTTTTATATAGGCAGTGTTTCTAATGTAGTTCATTTGAATTTAAATCTTGTGCGTATCAGGTTTAAGAGTGATTTTTTCTGGCAAACATGTGCGTATTACTGCCATTTTGTATTGACGCTCGGTGGTCAAAATTTATTGCGCATAAATGTACCTCTGGCTAACCCGGGAGTTAGTGGGTGGAGGGAGTAGGCTTAAAAATTGGAGTAAGGGGTGCAGGGGTGAGTTTTTAGCGTTCGCAGCGTCGGCCTATTTGGGGTGTTGATGGGCGTCAGGGACGAATTCGACCAATCTCAAATAAACATTTTAAAATTAGTCCTATATTTCAATTATTATGATAAGTCGACAAGCAGACTGACATTCGAATCCACTTGATGGCACGTGCTATTGGTTCTGCGAGTGCGCTGCCGACGACAGAACGATTAAGGATACGGGATCTACAGAAAACTCTATAAATTACAAACAATGAACTGATGATGTGATGAAACTATATATGGACCCACATATTTGAGCCTGTGGCAGACATCATTTGTACATTTTTTTTTCTATGTATAGAAGCAGCGCGCTTTCTCGTCCTTTGTGCGTAAAGTGATTGTCATACCGTCCATTTGTTAAATATATATTTCTAAATTAATAAATTACTATACTATCCTCTCAAGTGCCGTGCTTTATTTCAACACCATACCATTTATTAATACAATTTATTTTCAATTTTTCAGAACTTTCTGAAAGTGCTTCAGCGCCAAATACTTATATGCAGTGAAGAATCGATTAAGTTTGTAAGTTATCGTGCTTGCTTTGGCTGTAAAAAATATTAAAACTTCATCTACCAAAAATTTCTTAATATTTTATTATTAAATTTTGCTTCAGCGCTTATCTGTGCTGGGTGAATTCCAACTTATCATGTACTGCAGATACTATAACAAATTGGTCGTCACAGGGGGGACCTTACCGAAAAAATGAGTTTATCTATGAATATGAAAAAATCTTTTCGGGACTAGATTCGAAGAAAAAGTCAGTATGGACGAACAATAGGTAATATCAACGAAAAACCGTTTAATATCGTCCTAAGTAGAAATAAACTTTAGTTTGTAACGAAATTAGGGGCGATATTTCCAAGTCCTTGCAAAATTATCGAGATGTTCGGTCAGAGAATGTCGAGAGTCGAGATTTTTTTTTTTTTTTCAAGTGTATTTTATTACTGCTAGAACGTTTGATTACATGTTGGGTTACCATATGTAATGGTAACACACACACTGATTAATTTTGGAGACACAAGAAAACGGAAAGCACCTACTAAAAATTCGTCTTCCCAAAATTAAAACTTCATCCATCATCATTATCATCATCTCATACTGATCCGCCGGCTTATGTCGGTAACTTTCGTACGTCCACGGATCTCCTCATTTCTGACTCGATCTCGCAGTGTAACCCCGAGCATAGCCGTTTCCATAGCTCGTTGAGCGACATTGAGCTTTCTTACAAGGCATGGGCCTTGTAAGTACGAGACAACGTTTCAGCGCCATATATCATCACTGGCAACACACATTGGTCGAAGACTTTTGTCTTGAGACACTGAGGGATTTTAGACGGGAAGATATCTCGAAGCTTCCCGAACGCTGCCCATCCGAGCTGGATTCGAATTAAAACTTGGCCCCGAATTAATCCATTGGGCATACAAATTAAGATATTTAATATAAAAAACAAAGTATATTAGTGAATACGGCCCTGTAACGCGTTTAACCCGCACCCTCGACCTGTACGCATGTCTCACTCGCACAAACTCCAAAAAGAACTCTCCGTCGCTTTCCACCCTTTGCTTAAATTATTGCACCTCCATTCCTGCTCCAGAGAATTGGGCATATCTGTACACCGTCCTCTCAATATAAATTAAACCTTACAGCAATAGATTTGAAGTCGAAATTAATATGCAAACAGCATTTGTAAGAACGAATTTCACTAAAGAACGTATAGTTCTGTTGATCAGATATCCTATTAGATACGGATCTAACTTCTCTTGTTGAGTTATTCGAGTGTGAACTTTAAAACGTGTGACATTAAAATACATTTTAGCGTTTTTTGTCAATTGTATAATTCGTCTTTTAAGAATTAAAGGCCGTACCAGACGAGGACTCAGTGTAAAGGCGGTGGGCTAATTCCCACAAAAAAGACGAAGGGGTGTTATTGAAGGGTGAGGATGAGACATAGGGTGGGGATGAGTACAGCCGTTACACAGAGTGGAAAAGACGCATTACTCTACTGACATCCCTAATGATAAGACGCTATCTTACGAACTAAAAAAAATTCCCTTACGTAGGTTATAACTTTATCACCAATGTAATTCTATAACCAATGTTCTAACCATTTGACGAACCCGTTGCATGAGCGGTTAAGGTGCTTAGTGCTCTGTTTAAGGGGTCTCGGATTCGATTCCCGGCAGGTTCAGTTTTGGAAATGAACTTTTCAAAGTAGTCTGGATCTGGAAAGTTGTTTCTATATAAGTAGTCTTTATATTCATTTACTGTATAGATGCTTTATTCACGAGTGCTCATAATAGATCCGAACGCAATGGGACAGCGTTCCTTTCCTGTTCGTCCAATTACAATTGTGTTTTGCATATTTTTTTCTTGAAACGTGGTTTATTAATTTTTATTTTTCTCATTTTACAAATTATTACCTAAATATATTCTTATTATTGTATTTATTCATTTAAAAAATTGTCGATATAGACAAGGCTGCATAATCAATACTGATAATAAATCTGTAAGTGTAGGTATTGTGTGTATGTACTTATGTTCCTCCATAACTCTTAGATAAAAAATCAACATCTTGGTAGATAAATATTTAGATGTACAGGACACAGAATAGGCTACTTTTTCTTTTTCAACGCGGACGAAGTCGCGGGCACCAGCTAGTTATCTCATAAAAAAACCTATTTTCGGTTAAGCTGGTTGAACAGATAAAAATTCTAAAAACATAAGTGCAATGTGTACAATTTTTTTTTTTTTAATATTTAATGAAGAGTCACGACTCGCTTACGGTTTTATTAATGTATAGGTAAATTTTATAGATGAGAAATTAAATTATTCACACCTAAAAACATTAGCTTCATGGCACTTATTCTCTCAGTTAATCTATTATTGTTTTAAACACAAAAAACTGGCAACCTTCAACGCTAGACAAAATCGATAAAAGAGTCGTCAAATGTATGAAGTTGGTGGAGCGACGGGGTAGGTAGAGTCAGCAGAACAAAAAGCTCGTAGAGACAGCCGGTATCAGATGAACGTAATTTTTCATTACATTAACATAGGATAGTCGTGCGCGCGTGAAGATAAAACCTCACTCGACTGCCCCGTACCAAGTACTAGCGACACAAAAACGATACAGAAATGTGTCCAATTTTTGTATGAAAAATACCGTAACAAAATTTATTTAGCAGTGCGTTCCGCAGTTATAAATTTAACTGCCTTCCTGGCAACAGTAACCACTGCTGTACAGAGAACAACCGTGAAATAACAACACACGTGTCGTACTCGTATTGTGTTTCGTTGACCTAGAAAGTGAGCCCATTCTGTATTCTTTATTATTTATTTCTATATCCTATCTAGGTTGGCCGCAAACTTGTAACTCCTATGGCGTGAAACCAATAAAACTTGCCGAAGACATAAAAATCTTTAACTAGGTATACGATTGCTTGCAAAAAATTATGTCGTCTTCTTATTTGGTATTTTTGTTAATAGTCAGTTAATAGGCATAGCATACAAAACAAGGAAACGTAAAATCTACGTAATCTCTGATTTAAGTCATCAACTCTAGAAACTAAAAAAAAAACTAAAAGAATACCAAAATAATTTATTTTACCGATACGCACATCCGATTTTGTATTTTAATATAATCCAGATGTTTAAACATTATGGTCCACCAATATTTTCACCTCATTATTTTCATTATTTCCAACAAGGTTAAGACAATTATTAAGACACAGGTCATAATAATTATCACAATTCAAACCCACTATTACTCAGGGTATTATTATTTTTTTTAAGTAAAATGTGTAAAGTAAAAGTACCTAAAGTGTATTGTTAGAAGTAAATATGAATCCACCGTAAAAATTGTGATAAAGGTTAAAATAATTTAAATAATAGTTACCTACTGCCTCGTATTTTCATTTATCTTGTTATCTTGACAAAACAAAGATTAGCGGAGGTAATTCATAAGAGAGTTGGAAAGAGGAATTAAAAAGACTGCAGTAATCTGCTTTCTGCTGGCAACTCTTGCCATCTACTCACAAATTTCAGAACTAAAGTATTTTGTTATAATTTTATTATTATGTTATACTGGTTAAATATTGAAAATGTGTGCTAGTGACAAATATCATCTAATTCTTTGAACGAATCCGTGTGATTAAATTAATAGTAAAGATTAAGTAGGCATTTATTTTAAGTATATCCTAACAACAACAAAAATGATAATTACGTTTATTATTGTTAACCAATAAGTATTGGCTTGATAAATTTTATACCGTAATATAATTTTATTAATACACTAGCTGGCGCCCGCGACTTCGTCCGCGTTAAAAAAGATAAAAAGTAGCCAATCGCGTGTCCCGTACTTCTAAATGTTTATATACCAAGTTTCATAAAATTCAGCTAATTCGTTTAAGGGCCTCTTCCACCATCTGTCAAGTAGGCTAACCATCCTTTAAAGTAACAGGTCACCGGGGATAAAGGAGCTGATATACCTTTGTTTGTGCGGTAAAAGTCCCAAATATTAAAAAGAAAATAATAAACAAAAATCGCCTATCGAAGGATGCAGTAAACCAAATGCATAATTTAATATAACATAAATTTATTTCTAAAAGTAACTAATCAACACTTTAGTTGACGTCGGTAAAACAGGCGCTAAGAGTGATGGAGGAACATACATACATACATACAGAAAAAAAATCTAAAAATGGTCAATTTAGTTTCAGTATCATGTATAGAGCCTATACACACGATATTTCTGAAAACAAAGCAAATTACTCCATGACCGACAGCTTTATTATACTAGCTGGCGCCCGCGACTTCGTCCGCGTTGAAAAAGAAAAAAATAGCCTATCCCGTGTCCTGTACATCTACGTATTTATCTACCAAGTTTTATAAAAAATAGGTTAATTCGTTTAAGAATTATATGTATATACATACACCTACTTACACATTTATCATTTGTATTGATGATTCTATGGAAAAAAATATGAGCACTTACATTTTTTTTTTCATTTCGTGGTACGGGGGCATGTGGGTGTAGGGTTCCCTTAGGAAATTAATAGCCGTGGGGCACGCAGAGCCTTCATCCGCCACATGTCGACCACGAAGTTCCCTGGGCGGCTACTAGGTGGCACCGTATGTCATTATTTTAAATGTAATTACAAAATAATAATATGTACATATAAGGGAATCTTTCACCAACTACAAATATTGTGTTGATTAGTTACTTTTAGAAATAATTTTATGTGCATCCTTCGATAGGCGATTTTTTTTAAATGATTTTCTATTTAATGTTTGGGGCTTTTCTTTTTCTTCTTCTTCTCTTTTAATGTCTTGGCTCCATCAGATCTTCTCCGATGATTTTGCCAGTGTCATTAGTAAAAATAGCAATTTGTAATAGCCTTTTTTTTAAGGAAAAAAAGGCAAAATTGAAATTAAAAATCAAAAATAGCAGATCCCGAGTCAGGCAAGTCATGTCTATAATTTTTCTTAGTTTTCCAAAACAGGTCCGTCAAGTCCAAAGCAATCAGGTCAAGTCTTTGGGACTTTTACCGTACAAATAAAAGTATATCAGCTATATTATTCCCGGTGACAGGTGACTTTAAATGACGGTTAGCCTACTTGGCAGATGGTGAAAGAGGTCCTAAGATTCGGTTAATATAAAACTCTCAAGTATTTTCTTTTTTTATACTAACAAAGAAAGAATTAGTCTGGCTAGTTAAAAAATGTACACTTATGATTTCTTTGATTTTTTCAAAGTATTTTATAAGCATAAACCAGTAAAAAAATTATTTTAAAATAAGACAAAGTTAGTTGTGCCCAAAACTTTTCACAAGTTTTGTATTTTGAACCCATAAAGAAATTACCAAGAGTTCTTAGATTTAATTGAACTCCGTAGAAATTACTAGGAAGTTTGAATAAAAAAAAATAATCTTTATACACATATTATATTTATTTTTTTACATTTATTTATTTATTTATTTATTTAAAAAGGCTTACCAACTTAATACATACTATATATACAACACTACTATTATTACAAGTATGAGTTTAAATTAAAGGAAAGCACAACATTATATATTTAAAAATAAATTAGAACAACCTACATATTATTACTTATAACCAATCAATAACATAAAATTAAATCAAATCAATAAAACAAAAATATCAATGAACATTTCAATGAACAAAAGAGAGAAAAAAGAGAGAGAAAAAGACTTATTACCTATGTTACTTACGATGGCGTTTTTTCTGTTTTTCAATTATTTTAAATTCCTCTTCAAATTGAGTAAACTCTCTTTTGTATCATCTTTTTAAGTTATCGACTTAACTAAAGACATGTTCGCTTATATAGTGGCACAAACCTAATTATTTTGATAAAATAAATAAATATTTTGATTATGATTTTTTAGTTTTAGAAAGAAGAATGAATTAGATACTTTTTATCTTGAAAAAAGTGATAAGTTTCCAAGGGACAATTTAAAATATATAAAATTGGGCGCCACCGTCGTCACAGCGCCCTAATAATTATCTTTATCGTCACAGCGATACATTTTGTTTCATTTTACATTTTACATTTTTCAACGCTGACGAAGTCGCGGGCACCAGCTAGTGTGTTCAGAAAAAATATGCATTAGACAATTTGTGTCATAGTATCTACTTGAGTGCTCGACTCATTATGTAGTAGTTAAAATAAAGACAAAAATCAAATGTATAAGACAGTCCAAGCGCAACCCCTAGTTAGCATATCACCTATAGTAATATGCCATAGATATTAAGTTGTGATCCTAACTGTGTTCGCTCTATTATTTTGAGAAAAAAATAAGTATGCAAATTTTGATAATAACTATTATGTATATTGTTTTATTAGTTATCTCTTCGAATTTGAATAAATCTGGTGGGAACTAAAGAAAGATATTGTTATTACATAAGTATCTATACATTTTCATATAAGGACATCACATGATGAGACACCTCATTTTCGATTATATCCTAGATATTCCAATTTTCAATTACCATCATAAAAGTTAGGTACATTCCTATGTAAGCTACATAAAAAATTTAGTAGGTAGGTAACTATTTATATCATTTAGTTACTAAACAGAGCATTGAATATCGCTGATTAGTTAGCGAACTAGCTAGATCCCTTGGAGCGAATGGAATCTAATTTTGTGAAACCACTCTCCGCTCGAAACTAAAGTTTTAACTATTAAAACGAGCGAAGTTAGCAATTTCCAGATATTGTCGAGTCGCCTAGATAACAGACTCGCAATTAACGAGTTTCGTTCGAAAGTTAAAACCATTCATATATATACATACATATATCAGTTATTGTACCTACGTGTGTAAAATGAGAGCCAAGTGCGAAGTTAGACTGAGCTCCGATCCTTTGCCGGCGATAATTTATGTGTGTGGCCAACTTGGCTGCTGTAGTGATAGCAAAAACGATCTTCTAAAAAAAAATATTTTACAATAATTTATAATGTTTGTTTTACAAAGTTTCATTGAAAAATACAATAAAAGTATAAATAAAAATAACTTATACTTACTACACATCGAAATACTACAATGGAATTTGAGTCACATATGCCAAAGCGGTACATAAACAGTGCGCCTTTGACATATTCATAGCGAACTCTTGCCTTTGCGCGTCAATGGTAAAAGGTAGTAACGAACAACTTCTAGTATTCATTTTTTAAACTAAATTGTTGACGTAAAGTCACGTTTTTTTTAGTCCAATGTTAGTATATAATTTGTTTTGAAATTAGGTATTACAGCGTATTCTACGAGTGTAGATAAGGTGATTAATAGGATGTCCGAGTCTGTCGAACTTGCGAACTTGCGCAAGTTCGCACTATCTATTGCTAATATAATATAATGTTCTAATGTTTACATATTGGTTTATACATTACCGTCAACAAATACCATCAAATGGTCCTTTTCATAAATAAATAAAAAACATTAAATTTAACACGCTAAGCATAAATCAGAACTACAACAATGTTAAAATAGTTATATAATTAAGATTTTTGTGCTTATGTTTTATGATTTTGCAGCTTCGTTATACACCGATTCTTTTTCTACAACGAGGTAATGCAGCCAGCATGCTTGGAAAAAATTTACTTAACTTGTAAATAATTTATGTAAATAAGCTGAATTCGTATTAGTTTAAAGTAACAAAGCAAAAATATTGTAAAAAGCAACAATGTACAAATTTGTTATTAACTGTTACATAAACAAGACTCATGCAGTTAATAACGTTACATTACTTATAATATATTGAACACAATTACGAGCTCATTTGTATAGAATAATCTTTTTAGTAGAGATCAATTAAAAATTATTCCTTTGACTTTCTTATTGTTTTGCTGTCAGTACTTACGGAACTCGGAGGCGGCGCTACTGCGGCCGCACAGTAATTGTGCAAAAGTTCCGATCCTCAGCTATGGCGAATTTGTTCACGCTTCCTTGCTGGTGGTCGCTAACTGGCGTTTCGAACGCCGCGGTCCGAACGTCTAATAAACGCACGTCTACAACATCCAAATAAGATTCATATTACTTACTATACTAGCATACTTTCCCGCAACTTCGTACTTGCGGTTTCGTACGTTTCGTATTTCGGTATTCAGTATAATTTTTTTGTTTGTAAACCGATTGGAATTAAATTGGAATCTTTGGAATCAAACACGGATATCTATGTTATAAAAAAATCGAATCTAATTAAACCCACACTCAATCAGCAAAACAACAGTACATATTACCTATACTGTTAAATCACGGTGTCCTGTAAAGGGGTAATAAGTACTGCTAGCGAGACAGACTGCCCAAACGACTGCGAAACAGTGCATGCAGTGTGTTATTTTCAAAGTTAGCCCTATCGGGAATCGACCTTGATGCTTTGTCGTTAAGTAAGCGCCGGAATCAATTCGCCAAAATGAAAAAATGCTTTTGTAAAATATGTCGCACAAATCGACTAAAGGGATCGTCTAAAATATAAATTATAAAATAAAATATTTATACTTAGTCAAATAAGTTAGTGTTTTATTTCTTCGTACTTCCGTAACAAGTAAGAGCAAAATTTAATACATTCATTATTCATTCATTCGTTAACATTTACGAAGTCAACGTTTGGAAGCCCTTGTCTGCCAATTCATATTTATTATAATAAAGTCCCAGTTGCGGATTCCAAAATCATAAGAATCCACTGAAAAACTCCTAAGCAATACATTTTTCTAAGCACGCACGCTAACACCATTCTACTCATAAAAATATTCACAATTTGAACTGTTGCTTAGACCATTAGTCCTTTGTTCAAAAATTGTAATGTAAAGTCGGGGTACGAAAACCTTTGTCAGTTTTCAAATTCATTCCTTTATCAAAATCGTAGACTCTTAGTACCTTTTGAAACTAAAGCACTAAACAGACAACTGACAATACATTTGAAATTAAATTTGGGCATGACTGGCAATTGCACTGGTACAAGCAAAAATCGACTTTAAGCTGACGAACCTTTTCTTACTCCGACTGTACCTACAGTATGGGACCCCAAGTTACAGTCATGCTTGCCTAATTCACACTAGGACCTGTCACAATTCACTGTTGGTCTGTTGTTCAAATTGTAATGTGTTAGTAAATATTAAGAAAAATAATTCTTTAAATATAAATTTTAATTCTATGTATTGCAACTCAGATAAGGAAAATATTTTTATTCTAACTGCAGTTAAATATGATCGTTGTTAACGTTGAAAGTGTTCGTCTACTTACAGTTAAGCAACCATTAACGTTAGCAGCCAACCTCTAAAACGAAGTAAAGCGAAAAATCAAATTAGCGATCGTAGTACGTGATCGGCGATTCGGGGTGAACGTAATCAGGGAACCCAAATTACACTTTTCGGAACCGGTCGACGGCCGTTTTCCAATTAGAATTTACTGTGTAACATCAGCAATCATTCATACTGTTAATTGATTATGATCCGCTTTAGTAACGCGTGTAGCCAATACCCTATACCTAAACACTTTTAAGCATCGATTCTACATAATAGGATACATTTGCAACGTAAATAGGTAAACTAAATGGATTTCCTTTCAAAGAAACTATAGCAAGTAGGTGAATGAAATAACATAGATTTAGTTTAGGTATTTAATGGTATAGAATTATCTGTCCTCTGCAGTTTTAAATTATATAACAATATGTATGTATTTTTATTACAAATAATAATGGAAATGGAGTTTTGGAAGTCTAAGAATATATTTGAAAATGAACTTTTCATAGTTGGCACTTTCGACTGGGTGAAACGATTTTGATGATTCTTTTTTCATTTAAAAACTGGTGCTTCCCGTGTGGTCCCATTTCAATTTGGTCCAGTTTTGACAATGGCATCCATGAGAAAAGACCATGAGACGGTTTGAAGTCGACTTATTTTTTGTTGAAAGAGTTATGTGTAGCCGTTTAGCAGATGTATCCAACTCCGTACTTGAGATGAGACCACCGTGGCGAAGACTACGTTTGCGCCTTTGTCGGTGCTAGAACCCAACCTCCTTCTAATCATCTGCATAATAAATACTATAGCATTGATTGTTAAGCCACGAAAAAAAGAGTTCGTCAAAAGTATTTAATATTTAAGTATAATTACAAAATATTTAAAGCCTCTTACTTCTAGATAGGACGCAAATGGTCAAAAGTCAGATGGGGTGTGCCTTGGTGCGTATATTGTATTGAAGGAGTAAAGTTGTTGAAGCAGGGAAGGCGGACCACGTAGCATGCGGGTGGCTAATGAATTGGGCGGCTACCACAGATACTTTAGTATAGATAGGCGAGTAGGTAACTTTTAGACACGTACCTATCAGATTTTATAACACTAGCTGTTACACGCGACTTCGTCCGCGTAACTGTATAAAATATAGCCTGTGTCACTCCCTGACAATGTAGATTCCTATAACAGTGAAAGAGATATTCAAATCGGTCCAGTAGTTTCGGAGCCTATTCAATACAAACAAACAAACAAACAAACAATCAAATCTTTCCTCTTTATAATATTAGTACCTATAGATTATACTAGCGACCCGCCAGAAACTATGACTAAAGAAGGAATCTTTACCATACAATAAATTATATTATCAGGATAAAGAACAAATAATATAATAATAATGTTTAGAGTACCGATAGAAATTATTTACAATATTGTTACCAAAGTTGTTATATTGTTGCAACTACTTAAATGAGAATAGAGAGATTTACATTAAATTATTTTTTATTATACCGACGACAAGTAGTAATGGCCTTAGACTTAGGGCCTCTTTCACCAACTACAAGTAAAGTGTTGATTAGTTACTTTTCGAAATAATTTTATATTTTATTAAATTATGCACACGTTTACTGCATCCTTCGATAGAAGATTTTTTCATCATTTTCTTTTTAATATTTAAGACTTTTACCCTATACAAACAAAGTATGTTATCAGCTCCATCATCCCCGGTGACTACCGACTTTAAATGGCTGTTAGCCTACTTGATACTTTACTTAGAGATGGTGAAAGAGGAAGAGGCCCTTAGTAAGAAACAGCACGTGATATTAAATTTACATTTCCATCTAGGTAGACCAATTATTGACGATTTTGTTTATAATCGGACACAAAAAGATCTTAGTCCTGTGAACGATAGAGAGTTTTAAGTTAGAGAAAGACCATAAAATTTGATTCGTTAATTAATTCAGTTTATTACTAATGCAAAATGTCGTATCTGATTTCAACGTAGCTACTTAATCTATGCCCCAAGTTGAGTTTTGGGTCCGCTCCCGAGACTAGAGATATTTATCTGGTGGCGACCGGACTTTTTTAATATAAATGTTCTTTGTTCCTGACGGGAGAAAAGTTTTAATGAAAATTCAAATAAGGACAACTTTTAACCTTTTGTTTTAATTCTCGTTTTTTCGGCCAACAATTGTTTTTGCTTGTTCCAAGGGCTGGATAAGGATCTCATTAAAAAATTTTGTAACCATAATACTAGAATGACAGTATAACACAGCAAATAAAATCATATTTGTTTTTGAAATTTTCTGCTTTGGATAACTAACTATATTTTCATAACTGTCAAGTACACAAAGTTATTGACTTAAAATATCTTCCAACAATACAACCTAGTTACTAAAAATAGTAGCGCTGTAACAATCCTCTGACTGAAGGATTGTTATAGCTTTTTTTCATGTCTATTAACTCCGCCCCTATTATTACTAAAAGACGAACTACTTATATACCTAAGGGCCTTTTTACCATCTGCCAAGTAGGCTAACCGTCATTTAAAGTTACCAGTCTCCGGGGATAATGGTGCTGATATACCTACCTACCTTTGTTTCTACGGTATATGTCCCAAACATTAAAATGCAATTAATGAAAAAAAATCGCCTATCGAAAGATGCACTAAATTGAGTGCATAAAATTAAAATTAATAATTCTTTTTATTTAACTTTCTATATTTACATGTCTCTGCAGTCTGTGAAGCGTTATACAAAAACCCTCTTTATTTGTTCTATGCGCTTTTAATTAAGTGTCCACCTAATGTTCACAGACGAGATGAAACAACAGCAAAATACAAAATGAAGATTCAGTTAATTTTAAAAATGACAATTAAGTTTTATTTTCATTTCTAATTAGTTGTGTCACTTTAAAAATATTATTTGATAGCGATGTTTCGACATCAGCTGAGCAGTAGAGATATTTTTTGGAATAGCGCGTAAGTAGGTAAAGTCGGGGTATGAAAACCAGTGGTCTTCAGTTTTCAAATTCATTCCTTTATTAAAATCGCAGACTCTTAGTACCTTTTTTTATCTTAAGGTCGACAGACAGACTGACGGTCCACTTGATGGTAGGTATAATAGCTACCGTCGCCTATAACACAAGCAACGCCATAAGTGCTACAAGTGCGCTGCCCACCATAGAAGGATTAAGGATAAGGGATAAGGGAGGAATGGGATAATGGGCTCTGGCATTCCTTACTCACTCACCGAAACACAACAGCACATAATGCTGTTATTTCACGGTGGTATTCTGTAAGGGGGTGGTTACTGCCGCCAGACGGGCTACCCAAATGACTGCGAAACGCAGTGTGCCCTACCACTACTGTACCTTAGTACCTTTAGAAAATAAAGCATTACGCAGACAGACTTTTGAAATTAAGTTTTGGCATCACTTAAAGGTGACGAACTTTTTTTACCTCGACTGAACAGTCTGGAACAAATTATTTCCGTTGTATAAAATTTGTTCAAAATCGATACTTCTAAACTAAATTAAAAGTTAATCAGTAGGTACAATCACAACCACGTCGTAACGCTCTCCGCGACCTACATATATTTCACAGAGGATTGTGGATGTGACCGTAGCCGTTCTTATTTTACATTTTAAGTCTTTTCGACCCACGATTTATATTCAGCGGGCACTTCACCGGGCTCGAGAGACCCATAAATAACGTACCGCAGAGGTCTCTACCCCTAACTTTTCCCCTTAAACCCAAAACCCCTCTTAACACCCTACGGGTGGCCGTAGGATCCCCAACCGAGTCCGCAAACGACTAAGGTTACCCAACAGGGGAAGATGAAAGAACGCCCTTACATTATATCTTTTTCAAAAGGGTAAATTGTATGAGAATTTTAATTTTGAGATGGAATTTGTACGATTTAATATTAATTTTAATGAAACCCAAGAGAAAACAAAAAAAAATGTCAACATTTTCTATACATTATTAACGTCATTAAAATTTATTACAAAACCAAACCAGACAGAATTTCTCCAAATAGGTATTAGTAAGTATAGCGCGTAAGTAGGTAAAGTCGGGGTACGAAAACCAGTGGTCTTCAGTTTTCAAATTCATTCCTTTATTAAAATCGCAGACTCTTAGTACCTTTTTTTATCTTAGGTCGACAGACAGACTGACGGTCCACTTGATGGTAGGTAGCTACCGTCGCCTATAACACAAGCAACGCCATAGGTAAGTGCTACAAGTGCGCTGCCAACCATACAAGGATTAAGGGTAAGGGATAAGGAAGGGATGAGGGGTAATGGGCTCTGGCATCCCTTACTCACTCACCGAAACACAACAGTATAATAGTATTAAAAAAAACTTAATATTTTAACAAATAAACATCTTAATTCTAACCTAAAACAGATCGTGTTAGCTTAAACAATAATATTTCCAAAACTTCATAATTGGCAACTACCAAGTGGCAATCGAATAGAATTCAATAGAGAAACCTTATATAGAAACTGGTTTTGTTCAGCTCATTAAATTTGTTTTTGACTTCTTAATATGACACGTGTCAAGCACACGCTTTCAGAATTTATGCGATGACCTCACACCACGTAAGCTACATATTGAATTATCTTATTATCCCTATCAATCGACAGTATATTTGCAAAGATACTTAAAAATATTTAGAATATTCATAATAAGTTTTTGCTTTTCCTATAATATAATATGGTAAAGTTTTCTAAAAAAATATGATAGTAGTTAAGTTATAAACATACAATACGTATAGAGTAAAAAAATACTAAAAATCGTCAATTTAGTTTCACTGTCATGTAATATGCTATAAACACGATAATTATAGTCTCTATATTTATTACACAATATTTATTTATTAGTATTGATTTATTATGATGATTATATTACAAAAAAATTGTCATGACATAACATTAATATGAGTAATATTAAAACTCATATTATATTTTTCGCGATTTTTGCTACTTTGCTTATATTGAAATGTAAGTAGTTATGTAAGAAAATTACCTCCTTTAGATATGTGAAACCTCCCTGCAGGCAAGGGTTAGGACAAAGCAGAAAATTAGTGTGGAAAAAAGTCGGGTTGCGGGTCCGTCTGTGGTGCGATAAATTTTGGATATAAATCTCCAACAAAGAGTGTTCAATTAAATGAAAGTGGAAACATTATTCACTAAATGTCCAATTTCCTTTTCACCGCAAAAGAAAATGCTGGCGTAGCTCCATCTACGAGGGATGTTCCCGTTACCGAACATTTTAAGGAAAATTAAGATATTCTTAATTTTAATTTTTTAAGAAAAAATATTTCACAACAGCTTTTTACAACTACACACGTAATAGCTACTACAATACATGATATCTAAATAAATATTTATTTAAAATGTATATTTTATATACAGTGGCGCCGATTTCTTAAAATATTTTTAGAAGACCCCAAACATTTTTTTCTAGTTTCTAAGGATAAAAAGTTTTCTATATGTGAATCCAGATAATCCGTTTTTTTAATAAACTATATTTCTCTATAAGGAAGAAATTATCCATCTTGTCACTTTAGTTTAATTATACCCGAATGCTCAATAAATATGAAATCAATAAGAAATTATACAATTTGTATTTTTGTTTGTAATGAATATAATCAAAAACTACATGCCCGATTTTTTTAATTCTTTCACCTATAGAAAGTTACATTATCAGCGAGTAACATATATTGAACAAAGTTACGCGGACGAGGTCGCGTGCAACAGCTAGTCTATACTAATATTATAAAGAGGAAAGATTTGATTGTTTGTTTGTTTGTTTGTATAGAGTAGGCTCCGAAACTACTGGACCGATTTGAAAAAATCTTTTACCATTAGAAGCCGACATTATCCGTGATGAACATAGGATACTTTTTACCGCGGGAAAATGCTTCATTCCTACGGGAAATCTAAAATAAAAGTAAATACTAGCGGCTTGGCTCGGGAGATAGCACTATCTATGCAAAATACGGTAGATGGCGTTGTATAATTTTCTACGCGGACGAAGTCGCGAGCACCAACTAGTTTAAATATAATAGGAGGGTGTAACTAGAACAAGCCTGTAGCTCACTCAGTGCAGCGAGTTCCGCGGTCAGGCTCCTCCTAATGAGGCCGTAGGAGGATTTCAATTTAGTCGAGCAGCTGCCTGCGGCGCTTTTTGTTCAGATGGACTTGTCACTCCACTGGAATTGTTTGCAGCCGCAGCTGCTTGTAATTTATTTCCTCCTTATATAAAATCCCCCGCTTATGTGTTTACGGGAAGCATTTGCATTTGCTGAGCGAAATCTAACGCCGCGTTGTTTTCAAGCTGAAAATATTTTCTGCAAGCGACTAAATACAATGGGTGTAAAATTAATAAACAACATAATAGCGATGTCTAGAAGGCACTGCTTGAAATGTCGTTATCCATACTATTTATATTATAAACTAGCTGGCGCCCGCGACTCCGTCCGCGTTGAAAAAAAATGAGTCTAAAAAAAATCCCTGACAAGGTGTATGCAAAATTTCACTGAATTTCATGATAATTGGTCAAGTAATTAAGGCGTAAAAAGGTAACAGACACTCAGATATAGTTACTATATCATATCATCATCAATCAATCAATCAATCATCAATACTAATAATAAATCTGTAAGTGTATTGCATATATATTATGTATCTTCCTCCATAACTCTTAAACAAATTAACTGATTTTCATAAATCTTGATAGATACACATTTAGACGTACAGGACACAAGAAAGGCTACTTTTTTTTCATTTTCAACGCGGATGAAGTCGCGGACGCCAGCTAGTATTGTGATAGGTTTGTACATAAAATTCCGATAATATTGAACCATACGTTTCGATAATATTGAGCCATACGTTTGGATATTCCTAGAATATTTCGTTTTAATAGTTTTGCATATATTATCTTCCAATAATAGAAATTTCATATGAGGATAATTCCTCTCGTTGACGAGACGTCCAGAGACGAAATATCCTAAACGTCCAATTCGATATCGTGACTATGGTTTGCATATTTTAGTTGTCTAACATTGAAGAGCTATTTATGAGCTATCGATCCGTTAATACCAGTTCTGTAAATCTATACAGTCATGTAATAAAATCGTAAACTAGTGTAACTATTTAAATATTTAAAAAATGTATGTACATACACGTTGTTGGTGATATTGTCACCGAGATAAAAAAAAATAGATTTTAGAATTTTTGTCTTTTCCTCTGTTTGTCTGTGCAGAAATTTGGCACACAGATAGTTTCTTACTTGGACTTGAATGAGGGATTATCATTATAATTAGAAGTGATTAGAGATTAGGGAAATGTGCTTTGAAATTCTATCCTAAAGTTTGACGTGTTCAAATAACGTATAAATTTAAAATTTTACAAAACCTTCAAAAACTCAAATACTCGCCGAAGATAGGAAAGTGTGTAAAATGAAATTAAATCCCTAATATATTTTGAAGGTTTCATTGAATAAAAAAAGAATTATCAAAATCGGACTACTCTGTAAAAAGTTATGCGTGGTTATACGCTACAATCGGTGAGTGAACAATCAATCATCCCCTGTTTTTCTACCCTTAGGATATTAAAATGGGACCTCCTTGAGGGTACACCCTTTCAAAAAAAAAAAGAATTATCAAAATCGGACCACACTGTCAAAAGTTATGCGTGATCATACATAAAAATATAATACGCGTCGAATTGAGAACCTCCTCCGTTTTTGTTTTTTTTCGTTTTCGTCGGTTGAAAAGAGAAAAATCGTGATAAATAATTTTACATCGCTTAGCGTATTTAGGGAAAATATAAACAGTTAAAATGCTATTTTCAAATACACACACACACCGATCCTAATCCTTGAAATAACTGCAAAGACTTGATAGTGGCCGGTGCGCCCACGAGATTACCGGGAAAGATATGTACGTTGGTTTTTGTCCAAACCAGACATACCGGAGCACTTGAGCTCGTTAATCCGACTTCTTTGTACGAGATTTATTTGCTTTTTGTGGATTTTAAGGCTTAACAAACAAATCTGTAAATTTACGATTGTTTACACACGATATAGAAGCATTTTCATTGCATTTCGTAGTTACTTACTAGAAGAAAGGTTTCTCGTTTCGCGTCTGACTATTGACATTGAAATTTTTTTGTAAAGCTGATTCCCAAAGTTCACTTATGAACAGTAACTAAAAAAAATAGATAAATGCTAACAGTCACATATCAATGCGTAGTATTGAACCTATACCTATCCTATTACCTAGCTTTTTTTTTCAACTTAATTTTGTTAATAATTTAAAAAAAAAAATCGTGCTAGAAAATCCTTCGAAAACTTTTTCTAGTCATCATTCCGAATTTAATGAGTTATCGCTCATATTTTTATAGATTAAGGGGCGGGTTAGATTTAAGTTGCAACTTTTAACTACACCTGATATAAAAGTTGTATATACTAAATACTAGCTGGTGCCCGCGATTTCGTCCGCGTTGAACGATGAAAGGTGCCTATGTCCTTTCTAGTGTCCCAGACAACGTGTATGCAAGATTTAATGGTGATCGGTTCATATTTAAGTATAATATTAGTAAGGATAATAAACATGTTCATAAAATGTTTCCTTTCATTTGATTAATAGAAGCTGTTTCACTATTTAACGCGAAATTAAATTGTGAGTTAGACTACTTAGTTACTGAAATCAAATCGAATATTTCCTTACTACTATATAAAGTTGTTTAACAATAATAAATAATTATTTCATATAATAAATGGTGACTAGTTACTCCATACAACCTTCATTCACGATAACTGCGTATATTTTGAACAAAAACTTTTATTTTTATTAATTTAAATTAATCTTTGTTCAAGATGAAATTAAAAAAAGATTAAAGTCCGGGGCGCATTTAAATTTCAACTTAATGCATAAATAATGAGGGAAGTCGTATTTAAAAATTCTCCAACGCGAACCACCTAAGCTTTTATACTTGTACGGCTCCTAAACTTTAAGCTTTGCACATATATAATTCTAAACCGAGCTTTTGTTCCGGCGGGAAATAGCCGAGAGTTGCATGTTAAATAATTTATCTAGCCGACTTGTGCCCCTCCTAGCTCCAGTTAACCGTACGAGTTAACCGCCAGATTGTCGGAAGATGGATTAAAAATGCTACGTTTAGAAGAATTACTTATAACTTTTGCTAATTTTCTACCTAGCGTTGATTTGATTTCAAATGCCACGTTCATATTGCTCGATAAGTTAACAGTTGATTACTATTATTTAACGGGTTCTGATATTTCCATCGTATTTAGTCTTTATTTCAACTCATATTTGATTAAATATTTATTTGAAGCAAATATACATATTTAATAAAAAAATCTAACTGTCGTTTAAGAACGATGTTTAGAATTGTAATATCTTTGGTATTTAATGTTTAATTTCATTCGGTCAGAAGAGATTAAATTTAGATAGAGACCATCTTCATACATGTCTAAATTTCAAAAAAAAGACGGCGATTTTGTCTCAGTAAATACGAATTGTAAAGAAATAAAAAATATCAAATTCATAAAGAAATTAATTTTTCTCCTGTCTTTTAGGAATGATTTAAAAAAAGTGGTTTCTGAATCGGCTGAACTGATTTAGACAGGACTAGAAGATAGCAGATTTTCGTATTTTGAAAGTGCAAGAAAAACAAGTTTAGAATTTAAAAATGTTTCAATTTTATCTGTAAACATACACAGTTTATTTTTTAATATACAAGTCTTAAGAGGTTTTAACAGCTGAACAAATCGTAGTCAAGGGAGACTTGTGATGTTTCGTCACAGTGGCGTTTCGTCGCTATTTTAAAACTGTGGCTTTAATGAAATTAAAATTTAACGGTTTCCATCGACATTCGTAGGTAACTATTTCGTATTTGCGAAACCGCCCCGTGTAAACACGCAAGTTTGTCGGCGCGGAATACACACGGTGGACATTTACATTTATGTTAGAAAATATGTACCGTGATGGATGAGCGTTAGACGCAGCTGCGCCACTGTTAATTGGCTTCAGTGCTGAGTGTTATACACTCCTATGTGAGGCACACTGCATTATTATGAGGCTGGAATTTAAACTCTTCATATTGATTAATAGGTATTACATTTTATAAAATCGAGTAAACCTTAAAATACAAGCAAAAAATTTAAAACAATATAAACCAACCTCGACTTTCTATTGAGCCCAAACACACCATATCTGCGGCAAGTTGCTGTGGAGTCGGGTATCAAAGACAGAACAGACTTCCACCAAAGTAATCTCATCAATCGAAATTCGAACCTGTGGAAGTTATGTAAGAAATGGGCTAGTGATCTTCAAACGCCTCAACAGATCATCATAAATTACTAAGAAGTATTTTGATTACGTCAACTTAGAAACAAAATAACGGGTCAAAATCGGCCCATTCGTCTTTGGATCATGGATGCCATTTTTTTTTCTTCAATTTATAAATTGAACCTTCCTCATACAGCTATTGCACGCCACTTCGTCCACTGTTGCAAATGCGATCAAACATTATATTGGCAGCCTGTTTGAGCAACCCTCTTATTTGTCTGAGCAAAGACTTCATGGTGGAAATAACTGTATTAATTTATCTATAGGAGAGTAGGTACAGATTACCTATTCCCTCCCAATCTTTTGTTAATCATCTATACTTGAGGAATAACAACGAAATTTCCAGTCATTAAAACTATTTTAAACTAAAAACCTATTTGGCACCGTGAACAGAGTATAAACTGGACGATAGCATATACCTATACGATTAATTTTGCTGATAAGATTCGGTATGAGAACAAATTGGGTCGTTTCATTGGGGAGAGACATTTTAAGTGCTATTTCAGAACTAAGATTACCCATTAAGGGCTACTGTGTTGTATATATTACATAATATATTCGTATTATCTTAGATTACTATATACTTATGTACCGACAGATGAATTGTGTATATAGAAATGTGTAATAGCATTTTTTATAATGGTAAGAGAAAGACCAACAATAAACAAAAGATTTATTCAAAAAAACTAACTAGAAACCGTGAAAGAATCGAGCTGGCGCTCGGATGTTTTTCAAATCTATTTTCTATCTCAATTTGTGTCCTATTACACTAGAACAATGTACACTAATTAATTCCTTACACTGTGTAAGCGTTCGCTTTTAAAAGTGAAAAACGAACAACATTTTGCTTGTGCGAACCTCTCGAGCGAAACATCAAACTCGATTGAATCAGTTTAAACTGGAACCCAAATCTCATCTCCGAGGGTCCGTCCCTAATTA
This sequence comes from Synanthedon vespiformis, assembly GCA_918317495.1. Classification (NCBI taxonomy): domain Eukaryota; kingdom Metazoa; phylum Arthropoda; class Insecta; order Lepidoptera; family Sesiidae; genus Synanthedon; species Synanthedon vespiformis. Next base: position 7,087,915 of record OU906962.1, read on the forward strand.
TGCCTACGGAAGGACCGGGTGCAAAGAGGACAAACATAACATTGCGTTCGCAAAACCAACGGCTCGCCCTTTTTCAAGCTTTATTCGGTCGGAGAACTTTCGCGAAACGGAAAAGTTACGTCGGCAAGCGTAAATTTGTCGAGGTGTGATCGTCTGTTTTAGGCAGCGGGTGGAGGGGAGGTAAGGGAATCCAAAATGGCCGGCCGTAAGATTTTGTTCGGTTGTATTAATTAAATCTTCGTGATTTATGGGCAGGCTCGTGTAGCATGTGCTGCCTCTGATTTATGGTTTTTGCAGCGTTAATACGGTATTATGTTGCTTGGTAAACTAAATGTTTGTCTAAGTGTGTAGGCAGGTGCCTACCTATGTAACCTAATCACTATTATAAAACAAAATCTTTCGCCGCGTCTGTCTGCCTGTTCGCGATAAACTCAAAAACTACTGCACCGATTTTCATGCTGTTTTCACCAATGGATAGAGTGGTTCTCGAGGAAGGTTTTAGTTTTTTAGGAGGAAGGGCGAAAACGCGGGCAGCTGCTAGTTGGGAATAAACAATAAATTAAAAAGTCTTTTAATTTGTCTGTGCAAGTCCAGAATATATCAAAGACACCTTAAAGTGAAGCATTTGTGCTGTTGTGTTACATTGCATAAGTAAGAGTTGAGAGAACTTTCTCAGTAGGTATACTCAAGTTGCAATTGTATAGCCCGCTAACCACTTACCATCAAATGAATCATAACATTGCCTACTACTTACTTCTATCATAAAAATGTCAACGACATACATCCCAATATACAGTATGTATCTGTGCGTAGCGGAGCGCTTATCTATATACTATTATATAAAGCTGAAGAGTTTGTATGTTTGGTTGTACGCACTAATGTCAGGAACTACTGGTTCGACTTGAAAAATTCTTTTTGTATTGGATAGTCCATTTATTGAGGAAGGCTATAAGTATAGGCTATAGATAACGCGGACGAAGTCGCGGGCACCAGCTAGTTAGTTAATATAAGCATAATTAACTAAGTAAATATATTACATTCTTTCAATCCATAATTACAAATAATAATTTTACTTACAACATATAATTTTTGAGACAAAGGTTGTAAAAATATCAGATATCAAGAATGCGTGGGTGTTACACGTTCCAATTACTAAGTATATAGGTGTATACCTACCGTCCTTTATACGAACTGTATAAGCCAACCTCTTTTCAACTTACGTCGGGCTCGGGATTCACATAAAAAATTAGGGCATCCTCATCACACCCCCTCGACCCTTATTCACCCCCAAAAACCACCCCGGCTCACGATAATTCACCGCCACGTGCGGCCCTTGAGAAAAATAGCTCGAAAAACAGAGAAGATTTAACTCGGCCCAGTTTTGTAATGTACCTATTCTGACAAACGATATTATTCAGATATGATTTTAGAATAAAGTATATATTTTAACATTTTTTTAATGTTCAAATTATGCATTTTGCGAACTTATTGTGATAAATAAATTATATGTACCTTTAATCTTACATTAATCTTTTTATTTGATTATTATCAATCAAAACCAATTGTGTTGTAATTAAAAAAATAGATAATTAAAATTCATCAAAATTGATACTTTAAATATATAATCTTATTATAATCCTAAATTTTATTATTCAATTCTAATATTATGTAAAAAAGGGATAATTTTATATTGATTGTTTTAAATTAATACGATTTAATTTAATTTATTTATTCCACCTAGTCTGTAGCTATTTTTGAGATAATATATTATTTCTGTAAAAATTAACAATATCTTACAAAGCAATAATTATTATAATCTGTTGTATGGATCTATTGCACTTAATTGTGTTTTAGGCTTTATTATTGTATTTTATTTAAAACATATAGCCTTAAAAACATAGTCTTGTTAGAAAATAAAAATAAATCTTACCCAATAAAACATTCTTATAAAAAGTCTTACAAAATTTCGTAATGTCGTTTTAATATCGTTAGTCAAGATAGATACTTTATTATAAAAGTTGCGAGCCGTTATATGCGTACCGTCGTTAATCTAGGCAAACGTATTCGACCGGGTTGGACCCAGGTAAACTGTTTGATGTTTTTAACTCGGGGGATTTTGGAACAAAACTTTATTTATTTAATCCCACGCTTTCATGTATACCTAAGCATGTAAACACGCCGGCATATACTAAATGTAAAATAAATATAAAAGTAGATATCCAGACTAAAAGTAGAATTTTGTTTGTATTGGTACATTTTAGTTTATAAAAGTTCTACAATTTTATAAATAGAAAAAAGTTTGATTATTTAAAAAAAAAAGGTAGTATTAATAATCATTAAATATACCTTTGGACGCAATGTCACTTAGACTCGTCTAAGTTTATATTATAATCATTTTTTATTGTTGCAAATAACAAAAAGATTCTTTTTTAAATTTTAATATACATTAAGTCTTCTTCTCTTCTCTTTAAAGGTCGTGGTCTTGAACGTCCTTTATCACTGTTTTTACTATATTTCTAGAGAAAAAAATGTCATTAGAAAAATGCTTTATCCTCGACATAGATACATTTATTCCATAATAACTTGTTATTTGTTTCTTGAAAAGGATATTCACATTTTCAAAGTAAATAAGTTCCTAGTGACCAATACTTACAGCTATGAATTTTAGGTATACTCAGCATGAACCTTGCCAATCGCAAATTCATACAAACGGAACCATATTCAAACAAAAAATTTCATTTCATTGGCAACTTGAAAAACCAGCTGGACACAGAAAGTTAGAACAGATAGTGAAATACCTTCGGTCAGATTAAATAAAATGTCTGAGTCCAATTCACAAAACGATTTTTGTAACGTAGACACTATACCAACTGTTTACACGCGCAATTCAGTTACCACGATATATCAGCCTGTGATATTTCGAAATTGGGATTTTTAAAGTTTTTTAAAGTGTTATTTTTATTATAAATAACGTGATTAGCAAAATTCTTTCATTTAAATTATGTTATCTGACGTGCAACTATTTTATTTCTTGAGAATAAATAAAATACCGAAAAAATTTTGCTTTCGTATGTCAATGTACACAAAACTTAAAAACTAGCCGATGGATTGACTTGAAATTGAGTGTTTTTTTATAAATACTAGGCTGCTGCCCGCGACTTCAATTTCTACCAAGTGTACTTAGAAAATTTCATCAAAATCGGTTAAGCCGTTTCGGAGGAGTATGGCTATTAACATTGTGACACGAGAATTTTATATATTAGATTTTTTATTTCAAAGTTCCAACGAAACAAATAAAAAACGGGGCTAATATTTACATTCTATTCAAACACTGTATCAAACGTTTTGCGAGCTGGTAAATCTTTTGATGATGAATAATTGTTATGAAGGAAATACTATAAATACATTAAATCCTATGTTATGAGGATTCATTCAGGTAACTTATGCAAGTCTTCAGCTTTTAAAAGTTTCTTATAGGAGCAATTTTCAAACGAATTTGCGAGAGGACGACAGAAGGCATCGTAAAAAAATAAGGTATAGCAGTATTTTCAATACTGTAAAAGCAGGTTTCCCGATACTTTCAAGTATTTAAGTTTCACTGTACAAAGTGAATTTAGAATGAGAGTTGGTAGTAAAGGATTGAGTTTTTCGTCGGCAGTTGGTGGCAAACACTGAGTTCAAGTGCATTCATTTTGGCTCTCGATCGTTTGCTTTTTGCTATCGAATGTATGAAAAGCGAATGGATATTTTGCTGTAACTTCAATTTATGCTGCAATGTTTGTAGGTTTAAGCTTCAAATAGGCGTTTAGTTCAGATTGAAGTCTTCTTTTATATTCTCTGTTGTATCATGTATCAATCATCAATCAATCAATACTAATAATAAATCTTAACTGATTTTCATGAAATTTGGTAGATAAACATTTAGACGTACAGGACACAGGTCGTGGGCGCCAGCTAGTATTATAATAACTTTGAAAAAAATGTAAATTATGTATTACTAAATCTATTTATACAACGTTAATATCGTCACATTTTATTATTTCTTCATTATGGTTTCCGAATATAATTTTGTTTACATTAATTTAGTTTTAGCTGACGGATTCTATAATTACTCAATTTTTCATATAAATCTTGAAAATTTTATTGAACTTTGGACTTAGTATAAGTACGATTTTTGACTTACTTTAGTGACTGGATTTGGCAAAGTTTATTCGCTTCTAAATTTGGTTTAAATTAATTTTCTATCCAGATTGTATGGAGGTAAGCTAGTACATATAAGTACAGCACATTTAGCGTTGGTTGTGTTAAATGTAGGCGACAGTAGCCACTTATAATCAAGTGGACTATTGACCGTACATTAAAACACTAAGAAGCAAATTTGGTTGTAACTAACTGTAACGAAACTCACACTGACGACATGAAATATCAAGTGGACTATTGACCGTACATTAAAACACTAAGAAGCCAATTTGGTTGTACCTAACTGTAACGAAACTCACACTGACGACATGAAATATCAAGTGGACTATTGACCGTACATTAAAACACTAAGAAGCCAATTTGGTTGTACCTAACTGTAACGAAACTCACACTGACGACATGAAATATCAAGTGGACTATTGACCGTACATTAAAACACTAAGAAGCCAATTTGGTTGTACCTAACTGTAACGAAACTCACACTGACGACATGAAATATCAAGTGGACTATTGACCGTACATTAAAACACTAAGAAGCCAATTTGGTTGTACCTAACTGTAACGAAACTCACACTGACGACATGAAATATCAAGTGGACTATTGACCGTACATTAAAATAGTAAGAAGCCAATTTGGTTGTAACCTAAATTGTAACGAAACTCACACCGACGACGTGAAATAAAGTTGAATTAATTAATTGTACGTCGTCCCCGATTGAATCCCATTTGGCGTACTCGAGGAGGGTTGCACGTCTGCGTGAGACACCTGACATCTTCGATAACACTCACCTTTGGTGTACGCGACATGAGGTGGAGAGGTGACAACAGGTTAGACTTGTTAGGTCCCATACATAATATTGTTGTATAGTTCGCTTCGTTAACAAATTCTGATGATTTGCATTAATTTAAAAGAGAATTGTATCTTGTAACAAAATGCTACGAAGAATTTACTATTGGTTGTAAAATATGAGTCCACACTCATATTTTATAGACGTTTTAAAAACATTTATTGTTTCACAAGAGATCATTTGAACATTTTGGCAGAATTTTAAAAATATAAATAGTAAATACACAGTTAGCACAGAGAGAAATCTTATATCTACCTTGTATCTGTACAACTGTAAGTTACATATCTTGTATAGAAGAGATGAATTACTTTACTATATTGAAAAGTAAATGTGCCCTTTTTTCTTACATAAATTAACAATTACGTAAGGAAACATATCGTTGCAGACTAGCAATTTTTGGTAAGGTACCTTTTATTAACTTTACAAGCATTTATAATATTATAAAACTAACATAAGAAGATAAAGTTAGTTTTTGAAATAATTTTGAAATATAAACAAAGTTCCCAGCTGCTGTGCAGGTGCACTGAGCTAGAAATATACATACAGGTAGCCTAGTTTTTAATGAGCCTAATATGAGATTAGTAAATTATGACAAATTAATATGAAACACTGTCAACAAATCAAAAACTCGTACTTTTTTCAATAATCAAAAAATCCAAACTTTTGTCTTGTTTTCAAATGTGCTGAGCTAATTTAGATAAATTAGGTATAAATATAAGGAGGGCTCTAGCATACCTTGCTCACTCAATGAAACACTGCAGTACAAGTAGGACTCTTATATTAATGTGGATTTCTGTAAGAGTATGGTTAGTTCCATAGTCTTACAGAAATCAGGCGAGCTACCCAGTACCTGCGACCTACAGTTGGCAGGTTGCAGGCAAGTTGTCGCAAGCAGTAAACTTAAATAAGGCTCGAAAAAAACGCCACCTGTTTCGCAACTGTACACGTAACGAAACAATAAATAAAGTGAATGCTGATGCAGCGGTTGGAGTGTTAGGTCCACGGAAGGTGACCCTCCACAGCAATTCTATTCCATAATACTTGGACGCGAAACAGTGAATCAAATGCATTACCGTTGTACTTCGTAAGCTGTTTCTAACTCTGCCTAATTCAACATTTAGATAAAGTTATGTACAGTCGACGTATGGAACCCTTCGTCAGTTTTCTTAAAACTAAAACAAATCGTAGACTTTTAATACATTTTAAAACTAAAACATTAAATAAGACAACTGACAGAGATGTTTGAAATGATATTTCGGCATGACCGATAAAACAGTGCCGTGGTGCAAGCAAATGTTACCTATTATAACTTGTATTCATTGAATTTTTACAAGATAAAATATTCCATTAAAGTAAAAATAAATGTGAAAACAATATTTATACATTTGCTGAACAAAATAACAGGAAAACCAGACTAGTTCTTACGACCCTACACAATAAGAGACTAATTTATTGTTTAGTGAATTCTGGCTAGAAAACATTGGGTAATATTTATTTCTAAATCGTAATGCGACACATATCTCGGTTGGACTGAATATGGGCTGAACGATCTCCCAGTAACACGATATTCATTGTCTTTTGAAATGCGTATTGGTAAAATTCATTATGGATCTCGATTTGGCTGTAGAGTTTCCAGATTATAAAAGTCAAGAGCAATTTCGCTTTCGCAAATACAAAAGCTTTGTTTGTTTTATTCAGCAAATTGCGAACGAAGGTAGCACCGATCCTTTTGTGCGTATAAACCTACAAAAAAAAGTTGATTACCATCTCTGGACGCAATTCCCAAAACGGAAACCCTTTTGTTATTGTCAAATTAGCCAATCCTCAAGATAACAAAAACATCCCTTTATTTTAAGGGACAAAAGCCCTTTTTATTGACGAGCTAAATTTATTCAGGGCGGGTTTTAACTATCTTCCGTACATATAATCCGGGGGTTGGTGGTACAAAGGTTATTTGTGTAAGGGAGTATTTTCAGTGGTCTCCAACTCTCCACCCTTTGGGGAGACTTAGCCTTAAAATTAGTTCGCGTTTATATGAAAATTCGCTACGTTCAACGCTTGGAGAATTTTATAAGCTTTGTTGATGAGAAAGTTTACAATTATGCTGTATTATTTTTGGAGGAACATTTGAACATCTATAATACCGATTGGAAAAGTTGTTACGTAGCTGCTACCGTATTCTATATCTATATCTGTTATCTGTTATGTTGTGTATATCTGTTTTTCCCTCTCTCTCTGCATCAGGTTGCTCATCATCAAACAATCATCCAGCCTCAACTTAAGTTGTAACTTAAGACAACTTAAGTGCAAAAACGGTTTTGCATCCCGTTCTAACGTTTTTAAAATACGTACCTATTTCTATTTCACTCTTACTTGTTTATGTATAGATAAGTGGGTAAATGTTTTTACCACCTAAGAAAACAGAGAAATCACTTGCGAAAGCTAGTTTCATTATAACTTCTTGCTTATATTATTTATAAGTAGCATAAGCAATTTATAATATTTTGTACTTAGCTGATGTCAATTTACGTGTGTCAACGCTTCATGTATCACCCTTCAAAGTAAATTAATTCACATCAGCATTTCGACCCGTGTTTACCCCACTCTACCCGTTTTATGGAAGACATAAAACCTTGCGATTCGCAACGGGGGTGGCTGGGGTATTTTAACTATCCTCCTTGTATGTAATGAGTGGGTGAGGGGAGTTGCGGACGCGGATTAGAAGGGTGCGTCTTGCAAACGGTATTGCGTGCCTGCCCGCGGGCGATGGCGATTTGTCCCCAACATCCCCTGGACCCTTTGGGCTGTGCTGCTCAAACTTAATTGCCACAAATTTAACATCTACTGTAGGAATGCAAATGTGACTTATTTTAAAACTTGAATTTAAGTAACATCAAAATTTAAAACATTAAAATACCACATTAACCGTTTAGATTTATAAACCACTAGCTGTTGCACGCGATATTGTCCGCGTACCTTCATAAAATATAGCCTATGTTACTCGCTGATAAGTAACTATAGGCGAATGAATTCTTAAATTCTTAAAACAGTAGCTTTTTAGTTTATTCATTGCAAACAAAAGTAGGTAAAAATCTTCTCTCTTTGTAATATTAATACCTACTTACATATAATAGATTATTAAATGGTACAGCACAAGAAATAAATCTTAAGAAATCTTTAGAAATTCTTAAGAAGAAATCTTAAGTTTTACGCTTTTTCTTATGTTTAATTTTAAATATTAAAACAAGAATTAATCTTATTTTTATTCATTCATTTATTCATCAGAAAAATGAATAAAAATAAGATTAATTACAATTAATTCTTGTTCTAATGCTTAAAAGCATAATGAAAAAGCGAACCTAAAAACTTTTATATTACATGAATCAAGTAAAAAATATAATTTTAAAAATTTAACTTTTCATGGAGGTTTGAGAACCATTATAAAACCATATGTTTACATCGTAAAAGGTGGTCGATATAGGGGAGATGAGGCCCTTATAACGTGCGGTAAACTTGTATATAGGTAGGTAGAAGTATCTAGATATCATTATGAACACGAATTTACACATTAGGACGCCTGCACAATAACGTGAAACCTGAAACCCGGTGAGATGCTACTGTCAGGTTACACAGTCTACCTATAAAAAAAGTAATTTAAAAATGCAAGCTATGTTAATTAAATTTTACAACAACATTTAGGGGCGTCGAGAATGTTAACATTTGTAAAAGAAGTCCATGCCTTATTTAAGTTTACTGAGCCATAATTTGGAGGTAAGTATAAAAATATTCCATTTCAAGTCTCCTGATAATTTTCTGTCGGGAAAGAAAAAACTATGTAGATACTCGTTAAACTGAATTCGCTGCAAAAAATGGAAGGCTATGAGAATTTACAGCTCGCTCAGCGTCCTTTGGAGATTGCTCTTTACGACGCTTGCTGTCTGTGCAGTTTTTACACTTACTTTTTCACGTACAGTCTGCCACATATAATAAGAAATTATTTTTAGTAAATCATAATTATTTTTTTACTATTTAATCATTTGTTCTTTAATGAAAAACAAATAAGTACATACATGATTGTTAAGAAATTTGAATTAAACGATAAATTATTATTATACAGTTGTATAAAGTAATACCACCACATAAAGCATTTCCAGATTTAGAATAGGCCACAATTCTTAAGTGTAAGTTTTATCTTTCAAAGTCTAGAAAAAGGTAAATGTTTAATTTGTTTTGTTAGAAGATTAGTTATTTTTCCAGAGACAAAAATCGCCTATACTTTCAAAGTTAACAGTGCCAAGATACACTGAATTCCGTAAATAAATTGGACAGCTCGCCTTAAAGAAGTTTCCTCTACTTCACAGAAGACCACTATAAATGAAGTAGCAGCATTTCGGAGAGTATGTTAAACATTTCTCTACATCCCAGTGGAGTTGATTGTGTTAATAGGCTAAGATACATACCATCGAGTGGAATGTCCGATTGTCGAAAGACCTTTAAATAAAAGATACTTGTAGTACTTGTAGTACTTGTAGTACTACTTATTCTAAGGTAAAAGATTCTATGGAGTGTTTAAATCACAATCTGACAGTATTTTTTTGGAATTTTGGACACACTGCCTAACCTAATACAACATAAAACAAACGCATGGTATCATTACAATATCGTCCGTTACAATTTTGTTGTGTTACAATTAAAATATTTTTTTATAATTTTGTGTGCGACTGTACTTTCAGTTTTGTCTGAGTTTCCCTTCATTACGCCCACGAGTGTCGTTATCAAGAAATATGAGAATATAACCGCTTGCCACTGGCAATGCCTGCAGCTCACATTCGAACCTAGAATTATTGTCATTACTAGTAAATAAAATAATGCTTTTTACTATTCTAGTTTTTACAAAATATTTATAGAAATTACTAAATTTAATTTTTCATTTACGCAATTTAATATTTTTGAATTTTAATACATGCAAACTGTTTTGGCAATGACTACTTAGAAAACAAATCACATTTGCTTATAATCATTTAAGATAGAACTAATAAGAAGCAAAATAAGTCTGAAAGAAATTGAACACAGTTAAATTGCCAAAAGCGCTTTTAAAGAAATATTCAAAAGAAAAAAAATTATACACATAATATTAAATTATTATAACTTGATGTACAACATAGCTATGTGGGACGACCGCTTGACTGCCGATATGGCAGAAGCAGTTCTACAATAAATAAATGGTTAAGTTTTTTTAGTCAAATATCACAGATCAAACCCGAAATGGGATCCGACAAGAAGTTAGGTACGCTTCAACTAATAACCCTTCAAAAGGTCTCGCGTGCCAAAAATGGTCCTTTACGTGTTATACGTCTAACATCGGATCAAAGGTCACTCGACCCTTGACCCTTGCCGCTACAGTGTCCTTTGAAAATCTAACAAAGGAGTCTAGTTTATTGTAATACACAAGTGAATAAAATTGTATAATATTTTCAATTGGTATATGCAAGCATTGATACTGTACCGGTTTTTTTTTATTATTATAAACATGCTTTTAAATGTTTATTCTATTTTTCCGTATTTTATTCAGCTAGAATTCAATTAATTGGAAACACAGTGAAATATAAACAATTTTATACACCGCTATTGTTTCTGTCAAATGTTTTTCTATGCGCGTAGCATGTTAAAAATAATCAAGTTACGTACCACAGTGATGTTTCGAGAAATAGGTGATAGAGTTGTTAAAAATTCCGGATATCCGGGTCTTTGAGTCTCAGTCTATTTGATAGATAAATGTTTTGATTTTGATTTAATTTGATATATAAGTCCCACTAAAGCACATTACTGTGACTAAAGCAAAGTAAGAAATTTATTTATTTATTTATTTATTTATCTATTTATTTATTTATCTATTTATTTATTTATTTATTTATTTATTTATTTATTTATTTATTTATTTATTTATTTATTTATTTATTTTATTTCTTTTATTTTAGGGAAATTTACAGGTATAATTACTTAATAATAGTGGTAAGTAAACAAACTTAACCTAATAAAAAGTTTCCACTTATAGATAACAGAAACAACTGACTTTTTTTTTAATTTTTTTTTATTACATATATTTTAAATAATTACATATATTTTTGATCAATAGTCTGCTAAACTTGCTAGATAAATACTCTGTTTTTTCGGGACATTTTGTGTTTTCTTGGCAATAAATCTACACGGCGATCTCAGATACGTAGTCGCCACTCCACACGTTCTTCGGTTCGACGAGTACTTCAGTTTGGTAATTCTACCGACTATATTGGTCATTTCATTCTTTTACCGATGTCTTCATTAGGTATATAGGTATTAATTCTGCCACCTAAAAAAACTTCGTCCATAGATCTTCCAATAAAGCAGCCTATATAAAAGAATATACATACTTAGGTAAGTTAACAAATAAAACAAAATTTACGTGTTTATTAAAAGGGCAGAGATATCTAAAGTGCGAGATATAATATATATAGTAGTGCTCTTACTCGAAAGGACAATATACAACATACTTTTATAATGAATTGTATTTAAATCAAAAGAGAAATACCTAGATATTGTCGCTCAGTAGCATTAAGTATGTACAAAAAGCAAAATGATAAAACGCCAAATATACAAAACTCAAAAAATTTCGTTCATTATAGTTATATAATAAAGGCACTGTCTCCTTTAGTCTGTTTATCCGCTATTTTTTTTATAAACCATCCAACGGGTTTCCTTTTGCTTGTGTTCATTTTGAGTTTTGTACATTTTGCGTTTTGTTCATTATGCTTTTTGTACATAATGCTACTGGTCAGATATTGAGCTCAGTAGCATTATTGTGTATGTGTATGTGCATGTCGCGTCCGTTAAAAATAAAATTACACATTGCTAGTGATAATGACATTGAATTTTAACTCAATGCACTCGTCCCATTGACCGGAAAGCTCGTAACCGACCAAAAAAAAAATCCACAACACGCCCGCCCAATAAAAACGTAAAATTGTCACTGACATTATCCTATTACGTCACCATTTCATTCATGAAAACGATCCGGGGGAAAAAACAATCGCATCGAAACACGTGTTAAACGATGCCATTAAAACCGCCGCCCGTCGAAAAATATTAATTATTAATTAACATGCCTCGCGCCGAATTAAAATATTTTTATTGGCGTCAAAAGGCAAAAAGTCGGGAGTTAATTCGGCGGCCGTGATAGCATTGTTTGCGGGCCGCGCGCATAAAAATAGGAACGGGACCGTGGTTTTAAAAAAAAAGCGGAAATAAAAAAAAATATGGGGAAACCGCGCGGAGCAAGCCGTGATTTAAAAATAAAAAACGTCGGACGTCCGTAATGAAATCGAAAGGCGATTCGTCGATAGCCATTGGAAAAACGTAAAAGAAAACGTTCACTTTCACGCGTGAGAATTTAGAATTCCAACGCACACAGAATACGCCGCGACTCTGTGGTTTTCCGGCTTTAGCTTTATGATGGTAACGATGCTAACTATACCAGATTCAAGCATGAGGGATGAGATATTTTTCGTAAGTATTTAGTATGCAAATAATCATCATCTTCATTTCAGCACGACTTCCACTAAGTATATGTACTGAACAAAAGCCTGGCCATTTAATTTGCATTGTATTTGAATACGATTTCATAAGTTCCTATTTAAATAAATATATTATGTCTATGCCTTCAGTATAGATATAAAATATATTATATTAAGAAGGACATTGCGACATATGATATTATTAATATGTAACAATATCCTTCTTAGTCTAAAATATTCGAGTAAGTATGTAAATTATTATCTCAAAGATATTTGAGCAATTTACTCTAAGATTTTTCTATTGGGAGCGCCTTAATCTATATACCCTAACCTTTTCTACTAATAAAATCTTTTATCCTGAAAAACTGTTAAGTCAAGATGGAGAATGGAAGACTAAAATAAAGTCTAACTGTTTTCTTGAGACAAAACTGTCAACTGAAATTTGACCATGTGTTTATTTCATGACGTAAACGTCCTTTGAGAAAGGATTTTTTTAAATTTAAACTCCGTGCGAAGGCGGGGGAGGGTCGCTAGTTAATAATAAGGTAGAGCCTCAATCTTATGGGTGGACGTCCAATGCTGCGCTGTCGGTTATCTTTACAACTTAAACTATTCAAGTTAATTTTAGTTTTTTTTTTTAATGTCCTACCGGCTAGGGTTCCTCTGACAAGGGTCAGAGACCTTATATAGCTGGTAGGGTAAACGAACTAAGTTCACTGGCTAGAGTTTGGTACTGCTGTATGTACAATGGTACAGAGTACTGATCGACCATTTAATTTTTTTAATATCTTTATTTATTTATTTTCTTTTTATCCTGAAATATGAATACTACACCCCCCTTTTTTTAGTTTCAGGAGGCCAAATGTGAAATCTAGAGTCTGTAAATCACGCTAGACCTCTACAAGTTAATATGCATGGGTCTTCGAGTACTGATGAAATCTTACAGAAGTTGCTCAAGTTCATAGTAATTTTCTCCTTCACCGTTAGAGCGAGCGATAATTATTTTTAATCCACTCATCAAATTGCAAAACTTTTGATTAGGCTCGACAGGAAACCGATATTGTAGAGTTCAGCCTGGACTATGATTGCCTCCCTTATATTAGGTAAAACAACACTAATCTCTCTCACGTGTCGGCTTCATCAGATTATTAAACTTTATCCTTAAACATTTCCAAGTAATCACATATTAATTTTAATTAAAACAGGTAGGTAATTATGGCGAGCACCCGACGCGACATTTAAATTATCCTTTTTGGCGCACGTTTAAAAAGCTTAGGCCGAAAATTGTTCTTGTTATACCCCATTAATAATAATTCTCGGCGAACTTGCTTATTTTTTGTTATATTTATATTTCAGTTGGTCAAGTAGGTAAGCTGTTATGTACTACCTACTCGTTATTACACATGTAATTCGTTTAGATAAAGGTACGGAATTGATATCATTCTGTTTGTTCTTAAACAATATAATATCAATTATATTGATTTATTTTGTGTAAGAAAGGAAGTTTCATTTATACATTTGAATTCGAAAGGACGTCCATCGAAATAAACGATTTATTTCTAGCAGTTAAATTTTAAAAAATGTATTTCCAATCATAACATAATATGAATCGCAATAAAACTGGCGGATACAGGCTCGAACGAATTCAAACTTGCTACTTTCTAATATATACTACTTTAGTATTTTTTTTTAATATTTAATTTTGTAACATCCTGCCTGATAAAATCAGCATAGAATGTCATATGAAATGCGTCAAGCCCAAAACGATTTCAATCACGTCAATTTCATTACCAATAGCAAATTTTGTAGCAGTTGAATAATCTTAAAGCAAGTATTTATTTTTATAAGAATCACGAGTTTCACTATATACCTAAACGCCGAAACTTCCCAAATACTTTCAATGAAATTTTGGTTCCAAATCGAAAAAAAGATACGCGAAGTCACGGTGAAAAGCTGTTTTAATTCATTTTATTCACAACCAAAGCGATGTGTAAAAAACACACAAGGTAAGGTAAAAATTAAAAATTCCCTGAAAAGAAGCTCGTTACGTCGACACAAAAAGATTTTCCCTTCATATTAGCCGACCCTCTAATATAATAACCCTCCCACACCTAAAGGGGTCATAACGGGCCGGCCCTTCGCGATATTCTTTTGGGTCCGTCCCTTCCGAACAAAAAAGAAAACGCTGCATCATGGTCATTTTTAACTCTGACCCTTTGAACGCTGTGGTTATTTACGGTCAGGTAAAACTCACGACATCACCGAGACACAGCTTTTTAGCTATTTTTGTTATAAAAAAAAATGCCATACAAAACCTAAAAAATATTTATAGCATCGCTTTTTGTACAAACCAAAACAATGCATATATAACTATATATTATACTTAGAAACTAAGTATATATGGTATTTTATTTAGAAACTAAATATTTTGTAGTGGCAAGGTAAACTGTTTTTCATAGTGGCAAGAGATGTTAGAGCCTATTTCCTTATCCCTTCCTTACCCTTATCCTTAATCCGACTTTACAATTTACCTATAAATTTATTTGTAGTATATTGTACGTATAGAGTTTAAGAAATTCTTTTAATAATAGTGGAAACCGCATAAAAATATATTAATGTCAGTAATTACGTATTACGTAATATAAATACCTATTACGTGCCAATACTGGGCTCAAGTCAAGTATAATCCAGTCCATAAGTTAAATTTGAAAACTACTGTGTCCTTTGTATAAAAAAGACCTATTACTTAACCTACGCAGGATTTCACAGGTCTTCAAGATTGCTACTTATTTATTAGGTTACACTTACAGATTTATTACAATTTCTAAACGTCAAATCGTACCTACAGAGATTTCGCGTTGAAAACTAGCTTGAATCTATGCATATGGGATGTTAGCGTCTGTTTTACTATAGGGACTGTAATTTTACATTAATTTTAAAATATTTAAGTATCTTATTCAAATAAATAGTCTATAAAAATCCTATAAGAGCATATACCAAAAAGGACTTTTCAAAATTGGTTGGCTCTCGAAAGGTTACCCCCTAACGAGGCCATTGAAGGTTTTTAACGGCGTCCATTAGACCTTACTATCTCCTGCATATATCTTCCTTACTAAATGGACAGGAATTGCCTGGAAAAACGGGAAGGGTTAGCAGTTTATGTTTGAGCATTTCCATATTCGTGAAACCGTCGCCCTTATTTACATAATTTTAAAATTTCTTTGCCATTCTGTATATTGCAAAAGAACAAAAGATTAGCAAAACTGGACCCTTTATTGGCTTAGGTATATCTATCTAGGTGATATGATTATTTCAAAGGCAACTTAGTTCTTATATCCAACAATATTATGAAGGCATATTTTAGTTAATATATGTACCTACATTACTTTAATAAAAAATATAAAAAAAAATAGCTGACTTGTTCTAACCATTCTCGAAATTTACGAAAAATAAATTTCAGTCACATTGTTACCCACACCTCTTTTTTATTACTTATTAGGAATATCTATGAAAAATAAATAACAACAAGAAAAGTCTTAAATGCAGTCACGTTTTTTACATGTTTTCTATTTTTAATTTATGAAAAGCAAAAGAATTTTTCTTAATGACTGTGAAAACCACATCAAAATCTAATTTTGTAATTTACAAGAACTAACAGACAAATCTGCACCAAACGACTTGGATTTGACATTATATACCTCCTCAATTAATAAAATTGTATAGGGAATTAGACTGCCATACAACAGCAAAGTAATTAAGAATTGTATTTAAAAGAGAAATTGTGCTTCTCTTGATAAAATTATTCACTTCAACGAAAACACGGCACAGTACATAATTTAAGGTGGTCATGCATAAATTTCCTCTATATTAAACTCTGTCTACAGCATATTAATATTAATACACGTGATTTGCATTTTCGGCCTTCACTTGCTCCCCCAAGTTCCGGGTACAATCGTGCACAGAAGTATTCTCGCGGAATGATGGACGTCTGAGTAAATGGTGCGAGAAAAAAATAACGCGCGTCGCTTACATCGCACTCAAAATTAAGTGCGCGACGATACTCCACAACACTGGCGGTGGAATGTGAAGTATTTTTTGTATAGTAGCGAGAATAAACGCGTACAATGTTATCACTGCGCTTCATATAGATATACCTACACTAGCTGTTTTCAGCGGATCAGCTTGCGTCATCTTTTACATACATCAAAGTCTTACATACATACATCAAACTTCTATAAAAATATTCTAATGCAACCTAAACCTACTAAAAGGTGTAATGTTTTTATATAATTTTCGAAATAAATTATAATATAAACGATGTGGACTTTGTGAATTTACTAGTAGTATTACCACAGAATATATTTATGGTACGTATTGCCATTATATCCAATTAAATCAATAGATACATCATATATATAGGTTTATTTTCAAATAATTATAAAAGAATTAATTAATAGATAAGATTGGCAAACGTTTTACACGTATAATAAGTACGTATTATATATATGTAATGCCTTTGCCATTGCATTTCTTGGGAAATCTAGAAAAAAATTATACGTCGAAACGACAATTTTTAAATATTTTTAAATAATAATTTAACAAAGTTTCTCTAAACGTTTGTTCGTCCGCTATTTCTTCGGAACAAGGCTTCTTGGGAAAAAAAAAGACCCTTTCGACCCATTAGTTTTGACCCGCTGAATAAAAGTGTCCGTTGGACCCACTTTCAAGTTCAAAATTTTATTACAATTAAAAAGATTTTACAGTCCATAGAATGAGTATAAATTAGCAAGTAAAGTAGCAATAAGTAATCCTCAAATAAAAAATAAATTAAAATTATATTCCTAATTACTTTGTTATTATTTATTAACTTTGCTTTTTGTCGTCTTTAATTCTATCCAAAGTGATTGTATCTTATATGTAACTATTTTGAGAAGGCCTACTCTTAATAAGAGTTAACCTAAAGATGAAATGCAAAGCATACAATTTAACAGTTATTTTAGAAGCCTTAGAAGTTATTGGCATAAATAAATATTTATAATTAGGCACATTTTGCTTTAATTAAATTTTATTAAAAGTACATATTAATATGCTATCCATCTTGAAAGTTAATGATTAGTAAACAGAGGGTTTAGCAACCGAACTGTTCATAAATGAGCCACCAATTTTGTTACTGTACATAAGAGCCTTTCACACGAAGTAAGATTAATTAAACATTCTTGGTTAGTTTAGTAAATCCGTGGTTAATCGTGGAGGCATTTAGATAATATTATCATGATTTTTATACAAATTATTCGCATAAATTATTTGTATTTATACTATTAATTTTATAGAGAAAGCGGATTTTGTATGTTTGTTTATAATATGTGGAGGCTAATCTCCGGAAGCACTGCTTTACAATCTAATATTTGAAAAAATATTTCATCATTTATAGGTTTAGGCTATTTATTATGTTTTGAAACATTTTTTTGGATCCAATTATAAATGTTATATATTTCATAAATAAATACAAAAATTTTAACTTTTATTTAAGAAATACACGGTATTCTAAGACTTTCAAAGTTACTATCTATCTATTCTGTTATATTATATCTACTAAAAACTTAATTACCAAATTACACGATATTTTCCCAGTAATATCTAGTAAAGTGATGGCCTGATCTTCATACAAAACTTTGGCAAACAGCTTGTTTATTGTCTAGATTAACAAACAGGATACTTTTAATACTGGAAAATGGTAAGTTCCTGTGGGGTTTTAATAATCCAACTACACAGCGTACGAAGTTGCAGGCACAGCTAGTAAATGTTAAACCATTGTAATAATGTTAGATCATTCAAGCGTTAGTGTCACAAGTGTGAAGGTTCCTTTATCCCTAAGCATATACCCTGTTTACCATCGCTGCTCCACTAATTGATGCCAGTCGTTTGTTCAGCTCCGACCTTTTTGCCAAGACCCGTTATAATGGGCCCTTTTGAGTGAAATATCTTTTTGGTTTTTGTATCCACAAAACCCTTTTTTCGGGTAAAGGGCACCTACATAACATATATTACACGCCTAAATGTATACGTAAATATACCCTTATTTACATAAGCCTTCGAATATATACCTACCTTACGAAGCGAGCTGAGGCCTTTGAAAGTTTTACGGTATGTTTTTCAACGTTCATTGCTTGCTCTTATTTCGTGTTGTGATGATAATTATGGAACTACAATCGAGATAAAAATTTATATTTACAAATAATTAGGTACAATTACAACATAACAAGTTATTTGACAGTACTTACTAGTCGTACCAGAAACTGCTACAAGTCACGATTTCAATTTTTAAAAATTAAACACCGATTTACATGGTCACCATAGTAAGCACATATTTATGATATAACCCCAGAGCACGCAGACAAGAATTAATTTTGAATAGTACTTTTCCACAGTTGGCCCTGCCGGGAATCGAACCCAGGACCGCTGAAGCATAACGCTAACGTAAGCATCAACCACTCGTCGAATGGGCTCGTCACTGTAAAGTTTCATAAAAACCGTTTCATCATCCTCTCAATCTTACATACATGCTTACAATAATATTTAGTAGGATACATAATATATCATGAAATTGTAGAAGTGGGTACTTAAATTTCCGTTTGTGGATACTCTTGTCGAACCCTCTCGGGCGGCCTGGTCGGCTGAAGTGTTTGAAACTTTTTAATTTCCTACATTTAAAACAACAAATTTGTTTGCGTAGGCCCCTTTTTCCGTGGGCTTATATTACGTTACTCATTCCGTGTAATTTGGGTCCGAAATTTACATGTGTCGACTTAACTCGCCCTTCCTGAGTGATTGATGACGCATCGGGATACCGTATTAAGAGCGGCGCTTGTGGAGAATCTATTTATACCTATGTAACCACTTTCTGCTTATGTACCCCATATTATATATTGGCTGGCGCTCGCGACTTCGTCCGCGTTGAAAAAGAAAGTAGCCTATCTTGTGTCCTGTACGTCTTTAATGTTTATCAACCGAGTATCATGAAAATCAGTTAATTCGTTTAAGAGTTATGGAGAAACATACATAAGTACATACAGAAAAAAAATCTAAAAATCGTCAATTTAATTTCTAGAGAAAATAGAGCCTATAAACACGATATCTCTGAAAACAAAGTAACTTACTCCATTTAATAAGGTTAACTACAATTGGTTTTTAATGGTTTGATAAACCATAATTAATTTCCATTTCTCTTCACAGAAAATTTTACACCTTTTCGTATATATTTTTTGTGTTATAAGATCATCAGTTCATAGGCTGAATTTCGACTTTAGTTAGTTAAGACTTAATAATTTAGCACTACTTATTAACCTTATAAATGTGGGAATGCTTTTATTGCACGGTGACCTTCTGCAACGGTATATGATTACCGATACCAGAGATAATCCCAGTTTGTGACTGCAAATGATAGTGTTTATAACAAAATACAGTTATTCCCATTAATATAAATTTCCCACGTCTCTAATTCACGAAATGTTGGTTAGATAACCGCATTGATAGCTCGATTAATTCAACTAGATCTAAACATCGATACAAATTACGTTACTACATTATTGTGAATGGAACTAAATTTGTCGATAGCGTTAGAAATCAATGGGTACGGAGTATACCTAGTCGATTGTGGACACATTACCGGCTTGAACTAGAACACCTAAACCGATAGAGGTATGTAGCGTCAGCAAATTAATTGAAGATTATTAAATTAGTTACTAAATATATATTTTTTGTTTTTAACTAACCATGCGAGTTAAATGTGTAAGTGATAGTTATGTACTTAAAAGTAACAAGCTTTACTGTTTGACGAAAGATAAAGAACTTTAACTAATAGAACATGTGTGTTTTTAAATATACTTTTTTGGATATTATTCAGCATTCATAAATTGAGTTTTACTGTCTATCATTCTTTTATCAAAGAATATATTAAAATATAAATTTATATCATTATGATAAGATGTAAACTAAAAAACTACTTTTTACAACGAAAAGTTTAAGTTAAAATATCTGCCCTTCAAATAAGCTAAGCTAGTAAAATCTTCGCAAGTGAATCTGTATCTACATTCATCTAACCGGGTTCAGTTATTTAGTCATGACAAGGTAAAGGTCAGAAAAATTCTTATAAGACATTTACATTTATAATATCACTACGAGTACATATTTACGGACGTTTATTTGCTGTTTTGGCAAATTCAACTTCGTAAATGAATTTAATATTTATCACCTTTTTTTTCTGACCGTACAATACAACCCTGTCATATGACAAGGCTAATGGTGAACATATATAGTGACGTCACGCGTAATGTTCACTTTCACCTCGCCACAAGAGCAGATACGTGGACAAGCCAATCAGCATTGTGTACAAACGTCGTTGGTAGCTTGAGACGTGCAATATAATGTTTGAATGGACTGTCGTATGGTGAATTTGTTCTCTTTATTGAGATAGATAAAACCGCTTCGGCCGTTTTGGAAACCAAGTTCGAAAACGGAATTATTCTTCTTTTTTGGAAACCTAGTTTCGAAAAAACATAGTTCTACATTAACTCATTGCCGAGGATATTTTAGAAATTTAAAAGAGAAATATTAATATATTTGAAATATGCCTATTTCCCTTATCATTAATCCTATCTTAAGCCTACACTTGAAGTAGGTACCGTAGCGTGCGTTGCTTGTCTTATAGGCGACGGTAGCCACTTTTACCATCAAGTTAGTGGATCAATAGCATGTTTGACGATTTTTACATAAAAAATAAGTACAATTAAGTTTATAAACGTCTTATTACAGATTCTGCCATTAGAAAGATTAACAAATAATGTTTATATTTATATCTATAGTACATATTATAAAGTAAAGTGACGCTTTTGTCTATTTCTCCACTCACTTCTTTTAAAAAACCCATCAGATTTTTATACCGTTTTTACTAATGGAAAAAAACGATATAAATAAGAAAGATTTGTTTATATATGTATGTAGAAAAAATGCATCTGTGCATTTGTGCCATTTACTCTAAAATTTTTATATCGGGATCTCCTTTAATAGAGCTGTTGATTAGTGATTAGAAAAGTAAGTAGGTATAGATTTCAATGGCCCATAATATGGATATTTTTCTATGTATTACATATCGGCACACAACGGCAATTTCTCCTGACGTTTATTTTTATGAGATTACTCTTGTGAAAAGTTGCCACAATACCTATAATATTTATAAATATTTTATACATATTCATCGAAGAATCCCAGTGGGGATTGAACCCTAACGTAGGTCTTTCCAGGCGCCCGCAGCCTCTAACCATCAAAGTCAAAGCCTGCCTAAATAAAAGAAGCCTAAAAATACATTAGTAATTATTATAAAAATATTTATTTTCGATGAAGGTTTTATTGATGAAAAAATATTTTACCACCTAAAACACCTATCACTCATTTCCCACGTGAAATATCGTAAGCAAAAACAATTCGTACCTACATCAAATCGGTAGCTTGTCAATTTGGATATTAGTTATTCTAATGTATGGTGTATCTAACGATCTAATAGACACTCTCACTATCGGTGCGGTACCCCTATTAACGATACATTTCGGTACGGTATATTCAATACCTATACTGATGTATTAGGTCAAGGCGGTTCGCTTTCACTTTGACCGGCAGTAGTGTAAATAGGTGTGTGCGTCAGTGACCACATATTACGCATTTAAACAGCCAATTTGTGAAGCTTCACATTTGGTTGTGTTATTTTTAAAGACAAAATGCAGCAGAAAAGATGACAGACCGCTAGATGCTTGTGACTACAGTCCTCTAGAAACTTCCGACATTATTCAGAAAAAAAGATAAGGAAAGCTTAAGTAAATCTAGATCCTAGTTTTCTTAGAATTATCCAAGCTTTTGAGTGACTTTTACTAGCACGACTTATAGGTATATATATACCAAGACCGCGTGTTACTTTTTTGTCCTTAGGTGACAAGGTACAATCAGCCGCATAAGTCGATTAACATATTCAAAAGTGGAAAACAACTGCACAACTGCAGCTTTTTATGATCGTTTGTACGTGAAGTTTATTTTGTTCTCCAGTCATGACAACGACGTTGAGTGTTCAGTTGTTTTGCACTTTTGAATGTGTTAATCGACTTTTGCGGCCGACTGTACCTTTTTGTACTTCTTTGAAAACCCAGTCCGTTAGCTGGCTAGCAGTTTAGTAAAAATAATATTTAATAGGACACTAAGAAACTTTATTGTATTTTTTGTTTACTTTCAGAAATACTAATACCATATCAAATTTTCTGATTTTTGCAAGGATATGCTCCAGGAGCAAGTGCTCTCTCCATGATCGCCTTATAATATATATAATTATGTAATTATATATATGTAATTATAACATTTATAATAATACTCTTTAATTTTTTTATAAATAGCCGAGTCAGAAACTCGCGACAGAGCTTATGCAAACCGGTTTATATAGAATAGGAAACTGGAATATTTCCTTGCAAAAGTACATTTTATTTATAAAATGCTGGATGAGTATAATTTTTTTTTATTAAATCATTTCATTCTAAAAAACAAGGGTTGTATTATAATAAAAAGAAGTAAAACTACAACAAATACCTAGACATTTTTTTTTCTAATTCTAATTTTTGGTATAATATAAACTTAAACATTATCAAATAAATTCATTCAAAATTCATGATGTTTTGATTTTAAGAAAGCTTAATACCTCTTTCACCAACACGAGTGTTGATTAGTTACTTTTAGAAATAAATTTATGTTTTATTAAATTATGCGCTCGGTTTAGTGCATTCAATAGGCGATTTTTTTTTAATTATTTTCTTTTTAATGTTTGTGACTTTTACCATATACAAACAAACAAGGTTATGACAATATATATGACAGTTAGTCTACTTGACAGATGGTTAAAGAGGCCCTGAAACTAACTTTATAAATAACTAAATATATAGTTAAGTTATTTACAGCAATAAATAAAAAAACCTTATACACGAACTGGTCGGGTGTAAGGAAAATGACGCTGGGCATTATCGACCGCCTAAAAACGAAGGCGCGGTCTCCTAGCAACCACGTGTGCCTAACCCTTCAGATGCCGCGAGCTTACTTTGCGGTGTGGGACGCGGGTGTTTCTCCCCCCGTTTTTCGGCATTGATCCGGACCCCATCGCGCACGCGTATTGTACGAAAAACGTATCGAGAAACAGCAAGGTCACGACAATTTCTTTTTTGCGAACCGCGTATTGAATGGACTACGATACCGTTCAGAAGGTCCAGTTCAGTAGGACATTTCGTTCCGATCAGATATATAACGTATGCTATAGATAATATTTCGATTACAGAATTGTAAACATTTCGTTTGCTATAACTGAAATACATTTATAATGGATTGCAATTAATTTCCTTACAAATAAAACTGCTATTCTAAATCACAGTAGGTCTAAATCACAGTAAATATCAGATATGTATAACGAATGCTATAATTTTGGCTAAATAGAGCTTTTTTCTTCTAAATAACACCATTGGCTGGACTAGCATCTGCCATTAGCAGTAATAAAAACCGTAAGTTTACCTGCCTGTGATGTTTATCATAAAAATACAAATATCGCATAACGTTTTCACTAAAACACAATACAATGTTTATTAATTCAGTTATATGCACAATAAAATAATAAATTAAAATGCAAACGCATGCAATCCGTTCAACGGAAAACTAAATTATCTAATAAATTAAACGTCAATTGGCCGATGTACGAGTAAAAAGGTGCAACCGTATAAACTAGACGTTTTGTAGTTTCAATTAACGGTAAACGACGATACAAATGGGATATAATGGCAGTAATAGGATGAGCATTGCAAATCTGTGCGCAGACTTAGCCCACGGTACAGCGAGCGGACAGTAGATCACTTATTATTCTCTCTCCAAGTGAAAAAAGATATTACGTACGCAAGATTCACTCCTCAAACACATTCGCTCCGCAAAATCACAGCATGTGTCCTGTTATGTTTAGGTGAGTGAGTAAGGAATACGGAAGATCATTTCCTTCCTAATAATCCGCACAGCAGTGCACTTAGATCACCCGGGGCGTTGCTTTTGTTATTTTCCGTTATTCTGAGAATCTGTCCATCAAGTGGACCATCAAGTGGACTGTCAACTTTAATATAGATAAAAGTTACAGTATTGTTTCAACAAAGATTATTGTTGAAATTTGAGTGTTCACTCACTGCTCACATGCTGTTATACCGTGACTTTCCTCCCTCACAGTGAATTGTTTATTAGTTGTCTATTTACAGGGATGCGAATAGTAGACAAAGATACGATTAACGGAGCACGATGCAACTTTAATTGACAGTTTGATCTACATGAAACAGTTTAAGTGAGTGGGAATTCGTTGCTTCCACGTTCCAACCAAAATAGTACCTAACTAATCATTTCAATTCTTATTAGGAATGCGTAATGTTGCATTTATAATCACTTTAACATGTATCTGATAATAGAAGTCGCTATTTACCTAATGATTGTAGAAGTCTCTAAATATATACATATTGATTACTAGCTGTTCACTGTACTGTAAGCCCTGTAGTTCGTTTTTTGAAAATTACACATATTTATACTGTACATTGTACAATTTATATACTATGCGTGTCAAATGAGAATAGGACTGGAAATTCGCATTTGGCACCGCATTTCTCACGAACTTCATTACTGATATGTACGGAGTGCAAGAAAAAACAATCCAAGTATTAATTATTATTTTTATTATTTTTGTAATGTGATTTATTTATTCAGTTACTTTATTATAAAATCGTATACATTGACCCATAAAAGAATTACTTATCTCGTGGAGACGCTTTAGCAAACTTAAGGGCTTTGCTACATAGAACCAAAGCCGAAAAGATCGTATAAATTTGGTATAAATACGATTTAAATCGTACTGTAATTTACACTTATAGTTTAATTACTTAATAGTTATTATATACTAGCTAATGCCCGCGACTTCGTCCGCGTTGAACGATGAAAGGTACCCTATGTCCTTTCTGGTATCCCAGACAACGTGTATGTAAAATTTAATCGTGATCGGTTCAGTAGTTTTTGCATGAAAGCATAATAAACAAACAAACTCACATTCTCATTTATAATATTAGTAAGGATATATATATATATATATATATTTATACATATATAAATTTATTAGATAAAATATAAATAAAAAATATTCATATTTTTGTTATTCGGATTTTTTTGACGACATTACTATGATGACTCGGATCATGTGAAGTTTGCAGCAAGCGCGATCGTATTCTCATTTGAAACGCGTAGTACATTTATTATCTTTCAACATTGAAAAGGATCCATTAAATAAAGTATAGCGTTACCCAAACACAGAGATCTAATTAGATATTATAATCAAGGCTTACAATGGGCCTGTCAGTAACAAAAGAAAGGCCTGCGGGAGGTGTAGGCGGTTGTGCGGTGGTGGGGGATGGGGGAAACACTCCTGTCAGAGGGAATCAAGATAATATGAATTTTGGGATGCCTTGTGCGAACTCGCGATACGTGGACTCATTCCTAGGTATATATTGTATCAAAATCAAATCAAAATCAAAATCAAAATATTTATTTATCAATTAGGTTTCTACAAGAAACTCTTTTGATCGTCATTATAAGTTTAAATTTACCAGGGTTTCGGAAAAAAAAAACCAAGATGACGATCCTGAGAAGAAACCCCGAAAGAAACTCAGGATACTATTCTTTTTGTCATCATTAAAATGTAAAATAGTACAATACACATCACTTAACACTAACAAACTTAAAGTATATATATACAAATTATAGTTTTACAATACAAAACATAGTACGAACTCCGAATAGCTTAAATCCAGGCTTCTTTGTCGCTCAAATAATCAGTGATTTTATAATAGCCTTTCGAGAGGAGTTTAGTTTTAATGACACATTTAAATTTATTTATAGATAAGGCTCTGATTATTTGAGGCAGTTTATTATAAAACCGGACACTTTGACCCATAAAAGAATTACTTATCTTATGTAGTCGTGTTTTATGAAGATTTAAATCACTTTTGGACCTAGTATTGATATTGTGTACATCACATTTTTTATTAAATTGACTAATATTTTTGTGCACATAAATTAAATTTTCATAAATATATTGACATGCAACAGTCAAAATCTTTATTTCTTTGAACTTTTCTCTGAGGGAAGACTGCGGATCTAGTTGATAGATGGCTCTAATGGCCCTTTTTTGTAAAATAAAAATAGTATTTATGTCCGCAGCGCTACCCCAAAGAAGAATCCCATAACACATTATACTGTGGAAATAACTAAAATAGACAATCCTAGCTGTATCTACGTCTGTTAGGCGTCTAATCTGCTTAACTGCATAAGCCGCAGAGCTAAGCCTTTTACTTAGTTTCTCAATATGTGGACCCCATTGTAATTTAGAATCTATGGTAATACCTAAAAATACGGTCGATTCCACGGGTTCCAATTTTTCACTACCCAAAATCACATTCGTTCCAATATTTTTAACATTAGGGGTACTGAATTTAACAAGTTTAGTTTTGGTGGCATTTAAAAGAAGATTATTTACACTAAACCAATGTACTATGTTAGAAAGTGCATAATTTACCTCATTATAGCATCCAAGTTGTCTTTTAATCTTAAATATTAATGATGTGTCATCAGCAAACAATACAATATTATGATTACTCACAGAATGAGGTAAATCATTAATATAAACCAGGAACAAAAACGGACCGAGAATCGAGCCTTGAGGGACGCCCATTTTAACTAGAGAACCCGGAGATTTCTTACCATTAACATCGACCCTCTGAATTCTATGGCTGAGATAAGAAGTTAAAAGATCGAGAGCCTTGTTCCTAATTCCATAGTGGCATAATTTCCTTATTAGAGTGTCATGCTGGACGCAGTCAAAGGCTTTAGACAAATCGCAAAAAACACCCAGAGCGTCCTGCGAGTTCTCCCATGCCTCAAAAATATTTTTCAATAGTTCCACACCAGCGTCCGTAGTAGAGCGCCCTTTCGTGAAACCAAACTGCTTATTAAAAAGTAAATTATGATTATTAAAGTGTTTAAGTAGTTGACTCAAAATAATTTTTTCAAATATTTTACTAAGGGTCGGAAGTACTGAAATTGGTCTATAATTCGCGGGATTAGTTTTATCATCCGACTTAAATAAAGGCACAACCCTACTAATTTTCATTAGATTAGGAAATTCACCACATGTAACACAGCAATTGAACACAGTTGCCAAATGAGGTGCAATTATATTTATTACAGAGGCAACTGTTTTCACCGACATGCCCCAGAGATCAGCAGTTTTTTTTATTTCAATAGTCTTAAAGAAACTCAGAATATCATCTGGGCCAACAAATGCAAATTCAAATGGCGCATCACACTCCTTTACACTCTTCTTGAGCAGACTTTCAGCAGCAACCGACGACGAGTCCAGTGACCGAGTGAGGTTAACCGGAACACTGGAAAAGAAACTCTCAAACTCCGCCGCCACATCCACATCCGACTCAAGGTCCCGACCATCTATCTTCAAACTAAAGCAAACTAAGTATAGTTATGTATATGTACTTTTTATATTATACGTTCGTGCTGTACTTACCTAATCATCTTTAAATAATTTTCTGTTGCACGCGACTTCGTCCGCATAAATTTATAAAATACTAGCTGTTGCCCGCGACTTCGTCCGCGTTAATAAAGAAAAAAGTAGCCTCTGCTGTGTCCTGTACGTCTAAACGTAAGTATATCTACCAAGTTTCATGAAAATCAATTAATTCGTTTAAGAGTTATGGAGGAACATACATACATACATACATACATACATACATACATACATACATACATACATACATACATACATACATACATACATACATACATACATACATACATACATACATACATACATACATACATACATACATACATACATACATACATACATACATACATACATACATACATACATACATACATACATACATACATACATACATACATACATACATACATACATACATACATACATACATACATACATACATACATACATACATACATACATACATACATACATACATACATACATACATACATACATACATACATACATACATACATACATACATACATACATACATACATACATACATACATACATACATACATACATACAATACCTACACTTACAGATTTATTATTAGTATTTTCTCTTTATAATATTAGTATCTACATATAGATAATTTAAAGTCGCTTTTCGCGTCTATCTGTATGGGCTAACTCCATCTAAACTACACAACGGATTTTAATGCAATTTTCATCTTCAGTTAGATAGGTTTTCACAAAAATTTTATGTTATAATAAAACCTAGTTTAATTTTTTTTCCGGATTCACTTATGGAAAGTGGGACAAATGGGGGAAACCGGGATCGGGTCACTTAGTCTCATTATATTTTTAAATGTATTTTGATTGTTACAACATGTTACAAGTCCTACTTTTTGTACCTACAAATAAATATGCTAATATAATTTTTCACAATATTTTTCCACGACGAACAGTCAATATTATAACAAAAAAAAATACCTCAACTTAATTAACCTATGCAGCCAATTTAAAATCAATGTGATTGATAATTGATTCTAATGTCTCCATAGATGATTACTCTAAAATAGTAATAATATTAATAAAATAACCATATATTACTTACTTACATTTGACTTAATCAATTAAGTAAACTCACTATTTAGCCATATTCACTATTTAACCATATTCACTATTTTCACTAAATTAATCACCCACAAGCAACGCGCACCTAATACGAAGCGTTCAATGTGACTTAAAAAGGTGTTATAATTTATTTATTCTTGGGTCCATATCCTTGGGAAGATGTGAGAAAAAATAATGTAGACGCGATTCTATTGTTATGTAAAAAACATTTTTAATTATTCAACGAGACAGGTGAGGTCAAGCGACTTCGCGATAAAGGGGTCATCTCAGAGAAAGGAGTACGTTTTCGCTTCTAATATTAAAATGGTTAATTTAAATTTTAAATCTATTTCATTTTCACACGGTCCAGAATCGAGACGTAGGTACGTTAATTTCGGAGATTTCGCATTGTGAAAATGCAAATTTTTCTATATGAATATGTATGACAAGAGACGAGTTATATCTTAAGACGTGTGTGAACGAAATAAATGTGTAATAATTATATTGAATATTTTACATTGTGAAATTCAGTTAGCAGTGTTATTTTGTAGAACCAATTCTCAAATGACATATATATAATATATGCATTTTTCGTTGTTCATGTCAAGAAAACTTACCTAACATTCAACGCTAATAACTGATTTATTTAACTTCATTTAGGTATCAAATTAAAGTACCTAGATACTTCTAAATAATGTTTTTCTTAGAGATAGTGTAGCTTTATAGTTAGTGAAAGAATATTTCAAAATTGATTCATTTGTCTCACATTATATTGAATTTAGAAGATCAAAAATGTTAATAATATACCTAGATAGGTAAACCCACTACACTACTTACACCCAGAAGCAATTAAATAGTAACTATGAAAAATAAAAATATTATTTGTGCAAAAAATCTTATGTCTTTTATATAATATGTATTATAATTTTTTTCTTTTGAAAATTGCAATTTGTTTGCAATATTTTTCTCAGCTTTGGTATCCCATAGCTTGAAAATACTTGTGATAGGTATTTCAAAAGGTACCTAGTTTTATGAGGGCGGTTAGTGTCCTATGGCTAGGACTTCGCAGTGAGAGATAATATTGTCTTTGTCAATCTATGTAGAAATATCATTATTTTCATTATTTTGTCTGATATTCTATTTGTTAAGATAGTTATATACATATTATATTTTTTTAATCCTTACACTTCAATATTGCATTGTAAATGTAGTAAAGAATTGCTTTGAAAATAAAATAGAACGGAGAAGAGATGGTGATGTAAATTTTAGCTTTATTCAAATTAGATGTCTTTCAAGACTACCCGGGGCAAGATTAGGCGCACACGTGGGGTCAGAAGTCCTGACCTTAGGGTCAATAATAAAAGTTTCGTTGAACAGGTTGGGATGACCTTCGACCCTTTATTCTCACGGTTAACCCCGGTTAATTATGCGTTTATAAAACACACGCAAATAGAATAGGAATTTTGCATAAATTACCTACTTACCTACAGCGTTTTATGAAAGAAGCATTGAATTCGTTTAGAAGGATTATTTAAAAAACGGTTTTTTTTTAATACTTACCCACTTACAATTTCAAGAAGTCTCGAATATTTTAAAATTAAGATTCTTTTTTTTATTATTTAAAATTCTTTTTTTTTTTAAATTCTTTTTCGTCTTAAAAATATTTTAAATTAAGTAGGTACTATAATAATTTCAAGTATTTACTGGAATCACTGAAAATTTAGTACCTAATATTTATTGAATTAAAAGTTGTAACTTAGATGATAGAACTTACCTAATAGAACTTTTTATTATAAATAATAATATATTACGTTATTTTAATACATAGGTATTGATTTATGAATAAGTATATCTGGGTAATATGTCTAGATAATATGTAGGTAAGTACCGAGGTACCTATTATGTGTAGATTAGGTAGGTACAGTGGGCATATTTTTTCATTTATTGTCATTTGTTATTGTAGTAATCATAAATAAGGTATAGGTAGATAGATATTTCCATGAATCATTTGAAATACCTACATTTTACTGGTTTCCATAGAGCACTTAGATAATTAATCCGTGAAGCCTTCTATTTAAGCTGTAATCATTAAAATCCGCATTCGATCACTCTCATCAACAAAATCGAACATCATTTTTGGCAGTAATTATCTCATATTTCCACAACGCCGCGGCTAAGTACTTCAAAAACAGTGATTAAACATTCTACACCCACTATTCATTAACTATACAACGTATAAATATGTTCGAAAACCCCCCCTAAAACATTACACGCATCTCTACGCGGTCGTTACCCGCTGCCCCATACCCGGATGTCACCCGGACGCACCATTTTTCCCCACAAGATAAAGACCAAATAAAAAAAGAAAACGCGAAAAATATCTCCGTCCCTTACACTCGTGCGCTAAAGTTACGAGGTGCGAGCGGATCGACGGCTAAACTACGAACGAATCACGAAAACTTGAGCCCCGCCCGAGACGACCACTCTATCCGTCTCTTTCACTTTTTCACACTTTTCATAGCGCTGCTCCAACTCGCATACGTGGTAACTCTCGCTATAAGTGCAATGAAAATACAGCTTTATCGTGTAGTGTTAAGGTTGGAATTTAATTGTAAGTAGTCACATTGAGAAAATATTTTAGAACGAAAGCAGAGGAGTGTGGTAGGTCTCACTCGCTCGCAAAAAAGCTACACGACGGGTGGGGTGGTTGTTAGATGTCGCTGGTGTGGGGAACCGGTATAGTGGCCGCCATGTTGCTTGCCCGACGGCGGACGAAGACTGGTATTAATTTCAGCTTAATTCGTCCGTTGATTTCAAGTATTTTATTGCCGTTTTGTAATGAAATTTTAGGAAACTATCGCACTAACTAATATCGTTTAAATCGCCTATTCTCTTTTTTGCTAGGTAATGTTTACAACCAATTTATGTTAGATCATCTTATTTATTATTTCTGAATAAAAAAAATAACGATAGGTACTAATATGTAATTTTAAAAATGGGTAATTTTTTAAGGAAGATTATTATTTTATACAAAATAATTACATATTAGTACACACAGATTTTTTATAAACAAAAAAATATAGGTACATACCTATATTATAATCTGATAAAAATATTTTGAAGAGATTTGTTATTTTGGCCAAACAACACAATTATAGAACACTAGCTGCTGCACGCGTTTTCGCCCGCGTAACTTTATAAAATACCTACCTATACCCTATGTCCCTTCTGGTGTCCTAGACAACGTGAACCTATGCGAAATTTCTTGGTGATCGGTTCAGTAGTTTTTGCGTGAAAGAGTAACAAACATCGAGACATCCTTTTTTTTTTTTTTTTTTTTGTTAGAGATGGGTTTGCTCTTGGCCAACAACCAGCTTGGTAGCAAGGGAGAGGCCTAAGATGGAGCGAGCTCACCCAGAAGATGCCTATTTACTCGAACTTTGAAAAGATAAGGGTTATATTCATACAAACTTTCGCATTTACTTATATTATTTCTTAGTAGGTACGGATGTATGTTAATAAATCCAAAGTCTTCAAACCTGATGAACTCTTTAACTGTCAAATGTTTCAATTATATATTCAGTTATTCAAATACGTTAAATGCCCATAGTAAATGCCAAATAGCAATGCTGAAATTAGGCACTGCTGTTCCTCGTGACTTTTCGATCACTGTAGTGTGTACTTAGTAGATATAAGTCTCAGAATACAGAACACACTCGAAGAAACGGTCTAACAAATAACTTATGCAAAAAAATCTGCTTTATTTAGTATATATTACATATACTTAATTACATTTTATATCACATCCCATGTATCTATACTACATTCATATATCTATACTAATATTATAAGGAGGAAAGATTTGATTGTTTGTTTGCATTGAATAAGTTCTGAAAGGAAACTAAGTACTGGACCGATTTGAAAAATTCTTTCTTTCTTCCTATGAGGTACCTATCTAATTTTTGATATTGTAAAAACGAGAAAATTTTAAATGAGGGCCTTAGTTAGGTATAGTTTTTTTTTAATATAACATCTATCGTTATCGTATATCGTTTAATAGGTAAAACGTTATGCAAAGTTCAACCCTCCCTTTCACCCTTTAAAATGTAGATTTTCAAAAATCCTTTCTTATCGAACGTGTGACCAAATTGCTTCATTCACGAATTATAGTAAGTATCCCTTACCTGATTTTTTTTTTATTACTAACAGGCTGAATCTTCGTGAGTAGCTTCAGTTTGCCGAGACGTCCAACTTTTTCCTCTGCGAAAATACTCGATAGAGGTAGCTAAAGGAGTTAGCAGCCGTAAACAACTTCCAAGTGTATAGGACTGGGAAAACGTGGCACTCAATTTGTAGATAAATGTGGCCATATTATTATACAAATGTTTACTAAGCTTACAGACAAAAATCAGCTGGTTAGCTCTCTGGATGGCTTTTAACAGCAAAGTAGGGTACCTAATGCTCATTGCTCAGGTTGTAATAAAATGAATTTTTTTTCTTACTAATCCAGTGATTTCTGGTAGATAAAATCTTGATACTCAAGCATATTTGTATTAAAAGAATGTTATGGGAATAGTATGGGTCTCTCAAAATATTTAGGGCTTCTAAATGAGTCTGACCATCGATTTTAGTTAATGATATCCCCCAAATATACACTAGACAAATAGGGCTGGCTGTGTTTTTATTTTTTTTATATCTTAAAAAATGACCGAATTACTACCTACTGGCGAACGTTGATGACGTCACAAGTCACAAGAGCCGTTGCTAGACGCAAGTGCTTAGTACAAAGATAAATTTGTATGTTTGTAATTAATTAACTCAAAAACTACTGGACCGATTTTAAAAATTCTTTCACCTATAGAAAACTACATTATCAGCGAATAAAAAAGGCCGTATTTTATATAGTTGCGCGGACGAAGTCGCGTGAAAACAGCAAGTTGATATAAAATATTATAAAAATATTCTTAAAATGATTCTTGAGCGGGACTTACGACAAAGATTTCCTCAATACTTTCTGAAGTTATCGGGTTCGGAATATCTTAATGAAATAGGTATCTTGTGGGTCAGTTCTTTTTGTCTACGTTTCTGTGCTACAGATCATTCATTTGTTTTAACTGTCTCTCAATGACACAAAATGTAAATATACGTTTTGTTTCAGCTAGGTTGCGGTTTGCAACTTAACTCGAAACTTTGCTTTGCAACCTATACTTGGTTGTAAGTCATCCCCATATCATAAAGAGTGAAATATTTTTGTTAGTATACTAGGCAGGTATATTTTTAAAGTGATAAAAAGTGACGACGTCTTACACACACTACAATAATACATGTGTGACGGGCTTAATTCATATACACGTTCCGAGCTTTGTCATGAAAACGGCAGCTATCACATTTATGAGTTGCAAGTGTGTACCAATAATTTTAGCATATCCTGTGTCCTGTACGTCTAAATGTTTATCTATCAAGTTTCATGAAAATCAGTTAATTCGTTTAAGAGTTATGGAGGAACATACATACTTACATACATATAGAAAAAAAATCTAAAAATCGTCAATTTAGTTTCAGTATCAAGTCGCTGCTTAAAAACTAAAGAGGTATTGAACAAAAAATCCAAAAAAAAATATTTGAAAAAATACAATCATATTGTACGTTGCAAAAAGACTTATGGTTGTTTTATTCCATATTTAGTATAATTTGATTATTTTTTATATATTCAAAAGTAACTTATATGCTTAGGTATATATCTCTTCTTAGAATTCAGTTTATTATAAAAGTACTTAAAACATTTAATGCTACTCAAAAATACGCTTCTAACGATGTATAATATTATGCATATATTTGATATAATATATCTAATAAGAAAAAAAATAGACAAATTTCGATTTGCTCTCCTGTAAAAAGTGTAACCCTTTAGTTTGTGACCCTTTAGTTTTTAAGCAGCGATGTATAGAGCCTATAATCACGATATCTCTGTAAACAAAGTAACTTACTCCCTTACAGATTTATTATTATTATATATTATATTGATGATGATAAAGTATAAAGTCATAAAGTGACATAAATGCCTGAAGGAAACATTCAATTATTTCTTAATATAAATCTTTCCTCGGGCTAGGAGATAAATCAATGTAAACATATTTTTTTAATATAATTTTATTAAAAAGAAATCCGCAATTAATTTTTTTGTTTTATTTATTCTTGCTTTCGGCAGTTACAGAAGAATTTTATTACAGTATTTATAAGTTCTCTTTTATAACAATATATGGCGAATCACTGGTTTCTAAAAGCTAACAACGCCATCTATCATCGAGTAGCGCGCTAAGCCTTGGCCAAAAATCTTCTGAGTTAATTTTAAAAAATAAATGTAGTTGTAATAACTAGCACTAAAAATATAATAATGCGTCACCGTAGCTTTTTAAATTAAAAGACATCTAATTTAAATTATATAACTTATATTTATTTATGACACAAGATAGGTGGCGCCAACGATATTCATTGGATTTATATTAGTTCGTCTACTCGACGGTAGATGTCGCACACAGTTGGTTAAATTTAAAAAATTAACGAATAAAATCTATTTAGATTTATATTATGTAAATCTTTTTTTAAAATATAAGGATATAATATATAATATAAGCTCATCCTTGCTACTCAGCTGGTTGTTGGCCAAGAGCAAACCCATCTCTAATAAAAAAAAAAAAAAAAAAAAAGATATCAATACGGGGTAAAACATAAGCTTCTTTTGTTTACTTAAGCTTATAAATAGAAATAAAATACTTAACTATTATACATATTACTTTGTTCTTAATTCATTGTTCACCGTAACAAGCATGTAATTTTAATTTTATTTTTTAATTTTAAATGTATCAAAATACGCAAACATTTAAAATAGGTATGTCTACCACTCTGACTAATTGATTTTACTTAATAAATATTTCAACTTAAATGGAAAATTATGCTTGAAATGTTACCACTATTTCGTAATGCAAAATGAATTGTTGCAACATATTCTTGCAGAGATATCAACCTAATGTATATACATTTAAGGTTGAAAATGGACTAAGTAATTAAATGATATATGAGAAGGCTTTTTAGCATAAAGCCAAAATACGACATTTTGCGTTAAAGCGAACAAAACGCGTCTCACGTAATTATCCCTGAAACGAATCGAATTATCTTCAAATGTCACTGAAATGGTTGAAGACATGCGTTACTCTTGGGCAATTATCCCCCGGGGAGACTCCCCCCTTCTCTCCGGAATCCCCCCCACGTCACCCCCGGGTCGGACGGCCCGCGCAATTTCGCCAAATCATCTTTACCCCACCTTTTCACTGATGAAGATATGTAAATCCCCCGGTTTTCGAGATAGTTGCTCCCTGAATGAATGCAGCGGTTGTCATTATTTGAGTTATTATAATACCTACCATAAATTATTAATCACCTTTTACCTTACCTTCCTTCCTTATCTTCGGAGTAATAAGAGAAGTCATTACTTCTTGTGATTTTTGTGCTCCCAGACGATGGTGTCTATGTAAGTACTTACAGTATACCTTAAGTAAACCCTGCTGTGTTTTATCATAAGTAATTTACAAATAGGTGACATAACGCCCTTTTTGAAGCCAATCCAGTGGGGCTGAGAGAGGTAAGATTAACCATTCGAATTCCAGTCCCAGTCGGGATACGATTCCTAACTGCATTAGGAAACATAATATGCATGTGAGAATCCTAACATTATTCCAAGTTATAAAGGAAGATCACGCCAATCCTTGCGAAACGTGGACTCCGATTTGTTGTTTGTGACTAAAATATAAATTTGTGACAAGACAAAACATGACAAAATGTTACCATGAGTCGTGGTAAATTAATTTATGTAGCCAACTATAGAATTCAACTTTATTTTTTATATACCTAGTTATATTATATCTAATATTATAAGGTAATATCATTAATTTTTTATTACTTTTTTTTAGGTATCATTGTATATTTTAAAATTTGAAAACCACTGGCCGCTACAATGTTCTTCAATAGATTCAATCAATCATTTTCCATTATGATTGAGTTTCCTATTTATAGTTTTTGTCATGGAAAACTTACTCATGTAGTAAATAGATGAATTCGTGATTATGATACAAGCGTCATGTGTTCTAAAATATAGTAGGTATAGACTAATAATATAAAATCTGTATTATCAAGTGTGGTATAGTGTTGTATATAAATTATGAATCGAGAGAGAAATTTCAAATTTCACTGTTTCTTTTTGTTCATGCTCAACCGCGAACGAGATATTATGCTTTGTGGCATCACTCATTAGCTCTATCACTCAAATACATATTGTCTAGTCTGTATACCTACATATAAGTAGTCTGTACACTACAATTAAATAAAATTATACTATAAAATGATACTATAAAAATAATGGGGGCTTTAGTTATGATAATGTTACTAACGATCGTCTATAATACAAAGTCATACAAGATCATACAAAGTTAAAGATGCTACATTACTTCTCTAGATGGCGTTGTGTTTCACAATTTCAATTAACCTAAGTATAAGTATATTTATTGAGAATAAGTTCATAGAAGCTTTTTAAAGTACTCCCAAAAAGAAAGTTGCAGACGGGCGTTTGAACCGCTGCGTTTGACACGCCCGCGTATAAAAGGTCATCACCCGCGCACCCACGCCACGTAGCGAAGATCATTATCTAGCACGAGAAAGTTGGGAGGAATCTAGTTAGACCCTCTACCCGCGCCTCTTGTACCACCCCCACGCCCGCCTTAACTTGTTATAACCGGTTTAGGCTAGTTCACTTGAGTTGGCCACC
The DNA here is from genome assembly GCA_918317495.1 of Synanthedon vespiformis. Classification (NCBI taxonomy): domain Eukaryota; kingdom Metazoa; phylum Arthropoda; class Insecta; order Lepidoptera; family Sesiidae; genus Synanthedon; species Synanthedon vespiformis. Next base: position 7,126,104 of record OU906962.1, read on the forward strand.
TGTGTGATACAAGAGGAACTCGCGGTTTGTCTTATGTATTTGGAAAAATATATAGTAGCTCGCTAAAATGTACGAGAAAGTCGGAACTTGGTCTTCGTTGCAAGGTATATTACATTACATACCTATAGTTTTAAATACAATAACTTATTTATTGTAAGTATATATACATAATATAATTTTATGTTAAGTTAAAACTTAAATGAACTTTTCTTTACTTTAAAATAAAAACGTTTAGGTGTATTTATTGTTTATATTTCATGAAAAAAACAAGCTGATGGTCAATTATGCATCAGCACTCTATTCTAGGTAGGCTAAAGGGCGAATGGTAGCTGACGGTGGTCCATAACACGATAAAAGTCGGGGGAAACACAAGTGTTCTATTGACCTATAGATTGTTAAATTATAAGATATGGTAACACCAAAACACCATAGCATCCATAGTGTTATTTCACTGTGTTCTTCCTTGTAAGTAGCGAAGTGCATTTCTACTACGAATTACCTATAGGTAGTTCTTTATTAACAACGGTAAACAGGCAAATCACCTTATCGGTTGGCGTTGTATATTCCTAAGAGCATCATCAAGATTATACGACATTTCATTAAATGGGACCGTGGATTCTTGAGAATCGTGCCCGGAATTATTTTCCTTTATTACATCGTCGACCAAGAGCTCACGAACTCCCAATTACACTTGAACCACTCTGCGTCCCCTTATAAACCAATTGGTTATCAAAAAAGGGGAAAACGAAGAGAAAACATAGATCAAGTTGGGCTGGACATTACATTTCGTCTCAGTACTGGAATGCAGCGCATAATGAATAATTTGTGCGGGTAAATGGAACCGTTTCTTAGTTTATTTTCTATTTACTGGCTCATAGCTTGCCGTTTATTGTTTGTTATACGAAACAAGAGAAATTGCTTAAGTTGACAAAAGCGTATATGCATATTAGGTACTTACCTAGTACCTACCTTGTTGAAAAATGCTTGTAAATGATAAACCTTTTTGTTTTTTGTATTTCTGACGGGGATCGTAGCCCTCCCCGTAGCCCCGTAGCCGTAGCCGTAGCGTAGCCGTAGCCGTAGCCGCAGCGTAGCCGTAGCCGCGGCGGGACACAGAAATCGTGTCATAACGCTGTCAGGTATCCGAGTGGTTTTCCCAACGTTAAAAAAAAGGTGTATAAAATGAGGTTAAACCTAAGCCTAAAATGAGGTGAAACTACTATTTTCCGTTGATCGTTATAAGGGAAACTGCCCCCAGATTGACTGCCCCTACAAAAGCTAATGTCATGTTGACATAATTATATTGAATTGTTGAGATAGGCAGACAGAATAAAGATGGTCAGGAGGCGGTTGGTGTGGGGATGCGAGAACGTATGGTTACTCACGCACGCGTTATGCGTTTGCGTGTTCACTTGACCCTGTTACTTGTCCTAGCGTGTAATGTTCACAGGGGCTAAACGCTTTTCTTGGTGTATTTTAAACTCATTTAAAATAAAAATAGAATATTAATAGGTTTTGCAACGGAGAACGCTTCAACCCAAAAAAAAATTTTTCACCACATAATAAGAAAGAATTTTCGATGAAAATACTGCTCAGATCTTTGTATGATTATTGAAATTCCTCTTCCTGTTATTAGAATAATTTTCCAGAGAAGAAAAAAATCTTACATATTAGGAGTAGTAAGCCGCTTTGCGTCTTTGATTTCTAGTTCGAGTCTAGGCAAGGCGAACATTCATTGTTCACCTTGCCTCACTTTATGATCTCACCTTATAAACATAATAAAAATGAATTAAATAAAAAATATATTCTTCAATATCTATAGAAGGTTACATATTTAATAAGCACTTTAGTAAGATTATATTGGCATGAAATTCTTCCTTTCACAGTCAAAGCTGTGGACTTCCAAATGTAACATATAAAATTTGGCTATATTTTTCGTTAACTTTTTTTAAGTTTGCGGTTTCTGCAAGTGAAAAGAACATTGCTCCTTGGAAGACAATCTAGAATGAGTATAATGGAACAAGCATAGGATTGCGTGACTATGATTTAATGAATCATTTAAGTAATGAGGTGTCTTAGAGAAGAAAAACTTTTAACATACTTGCTGACGCCAGCAACACCAACGGTCATGAAGCCTGCCTCCTTACCGTTATGTTCTATATGAGAACACATATTGTAAAAGGGAGTATGTTATCTCAATCTAATCTGAAACAACAATGTAGTCCTTCAGGCAACTTTCTATGGGATCTGGATAAATAATAGGCAAACTAACCGCATAAAGAGAGTCGCGTACGCACATAAACTGGTTATCTGTAGACCGCCCAAGGCGTAGGGCGCCAAAGTTGTGGTCTAAGTTACACGCCTTAAGCGGGTTAATGCATATTACTTGAATTTAAATTGAACGTACGACTTCTTCGCCCATTGTAATCTCTATGCAATTTATTACATGATAGGGTTTATTCGATTTAAAGAATTTATCTTTATACCTACTTATTTGTTTCCCTACTCTTTATAAGAGTATAGTGATAAAAATAAGAGGTTACTAAATAAACAACACCTATTATAAACCGGAGTAAATTAAAAATTGTTTAAAAATATATATATAATTATAAACATTATAATGGTAGTAAATCTTTTGTAACATAATTATACCCTCAATATGTTTGGTGTAGCCTTTGATAAGAACTAAGTTAAGAAAATATCAATAAAATCCACATAAAAGTGTTAAGTTTTCTATAGTCTAACATCACATGAGACGTGAGTGACTAACACTTCACAGAAAGTATATTTAAGTTATTTTCATTACTAAAAAAGCGATATATTTAACTATGTATTTCTGACAGTAATTTACTTATTATGCTTTATTCGACTTATGTATGTATAATTATAAAAAAAGAATATTGAAAAATATTTATACACCTATAAAAATTTAAAAAACTTAGGAGCATCCCATGATACAAATAACTTAAAAGCAATACACAAAAATATATCCATGGAGTACCTATTAACTTACATGGGTGTTAAACTGAAGAAAAAAGTTGACCAGAATGGCGCTAGTGTAGCATTGGTGGATTAATATGAATGGTGGGTTTCGTAGTTCATGAAACCACCGTAAATAAAATTCTACTAGAGCGCCGCCCAATTGAGCGTATTCGACGGACACTTTCTCATGTATAGAGTTGGGCCTCCTTACCTATATTCTCCATGAATATCGCAACAAATCGCTGGAAGTTCGTGAATTACAACTGTAAGAAGCAATTTCAACGACGACGTGATCACAAAATCACTATGGTGTTTCCAGCCTGTATCAGCTCTACATTTTACGAAGTTGCACCCACAACTTATATAAAGGAACTATGTACAGATTTTGTCTACGTTTTAGAACTTTGTGTATACTGGTTGTTTTACATGTGCTTTTCTGACAATATTAATAATGCAGCTAGCTGTTGCACGCGACTTCGTCCGCGTAACTTTGCAAAATATAGCCTAAATTCCAAATGTTTTCAAAGTTTCATGGAATAGGCATCTTCTGGGTGAGCTCGCTCCATCACAGGCCTCATCCTTGCTACACGGCTGGTTATTGGCCAAGAGCGAACAAATCTCTAATAGAAAAAATAACCTATGTTACTCACTGATAATGTAGCTTTACATAGGTGAAAGAATTTTCAAAATCGGTCCAGTAATGTTTGAATTTTTACAATCTTCTCTCTTTTTAATATAAGTATACTTATACATTAAGCCTAGTGCTTCCAATTTGAGCTGTATTCGCTCGAATTGATTATTATTATTATTTTTTCATCTTTTCATTTTTTTTTAATTTTCAAAATGAGTGAATCTGGTGTTTTTCTATAAGAATAGGAGAAAAATATTTCATTTTACAAAAAAGAACCCCACTTTATTTATTAACATGTATGTAGGTACCTACAGTATCTAAGTATTATATGTTATAATTGCCTGCTTAATTTGAATTCCAACCTGATATTTATTATAAAAAAAAATTAATTTAAATAAGAATTAAATAATTAATTTAATGTTAAAATTTTGTAGCACTGTTAGGATATAAAAAGCTCATTTCAATCAAATTTATCTTGGGAGATGACAAATCAATTATAATATTATGGTTGACTGTACCTAAACTACAACTGCCTATATATAGCGTTCATAATTTCGTGGGAAGCTAATGGTTTCGTCTTTACGACCTGAAACTCGGATCGTAACATTAAGTAGTAAACCTTATCTGAAACAACACAATGTAACTTAGGTTAATGCTTATTCGCTTGAATTAAAATAGATTGCTATATATTATTAAAATACTTTATTAATAAAAATAAATAATAATATGTACAGTGTAAATGCGAATTCAAATAAGTATATCAAGATTTAATATGAAAAAAAATACAAATTTTTTTTAAAGTAAATGAGTTAAACTTAAAATATACGCAGAAATGTCTTAAAATTATTATTAAATTTAAAAAAAAACATATACAAGACTTATGGGGTTTATTTGATGAAGAATTGTTTAAAAGCAATATAAGCAAAATGCGATATTGAATGCAAAAAAATTAACTTTCACTCTTTCACTCAAAACGGCTGAACAGATTTAGATGACATTTGGCACACAGATAGTTTATTATCTGATTTAACATATAGAAAACTATTTATCCTGGAAAAAGGTTAGGTTTCCGAGGCAACATCTAAAAATAAAACAAAACTGCGCCATAGAATAAAATCAGAGCGATAAAGTTCTCTAAAAGAGAGAAGATGCATTTTTTTCAACCCAGACGAAGTCAGAGGCACTAGCTAGTATAATATAATTAACGAAGTGGATATTTATAAAGATAAGTTTCCTATATTTCCTAGTCTATTTCAATATTGTGACACAAGTTAGTGTGTCTACAGAATGAACGTATTATGTAGGTATGTTCACGTGTGAATGTTACAAGACGATTTGCTCCAGGAAATGAACTCGAACAGAGGGAGGAGGGACCGAGGCATTAGCGCCTTTACGACCTGGTTTGAACCTAACTATAGAAATAAATATAACTGAAGTGTCTATCTGTCATTTAGAAACAAGATTTTATATTTGCAGGTTGCAAAACTATAATTTTCCTGTGCATAATTTTCTATTGCATAAAAATCCAAATTATATTGCTTCGAAATTGATACTCATATTCAACTTAATTACAGTCAAATTATGAAACAAATTAATTGAAATTAAACCGAAACTTCTATTCCACTCCTACTTCGCTTACTTTAAAAGAAGAGCAATGAAAACCTTGTTGTAGAATTTTCCTACTCCCCGGAAAACAAAATTTTCCGGGCTTCCTGTCCGCTCCTTATCAAAAACAGTAATGTAGTAAATAAATAGGACTGAATTCACACAGTTCGCCCTTCCAAGAATCTAACCTGAAAGCCCAAATAAAACTAATTTATGTACCTACCTACGTATTTTTAATTTTCTTAATATTTTTTTTGTCTGTCTTGATATTTTTTTTTATTATTAAGTAACATCGAAGTATAACTAAATCGGTTAATCGCTGTGACAATAAAGGTGCCAGGCGTTATTTGTCTTAGGGCCTCTTTCACCATCTGTCAAGTAGGCTAACTGTCATTTAAAGTCACCGGTAACCGGGGATAATAGAGTTAATATACCTTTGTTTGTAAAGTAAAAGTTCCAAACATTAAATAGAAAATAATTTAAAAAAACTGCCTATCGAAGGATGCAATAAACCGAAGGCATAATTTGATAAAATATAAAATGATTTCTAAAAGTAACTTGTCAACACTGTAGTTGGTGAAAGACCTTTTTTCAACTTTTTTTTTACCAGCACTGAATATGACGTACTAGTATGTCCCCATTCTGGTTGACAAAATTTGTCATAAAACAGCTAGATAGGTATACAGCTGCATTTCACTCTCATTATTTTATAGTAGTGATATGATTATAGGATTTTCTAACGATATTTTACAAAAAAAAATTTTTTTTTTTAAATATTGGTAACGAACGATGGCCAACAGTAATTCCCACAGAATCCCATCTCGCCAACGGTCTCACGACTCCAAGTCTAGAACTAAAATAGCTATGGGTCACTGAGATCAATAGTTCAAATGTGGATCCCTAAAAAGGGATGCTGATGCTGCATTACCTCATTTCCAATGCAATACACCTTTACAATTAACCAAATTAACTACTCGAAACCAACCGTTAAAACCAAACAAGATTGAACCTTATAATTATGTGACTAGAGATCATAATTCTCACAACAAACGCTAAAGTGACTGGTTATCGTTCCCCAAATTTGTACAGTACCGGTTCATTGACAATGGTACAGCCTATTAACATAACTCCTTGACCGGACACAGCCGGACACTTATTAATATTAATAATGTAAAAAAGTTCATTGGTACTTATTTTAAAAATTTAGTTTCGTGCGAGATTTTGTGACGAGAAGTGATAGAACTCTAAAAAAAATTTTCATTGAGTTATAAACAAGTTGTCAGATCAAAATTTTGAAAAATCTGTTTCGTTTAAATTTAAACGTTTTAAAATCAAGTGATTTTAGTTCAATTGAAATTAAAAAATAGTTAATGGAAAAACAAAAGGAAACAGAATTTATAAAGGTGAGTTCTTAATTCAAATAAGTTTCACGATTAATTACGACCATTAATTAACTGATTTATTATTATTTAAAATTATCTGTCAAAATAATTCAATATTTTAAAATGTTGACATATTATTCACAACTACTGGGTGACCGCGACTTCGTCCGTGATCGATCGCTACCAAACTTACCCGCTCGACTAATCTGAAGATTGTCTGAAAATTTCACATATCGCCTTTTATATTTATATAGATTTCTTTAGACATTTTTTATTATTTTTTTGTTTTCTTCCAAAAATTAACTAGAGGTGTCAAAACAAGAAGTTTCAAATAAATTCAGACCTTAACAGTTTAGCGTACGGTATCAAATAGATCAAAACTAAATGACAGAGCCCAGAACTATCAATAAAATCGATGAGCGTCGCTAGCCGGCTCATCAGTAATTTACAATTTTATGGCTTGTGGGAGCACGATGCGGGGTGCGGGGTGCGGGACGCGAAGGAGGGAGGACTCGCCACTCCATTAGTGCTATGTACCCCCGCGTTGCGAGCTTAGACCCTTTAGTACTGACTACAAAAACGAATAAGTATTCATATAGGTATATGCTTATAATTTTTCGGTCAATTTTAACATTTTCCTAAGCAATTTCAACATTTGTCTAACCATTTGGGATTTGTTGAAATAGCTTGGGAAAATGTTGAAGTTAACCGAAAAATGGTATATATACCATTCGAATAAATTTCGCGACATTATGTTTTCTATGACGATGTCTTTCATGAAATATCCTCACGTGAGCATAGGTAGGTACAGCAGTTTTAAACTTTGTTTTTTAACTTTTATTCTATTACCTAGCAGTTTTTTTTAATATTACCTAAGTATCTGTGGAGTTAACTATGTGTTCACTTTTATGACGTTTAGTTATACTGTAACATGTCTTCTGTTTGTATACTAAATATCAATAAAATTTCTTACTATTTCTTACTTCATAAGAAATCGTTATGTGCCTAATATAATAATATGCAGTATTTGTAACCTTATTATGGAAGTAACATAAATTTTAATTTATGTCTATGCATATAGTCAGTAGATAGTATTAGTTCGTGCAAGATCAAAGTGTTACTTACCTACTTATATGAAATTATTTTGAATATCCTATGTTTTACTAAATTAAATGATAGTGACGATATCAAAACAAAATAATTTGGTTTTTGAATATAAGCTGTGATTTTTGGTCTCAATCACTTAATCCTATTGGTCAATAAACTTTTGATTGGAGAGATTTTAAAAAACACCATACATGCGCCACAAGAATTTTGTTAATTTAATTAATTGTTTAAAATATGGTCTACAGATTACGTTCATTAGTAAAAACTGTATCAAAATTATTTTGTCATGTCTACGTATAGATAATAGCTTTAATTTTTTAGAGCTTCAGCCTAAAAGCTGATATCAAAATGAAAATCTAAACCTTTTTTGCTATCTCTACGAACCCACGCCTCCCGACAAGAAACGCGTGCAAAGGAGAAAGGAGAAAACTGAGACGGGCCAGAGAGGGATATCTTTAAGATACGTTGCCATGGCAACTCTTGTCCCACGCACACAACCGCACCGTTCACAGTTTTAATAGTTTTCACTCACACACCTGCTCAGCTTCTACGCAATAACAGTATTCAACTAACAGTAGGATACTGATAAATATAATAATTAATATTACACTTATTTAAACAATAAGAGCCGGCTCCTATAGTTTATATGGTTTCTTCTGTTGGGGTCAATGGTTTGGAGAAGGATATTCACTCTGTATAAATAATATATGACGTATAAGTTCCGCCCATTTGGATGTAGTTTTTTTGCGATATCGAAAAGCGCGCTATTTTATATTAGATCTAGCTGATGCCTGCGACTTTGTCCGCGTTGAAAAAGAAACAAGTAGCCTATTCTGTGTCCTATACGTCTAAATGTTTATCTACAAAGTTTCGCGAAAATCAGTTAGTTCGTTTAAGAGTTATGGAGGAACTAACATAATACATACATACACCTACACTTACAGATTTATTATTAGTATTGATGATGATTGATGTAATATAGGGCTGGAAAAACTTATTGTTAAAGCTCATATTAAGTTAAAGTTGTTAGATTTTGATTTATTTTGTAAGTTATTGTAAGTTAGTTAAGTGTGTGTTCTATAAGTGGAAATTTTTTATTAGGTTAAGTTTGTTTACTCACCACTATTATTAAGTAAGTAAAATTTACTAAGCTTGTTAATGCCTCTCTTCTTGTTTTCGAAGCTTGCTTAATGTGTACATATATATTTGAATGAATAAAGTATACTTACATACATTCTTCAAACAATTCTACTTTCAGTTTCCACCAAAAGAGTTTCCACCAAATACTGTTTACTACAAACAATACCTAAGTACTACTTCTATTTTTAAACTATGGCAATACTGACGCTCTGTATGTGTCCTGTGACCTAAAATAAATCGCTGTTCTGTTTTCCGTTGTTGCTTAATTTCATGTACGGTGTACACTTAATTAAATACTTCATATTAATTATTACTTATTAATTAATCAATTAATATATATTAATAATACCCGCTATTCATATGTAATATCACAGCCGCGTTGAAAAAGAAAAAAGTAGCCTATCTTGTGTCCTATACGTCTAAATGTTTTATCTACCAAGTTTCGTGAAAATCAGTTAATCCGTTTAAGAGTTATGGAGGAACATACATACATACATACATACATACATACATACATATATATATATATATATATGTATGTATGTTCCTCCATAACTCTTAAACGGATTAACTGATTTATATATATATATATATATATACATACAATACCTACACTTACAGATTTATTATTAGTATTGATATGATATTATATTTACGAGTTCTAATAATGTTGACTTTCTTGACGAACATTTGCTAATGATACCGAGTAAATTAAAGAAAATTAAAAACGAAAAAATTTTTTAAACAAGCTTTATAAAGAAAAAGAAAATCTTTTACAAAGTTCTCATACGAGAAGCTTTTATCAGAATTTAAAGGTTTCTAAGAAAACGCAACAGTCTCCTCTCTATTCTTAATTTAAATAAAAAAAAAATCGAGTCGCGAATTAAAGAAATCTATCTATATAAGTACTAATATAAAGAGGAAAGATTTGAGTGTTTGTTTGTTTGTTTGTATAGAATAGGCTTCGAAACTACTGGACTGATTTGAAAAATTCTTTTACCATTAGAAGCCGACATTATCCGTGATGAACATAGGATACTTTTTACCAAGGGAAGTAAATACTAGCCAGGTTGGCCCGGGAGATAGCGCCATCTATCCAAAATATGGTAGATGGCGTTTTATACTTTTCTACGCGGACGAAATCGCGAACACCAGCTAGAATCGTAAATAATTTAAAAAAAACTTTACTCACAATACTGTTTAGCAACTGTATTGTGGTGTTGGTATTAGGAGAATTCGACCCAACCTCTCCGAACTTTCTGTTATTAACCAAATGCTTTGTAAACATTTTGGGTGGGAACCTCTAGTTTTGTACTTGCTTCTAAATAGGTCGGGTGTTAAGCTTAAGCTTCCATATTTAAGTAAAGGTGGGTATCTATTCAATTTGCTTACTAAATGCTATTATATACCTACACATATACCTACTTTAAACATACAAAAGACCAAATGAAAGAGAAACTAATACAGTCTCTTAGCGTTAGAAAACTTCTTTTTATGTAAGAGCGAAGGATAGGCTGACGTGACGGTCCACTAATTTTATTGATGGTAAGTGGTTACCATCGCTCGTAATACAACTCTTATTATGTACTGCAGGTGCGCTGCCGACCATAATGAAAAAGAGGAATTATTTTTCAAATCCACATAAGAGCCTACTTTAAAAAGTTCGTTTCTAAAACCGCTATCACACTATTCAATTTGAAGGAAACCAATTCAGGAAATCGGAAGGTGTAATCGCAGAACATTAGATTTTAGAGATTTAGAGCAGAACCAATTTAGATAACCAATAACCAATACCTACAAGTCTCAGTTTTAGATTATCCAAATACCAATTTAGATTTTAGATTCTATTATCTATTTTAAATTCTATACCTTCAATTTAAAAATCAATTCAGTGTAGTATAATGAACAAGTTCACTACTTAGGTTCCTAAATTGGTTTCCTTCAAATTGAATAGTGTGATAGCGGTTTAAACATAGGCCATCCCCATAGTTTTCCAAATACCTACAAGTCTCACTTTTAGATTATCTAAATACCAATTTAGATTTTAGATTCTATTATCTATTTTAAATTCTATACCTTCGATTTAGAAATCAATTCAGTGTAGTATAATGAACAAGTTCACTACTTAGGTTCCTAAATTGGTTTCCTTCAAATTGAATAGTGTGATAGCGGTTTAAACATAGGCCATCCCCATAGTTTTCCAAATACCTACAAGTCTCACTTTTAGATTATCTAAATACCAATTTAGATTTTAGATTCTATTATCTATTTTAAATTCTATACCTTCGATTTAGAAATCAATTCAGTGTAGTATAATGAACAAGTTCACTACTTAGGTTCCTAAATTGGTTTCCTTCAAATAGAATAGTGTGATAGCGGTTTAAACATAGGCCATCCCCATAGTTTTCCAAATACCTACAAGTCTCAGTTTTAGATTATCTAAATACCAATTTAGATTTTAGATTCTATTATCTATTTTAAATTCTATACCTTCGATTTAGAAATCAATTCAGTGTAGTATAATGAACAAGTTCACTACTTAGGTTCCTAAATTGGTTACCTTCAAATTGAATATTGTGATAGCGGTTTAAATATAGGCCATCCGCATAGTTTTCCAAATACCAACAAGTCTCAATTTAAATACATACACTATTTGCGTGTTTATGATTAATGTGGTAATTATGTTTTTTTCAAATAAATTAGACAATAACTGACCCTGAGTGACAATAAAAGAGAGAGAGAGAAAGGGAGACCCAGGTAGTGATTGTAAACTGGTAGAAGGATTAGTTGGATAATACCTCTTAAATGGTATTTATCTCAAAAGACAAGTTTTAATTAGTTCGTACAAGTTGTAGCGAGGGACGAGACAAATTGATGCCTCTGCTAACTTTAGGCTTCAGTTAGATAGTTTACAAACATTCTAGATGGAAGGAGCCAACTAGGTATAGAACAAATTGATTTTGCAAGAACATCTTACGTAATTTTTTCACTAAAGAGTTTTCATACATTTGAATTTTTTTAAATAATTTAGCAAAAACTAACATAAACGTAACCAACTTGAACTTTTTTCTGTTGACTTACTTTTGTCTTAGAAAGACTTAAACAATTCTTACTGATAAGAAGCAATAAGCTGATAAGAGTGGTAATTTTTGGCAATGAGTAGATTGCTAGCTTTCGAATTTCTGTCGCGTCTGTACCTCTAAGGCTCTTCCATTTCATGTGAGCATTCCAATTCGCGTAGGCTAGCGTAGTGGATATTTATTCAGACAAAGTAGATGCTTTTTGCTAAGAAGTTACTGTATGTACCTACTTATTTTTTTAACTTAGCCTAATCGTTTGAGTTTAGAGACCTCCAAAACGACCCCTGACACTAACTTGATCAAGTGATCAGAGTTCAGCCTTTACGTACAAATTACATACTTAATAACGAAGCAAAAATAGACCCCGATATGTGTCTCGTGTAAAGAAGTTACTGGGAAATGCGATAAGAAGATCTGTTGAGTGAAATCGATGTTTATACTCAAAAGGTATTTAGGTTATATACGATAATTTTCGATGAAAAGTGTAGAGCCATAGTCAGAAAATATATTATGTGTTTGCAAAACTTAAAGCATAAATATAAATAAACCAAAATGAAATAAAAAGCAATAAACGCATCAAACAATCGGTATGTAGTGTAGTTGTAGTGGCAATATATTGGAAGTTTCCTAATAGTCCTAAAAAGCAGTACGACACCATCAACGCTGAAATTACTAAGCAAACTCTACGCCAGTAAGGTTAAATCACCCACCCACGATCTGCCCACTTTAATAAGTTTCTCATCGGCGTACCCCTAATGTGAGGCTTAAGGCAACGTCCTTAATGCCCCACCCTGCCACCCCGTTACACCCCCAAGACATATTTCATCGGGAACTCCTCCTTAACTACCGCCCGGGGCGCCAACTTTGACTAATATTTCACGTATAAATAATATACAAGATACGTGATACCGCCGCACCCAAACTATAAGGTCGTGTAGCGGACGGAAACATACGAGTTATAATCAATAATATTATTTCGAATTTAGATAGTTATTAAACCTATATTTATGGGAAAATATGATATGGTGCTACACTTCGCCCATAGCATAGTTATATTATATTATAGGTATGTCTTTCATTTTCAAATGAAGCCTTTTCGTTACATATAATATGGGTACATATAGGTGTCCAGAGTAAAAGGTGCCTATTACCTATTACCTATTACCCTGGACAAACAAACTGAAATACAAGTCAAAGAAAAATGCTTCCTACAACTCTGATTAAATTATAATATTATAAAAATTCATATAGTTTTAGTTATACTCTAGCATTCATCAAAATTATTGATTTCTACTTATCAAGATTTCAAAAATAAATTCATTAAAAGACATTTTCTTTGTAAGTTAAATATTTTGGTTAAGTATTCTCTTGTGTAAGCTTGTCAGATACTTAAAACATTTCTTTTTTTATTATTAAAATTGTGTTTGCTATTAGCCAGTATCAAGGCGTATATAGAAAAGATGAGGCTGATGATGAAGCGAGCTCACCCAGAAGATACCTATTCACTCGAATTTTGAAAAGATTTGGATTTTATTAGCTCGAAAACATAGACGCCAGCAGGTAAGTAGGTCCAATCTCTGGCAGTTCCAACAACCGAGAAAGAAGTACACCGAAGCACATCTTATAAAAGACACGCCATCATTAAAATCATGTAGTACCACGTTGCTCGTTTAGCCTCATTATGATTATGACCACTTATTAAAACCAATTATTTGATTTTCACATATTATTTAAAATAGCATATGAATTTGTCGATATACTTAACAGTATTAGTAATTACACTTTGCATGAAATTGCAAGAAATAAATACATAAATTTATACATTACAAGATTGACGCCACCCACAGCTAATCGATGGGGGTGTACCACCCTTATTTTAAGTCAGGCAGTTTTGAGGTGTGGGGTGTAAGACCCCAGATGTGGGGTAATAAGATAAAGGGGTCGAGGTCTGAGGAGGCGGGGATGATTAAGACTAACATCGGTTAACGAGCCGCCCGCTGAGCCATTTTAACTTAGCGAAATAGAAATTAATGCCTTCTAATATCGCAAATTCTTTTTTACCGCTAAACGCCTCTTTCACCATCTATCAAGTAGGCTAACTGTCATTTAAAGTCACCGGGAATAATGTAGTTGATATACATTTGTTTGGACGGTAAAAGTCCCAAACATTAAAAAGAAAATAATAAAAAAAAATCGCCTATCGAATGATGCAGTAAACAGAGTGCATAATTCAATAAAACAGAAAATGGTTTCTAAAGGTAACTAATCAACATTTTACTTGTAGTTTGTAAAAGAAGCCCTAAGTCTAAGCAATTACTTAGACATATAAATCTTACGTACAAAGCTTCTCCTTCAGATACTGATACGAGAACACTTCAAACAAGTGCTTAAACAAACAAAAGGTTAGACAATTTTCTACCTGAATTACCTACGTTTTTTATACCTTACTTATGATAAACACAACAGAATAATTGGTTTAATAAGTAGAAGGAAATAAATTTAAGTCAAACGTACCTCAAAAGTCACATCATAATTACTGAATCTATAAGAAAGTACTGATTCTAATGATGAAAGTAAATAGGATTTTTGTTTTAGTGCCTATATATAGATAAGATAATTGTTAATTACAATCTACGTTGACTTGCATTGTTAATTTGAAGTGGGCTTTTTCTCACTTATTTAATATTAACTGACCCGGCTAACTTTGTACCTCATCAGAATAAAAACCTGCTTTATATATACATTAATGACTGTATGAGAAAATAAATTTTACATACTTTTTTGTAAATATTTACAAAAAGTTATTCTGCTATCGGGGCGGAGACAAATTCAACTCATCAATGATTATAAGGAAAACGGCCATACCCTTTTGTGTAAGAACTTAATATAGGTACGATACGAATAAAGAAATACATAGGTGCGCATAATTGAGTCTATGACACTCTTACAATGTTTGTAAATCAAGATCCTCTTTTGTGAGTGAATCGATAAACCAAAAATATTCAAAATAGAGAGCCAAGTGAGAAGTAGGAGGGACAAATGACCCAATTTCCTTGAGTGTCCATCCCTCTAGCAACCGCCGCTCGCGCGTGAAGGGCCCGCCGACCCTAGCGTGTAAACTAACGAATACTTTGAATCGCATTCGTGGGGTTAAGTCACTTTCAGTTGGCCTATTTGTCAAAAAAGCGGAAAAACTCTTCGACACTTTGAAGTAGGTAAATTTACAACCTGTATTGTAGTCTTATACCTAACAAATTTCATTTTTTTTATCACTATAGATTTTTAAATCACATGATATATGATTGTGTGTATGTATTTTCTATGTTTTGCATTATATTATATTTACGAATATAAAGTACTAGCTGTTGCCCGCGACTTCACATTCAAAATGTTATATAGAATAAAGCCTAAATGGACATAAAAAGAATTTTTCGATTCGAACCAGTAGTTCTTGAGATTAACGCGTTCAACCTAACAAACAAACTCTTCAGCCTTATAATATTATTATTAGTATAGATATTTGTCAGATGTTTAGCAACCGTTTTTTTATTCGTGAAATCAACATTTGAAAACGTGATGGCACATCTTTAATGTTAGTAATTGTTAAGCAAAATATGTTGTAATTTTCAAATCTATACGTAATTAAACTATTTTAAAAACTCATTTAGTTGGATCCGGACGAAGTCGGGGCTCGTCAATGTATTTTATAGGCATGAATAATAATAATAATAATTGTCTAACTAAACGCCTCTTTCACCAACTACAAGTCTTTATTGATACAAGTGTTTGTATTAATAACTAATCAACACTTTTGTTGATTAGTTACTTTTAGAAATCATTTTCTGTTTTATTGAATTATGCACTCGGTTTAGTGCATCTATCGATAGTCGATATTTTTTTTTATTATTTTCTATTCAATGTTTGGGACGTTTACCGTACAAACAATATCAGGTACTTCTTCTTCTTCTTTTAATGTCTTGGCTCCATCAGATCTTCTCCGATGATTTTGCCAGTGTCATTAGTAAAAATAGCAATTTGTAAAGAAAGGCAAAATTGAAATTAAAAATCAAAAATAGCAGATCCCGAGACTAGTCAGTCAAGTCAAGTCTATAATTTTTCTTAGTTTTCCAAAATAGGTCCGTCAAGTCCAAAGCAGTCAAGTCAAGTCCAATATCAGGTATATCAGCTCCATTATCCCCGGTTACCGGTGACTTTAAATGACAGTTTGGCCTACTTGACGTTTGTGAAAGAGGCGCTTATTATATTAAGCGCCTCTTTCACCAACGTCATGTAAAGTGTTGATTAGTTACTTTTAGAAATCATTTTCTGTTTTATTGAATTATGCACTCGTTTTACTGCATCATTCGATAGGCGATTTTTTTTTTATTATTTTCTATTTAATATTTAGGACGTTTACCGTACAAATAAAGGTACGAGTATAACAGCTCCATTATTCCCGGTTACCAGTGACTTTAAATGACAGTTTGGCCTACTTGACGTTTGTGAAAGAGGCGCTTATTATATTAAGTCTAATTGAACACAAGAAAGATTACGTAATTCGATCCCCACTAAACATTACATAGGTATAGTTACTAGCTTAAGGGCTATGGGTCCCCCGAACCCAAAGAATGGCAGCAATCTTGTGGTAATTCTATCCTAGCACCCGTCCGCCATCAAATTTAACATACTTATATGTACAGACACAACTACGTCACAAACTACTATGTTTGTTGAGGAGCGTTTTCATTAAAACTTGCATGGTTTCGGGCGATACGGCTTCTATAGCTTATACAATAGTTTCTACGTAATATAACCAACGAATGTTTAATGTAAGAACTTGTTTGGTTCATCTATCTAAGTATATGTATAGATAAAATATTGTAAATAGCCAAATGGATAATGGAATTGCAGAACGATTGTTGTTTTTAATAGGTAACCAACATAATATTATTATGTTCTTAATGGCCCTCACTATCAACTAGGTATACTGTTATAAAAAATATTTAGTTATAAAATACAAAGATTTATAAATCTATGTGGAAAATGTTTTCCCTTTAGAACAAAACAAGTAGAACTAAGAATATTAATGAAATAGACCTAGGTATTGAACCGAATTCGACTCCTGGCTTATATAATTAATTCTCTTTTTCAGTGTAAAAAATTTCTTGGTTCCTATAAGAAAATTTAACTTTTTTCTCATAATTTAAGATTATCCATTACTTATTCCATAAAAAAATTGTACACACACACATTTCTATACAATATCTACTTGATACGATGCTTAGTTTCAGAATACATAATAACAAACTCGGTTAGTCTGTACGTCCATGGAAACTATTGTTTTCTCACCGCAGTTACTGTACAGCCAACTATGTTATATATTACTTTGAAACTCTATCTAAGGCTTGCTTATTCCTACATATACTTGTATGCATAATAATGAGCATATAATCTGGGTCAAGGTTTTTTATAATATCCATAAATATCACTAATTATTATCGACGATTAATTTCGAATGAACTTTAGGCAAGCCCTTATATCTTTTTCTAGAAACTAAGTATATAGGTACCTTATTATATCGAGTAGGTTTACCTTATTTTAAACAATCTATAGCCACTTGTAACTTTTTTATTGAATCGCTATTAAAAAAGTCATTTAAATGAGATATAAAAAGAAAAAAAATTATTAAGGACATTGATAAATCCTTATCCTTACTATCGATCCTTACTTCCTTACTAATATTATAAATGCGAAAGTAACTTTGTCTGACGCGCTTTCACGCAAAAACTACTGAACCGATCACCATGAAATTTCGCATACACGTTGTCTGGGACACCAGAAAGGACATAGGGTACCTTTCATCCAGAACGCGGACGAAGTTGCGGGCACCAGCTAGTGTATATAAATTAAAAATAAAAATGCTTAAGAAAAGTGTACAATAACACATAAGAAATAGTGTTCAAAATGAAAGTAGATAGTACACCTACGCTCGGTAGAGTCCCATTTCAGAATTAAAATGGAGAGATTCGAATTCCAATTTCAATTAATTTAAACACACGAAAGTGTACTAAATACGAAACAATTTAGGTGTAACACTTCAATTTAAACTTGTAAAGAGGTAACTCATCAAGTGAAGAAGGATATTATGCGGACAAAGAGCGTTCCGAGTGCGAAATTTAAATCCTACCCGCAGCTGCGGACTAGAACGGACCTTAGAAACAAACAAATCGACCCTTCCCACCCCCGCGGGGCGCCGCAAGGGGAGGTGAGGCGAAACAGGAATGGCCGCCTTATACGACCACATCTTACAGGCCCCAATTCCTACTTCCTTTCCATTACACAGCCCGCGCTGACTAAACATAATCGCCGAACTTCCTTACGACTCTACCCTTCCTGCAAACTGCTAGAACGCGCAACGCTTCAAACAATAAACTTAACCGTAACGTGTACAAAGTCCAATTTGCTCTACACACTTGTGAGATATCCATTAACATTTCTCATGCGAAATTCTACTCTATTCTCTTCGCTAAAGATTGAATTCCATTTATGTAACGGTTTATTTTCCAATTTTCCTCCAACGACCGCTGAAGCACCCGAGTTAAGAACGCCGCCGCCGTACAAGTTTAGCTGTTAGTTCTCCTCGTGTGAATAGCACCGCTTGTCGAAACTTGTGCGCACGACTGTTGCGGGAGAGTTTCTTACACAAAAGATGGGAGTGCGCGGAGGGGAGGGTCGTGATAAATGGTCGGATATTAATACCCGGGTCGGTGATGTAGTATAGTTTTATGATCTTAGTTGGGTAGTAATATAAATCTGCTTTTCCGGCCGAGTGCCTAACTATTGTTGGATTATTTAACGTTATACCTAAATTATTATTCAAAGTAGATGGACATTGGACAGTTTTAATTTTTGACTTATTTGTGTAAAGATATATTCACTGAGGTAATGAGGTCACTGATGTTTGACCTTCAACTTTTATAAAAAACTAGCTGGTGCCCGCGACTTCGTAATTTTCAATAAAAGTCAATTTCTTCATGTGTTCTAATATTTTTTTGTAGAGTTTCTATTACTTTAACGAAAATTCTAAGGAATAGCATATAATATATGTCTTTCATACAAGTAAAACATTTTTTTTTCTTCAAGGCAATAGCGTTATCTATTCTTATTTTAGTTGTTTTAGTTTACAACTATACATGCTTCAGTATAGTAGTTTTTTTTTTATTGTAGCTATTGTTTTCAGCTTCAGATCTGAAAAAACAAGACGAAATCCCTTCCAAGTTTTGTTACACTTTTCGCTTAAAGCAAGTGTACATTTGTAGGGATATGCAAACAATATGGCGCCTTACGAAACAGTAGTGGAAAGTTATAATTCGTGGAGTGGTTTGGCACGCCTTATCTTTTACAGCTAGAACGGGGCAATATTCATAAAGCCCGGTCTGCGACAAGATTTTATTACAACGCTCTCCTAGAACCAACCGACCCACTATAAACTACCTATAGTATCGTATAAACAAACTTCTGTACCAGGGCTTCAAAACATTTTTTGCTTCAAAATAAAAATGTGACAGAGCACACTGCGTCTCGTAGTCATAATACAGAAGACCACCGTGAAACAGCACGTTTGCTTTTGTGTTTCGGTAAATGAATGAGTAAGGGATGCCAAAGCCCATTTTCCCATCTCTTTCTAATTGTTTATCCTTAGTTGGCACTAAGGTCAGCAGCAAAGCACCTGTGATGTTGCTTGTATTAATAAATAAGCAATGGCAGCCAGCTTCTATAGAGTAAATCGTCTCCTTTCTATAAAAAATTATAAAAAAGTATGACAAATTTTATTTATACATCAATACCAACTTAATATAATATAAAGAATGCTTTTTTATTAATATCCCGTTGTATGTGGACGCTAATCTATCATCCCATTACACCTATTTATTATGAATAGACTATAAGTTACCTTTAAATAAAATTGTATTGTTATAGTATAAAAAAATATGGATAACTTGGTAATTTTATATATTTATATTACTTAGATACAATTATAATTACATCATATCAATTATTGTTGATTATTGAAATATAACAGTCCAGCAATCACCAATTGTCTTGTCAATGGTTTGATTTATCTCAACTTTGACTTTTTTCCTATTAACGTCGGCAACACCCTCACATCTTCCAGGAATTGTATGTGCTAGGTAATGACGGCAGCCCTCTAGCATCAACAAGACATCCTGCCTGTGGATCGATATTTATTTAAAAAATAAACATAAAAACCGAAGGTTTGTGACTCATGATATCGATCGTAGACTCAGAGGAAGATCCTGCACGCTTTCTACTCAACGATTAAGTCTAATTGCAGTAAAATTTATCGCCTTCCGCTTTAAAGCCGGTGCGAATCTCTTATTGCGGACAGAAACTTAATTTAAAATTCAATATCTATTTTAAGCGTTTTCTTTGTTATATTGATAAATATTCGTATCACACATAGAACTTGATCTAATATAATTTTTGCACTGTTTTCTTACAAATTAAAGATATAGATTTATGCATACCATTACCATCACAAATCATAAATAAAATCTGACATAAACTGACATCAGAGATAACATAAACAAATCTGAATCTGATTTATTTCATTTTGCGTCTATAATTTTTATTAATTTATTTCTTAGTTTTTTTTTTGTAATTGTAAATTAATTAGTTGTTACAAAATAAATTACTGTCTCCATAGATGTGGTATCCTAGTGAGGTATCTTATTGTCAAATAACTTTATCGTTATCGACTCAATAAAGTAGTGAACAACACTGGCCGAAACGTGTTTCAACCCTTCCCAACCTTACTGGTGATCGGGACCCATGGTAACCTATGATCGCGACCCGACTGACCTCACAAGTCAAACTATAAAAATCATTCGTTTATTCTCACGGACCCAATCTCACGGCAATAATAGAGATCTGAGGACCTAGTCACAGTGCGAGTTTTACTCTATCAAACGCGTCGAACGCGTAAATTTCAATTTGTATGAGAATGTGTTTATGTGCTCAAATTGATGCTGAGTAAATGCTCTACAACTTCATTTATAATGACTTGCCTCGTAGATTGATTATTTAAGACGATATTTTATTTCAAAAAACGGCTAACTACAAATTTCGAACTTTTTGGGAAAAATGACCCATTTTTGAAGTAGTTTATCTCGGGATCTGTTTGACATACAGAGCTGCGGTTACACTTAAATTGTAGCAAATTTTATTTTCTTTAAGAATGTCTAAGATGAATTTTCCGTAGAATGCACTTTTCAGAAGTTATAAGCGAAAAACTGAAAAAAGTCGAGCTTTTTCGAGCACCGTGCAGTCAACACAGGTATTTCGAAATTGCAAACCGGTTTAACACTACTGATATCTAACAACATCCCAAAAAATCAAGACAGTGCAATTTATTGCGACCTAACGTGATTTTTTTGTCTTAGATGACTGGCCTATATTAGTTAATACTTATAAAGCTAAAGATTTTTCCATGCTAAGGTTTGCGGTAAGAATTAAAAATACAATTGAAAATATAACTCGTGATAATATTTAAAACTCTTAATTAACATTTCACCCTTAAAATAAATATAACACAAAAGTAGGTTGCAAACTTTCATAGAGGCTACCTAAAGTTTCATACACTAAATAATTCATCTTAAATGCCACGAAAGAGAAATAGTTATATAATATTCAAACCACTTTTCTCATGCTGCGTCCCCAAACAGTCATTAGGCGAAGCTAACCCAACGTAATTTCTCACGACACGACAGCATCCCTTTTCAGCTTATATCTCTACAAAACTCGTTATAGGAGACTGGCTACTTAAATTATTCTAAGATGTCCATTACCAAACTTACCAAACCGGTTAACATTTTATATTGTGTTATAGAAGGTGCAAGAAAGTATTGATTTATTTTAATTTAATTTAAAATAAACAAGTATAAAATAAAAACGTTCATTGCCAGTCTGTGCATGTTACAAATATGGCAGAAAAATACTGAAATAAAAAAAAAAAATTATTTTCGAACCATCGGGATACTTAGTAGGGATAGGTGGAACCGACGATAATAACTACTCTTTACAGATTTGTATACATACTTAATTTATCAAGTAGGTATCTGGTATATACATTATGTAGGTACTTCATAAAGGACATCATTCAAAACCATGGTTTTAACTTACATTTCAAAGGATTTGGTCATAAGTGTCTATCTAATATTAGTAATTTAATGTGAATATTTCTGATTAATAAAATTCATATTATAAAACTTACAGATTTCATAAATAAATATGAAAATGATGACTTGTATTTGGGAAAGGCATGGTATTTTGTTATCTACTTTCAAACGTAAATATCTATGAAACCCTATTATCAAATTGATCATTATTATCACAGTAAAATCTTTTACTTATGGTACAAGTTTCAACAGTTAAAACAAAAATTGATGTGATTATTCTTTGAAATCTTCTTTCTATGAAATTGAAGTAAAAAAATCTTATAACTTGCACTTTTTATTCAAAATTAATATAAAATGAATATAATTAAACAAACCATATGTGATTTTTCACGAGTGAATCCGCAGAAATGTGCTAGTTTAACAATAGAAGGTGGGTGTAGAAGGTTGGTCCGTTAAGACAAAGGGGTACGTCGTTGGGAAACAAAACTCTCTCACCACCGCCGTAGAGGGGAGGCATACATGAAGATAGCGTTGCGAAGACATACCGTATATAATATAGAGTTGGTAAAAGGCATAATATTTTTTTTTATTTATAATTATTAAGAACGTTCTGTTGACAAGCATTTACTCTTGATTTAATAATAAGTTATTGAATATAAAATCGTTTCAATTGTTTCAGATAAACAAAAAGAGAATTGGAAAAAACAGTACAATAGCTGACGACAATAGATTAAAAATCTATTTCAGTCTGCTAAGTTAAGGGAATCTCCTACCGAAGAAACGGACGGTTAGAAGAAGAAAGAAAGGTTTAAATTTTAAAGGTTCTTCTTCTTAAATCACCTCTCCATTTTCTTGTTCCTGTCCTGGGCCAGAAGGAACAGATCATCGTTGTCAAACCAAAATCTGCTATGTGCAAAAAGTACACTTTTGAGATATTGAAATTCAAGTAACGGCTTAGGTTATGAAAATAAAGTAAATTTTGCACATAACAGTTTCTGGCTGTTATGTTATAGCATATATTTTATTAAGAGGTTCGACAAATAGTGCTCATAAGCACTTAGCAAGCAATTTTATTTATACTATAGATAAGCCAGTGAACTATTCCTTAAGGTCAAAAGGTTTGAATCTCAAAAAAGAAAACGAGATATTCTGCACTGGGTTGGAGTTGGTTATAGTCCGTGACTGCGAACGGCAGTGTGACCTGCCACTGCTCAAGTTCGTTTTATTTACTCTATGTCAATAATGAGTGGTCCACTCTGGCAGAGTCCGGGCGACTTTCGTGAGGGTGAAAGCAGTTTGAAAGTCGGGTCGGTATTGATCGAGTGTCTTGCCATCCCCCTGGCCTCTCCCCGCGCGCTGTCCCACCACCCCCCTCCATCCGCGCCCAAATCTGAGGTTATGCTTGTCTTCAACTCAAATTAATACATAAATTATAGTTATTTATGTAATTAGTAATAATTTTAAACTATACTTAATACTTATATGTACCAAATATATAGATTATAAAACATTGCAATAAACGTTAATGTTATGTTAACAATAAATGTTGTGTTAACAATAAATGTTGCAATAAGGTTCATTCCCGAGGTAAAATAAGTAATGTTAATAAACCTAAGTAAGTCTCGTAAATTCTGTATTTCTGATTCAATTATAGCATTTTTTTTAATCCATAATTATGAATTTACTGTAGTAATAAAATTATAAATGATAAAATGACTTGACGAAGATAAAATACCTATTTAAACTTTGGTTCTTCGTTTATATGTAGGTAACAGAAATTTTGCTCTTATAAATTAATTTTCGTAAGATAATATTCTAAATCATACAAGTGGTATACAGATAAATATTACTCACGCGCAACCCTATTAGCGAAGACTCACGTGACACCTGAGTGGTGACCCTAGAGAAATTGAGGGGATGATGTATTCCATGTTGGAATATTCTAAAAAAAAATACTGAACATAGAATAATTATCTGTACCCCTACGAACATTCACATAGAAAATAGTAATGAAAATGTAGAAATCCAATAGGTATAGGTATTATTATTTATTTTTTGTTACATTTTCATATTGGGAGTATTTATTTGTTAATATGAACAAATTATTTCACATTTTAATACACATTACAGATACATTTTTTTCACACATTCTTACAACGACCATTTATGATAAATGTCATTTTTATTAAGTATTTAAATTTGAGATATTTATTTCATTAAAAATATAATATGGATATGAATGATAATTAAACGCGTAGGTATTTCACAGGCTCAATTTAAATAAAAAGTTACTGAAACTGTCACTAAAATAAAACTCAATTTTTTTTTGTAAATTTATAATTCAGAATTTAACAGTGAAGAATGTAGGTATCTAAATCTACATATGAATAGGTACCAAAACAAATAGATACCAAATTCCCTTAATATATCTACTATATGAAACATTAATACAAACACCATATCACCATATAATGTGTACATATATTATTATAAACAAAAGTAAAGTAAAAATAATAAAACATATATGTAATACCTACCTGTGCTGCTTAAACATTCACCTATATATTACCTCAATAATACAGAAAATTTTCCATTTATATAATTATATAACAGAGTAGAATAACCCAGGCGGTTGGGCAACACAATACTTTCGTCCGATCTCGTCTTACTCTCTTCACTTGATTAATTAGTATACTAACCAAGTTAATGACCCACTCGAGATACCGATGATAACCATCCGCTCATTTGTTATCGTCTGCCATCCTTCGTGGAAGAAGCCATTTTGTAAATAAAATGGTTGGTACATCAAAATCAAAGCTGCGAGTTTACTGTTTAGTAAGATAATAAGGTATTTGACAGGTTTTATGAAAATATCTCTAACTGGTGACCCGCTCCCGGCTTCGCCCCGGTGTGCAATTTTTATAAATACAATGCTTGCCTGTTTCCCCCCTCTCCATAATTGAAAATCGAATCAAAATATTATTGTTTCCTGCATTGCATTGCTAGTTACTTCAGCGGTATTTCCATGACATGGTAATCTTGATCTGATGCTGCAGCATCTAATAGTCTGACCTACTCCTCAACAACTCCTCAACAACTTACAGCAGATATAGTGTTATTGCGGTCAATAGAAAGTCGGAGGTCATTTAATAATGTTAACTGTGGCTTGTTATATAAATAGATATAAACATATATATATTGTTATATATAAACATATATATATATATGTTAGGGGAGTAAGGGGAGAACGGTGAACAACATCTAAACCGGCCCTATCGTCAACCTTACCTGCACGCGCCGGATGGCGGCAACAGCCTAGCGGCTGTTGTGGTACTCTCTGCTGGATAACGGACAAGGCTCTGGCGACCGAGCAATGGCGGTATAACCATACACCTAATCAGGACACTGATTGGATGAGGCTGCAGCGAGCCTTAGAACCTAAATAGTTCTTAAAATGTCTGGAGTAGTAGTCAAGGAGTTTAACTATGGATGTAAAGTTGAAAGAGAATCTACCCCAGGAGGGTACCGGCGACGCCGGAGAATCCCTCCCTGAGTTAAACTCAGGCAGCCCTTCGTATTCTGGGGGGGCACAATTTTACAACATAAAAATGAACAGGGAAAGGTGGGTACCCAGGCCCTTCCACTTGTGAATGTTACTGGCCCAAATAAAAATACCAAGAAGGATGGTAAAACACCATTGAAGACCAATACAAAACTCGTCCAACAGATTTTCAACAGAAATATGTTCCACAATAGAACAAGACATATATCCATTAATGATGATTCAGGCTCGGATATGGATACTACACCAGCACCTTGGTTCCGATCTAATACCAAGGACACAACTAATAAATCAGTGGAATGGCAAAGTGTGCCTGTGTTAAGGCAACACAAACGGCAGAGAACATCCCCATCGCCATCGCCACCTAAAAAAGACAATGCTAATGTTACTCCAATGTCTAACAAATATGGAATTCTAAGTATTGACGTCGAGGATGCCGAAGTTTTAAAATCTCCCCAAAAACGCCAGAATAAGCCACCGCCTATAATGTTATATGGCATTGAAGATATCTCAAAACTCACCCACTTGATTAGAACTGAATTAAGTGAAAATGAATTTTCAATAAAGATACTTACACGTAAGCAACTCAGAGTAAACTGTTCCACAATTGATTCCTATAGGCGACTCATGAGCATAGTTAGAGAAAATAAACTAATTGGACACACTTTTACCCAAAGAGATAAGAAACCATACCGTATTGTCATTAAGAATCTCCATCCTACTACACCCCTTGAGGCTATAAAGGAAGCAATGGAAAAGTCTGGGAATACAGTACAAGGTGAAATAATCAATGCACGGTTTGGACCCGAAAAAATACCTTTATCTACATTCTTTGTTAACCTAGAGCCACATCCAAACAACTCCGAAGTTAAGAAGATTTCGCACATATATAATACGCGTGTGATTATCCAAGATCCAATTAGGAGACTAACAGTTCCTCAATGTAAAAGGTGTCAACAATACGGACATACGAAAAATAACTGCCTCCGACCATACCGTTGCGTGAAATGTGCAGAAAATCATAATACTGTAGATTGCCCTAAAAAGGATAGAAATACGCCGGCAAAATGTGCCCTATGTCTTGGCAGTCACCCGGCAAACTACAAGGGTTGCCAGGTGTTCCTAGAAATTAGCAACAGAAGAAGTAACAATATGTTAAAGAAAACTGTCAAAATTTCGCATAAACCACAGGTCGAAAAAAGTGCTGAAATCATAGTTACTAGAAAAAATCCCATTAATATAACGAATAATACTCAAGAGAAACATAACCAAGAATCAGAGAACCGTTCTTTCAAAATGTCCTATGCGGAAGCAACTAGGTATCGACAACAAAAAAGCACAAAAGACCTAGAATTAGAATCAAAATTCGAAACTTTACTCACAACACAAGCTGAAAAGCTAGACAAACTAATTGATCAAATGGCAACCCTAATGAATTTACTTACAACAGTTATTAATAGACTAGTCCGATAATGAAATGGCGACTCTCACAATAGCAACCTGGAACGTTAATGGCTTAAATACCCACAAAAGGGAAGTAGAAGTCTTCCTTAAACAACATCAAATAGACGTTCTACTCGTATCTGAGGCACGCTTAACACAGAATCACAATGTAGTAATAAAACAATATAATGTATACTCAACCTTTCATCCAGATGGATCAGCTCATGCCGGTACAGCAGTATTGATAAGAAGCAACATAAAGCATGTAGTCCTCAAGGAATACAAAACATGTCATCTGCAGGCTACATCTATTCTCGTACATGATAACCGAGGCTCATTGACGCTCTCCGCTGTGTACTGTCCACCCAAACATAACACAAAAGAGAGCGAATTTACAGATTACTTTAGGACTCTTGGACATAGATTTATTTGTGGAGGAGATTGGAACGCCAAAAATATTCATTGGGGTTCACGCCTTACACTACCCAGAGGCAGAGAATTAAAACTGAGCGTTGACAAAAACAAATTACACATATTGAGTGCAGGTAAACCTACATATTGGCCCACGGACAGAAATAAATTGCCGGATCTCTTGGATTTCTTTGTCTGTGGTGGATTGTCGAATTTGTATCTCAGTGTTGAAAACTGCCTTGATGGAAGTTCAGATCATACTCCTGTCATAACCGCTGTGAGCACAAAGATAATTGAAAGGTCAACTAGAGAAAGCTTATATAATAATAAAACAGACTGGGATGCCTTCAGAAACTACATTGAAAATAAATTGACATTAAACATCGCACTCAAAAGTAATTATGACATAGACGAAGCAGCTACTAACTTCACAAACTTATTGCAAACCGCAGGATGGACATCCACTCCGCCTCTTCATAAAAATCCTGGTTGTAATAACATACCTAGAGATATAAGGGAGCGGGTTCTGGAGAAGAGACGACTCCGAAGAGTGTGGCATAACAGTCGACATATTTTAGACAGAAGAGCATTCAACAGAGCCTCGGCTGACCTAAAACGTTATTTGAAAGAAATAGAGGAAGAGACTCTGAAGAACCGATTGGAAAACTTGTCTGTACTAGGCAAAAATGAACATTCTCTATGGAACGCAGTTAGAATGAGCAAAACATCGCCACAAATTACTCAGTGTCCACTGAAGATTGAAGGCAATACCTGGGCTAGATGCGACACCGAGCGTGCTGAAGCTTTTGCATCATTCCTTGAAGAGGTCTTCACACCAAATGATGGTGATGCTAATATGGAAGCAGAAGTACAAAAATTCCTAGAAACAGATTTTCAACTCAGTCTTCCGATACGTAGCTGTTCTCCAAAGGAGATCCGGAAATCTATATTGAATCTCAAACTAAATAAGGCCCCGGGATTTTGCTTGATAACTGCTGAGATTCTGCGACAACTACCAAAAAAGGCAATTGTGTTTTTGGCATTGCTCTTCAACGGAATATTGAGACTGGGCCACTGGCCGGCAGTTTGGAAAGTGTCTGAAATAATAATGGTACCAAAACCGGGTAAACCTCCGCACCTCGTTACATCATACAGACCAATAAGCCTTTTACCGGTGATGTCAAAGCTATTTGAAAGGATTTTACTGGCTAGAATAAATGAACATCTCACGGAAAACGAAATCATTCCACAACACCAATTCGGTTTCAGAAGCGGACATTCTACGGTGGAGCAGGTCCATAGGGTGGCTAAAAAGATAAGGGACTCCCTAGAGCAGAAAGAGTATTGTTCTTCAGTCTTCTTAGATGTCCAACAGGCATTTGACAAGGTTTGGCATCGAGGTCTAATGTTTAAGATGAAGAGTCGGCTTCCGC
This sequence comes from Synanthedon vespiformis, assembly GCA_918317495.1. NCBI lineage: Eukaryota > Metazoa > Arthropoda > Insecta > Lepidoptera > Sesiidae > Synanthedon > Synanthedon vespiformis. Next base: position 7,155,079 of record OU906962.1, read on the forward strand.
ATAACATCTACGCTCTTTTGAAGTCATACTTGGAAGAAAGAATTTTTAGGGTGAAAATGAATGACTCTTATTCTCGATTCTACGACATAAAAGCAGGCATACCTCAGGGTTCTGTGATTGGGCCGACACTCTACTTACTGTACACAGCTGATATACCAGAAACAAATGACGTGCTTTCGGCAACTTTTGCAGACGATACTGCGGCAATGTGTAGCAATAAAGACCCAAGTAAGGCTTCAATAACTCTTCAACAGCATCTGGATAGAGTCGATGAATGGATGAGAAAGTGGCGCATCAGAGTAAGTGCAAGTAAATCTGTACATGTGACATTTACACTACGCAAAGAAAGCTGTCCATCAGTCAAGCTCGGGGGAACTGTCTTGCCTCATGGTGATGTTGCTAAGTACCTTGGAATGTATCTGGACAGAAGGCAAACGTGGAGAACTCATATAATGAAGAAACGAGATGAACTTAATCACAAGCTAAGGAAACTGAACTGGCTGATTGGGAGACAATCACAGGTTTCCTTAAATAACAAACTGCTCATATACAAGACTGTCTTGAAGCCTGTATGGACCTACGGTATAGAGTTGTGGGGTTCTGCTAAGAACTCAAACGTGGAAATACTGCAACGGTACCAAAATAACGTACTTAAAATAATAACAAATGCGCCATGGTTCATTAAAATATCAGAACTCCATGAATACCTGAAGGTCAGAACAGTGAGGGAGGAAATAGAACACAGAGCAAAGTACTACAAGAAGCGCATAGACGGACACACCAACAATCTTGCTGTAGGTCTGGGCGAATCCCTACAAAGTAGACGACTCAAGCGCCAGTACATATGGGACATAATATGAGTGACAGGATCTTCATTGGAAGGGCAGTCCTCGCACGTCAATTTCACACACACATAGTATCTGCTAATGGCTCCAGGAGCCGATCGCATGATGTGGGAACATAAGAAAAAAAAAAAAAAAAAAAATATATATATATATATATATAGCTATATAGATACTAGCTACTACAGTGTTTTTATATAAATACTAGCTGCTGCCCGCGACATCGCCCGCGTATAAAAAAGTGTACATATAAAATTTCATCAAAATCGGTTAAGCCGTTTCGGAGGAGTATGGCAACTAACACTGTGACACGAGAATTTTATATATTATTAAAATTATTAGATTAGATATATTGAATTGTTTTAAACATTAGAAATGACTACCTAAGTAAAAATACGTCTATTCTTAAAACAATCAATGGAATCACTGAATTAAACATTCAACAGTGAAACCATAAACATTTGCCATGGCCGACAACCTCTGTAAGCGACGCTTCGCATTCCAATCGTCGAATGAACGACCATTACACACTGGCGGCCATAAATAATTGACATCCAACGAAATGGCATTAAGATGAGGAAAGGGGGACTTCGATCGATACGGGGTGTCCACACTTTAAGGTTAGTTCCTTGCGAGGGCGGACCGGTCTGCGGTCGCCGCGGGTGTTTCTTCTTTCGTTCCTTAGGTCGCCTCCCTACTCTGCACGTGCCTACCCCTCCACCAGTTCGAAGACCAGTTACAAGAGAGCCTCAACAACTCATTCCGAGTCGGTTCCGCGATCTAGTTAATATTAGGGCGCGGGAGGCGATGCGGATCAACGAATTCTGGTGGAGTTTATATCTTGTTCGTTTCCTTCGTGGGTGGGGATTAGGGTGGCCAAGCGTTACGTATGTGTGCGTAGGACTCCTCAACTTTAAGACTGTTAGTGGGGTCGCAATCAGAACTAGTGCTTTTCATTAGACGAGATGGTTATCGCTGAACGTTGTACGTGTTTTGTTTGATGAGAGCGGTCTTTTATTTGTTTTGTCCTCGGCTTTGTTTGAATGTTGATACTGTGTAAATAGTTTTCGTCATTGATTGTCGCTTCAGATTGTTTTTTGGCCTATAAAATGTTTTAAGTTAAATTTTCAACAGCGATTCTTTTAATAATTTTTATTTCAATAATGTAACTTCTAAACTTTTAAAGCTTTTTCAACAGTTGTAATCCAGTATCTGTTCTAGAGTTACCGACTTCGATTCCCGGCAGGTTCAGCTTTGGAAATAACTTTTCAGAGATGACTATCTGGATCTGGAAAGTAGTGGCACATACTGCGTAAACACACACTGAAATTTATATTATAAAAGAAATTCGTTACCATTACCATGCACCCTTGTTTAAAGTTAAGTTATCTAGTGGTAAAAGTTAATAATAAATACATACTACCTAATAGGTAAATGAGAATCCATTAAATCTATTCGAGGATATTTTCTGCTGAAGGCGGTGTCGTCAGAAAGTTGTAAAGCCGAAGGGAAAAATAATTTCAGTACATTCCAACAGACATCTACCCTGTAGGGTTGCTAATAATGATAAATTTTAAAAATTATATGTATTTCAAATAACTTATCTATGTTTCAATAAATTTAAATATTTCATAATTTCGGTAAATTTTTATAAAAGTAAAACCAAACTATAATGTTTATAATGTTATTTTTATTATATTTTTATCACAGTATTAGCTACATATACATATGTAAACAAAACAAAGATTCTTCAAAAATAGTTTAAAAAATTTATAAAAATTATCTGCATAAATATTGGACTTTTTAATTTATTTTTATTTTTCTAAAACTATGTTAGTCTTGGGGGCTTTGAGATATATATGTCTCTATAAAGGACAAGTTTCATGATAAGAATGGGATAAGAGATCTGTGCTGCACTCATAAGAGAGAGATGCAGGCACAAACGGGATTCGAACCTGGATCTGGTTTCAACAGCCAAACGTTTATGCTACTATTGCTGCTTCATAATTTTATTAATACTTTTAATGTTAAAAATGACAGTGACAACCCTGTATGTTCATTTTGTTGCTCGAATGCTAAAGTAGCGGAAAAAGATTTGCATAAAATTGTCTTCCTTTAGAGAATGTCTCGACTTACTTCGTTGGAAGTTAATATTTTTATTTATTTTCACTTTATTTCGCTGCATTTTCCGTTCGTGAATTAGCTAGCAGTATGGAATTACAAACAGATGCTTCTTTTGTGCGCCAGTTAAATGATACATACATTTATTTTAATATAAAAAATTGTGGAATCCTTGGTCTAGAATTACCTAAATTAGGACTAAGACTAAATTAGGAGGGATCATTTCCCTGATCTCTCTTAATTTAGTCTTTATTGTACATACTAAGGTTGGCAACACATTGCAATAGCGTTTTCTTTTTTCCTTCAATTATGACCAATCTAGTTAAAGCCGCAATAACTTTAATTAAAGCAATTTGCAATACCTACATCTAGTACGAACTACGAACAAAACTTAGTACCTACCCATAGAAGTCCTGTCAGTCTCCTTACTTCAAGTCAGGATAAGTTAACAAAAAGTAAGGTGAAGTTAAAATTCCAAATGAAATCAACTCATTCGTTCATCCGAAGAGAGGCCGCAGTTACCTATTCGTTAGTAGATATATATATATCAGATTAAATATGTACGAATTCGATGAATCGACACGGTTCATGAATGTGATGGAATCCACCCTCGCCACATAGCAATAAAGTCGGCTAAGCTTCTAATAAAGAAATACCAAATTGTCGCAGACATTGTGTGACGCAATCAAACTTGGAGACAAGTATGGTCTGAAACAGAATGCAATCTTTATCATTTTTATGACCATTCAACTCTCATTTTAGATTCGAGACGGATGTTGTCTTTGGATATGAACTTTTGAGAATTGAATTAATTCACACGATGTGCAGTTCGACGTTCAGTTACGAAATGAAGCTTCCAAGAATAATACTGTTGGTGAAAAATAGAAAAGTTGATCTAGATATATATCTAGATACCTAAAGCTTTACAATTTTCACACAATCAGTTTTGTATGAAGAACAGTGCCATCAATTTATTTTCGTTTTAAAGGTTGAAACTTGTAACATTAGATCAGAAGAAATTATAGTTTTACTGGAAAAATTAAGTGTAAGTAATTTGGTAATATGTAAGATCTGTAAACTTTATCATCTGAATTTCATAAATCTCAAATATCTGAATAAACAACTGCAGACCCTTAAGATGAGAATAGAGAAATTTTCTTTCGTATTTCTCACTCGATTCATCTAATGTAATAGATAAGTATAATATATAATAGAGTACTTTCTCCCACTTTAAGAATTCTCTTATATATGTACTCGTAAGTATGTCTGTTTTCTTTGAATGCTTCAAGAGTTTAACCACCGTTTTTAAATTATTATGCTACCAAGCTCGAGATTTGGAAGTGTCCCGCGCGAAATCGTAAACGACCAAGCGGGTTGAATACAAAACAGGGGTTATTTTGACCCCATCATGCCCCACCCCGCCCCTTTCCACCCCTCCCGTCTTTATACCCTTCTTCCTTAATGTGTAACAAAGACACCCCTCTTACGGTTCAATGTATTTGTGTAGTTCTCATGTCTATGTGTGGGTTCGGATGATAGTTTCGATGCGTGTGTGTGTGTTCATAATGTGCGCGCGTGTGAGTTTTCTAGTTTGTAATATTTCATATTAAATTTCGGGCCTCTATCAATACAAAGTTGCGGTGTTTGTGTAAATCTATATATAAGTAATGTACCATTGTATACTCAATTGGTTTTTTAGTAAGGAAAATAAAAGGGAAAAGGGAAAATAAAGCACTAATCTGTGACTGTTTGATTATTTGTTCTTCTATTGTATATATATATAGGTTTTCTGTTCCTATTATAAACCATGCAAAGGATTTTATTTATCGAGGAAGAAGGGAATGTGCTCTTCTTCTTCAAAAAGATTCTAAACAAACCTTCCTACTCTAAAGGAAACGCTATAGGCCGCTATACGCCTACCTAAATATAAATTTAGATAAACGCACATAGCCTTTAATTCATGTCGTGTTATTAGCATAATGATCCCGTACGACGGAAGCGCGGTCTCATAAATCAGGAAAGTGCGGGACCTTTGCGAAAAACTCCCGACAATAAATACCAACACATAATATTTTAAAACGTTACTGACTGTGTATAATATTACATCACTTAATTGTTGCGGAACTAATTTTGATTCCCAACAAGGGGCTTTTATATGGTTTGGTCCCATAAATTATTATTAATGGAAATAACCACCAATGGAAATGCGTGATAATTATGGAGATGAAAATAACCCATTATTTGCTTAAGACATTACGAATAACTTTTTTCGTTGTCACATTGACTCGTAAATTGCGTTTGCTTGTATCTTAGGTATAAGTTCCACAGCAGAATTTTCGAAAACTGGTAGCATTCTTTCGACGTCTTCAAAATTTATCCTTATTACCTAATGCACTAATTAAATAGTGGCAGGGCACGTTGCATTTCGCAGTCATTTGGACAGAATACAGAAGACCACCGTGGAATAACAGCGTCTGTGCTGTTATGCTTCAATTATTATGTTATGGACTTCAATGAGTAATGGATGCCAAAGCTCATTTTAAGATCCTTTTAATGCGCACTTGCAGCACATGTGAACACATGTGGCGTTGCTTATGTGACAAGTGACGGTAGCCACCTACTACCATCAAGCCTGACCAAAACCGTTCTTAATATAATAATTCACTCTCACAAATCTAAGCTGTCTGCCTGCAGTCAAACAATGAAAGTTCTCTTATTTATTTAAAGTTATCAAGCTTATAATATGAAACGCTATTCAACTTGATTCAAAATAATTTATTAATAATGCTCATAATTCCGGATGTGTACCAATACTTTGATCTAAGCGTTAACTTTGAGAGAAAAAAATAACTCGAAAAAAGGTTTCACTAACTCAAAATTAACCTTATTCAGGACTCAGTAACCACATTAGTTTTAACAGGTCATGGCTGATGAGATAATGCCTAAAACGTTACCAACTTTATTGTGTGTGTGACAAAACACTTTAGAAGAGTGGAATGTACTGGATTAGTCCGTAACGAAACGCAAATTTAACATTGTCGAGGTATTTCGGTTAGGTCCAGTCGGTAATTTTCTTTAGAACGCTTCAATGGGGCGAAAAATTGTGTTTTTCAAAGGAAAAGTTGTCACCAACGCTGTGGAAGATTGACTGGCGGATGCTTGAAATAGAATTTACATAATTTGCTAAATAGGCTCATGTGCTTAAAAAAAGTGAGGTACAAAGTTATGTAATACATCTTATCACTGTATTAATGTAACTATTAAAAATAACAAAAACTTTAAATAATCATATTTTTCAAAATTAGCACAAATTCGTAACTTACAACGTTACGTATTGAAGAGAGAAAACTTATTTTCAGAGCTTGCTGCGCCATCTATTGTCCGGTAGCGAATACTATAATTACATTTAAAAATTATAGATGTCGCTACTAGAATATTTATTTTCTCCTTTCTCCGTAAGATGTCGCTTCCAATTGCGTTGCGACATCTAGTGTTGAGTAGACAAACTATTTTAAAAATTTAATTGTAACTTCCTAATAAATTCATAACGAAATTATGAAAAACAGACTGCGACATATTATTATGTCAAAATTAAGGCACCACGATTATTAGTTTGTTAATATTTGCCCTATTAATATATACTATTTTAATTAATAAGATACATTAAGATATCAATATTACTGGTCCAACTTCAAAACCTCCAGGAAAATAAGACCTTCTTGTCTGGACGCCTTGTTTATTTTTTGTCTCAGAATTATTATTTTATTTCTCGGAAAATCTAAGCTGCTAACTTCTCATCAACACGCTTTCTCATCTGAATTACGCCTTTCTCAATAAACACTGGGTTTCTCAATAACTCAACACAGGGTTGAGTAACACTCAACACTAATACCCAATTTACCCAATTACATCGGGTATTAATTTGGGCATTACAGACAATCTTCTTTGTAGGTCTTCCATGGAAACTGACCAGACTGCTTCGTACATTCTGCTGGAATGTTCTCGAGTGACGGATTACTGAAGACAACGTCTTAATTCATCCAGAAAAATTAAGGGTCTGCTAGACTTACTGGGAGCACAATTTAGATGCAAATGGCAATTTTAAATTATGTAAAATTTATGTAATAAATTTTATATATCATCGCCATTTTAAGCGATATGCTTGTTTAGCAGTATTAATTTTAAAAAAATATATCCAGGTAAGTACTATTGAACAATGTTTTAAAAAAATTTATTTCTCCAGTCGTCATTGCTCTCTTTCAAAATTAGCAAACTTTTTGGTTAAACATACCTATAGCTTACTTTTTTCTCTAATAACACAAATTGTACCTACCTAAGCATTGTGGAACTTGTAAGTATGTGAATCGTGTTTCATAATTCAAGTGTAAGTATATTTTGCTTACATACTTTTTTTCAGGACTTTTATAATTTTATTATTATTCCATTCTTTGTCATAACCTTATTTTCTTGTTTCTATACCTATTAGGATACAAATCTTAAGTAAGTAGGATGTAATTTGTTTTTGTGTCAAGGTATATATTATTTTATCTGTAAATTGAACATTTAAGAGCTGTGGATTTTAAATAAATACGTATCTGTCTTAATTCAGAGATATTCCAGTTCCAGTTGGCTCTCCTTCAAGACTGAAGAGACACAGAGAGTGAAATAAATACCTACACAAGTCTACTACAAATTCAACTTTACAGCACAGTAGTAATGTCAGAATGCTTACTGTGCTTAAAATGCACAATTTTTAAATTAAAAAAAAAACTACAATTAGTATTAATATTGATTAACTTGTGTGTTGTAAAGCGATGCATTGAAAATTGAATTCAATCAGATTGTGGGGTGCATGTTGCCAAAATTTTTCACACTGACATTTATTCGGTGTTTTATAAAAGGACAAATATTGAGACTGACGCCGAGAAAAGAAATAAAAGTTTTTGTACAGTCGAGTACAAAATCGGTTACGAGATTTGAAATCTAGTTGGTACATCTAACAGAGTATTTTTACGAGTGTCGTGATAATTAAGATACCTATATTTTTTAATGAATAGAAAAAGCTTAACACATTGAAAAAAATTAATTACTAATTAGATATTAATTACGATTAATTTAAATAATTGAAAAGTAAAGAAATGGAAGGATAATTTGCCCAAAAAAAATAGCAAGAAAGAAACAAGATACAATAAGGGATTTAATTTATGTCAAAGGACATTCTAATCAAGGCAGGACACGCTAACGTTTCACAGTCTTTTGTGCAGAGCGTCTATTTTCAGTATAGCCACCCCCTTACAGAAGACCACCATGAAATAATAGCATGTGTGCTGTTGTGTTTCGGTAAATGAGTAAGGGATGCCAGAGCCCATTTCCCTATCCATTCCTTAATCTTACTTGACGGTAGCCACCTACCATCAAGTAGTCCGTCATATAAAATAACATATGTATAAAATTAAAAAAGACAGATGTTCCATAAACACCAATAAAGCATTCTGCATCATTAAAATATATTTCGATAAAAATATCCCAACAATTTCACGTTAAAAAATGGCTTACGCTCAATGAAATCTCAAAATGAGTTCACACGGCAAATTAATTTACATGAACGTGTTTAAAAAACGGAATTAAAATAAACACTTTCGAGCGGACCAGTACCTGTTGAACTCGCCTCATCTTTTTATTCCCATACACCGTTCGCGCACTAAAAATCGAATAAATCAAAATATAACCGATCGTCGAACAAAAGCTCATTCAGTTTTAAACCAGTTTTTTTTAACATTCTTTTTTTTAATTCGTTCAGAATTCGGACGCAGCATCCGCGAGCATCTGGACAAATCTTTTGTGGCGTTTTGAAAAGACAAAGTGTTGTTTGATAACCGGTTCCTTTTATTTTTTTCAAACGCTTATTTAGGTCAGCAACGGCTAGTTTTTTTCTACTCAGCGCCTGTGTCGGTTGTGTGTAAGTAATCGACGATAATTCTGTAAGATTTTAATTTTTTTTTTAATTATAATTACCATTTTACAAATGTGATTATTAAGGTGTGAAAATGGCAGGTGAGTTAAAAACCATAATTTCAATATTATTATTTTTAATTATTGAATTAAACTAACTAATGGCTTCTTCTAATTATATTTAGGTATATTGTATATATTATTGATAAAATTCTAACATCGTAAGATATCTATACTATACCCCTTTCAATTTATATATATTCTATATACTTACTATACAATGAAACTAAAGAGTTTATTTGTTTGGTTAATCGCCAAATTACCTCAGTCGGATTAAAAAATTCTTAAATTCGGATTAAAAATATTACAAAAATTAAAAAAAATACTTACAAGACTTGTTTTTTTTTGTAATGAATAAACTCTATAACTACTGGATAGATTTTAAAAGTTCTTTCACTTTGTATAAATTCTTAATATGGAACAAGAATGATAACATAAGAGCTGCAGATGATTTTCTATATACTACTCTGAGATTTGGAATAACATATACTCACTAAAACTAGCAGTCATTCTCCGGCTTCGTACGGATACAATGTATTTCTACAAATAATTTTTGTGGGAAAAAAATAGGCCACGATACCCTAGCCTAATGGTTATAAAACCAAATGTTGTTAACCCTAAATCCTAACTTAAAAACTAACTTAAACTTCTTGATTGGCAAAACTGTTTGAGATTGAATGCTGTGCATTTCTATAAATTACTTATATGTTTTCCTGAAGACTCGTAATGAACTTATGTGGGCTTCAAGAATAAATATATTAATCGACAATTGTTATGTATTATTTAGTATGTAAAAATTACGCTGTCTGACGTTAAAATTTTAATTGAAACCAATAGGGATTTTTCAAATTAATTTAAAAATAAAAGAAAACACAATTTATATTAGGTAAGTATTTTAATGTCTCTTCGCCAAAAATTGAGATCCTTCCTTAGTCCTTACTCATTAAATCAATCTTCCATGTTGACATAAGAAATACAAATCCAATAGCTACACTAAATAATTTTTTTAAAGACTTCTTTAGAGCGCGTATAAAGGTACACTAGCGCCACTCATTTAAAAAAATATTATCTCGTGACTGAGAAGGAATTATTAATAACGGCTTGACAAAGCCCTCGGTAAGTGTGTCTACAATTTTTTAATGCCTTTTATAAAGTTTCATATTTAGACACGAAGCAATAAAATACGGATATTAGAGATTAGAGAAAGCATTAGAGGAATGTGGCCGCTTTTCTTTAGATCGCATTTTATTGCATCGTGTCTAAATATGAAACTTTATAAAAGGTATTAAAAAATTGTAGATATACTTACCGAGGGCTTTGTGTAGCCGTTAATAACAATTCCTTCTCAGTCACGAGATAATATCTTTTTAAATAAGCGGCGCTAGTATTCCTTTATACGCGCTCTTAAGAGTACCAAAACTACAATTCTTAAAAGCTCTTTCGATTTGGAGAAAAAGAAATGCTAAGTACGAAAATAATAACGAAATCGCGCGCTTACATACGCTTACAGGCATCGGTATCGATTTTGCTATCCCCTTTCGTATTATTATTTTTTTTACATAACAAAGAAGAAAATATAAAGGAGGAGTTAGGGCAAGCTCCCCCGTCCCGGTGCGCTTGTGTGCGTCCGTGTGAGGTCGCGATAGTGGTGCGTGCGTTTGTGTGCGCACTGCGTACGACTTGGAGACGATCGGCGGACTCGAGTGAAATTGGGGGAGTGATTTGTACGTGGACACACTAGTCTTGGTGTTTTTGCAAAACATTATTAGTAACAATCCACATTTTTATTTTAATAATTATTTTCTCGAAAAATAGACGAGAAACCTCTTACGGATGGCAAAAAACACAGATGTGGTAAGTACATTTTAAAACAATGAATTTAAATATACAGATACTACCGTTGTAAAGTAAATTATGCTGTGCGCAAATGCATTCAGAGGTAACATAGCTCAAGGGCAGTTAGTAACTTCACTAAATGGACTAGATAAATCCATTATACTATATTGTAGAAATTGCTCTATCTGTGTCTCCGCTAATTTCTAAACAACCCAAAGGATAACAAGGAAGACGAAAATCTCAGCAATAGTTAAGTAACGAGAGACAGAGAACTAAAATAAAAGAAATATTTTAAATGAAAAATGGTTGCATTGCAATCAAACGTCACACAAAACTCGATTTTGAAATCGTGCGCTAAGAAGTTTCACTTTAATATGTAATTTTTTAAAGCAGGAAGGTGAACTGTCGCCTGAAATAATCCATCACGGTTCGACCAAGTATCAAACTGTTTCAGTCGCGCTATAAGAAACGAGGGTTCGAAGAAAGCTTCTCTTGGCGTTCCCCCTCCTTATACTCGTACACGGGAACGTTGCTTGTGTATTTAAAAAAATACTTGACACATATACACACATAGTCTTAGCTATCAATAGATTCATTAGACGCATTTCTTTGATACAAGCGGGCTTTTAGCGAGGCGCGTTCACAACTTTACAAATACGGTTGAATAACCAAAAAGTGGAATAAAAATCTCAATAAAACATAATTTTTCGATCGCAAAATGCTTGTTTGTGTAGATGTAATTGCGTCTTTACGGTGGTGTTTTTTTTTTATTCTTTCCCTTTGCAAGGGCTCGAAATGGAGGCAGCCCTCATTCCGAGATTCCGTTTGATGTAAGTGCGTCTTTAAGATTAGTAGGGTAGGGGGAATGGATATTATGAATTTTGATTATTTGCTCGACTGTGTTTTGTTATTTGTATATAACTTTCTAAGTACAACATGCAGAATCGTATATTTGCCCGAGTCTGGTGAGCCTTAATGATTTTTTTTTAGTATTGTGAGGACAAATTTATGACAAACCATAATGATATCTTTATGGTCTAGCTAAAACTCAAGAAAATCTATACTTCTTTATTCCCTAATATCTTGTAGGTAACTTACGAAAGAATCTTACTATTTTCACTACCTAATAGAGAGAAGGAAATAAACAAAGTAAAATATTACATCCGTGAAAAGTCGGGGACAGGTTGTTAGCACTTTTATACGAATAATGTTCACCAGCATTTCATTAAAGACCTTAAGTATATATAGAAATGAAATCTCTATTTGTATTCTGATTATTAGTTAAAATGATGATATGATAAATACTTAAAATTTGTCAAAAGTAATATCAGCAATGTAAGAGTACCTATGGACAGTTCATGATGGTTAACATTTTCGTTACTAATATTATCTTCTATACTAATATTATAAAGAGGAAAGATTTGATTGTTTGTTTGTATAGAATAGGCTCCGAAACTACTGGACCGATTTGAAAAATTGTTTTACCATTAGAAGCCGACATTATCTGTGATGAACATAGGATAATTTTTACCGCGGGAAAATGCTTCATTCCTACGGAAAATCTAAAATAAAAGTAAATACTAGCGGCTTGGCCCGGGAGATAGTGCCATCTATCCAAAATACGGTAGACGGCGTTTTATTCTTTTCTACTCGGACGAAGTCGCGAACACCAGCTAGTATATTATACTTAGAGGTACCTACATGCTTCTTCTGATCGGTCCTACTGAAAAATTATGGCCAATATATGTATTAAAAGTAGTCGTAATAAGGATGAGTGAGAAGTTAAACCCTACATTCTAAACATTATCGAGACATAAGAACTCCTTAGTAGTAGCAATTTAGTTAGGCACTGATCGATTTTAATATTTGAATTTGATAAACGACCACAACAATGGAATTTAGGGGAGAAACCGGTTCCATCGAGATTCCAACAAATAAATCTCAATATTGAATTTAGACCATGGAAATCATGCGTCATAAATTTACAATGTATGGAACCATAAACTTAACAGACGTGTTTACTTATTTCAACATTATGCATTGAGGATTAGGTATTTATTAATAGTAAACTCGTCATTATTTCTTAAAGTTTTTTTTCTATTTTTATAGTTACATATACATACTTCCTTTACCTTGCTGTTATGTAAAGATATTATTGTGTGTATTTCAAAAAATTACCTTATTTTGTGAAAATCAGCGAAATACGGTGAAATATAACTGGGAAAAGTAATTTATTGCAAAGACCAAAAAGTACCAAAATATGTAATGGCACAATAAACCAATTTATGTATATCTATATTTATTTAAAAGAGAAAAGATTTACATTTTTGTATGTTCGTAATGAATAAATATGTAAGTACTAGATCGATTTTGAAAATTCTTTCATCTATAGAAAGCTATATAATTAGCGAATTTTATATTTTATAAAGTTACACGAGCGAAGACACAGTATGCAACAGGAATTTCCGGATCTCAAATTTACATATAAACTTTGACAGAATGTTTGTTTAGTTTCTCATTTTTCTAATAATATAAGTTACTAGCTGTTGCCCGCGACTTCGCTCGCGTAACTTTGTAAATTACATACTAAAACCTTCCTCGAGAACCACTCTATCCATTGGTGAAAACAGCATGAAAATCGGTGCAGTAGTTTTTAAGTTTGCTGGGAACAGACAGACGAGGCGGAGGACTTTGTTTTATAATATGTAGTGATTGTAAAAAAATATTAAATATTTAATGCCCTTGTCGGGTTTTATTCCTTTTTTTTCAGACCCGAAAAAAGTTTCGGAGCTCATATGTATAACCCAAATCAGTTTAAAGTTCGAGTGAATAGGCATCTTCTGGTTCTGTGGTCTTTCCTTCGCGGCTAGACGCTGGCCAAGAGCAAACCCATTATTAAAAAAAAGTACCTACACATTTTAATAGGTAAACATTCCTTATATTTGTAGACGTCACATTTGTAGAGCATAAGTATCCCTTCATCGTTTTCATAACGGTGCAATGAATATATCTACAGCAGTACACTCTGTTATTGAAGTCGCCCCCAACTGGGACCCGCTGAGACTAGCTGCTTGGACACAGGGCAGTCGATGTTGGTGTAATTCATAGCATTCATAGCAATGGTCGAGTTGAAGTTAGTAATTTATTGCATAAACTACTTAGCTGTTGCCCGCGACTTCGTCCGCGTTAAAAAAGATAAAAAGTAGCCTATCACGTGTCCCGTACTTCTAAACGTTTATCTACCTTTATCTTAAAGTTTCATGAAAATCAGTTAATTCGTTTAAGAGTTTACCTACACTTACAGATTTATTTATTATAAGTATTGAGTATTGATGAATATTGAATATTGATTATGTATCGTTAATTTTAATTTGGTGCGTCAGTCTACTGAGAATCCATATATTTATTACCTACGTGGTTGATTCCCTCCACGTGGTCTCTAACCATGGGCCTCGTAAGGAAGCTCAATGTCGCTCAACGAGCTATGGAAAGGGCTATGCTCGGGGTTACACTGCGAGATCGAATCAGAAATGAGGAGATCCGTAGACGTACGAAAGTTACCGACATAAGCCGTCGGATCAGTAAGTTGAAGTGGCAGTGGGCAGGGCACATAGTACGAAGAGCCGACGGCCGCTGGGGCCGGAAGGTTCTCGAGTGGAGGCCACGAACCAGCAAGCGCAGCGTAGGACGTCCACCCACAAGGTGGACAGACGACCTAATAAGGGCCGCGGGTCGACGGTGGATCCAGGCTGCTACTGGAAAATTTAGGCGGTCCAATTGGAAAATTTTGGGGGAGGCCTATGTCCAGCAGTGGACGTCCTACGGCTGAGATGATGATGATGATGATGGTGGTGGTTAATTCCCATGTAGTTAGAAAGAATAGTACTTACCTACAAAATAAGAATATGTTTTTGAGATATTGTAACAAAAAATTTACTTATCAGTAACTAAATTTTGAAACGATTTTGATGATTCTTTTTTTATTTGAACGCCGGTGCTTCCCGTGTGGTCCCATTTCAATTTGGTCCAGTTCCATGAGACGGTTTGAAGTCGATTTATTTATTGTTAAAAAGAGTTATTACGTGTTCGTGAATAATGTGTTAATTGGTTTAAAATTTAAAAATTTATAAAATGTAAAAAGGATGAAGTATTTTTGCTACTAGCGCCATAATTATGTGACAATGACAAGTAAAGTATATATGGAAACATCGGAATAGAATAGATATCGTATTACATAATCTAATCCATTCCCGCCGTAAGTTAGTGGTTTGCACCAACGCCCTTATATTCTAGTCCACTTACTTGGCAACTGATAAGTGAACAACAGTTTGCGTTGGCACTCGGAACGTGCTTATATAAAGGTGTGCGTAGGTGGGTTTACATAAATAACATTTATTGGACTATACATATATGTACGTCCTATACTTATAGGACTTTCTTATGTTTTCTTTAAATTAACTGCATAAGAATTTTAATTTATCTCTATTTGTTATTTTTATATGTAAAAGCTTAATGGTCCACGTTAATGCAAATTAACACAAGTAGTAAGTGCTCCAATCTAGTAGGTAGAACAGAAGTAGGTAATTGAACCTAGGATAGTCTACTTTCTACCTTTTCTTGAAAAGTCACTAGCCAAAGTTATGCAATATATACTATTATATAAAGTTGAAGAGTTTGTTTGTTTGGTTGAACGCGCTAATCTCATGAATTACTGGTTCGAATTGAAAAATTCTTGAATTGAAAAGGAAGGCTTTTGGCTATATATATATAACATTTTGGACGCGGACGAAGTCGCGGGCACCAGCTAGTCAATAATAAAATGTTATTTAGTTATTACTTTAAGCTATTATACGGTACTTGCAGATGTTTTGATATTTAAAAATACAATCTCTTACATATTTACATTTAACTTTCTCGGAAGATTAATCAGCTTTATATAACGATATGATATGATATTTTGATATAACGATATGATATAATTATAATTATGGATACCGTAATTATTTATAATCGAATTACATACGTTGGTATAAAATATTTGAGACGAAATCCTTTGAAAGTGGTCTTGGGCGGGCGGGCGGTACGCTTCGCAACCGAAGGGCGGGAGACTCATCCGGCGGAAATGCTTGTTACTTTACTATCGGACCAGTAATTACGAATCGAGAGATGAACGTAATCCCATTTCTAAACGACGAATCGACTGATAGGAAATCTAATATTAAATTAATACTAATTCTAGAGTAGGTACTAATATTATAAATCTATATGAGCTTGCTTACTTAATATTAAGAAATACATTGATTTTTATGATTTTGTTTCATAACTTTTTGTAAAACCTTGTATTTGTAAAGTTTTATGCACAATCTGACTTAGATTTTTAGCCTAATCTGACTTAGCCCACTAAGTAATTTAGAGCTACAGAATTATAGTCCAAGAAAGTATTGTAATTTTGTTTAAAACTAGCTGGTGCCCGCGACTTCGTCCGCGTTGAAAAAGAAAAGAGTAGCCTATCACGTGTCCCCTGTACGTTATCTAAATGTTTATCTACCAAGTTTCATGAAAAACCGTTAATTCGTTTAAGAGTTATGGAGGAACAGACATACTTAGTACATACATTTGTAAAAATGGTCAATTTAGTTTCAGTATCATGTATAGAGCCTATAAACACGATATCTCTGAAAACAAAGTAAACTACTCCATGACCACTCCAGATTTATTATTAGTATTGATAAGAAGGTTCGAATGCAAACAGTCGACCACAAAGTGTCCCACATTGATCCCTTGTAAAACAAGAGGACTGAATTGAGTGAACTGATACCGTCTGTGTACAGAGCCGGTCCGAGCTTGTAAGACAAATTAGTTCGTGTCTACGGGATTGAGACAAGGAGGCTATTTCTAAAGTCAACGTTGATTTATTCACATACATGTATACAGGGAAAACTGAGGAGAAAACACAAGCTTATACATATAACTCAATTACTTTTAGCCTTTTTTTATTTATATAAATGTAAATGATATACGTATAAATTACTCTAATATAATGTACCTGACGACTATATTATAATATATTGAGTCCAAAGCCCAAACAGCAGCCAAAAAGCTAGGCATCCTAAACAGGGTGAAGCGATACTTTACGCCTGGACAGCTCTTATCTTTGTATAAGGCGCAAGTCCGTTCTTGCATGGAGTATTGCTCCCACCTCTGGGATGGCTCGGCCAAATACCAACTTGCCGCACTCGACTCGGTAGAACGCAGAGCTAAGAGACTCATAGGCGACGGTACTTTTTTAAAATTTAAGATGCAGAGCCTGGCACATAGACGCAAAATTGCCAGTCTATGTGTCTTTTATAAGATGTACTTCGGTGAGTGTGCTCAGGGGCTCCATGAGCTCATACCGCCTTCCCCTTTCTTCCATCGGACATACAGACGTACGGCTGGTTACCATCCTCATCTTGTCGAAATCCCCCCTTTTCGAACCAAGCGCTTTAAAACATCTTTAATAATGCGCACCGCCAAGGTTTGGAACTCCCTGCCTGCGTCTGTGTTTCCGAGTTCATATAACCCTAATCTTTTCAAAGTTCGAGTGAATAGGCATCTTCTGGGTGAGCTCGCTCCATCTTAGGCCTCTCCCTTGCTACCAAGCTGGTTGTTGGCCAAGAGCAAACCCATCTCTTATAAAAAAAAAAAAAAAAAAAGACTCGTAACATAAATGAGAAGTTTGTGGCATTTCAACTGTACTTCAACTTCATTTCAAATGTATCAACAAATTTACGTAAGCGAATCCGCCGAAACATCTATTTAATATTAGATTATTTCTTCAAAAGAAATTTAAACTTTGACTTTTAAGCAATTGTAATTAAATATATGAAACTTTCGACTTTGTTTCGCATATAGAGAGAAATTTGGAGATGATCTCGAAACTAATTTCGCACAGTTCATTGAAAATAAAGGAAGCACCAAATGTATTCAGTTTCTCAAGTGCGCACCGGAAACGGTAGCAGGAGCAATTGTGACGACGCCGGAACTAGCGAAGACTTCCGCTCGACTATAAATTTGGCGGGTTTTGGCAGTCTATCCTTTTAGCAACCGCTATATCTAGTTACCTTTTGGAACATGCATCAACTAATGATTTTATTTGTATAAAAACAACCCGCCCCAGGGCTTTGCACAGATACAATTTCTTTTGCAAATGATATACCTACACAAACTTCTCGTTGATCGCTCTTTCAATTAGTGAAAACTGTATTAAAATCCGTTGTGTGGTTTAGCTAATATACAGAGAGACGAGAAAAGCCACTTCAAAGGATATCTATACTAATATTATAAAGAGGAAAGATTTAATTGTTTGTTTGTTTGTTTGTATAGAATAGGCTCCGAAACTACTGGACCGATTTGAAAAATTATTTTACTATTAGAAGCCGACATTATCCGTGATGAACATAGGCTACTTTATACCGCGGGAAAATGCTTCATTCCTATGGGAAATCTAAAATAAAAGTAAATACTAGTGGCTTGGCCCGGGATATAGCGCCATCTATCCAAAATACGGTAGATGGCGTTCTATAGTCTATACTTTTCTACGCGGATGAAATCGCGAGCATCAGCCCAGCTAAGTTTATAAATAATAATAAACGTCTTGTAAAGTAATCTATACCAATAATATAGAAAGCTAAAGAGTTTGTTTAATTGTTTGGTTGTACGCGCTAATCTCAGGAACTACTGTTTAGAATTAAAAAATCTTTTGGTATTGGATAGTTCATTTATCGAGGAAGGCTATAGATAGGCTATAGAGAACGCGGACGAAGTTGCGGGTACCAGTTAGTAAAAAGAAAATAAATAAATGGAACGATTGTTCTAAAACTGTATTGAACTGTTTTCAATTCAATTGACGTTCGAATTTCAAAAAGACGCAAATAAATTTCGAAGTGCTCAAGCTGGCCAGTATGAAATATTTTTATTGTACTTTTGGAAGTAAGAAAATTTTGAAACCGTAACGAGAGCCCGCGGGCACTGGCGCCGCCGACGTCGGGAAAGTTCTTAACCTCATTAAATAACCGATAAATTATGTGCACATTTACATAAGGAAAAGATAAAGACAAGACGGGGGTCTCTCTCTGGGTTGCCATTTTGTTTTTTCATTTTCAAATATCGAAGGGGAGCCGTTATGGGGGTCGCCATTAATGCGGGACCGTATCGAGATTTGCGAATTTATTGCGCTAGCTCAGCTTACGTTTCATTGAGTAATTTCGACTGAGAGGGTATTTTTTTTTTGCGTCCCCCTCTCTTCGCAATACTCGTTGATTCGCCAAAGTTGCTGCGATTGCTTTTTCGTGCAAACGGAACGGCCCTTGAAATTGTAAGTTTCATAACGTTATTGCCTGACTCGCGAAGTGTATTTATCGCGTCAGTAACTTTGAGCTTAATTTACTTGAAACCGGTACGAAATTAAAGCAGTAACATAAATGTAGGAAATCTTGAAAATGAAAATTAATTTTTAAACTAATCGCTAACACATGCTTTGTTGCAAGTAGGTAATTTAAGACTGGGACTAAAATCAGGGTCAGGCATCTTGACTTTTTTTGTTCCCAAGAATTGAGGAGTTACTAGACTAGTTACTACTACTAGTTACTCGCTGTAATTTCTTAATAGTACTTATACCTATTAAAATTAAATCTTTTAAGTATATCTATGTAGTAATAAATAACAATATTTTTCTATCCTAGTAAAAAATTAGTCTAAGTAATAACTTTATGTAATGGACTGTACCCTGACTGGCGCGCGAGTTGTCTAGTAAAATAATTGGTACAAAACAAACATTTATTTTTTCATTTATTTATTTAATAGCTAACCTTACAGCATTTAATATTTATCAAATATATAAAACAGATTATATTTTTATATAGCCTATTACAAGGTTAGGCTCTTAAATTTTCTAAGTACAAAAAAAAAGTGCTAGTACCTAATTAAAAAAAATAAAATAAAATAAATGATAACAATATACATACAATACACATCTATAAATTATATAAACATATTATACATCCATTATTGTGTGTGTCTGCGTGTGTGTGTGTGTGTGTGTGTGTGTGTGTGTGTGAGTGTGTGTGTGCGTGTGTGGTATTGCTATATAACTCGCCTATAACGAGTAATCTAGTAACTCTAATTAATACTAGTAATCTAGTAATTAACGGAGATTTTGAGAAACAATAAATTCACTGTTGACCATTCATAATATTTTTTTCTTATACATTCCGAAAACTATTTAGTGCACCCCACGAATATTAAACAGTCACAATATAAGTACTTATGTTCGTGATTCAATTAAAGAGCGGTTATACAATAACTTAATCACATTGAAACGTTATCTATACCATAATTTGAAACGCAAAACAATTCTCAAGTTACGTCCAAGGCAAATAGTTACAGTTGGCAACGATTTATAGACACAAACAGCCAAGTTCGTTCGTTTGTTTGTACATTAATATCGGCGCATTGTCCGTTAAGACAAACTATAAATCCGTTCGCAATAAACTATTATGATATTCAATAAATCGACAAGTTGCGAACTTGCCAAACACCGGACTTACGGACGAAGAAAGTATACAACTCACTTACTGGCCACCCAGTTTATTCGGACTAGTGATGTTCATTTATCGATGTTTTTTATGGAATTAATAGAATTTTAACATCTAATAAATGAAGGAAAAATGAAACACTGTTGACTTGATTGTATGTAGTTATCACAAATTAATTAGGCGACATGTCCCTAAGGGAAAAGCCTTAAATAAAGATTAAAAAAAAATATATCACAAATTAATGAAATTTGTGCTGCTAATTAACAATTCAATAACAAAATATATTTTACCATTAAGATCTTATCTACCTGCCAGCGTCTATGTTTCCGAGCTCATATAACCCTAATCTTTTTAAAGTTCTGAAGGCATCTTCTGAGTGAGCTCACACCATCATAGGCCTCATCATCGCTACACAGCTATTACTGGCCAAAAGTAAGCCCATCTCCAATTTAAAAAAAATCCCCTTAATGTAGACAATAAACGTGTTCATGGACCCAATTCTTAGTTAGGGAATAATAAATTTTGTTCTAGGTTATATTTATTACTAATGTTACTAGGTTTTATGGTTTTTTTTTCAGGTAGGTACATTCTCAACAAAAATATTCACAGATTTCGTGCCTCAAACATTGGAAATGAATCTACGGAATTCGAAAAAATATGTTGTTCTGACATGTTAACTTCTTTCAAAAAGGTTAAGCTAAAAGGCAAACCCTTAACCCGATCGTCTTTATTTTAGGCTCAAATTGTAGCTGACTAAATTGTTCAGACAAGTCTCTTTTAAATTTTTTATATCATTCTTCGTTTCTAAAATATCGAGCGCCAAAGTCAAAAATTCAGATAAAAATTCAACTTTTTTTTCACTATTTCGGCCATAACTTTTTTGTTTTTTACTTTTTTGAAATAATCTTTTTGCGCCTTACAACTCTCGTGAATACGCGTCTTTTGAGCGCTTATTGAATATCATATCTTTACAACTCTCCGAGATATACTTAAGGGGATCGCACTTTTTCGTGAAATGGGGGCCTATACTGAAGCGAACGAAAAGACATTTCCAATGTCGAAAGCGTTTATTTGAAGTCAATACCGACAACATTTCTCGTTACTAGTCGCGTTACTAAGTTAACGGGTGCGGTGTTTGCGAAAGGCAAGTCTGAGCGTTTTAAGCTGAAACAGTAGCTTACTTATTACCTGAGATGGCATAACTTAGTCTTACAGTTACTGGTCAATGGAAAAAACACGTTAATGAAATTTGTAATTAATGTTTTATACTGTAGGTATATCCATAGGTATAGTATATTATATTATCCAGGGGTTCCGGCGAAAACGCAATAAATATGAAAAAGTTAGTTTCGAGAAAACAATACATTATTGGACAGACAATACATTCTTTCTTTAAAACTATACTTTAAATAAAGCTATAATCAATATTATACTTTAAATTATGATTAATTGAGGCTCCTACTATGTTACAAATAAGCAAGGAAGAATTTCGCTTCAGCGTGATTCTTAATAGACTTAGAAAAACAAACATTTACATTATCTATTTTTTTTTTATTATTAACTAGCTAGTGCCTGCGACTTCGTCCGCGTTGAAAAAGAAAAAAGTAGCCTATCCTGTGACTCGTACGTCTTAAATGTTTATACATTAAGTTTCATGAAAATCAATTAATTCGTTTGAGTTATGGAGGAACATACATACATGCAGAAAAAATTGTAAAAATCGTCAATTTAGTTTCAGTACCTATCATGTATAGAGCCTATATAAACATGATATCTCTGAAAAGGAAGGAACTTACTCCATGACCAACTCTTGATATATTATTAGTTGTTAATGTATTGATACAAGAGGTATTGAAAAATATAATTTCAAAAATTTCAAATACGACCCTTTGTTCAAGAAACGTCCTTATACTTAGTAAGCCAGGTTTGCTTCGGTGGGCTCTATCTCCGAAACAATATACCAAAGTATTAATAAGTTTAAGACTTCGTAGTTTGTAGTCTGAGCATTCGCTTAGTTTCGTAGTGGGGTATTTCTGAACAATTTTAATCAGTTTTTAAAGGACTCATAATAAATACAAATATTATGTTAAGAGTGAGAATAAGGTCACGTAAGAGTGACACCCCTTACTCGTGCACTAAACTCAAAAGCATATGTGCTGTTATAAAACAGTTGTCTTTTTATAAAAGGGGTGGTTACTGCCCAGGTTTTTATAATATATTTTTCAAATTTGACTGCAGTAAACAGTTATCTATTTATTTCTTACTATCTGTTGCACGCGACTTTGTCTGCGTAACTTTATAAAATGTAGCCTATGTTACCTTATAGGAGTTGTTGGTAACTTTCTATATGTGAAAGAATTTTAAAATCAGTCCAGTACTTTTTGTGTTTATTCATTACTAGCTGTTGCACGCGACTTCGTCCGCTTAACTTTATAAAATATAATACATTCGTGTCTGTGAAACCATGGAAATACAGATACAAAATTTCAACCCAATCGGTCAAGCCGTTTAGTAGTTGACATACCGACAGCAGCGCTACCTACCGGGTCCAATTGTATTTTTAAATCATCCAGGAAATCATCGAAATACCCATATAAAATTTCAACCCAATTGGTTCAGCCGTTTAGAAGTTATGTGAAAAAGAAAAAGTACGGAAGGATAATTCTTACTACCCGTTGTCCTTTTACCCGTTTTCCCGTAGGAATGAAGCATGTTCCCGCGGTAAAACGTATCCTATGTTCATCACAGATAATGTCGGCTGCTAATGGTAAAAGAATTTTTCAAATCGGTCCAGTAGTTTCGGAGCCTATTCTATACAAACAAACAAACAAACAAACAATCAAATCTTTCCTCTTTATAATATTAGTATAGATTTATGTGAACTAGTAGTTAAGATATAGTTGTATAAGTGGACATTTGACAAGTTAGTGCGTAGCAGCCGCTAAGGGACAACATATACCCAATCAAAGATGCGGGTTGCACGAATCTTAACAAATTAGAAGGGGAGCATCCCCTTTAACATCAGGGTTGACACATACGTAAGAATGTTATCGAAGTCTTGTAATTATTATAAAAAATTCAATTACTTTTAAGAAATATTTATAAACATACTAGTGACCCCTTTCTCGATTTCGGTTAGAGTGCAATTTTTATACATACGAACCTTCCTTCTTTCTATAAGTAAAAACAGAATTAAAATAGGTTGAGCGGTATAGGAGTCCATTATAGAGGACAAACATACCTACTTTTTATTTTATTTTAAAAAAGATTGTTAATACATACTTTTTATCTTTTTCTCTTAAGAGATAGACTTTCTTTGGCCCATATTGAATACTAGCTGGTGCCCGCGACTTCGTACGCGATGATAAATTAAAAATATGAAAGCAATTACAACGCTTGACAACTTGTAGCTAAGTATAACACATTGGCCAGGCGTTAGTTACAGTTTTATATTTTAAATAATCCCTCAGGAACATTACCTTTTTCTTAGATGAAAGGTATCCTATGTCCTTTCTGGTGTCCCAGACAACGTGTATGCAAAATTTCATGGTGATCGGTTCAGTAGTTTTGGCGTGAAAGCGAGACAGACAGACAGAGTTACTTTCGCATTTATAATATTATAGTAAGGAATGACAATAGGCGATATAAGCACTGTTTTTGGTTTATAAAAATAATAATAATAATTTCATATTATTATTATTTTATAATAATATGAAAATATTATTATTATTTTTAATAGTTTGTAAGCTACTTATGAGATTTGTGTTCCGTATTTCTGAGCTAGATTTTCCTATTTCACTCTCTTGTGAGGAGATTTTCTTGTTTGTTTCCTATACATTATACACATTTCCTATAGTCTCCGTACTATGTGCCCTGCCCAGTGCCCACTGCCACTGAATCACCAGGCTTTGCCGGTAACTTTCGTTCGTCTACGTATCTACTCATTTCTGATTCGGTCTCGCACTGTAACCGCAAGCATAGCCCTCTCCATAACTCGTTGAGTGACGTTGATCTTCTTACGAGACAAATTAGTTAGAGACCAGGTTTCAGCGCCATATCTCATCAATGGCAACACACATTGTCCGAAAATTTTTAGCACAGACTAATTTTGGTCGAGAAGGTATCTCAAAGCTTCCTAAATGCTACCCATCCGAGCTGTATTTGACGATTGCCCTATGTTCTCGGAGTTGGCTCTATCTAATTGGACTGATTATTCCGTTAATTTTATTTAATAAATTTAAATTCAAGTGGCAACCCTAATACGAGCAAGAAGGTAGCCTCATAATGGCACGCGGCGTCTTGAGTGGTCGCCACTAATGTCTCCCGCCTCAAAGGCTTCTACTTACATCTATTTCATACGTATCTCTCGTTTCGGACCTTACAAGAAGACCCTTTGTGTCTTTGAACTATCAAATTAATTAATTTATTGTAACTTGAATACACTAAATAAAAAGTTGACGACTAACGAATTTCCTAGAATCTTAGGACCTAGATATTCTAGACATTAAGCATATCTTAGATATGTATTATAGTGTAAAGTAAAGTCCTTCTTTTTTCTGTCTGAAATGAAATTTGAAAACTGACGAGAGTTTTCATACTCCGACAAATATACCTACCTACTATCGATCTATCTCTTATCTGGGTTAGTTTTTGGTTGGTTTTTTGGCAACTACTTCGTCCATAAGCAAAAAGTTTCTGAAGATGGAAGCGCCATCTGTTATCTAATCAACTATCTCTCATCAATCTTCTTAATAATAAAACAATATTGAAACTCATTAAAAAAACTGATACTTTCTTGACTATTCTTGACAACTGAGTACAGAAAAAGAAACCAAACTTCATGAGATGACACCAAAAGAAAATGGAAATTACATTTTTTAAGATAATATTCAATTGATAATTTTTTGATGTTTCTCTCATTGTGACCGACGATTTTTTTTTGTTATAAAACACTCAATATTATGCTAAATAAGAGATTACTACAAATTGTAAGTTTTTTGTACTTGTAGAACATTTTTATTTACTATATTACAAAATTCAATCACTATCGTTCAGTTTAAGCTAAACGAAGCGTTTCTGAGTCAGTGAGAAATACACAAAGTGTTCATCTCGAAGGGACTGTAACAGCTTGTTGACGTGGCTCCACTCTCAATCTGTATCAACTAATATTATAAAAAGAGAGAGAGAGAGAACTGTTCATATCTAGAAGATAATCTCCGGAACTACTTACAGCAACTATTTGAAAAAATATATACTATGCGTTTCAAATGAGAATAGGATCACGCTTGCTGCAAACTTCACATGATCCGAGTCATCATAGTAATGTCGTCAAAAAAATTCGAATAACAAAAATATTAATATTTTTTATTTATATTTTATCTAATAAATTTATATATGTATAAATATATATATCCTTACTAATATTATAAATGTGAATGTGAGTTTGTTTGTTTATTATGCTTTCATGCAAAAACTACTGAACCGATCACCATTAAATTTTACATACTCGTTGTCGGGGACACCATAGAGTACCTTTCATCGTTCAACGCGGACCAAATCGCGGGCACCAGCTAGTATATAATAACTATTAAGTAATTAAACTATAAGTGTAAATTACAGTACGATTTAAATCGTATTTATACCATCTTTTCGGCTTTGGTTCTATGTAGCAAAGCCCTTAAGTTTGCTAACGCGTCTCCACGAAATAAGCAATTCTTTTTTGGGTCAATGTATACGATTTTATAATAAACTAACTGAATAAATAAATCACATTACAAAAATAATAAAAATAATATTTAATTCTTGGATTGTTTTTTCTTGCAGTCCGTACACATCAGTAATGAAGTTCGTGAGAAATGCGGTGTCAAATGCGAATTTCCAGTCCTATTCTCATTTGACACGCATAGTAACTACTATTATAGTAACTACTAAAGTTACTTTAAAGTTCACTATGAACTAAAATGTTGTATTTGCATTGGGGATTTTCTTTATACAAGTACTATATTTATAGTCATTCAAATACAGTACGTGTGCCTCTTCACTCCTGAAGGTTAGCCTGAACTTTTATGCTCGACCGAGGCAATCACAGTCCACTCTCGGTTTCTGAGCCACGACTTTCTCCTTCGCCCAGCGCGTCTCTTCCCTTCCACCTTCCTTACCCATCGTAATTATTCTTAACAATTCTATCTATTACCATACGAATTATTATTAGTATAAAATATTTAATTTTTTTTGATCACATTACATTTAAATTACTAATGCGATTCTAATTTTCAGTTCGCACAAAGTTTACGATGCAAAACATACTGGACCAGATGCCATTACTTGACCCGTCAATACCCAAAACGACATCACACTGCGAGAGTTTTAAAGTAAGAGAGTTTTTAAGATAACCATTATTTTAAAAATATTCATATTGAAAAATGTGGCAGTCTGACTGTTAACTTTTGGTAGCTTTTGTTAACTTTTGGTAGGTGGAAACCGTCGGCGCCTAAAATCACATGCATCGATTCTACAAGTATTCGTTTAGAACACCTCAAATTTTCTGCAGTTTATTTGACATAAACTTAGGCAGATCCAATTTCGTGATTTGGCAAAATAGACAAGAGTATTGGTTACAAATCTATTCTACGACACATGTAGAATGGCTATTCCTCTGTTCAGACTTGGTCGCTGACATTATTAGACAGGCTGCTCGGTTTCCTGCGACTACTAATAGATACAAGAACATTAGAACATAGATATAGAACATTATTCTACTTTTCAGTTACAATTGTCCTTCGACAAGGTGTATTCACAGTACAACACCTCTCCTAGCTGTTGAAGAAGTGAAGGCTCCTACTTTTCCTGATTCAGTTAGCAGTGGCGATGTGAAGTGAGTTCGTATATTTCTATTTTTAGAAGAAATTATTATAATATAAAAATCAATGCATAAATATAATATGAAAATGAGTAAATGAGTATAACATGAAATTTAGAAAACATTATTCCTATTTACAAACAATAATTAAGGACCTAACGAACGTGGGGACTATTGGACGAATGACTAAGAGCCTGGCTTGAAGCTGTCTCAAGGTTCCCAGGTTCAATTCCCAGCAGGACCAACTTTAGAAGCCAATCTGGCTCTGGTCTTGATCTGACAAATAATGACAGATCAAACTTGGTTTCGCAGTCATTTTCGTTGCCCGTCTCACGGTAGTAACCAGCACACCTTAAAGAAGATCACCTTGAAATAACAGCCTGTGTGCTGTTGTGTTTCGGTGAGTGAGTAAAGGATACGAGATTCATCCCTTCCTAATCTCTTATCCTTAATCCTACCTAGGTCCGCAGTGCACTTGGAGCACCTATGGCGTTGCTTTTGTTATAGACGACGCGACGATGTGTGTTATTATAGACATAACGTAACGTAGGTCGTCAGCCAATTTCTTAACATGAAAAAGAAACATTCCCAATGAGATTATCTGGATTAGCGAAGCACATTACGTTATACAGGCTTTCTTTTATTGCATGAGTATGATTGCCAGGACCACTAACGTTTAAGGATCGGTAAATTAAAGGCGATTGTAGCTAACATATCTAGAAGATAATTTAAGCCATTAACATTGGTAATTCACTTTAATTTTTAGGTTAATTAAAAAGGAAGGTGATGCAGTGGCTATGGACGAAGTTGTGCTGGAAATCGAGACTGACAAAACAGCATTACCGGTCATGTCACCAGGGAACGGAACAATCGTGAAGATGCTCGTCAAAGATGGGGAATCTGTGAAGTCACAACAACCGCTGTTCTCGGTCTGATATTATTTGTTCTATACTTATATTAAAAAATATTTCAAGTGATTCTTCTTCCGAGAGACAAAAATAGGAGAACAATTTAAGAAATTAGTTCATCAGAGTATTACTTAAAATTTATAAGGTAAAATTAACAAAAAGTTAAAAAAATATGATTTTGGCTCAAATTTTACTAATAATAATACCGCTCCATCCATCAAAGCAAAGACTAAATCGGATTTGATTTTGTATAAGTTTAATTCTTTTCATTAAATATAATATTTTAATAGATTTTCCTTTGCTTTTCTAATCCCTTATCCTTAATCCTTCTATGGTCAGCAACCCACTTGCAAAACCTATGGCGTTGCTTGTGTCGATAGCATAAGGCGACGGTAGCCACGTTAAGCTATCATCAAAGGCGAACGGGCGCTCGTTCGCGGCTCATTATCTCCGGTCGCAGTTACATTAGGCGGATGCCAATTTTTGTATCCTCCTCCATTTACGTATTTACAATACGGCGTATTCTTTTGTCTAAGTGTTATTATTGCATGACTCTCTGCGTTGCAATTTTGCACAAATTCAATTGCTGCCTTCAAAAATAGCTATCCAACCCAACCGTTTATTACACATAGCTATTGGGCATAGAGGAATAGAGCGCAGTATGCTTAGCATAAAAAAACTACAGAAGATACGACACACAAAAATAAGAAAAATTACCAAAGCAACAGATTGTGTAGTACACGCTCTAGCATTAAAATGGAAGTGGGCTGGACATGTTGCGCGCCTCCAAGACCAGAGGTGGACAAATAGGGTGACAACTTGGAAAGGCCCGCAAATAAGAAATACAGCTGGCACCAACTGGATTCAAAAAGCCCAATCGAGAGAAGACTGGCAAGCTTTGGAGGAGGCCTTCACCTGTAGAGGGGTTCTTGCAGAAACTTAATGCACTAACTTTTAAAACTAAATATTTTTTATAAATTTGCATGCTTTAACTTATTTTTTTATAAATATTTAAAATCTTGTAATCAAAACGTTTTTTCAATTCTACATAGAAATAAAAGGCTTTTATATTTTTTTTTTTTATTTTTATTTATTTATTGAGCATACCATAGGTACCAGAGTTCATACTTCCTGGCATCCTCCTTTGTGCCCGTCCCACTCCGCTGTTATCATAATCGCAGCGAAAAAAATTAAAATTTTGTGTTGAAGAACACTTTATAGCTCCCTTCTACTAAAATGTACTATATAACTACTCTTATTTTGAATGTTTAGGTGGATGTAACTGGAGTGGCTCCAGCGAAACCCGCAGCTGCACCGGCTGCCGCGGCTGCTCCCGCTCCAGCTCCCGCCGCAGCCGCCGCGCCTGCAGCCGCCGCTGCCAAGGCTGCGCCCGCGCCGACTGCTGCCAAGCCTGTCATAGTTCAGAAGGGAGCCGCTGGACCCACTGTAATTTTCATTATTTCCATTGTTCATTTTCTATCGTCTGTTTAGTTTTTAAACTAAATACTATTTCTGTGACAAAGTTTGCTGTCTCGCTCTCAAGCTCTCTCTCCTTACACATTTAACACAACGTATACACGCTTCACGTAAATAATTTTATTAGTTACTCGCGACTTCGTCCGCATTGAAAAGTGTAAAATACCGGTAGATACCGTGGAGAGGATCGCTAAAAATAACCCCAAGCAGTTCTACCCAAATCCGATAGGTGGCGTTATCAAGTGTATCCCGGGCCAAGCCGCTAGTATTTACTTTTATTTTAGATTTCCCGTAGGAATTAAGCCTTTTCCCGCGGTAAAAAGTAGCCTATGTTCATCACGGATAATGTCGGCTTCTAATGGTAAAAGAATTTTTCAAATCGGTCCAGTAGTTTCGGAGCCTATTCAATACAAACAAACAAACAATCAAATCTTTCCTCTTTATAATATTAGTATAGATAATTATATTTATTTAGATTAAGTTATAGTGATTAAAGTGTCAAGATATTAAAAGAATATATAATACAAAGAAAACCAATCATATTCTATGTGTGTATAATTTATATTAATCAATTTTATCCTATTTGTATACTTACAATCAATATTATATTTTCTAAATGCTTGTTTTACCTACCTTCTAAATATCTCCCCATCTTAATCTTAATGTTTCAAGCTTGCAGCACAAAAAATCGGTGACCCAACCAAGTCGATATCTGGAACAAGGTCAGAGTTTCCTGTACCCATGAACAAAATGCGAAGACGAATCGCCGAGAGACTAAAGGAGGCTCAGAACACAACAGCAATGTTGACCACTTTCAACGAATGTGATATGAGGTCGGTGACACTGAAAATTCTTGTAAATACCATTAGAAAAAATATATACATACTTATCTATAATTTACTAGATTGATTTAGCTTAGCCTACAAAAAAATTATGAAAAAGAAACGGCTTAAAAAAAATGATGACCCATAATAACAAAATAATGCATAATTTAAGATACTTATCAACTTCAGCTAATATTGTAGTAATATTAAAAAATTGTTTTTATATTATTTTTCATTTTCGTAATGTTTTTATTCAATTTTATACAAAATTTAACTACATATTTGAAACTTATAAACTAATCTCATAAAAATATGTAATTTTAACTCGTAGGTGACTAGTGCAAATTTAATTAAATAGGCACCTTCAATAATAAATAAAATGGTGTGCTGAAATAGTCAACAAGTGTTTAATGTTCAACAACGATATTCTATTTATTTCAAAAAACTATGAAGTCTCCATATATGTATTTTTTTCAGCAAATTAATGGCATTCCGTAAGGCGAATTTGGAACAGTTTATGAAGAAATACGGCGTGAAACTTTCATTTATGTCTCCATTCCTGAAAGCCGCCGCCAACGCACTGATGGACCAACCGGTGATAAATTCAGTCATCATTGGCAACGACATCGTTTATAGGTAAACTTGGAAGCGTTGTGCTTAATACATATCTTGATCCTGACACGAGATTAACAAAAAATGAATCGACTTCAAACCGTCTCATGGTCTTTTCTCGTGGATGCCATTGTCAGAACTGGACCAAATTGAAATGGGACCACCGGGAAGCATGAGCTTTCTAATAAAAAAAGAATCATCAAAATCGTTTCACCCAGTCGAAAGTAATGAGATAACGAACATTAAAAAAAACATACGCATCGTCCTCCTTTTTTGGAAGAATACAATTTAGATAGGAAAAAAATGCAAAATTACTTCACCACACCACTTACCAATTCAATTAGTGTCACAATATTCATTCACACCTAATCTTTCAATCACCCAACAGTTTTAAAAAGTTTGTGAATGTGTACCTAGGTTTGTTCCAGCTTGAAATATAAAATGTAATTTCCTAAAATTCAAGGACGAAGTCAGTTCAAATGTAGATAATACGGTATACATACAATTTTGGGCTTCCGCAGGCTTATTATGGAAAAACCTCTGTTGAGCGACAGGCGAAAAATGCGAAAAATGCAATATCACACTAAATCGTTAATTTTTACGCAAACCACACTATAGTGTTATGAGCTACGTAATACGATTTAGTGTGATATTGCACAATTTTTTCGCATTTTTCGTCTGTCGCTCAGCAGACGCATTTAGATATAGGTCGTGCAGCGAATAAATACTTCTCGGCAAATGTGCGCAGAATCCTATTTTTAGGTCTTTGAGGGGGCGGAGGAAAGTGAAGGGCGGGTACGCATCGGTGTGCCCACACGTTATTGGTAGACTCAGTCGCTCTTCCTCTCCCGCACTTCGTTCGCGCCTCTCGAGTCTCTTGAGTACTGTTGCGTACAGATTGTTTTATCGTATTAGTAAATACGTCATGGTGAATAAATGCCTAAAAAAAAGTTCTTCTTCGACATCGCACGATGATTTAATTGAATGAATATCAACACTGCCTGTAATGTTAAGTTAGTGAGGTGAAAAATTACGAAATAAGAAAAAAAAAATGTAATTTTTCTTAGCAATTTTGTGCGCAATTGTACACATGCGCCGATTCCCCCACAAATCCCGACTTCAAACCTTAATATAATAATTCACCTATAATAAGCCTGCCGGTTAGCCGAGCGGCCATCCGCAGTGGCCAGTGCGTACATAGCCTATGGGACGTATAGTAATGGTAGCTAGCATCAACAAGGTCATGTTCTGTCGTTCAGAGATTACGTTGACATCTCTGTAGCCGTGGCGACGCCCCGAGGACTTGTGGTGCCTGTACTGCGAAACGTGGAATCTATGGATTATCCGCGGATAGAATTAGGGCTGAACGGATTAGCAGAAAAGGCCAGAACTGGTATGTTATTGTGACTGCTATGCTATTTAAAGTTTGCACTAAATTACATAAGCTCAGTTATTGTGTGTCCAATTAAAATAATTTTGTATTTGATGATTCATGGGGATATTATAAAATAATAATATTTTTAAATTGTAATATTGTAACTTACAATGCATTTCGAATTTTCGCATTTTGAGTTTTAGGCATATTTGGAATTTTGGATTTTTACTAAGAATGTAGGTGTAAATGAAAACGCCAAACATTAAAATATTAAAAGCAAAGATATTTGAGTGGTCCCGCTGCGCTCTACTAGATACGGCCGCCTTACTTGAAAAATGTGGCAACAAGTAGTAGCCAACAAGTAGTAGTAGGTTAGGTAGGTTAGGTTAGCCGTTGTTGCCGAATTCGGATCGGAGGTTAGCCGCGTATCGGAGTTAAGTCACACTGCAAACTGTCTGTGATAATAAATGTACGTTCCGAATGTTTTACTAAATTTTGGGCATGATAAAATGGCAATTTGCGTAGTAAAACTGTGTAAAAATATAATTAAACTGTGTAAAAAGTGATAAATAGTGACGATGTTTTACACACAATACAATAAAAAGTTGCCGCATTCACGAAGCTATTGCTTTTAGGGTAGGGCCGTATCTAGTCGAGCGTAGCTGGACCAATCATTTATCTATGATTTATAGTTAGTGATTAAATATAAACCTGAAAAATCTATATAATAAGAATACCACATTATAAGAATTCAAAAATGTGGTGTTATATATAGTTATAGTGGTCATTGTAAAAAGGGATTCTCCGGGACCCTTAAAATGACGTGATGTTTTTTTAGGTAAATTAACCCCAGCGGACATGCAAGGCGGCACTTTCACCATAAGCAATGGTGGTGTGTTTGGATCGCTTCTCTCGATGCCTATAATAAATCTACCGCAGTCCTGCATTTTGGGCATGCACGCGATAGTTCAGCGGCCTGTCGCTATTGCGGGAAAGGTATAAAATTATTTAAGACTAGCTGTTGCACGCGACTTCGTCCGCGTAACTTTATAAAATATAATACATTCGTGTTTGTGAAATCATGGAAATACACATACAAAATTTCAACCCAATCGGTGAAGCCGTTTAGTAGTTGACATACCGACAGCAGCGCCACCTACCGGGTCCAATTGTATTTTTAAATCATCCAGGAAACCATCGAAATACGCATATAATTGTATGGATGTTGTCTATACACTGACTAATATTATGAGCAATGTTTAGGTACCTAATTCTTATATTTATATCTTTTGTACAGGTGGAGATTCGACCTATGATGTATCTGGCATTGTCGTATGACCACAGACTTGTCGATGGCCGTGAAGCTGTATTGTTTTTACGTAAAGTAAAGTCTGGTGTAGAAGATCCAACGTCAATTTTAGCTGGCACATAAACGCAAGACTGCATTTCAATGATTAAATTTATATATATTGGTTAAATAAGATTTTTATTTTTAAATTAATTGTAGGCTGCTACAAAGACCCTCACATGCAAAGTTAAGACTACTGACGACTCATTATCGGTTCTCAGTATTATCGGAAAAGGGAAAACTACTTCCGGTAGGAACCATTTAGTTGAAGCATATTTGGTTTCAAACCGCCTTTAGGATTCTTATTAGTCGTCCGGCATCGTCCGGCACGGTCTGCATTAATGATCCTTGTCTGCATACTATGGTGGTACTCGTTTACCGTTTGTTTAGAAGAGGGAGAGATATAAAAAATTAAAATTAGTCGCCACCTACACTTTGGGAAATGCTGAAGTAGACACATTGGGCGTTTTTCAATTCAACCGTCCGGCGTCGGCGCCGTGCCGGTGCCGGTTTTTTCACTTGCCGGCGCTGGGGTAGCAAACTTCCCAGTCCCTGCCGGCCCGGCTAACTGCATGTGTATTGTATATGAATTATAGCCGTGTGTGAGGGGCGGGTAGGAGGACGCGGAGCGGAGGGCTTAAACCGGCATCAACACCTGCTCAGTGGAAACATGAAGCCATTCCAGTGGCCGGTGCCAGTCCAGGGCCATGTCGGTGTCATGCCGGTCCCGGGCCGGCTAATGGAAAACCGCCCATTCAGCCAGTACTTTAACGTTTTGAAACTATGACGTTAGGACCAAACGTATCGTTAAACAATAACAATATTATGAACCATGTCATACCAACGGATTAAGATTACCAATTTGAATTATTTACTTGGGCCGAGTTGTACTTATATCGAAAAAATAGAATGTGTGTCAAGTGAGCCCGTGGGCTGAATAAGTAGCGGCAGTGGCACACTGCACGATTCTGTCCAATCAAGATTCTGCCGAAAACCAATACTGCCGTACACCGCTGGAGGGGGTCTTTTGGGCAGTCCGTCTGGCGTCTGTAAGGGGGTGGCCCTTACTTCTGTAAAATTCTTACCACCGTGAAATAACAGCATTATGTGCTGTTGTCTTTCGGTGAGTGAGTAAGAGAACCCATGCAATAACCCCATCCCTTCCTCATCCCTTATCTTTCTATGATCGTCACGTCAGCGCACATGCAGCACCTATGGCCATGCTTGTATTATAGGCGACGGTAGCCACCTACCATCAATCATGTATCTGTTGGCCCTAACATTAAAAAATAATTTGCGGGCTGAGTTGCTCTTACAGGCAAAATTTTTATGATGCCTGGTTTTATTAAAATGCCTCGTGTAATATAGTAGGTAGGTATATTGTGAAATCCGAGGCACTTGCGTCATCGTTTAACGAGAATTACGCGTTTTATTAAAATGATTAATTAGACAGTTTTTACAATAACAGAATTCATTTGTTGAATTTTATTTTTGTTTATCGGACATTCTTTGATATTTGACGCAAGCCGAGTTCTATATTGCTTGCACAATGTATGTAATGTACCTACACGGCAACTGCTGAGACACGCATAATGCTTTCATAAGTAAATGCGTTATTATTAAAATTATTGTATACTTGTTAGTTAGAATAGATACCTACTTACCTACCTAATTCAAGTAGGTACATTATGTAGTGTACATAAGTTTACGCCTACGTAGTTGCGGGCAATAGTTAGGTAAGTTGAAAAAGAAAATATATATTTTTATGAGTAATCAGAACAAAATCAGAATAACATAATCTTAAGTACCTACACGCCACAAAGACAGTTCGACAGTGGCGCCATTTTTATATTTTTAGCATAGATTTAGTATTACTATATACCGTTCTTTTTTAGACAATCCCTCCAGACCCTAACATTTTTCTAACATAAAAATATCCTATAATATAATCCAGGTAATAAACTATATGTGTGCCAAATTTAATCCAAATCAATACGAATAAAACTAAATTAAGTAATTAATTATTATAGACATCAGGGCAATACAAATGTTAGTTTTCAAGTATAAACAATAAAGGATTTTTCGTGCTAGACTTATAGAAATATTAATATATTTAAAATTTACTTTAATTTTTGAACGCATCAAAACAATTTCCAATATGGCAACATAATAACAAAATGGAATGTCAGTTAGTTGAATTTGTCAAAGTTGCTTTGCTTTGATTTGATTGATATTGCTTATATGTTTGATGTTGACTTGATTGTTGTATTTTTATTCAGTGCACAGTAATAGATTCTGTTTTCGACAAATAACTCAAGTTATATCAACATTCTATTACAATTCCACAGTGATATAGGTATATGAAAATAAATCTTGTTTATTGTTCTGATATGTGCTAATTGTAATACGATGAGGCGAGGTCATTCAGGCATCGGCGGATGGAGATCTGAATATCCTCGTTTTCGGCCTCGAAACGCTGGACATCATCAGCATCGAGAATCTAAACCGTTTGAGGGAGCCAGGTAATAAATCAATAACACAATATTTGTAGCTATACCTAGTGTTTCTTAGTAACAACGATGTTACGCATTGGACATTTCTTGTATTTTGCCGACCTACACAAAAAATTCAACGTAACTGCATATTAGATATTGGCGTTCATTTTCCAATTGTTTAATTAGCAAAATGTGACTCTTTTGTCCATTCTTTAAAAATTATTATTCATTTGTTACTTTTATTACTTTGTATTTCAGATTCCCGCCAACAGGTTCGAGACCATATAAACCGGCGCAGTCGTTTTTTCCTTATCAGGGACATAATGCCAATCAGTTTTCAGAACATCGAGAGCGTAATCAGTTCAGGCCTGAAAATAGAACATATACCCCAAATAGATATCAAGAAAGGGGACCTTCTTCCAGTCATAGACCTAGTTTCTCTGCTCCACAACACAGACATGATATAAGAAACAAAAGTCCTTACAAGGAGCGTCATTATAATGATCTAGGGGAATATGCATCTAAGAGAGATATTGATTACAGACAAGTGTACCAAGCTTCTCACACACCAAATCCTTGTAACCGACCTCAACCCTGGGCTGTAGATCAGAGACGACCAAGTTATAACGAAAATAACCCACAAGAAACACACAACCAAGATATTGGAGATAGTAATATGTCTTCATTTCACAGTGCACATAGACCACCATCATCTGACCATTATTCTAGCAATTTTATCCCATTAGCTGAACATTCTAGTTCATTTAAACATTCATTCGATGACACTGTAAAAATTGTAAGAAACCGTATATTGAATCGATCTGAAGGACAACAACCAATGATGGAGCCTCAGTCAAACCAAATTAATAATTTAAATGATAAAAATATAATCCCTGTAACAACAACGCAACAAACGGAAACACCTGCTAAGAAAAAGCTGCAAAGGAGAGGGCCAAATATAAAGACAAATAATAATTGTAATCAAATGAAAAACAATATTTTGCAGCAGCTCTTTAAAATGGATAAAAATAATATTCATAAATTGATTGACAATCCTAGTAGCTCCTCTAAATTTGAATATGCCTTAAACAGTCTTGTCGAGGAGTCACAAAACAGTTTAAACCGTCAACAAAGGTCCATCGCTGAGAAGTCTTTGTGTCATTCCAGTACTCAATTTATAAATAGTGATAATAACACTATCTATGAAGACACTTTCATGAAACAAATGCAAGGATGTTTAGATCCCCAAGACACTGTTTTTCTTGAAGATATTAAACCAATTGTAATGGCTGAATTAACTAAAGTTTTACAACTAGATGAATATTTCCCAGATGTGAAATTTTCATCTACTAACCATTCACAAACAAATTATTTTCAGGATAATGAAATTTATTTTAATGAAGATTTAAATAAAGATGTGACATATTCTAAGGATGATTATTCAAAATATGACGTAAGAAGTATAGAAGATGTTGTTGAATCATTTGATTACAATGGAACAAAAGATTATGAAGAGAATAAACCCATTTTCGAGAGGAGACCATTGAAAAGAACCTGCGATTACAGTGAAAAAAAAAGATTGAGTTCAGAAAGTAGAAGACAGTCTGGTATGATTGAGACTCAGTCAAATGAGCCTGTTTTTGAGAGTTCCAATGTCCCACCTTATTTTACTGTTGATATAAATTCGGATGAGGATGAAACATTTGCAGAATTAGATAAACAATACCATGTACCAGTTGATCACAATTTTATTAAATTTGATGATCCCACAGAACTAGAGACTATTTCTGTAAGCAGTTCTAAATCACCAAGTGCACTAGAGAATATTTCTGTAAGCAGTTCTAAATCACCAAGTGCAAAGACACAGAGTATTTATCAAAATAATGATGTTTTTGTTAATGAAATCAACAATGAAAATATTAATTCTAACACTAATCTGCCTGCTTCCTCAGATATAAGGATCAAAGAGGCACTCTTGGAAGACTTAGAAGATTCAGTCGGTTTTTCTCCTGAAAAGCCTATAAATAATAATGATTATAAAGATGTATTAATTCAAAATAGTGTTAAGGTTACGATCAATTCTGATTGTAAAACATATGAATCTGAAAAATCAGATAAGTCAAAAAGTAACAAGTCTGTTGTACCATCTAATGCACGAAAAAGATCTACAGATGAGAGATCATCTCATCGTAAAGAAAAAAGACGAAAAAGTGACACTAGTCCTTCACATTTAAAAGATAAGAGCAATAAAGAAAAACATCTTGATGATACCACTGTTCAGTCCTCAGAAAAATGTAAAACACCTTTAGCAAGTCATACGAAAAATATTAGTGATAAAGAGCATTCAAAAAGTCATGTCAAAATTAATGAAAAAGAATATTCAGATAAATATGTTAAAAGGAAAGATTCACATGAAACCAAAGACAAACATTTAAAATCTCGCAGAATAAGTGAATCTAATGCTTCTAATCATTCCATTGTAAGTCCTAAGAGTGTTAAAAATACAAACAGTCAAAGTTGTTCAAATAACAAAGCTGATGTCAAAAATAAGTTGAAAACCATTGACATGTTTATGGAAAAACCCCGTAAGGCCACAGTACATCAAGCTCTCAGAAATACTGCATCCGCTCTGAAAGATGGAAGCAAGAATTCCGAAATGAAGTTACCAAAATTATTGTTGACATTAAAAAAGGATAAGGTATCACAGGAATACAATGCAATAAGTGAAGTAACCAAAGCCACGAAGGAATCACAAACGGATTTAAGTAAAATAAGTACTTCACGATTTTGTCAAACTGATGTAAAGAAAATGTTTGAAATTGCAGTTCAGACAGATCCTGTGAGTTTCGAAAAAACTGTATCAAAGACTAAAAACGCACTTGAAAGAATGAAAGAAATTGATATGGAAATACAGGTTTTGTTACAAGAAAAATTTAAATTATATACTACCTCAGAATCTAAAACATCTTCACTGTCTAACATGCCCTCTTTAGGCATGACAGTATTTAATGTAGCCCCAATGATTGAAACAAAGGAAACTGATTCTTCCGAGACAACCAGTTTATTGGAGGAGCATTTTACAGATATGCCTTTTGAAGAAATTGGTGACATTGCTTTTGACGTTATACAGGAGTCATCTCCATCTCTTGGAGCTAAAAGGAATCGACGTCAAACAAAGAAAATGCAATCACATAGTCCTTCAACAACTTCTAGGAGATCTGTTAAAAAAGCCAAAACTCCGAATATATCTCTAATAGAGAAAATAATCTCTGATGACAAACCGATTGAAGACATCATTTCCTTAGACGAGTTGGAAAGGTCTCCAATAAAAACACGCAATAAAACAAAAACTGGTGTTAAAAAAATGAAAATTACAAAAACGAAAAGAAATATACACAAAAAGAAGAAAAATACGCAAGCTACCGCAAAGGAGGCAAAACTAAGTAGGGCGTGTAAAATGCGAGAGTGTTCTGTGGTGTTGGAGAGAATAGACTTGGACACCCTTTTTAAACATGAGATAATTCATCCTGTGGTTCCAATGGATTCAACTGTTTTTTTAGAACAGACTGAGAGAGAATCTCAAAATATAAAAGTAGAGATTGGAGAAACAAAAGAGATTTTGAATGAGACATCTTTTACGTCCGCCATGCAAATAGACATGTTGGATGTCTCTGAAGATATCATAATAGGGGAAAGTTGCGAGGTAAAGATGATAGAAGAAAAAGATTCTGATTGTCGAGATCTCACAGCCTCTTCTGATGAAATCATTCTGGACAATAGTCAGTCTTCAGAGAATGTAGTAAGTGTGATCGATGGACCCAGCAAAGAATGCAAAACATATGATTATTTATTAGACGAGGGTTTGAAACGGGACTCGGTGACTGTTTTAGCTAATGGGGACGCCGTCTTAGCTATAGAGGTAAGTTTGCTATGATATTTTGGTTCCTTATTGTTCGCCCACTGCTCGAAATTCTACCATGATCGTTACAAAAGTGGAGGTAAAAAAACTGTTTCTAAATGTTTTTGTACATAACATTAATAAATAACACTAAATCTCGTCAATAGCTATCAAATAATAAGGAACATAACTATGTTCTTCTTAAATAAATATAAAAAATGCTATTGAATGCTATTGTTTTTTTTTCTATTTTTATTCCTTCTAATCAAAAATGTAAAAAAAGTCCTTTATTTTAGAACATTTAGCTTTAAAATTATTTTTTAATTTCGTTGTTTTTTTTCTATCTTAAATAAATATTTTACTTTTTAACAAAATTATAAAAAAATAACTTTCCACAATTGTCTCCAGTACAGATTTATAATGTGCCTCTTTATCTTCTTAGAACAAATAAAATTACTATTAATAATATTAATATTTTAATTCACAGTTCTTAGAAGATGGTTTTCTAGCTGCGTGTTTGGATGGGAATGTCTATAATTTTAACAGCAAAGGCCAACTTCTCTCTACTCTTAGAGCGTCGAATTTTGCAGTAACATGCCTTAACATCGCTAAAGATAAATATGGAACAACAGTATATACCGGGTCATTGGACTCACGAGTTAGATATTATGACTTAGAGGTAAGATCCGTCATGTTAATATTAATGTTAGAAAATAATTCACAATCATGTTAAATTTAACTATAAAATCATAGCAAACAAAAGGTCAATACCTCGTTTTTTTTTTTTGTTTGGTTCTAAGAAATGAGTATTATGTTCTTACTCGTATCATATGGCATATTTATTTTTTCTTCTGTGACTAGTGTTATTTGTTAAGTGCATAGCTTAATTTGGAGCATTTGAAATAAGTAGAATTAATGATATTTCAGAATGGTCTACAAAAAGGTCCAGAATCCAACGTATTGCACTCTGTACAGGCAATGGACCGTGCGTGGGACACTTTATTTGTAGGTACGAGGAAGGGATATGTGTTCACATTTGAATGCAAGGTAATTTTAGCAGCGTTATTGTTTCTATATCGTGATATAAATTATTTATAATTCAGTCTTCTCAATTTAAAGATATTATTATATTTAAATAATTTATTATGATTTATTGTTTACAATAAATGAATATATTCACACATTCCACACAGCACTCTAGTTCCGAAGTAAGCAACTAATTCTTGTATTATGGATACCACAGTTCATACACTACATAGGTTACTTTTTTTTGTAAATACATACGAAGGCGTGAGTGGATAAAGGTGGTATGTCGCATAATCGAGGTTAAAGTTTTACATTTAATTTTTGAGATTAGTCGCCATGGAACTGATTTTTGTACTAAATTATGATGAGAAGTTGTGTAAACAACCTAAAATATTAATGGTATGATAGAAATTAAACACTTCTACACTTTAAACTTTTAACTACAATTAAACTATTCTACACTCTTTGCTTTTTAAAATTAACCGTACATAACACCTTTTTTAAACTTTTAATTTTCCTAATTTTAAAATAATTTTTTTTTTTTTTTTTTTTTTTTTTTTTTTTTTTTTTTTTTTTTAAGGGTGTACTTGGAAAAGTGCATCCTTATAAGATTACAATCTAGTCTTAAGACTAATGAGTAATTTTAATATAACCTAAACTACTAGCTGTAATATTTACTAAGAATAATGTCCATTAACACGATTCTTATTGTCTCTATTAAGGGGTGAACACTTTGTTATTGTGTTCTTTGCAAGTAGCACTAACTTCACTACATATCACTAGCTTGTCACTGCACTAATTCAAAAGACACTTTGTTATTGTGATCTTTGTGAATATCACTGTTTTAACACTACACTAGTTCAAAAGGTTTTGTCCTTTTCAAACGTCTAAATATATTTGTGATATCGAGAAGCTGAATAGCTTCGACATTCACATGATGATGAAGTCTTTTTTGATGAGCCTCTGCATATTTCTGGATGACTGTAATCACGGGGTCTATCTTGAGATCCCTATGAAGGTCGTCGTTGCGGATATACCAGGGTGCATTTACAATGCATCTTAGTACTTTATTCTGAAATCGTTGGATCATCAGAATGTTGCTATGTTTAGTACAGCCCCATAGCTGTATCCCATAAGTCCACACCGGCACGAGAACTTGTTTATACAACAATATTTTATTATGTACTGACAACGAAGAATACTTTCCTAATAGCCAGTACATTTATTCCTATAGCGAATTTCTAACTCGTCGCGTTTTTTTTTTACGTGAGCTTTCCAGCGAAGCTTAGCGTCCAATGTCATGCCTAAATATTTGGCTGTATTCTCGTACGGTATCGCATGATTGTTAACGTATACCGGATGATAACTGTGGGGCTTGTTTGTGAAATCTATGTGAATAGATTTCGCCTCATTCAGTTTGACTCGCCATTTTTTTGTCCAATCAAAGATGATGTTCACAGCTTCTTGAACTTTTTCCACTGCTTGTTTGTGATTATCACCAGTGGCCATTATGGCTGTGTCGTCTGCGAAGGTTGCAATTGTATTATTTTCTAACTCTGGAATATCGCAGGTGTATAGTAAGTACAGAAGCGGACCTAGTACACTACCCTGTGGGACTCCAGCTCTTATTTCTTTAAGCTCTGAATATGAGCTATCCTGTCTTACCCTGAATGTTCTATTCGATAGGTAAGACTCTAAAATATCTGCAAACTGCTTCGGTACCAAATTTCTTAGTTTTAATACAAGGCCTTTATGCCAAACCTTATCGAATGCTTGTGATACATCTAGGAAGACTGTAGAACAAACCCTATTTTCTTCTAATGTTTTTTCTATAATAGTGGTGATTCTGTGTATTTGGTCTATCGTGGAATGTTTTTCTCTAAAACCAAACTGATAGTCGGGAATTAATTTTCTGTCTTCTATAATCGGTTTCAACCGTTTTAGAAGTAATTTCTCCCATACTTTTGAAATGATTGGCAGCAGGGAAATAGGTCTCAAATTTTCCAAAAATGTCTTAAATTGACGATCTTAAGGTCTGTAATTATTCATAAGGACATATGTATTACCTTCATTAACTCAAAAAAACGAAAAAACCCAAAAATGCGGCATAACGCCTTCATCCACTCACGTCTTCATACAATATTATAAATACAAAACATCCATGACTCAGGTACAAATAAACATTTGTCCCTAGGGGGATTCGAACCCGCGTAACAGCTAGGGTTACTAGCCACTAGACCAAACGTGTCGTCGAAATTAAATGATTTTAATCAAATTAAATTAATTGATTTCCCTGCAGAACAACCAGGTTATACCGGTGACATCTGCACGATTCTCTGAGAACTCGATACTGGCGATACGCGCTTTGAAGGAGGGACCTCGCAAGGTGTTGCTGGTTGCAGCTCGGACCGAAAACGTTACAGTTAAGGACGCCCAGACCGGACTCTTGTTGAGAACTCTCGAAGGCCCCAAAATGACTGTGTACTCACTGCTCTACGAAGACGGAAAGGTATTCTGTGGGACCAGCGGGCATCAGATACAGATATTCGACTACTCGGTATGTACAGTATTAGTGGGATCGCTTTGCTGACGGGCGTATGTGTGCCCTAAGGCAATGGGAATAAGGTCGATTGTTGTCTGCAGAGCGGAGCGCACGTGTCGAGCCACGAGGGCGGCAAGGGCGTAGTGTGTCTGCGCTCGGTCGGTGGACTATTGTTCGCCGGGTGCTACGACGGCTGCGTCTACGTCTACTCACAGGGCGAGCGAACTCCCATCGCTCAGTTACGCGGGCCCAACCACATGCTCTTGTCTCTGGCCGTGAAGGGCGACAAGGTAACTTATTGAGAAATACATTTGGTACATAACTTTCTTTCTCAGTAGTCTCTTGTGTGGAATTTCAGCAGCTGTAAAAAAAATTGAATTTTTTTCAATTACACCCTTCATGTAACATTGGGTTGGGAAGCTCTCGATGAAGCGGTCTGATTTTATCAAAATAATATTAAGAATGTTATACCCATAGAAGAGATGATGGTGTAGCTGGACAATAATTCAGTCAAAGAAACATTTTTCTCTGCTTTTCATCTTCACTTCTTTTCAATTTTTTTATTACATTACTTAATAGAATATAATTTTGTTTCAGATCATTGTCGGTTACCAGAATAAAGGTTTCTATATATGGAAAATACCATCAACCGTACTACAAGAAATGGTTCT
Source organism: Synanthedon vespiformis (assembly GCA_918317495.1). Classification (NCBI taxonomy): domain Eukaryota; kingdom Metazoa; phylum Arthropoda; class Insecta; order Lepidoptera; family Sesiidae; genus Synanthedon; species Synanthedon vespiformis. The sequence goes on from OU906962.1 coordinate 7,199,499, forward strand.
ATAGACTAATGATAAAGTGACTATTATGGTGTTAAGTGATAGTGTTATTACGGTGTTATAAAAAGAAGTTTTGTACGTTTATGTTTAAAAGTTTTTATTATTTTTAGTTATAACATAGTATAATAATGTAACATAGAATAAGATTTTTATATAGTAAAAGAACCTTTATATTAGTGAAGTGATAATGATGAAATAATGTTAGTGAGTACCTATCTACATATTTTGTTTGCATTGCAATCTTTTGCGACATGAATGTCCTTAGTAAAATGTGAGACCTAATACTTGTTGTTTTTTAATATATATATCCTTTGTTCCATAAAGAATAGAGGTAAGGAGAACTATCTTGTATGGATATTAAACTGAAAAACTGGCAAGCTTAAACCATTGAATATTCATAAATTGCCCAGTTCAATAATTTCATAAATGGCGCTTGTGTAGCATGGGCTTTTGTTGTGATTAGTTGGTTGTGTAGTTGAAACCACCGTAAATAAAATGCTGCTACTACCATAGACACTAGTATACTACACTACGTAATAGACCCACAGAGCGTGCAAGCGAGAAGGCAGTCTCTTATGACAGGAATACGAGTGCGAAAGAGACAGGAAACAATGAGAAAATATGACTGGTTTTGAGAGAGCTAGAGTAACATATAATAACGCTGCGAATAGCGTCCTTCAGTTTTTGTGTAATTTCTCAAGAAATCCTTTTAAATTTCCTAAAATTATTGTTAAAATCAACATGGGGTGTTGTTCAGTGCCTGGTTGTGAAGTGAATCACAGGAATAATTCAAATAAAGAGACATTTCACAGTCAAATGTGATCCACATACTATCAATTTTAAACGCCTTATTTTCAATGAAAATTAGGTTTAAGGAATATGGTAAATTGTGTAATAAGTGTAAGATATCACGTAGTTTTGTGTTTTATATATATTTCTCACTTTCATAAATAAAAAAAAAAGATATTGTGTCTGTGAAAATTGCCATAATTTACGTAGTGATTGAGTATTTGAATCATCGATATCGATTAAATTAATAGGTAATAAAATTATTCGCACTAAAATTATATCTCTTAAAATTTTAATATATAAACGTAGCTCAGATGATTTACTATAATGTCTTTGATTAATGCTTGGTTTAGCTGTTTTATAGAGAAAAAAACTTATAGTGTTTTAGTTTATTTTCTTTTAGTTTTGACAAGTAGATTTAAATTGTTATTCAATAATAATTTGATTATTACCAAAAAATAAAAATCACTAGTACCTTTGTACAAATAAACGTTCCTAAAATGGTTTCTTAGAAACATAAATATTAAAACAATCCAAACGTGTAAATGTTTTTTATTTTAGACTTGCGTAATAAATATGGCGTGGGAGGGGGTATATACTTGTCAAAAATCATCTTACGTGATAAATGAATGGCGCCTAATAACTTAAACGGTAAACCAGATCATTTGTGTACCTATACTAATGTTGTGGCTTAGATAGTACTTATCAAAATTTCAATTTTTAAATCCCGTAGGTGGCATAAGTAATATTTGTCTAATGTGATATTTCATTTTTGTTAATATAAATGTTATTGATTTTTAATAAAGCAATTTATACCAACAACTTGTTTCATTTCAAAGCAATATCTAGTTTCCAGTTTAAGTTTTTATGTTCAACTGAACAGAATTTCCTATTGTGAACTAGTTGTCTAGTGAAATAATAGATCTGTATAAATAAAAAAACATTATAACTCGCCCATTAGCTCTTTGTTACTTGTCGATAACGAGGGGACATCTCTAAAACTCACTCACACACTTATATAATCAGGCACTCGTAGACATTTCAGTTTTCGTCACGCGGAAAACGGGGAGTCTGTGCGTCTATTACGTAGTATGCTAGTGTCTATGGCTACTACAGCGCTTTTTATTTGATTGTGGTCTAATAGATGTGACGTTTTTACTTTTTTTACCTCTATTCCCCATGATTTGTTCTAAAAAAAATATAGCTTGTTAAAAAAGTGGCAATACTATAGCGTCGTCCCTTTCTTATCAACGATATGGTTAGAGTATTTTTAATTGCTATTAGTCTCCTTGCCAAGCTGTACAGTGAGTCACAAACTATTAATAGTAGATACTATCGTATCAATCAAGGAAAAAAATACCTCTTTCTCCTTGAGTGGAGGACCAACTTACACGGGTGAAAGTGGGTGGCAAGCTAAAAGCATTAAATAGTCGATCTAAAATTGACCAGAATGGCGCTAGTGTAGCAAGAGTGTATGAAATGAATGTAGCAGATTTTAATATCTTTTATTATGTATTTACAGCTACAAAACTTTTTAAAATAATAATGGTGAAAAATAAACTAAATAATACACCTCAACGTTAGTATCTACTGTTTAGTTCTTGTGGTCTCTCTTTAAAATTTACACTCTTACTACACTAGCGCTACCTTTATTTGACGCCTTTCAACGGACACTTTTAGTTACACAGAGATGGGCTTATATCTATCCTCTTTGGTACACTTTGGTATCAGTGAGTATCTGCGCCACAGCAAACAAAATCCCTTATTTTATTTATGCATCTACCATTTTGCAGCCGAATCTTAAACGATATCAAACATATTTAGTTAAATAACGGTGTCTATAGAAGGAAACAGCCTGAGAGTATTAATTTCTTACAATTATTTTGATATTAATGGGATAATAAAATGTCATTATTCTCCCATTATTTTTTGTAATTTTCTTTTACAATGTGAATATTTTTTAAACTGAACGCAGTTTTATTTTTGCCAAGTGGCGCTCCTGGAAGTTCTATGTTTCTGTCATGTCACTTTACAATTACGTCAGTGTGGGTGTTTCGTTTCGGTGTAGTCGGCGGCCATTATTCTACGTAATAATTATTTTAATTTTCTGCTGTTTAGCTTTATAAAACGAAGATTTTCACAATTTTCAGCGAAAACTTGGGAATCATTATTTTGAAAATTAAGCGTTTACAGTACAAAAATGAATCCAGAATAGT